>JAQPPZ010017033.1:11008750-12320000 GCA_028583015.1 Wollemia nobilis | reverse complement strand
ATACCTCTTTTTCTCAAATTCTCAATGGTTAGAAACTTGTTTAGGAAGGCCAACCAAAAGAAGAAGGCAATTTTTGGTGTTGAGCCTTTTATCCAAAATTTCTTGTTGAGAAACAACAAGTCATGATTATTATTCCTTGTCAAGACTTTATGTCCTTTTATTGAATAGGAGCTAGATTTATGTAACAACCACATACTGTACACTCAAAATTTTCGTTTAAAAACAACATCACTTTGCTTGCAATCTCAAGCTATTGTTAGTTTTGGCATACTAGTTTCATCCCTGCAACTGGTGTTTTAAGTGCTCGAGACTGGCCCTATATCGCAAGTCGTCATTTTGGAAAATTTTCGTTTAAAAACAACATCACTTTGCTTGCAATCTCAAGCTATTGTTAGTTTTGGCATACTAGTTTTAGCACTTCAATAATAATCATCCCTGCAACAACTGGTGTTTTAAGTGCTCGGGACTGGCCCCATATCACAAGTCATCATTTTGGATTCAGACTCCTCCCATGAGTTATTTTAGAATCTGGTGAAGGATTATCCATTCAAGGCCATATCACTTGAACGGGATATGCTATCTCCCTTGTCTAAAGTCAAAAGAATTCGTAATACTTTGAGTGCTTGACTCAATTATTTGGAACCAACGTCTGTATGTCGATGCTATCCATTGACCCTCTTCTCTGTATGTCGATGCTATCCATTGACCCTCTTCTAAGGTTTGGCTAGAGTCCACCTTCTCAAGACTTAAAAACTAGATATTCATGACCTTCCTTAGGCTGACGGTAATGCTACCCATAACCATCTACAACATAAGTAGCTCTCTAGTCATGCAATATGTTGGCTCCTCCCCAGCCCGAGTGGAATGATGAATACCACCACACTAACTGACTGACCACCTAAAGTGACGTCCCATACCGCCACTCTTAACACTCGACAGCTCGAACCTCCCTGTCCTAAGGAGGTTGAGTACGGTAGTGCAGTCTACCCTAGGTCACCGCTTGACCTAGCAGGGTTAGGTAAAGTAAGTCCTTACTCGACCTACTCCTCATAATCATAATGATATTACATCATGGATAATATTTTACCTACTCCTCATAATCATAATCATATTACATCATGGATAATATTTTACTTTGAAGATAACTTCTCCTTTCCTTAGAATAAAAAAGATAACTAACTCTAAAATTATAAAGTTAGATAAATAATATAAGAATCTATTCGTCTAATAAAGTAATAAAAGAAAACCAAAAGTAATTCCTATCCAAGCCCTAATTGGTAAATATTTATCTATCCACTTTGCATTAAAGGAAAGAATCTCTTAACTGAATATAACCAAGGCAACAAAATTAACATGAGCTTTTATATCAACATGGTTCATTAACATCAATTAATATTTATAAATAATCATTAGCCTTTATGTCAACAATCAATGACTCTACTAAAAACGCTCCTAACTAACATGTTATCAAATATAATAAATATTATTACTAAATTATGGAATTAAACACCTAATTAAAACATGTGCTTTTGCATAAATTCAAACATTGAAATGTGTCAACAAGGGTTACACCATAATTGAAATGTGTCAACAAGGGTTACACCATAATTGAAATGTGTCAACAAGGGTTACACCATAATTGAAATTTAAATCAATCATTCTGCTATAAATTTCCATATAGTTTCATTTTTTTTAAATCAAGTGTATTTGACAAAGCTTTTCTGATTATTCAATGTTATATTCTCACAGAAGTTTTGCTCAACCATTTCCTTTATTACAGTATTTTGAAAAGAGCACCATCATCATATTCAATTCATTCAAGTACAGAAAAATATATTTGGAATCCATGTGTTCCTTCTAATATATTTATAAGACTTCTAGCATAAAAAGAAATGCATTGTGTTCCTTCTAATATATTTATAACACTTCTAGTATAAAAAGAAATGTTCCTTCTAATATATTTATAACACTTCTAGCATAAAAAGAAATGCATTGTGTTCCTTCTAATATATTTATAACACTTCTATTGTACTCAGGTGTTTCTCATTCTCTTACATCATTGCCCTAGAAGATAAAATTAGAACTAAAACAAGCATATATATATATATATATATATATATATATATATATATAGTCAGGTTCTCACGTATAAATATATATATATATAGTTTGTCCTGGCTGTAACACGTCATTAGGAGCGGTTTTTGTTTTTAGTTTGTCTATTGGTAGAGATTGAAAGGTAAAACCTGTTTTTAGTCTGTCTATTGGTAGAGATTGAAAGGTAAAACCGCTCCTAATGACGTGTTACAAAAACCAATAGACAAACAGACCTAATGACGTGTTACAAAAACCAATAGACAAACAGACCTAATGACGTGTTTTTAGTCTTTCAATCTCTACCAATAGACAGACTAAAAACAAAAACCGCTCCTAATGACGTGTTACAGCCAGGACAAACTACATATAAATAATATATATATTTTTATACCTGAGAACCTGACTATATATGTATATAAGGCAAAGGTAAATTTTAAAATTAGGAACCATTGTCTTAACTAGTAAATCCCCTTTGTTCTATTTCAGAATGCTTCACTTTACAACCGCTCCTAATGGCGTGTTACAGCCAGGACAAACTACATATAAATAATATATATATTTTTATACCTGAGAACCTGACTATATATATATATAAGTCAAAGGTAAATTTTAAAATTAGGAACCATTGTCTTAACTAGTAAATCTTCTTTGTTCTATTTCAGAATGCTTCACTTTACAATCAAAATTGTATAATCAGCTAGGTACGATTATAATTTAAAATTTATTTATTTCATTGACAGGTACGATTATAATTTAAAATTTATTTATTTCATTGACAGGTACAATTATAATTTAAAATTTATTTATTTCATTGACAGGGAAACCGCCATCCCTTATGTTTTCCAATCCCGTACAGTGGAACACACGGTGCTACACCTGACTCCCTTGGCAACCCCCACCCGGTCCGGTAATGAGAAAAGGAGCGTTTGGAGAACTCAGCTTGCCCATGAATTTTCAATACTATATGAAAGCAATGGTACTGATATGCAATGCTAAAACAAAATACATTAATTAAAATATAAAGCCTTAAAAATGAAAAACAACGTAAAAATCAAACATTACTTATGTTTCAAATGATAATTATTTTTTTAATTAACCCATTTTTCAGTTTCAGAGTTTACTTCTGTTAAAGCTCCCATTAATGTTCAAATCCAGAGCTTATTATTTTCCAAGGTTTCACAATGCATCAAGTTTCTTAATCCTATTCCAATATTATATAGGAATATCTTAGATGATATCCGAAAATAAAAATTTAATACTATATCTACAGGTTCATCTCAGAGGACAATCGATTCAAAATTAAGAGAAACAATCGAATTCAAAATTTTAATATTATTTTCTACAGTTTAACTCAGAGAACATTCGAAATCAAAATTTGAATATTATAATTCTACAAGTTCTATGCCTATATTTTTCTTTTCAATCAGCTACACCATAAATGATATTAATTCTCAGAACTAATGACATAAAATCCTAACCTTTTTTCTACAGAAAACGTAGATTAATGTAGTCCAACTTCTTATATCAGCTATGCTCAACAATGGCGTCGTGCTCCAGTGAAGGTGACGATGATTTTTTTTTTTTTTGTATGGTATATATAATCTTTACCTTATCTTGTTTGGTTGACACCTCACGTATCCAACGCCAGGTTCCTTCTCAATACCTTGGCCAAGTGGAGGTACCCACAACACCCTGATTTATCATTTTATTTAATTCCTTTTCCTTTAATATTATTGAAAATCGTTTAATGATCCTTGTTCGAATTTGCCATGGCATGTCGTTGGGTTAGGTTTAAAGTTAAACATTGTTTAATATTTCTAATATAACAATATCATGGCATTAGTTCAAGACTCATAACATTTAAAATTCTACTTTATATATTTTTATTATTATTTTATTACTTTTCTTTAATATTTCTCAAGGATCGTTATGAGTCATTTTGATAATACTTAAAATCACCGAAGTTTTCCAAAGACCATGCTTTTAGGATTAGGTGACCAAGTTTCAAAGTTTTAAACTTTGCTTGAATGTCATTGAGGCAAAGAAAGATATTCACAACTTTTTCTTTTCTTTATTTTCTTAAATAAAGTTTTAAATTCTGTTTTTATTATTTTATTTTTATTTTTTTATTATTTATTTCTCATAAATTTATTATAATATTTTCCTATTATTATTTTATTATTATTATTATTATGGTATATTTTAATATTGTTACATATATTTTTATTATGCAAAATCAACAAAGCAATTGTCTATCAATGCAAAAGCAATCACATATATGCAATTTTATGCAAGCAATGAATGCATTCATAGACAGGATGATATTTTATGCAATTCCTATGGAGGACTTCCATGTACCCTTGGGCCAAGGTGCACGAGGCACAACATCATATCCCACTCACCTGACGCTTTCCAATTCCAAACTTTGCTTGAATGTCATTGAGGCAAAGAAAGATATTCACAACTTTTTCTTTTCTTTATTTTCTTAAATAAAGTTTTAAATTCTGTTTTTATTATTTTATTTTTATTTTTTTATTATTTATTTCTCATAAATTTATTATAATATTTCCCTATTATTATTTTATTATTATTATTATTATTATTATGGTATATATTAATATTGTTACATATATTTTCATTATGCAAAATCAACAAAGCAATTGTCTATCAATGCAAAAGCAATCACATACATGCAATCTTATGCAAGCAATGAATGCATTCATAGGCAGGATGATATTTTATGCAATTCATATGGAGGACTTCCATGTACCCTTGGGCCAAGGTGCACGAGGTACAACATCATATCCCACTCACCTAACGTTTCCAGTTCCAAACTTTGCTTGAATGTCATTGAGGCAAAGAAAGATATTCACAACTTTTTTTTTTCTTTATTTTCTTAAATAATGTTCTAAATTCTGTTTTATTTAATTGTACAATGTAGGGTTTGTCTAATTGTACAATGTAGGGTTTGTTTTATTTAATTGTACAATGTAGGGTTTGTTTAATTTTGAAATATAGTGAAATAAATGTGAATGCATGAAATGAAATGAAATAAGTTATAATGTGCATGAAATGTAATTTTATGAAAATCAAATTATAACCTTAGTAAAGCATTAATGAAATTAAGTTGGCAGAGAAGTTGTGGATGGTAGTTGTAAATGGTATGATGCCTTAGGAACCACTTTGGAATGGACTGGACATGCATTATAAGCCCTCCCATTCAATTTTTAGTGGTTTTCCATTGTTTTTGATTGCTGAGAACAAAGGATTATATTTTTGTTGATCATAGCCAATATGATTGATTATGGATTGCTAAGGAGAATTGCAGGTCATAATTTGGCATTGTTCTGTCCATGCATGTTGTCGATTGAGTATGAATTGTAGAATTTCATGCAGTTTTATAGATATACTATTGTATTGGAATGATTCTATAATGAGAATAAAGTATTGATTGATACCCAACTATGTATGAGAATTGTGGATGAAGAATTGTTCATTAATTTGTACATTGTAATTTCCATGTTTGCAAGGTGTTGTACGGTTTTTGGAATGAGTAGTACATACTGTGGTTGGATCTAGAATAGGATTTGTGATTCCAAGTGTGCATGATGGATTACTAAGTCAATAATTCTATCATTAGAGTTATATCCAATTCCTATTATGCCAAAATCTTACCTAAAGTATTGTAGATCTAAGATTGAGTAACTGTAGTAAGGATTTACTGTAATCGTACAATTATCCTCCCTAACCATACAATTGGTCAATAAATTTGCATTTTGATGGTAATTACATATTATGTACTTGTCAATAGAATTGATGACTGCTAAAGTGAATGATTATAAAATAACCAATTTATTGCCCATTAACTAAGTTTGGTAGATTGTACGATTGGTAAATCTTACAGTTCAGACCATTGTATGGTTATAACCGTATAATTGAACGTTTTGTGACCGTACAATCACCAATTGTACATTTTAAAAATCATATAGTTGTAATCATACAATTGTATAGATTGGCCCATATTGAGTGCAAATTACTAGAATTCATCCCAAAACCTTCCATTTCACCTCCTTCATGAGGAATACTACCACCTGTGATACACCCGCAAGGACCTATTTGATCATGAAGATAACTCCATTAAATCAGATCCATGCATTGATCACTAGATTTTGTTAAGTAAACATAAATGAACACATTTATTAATCATTTTTTTTATCTTTTTCATAGGCTTTCTAGACTGAGTAGATCTTCTCTAATACTATGTCTATATAATAATGCTCCTTGAAATCTCCCTTTCAAATTTGTTCTCCTCATATGTGCTCAAGTAAAATCATATAAACATGATCAAATTATTTATAACAATTGAAATGGAGAAAAACTCTTCCCTTGTATTTTTAACTATCCACGTATTATAATCTGATGAGCAACTCTTTTAGTGATGCTTAAAGTAATGAGAGATACAAACTTGATATAGATTATTTCCATGTACTTACAAATTTTAACACCATGATTTGTAATTGGTTATCACACTATACTTAGAGGGAAACCAAACCTATACCAAAAGAGATAACAATTTTTTCCTCTCACAATTTCCTAGATTAGAATGAGAAAACAAAAGGATAATGGTATTAAATAAAATCAAATTCCTTGTATGTCTAACTCACGACTTATTTATCTACCATGATAGATTGGTAAACCCATTTGCTTAAAAAAATATTTAGTATATGATTTTAATTGTTTTGTCATTCACTTGACTATAATTAACATTTCTAATATGAACAAATACTATAAATCATCATTATCTTTAAGATCAATGCAAATCCATTTCTACTATAATTCATCGACATTCCTTTTCTTTCTATAAAAAAGTGATAGATAAGACTAACTAATTTGATGTAAGTATAGAATTGTGATGAGGATAGTGTGTAACTCATTTCCACAAGTTGCATATCATTTGATTTTCCAAACTTGGCCTCATCAATTGTGATAATGGATAATAGGATATGGTGATAATTTTAATGCTAGAAAAATAAAATTAATCCATGCAATTGTTTGATAACTATCAATGTCCATGTAAGAATTATAAAACCTAAATAATAAAATGATAACTCCTCTAATGTACTCTCACCACATTCCTCAAGGAATAAAAATGAAGATTCAAAACTCAAGAACCATTTTTTCCAATATGGATCTCAACTAGATAATTACAAAATTTATATTAGCGTTCTTTGTCACAAAATTACTTTCATAAGCTTGTCCTATAAATCTAAAGCCTTTGTTTTAGATATAATATATTCTTTTATTACTTGTCTTGTTTCATCAAATCCCTATTTAGTACCAATTTCTTTTGCATGCCTTTCAAATCCCTCATTACCCTAATTTTTATAAGCTTATGAAGGTAACAAGTCATCACAATAGTATTTATCACAATTTATACCATTAATAACAAATCATGTATGACTTATACTATCATAATCCCTATCACTATTTAAAGACTTTAAAACATTATCAACATATTGTCCATCGATACTAACAATTTGGCCTATATTTTAATCAACATATTTCACACAATCAAATCAAGCATTTCTTGTACAAGCACTCTCATGAACACATTTGAAACTATGACTATCAAATTCAAAAAGGCCCAAAATATTCTTCTCTAGAGACATCCATCTCCTGATATCAAGATGATCATCACAAGTTTTTCATATACAATCAACAATATTTGAACATTCATAAAAAAATTAACTATCATTGTCAACAACTCTATTGACTATCCCATAAACATTTTTTAAATGATAAAAGAATATTTGATTCACAACCATTCTCTTTTGTGCACTCTTTGTCAATGCCTAAATACTTTTTATCACATGCTATATATGTTCCCTAAATAAGTTTTTTAGTATCACAATATGCATTTACTATTATGTGCCTCAAATCACAAGCATCAAAACTCATATGAGCCTTCATGGGTTCCAAATTACTTGTATTGTAACAATTGTCTACTGTAATGGGCTTCAAATTGCATGCATTATAATTCACATCTTTCTTTTTATTAATATTACTACTATCACAAATCACATCTTTATTTTTTCAATGACTTTACACATACTTTTATGAGGGGTCCCAATATCGTCATACTGAGTGTTGTTTGAACCTAAAAAAATTAAGTTTACACAAGTTTTTATGAGGGGTCTTGGTCCCCTCGTACTGAGTGTGAATGCTCACATATTTCATCTTGGTAATATTTTTCAATTTCTTTTGTTCTTGACAATGTTCTTTGTAGGTCGTCAAGAGTCATTTGGAATATTTTATCAGTTGTTTTGAACTATTATTTGCTATAGGATTTTTAGTTTCATACCATGCATCTGCTAATATAGCACTCATATTATAGTTTTTATTTCTTTTTATGTCTTTTTGGATGTACTATTCAATATTTCATATTGGTCTTGCATTTTTTTACCATAAGAAAAGTACTTCTTATCCATTTTGACTTATTTTGTAAGGTAGAAGAATTTCCTATGTTACTTGGTGATCTTTTTGTTGAAATGAAAGCATTGTTTGACAATTATTCTCTTACTTGATTCATTTCTTTCATCATGAAAGCCATGTGTACTATGTTGTCTCTTTGATGATTTATACTTCTTTGATATTGCATTTGTGATTTACATTTCTCTTGTGGTAGTAGTTGGTTCAAATGTTTATGAGAAAGTGATGTCATATCTAAGGGTAAATATCTCATTTTTGATAGAACCAATGGCTTCAATTTATTTTTATTTTTTCATGAAATATTTTTTATTTCCATTGACCACCCTAAATTCAATTGTTATACCCTTGTCCAACAATTATGACATTGATATCAAATTTTTGGCCAATCCAAGCACATACAATATATTTTCAAGTATGCATTCAAAAAATGGAATATTGAGTGAAACATTGCCTACTCCTTAAACTTATTAGATTTTATCATCTGCAATTTTAATAGGTATGATTTTTTTTACTTGGATAGAAATGTGGTTGCTTGCCCCTGAATTAATGTACCAATAATTGTCCTTCGATTTTTTTGTCATGTGTCATTTCAAACTTTTGTTCTAAATTTTATTTTCCATTTTTTTGTTGAAACAATGTCGTGGTTTGACCCAATTGACCATGTTATTCTTTGTGATAAAATTTACTTTATTTTTAAGTTTCTCTTATAATAAAACATTGTTCTTCATACAAATGAGATTTTGAAAAAGGAATTTTTGATGAAGACATAATTTTGATTACTAATTTCTTTCAAATATTTTTCCAATCCTTCAAATAAATGTAGAATCCTTTAATTAATGTCAATTTTCCTTTATCTCAATTCTTGTGTAATTTGCTTGGATGAGGGGAAGTTTGGAAAAAAATACTTTCAAGTATAAAGCCTTTTAACTCCTTAATTCAATTTTTCCTTCTTTGACCTTTCTTTCCTTCAAATTTCTTTTCAAGGTTTTCTTAAAAAAATCCCTTCTATTGTTTTCAAATATTTCATATGGATGTAGAATCTCTAATGTCCTTTTTCATTTTTTTTACTTTTGTCTTTTCTTTTTTATTTTTAATTTCAGCATTTTTCCATCAAAAATCTTATAAACCAATAATGTTTTTCATTCACCAATTTCCATTTTATTCTCATAAAAAATAACCTTTAAATATTTGAAAAATATTTAAATAATTTCATGAGTATTGATTCTTCAAATATTTTGTCTCGCCTCCTTTTAAAATTATTTCCTATAAATTCCTTTTGTCTCCTTAATTATTTTCCTTTCATTATTTCAATAAACTTCAAGAATGATCAGAGATACTATTAATGTTTACCTTAGGGCCACAAACCAAGTCATTAATGATAAGAAATCCAAAGTGGTCTTCTTCAATCTTGATTGAAGGCTTTAGGATAAAATTTTAGAGATCTTGGGATTCATAAGGACTTCTCTCCCAGTGGTCTATTTGGGTTTCCCTTTGCATTTTAAAAAACTAAAGATAACTATCTGAACGAATCTTTTGGACAATATCAAAGAAAGAATTAACTATTGGTCTCACAAATGGTTAACATTTGTGGGTGCATTAACTTTTTTACAGTCATTCATTTAGGTTGTGCCAATTTATAAATTATCTATCCTTGTTGCCCCACATACCATATGAAAAGAGTTAGACAGGATGGCTAAAAATATATTATGGGGAGGATTAAAAGGAGAGGGAAAATGAGCATTAATAGGTTGGGAGATAGTAAGCCAGCCCAAGGCAAAGGGAGTGTTGGGACTAAAGATATCGAAGCTAAATAATAAAGCTTTGGCTGGAAAAATTTATTGGAGGTGGATCTCCCATCCAATTTTTTATTTAGTAGAGTTTTAACTATTAAATATTTAGGACATGTGAACCTAAATGAGGTATTTTGTTTCCCTTTAGATGGTAATGGATCCCTAGTGTGGCAGGCTCTAAAGTTATAATCTCAAGTAGTGAAAGATGAATTGTTTTAGAAATTAGGGAGAGAGGAGAAGGCAAGATTTTGGATAGATTCATAGGATCAATAGTCATCTATCATTGTTTATTTCTTAGAACTACAACCAATAAAAACAACCATGAAAATTAGGGGTTGGATCAAGATTGAAATTTATTTCAACATCAACTAGCTGAGGTATTTTGGATGAGTTGCCAATTTCAATCCCTCTAGAAATGACACCCATCATGACTAAAGTATTAGCAAAAATATTTCTCATAGGTAGATATGAGGAGGATGAATTAGCTTGGGGCTATGGGAGCCTTGGATTCTACGTGATGAAGGATGAATATGAAAAGATACTTCTAGAACCTCCTCCTCATGTTTCAGGTTGAGGATTGGAGAAATATTTGGCAGTCTAAGGGTTGGTGGAAAGTAAACTTATTTTCTTGGTAGTTCATACATAATTGAATTCTTAATTTTGATAATTTGAGACGTAGAGGAATCATTGGCCCATTGCAATGTGTTTTATGTTACAAAAGTGAGGAAACTTATGACCACTTGATGTTTTATTACCCATTCACACATCTAGGAGCAATGATTTTTAGTTTATAAAATCTAAGCCAATGGTGATTTGAACCGGATTAATATTTGGAAAATATGGAAGAAGAGAAAATTTAAATATGAAGCTCTTCATATTAGGTTTAAAGCTTGGATTAAACTTTATTTGGTGGTAAGTATGGTTGGAGATAAATGGCAAAAAATTTAGAGCAACTTTTTCATCCTTAGATGGCATTTGGCAAGTCATTTGGAGCAAATTCATGGAAATTATAGCAGTGTATGCTAAAGAGAAAACTCGGGCTGATATAGGGGCGATGAAGAAAGAAGTTGAAGTGCAAGAGGGGTAAGATAGATCTAGTTGGAAAACACCCCTAAAGGATTGGATTAAAATTAATATTGATGGAGCTACAAAAGGTAATTTGGATAGAGCTAGAATTGGAGTGGTCTATAGGAATCATGTTAGGACAATGCTTTATTGGGAACTCCAAGGACTGGGCAAGACCATGAACAATGAAGCAGAACTCTTAGCTATAAAATCTACTACTATCTATGTGGTAAGACAATGTTATAGGAGGATAATTATAGAATTAGACTCTCAAATATTTGTAGGATCTCTAGATTGCATGGGAAAATTTACTTTGGAAATGTGGAGGTTGAGGATTATTATCACCCAAATTAAGGAGTTGTGGAGGGAATTGGATGATGTGATTTTGATTTATTGTTGGCTAGGGTTGGGAGGTATCTTGTCCCAACTTGTAAATAATCTTGTGCTAATATAATTTTTTCAAATTCTTAAAAAAAAGTGTATCGTATATGGTGTGCTCAATATTCAATCCACTTTTCCTTTCTTCAATATTTTCGCCTTCAAGAGTGCTCCTTTTAAATATTTCCTTCAAAAAACATTTATCCAATATACATCTCATAAAAAATACGCGAGCTTTATAATTTAAATCCCTCCTTGAACTTTTATCAAATCTTAAATCTCAACTTTTCTTTTAATAAAGCACTTGCTTAAATCTTAATTATGGGATCTAACCTTGTCACGTTATTATCAAAAATCAATCTATCTTAAAAAAATAAATCCCACATATTTATCTAATAATTTACCTTCAATTATACTTTTATGTTTCTCTTAAATTTCAAAGGTGTTCACTCTCTTGTGTTGAAATGTGCTCAACTTCATCAACCTACAACTCTACAACTCTGTCAACCTAAAATGTTCTCACTTGCAACTCTGCAACTTTATCAACCTTTGTGCTTTTAATATCCTTCTTATACATGTGCCATAAGTGTTACTTTTTCTACAATATATGTTTTGAACCTGATTTCTTCTAGGTTTACTTCTTCTAGGATACATTGCTTATGCAATATTTAATTTTGCAGGGTCTCCTCCCTTCCTAGGCCTTCCTACACTTTCCTCTAATGAACTCTCCTCATCAATAAACTCCTTTTTCTTCTAGCAATTTCTTCCTAGGAATATTGTCTATCAATGGGCTCTCTTTCTTTTTGCAATTTTCTCCAACAAACTCTTATCCTTCCTTTTGGATTTATCTCTTCCAAAAAATGTTGCTTCTACAACATTTATTTCATAGATTATCCTCCTTTACGGGCCCTTCCTGCAATTTTATCTAGCATTTATCAATTTGCTCAAAATCCAAATTTCTCTTTGTGGCTTCTATCTTCCCAAGACTTTCTTCTCCTCGTGTAGCTAACTATGGTAGCCTACATTAAAAAAAAACTTCATATCTTCTTCCACATTTCTCTTGTCCTCTTAGTGTCATTAATTAATTTTTATCCTTACAAATTCTTCTGGTATTTTTTAACTGAATCAGTCTCTCCTCCTTGAATGGGTGCTTAAGACAATGTAACTCAAGCATCTTTGGCTCATGAATGCAGCTTCTTCCAAGCGAATCTATCAACCACTTGGGTTCTTGCTTATTGTGCTACTCCTACTGTGGCACTCCACCATGGCACTCTCAATTTTGGCTTCTCTCAACCTTTGCTTCTCTCAACCATGGCTAGTTTTTTCTCTTCAACCAGACTCTAATACCACTATTAGTATATAAGCTAGTTTCCATAACATTTAATGGTTATAATTCACACACACACACACACACACACACTATATATATAGAGAGAGAGAGAGAGACAAATAGATAGATAGATATATCAAAATGAGTTACACAAATATTCAATCCAGTACTAAAAAATATACAATCCAATTACATTCATATGGATAAACAAAGTATTGTAATACAGATGAATTACTACAATTTCTCATTATCATTCACCTTACATTTCCCTCATATGCTATCCTTATTAATAGCTTTTACAAAAGACTCTTGACATTTCAACTTCAACTAACTCTTCATCTCCTCAAAATCACAAGAGATATGACTCTTCATATTTCTCATAGGAGAAATATATTTATTGACTCCCTAATAATAACAAACATCAAATGATTACTAAATAACAAATATTTACAAGACTTCTTCACACCAAATATTTACAAAGTATTTATAATATACTTCCAAGGTACCAAATAATGTAATAATATCCAACAAAATCTAATCAAGAGTAAGATTTTTTTTATTCCAAGAAGATAGGAATCATATGAACCATTAGGTTTAACATTTGAAATGAGGAAGAGATATTAGAAAGGATAGTATTATCATATTCTACATCATCTTTCTTTTTCCTCTGAAAGACATAATATCTACCCTCAAAGCCTTGAATCTTGCAATATAGTCCTCAACATTATCAAACTCAGCTAGCTTAAGAGAAAAAGTTCTAATTACAGTTGATTTACTTCAACAATATTAACCTTTCCAAAAAGTTCATGCAACTTTGACCATACCTTGATAGGGTCACTCTCTTTTTTTATATGGAAAAATAACTTTGGTTCAATCATCAAGAAAAATAAATCTAGATCCTTTTTTGCCTTTTGGTGTTGAGCTTCATCATCAAGAACTGTTGTTTTATCCTCCTAAAATATACACCATATTAACAATTTCATGAACTGATGTTGCTAGTGCATAGAGCTTAAAAATTGTGTGATTTGAACAAAGGCTCAAAACTCTTATGTATGCAAATATTATGGCCTCTAGAAGTTATTCCCTAATGAACCCCTAAAAAATAAAAATTGAAGCTCCAAACCTTATGAAAAAATAACTAATCATCTACTACCACTTGGTGATTCATGATTAACTGGTGTTATCCACTTATCTTTTTCCAATTCAACATTTTTGAACCAATGCAATTGTGACACTTGGCCATCTCCAATTCATCGGGATGGTATAAATATAATAAAAATGGTTGGATGTGGCTTGAAATAAGGTCATTTCAACCACCACATTGGCCAAAAATCCATTATTATTAATAGATATTGCCATGGGCAAGACTTGAACTTAGATCTCACAAAAAATGGGCACCTTGGTCTAACCAAGGCAACCAACTTTTCTTTGAGAAAATTACTACCTTGATATACACATAACCTCTACTCCCTAGAAAAGTGATGGAACAATGTCACAAAAAGGTGTCTTCTAGGGATTCGACCTAGGGATCTTGAAGGTGTTAAGAACTTACGGAAGGAAGAGTGATCGATCGGATTGTGTGTTCCCTTAGTATCCATACCAAGATGCCTCCATGAAGAACACTAGTGGATCCAAGAGAAGCATTTTGCACTGCTCAAAAGTGTGCTTTGAACCCTGAACTATGTTTCATTTAAACAATGAACCATGTGCCATGTAGGCCTAAACTTTTGCTTGGTTGATCAATCATATTGATTGCTCCATTTTGTAGAGAATCCAAGGCACTCCATCTTATCTTGAAACTTTCCTATCATATATAAAAAATGAGACCATGGTTTGACCCCCTAACATCTTGTACAAAGTACCTCCTCACTCCTAGTCGCCTCGATGTTTGTGATGTTATACACAAGGTGACTACTCCCCTTGAAGAGCAGCCTTAGCACTGTAAGTTGATTCAATGACTAACATGATTAGGGAATGCACAAACCACCATATGTGCATCATAAAGAAGGTGCCAAAACTTATTTTTAGTTTTAAACTATTCTCCTTTCTTTTGATGCTACATTGGTCTTGGAGAATATTCAAGGAGGATTTGAAAGACAAAACAAGTTTTTTGTGCAAATATTTACCAATACCTTAAAATGAGAAAATAATATTTCTTCTCTAGTTCTTATGTCAAAAAACTTGTGAAGCTTTGAAGATAAATTTATCCAAAGTTTTAGAATAAAAATACGAGTCTTCGAATAAAATCCCTACATGTATAAGTGAAGCTCCTCCATCTTTGATACCATGATGGAATTTACAATGCTTTCTAGAAATGAACAGAAGCAAGACATGCACTCAAATCTTATATAAAAAGTGAAAGGAATAAAAAATATTTGGGTGTCTATAGGCACCATAAATAATCATCATCTGTAGATAATATTGCACAACACTTCGATAATAAATGAGGAGTGTGACGAGGTATTTATAACAATACCAAAATTCCAAATTACATCCTAAAGTTTAAATAAGATGATATAACAAGTGGACTTTAGTTTAATTACAAATATTAAATAAGGTTTAATAATAACAAGGTTATCCATGGCTCATTAGCCTTACATGATGAAATATTATAGAATAATAAATATATTGCATAATGAAATACCCTTAGGTCTATCAAATACATCACACAATGTCAACTCTTGGCCATAAATCATATTACAAATTCAACAAGTATAATATCTTTATTTTATAGAGTAACCCAATACCCTACATAATTATTTATCACCCTATACATTTCTTCATCATATGAAGGTTGATAAAGAGTTAGTTGTTAGATTTTGATGCTATATACTTAAGGAAATGCAACCACAAGGTATAAAATGAGCATGCAATATTAACTATATGATAATGGCAATATCTTAAGCATGTAAATAGCATGAGAAACTTCTGAAAATACTCATAAAATAGCCATTAATGAAAGCTCACGAAAATGAGATCTTCATACAAAATATGGAGACCTCAAGTGCTCCATTCTTCATTCATGCTCTACATTGTATCTAACTTGAGCACTACTCTACTCTAATGTGCTCATGCACTCTCTCTTACTTGATCTCTCAACATTTCTCTCTACTAAAAAGGCCAATATATAATGGAGTATGACTCTTGGCCTTCCATCTTCCTATGACTCACTATATTCCTATTCTAGACTCATGTACACATGGACAACATGCACATTTACATCATTGCACATTCTAATAATACTTGTGCATTTATTTATTATATTAAGTAAATACTCAACCCCTAATTTAAGACACTCTTCTAATCTATAGATGTACCCAAGATGGTTCATTAGCATGTACCAAATAATGTAATATATTCCAAAACATTAACAACCAATTTCATCTTTTAACAACTTTGTCTAACATGTTAGGAAGCATTAAGATATTTTTCAAAACTCTCTCACTAAAAGCACTCTATTTAAATCGATAACAAAAATAATATTTTACCTTAAAATTCAAAGATATCTTGAGTGAATTATTCACCATATCTTCTCATTCATCCATGTATCTTCCCATAGTCCACCCTTTTTCCAATTTCAACCTTCTAAAAAATTCTTTTGAGCAAGAAGTCTTTGCATTTAACTGTATCATTTTCTACACATTTGAATCCGTATAGAGGTTTATAGTAGTAGAGACAAAGATATATAATGAAAAAATTTTACAGCCAATAATGCTAATTTATTTATTCATTGATTCTAGAATTAAAATAGACTTCTATAACAACCCATTTAAAAAGTCTTGACACATTTAACTTTATGCTTTCAAGATATCCAACTTTAATGGCATATGTTTTTGTTTAGTAGAAATCGGAGTGTATTAATGCATGTGTCATTTAGTATGCTATTGTCAATCTTCAGCTATGATAGAGCTTTTTCCACCATGATGCAATTGGGATTCCCTCTCTCGATAAAATATGTGGCTTGATTATAGGTGAACGAAAATTTTGACCAACTATGTAAATAGGGTATTTTAGATGAGGGACAAGTGAGGGTTCACTAACGATAATTTTCTTTGTCATTTAATACATTTAATTGTACTTGATTTCACAACCTCTTCTTTACAAGTAAGGTACTATCTCCTCCATCAAAATTCTAAGTGATAAATTGATCACCTCTTTATTGACTTAGTGCATGGGGAAGCAAATTTTTAATCAAGGTTATACCTTGTTATTTTCAACCATAATATGGATGAGATCCCCTCTCTCAATAAAAATTGTGGATTTATTATGGTGGAGAAAATTTTTGATCAACCACTTGGAGGACAATTTTGGACTAGGCATGAGCAAGTTTCCACTCAAGGCAAGTTTATTTGTTATTCAATACAATTCACAAGAATTGAACCCACAATCTCATTTATATTTTTATAAGTAAGGTGCTCTATCCACTACACCAAAAATTTTATTGTATGTATGTATCTAAATAGATAATATGAGATTTTATGATAATCATGGTTAGGCTGGCCAACCAAAAATATTAAACAAATGGCATAGTGCCTCATCAATTGATAAATAAAGCAAATCCATCATTGTTCTAAGGTTTTCAGGCCATGGCATATATTGGTGGAAAATAAGCAATATTCAACACATTTCAAAACATTTTATAGGTGGTAGACTTCTATAGTTCATGAAATTTATTTTATAAATATGGTCACCTTTAAAATTAAACTTTGAACAATACCTAGAATTTTAATGTTCAAATAACAAAATGTAAAGTAGTAAAGTTCACAATTTGATTAGCAATTGATATGATATAATGTGTATTTTAATGCAATTATGGGCTATTTGATATGGAAATATAAAGCATAAAATGATGTTTAGTGATTTTTTTTTCAATTGGTTATATCGGATTGAAACAAGATCCACCTGTATTACACCATCACCACGTAGTGGTATTACAACAAAGCTTAGATATTATCCATGTATCACTTGGCAAGATTCGAACCTGGGTCTCCTCCTTGAATGTTGAGGAATATTACTGGTTGAGCTAATGTCATTTGGTATGTTGTTTAGTGACATTGCAAAACACTTACACTATGATTTTTCTACATTACTCGCCTATAACTAAATCTTCTATTTCAATATACTGTGAAGAGAAAAAATAATTTCATGACATATGCAAAGTTGAACCAAAAACTCAAACTAATGCATCTTACATTGAGCATGCAAAAGGAATGACATTGAATTATGATTTTTACATTGGTGATAAGCTAAGGTGGAAGAAATCAGTTCTTAATATCAAGTCATAAGACCCCAAGGAGATTACCCAACGTGTGACAGTGACTAAACAATGTAAAATTTAAGCATTAATCCAATCTTCATGGTTAAAATTTATCACAACATTTAGAGAGATAGTTTCCAATATTTTCTTGAATCCTATAGGCTATAAATAGTAGTAGTTTAGATTTATAGGGGTTCATCCCCTTATATATTTAGGCTACTTAACATATGAATTTTTTTTATTCCTCTATAAATTTATGACTTTTAAGCCCTTAAATTCAAGCATATTTGTATTCTAATTTCATAGCTTCTTAATGAGATTTTGTGGCAAGAATCCTCTATTTGTATTAATTGCAAGGATTTTATCATATGGTGTATTCATTTGAATAATTCTAGTCTTTGTCCTTGAGTATATATTTTGTGCTATGACAATTATAGATCTAAGAAGTGAGTGACCTTACTTTATGCAATTTTCAATGGATAGAGTTTGCATAAAAACCATTTATATTTTTATGTACCACCATGATTTTCTACCTCTAATTTTTAAAGAGATTAATTTAGGGTATTTTTGAAGACATGTTAATGCTACAAGGTCATGTTTATTAGTTAGGTTCCTAATTAATTGTTATGAGGCTTTAATAAGACCTCATTAGAATAGGTTATTTTAATGTGTAATGTCATTTCATGTTCATTTGAATTTCATGTAATATGGATTTGGGAACCCTAACCCTAATATCATTTTTCTCAATATATAATTCCATAACACAAAGGGAGAGATGTGATTTTTCATTCTCTCCATTGTCGAAAATCTTCTCCTCCTTTTTTCTTGTTTCATGTGGTTGAGCTTGGGCACATAGCATTGATCCTTGCTACAAGTGGTATCAGAGCTTGGATGCTTGCCCCTCCCACAACCAAGCTTGGAGAAGCATTGCATTTCCCTCCTCTCCTCCTCCACAAATTTATGTGTTGAGTTGAAGGAGAGCATGAGGATGTTGCATGAGGTTTCATAAAACCTCCATAGATTTTCTTTTTATTGCAGATATTAGCTTGTATCTCTGTTTGCATGAGGATGTTGCATGAGGTTTCATAAAACCTCCATAGATAGCATATATTATCTTGTATCTCTGTTTATAGGTATCCAAAATCCATATCTAATCAATTTCAGTGGCCTTTGTGTAAATTGATCATATTTGTTTTTGTTACACAACCATACAATATCCAAATTTTAGATTCAACAGAGTTTGACGACTTCTATGTAAAATGATTGTGTTCATTTTTTTTACACAGCCATACAATACCCAAAATTTGGATCTTATGGATTTCGACGGTCTTTATGTAAACTGACCATGTTCATTTTTTTACACAGCCATATAATATCTAAAATCTAGATATGACGAAGTTCAACGGCCCGTGTGAACTGATCGTGTTTTTTTGAAAGCACAACAGGCTTCTAGCCTCTCCATTGTACTTGTATAAGTGGCTTACAGAATTTTCCACATTGCTTTTGGCTAACTTATAGCCCTCATTTGTAAAAGTGATTCCACTTGGATGGTGAGCAAGGTCTAGTGGATCACACCTAACATACATACTACCATATTAGCATTGTAGTAGCACTCCATATGCACTCCAAGTCTATTTTTAGTTTTCATTTGCTTTCTTTCATTACAAATTGATTCACATCTTTGCATCATCCCTAAAAGGAATGCATCCGATGACTCATTCCATAGCCTAGCCTCGTGACAGGGTGCCACTTCCTTGGTGGTGGGAAATCCGCATTAAAGGCCTTGTGAGTCAAAGTTGGATTGGACTTAACGAGAATACATAGTGAAGGGGGTTAGCCATACCCACGAACCTTTGGAAAGGGATCATCCTTTCGCCTATGCTCGAAAAATTGAAAACTCTTAATCAAGATTAAAATTAAGTTGGTCCAATATCCATCATAGTTGTGGAATAGAGCACGTACTTCTCTTCAGAGAGTATATCACTGACCATAGTAAATTGGGTGAGGACTAGTAGGACTTGGGCTCCATCACGGCTTGGATTTCATCATCGAGCATTTGTATGTGGGCATCTAGGTGAAGGCCTTAATTTGAGATAAGCTCATTATACCTCTCCAACTTTCAGCACCTCACCTACTTGCAGTCATAATATTGAGGTTACTAGTTTTGCACATCCCACACTTTGGTATTCAGTTGTGTAATCTAGTGTTGGAGATATTGGCCTGCACATTCATCTATTGGAGATATTAGCTTTTACATTCATCTATAGTATTTTAGTTTGGGCTACACACCTTTTTTTAGTACTTCAGATTTAGCCACATCATCATCCTGTTGCATCAAGACTCATAGCCACTTGTACAATTCATCATTTGTAAAAGAGATTCCACTTGGATGATGAGCAAGGTCTAGTGGATCGCATTCATTCATTGTCATCACTTGGCTCATTATTTACTAGCACATTTTGCCTCACTTAGTCATCTATTCCTTGTTCACACCTTGACACACCTCTTTTAGGTCTTTGTAGTGTCACAGGTCACAATGACTTCCAACTTCAAACAAAATGTTGGATGTACCCTCAAAGGCAAGGATAATTGGGATCAATGGTTCACAGGCCTTAGGACAGTTGCAAAATTTGAGAACCTATGGTGCAACCATCTGGACGCAAATCCCACACCACCCATAGATGTTGTTGCCCTGGAAAAATGGTAGATAGATGATGACCGAATTTGTGTCGGCATCCTACTTGTCACAAAATATCACCTTCATAATTTGATTGATGAAGCCAAGCATGACACAACATGGTTAGTTCTCGAAGTCTTCAAGAAAAACTTTGACACCAAATCTGACCTAGAATTTGTTCATCTTGTCCTCAAGATGAATCAAATAAAGATGCAAAAAGGACACTCCAGTTCCACCATCAACCTCCTTCACCCTATTAAACAGGTCATTGATAAAGACTTCAAAAATCAATGTATCACATGGGCTTTCCTCATTCAGTCATGTCTTCACATTCCAGACTACAAGAACTTGCTTGCCAGTTTATCAGCTAGTGGAACCTTAAAAACTCTCAACTTTGAAGCCTTAGCAAAAAATTTTGTTGAACTTGACAAAACCTTTGACACAAACTTCACCAGTTCTAACCTTGATGACTCAGCCTTTTAGGTGGATGAAGATGCAAATTTTTCAAACAATCAAGGTAACAAAAGTCGTGGTCGAGGTCGTGGTTGAGGCAAAGGCAAAGGACAAGGACAAGGTTCTAACAATGGTCAACATGAACACTCACGACATCAAACTAGTCAAGGACAACACAATCAAGGACAAATAAAACAGCCTAGTACCTCTCAAGGAACTGGCAACTCAAATGTCGTGTGCAAATGTTGTAACAGAAAAGGGCACTATGCCACTGATTGTTGAACTGCCACACACAAGATCAAGCAGTTTCAAAAGCACAGTGTGCATAATGTAAATGAAGATGACTCTAATCCATACGTCTTCCAAAGTGCTCAATTTGTGCATGCCTAGATCATCAACACATGGGCACCTATATCACCATCTGTTGACCATCCCAAAACATTCATTGAGGCACATTCAGGATATGCTGGCTATGACATTTCTCATCCCACATCGCAACCCATTGGAGTTGCCCACAACGTAGCCTCCACCAGTAGTTCATGGATCATGGATACTGGAGCCACCCAACACATGACTTCCAACAAGGACTTCTTTGAAGAATTCAACTCAGAAGTACTTGGTGTAGTTCACATGGCTGACAAATCCTCTCAACCAATTGAAGGAGTTGGAACTATTCGATTGAAACTTCCTGGATTACCTAATTTTTGGCTACTTGATGTTCTCTACATCCCTACTCTGAAGCAAAATCTATTTTCACTATCCACACTCATCTGCCATGGATTTTATCTGAGTGTCACTACCAAAGATAAAACTCTTTGAGTCATTCATCCACCCTCCAAAATAGTGGTCATGATCGGTTCCTTAGATGGAAAACTCATCAGACTTGTTGGACATCCTGCTTTTGAAGTTCACATTGCCGAAGTTGACATGGCACTTAATGCCACCCTGACTCCCAAGAAATTTTTTGTTGATGCATTATGGCATGCTCGCATGGGTCATGTCAAACTTGACCGATTGAGACAAATGGAGTCCACCGTCAGGGGACTACCACACTTCTCTTCCAAACCCATCAAATGTGAAGCATGCATCATTGCCAAATCCTCTCGACAACCTTTTCCAAAGAGTCAGTGGAAGTCCACACAAAAACTAGAGCTAGTTCACTCAGACATTTGTGGGCCAATGCCTATTCCCTCATTAAAATGCAAAAGGTATTACATCACCTTCATTGATGACTTCTCAAAGAAGCTATGGATCGGCTTTTTGGAGAAGAAGTCTGAAGCTTTTGAATTCTTCAAAGCATTCAAGGCTCACGTAGAATGAGAATCAGGTTGTAGAATCAAGACCTTCAGGAGTGATAATGGCAACGAGTACACCTCAAATGAATTCACATAGTACTTGTCCTCACATGGGATCAAACATCAATTGATAATACCAAGCACACCTCAACAAAATGACATTGTCGAGCGCATGAACAGGACAATTATGAACATGGCTCATGCCCTTCTTATCTACAAAAATATGCCTCCATATCTTTGGGTCGAAGCCACCTGGACTGCTATGCATGTACTCAACACAGTGAGTCCCTCAAAACCCGACCCGTCACCTCATGAAAAATGGATTGGACACCCCCCACCATCAACCACTTCAGAATATTTGGCTCCATATGTTATGCTCATATTCTTCCAGAGCATAGAAACAAACTTGAAGCTTGAGCTATTAAAGGCATCTTTGTTGGATACCCTATGGATCAGAAGGGATACAAGGTATTCATTCCTTCACACCAAAAAGTGATTGTGACACGTGATGTTGTGTTTGCAGAAACTGAAGAACAACTAGTTACATTGGATACCAAGGGACACAATCTTCAGCCTAGATCAAAAGATGCTAACATATATGATGTTCAGATTCCAGCCTTTGGGGGGAGACGTTGAAAAGTTACTCAAAAATTTAGAATCTGCAAATCAACCCACAAGTCCGGAGGAACCAAACTATGATACTGAGCAGATGTCTGTATCTTTTGCACCTTCTACCCCTTCACATAGTAATGTTGATCGCAGTAAAAGTATTGTTTCACATCCATCTTCATTAGCATCCTCCGTACCTAATGATCCATTCTAAGATCATGATAAAAACTTTGAGGTAGGTGAGACATCCACACTACTCCCCACTCAAGGAATTTGTGAAGCTTGCCAGCTCTTAAAGGACATCAAACTAGATGAAGTAAGAAAATGGGCACAAGAGGTGCCCTCAGAGCAAGAGTGCATGAATCATTACTTGTTGAATTGGAACCTGTAGAACTGCACCTCGCTCTGAATAATGAACCTCTCACGTACCAAGAAGTTGTCAAACACGCAGCTTGGAGACATGCAATGAACCAGGAGTATGAATCTCTGATAAAAAATGGTACTTGGGAGTTAGTCGATCTACCACTTGGAAGAAAGGTAGTTCGAAACAAATGGGTGTACAAAAACAAGTATAAATTAGATGGCACCCTTGACAAACACAAGGTGAGATTAGTGGCTAAAGGCTTCACGCAAAAGCAAGGCATTGACTACATTGAGGTATTTGCACCTACCACAAAATGACCCACAATCAGGACTCTTGTAGCCTTAGCTGCACAACAAGGTTGGAAGATTCATCAATTAGATGTAAAGATTGCTTTCTTGAATGGTGAATTGGAAGAAGAAATATACATGGCACAACCAGAAGGTTTTGAGATTGTAGGACAGGAGCACAAGGTATGCAGACTCAGAAAGTCTTTATATGGATTGAAGCAAGCCCCTCGTGCTTGGTTCAACAAGCTATCAGATCGGATGAAGCAACTTGAATTTGAAGTGTGTGATTACCAAGACATTGATGCAACACTGTTCATCAAGCACAACAAAGACAAAGTCACATACCTCATAGTCTTTGTGGATGACATGCTTCTAACAGGTAACAGTGAACACATCATCAACACAATGAAAAAGGACCTTGCAAAGACTTTTGATATATTTGATCTAGGATTGATGAAATTCTATTTGGGCATAGAAGTAACTCAAGAAAATGGTAAAATATTCTTGACCCAAGAGAAATACATCAACGATCTTCTAGAGAAGTTTCAACTCAAAGATGCACACCCTGTGACAACACCAATGGAATCAAATCTGAAACTCACCGCGGATGATGACACACTAGAGGCAGATGCAACACTCTATAGAAGGCTAGTTGGTAGTCTCATCTATGTTACTAACACAAGACCTAACATCACTTATGCAATGGGGATTTTGGCAAGGTACATGACCAAGCCAAAGGAGAGTCACTAGCAAGCAACAACAAGAGTGTTGAGGTACCTAAAGACAACCCATAATTATGGCTTGTTGTATGAAAAGAATGCAGATTTCAAACTCATCGCATACACAGACTCAAACTTTGTAGGAGATAAAGACATTGGGAGATCTACGTCTGGGTACTTGACGTTTCTTGGCTTAGCACCAATTTCATGGAGATCAAAGCGACAAAATATTGTATCAGATTATTTAGTAGAAGCTAAATATATTGTTGCAGCTGAGACAAGCAAAGAAGTGGTATGGTTGAGAAAGTTGTTACACACTCTCGATATCACTCAAAAAGGTCCTACAAGATTGCATGTGGACAATCAATCAACAATCCACATGGAAAAGAATCCTGTGTTTCACAATAGAACCAAACACATCAGTACAAAAGTCCACAAGATCTAAGAACTTGTTCAAGATGGCACAATACAAATGCACTACTATCCAACAACAGATCAGATTGCCGACATCTTCACCAAGCCACTCCAAAGGGTGAAGTTTGAACAGTTCAGACAATAGATAGGCTTGAGAGCCTCCATCTCCCCTAACAATGGAGATGCAACAAGACCAACAAGGCTAATGCTTATTCGTAAAACCACCTTCGTGTGGGTAAAAAGTATTGGTCGGTCTCTGCTCTATCCCATTCATGAAAACCCCTTGTGGATGCAAAAGGATAAGGGTTGTACTATTTTTGGAAAATCGAAACCTGTGAAAACCTGAAAGGGCATGGGGGATGACCAAATGGTATATGGAGACCCAATGGATTGGAGTTGCATTTCATGGACAATTGGCTAATCGGCTACACAAAGATCCACTTGAGCCACTCATCTACCTCTTATTTTTAAAGAGATTAGTTTAGGGTATTTTTGATAGGATTCGATCTCTTCCAGACTTTATTTTAGTAAAAACATTGAGACATTGAATCTAATTAGAGTTTAAGACTTGTTGTTGTATGTAAAGTGGTTTTAAGCAACTACCAAAGCTATATTTTCAAGACTTATTTTAGATGATAAATTTGGATCTATTTCATTATTTTGTGTGAACTTAAATAGTTCAATATTTAAGGATTTTTTTTCTAATCTTTAGTATGACTTACATATTTTATAGTTTTTTTAAATGGAATATTGTAAGTTAACTCCTACCTCATTTTCTTTTAGGGTAAAACTATTAACTAATTATTGTTGTCCTTCAATTGATGCTACTATCTCTTGGTCTTTGGTAGGTTATCTTCTCTATCTCACTCGTGCCCAAGTAAATGATGTTTTTGTTGTTAGTTTGTGTTCCAAGTATGTGTAGGCACCTCATGAATGTCATTTGTATTTTAGAGTTCTAATTTTTGCCACCACCTGCTCATAGATTTTGTTTACAACTACTCTATATTTTGTGTGCATGCCAATTCTTCCATTATTTTCCATAATTTACCTCTAGGTATTATATCAAAAGCCTTTTCAAAGTACACAAAACAATAATAAACTTATTTTTCATTCCATATCCTCTCTATTAGGTGCCTTAAAAAAATGTAGTGATTTATTGTTGAGTACTTTGGTCTAAATCCTACATGCCCTATAACCCTCTTTCCTTGATTTTGTACCCAATGACTGATTTTGCTTTCTACAAAGGATTAATCATGGTGGTGTGGTAATTTGAAGGATTGTGGATGTCTCCATTTTTATGCAATGGTATGACTAGGTTTGTTATCCATTCCAGTGAAAAGTCTCCTTTAATGATGCCATTAAAAATATTTTGGATGTGTGGTGCTAAGATGTCAATCCCACACTTGAGATGTTCAACCTACAAGCCATCTATATCTTGAGCTTTACATATTGCTATTTTCTTAATGCAATCCTTTAGATATTTTAGAGAAAAAAGTTCCTTAGTTGTGTTAATTGTAGGAGGGGTATCTTTTTATTGGTTTCTCTCATATAATTACTTTGCGTACTGCAATCATTGTTTATTTATGATATTTTTTTGTCTTTTTCTTTGTTATAGCCCTTTCCAAAATTGTATTGGGTTATGCTCTGCAAGATAAATAAACTATTTTTTCCTTGCTCTTATGTATTCTTCCTTTTTTGTTTATACTAGCTATTTATATATCTTGCCATTTGTTTTCTCTTTGCCTCGTTCTTTCAAGTTCTCCTTATTGCTTTGCATTCTTCATCATACCATGGATTTACAAGGAATCTTTCAAAAAAAATTCTTAGCTTTTAACTTTTGTATGATTCTAAGTCTTATCTGATCATATCCATCAATTTACTACTATAAAAAGTAAAAGTTTGAAAAATATATATCCTCTTTCTTTCCTCTCTTTGAATAATCTCCTTGAGTGATGCTTTAAAAGTTTTATAATTTTTCTTTGTCATAGACATGTTTCTTGAAGATGTTCTTCTTTCCCACTTTTTTGCATTTAGATCTTTATGTACATTGGATTGTAATCAGATTTTAACTCCATGGAAATTGCTTCAATTTCTAGATATTTTATCCTTGAAATGAAGTTTTATGAGCAAATAACATAATCAACTACATTGTGTCCATTATGTGTTTGACAAGTATATTTTCCAGATTTTTACCACATGTTTATTCCATTGCATATTATCAATCCCTCTATGCTACATAGTTTAAGAAGTTTTTCTCTATAATGTGTGATGGGTCCTTGATTATCATCTAAGAACCTTAACCAATGATGATCCACCTTTTCTTCTAGCCATAACATATTATCATCTATACCTTCATTGATATTTAAAGAGCTTGCTTGTCTAATTGTTGTCCTTACAGTAAAGTCACCTGCTAAAACAATATCTTTAAGTTTGTTATATTCTATGATTCATTTGCCAATGCCATATATGGATCCTCATGATCTAAGCCATGTTTCTTTTAAAATTTTGATTGTTATGGAGCAAAATAACAAGCTACAATGCTAATTAATTTATCATTATATGTGATTGTAATCCATATATGATGTTTATTTGGGTCTTCTTTCTCAACTTATATGAGTACACCCTAAGACTCTTTTATTAGTATTGTAACTCCATGTCCTTTTCTATTTTCTACTACTTTATTCCATACTAATATATTTTTGTATCCTTTACAATTTGGAATATTGCATCCATCATGTTCGTGTGTTTCTATTAGCACAATTACATCATTTTCTTTAGCTAAGGGCACTATATCAAAACTTCTTCTCTATAACAATTCCAAATCACCAATATTAAGTATTCTCGGTAGGCCCCAATTTCCTATTTATTTTTATGTTTTTCATTTATAATGAATGCTTTCCCATTTTTCAACCACACCTCTTTATCCTCACTCCCCTCTTCTCTTCTTATTATATAGAACAATGATCATCATGTAGGTAAAAATGTGACCCTCATAGTAAAGCTCTATTTTAGAGAACCTATTATGCAGGAGCACCCAACTGTCAACCAAATAAAATAGTTGGGGTTTATATTCAGAGGATGGGAACATCCAGTTGGCAACAAGGAACTTAAAATAGGTCAAAATTTCTATTAAGAGGACATATAAGTGTTGGCAATTTTGGGTACCTTGGGTACATTGCCTTTGCTCAAGTGTAGAAGTTGTCATTGATGTCAAGAAGCTCTTGAAGGAATTTGATTTAATGTCAAATAATTTGCAGACATGGACAGTGAGTTTCCAAGAAGATCATAGTAGCCCATTTGCAAAAGATCAAAGAAAAAGACAAGTAAGAAAAGGTATGCAGCAGGCAAGAAAAATAGTCACGATTTCGCGACATGTTAGAGGAGAGAGAAAGTGTTGGCAAAACTATCACGATTTCATGACATGTTAGAGGAGAGAGAAAGTGTTGGAAAAACTGTCATGATTTCGTGACATGTTGGGGAAGAGATTTTGTGACATGTTAGAAGAGAGAGAAGAAGCTGGCAAAACTGTCACGATTTCGCGACATGTTGGAAGAGAGAGAAGAAGCAGGAAAAACTATCACGATTTCGTGACATGTTGGCAGAGAAAAAGGCAAGTGGAAAAACTATCGCGATTTCGTGACATGTTGGCAGAGAAGGAGAGCAAGGTGGAAAGTGTCACGATTTCGCGACATGTCGCATTTTCGCGACTCGAAAAGTGCAGGAAGGCAAAGAAGGAAAAGTGTCACGATTTCGTGACATAATGCAAGGAAGGTTGTACGGACGAAAAAGTGTCACGATTTCATGACATGATGCAGAAGAGAGAGTCCACGGTGTGAACTATCATGATTTCGTGACAAGTTCGAAGAGAGATAAAGTATCTCGAAAAGTGTCACGATTTCGTGACATGTTGTAGAGTTCGAAGTGAGAACTGTCACGATTTCGTGACATGCTACAAAAGATGAAGTGAGGACTATCACAATTTCGTGACATGCTGAAAAGCTTGAAGTGAGAACTGTCACGATTTCGTGACATGCAGCAAAGGGAAGAGTTTGAAATGAGAAGCGTCACGATTTCATGACGGGTTGCAAAGAAAGCGTTCGAAAGCTGAAAGTGTCACGATTTCATGACAGGTTGAAGAGAAAAGCGTACGGATGCAGAAAGTGTCACGATTTCATGACAGGTAGAAGTGAAGAAGCCAATGGATGAAGATGTCATGATTTCATGACATGTCATAGTTTCATGACCAGAAGGCAAGTGAAGACGCCAGCGGAGGAAGATGTCACGATTTCATGACATGTCACAGTTTCATGACCAGAAGGCAAGTGAAGATGCCAGTGGAGGAAGATGTCACGATATCATGACATGTCACAGTTTCGTGACTCAAAGAGGAGAGAGAATGTACGATGTCAAAAATGTCACGATATCATGACAAAAACAAAAAGGAAGTCTAAAGAAGCAAAAGTGTCACGATATCGTGACAACAGGCAAAAGAAAGTGTACGGCTGCAAAGGTGTCACGATATCACGACATGTTGTAGTTTCACGGGAAAAGCTACAGAACTAGAGGTGGTTGAAGCTGACAGAGTTAACTTTGAGCCGACGAAGTTTAGGGTTGTGTAGCCGACGGAGTTTAGGGTTACAGCCGACTAAGTTTGGATTTTTGATCTTGAAATTTTTGTTATAAAAGGAGGGTTGTTTCGAGATTTGATGATGTATCGAATTTGCGTAAGTTAAGTCCATGGTGCGTAGAGACTGAGTCGTGTCAAATCGAGCTAAGTGCGAAGCAAGAGCGCATAGAGAGCAGAAAAGTGCAAAGGAGTAGAAGTTGTTGGTGTTGCGACATTCGTAGACAGAGCGCATAGTAAGAAGTTCGATCGTCGAGAGCTGAGTGCTGCTGTGTTTGCGTAAACAGTGCAAAAGTTGGTTTCGACCAAGTGCGGTTGTGACAGAGCAAAGAGAACTGTTGGATAGATTTGAGCAAGCTTTTGTTGAGCTTGTGGAGCAGTTTGGGCAGGTTCTCTTGAGAACTTGCAAAGCAGATCTGAGACAAGTCTTGGTGAAGACTTGGGTGAAGATCAAGCAAGCTTTAGTGAAAGCTTGTGAACCACTTTTGTGAACCAGATTTGAGGACCTGTTGAGGACAGAGATTGGTGCAGATTTGAGGATAGATTTGTACCCAGACCAAAGAAAGAGGAAGAGGACATTTGTGCCAGACCGAAGGACTGTGTTTGGTGCAGATCAGAGAAAGAGAATGAGGACATTTGTGCTAGACCGAAGGACTGTGTTTAGTGCAAATTCGAGGACCAGCTTTGAGGTGATAGAGTTGAGGACAGAGGTCTCCAGCCAGAGCAGGGAAGACAGGTGTCTTCTGTGGATAGAGTTCCATTTGCTAAGGGTAGCGGAGGCAGAGGTCTTCTAGAGGATCACCAGCTAGAGCAGAGTTAGGGGAAGGTATCTCCTTTGAGCAGAGGCTCATAAACATTGTAATTGGGAAGGTTTCCCAAAGAACTTTGATATAAATTTTAGAGAAAAGTTTTGTGGACGTAGCCCAGACTTTCTAGGTGAACCACGGTAAAGTTGTGTCTCTATTGTGGATGGTGTTTTGTGCATTGCTTTGATTACTGCTATTGATACTGCTATCTATACACTGCATAATATTGAATTGAAAGTTGAATTGAAGGAAAAAGTAAAAAGTGGTCTTATACTGTTCACCCCCCCTCTCAGTATAAGCTTGTGTTCTTCAATTGGTATTAGAGCGGGTGCCTTCGGAAAGTTTAACAACTTGAAGGAAAAGCTAGCAAAGAACACAATGGATTATTCAAGTGGCAATGCAACACCTATTCTTGATGGATCAGATTTTGGTCTGTGGAGTGCAAGAATGAAGGTTCATCTAATGGCACTTGGTAATGAGGTATGGGAAGTGATTGAAGATGAGTACACTATTCCTGAACATGGTCCTTATACTAAAGAAGATAGGCTCCTACATCACAACAATTCAAAAGCAATGAATGCAATCCTGAAAGGCTTACGAAAGCGAGATCTCACCAAAGTGATTCACTTGCAAGACAACTAGTGAAATGTGGAATCAGTTGAAGGTGGTTCATACAGGTGATGCAAATGTCCGAAAGGCCAAGTTGAGACACTTCAAAGGTATGTTTGAACAACTCCAGATGAATGATGATGAAAATATTAGTGACTACATGCTTCGTATGGATGAGGTTGTTAACTCCATGAAAGACTTAGGTCTTGAGCTTGCTGAAAATGATGTGTGTGATAAGATTTTAAGATCTCTTCCTAATAGATTTAGTGAAAATATTTTTGCTATTGAGGAAGCTAAAGATTTAGATAAGTTGAAAAAGGATGAGCTCCATAGTATACTTGCAGCATTTGAGTTGAGAACTCAAGTGAAGGTTGATGTCAAGAAAGAGGCAGCTTTCAAGGCTACCAAGAAATCAAAGGGCAAACAACTTCAAGAGAGTGATGAGTCTTCTAGTGATGAAGAGGTATATTACAACAAGAAAGGCAAGTTCTCTAGAAAGCACAAAAGCATGAAAAATATAAGATGTTTCAACTGTGGAAAGTTTGGTCATTATGCTACTGATTGTACTATTTCCAAGAATGAAAGTGATGAAGATATACGAGGATTCTAAGAGCAAGGATTCTGAAAAGCACAAGCATCACAGGAAGAACAAAGATGAGCACAACAATCAAGGAAAGAGGTATTCTCACAAGCACAAGAAGAGTTTCTACCTAGACAAAGCAAGTAAGTGTTCTAGTAGTGATAGTGAAAGTTCTTCAAGTGATGTTGAAAATGAGATGTTGTTCATTTCAGAAAAAGAGGAAGAACCGAAACATAGATTCATTATCATGAAATGTTTTAGATGTGGAAATTTTGGTCACCTTGAGGATGATTGCACAAATAATGAATTGGTTACTAGTATGTATGAGGATGCTTCAGAAAACTATAAGGAAGATGCATGTATGGTTTTTGAAAAGGGTAGCACCTCTAGTGATAAGAAATCTGAAAAAGACTTTGATGATTCAGAAAGTAAACAAATAAAGGATCTTGAAAGTGAACTTACTAATGCTCTTAGTGCTTTGAAAAAGGAAAGAAAGAAGAATGCTAGACTCAAGGATAAGTTAGATGAATGTTGTATGGAGAGAGATGATCTCTTAGAAAGTCTTGACTTCTCTATGGCTAAGACACAAGAACTCAAGGATGAGTTGGAGTCTAAGGTTCTTGAGTATAGTGAGTTAGAACAGAAAATGGATTCTTTGAAAGAGGAAACTAAAGAGTACAAGGATAGGCTTTACAGATTTCAAGATAGCTCCAAGAAGGTTAAGTCACTCATCAAAGGTCAAAGAAAGACAACAGATAAAACAGGCCTTGGTTTTGTTAAACCACACAAGGAACAGGTTGGGGAATCTAGTAAGAGATTTCAAAAGGAAGAGAGTTCTGATGAAGAGAGTATTTCAGAGAAAGAGTCCATGAGTGATAGATGCACAGAAATAGAAAACAGAATTTTGAATGCGAAGAAGAAGTTTTCGGGACCCAAGAGGTCAAATAAAAGAAAATTTCATGACAGATGTTTTGCGTGTCACAAGTTCGGTCACATGGCTTCGCATTGCATGACTCAAGTAAGGAAGGTAAATGACAGTTTCAGAGGTGGCAATTTCTTTCAAGGGTATTGCTACTCTTGTAATCAGTTTGGGCATAAGGCAATTTTTTGCAAGGCTAATAACAGGAAGAGGGTTAGTCAGAACTAGTGGATTCAAAGAATAGGTATGCCTAAAAGAAATAACATTGTTACTTGTTATAAGTGCAACAATGATGGTCACACAGCTAGACAGTGTAGAGCTGATCTTCCAAGGTACAGGAATAGGAACAGTGGTATGAACAGGTCCAAGGATCAAGGCATGGATAAGAACAGGAATGATAACAGGAACAAGAACAGTGACAAGAACAGGAATATTGACAAAGAGTTCAAGAGAAGGCCCGACAAGGAAGTTTTAGACGCTGATGATGATCAGTGCCTAATGGGAGTTTTACTCCCACCCCTGTTTTAATCACCTCATCAGGAGGTGGGGGAGGGACTAAGCTAAGAGGCTCATTCTTAGTCCCGAGCCCCAAAGGTGACCCTTTGCCATTGATGACAAAGGGGGAGAGATATGAGTAAGGGGGAGAGCTTCAAGTGAAGAGAAGAGCTTCAAGTCAGGGGGAGCAAAACTTCAAAGGAAGATTCTCAGTTGTTAGCACAGTTGGTTTCAGTTTTGGCTCTTGAGATGTGTTTTTCGTAAAGGTTTGCCATCAATGACAAAGGGGGAGATTGTTGGCAATTTTGGGTACCTTGGGTACATTGCCTTTGCTCAAGTGTAGAAGTTGTCATTGATGTCAAGAAGCTCTTGAAGGAATTTGATTTAATGTCAAATAATTTGCAGACATGGACAGTGAGTTTCCAAGAAGATCATAGTAGCCCATTTGCAAAAGATCAAGGAAAAAGACAAGTAAGAAAAGGTATGCAGCTGGCAAGAAAAATAGTCGCGATTTCGCGACATGTTAGAGGAGAGAGAAAGTGCTGGAAAAACTGTCATGATTTCATGACATGTTAGAGGAGAGAGAAAGTAAAAAGATTGGACATGTTAGGGGAAAGTTGGAAAACTATCAGATTTTGTGACATGTTAGAAGAGAGAGAAGAAGCTGGCAAAACTATCACGATTTCGTGACATGTTGGAAGAGAGAGAAGAAGCTGGCAAAACTATCGCGATTTCGTGACATGTTGGCAGAGAAAAAGGCAAGTGGAAAAACTATCGCGATTTCGCGACATGTTGGCAGAGAAGGAGAGCAAGGTGGAAAGTGTCACGATTTCGTGACATGTCGCATTTTCGCGACTCGAAAAGTGCAGGAAGGCAAAGAAGGAAAAGTGTCACGATTTCGCGACATAATGCAAGGAAGGTTGTACGGATGAAAAAGTGTCACGATTTCACGACATGATGCAGAAGAGAGAGTCCACAGTGTGAACTGTCATGATTTCATGACAAGTTCGAAGAGAGATAAAGTATCTCAAAAAGTGTCATGATTTCGCGACATGCTACAGAGTTCGAAGTGAGAACAGTCATGATTTCGTGACATGCTACAAAAGACGAAGTGAGGACTATCACGATTTTATGACATGCTGAAAAGCTCGAAGTGAGAACTATCACGATTTCGTGACATGCAACAAAGGGAAGAGTTTGAAATGAGAAGCGTCATGATTTCACGATGGGTTGCAAAGAAAGCGTACGGAAGCTGAAAGCGTCACGATTTCATGACAGGTTGAAGAGAAGCGTACAGATGTAGAAAGTGTCACGATTTTATGACAGGCAGAAGTGAAGAAGCCAGCGGATGAAGATGTCACGATTTTGTGACATGTCACAGTTTCATGACCAGAAGGCAAGTGAAGACGCCAGCGGAGGAAGATGTCATGATTTCATGACATGTCATAGTTTCGTGACCAGAAGGCAAGTGAAGACGCCAGCGGAGGAAGATGTCATGATATCATGACATGTCGTAGTTTCATGACTCAAAGAGGAGAGAGAATGTATGACGTCAAAAATGTCATGATATCGCGACAAAAACAAAAAGGAAGTCTAAAGAAGCAAAAGTGTCACGATATCGTGACAACAGGCAAAAGAAAGTGTACGGCTGCAAAGGTGTCATGATATCGTGACATGTTGTAGTTTCACGGGAAAAGCTATAGAACCAGAGGCGGTTGAAGCCGACAGAGTTAACTTTGAGCCGACGAAGTTTAGGGTTGTGCAGCCGACGGAGTTTAGGGTTACAGCCGACTAAGTTTGAATTTTTGATCTTGAAATTTCTGTTATAAAAGGAGGGCTATTTCGAGATTTGAGAGTATCGAACTTGCGCAAGTTAAGTCCACGGTGCGCAGAGAGCGAGTCGTGTCGAATCGAGCTAAGTGCGAAGCAAGAGCGCATAGAGAGCAAAAAAGCACAAAGGAGCAGAAGTTGTTGGTGTTGCGACATTCGCAGATAGAGCGCATAGTAAGAAGTTCGATCGTCGAGAGCTGAGTGTTGTTGTGTTTGTGCAGACAGTGCAAAAGTTGGTTTCGACCAAGTGCGGCTGTGACAGAGCAGAGAGAACTATTGGACAGATTTGAGCAAGCTTTTGTTGAGCTTGTGGAGCAGTTTGGGCAGGTTCTCTTGAGAACTTGCAAAGCGGATCTGAGACAAGTCTTGGTGAAGACTTGGGTGAAGATCAAGCAAGCTTTAGTGAAAGCTTGTGAACCACTTTTGTGAACCAGATTTGAGGACCTGTTGAGGATAGAGATTGGTGCAGATTTGAGGACAGATTTGTACCTAGATCAGAGAAAGAGGAAGAGGACATTTGTGCCAGACCGAAGGACTGTGTTTGGTGCAGATCAGAGAAAGAGAACGAGGACATTTGTGCTAGACCGAAGGACTGTGTTTAGTGCAAATTCGAGGACCAGCTTTGAGGTGATAGAGTTGAGGACAGAGGTCTCCGACCAAAGTAGGGAGGACAGGTGTCTTCTGTGGATAGAGTTCCATTTGCTAAGGGCAGCGGAGGCGAGAGGTTTTCTAGAGGATCACCAGCCAGAGCAGAGTTAGGGGAAGGTATCTCCTTTGAGCAGAGGCTCATAAACATTGTAATTGGGAAGGTTTCCCAAAGAACTTTGATATAACTTTTAGAGAAAAGTTTTGTGGACGTAGCCCAGACTTTCTGGGTGAACCACGGTAAAGTTGTGTCTCTATTGTGGATGGTGTTTTGTGCATTGCTTTGATTACTGCTATTGATACTGCTATCTATACACTGCATAATATTGAATTGAAGGAAAAAGTAAAAAGTGGTCTTATACTGTTCACCCCCCCCCTCTCAGTATAAGCTTGTGTTCTTCAATAAGCCATAAGCATTCAGAGTTACTACATTAAGCATTAAACGAAAGTGTTAAAAATAATGCTCAATAAAAAATAGAAAAAGCATTATGCTACAAATAGATTTTCTTAAAGAAGATGAAAAACTATTCATAGATATAAAAGCAACTGAAAAGAAAAAGAAGAGATAACAATAAAAAATTAGGGGAACTAGATATAGAAAAGTTTGTTTATTATTAGCATAAGGGATGTCTAAGAAAAAAAAGAGATAACAATAAAAAAATCAGGGGAACTAGATATAGAAAAAATTATTTATTATTAGCATAAGGAATGTCTATTTATTAGGTGCAAGACAACCATTGTAATTCAGTTTAATTCAGTAGAATTTAGGAGAAGAGAATTCCCAATAGATAGGGAGAGAAAGGGGAGAAGATAAGGGAGAGACTTCCTTGTATAAATGCTTTGTTGTTTCGTAGACATGTTATTATAACAAAGCAACCATGTGTGCCAATGATGAATAAAATTATTTATTTTCCTTAGTGTTCAAATTGTTATGTGGAATTCTTATTTGTGTTAAGGAACTCGTATTGCAAGTTGTAAATGAGTTTTACAGGTGACACAACTAGAGAACACAAATAAGTGTACATAAAAAATTGTTGTTGTCTAAGACTACCATTGTAGGTTTGCCATCACCCACCTTTGGTATTAGAGCAGAATATCACTAAGGACGTACTAAATAAATGATAGCATAGTGGGTAAGACGATGACCATGAGGATCCTGAATTGCAAACATAGTTGAAATATTGAGGGGGATTATTTCCCGACTTAAAGCAATTGAAACTTTTCAAAGAAGAGGCGTTCATCTGGAGGAGATTAGTGACAATGAAGAAGAGGAGAATTACCATGTATATAGAAGGGCAATAGGGAGAAATGGATAAACGATTGATCTAGGATATTTCTAATCTGGGTCGAAAGCCTAAGATAGAAACTCCATCATACAATGGAAGCTTGAATCCATAGGAACTCATAGACTAGATTTTCTAAATGGAGAAGTATTTCAATTTTGAGTCAATAAAAGATCCCAAAAGGGTGAAGTTTGCTAGGACAAAGCTAAAAGTGCATGCATCCTTGTGGTGGGACCATGTACAAACTAAAATATGGAAGAAAATGGTCACCAAGCTAAAGGTCAAATTCCTACCATCATACTACCAATTGGTTCTCTTCATGAAGTTGCAAAATCTAAGATAGAACGAAATGAGTGCGAAAGATTACACTGAAGAATTCTATAGGTTGACCATTCAAGTTGGTCATGTGGAAGATGATGAAGAGAAGGTATCAAATTATATCAATGGGCTACGAATGTCCATACATGATGAAATCAATATGATAAGGATAAAGACAATAGAATAAGCCTAACAGTATGCCTTGAAGGAAAAGAAGAAGTTATCATGGAGGCAATAAAATAATGCAAGAGGAAGAGGAAAATCCTCTCAAGGAAGAGAATAATAAAATAATGGTAGCAGGAAACATTTGCAAGAAGGCGAAGCTAGCACTTCTCGTGGTGATTTCAATCATAACACCAAAGGAGGTGGAGACTCCTCATGAGGAAGAGGTGGTTTTGGCTAAGGAAGGGGTAGAGGATTCTCTAAAAGATGTTATAACTACAAAGAAGATGGTCATTAGGAATTTGAATGTCCAATTGCACAATAGAGCAATAATAAGGAAAAAGAGGTCATGAACCATATTGCACAATTTAAAGAAGAAAGTGTTGCTTCCTTGAAGCATGTAAAAGAACTAGAACAAGGAGAATTCCTTATGATAGATAGGATATTGTTGAAACCAACAAGGATGTGCATGAACATAAGCAAAGAAGAAACATATTCAAGATGATTTGCAAATTAGGGGGCAAATGTTGCAAGGTGATTGTGGATAGCGGTAACATAGATAATTTGGTATCGACAGAGATAGCGGAGAAACTTGCATTGAGGAGAATGGAACACCTAAATCCTATAGAGTATCATGGTTGCAAAAGGGACATCAAATCTTGGTAACCAAACAATATATGGTAGATATCCAAATTGGATCTTATAAGGATGTGATTCTATGTGACATCATGTTGATGGATGCATGTCATATCTTGTTGGGAAGACCATGGTAGTTTGATAAAAAGGCAGTGCATGAAGGTAGGGAGAATGCCTACACCATTGAGAAATATGGTAAGAGGTACATATTAATTCCATTGAAGAAAAAGGAAAAAAAGTGGACGACAGTCCTCTAGTGAGTCAGGGTACCAAAAAACAATCCTTGAAGAAAAAGAATAAGAAGGAAACATGTTTTTCTTTCATCACTAAACCCACAAAAGAAAGGATAGTGAACAAGATGGATGAAACCACACATGGAGAGAGATATTTGTTGGAATAATATGCATAGATTCTTTCGAAATGAGTTTTAACCAATAAGAAGCATGGGTCATCACATAGATTCTAGTCTTAGATTGAGCTTACATGATAAGCCAACACCAATGAAGAATGAGGAAGAAAGGGTAGAGACAAGCAAAAGGATAAGCATAGTGGAGAAGCAATTGATCCAAGTCACTAGTAATAGTGATGATGAAGACGATGGTGCAACAATTCTTATTGAATATAAGGATAAAGAGACAACAAAGGAATATGAACCTCATCAGGTCATTGATGGTCATGACAATGACCATATTGCTAGAGCTAATAGTAATAATGGTACTTCAGAGTGTGATGAAGGACATTGTGGTGGCGATGGATAGTTTATGTACTTTGAAAGGTACACTAGTGGCATTGGATCCAATATGATGAGAATAATGGGGTATAATGGAAAAGGATTGGGAAGATATGGACAAGCTGTGAAAATACCCATAATGCCAGAATTAAGTCTAAAGACTAAAGGCCTTAGGTATACAGGTCTAGTAGGATACAATGGGACTAAATTTTTGAGAGGAAGGAGTAGTGTAGAGAATGAAGGTTCGAGAATAGGTTATTGCAATCAGTGTGGAAGAGTTGGACACATTGCAACTAGGTGTTGGAACCTCCATCCTTGTGTGAGTTATGGAGGACATGATCACTCTAAAGAAGGTGTCAACAACAAGAGAGTGTGGTCAACAAAGTGCATGTTGATTGTGGTTGGATGGATGTCACATAATGGGAGAAGGTGAAGAGGATGTTGAGTGCATTCTATATGAGGAGGTTTGATCTTCAAAGGAAATCTAAGACAAGACAGTGAAATTGGCTTTATGTAGACAACCAAGCTAGAGTGGTTATAACTTGGAAAAACACTTCATGAGCTAGAACTCATGAAAATATTTTGTTACACGATGAGTATGATGCAAGAGCATCCAACTTCCATTCAAATAAAATAATTGGGGTTTATATTCAGAGGAAAGTTGAGGTTTCTATTTGGAGGACAGTTGGGGTTTCTATTCAGAGGATGAGAACATCCAGCTGACAACATACAACTAAAAATATGTCAAAATTTATATTTGGAGGGCGAATAACCATAAGCATTCGAAGTTACTACATAAAGCATTAAGGGGGAGTGTTAAAAATAATGTTCAATAAAAAATAGAAAAAACATTATGCTACAAATAGCTTTTTCTTAAAGAAGAAGAAAAATTGTTCATAGATATAAAGACAACTAAAAAGAAAAAGAAGAGATAACAATAAAAAATCAGGGGAACTAGATATAGAAAAGTTTATTTATTATTAGCATAAGGGATGTTTGTTTATTAAGTGCAAGGCACCCATTATAATTAAGTTCAATTCAATATAATTCAAGGGAATTCAAGAGAAGAGGAGAATTCCCAACAGAGAGGGAGAGAAAGGGGAGAAGAGAAGGGAGAGACTTCCTTGTGTAAATGCTCTCCTGTTTTTTAGACATGTTATTGTAACAAAGTGACCATGTGTGCCAATGATGAATAAAATTATTTATTTTCCTTAGTGTTCAGATTGTTATGTGAAATTCTTGTTTGTGTTAAGGAACTCATATTGTAGGCTATAAATGAGTTTTGCAAGTAATGCAGTAAGGGAATGTAGATAAGTGTACATTAGAAATTTTTGATGTCCAATACTACCATTGCAGGTTTACCATCACTCACCTATCGTTGCATCAACCTACCATTTATCTCCTACACTAAATGTTGCGACTCTGATTAGTCTAGCTCTCATGTCTTCCCTTACTTTTCCTAGTCTACATGTTTGATGAATTCATCCACTCCAGTGAAGTCTATTAAAAAATATCCTTATTAAATTGCTTGTGTTTTTTTGTTCTTCATGCTCTTTTATTCTCTTAAGGATGATGTCTATTGACCTAATTTATTTTTTATTTTCTTCTAACATTTGCATTTTGATTTGTTTATCTATTAAATCTCTTTGTTTCTTTGACTTGATTATTGGATCTCTTACCATTTGTGCCTATAATCTAGTCTCCTATAATTTGTTTTACAATTCTTGTTTTTTTGTCATCATGTTTGTAATTGTTGCTTGAATTTCTTTTATTTGTAATTAGATTGTTTTTGTTTTCTTTATTTTTGAATAGGTTATATGTGGCTTCTATTGGGTGTCATTCGCATCACAATACCTAAATATTACATTTGTTGTAGCATACATTTTTATCATGACTTTTTTTTCTCTTAAATATATTCTTCAACTTCCTCAAAGCGTTGTTTCCATAATCAACTCTTTGACATCATTTTGATTAAGACATAGATTTTACTTGGTCAGTTGTCTTTTGCCTTCTAAAATTTGGAATTCATTGAGATGAATATCAACACCATAATTCACTAATTTATCTGATACTTGATTTCCTTCTCTATAAATATGCTCACACTGCCAGGATATTGTCTCTAGTAATAGATAATGAACATCAACATTAATACTATTTTTTATCTAGTCCCCACATCAATTTTTGTTAACATTGATGCTAATTTGTGAGTCCCCCTCAATTGAAATATATTTCCAGCCTTTTTTAGTTGAAATTTAAATCCCTCCAAGAAGTGCCCTAGTCTCTGCATAGTTGTTAGTTGAATTTCCATATGATTCTGAATAAGTGAGGAGAATTTTGCCTTCACTATTTCTAAAAACACCACCTCCACCAGTTTTTCTTGGATTTCCTTTAGAAGCACCATCAAATTTAATTTTGATAAACCCAATTTCTCAACATTTGCATTTTACCATAGTAGATCCTTTGTTTTAATTCCGTTATCGTAGATGACTCTTCCATGTATGTGCAAATCTTGTAGCCAAGTTATTAGCACCTCTTTTTCATTTTCTGCAATTGAGACTTCCCATGATGATGTTGGACATTTTGAGTAGATGAGTTTTCATTGATGTCAAGTTTGAGTCATCATTGATGTCACGCTCTCAGCATCAATGAGTGGCAGTTTCAGTGGGCAGCATCAGTTCCAGGTTCTCCAATAAGTGCAAAAGGATAATCCACCTCCAGTTGATCAAATCTAGTTCCAGGCAGTCAAATGAGGTCCAAAGGGCAAAGAAGAGGCCCAGGAAAATAATATTATAATATTTAATTATAATATTAAAAAGGAAATTTAAATTAATTAATATAATTTTATTATAAATTAATTTAGTAATTAATTTTAATTAACTTTCAAGTTACTTAAGTTAATTATAAGTTAATTTTAATTTAATTATAAATTAATTTTTATTAATTTAATAAACCCTAAAAAGGGTTATAAATCTAAGTTTATAAATCAAATTTAAAATTTGATTTGAGTGCCGACGTGTTATGGAAATAAGGCATCATGTATAAATAAAGGCAAAACCTTTGCCTTAGAATCACCAAGCAATTATTTGAATGCCTAAGTTCTAAATCATGCGTAGAAAGGACGTAGTGTTTTTCGTGTTGAAAAGTCTCCGACGACAGAAGAACGAAGAAATAAGAGCGAGGCTCCTCTCACCCTGGACAAGCATCGCGTAGCGCAGTTGGCGACAATAGAAGGTGTTAAGACATGTTGTTGGCAGGGAGGACGCGGTTTGAATTTTGTAGGGTTCGCATTTTGCAAGGAAGGAAGGTCTTTGTTTTTTTGAACAACGCCAACGAGGACATAAAGGGAGGCTAGCGCCTTCCCCTCCCTATGGAAGCGCCTAGCCCACATGGTGGGCTAGCACCTTGATAGGGCGCTCGACTAGGAGAGGTTTCAAGGTCGAAATCCACCGAGGCCTTTTTGGCAATTGAAGAGGTATGCATTGACGTCACATGCTTGGTTGCTTGATTAATTTTGGAGGTGCTAAAGTTTGAAAAATAAAATATTTTTATGCTTTCTAAAGTTTATTTTGCCTAAATTAAAATTGGATATTGAGTATTTGAGGGAGATAAAAGGATAGGCAATAATGTTTTTGAAAGGTTGATTTTTGGAGGTTGATTAATTGAGATTGGAGATTATAAGGAACAATTGAATTATTATTTTCATGTGTGATTTGATAAATTGCTAAATTCCAACAAGGAGTAATCATGTGTAATTAAGTTTGATTATTTGTAATTGAGAAGTATTTTGTGAAGAGGTCAGTGTAATATTTTATCATCTAACTATTAAAATTGGCAAGAGAGAAAATTGTGATTGATATAGGTTTTCTAAGGTCACTTCTACATAAAATAAAAGGTATGGGCATATTCTTCTTTGGTTGAAGTGATTGATTGAGGTTTTCTGAAAACAAGATTGGAGTGAAAAGGACTTTGTTAAGTTTTCCTTGTTGAGTGGATGAGTTTTCTAAAATGGAAGTGAATGCAATAAATCTTGTTTGATAAGCATTGTTGGAGATTTTGAGTGAGTGAATGCATGCTTCATTGTTGTATGATTGAGAACCCTTGTTGTTGAGTTTGAAGATTGGATTAGGGTTTGCAAGATCATGAGTATCATTGTTATGAGAAGTGGTGAAATATCTTGAACTAGGGTTTGCAAGATCATGAGTATCATTGTTATGAGAAGTGGTGAAATATCTTGAACTAGGGTTTGAAATATCATGAGTATCATTGTAATGTGAGATTGTTTGATAAGCATTGTTGTTGAAGTGTGTGATTGAGTGAAGAATTTGAGCTAGGATTTGCAAAGATCATGAGTATCATTATTATGTGATATTGGTTTATAACTATTGTTGGAAATATTTGAGTGAATGTTCATATGCTTGGACTAGGGTTTGTGAGCAAGGATTATTTCATTGAGTGATTGGTTGAGTAGAGTTGGTTGAGCCTAGTCAAGTGGATGTGTTGAAGTGATAGTTCAAGTTCTATGAAACAAATTGTTCTATATTCTAAATTAATTTGAGAAAGAGGTTGAGTGTTGATGATTGTGAAAAATATTGAGTCTCTAACAATTCTCTATATGTTTCTATGATAAAAAGAGTGATTGAAAGTGATTGAGCATTGTGGTGAATGTGAAGCATATTGAGTCTAACAATTCTCTTTATGTTTCTATGAGATTTGGACAAGTTATAGTGAGGACTTGTTGAGCAGATTTGAGACAAGTCTTAGAAAAGACTTGTGGATAAATTTGTGTGAGTTTTTGTGGAAGCGTACAATACAGTTTGAGGATAAATATTATTGAGCAGATTTGGACAAGTTCTAGTGAGGAATTATTGAGCATATTTGGACAAGTTCTAGAGAGGACTTGTGGACAAATTAGTGTGAGCTTTTGTGGAAGCTTGCAAGGCAAATTTGAGACAAGTCTTTGAGAATACTTGAGAGCATAGTTGATTGATTGATTTGTTCAAACCTTGGGTTAAGGTTTGGGGTAGATCTAGCAGAGTTGATTTGAGATTAAGTCAATCTTTGTGTTAAGGCTTGAGGACAAATTTATGCTAGATCGAAGGACTATGTTTAGTGCAGATCAGAGGATAGAGATTGAGGATAGATTTGTGCTAGATCGAATGACTATGTTTAGTACATATTTGAGGATACAGTTTGGTGCAGATTTGAGGACAAGTTTATGCCAGACTAGAGACAGATATTGAGTAGATTTGTGCTAGATCGAAGGACTATGTTTAGTGTAGATTTTAGATAGAGCTTTGGAGGTGACAAAGTATAGAGGATGACAGTCTCTAATGGATAGAGATCCATTATCCAGGGCAGTGAGGACAAGTGTCTTTAGTGGATAGAGATCCATTATCCAGAGCAGTGGGGGCAATAGTTCTTCTAGAAGATCACCAGCCATAGCCAAGGAGAAAGGATTTTTCATGTGGATAGAGATCCACGAACTTGATTAGGGGATTAGTGTCTCCTTTGGACAGAGGTCCATAAATATTGTAATAGGGAAAGGATTCCCAAGAGATTGATTGAGAAAATTTTAGTGAAATATTTTCTCCGTGGAGTAGCCCACATTGGGTGAACCACGTTAAATTGGTGTCTTTATTGTGTGCGGTGATTTGTGCATTGCTTTGATTACTGTTGTTGATATTGCTATCTGTACATTGCATAGTATTGTTTGGGAAAGAAAAGTAAAAAGTGGTCTTATACTGTTCACCCCCCCTCTATATAATCTTTTGTTCTTTAGATGAGCACCATATTTTTAGACATTCTGCAAGAGAGGCACTAATACGTTCCAAACTTGGGCATGATTTTGATATTTATTTTTAAAAATTCTATTATTCCTTTCAAGCCATAAATTCCAACAAATAATGGCAGGGCCAATCCTCCAAATAATACCTAATGCTTTAGCTTTATTATAATTTATCCAACATTGTACAACTCTTTCAATGTTGATGGAGCTACCCAATATAATTTCATATTTTTTTAAAAATAACCCCAAATGGTGTGAGCAAACGAACAATGAAGAAGTAAGTGGTTTGACGTTTCTAAATCCTTCTCACATAAGGCACATCTGAAGGGTCCATAATATCCTCTTCTTTGTAGACTCTCTCCGATAAGAATCTTACATTGAACTACTAACCAAAGAAATGTTGAGGCCTTAGGGAGAGCCTCTAATGACCAAACTTTCTTCCAAGGAAAATCAATGGGAGAAGAAAATTTTGATTGTTCTAAATTCTCATATCCCAACTTGATTGAGTATCCACCATCCTTTGATAAATTCCAAACCAACTCATCCTTTCGTGAAAAAATTGGCAAATAAAACTCTCGAAGCATATTTTGAAGTTCTTTAGCAATTTGTTTGAGTTCTTCTCCTTCAATAGGTTACTAAAAGAAATCCATATTCTGGAGTTTTTGCTCATAGTAATATAATCTTTAACCTTTGGACCTTTACATGCTATGCACACTTGAGCCAATGGTTTCCATTTTGAGTCAAAGATAAGAGGATAAGGCTTCAACCAAGCATAAAATCAAAAATTTGTAGAACTCCCCTCATTGACTGACCATCTAATATGTTTCTTTATCAAATGCAAACTCTCTGATATGAAGTTCCATGTTGATGATCCTTTGGGTAGAGTTCTTTTCCTAAAAAATTTCATTGCATCAAGAGAACCTATATATTTTTGAAGTAATATTTTTGCCCAATTCTTTTTTTGGTCTCTGAATAGTTTACATCCAAGCTTTGCTCCTAAAGCCAAATTCATGTCTGCAATTTCACAAGATTGCTCCTCCAATTTTTTTTTCTTTGCAAACCCTATCCCACTTACAAAGAGGAAGCCTAAATTTTTCCTCACAACCTTTCCATAGAAAGTCTCTTTGAATTTTATCCATTTCTGTTGCAATACCTGTTGACAGTCTTGAAAGTGACATCGTATAAATATGAATGGATTGTAAAGTAGTCTTTATGAGTTGTAGCCTTCCTGCCATGGTTAAGAACTTACCTTTCCAACCTGCCACACAAGCTTTCATTCTATCCAAAAAATATATCCAAAGCTCCTTTTTATTCCCTTTATTATATAAAGGAATACCCAAGTAGGTTGATGGAAATTTTTTAACTTTGAACCCTAAAATATTTACAATAATTTGTTGTAAATCTAGGGTAGTATTAATGAAAAAAATCCTATATTTTGAAGTATTTACAAATTGTCTAGTAGCCTTCTCATAACATGATAATATTTATTTGAACTCTATGACAACACTGATTAAGAAATGGCCCAAAAGAAAAGTATCATCTATAAATTGGAGATGGGATTCGAAGGGGCCATTTTTTGCAACTTGAATACCCTTGATTTTTCCTTCCATTTTTGCATTTGAAAAGGCTCTTCCTACTGCTTCTGCCAAAATAATGAATAGATAAGGAGAAAGAGGGTCACCTTGACGAAGTCCACAAGATGGCTTGAAGTACCCATCAGGAGAACCATTGATCAAAATAGAAAAATTTGCACTACTGTAACAATATTTAATCCACTCACACCAACTATAATCAAAGCCAAACTTTATGAGAATAACATGTAGAAAATTCCAGGAAACCCTATCATATGCTTTTTTCATATCTAATTTCAAAAGCATACTTGGTTTTTCATAGAACTAAGAGAATGTATGGCCTCTTGTGCAATAATTATACCATCAAGAATTTGTTTGCCCTGAACAAAGCCACCTTGTTCCTCTAAGATAAGACATCCTAGAATGCCCATTAACCTATTTGCCATAATTTTTTAAATGATTTTATAAATCATATTACAAAGGTTTATTGGACAAAAATTATCAAAATATTTGGTGTCGCCTTTCTTGGGAACCAAGGTAACAGAAGTAGCATTGATCTCACTTATTATAGCATTCCTTTTTTGGGCCTATTCAACCACATATAACATACCACTCTTCAATAAATCCCAAAAATTTTGAATGAAAATTGCAGGAAATCCATCAAGGCCAGGTGCATTGTTAGGATGGAAAGAGGAAACTGCTTCATGGAGCTCCTCCATCGAAATCTTCTTCATCGAGCTTTTATTTTGTCTTTGAGTAATAAGTGATGGAATATTTTGCAGCAATTTTTCTTGTGCCTCCTTATCCTGCCTAGAATTTGACAAAATATTTTTGAAATAATTTATTGCTTCCTTCCTTATATCTTCTTCATCCTCAATATTTATTCCATATGGAGTTATAATATTTTTAATATGACGAATAGAATTTTTTTTTTGCTGTAGCATGAATTTTTTTGTATTTCTATCTCCTTCCTTGAGCCATTTCTCTCTAGATTTTTGGAACCAATATGACTCCTTCAATGCATTATGATAATCAGAAAGTAATTGTTTTTCTTTCACATAAGAATCCTGGTCCATTCCATTACTTTCTACTATCTCTTGCAAATTTTTGAGCTTGGATTCAATTTCTTTTTTTCTTTATAAATATTACCAAAATATTTGTCATTCCATATCTTCATTCGCTCCTTTAAATATTTCAACTTTTGAATAAATCTGTACATACATGATCCTTCAAATTTTGACTCATCACCATAACATAACCATTTGAAAAAAATTAGGGTCTTGGATCCACATAGACTGGAAGCGAAATGGCTTTGGATGACCATTGTTAGGTGACTCACAAGTCAAAAGAATGGTTTTGTGATCTGATCATGCTCGCAATAAAATATCCGAAGAGATTGTATATTTTGTTTGCAACCATTTATTGGATAACAAGAATCTATCTAGTCTTTCTGCTATATGATTTTTCCCAATGCATCTATTATCGCATGTGTATTGAAATCTCGAGGGACTAACATCCCAAATGTCATTTGAATTGACAAATGAAACAAAATCTTGCATTGATTTCGACCATCCTGGAATGCCATCCTTCTTTTCCAAAGGAGATATAACAGTATTAAAATCACCCCCAAGAATCCATAGATCACAATGAATCATCATTGTATTTGATAAAAATATACTAAGGTCCTTCCAACATCTTTCACGAGTTACTATAGTTGGAGCATTTACACAGATAACCCCAACTTTGATGTTTTCCTTTTTCCTAAAAAATAATCCAGCAACCCAATTACTTTTTGCTTCTAATAGTTGTCCATCCCATTTGCATTTGTCTCATATTATTGCAATACCACCTGAATATCCTGTAGATGAAGCTGCTAAACAATCACCCGTATTCTAAATATTCTTAAAAACATCTTTACATTCCTCACTGCGTAATTTTATTTCTTGTATCAAAATAAACTTTGGGCTATAACAACCTATTAATTCCTTAATAACTTTTTTTAGGGGTTTTATTCATACCCCGAATATTCTATTATATCATTTTGATCATCAACATTTTTTGTTTTTATTAGTGGGCTTAACCCCAGTTCTTGTTAGCACTTGTGATATTTTTATTTGGCTTCCCAAATCAATATCCTTTTGAGTTATTTTTCTCTTTTTTCTTTTTGTGATAACCTTCCTCTCCTTCCATTCTTGCCACCACTTTCATCTTCATCAATCTCTTCCATTTTTTCATATTGTTCAAAATGGGACTTATCTTCTAAAGATTTATGTTGCCCTAAAGAGTCGAAAGTGCAAGGAATAACCTCAATAACATTTTCTTCTTTATGTTGCCTTGAAAACTCTAAACCGCATAGATGATCCTCCATAGTTGTCACTTTCTTATGTTGTATTAAAATATCTAAATTTCCTTGGATATCCTCTACAAGATATTATTTACTATACTGCTCTTGAAATCCTAGAGTGCAAGGAATACACTCCGTACTACTTTCATTTTTGTTTGTAAGGAGAAAAATTTAAGCTACTTGAGGATAATAAAGGTGATTTACCTAGATTAAGCTTGACCTCCTTTGCATCATTTGCTGTAAATTTTGTCTCCTCATCTTCCTTTATATTAAAATTTGTCTTCCCCTCTTTCTTCTCACCTTTAGATTCCTTTATATTTGAACTTGCGCATTGTACTTCCTCATCTTCCATATCATTATTTCCTTCTAGTGACTGATTCGAGTGAACTGTAATGGCCTTTGCCATCTGATGATGTAGAGGGATTTTTCTAGCCACTTTCTTAGGAGTGGAAAATCCTTGATTTGACCTAGCTTCTCCAATGATATGGTCTCTTTGTTTCAAATTGAAACTACCCTCATGCCCAAAAAAATCCATCTCTTCCTCTATTTTTACTTTGCAGTCTCTTGTCATGTGCCCAATTTCATGACATTTGCGACATTGGAATGCAATATTTTCATAATCCACTTGTTGATCCCATTCTTTTGATTTAGATTTAATCATAATCGACTACAATAAAGGATTAGAAATATCCATGGCAACACATATTTGAGTGTATACAACATGCCTTCTCTCCTTAGTATTTGGTCCCTCCTAGATGAATTCACCTAGGGTATTACCAATATTCTTTAAAACCTCCTTATTGATGAGTTGATAAGGAAGTTCAAAAAACTTAATCCATACTAGAAGCCTTTTAATAGTTTTTGTGTCCACAGAAAAATTCTCACTCCAAGGTCTTAATTATAATGCATTTTTACCCCTAAACCATGGGTCTCCATTCATTATTTTATCCCTTATTTATGAACTCGAGAAAATAACAAAAAAAAATCCCTTTGGAAGAAAATTCATGGAGTAATTTGAATTCAATCCCCATTTCCACTTAATCTAATTTTGAATCTCAGAAAAACCTTGGCCAATATCCATGAAACTTACAAATTAACCCTTTAGTTTTAAGAATATTTATATCATGCTCAATCATCTCATCCTTGATAATCATTTCTGGCGTAGAATCTGCTACCTGGATTGGGTTTTTCGTAAATTCTCTCTTCTTCTTATTGCTAGGTAGGGCATCCAAACTTCCGACTTGGCCATTCATACTTTTAGTAAGCACTTTCACAAATGATTTTCTTTCCATGTTACCTAATTTTTTTGCACTCATTGTTGGTTGCACTCACTGCTGGCTCGTGCTTGCACTCACTACTAGCTCGTGCTTGCACTCACTACCGGTTGCACTTGCTCCCAGCCCGCATTTGCACTTGCTACCAGTTGTGCTCACTCTTAGATTATGTTCACCCTCACTACTGGTTGCTTTGGCTGGCTCACGTTCGCGATCGAATTTAACTGAGAGGTAATCTGCTTGCTCAATGCTCCTCCCTTACAAACTTTGAACCACACTGATGCCGATGCTACTACCACCGCTCCTCTGCTAATCGATTGTGCGGGTTTTATGTCGATCGTTGAAGGTTGTGATAATTCGAACTCCTACTTTGATGATATTGCAAACTCCTTCTTCTACAAACTCCTGCTTCGACGATATTGCAAACTCCTTTGACAAACTCTTGCTTCGACCAATATTATTTTTATTTATTGATTATTGTTTTCGTTTTCTTTTTCTTTACTAGCCTGCAACTCAATTTGAAGATAAAATCTATTTAAAGAATCATTAGTATGACACAAGACTATGGTAGTAAAGGATTCTAGCTTCACCAGTGACGTATCCAACAAATTGATTTGAACAACTTATTTTAAAATTGTTATTTCATCATAACTACGATCAATTTTTACATCTCATTTTATAAGAACCTTATATATTCTTTTAAAACTATTAGTTTATCATGAAATAAACTAATATATCAATTGTTAATTTTTCCATGGTTTACTATTACGTAATTCAACCTTTTTCTAGCTAACATAGATTTAATTTTTCAAACCTTAGCTTTAACACCATGGAATGTATTTATTAAGATTTCAGATTTCAAAAGAACAAACCAATATAGGAATATGCCAGCACCAGACGTGCAAACCACAACATAAAAAAAAAAAAAAATATATTTTAGTTTAAAGATTGTCTTTGTACTTGTCTTAATTTACACTCCGACCCAAATTCTAATGTCCGTGTCTTTTCTTAATTAAGTGCGAGATTCTTTTCTTGCTTGGGAAGGAATAATTACACCTTTTCTCGACTTTAATGCGTGTAGGGAATAGCGTACAGTGGCAACTGGCAACTTGTTTAACCCTTGGTCTTCCGAAAGCGGCCACACATAATCTTCCCCTTGTTACATATACCCACCCAACAGGCACGTTCAATCTCTGAGCATAGATATATATGAATGAGCGGGTTCCAATAAGAATTGTTGTCGATGGACCCAACGGGCACGTTCAATCTCTGAGCATAGATATATATGAATGAGCGGGTTATATATATATATATATATATATGAATGAGCGGGTTCCAATAAGAATTGTTGTCGATGGAGCCGACGCAGATAAGTTTGGGAGGATTCGGAGAAGGCGTAACTGCCAAGGAGCTTGCAGAATTCTTGGAAAATGAGGTGGGGATGGTGTGGAGATGCAGACTGAAGACATCATGGACTCCTCCGTATTCAGTCCCCAAGTTTGTAAACAGCAGAAACTACATGGTCCACAACCAAGCGAGGGTGCCGCCACATGCCTTTGTGCACTTTGCGGCTCCGGCTGCCGTCAAGCAGGCAGTCAAGCTCGCCGAGCGGGGGAGGCTTTCACTCAACGGCAACGCCCTCAAGGTAAAGGTCGGTACCCAAACCTCCTCTAGAATGCAGAGAAGAAGAACCGTTAAACCCCTTAGGTTTTCTCCTGTAACAGTCGAAATTGGGTCGTTGTTCACCCGCGAGGAGTTTTTGGTGGCCTGGCGGGGGCCTAGTTCTGGGGTGGATTTTCATGTAGACCCCTTTGATAACAAATGCAGGATTTTCTTCAGTAGGGATCAGTTGTTTGATCTGCATGATATAGGCAAGGATACTCTCATAAAGTGTGATTTCAAGATTGAGTTGTTTGTGACAGACATTAGGAATGTGAGGTTTCTGAATGATAGAGGGACTTATGTTATGCTATTACAGCTTTGGGCCCCCCCTGGGATATACTATAGAACTGCAGATGATGACATTTATGAGAATTGTTGTTTCCCTTTATTGGATGACGATGATCCGTGGGTTCGAACCTTGGACTTCACTTCCAATAATGCTGTGGGGAGGTGCTTGGTGTATAGGATTGCACTCTCTCCTCGATTTGGCCATATCATGAACAATGCCAGAGAGTACTTCATACAGCACCGCTTGCTAGATGAAAAACCTTCTAAATTGGGATTTCGGAATGAGCCCGAGGTTCGAAGAAGAGGATTTTTTTTTGTCCTGCCGTCTTGTCGCAAATTGCAGTTTGATACTATGTTCCTGTTGAACGCTCTTGTGCACAAGGGCATTCTGAATTACCACAGATTAACCACTGAATTCTATGAGTTATTGAGTCCAATGGTCACATCCGCCAAACTGTCCACTCCTGCACTGAAGCACATGCTTTCATACCAGAACCCAATTTTTGATGATGCCGCGGGGATACTTAAAACTGTTCTCAGCTGGATCTCAAAGAACCCAAAGCTTCTGAAGGGCCCAAAAATTCATGAGGAAACAGTAGAGGTGAGGAGATTGGTCATTACTCCTACAAAGGCCTACTGTCTTCCTCCAGAAGTAGAACTTTCAAACCGAGTCATAAGGCAGTTCAAAAGGTATGCCTATAGATTTCTGCGAGTAACTTTCATGGATGATAGCATGGAAGCCATGTCCTCAATGGTATTAACCGTGCCTATAGCACCTATTGTTAAAGAGGTTTCCTCTAGCTCCCCTGCATATAGGACTGCTATTTATAGGCGAGTGAAGCAAATCCTAGTGAATGGTTTTGAAGTATGTGGGCTCATTTATTCATTTCTGGCATTTTCTTCTAATCAGTTGAGAGATCGGTCTGCATGGTTCTTTGCCGATGCAAAAGATGTTGGTGTACAATACATTAAGAGGTGGATGGGTGACTTTCCTAGACATAATGTTGCCAAGCATGCCGCAAGAATGGGGCAATGTTTTTCTTCCACTTACTGCACGGCAAAAGTTCCAAGGGAATATGTTAATGAAGAACTTGAGGACATTAAAAGGAATGGATATGATTTCTCAGATGGTATAGGAAAGATCACACCAGATCTTGCCATGGAAGTTGCTCAGAAATTACATTTGAATATCAACCCTCCATCAGCCTATCAGATCCGGTATGGCGGCTACAAAGGTGTGGTTGCAACTTGGTCAGAAGAACCTGGAAGCAAGCATAAACTTTCATTGAGGCACAGCATGAAAAAGTTTGAATCTCGTCATGACATGCTTGAAGTTATCACTTGGACACGCTTCCTGCCCTGCTTTCTGAACAGGCAGATAATTACGTTGCTGTCATCTCTGTTGGTTCCTGACAGTACTTTCTATGATTTACTAGTTTCTATGGTGGATAAGCTTAGTAAAATGATTGATAATGTTGAAGTGGCATTTGATATATTAACCACATCATGCACAGGAGATCTACAAAACACTGCTGCTATAATGCTAAGTGCTGGTTTTAACCCGCAAACAGAACCACACTTAAAAGATATGCTCTCTTCTATAAGAGCACTCCAATTAGAAGAGCTATTGAAGAAATGTAAAATTTTTGTCCCTGACGGTAGATGGTTAATGGGCTGTTTGGATGAAATAGGAGAGCTAGAATATGGCCAATGTTTCATACAAGTGTCAAGTCCTCCCTTGGAGGGCTGCTTTCTCCAAGATGGTTTAAGCTTTGGTGAAAGAAAAATGAGTCCAAGAGTTATAAAAGGAAAAGTGATTGTGGCCAAGAATCCTTGCTTACATCCTGGTGATGTCCGAGTTTTAGAAGCAGTTGATGCTCCTGGGTTACATCATTTCATTGATAGTTTAGTTTTCCCACAAAAAGGTGATAGACCTCATCCTAATGAAGCTTCAGGAAGTGATCTTGATGGGGACATCTACTTTGTTTCTTGGGACTCCAGGCTTATTCCACCACGAGGAGAGAGTTGGGACCCAATGGACTATACCCCAGGTGAATCGAAAGAGTTAAAAAGACCTGTTGGTACAGAGGTATGATCATTTTATCAACCTTACTCTACTTTCCTAGTCCCAAATTTTCTGCATCATAGTTAGTTTTATTTTTTATTGGAGTATAACCCCTCAATAATTGTCTACATTATGATTTTATTACTGCTTTTCGTTTTTTTTTTCGTACAACTTCTGTGATGAATCCATGTAATGGCTGAGTGGAGTTCTTTTAAATTCTAATTAAATGTGTTAGAGAAAGACAAACTCTTGGATGGCACATTACCTGCCTTATAAGGTGTCTTGTTAAATGTCTTTATGTTTATTTGTGAATGTTTGCTATTTTGCCCTGAATCTCAGCAATAACGTCATAGATAGAGGTTGTCTTATCCATTTCTTCATTATCTGTTATATGTATCTGCAATATTCAGACTATGACTATAGAACTATGTTTGGAGACTATTATTATATGTATTAAAATTATAAACTAGGGAATGATTTGACTCTTTGGAGGGGGAAAGAAAAAATACATGCTATTTTTTTCAGTAAGGTTTCTGAGGGACTTCAATTGCTGGAACTCACACCCTGAAAAATGGTTAGTTTTGAGCATATTCACAGCATACAGCTATGTTTTGGAAAAAAGGTGATGTGTATCCTGTAATTCAAATGAGACCATATTTATCCAAAATATCTTTGATAGTTGTTCAAAAGTTTGCTATTTTAAGAAAGCACATTTTCTCTCTCATGTGAACAATAGATTCTAATCTCTAATCTAACTGATTCCGTCTTGGCCATCATCTTCATTAGCTTTTTTATTGTCTCAGTTAGACATGTGAAAATGAATGGCATCCATAGTCTGACAAAACGAAGGACACTGAATTGATATCACTTTTTGTTACTTTGTCCTGCTCTTGGTGGACACTTCGTACAATGAGGGATTTTGACTTGGAGTTGAGTCACCGTTCAGTTGTGGACCCTTATTTTGATGCTTTTAGTGGCGCTCTGTTTACCTGTATGAGACACCTATTTGTACTCATTCTCTCTATTCATGGTTTGTTGTTTTTTGTTTGTTCTTATGCTTAACAGTAAGAAGTTTTTCTACTCAACATTCCCAAACGATCCACTTGTTTGAAAGGGATATTCCAGAATTGTTTTTCTCTGTATTTCTGATGCTTTATTGCAGCGCATTCCAATTTTTTTTTGAATGACATTGTATTGCTTGCATCCCACAGTCTTACTCTTTATTTCATCATCTCTCTGTGAGGGTGTTATCTTTTCGCTTTAGAAGTCTTTGGCTTCTCCTGGCTTTTCTTGCTCTTCACAGGCTTCATGCTTTACATGTTTCTGGAACTCGTGTTTTTTGAATGTTTATTGGACTCATCCATATCCTTCCCGTTGCCTTTTTTCCTATTGTCTTATAGAGGACCTTTAATGTTTAACCTTGCTTGATTCTTTTAAGGATTCTTGCATATCACTCACAATATCAATATGAATGGATGTCAGATTCAGATAATATTTTTTTTGTTCTTTTTGCTGTGTTTACTTCTTTTACAAGTGTCTTTTGTTTTTAAAATCCTTTCACTTTAGATTCTACTGTGAAAGGAAGTTAGGAGTTTAGCAATGAGTATATCAAGAGATGTACAGGATTAATAAGAATAATGCTTGGGGTCAAGTACACAAACAAAATTGAGTTAGCAGAGAATATTGTGATGCAGCTCCACACAACCGAAAACTTACAAAGCACAGTTTATCACAGCAGAATGAAAACCTTAAGCACAAATGCACAAATATATAATGTTTCTTTTACATATATTTATGAGTAGATGCTTCTCAAGAACTTTCAGACAAATAAATAGAATTGACAGCAAATCTTACCCATCTGCTAAGAATAACAAAAAGCTATTTGTAGATTAACACTTCCACTTCTAAAATAGAAAGTCATAGTTACATCCATCATGCTTCCCCTATAAAAAATTCTGAACGCTCTAGTTCAAAGTTATTTGGTTGGCTGAACTTCATCAGCTCCTCTTGGGTGCTCCAAGTGTTTCAAGAATCTGGAAGATCAACACCACGATTAGCTAAATTATTTGCAACATTGTTTCATTTTCTATTGATATGTTGACATTTCGAAGATACTGCTTCCATCAATAATTAATTGGCATAAAAATAATGCTGTCGTTGATCCAATCCTGACATCCATTTTTCTTGATGGCATTAGTATTAATCTATGGATCCCCCTCAATTGAAATATATCTTCATCCTTTTTCAATGTCAATCTTGATCCTTATAAGAAGTACCCTAGATTTTGCATAGTTATCCAATTCCTGATGGCTTTTTAAGCCTTAATACTACCACAAATATCACAAGATCGAATATAATATAGCCACAATATAATAAGGTCAAGATAATGATAAGAGTAGAATAATATGAACAAATTAATATGTATATCAAGGCTTATAATAACTCAAATAACATTCAATAATAAACAACAATATGAATGTAAATAGCCTGAATCATTCATGAACTATGCATGAAGAACAACTTACAATATTAATTGCTCAAAATGTATGCAATCTTTATTACTCCTCTTTCTCTTACAAATATGATAGTAATTGATCTTGCTTGTTTGTGATACATGCTTATGGAGTATTGTCTCTATAATATAGCCATAGTAATATAACTCTTTGGATACTTGACTATTCCTTTCCATATGCCAAGTCTCATGACTCTTGGCTTCTCTACTTGACACTTGCATATTTGATGAACACTTGACTCTATATTGTATGCACACCTATACACGACTCTTGTGTTAGTCTCACAATGACACTGAGAGGGGGGGTGAATCAGTGTAGCTCTTTTAAAACTTAAATCTTCAACTCTTAAAGCCGAAACAATGAAAACTTAAAACCAAATAAAGCAAGTATAACAAGAGAACATCACACAACACAAGATGTACCGAGGTTCACCGATTTGGCTACTCCTCAAAATGACTGTTTGGACTCCCATCCAAATCCAGCCCTAGCAAAGCACCAAATTTACAATCAATTTACCAGCACCCACTAAAAGGAGCACCAACCCTGATTTACCAGCACCAACTTGAAGGAGCACCAACCCCTGATGCCAAACACCAACTTGGACTTCAATTTTGAAACTAGAAGATTGACATAAAAATGCCTTCACTTTTACAAGACCCTGACTAGTCTATTGTTTACCCAACGTCTACCACAATTCACAAAACACACACACTCATCACCCTTCACAAAATAAAATCCCCTACTTAAATTCTCCAAGCAACACTCCTTTTATAACTATCCATTCTCTTTGTAACTCCAGTTGTAACTCCTTCTTTTGTATATATTTAGAAGGCATTTCGTCAAACACGTCACATGCAAAGAATTGACACCATATTCTCCTACCATGACTGTTCGTTTTCTCTTTCGATGACTGTTCATTTTCTCCTTCATGACTGTTCGTTTTCTCCTTCATGACTGTTCGTTTTCTTTTCCCTTGTGCATGCATGCGTTTTGGTTTCCGAAAAGTCTTTTCGTTTCTATTTTGAGGCCCTTCGTTTCCTTTTCTCCACATGGGCATGCATCCGCTTCTTTCCATGACTATTCGTTTTCTCCACATGGGCATGCATCCGCTTCTTTCCATGACTATTCGTTTTCTCCACATGGGCATGCATCCGCTTCTTTCCATGTGTAACGACCATCTTAAATGATTTCAAATCATTAAAGATTCCTTATGGGTCCTGCCACTTTTTGAGTCGCGAAAATGCGACATGTCGCGATATCGCGACACTTTTGTTTCTCTGCCTGCCTGCCCTTTTTGAGTCGCGATATCGCGACACTTTTGTTTCTCTGCCTGCCTGCCCTTTTTGAGTCGCGATATCGCGACACTTTTTCCTTCTTGCTCTTTCTCTTTGCTTTGGACCGCGAAAATACATGTCGCGATATCGTGACACTTTTTCTCTTTGTTCTTTCTCTTTGCTTTGGCCCGCGAAAATACAACATGTCGCGATATCGCGACACTTTTTTTTTTGCTATTTCTCTTTGCTCGGCCCGCGAAAATACATGTCGCGATATCGTGACACTTTTTCTCCTTGCTCTTTCTCTTTGCTTTGGCCCGCGAAAATACAACATGTCGCGATATCGCGACACTTTTTTCTCTTTGCTCTTTCGGCCGCAAAAATGCAACATGTCGCGATATCGCGACACTTTTTTCTCCTTGCTTTTTCTCTTCTCTTTTGGCCGCGAAAATGCAACATGTCACGATATCGCGACACTTTTTTTTCTTTGCGGTGTTTTGCTTTTTCTTTGATCTTTAGCATATGGGCCACTTCGGTCTTCTTGGAAAATATGCAAAAAGTTGGGTAAACATCCTCATAAGCATTTAACATCACTGTACATACTCTGAGTAGCCTCTGAACTCCTGTCCACTGCATCAACTGATCTATCTGACTGTGTTGACAACAATGACAATACTGCCGCTGCACCTTGCTCAACATCTTGCACTTCTATAACTTGCACACTAACCTAAGACAATTGTGCACATCTTTACATTACATATAAGACACTTGTGCACATAGACTCAACTTACACTTGCACTCTAACTCATATGACACTTATGTATTTTTTGCACATTACAACTTTACATGACACTTATGCATTTTGTGCACATTCACACTTACATGAAAGGGGAAATATAACTCACACTCTAAACTATGACTCAACCCTAATATATTATTTACAATTGTACCATGAAGGTACCATGGGGGTACATTAGCATGTACCAAATAATGTAATATACTTTAACAGTTCCATATGATTTTGAGTAGGTGAGGACGATTTTGACTTCATTATTTTGTAAAACACCTACACCAACATTCCTAGGGTTTCCTTTGGAAACACCATTGAAAATAAGTTTGATGAACCCAACTTTTTGGACATTTTCATTTTACCATGAATCTAGGTAGATCCTTTGTGTTAACTTCATTATCGCAAATCACCTTTGCACGTATGTTCAAATCTTATAACCAAGAGACCAGAGCATCTTTTTCCACACTCGAGACTTCCCATGATGAGCACCATGGCTGGAAACACTTTCTTGCAACAATGCAAATCCAAACTTGGATATGATTCTCACGATTGTTTTTGAAACTTTTGTTAATAATTTCAAGCCATATATTCCAACAAATAGTGGAAGAACTAGTTGTCCATAGAATGCTCAATGTTTTAGCTTAAACAATTAATCCAACGTTTCATCAACTTTGATGGAGCAACCCAACAAATTCTTATTTTCTAGAAAAAGTAGCCTCAAAGGGTAGAATTGATTTTGTTTGTAATTAATAATGAGAAAACCAATGACTCAAATTTGTGCATTTAAAAATGTTCTTTTGGGTAAATTTTTAATTTTTAATATTTTAATATTTTAATCTTTTAAAAAAATTGGTTATATGGGATTGAAACAGGCCTCCACCCATATCACAACATGACCACATAGTGGTATTAAAACAATTTGGCAATTATTCATGTATCACTTAGCAAGATTTGAACCTGGGTCTTCTTCTTGAAAGTGTTGAAATGTGTAATCTGATCTTGTTAGTCCACGGCCAAAAGTGTGAAGAAGTGCTTGAGTACTATTAATTTAGCTTCCAAGTATGTGTATATGTAAACCTACGGGCATTCTTCATGTAAAGCCTTCGGGCATCCTTTATGGAAGCTTATTGGCATGTTTATCAAAGCCTACAGGGCATCCTTTATATTTCATTCTTAGTGAATTTGTTAATCCACCTTTATGGATAACTTTGATTAAAGGGTGTAATTTATTATTATTTTATTGTAATTTAACCGTAGTCAAGTTAATGTTGGCTTAAGGTTAACTCTAATTGAGGTTTTGGTATCACTATAAATACCACCAATGACCGATCTATTGTATCAATGTGTATTCTATGTGATATATTTTGGGGTGCCTACGAGCACCCACCCCTTATTTCTTTTGTGTCCGCTCTCTCTCTCTCTTGCGTGTGCGCCTGTTAATCATTGCTATCTTAAAATTGCTCTTGCATCTTTTTTGCATTTGATCGTGGTGAATCTATGTTTCAGAAAATTTCTGGAAAGTATGGTGAATTTTAACATGGTATTAGAGCGAAAAACAAAGTTGCATCACTCGGAAGAAAAAAAGATATTCCATCCTTCGAAGTGATTTGTTTAAGGTAATCGAGGGTATTTTCCTTTTTTTTTGCTTGGGTCTTTTTTTTGAAATAGGGTGCCAAACCCTTTTCCATCCAAATCTCCCCAATCTTGATTGTTTTTCCCCTTGCGCACAATTATCGTTTCCAGTCTACGCTCGTTCCCTTATCCTTCGCACTGGCTTCTGTTTACACTTGGAGGTGGAGCGCAACGACATACACTCTCCCTTGACTACTCAACGTTGTAGGTTCGATGCCCTCTTTGCACTTTTTGACATTTCTTGTCCTACCTCCTTTGTCACATGATTTGACTTCCCACACATGTGAGAGAGTAGTGTGGTGGTTAGGCACTTTGTTGACATGCCCTTGGTTGCAGTTTCAAATCCCCAAGGAATTGTTCTTTTTGGTGTAAAACTCTGAGAGGGCATCTCCCACAAGTGATGCGGGAGCCAGTGTATGCACCCTCCTTGACCCCTAATATGAAGTTTCTTACATCGAAGAGACAAAGCGAAGCTATGGTGCAATGGTTGTTGTAAAGCTCTGTTAACCAAATGTTGGTTTGAAACCCAAGAACATTTTTTTTAGCTATTTCAGGAGGTAGTTGTCTATTTTGGTTCAGCTGCTCTTCTCTTTAACCTCTAGACCATGCTTGTGGAGAAGAATGTTAGGACCCCATCCTAACATTATGATGTAATGTCACTTTTTCTAATGTGTGGACCCCATCTTAATAATATTATGTAATGTTTTGTAATGTGTTGTGGTACTTGAGGCACCTAGACAAGTGGGGCCATTTAATGTAACCGTTATAAAGAATGTAATTGCTTGTTTTATAGAAGATTCTAGCTTGGGTGGCCACTTGCATGTGAAGCCGACCCTTGAGTGTTATAGTTAGGGTTACAAAGAGTCTTAAAAAAGGCAAGGGGGCATAGATAAAGGCATCTTATATATCAAAGCTCTGCTTCTAGGAGGCCGCCCCTTCAAAAAGGCCTGCGATTTTGTAATGTGATATTGATTTATGCAATATAATTTGCTGCATTTTCATTTCATTTTGCAAGATTGTTAATTTTAAGCTCATTTTATGTTATTATCACAATATTTTGTGGATGTGCTTTATTTTTATTCCAAGGTTTATAACAAGTGGTATCAGAGCGCTTTCCAGGGCTACGTCTTGCTGTAGTGCAAACAGTTCGTGTCTTGCCATTTCGATTTGTTAGTTATAAGTTTTCCTTGTTTTGATTTTATTGCTTATTATTCTAAAAAGAAAAATAAATCAAGCCATTTTTTTCCCTTTGTTTTAGTTTAATATGTTAGAAACCTCGTGTCGGGGATTTTAAAATATCACAGAGGAGCCGTCGTTATTGGCTAAGCTAGATTGCTTGTAAAGCATCTAGTGAAGTGAAGGGTGATCAGACTCCAATACCCAGGCCTCAGACAACACCTGTATACAAACTTGAGCTCCCATGTATCTTTGAATATATTGGGAGAACCCCCTAGGATTAGGAGAAACCTTTAGCCATAGGAAGATTTTTGACCGTTTATCTATCCATAGTGCACCAAGCACAACACTCGGGAAGATCACCCTCCCGTATTGTCATAGAGATGGGTATTGCGCTCAAGGGTATGTGTGGAATCCTCCTTGAGTAGTGGCTTGAAATATTGGTCCGAGCATTATCGTTCGTCGTTGTGGTATAACAGAGGGCTATGGATAGTGCGCACACCTTGGCCTAGAGTTACCCTATTTCTGTTGCATGTTAAACCCTAACACCAAGAACCCTACGACAAAATTGAGCATATTGAGGAGACTACACTATCACAGGATTGACTATATTGTAATAGACGAAGGTAACTGTGGAGATAGTAACAGTCAAGATAGGGTCTGCCAAGGCAGTCGTCGGGTACATTCGGTATAATTTCAGTCAGGGCAATAGTTAGTAACAATTAAGATAAAGTATGTTAGAGTAGTTGTCAGTTATAGTTAGGGCAATTGTCAGTAACAGTCAAAATAGAGTTTGTCAAGTTATTTAGAAACGAGTTACAGAGTCAGACAGGGTAGTTGTCAGTTACGGACAAGACAAAACTTCCCTTGGAGTTGTCAGATAAACAGTTTCAGACATGGTAGTTGTTGTGAACAGAGAAGAAAGTCAATTTTCTTGGTTGAAAAAATAAAGTTTGGGGTTGCCGAAAAACATCATTGTGGCATATAGCCTGTTGCGATCGTCTCATCGAGCTGATCGTTTTGGTATATAGCATCCATGCACTTTTTCTCGAGTGCCAGGAAATGTCATTTTGAGACCTAGTCCATTGTGATTGTCTTTTCGAACTGATCGTTTTGATATATAGCACCCAAACATTTTTGGACTGCGCTCTATCGAACATTCCATAGTGCACGATGCATGAAGTGGGGCAAGTCGTCACTTTTAGACTGCCCACATTCTCACCATTGCCTCGCAAAAAGTGGAGGTGCGGGGGTCAAACACGTGACCTCTCCTCCCAAAAATGACTCCATTGACTAGTTCGCCTATATGGCTTTAGGTGACAGTGAGTTGGCACGTCCCGTAGAAGAGTGGGAACTCAACTCCGACAAACAAATGGCAGGGACGGAAATTGAACCCGTGTTGTGCTGCCCTTAATTTAAAGTGCGAACTGCCACACCATCTATGGCTTCAGGTGAAGTGTTGAGTGCCCAAAAAATGCTACTGTTGCATGATTTCCAAGCAGGTCAAAACTGCCTTTCCTTTAAGGCAACTGAGGGCACGAGATTCTAACTTAAAATGCGGAGACATGAATGCCCTAACGCCTCTTGCCATAGCCACCATGGCGTCATCCACATATGGCATTTGGCATGTCCCTCATCCGTAGAAAAAGGGACCGTGCTCCTTTGTTGCGAAGGACGCTTGGGCTGGGTGGGAAAACAACGTCCCTTCGAATTCAAAAAATGGCATGCGATCCTATTGGATCATGGAGTGCCTTTTCCCTATTGGATTTCCAATTCTGCAAGCTGATTTTGCAACAAAAAATTGAGGTTCAATTTCTTAGAAAATTTGGAGGGGAGTGAGGAGGATATTTTAAGCCAAGAACTTTTGAAAAGGCCGAAAAAAGGATAGAAAATCCGTTCTAGAAATCAAAAGAAAAATTGGAGGTTCTGAAGATCGTTTTTGCATGACCAAGTGAGGCTGCTCTATTCCTGTTCTGATACCATGTTGAAATTCACAATATTTTCTAGAAACGAACTGAAGCAAACTATGCACTCAAATATTATACATAGAACGAAAAAGAAAGACGAAAGAAGATCTCGTAGGCACTATAAATAATCACTATCCGTAGATAATATTGCACAACACTCCGATAAGAAATGAGGAGTGTGAGGGGGGTACTTATAGTAATATCAAAACCCCAAATTCAGCATAGAGTTTAACCTAAGCATACATAATAAGTGGGATTACAAATAATAAATAGGGTATAACCATAACAAGGTTAACCAAAGCCCATTGGGTTCACATGATAAAATATTACAAAATAATAAGTACATTGCACAATGAAATGCCCTTTGGCCTCTCCAATACATTGCACATGTCGACTCTTGGTCATGAAGTAGAGTATAATTTCAACACGAGATAGTACCCATTTATAAGATCAATGTTGGAAATATTTTGACACTTGCTAGACAATCTCAAATATCATTCATCCTATGGAGCAATATACATTCCAAGCGGTTTCATTAACCATTCACATAATTCATCCTTTGTCTTAAAAGTTGTGTTCCATTGTCTCCTCGAATCCTATCACGATAGTACCCACTTATAAGATCAATGTTGGAAATATTTTACCACTTGCTAGAAAATCTAAAATATCATCTATCCTTGCTATTAGATTTCTATAATTTATTGTGATTTAATTGATGCTCCTAGAGTCAACACACAGTCTTCATTTTTCATGCTTTGGATGAAAGAAGAGCAGGTACAGCAAAAGGACTCATGCTTTCCCCAATGAATCCCTTCTCTAGTAATTCAGCAATTTGTGTTCTTATCATTTTTAATGGGAGTCAACTTGTAAGCTGCTTAGTTAGGTAGTTTAGCTCTTGAAATTAAATCAATCTAATGAGTAATGCCTCTTGATGGAGTCTACCCTGATAGCAACCTTGCTGAAGTCAAATCTGAATATTCATCTAGTAGAGCTTGCACTTTTGGTGAAATGTCCATCTTTTCTGTCACCTCCTTCTTAGTATACACGGAAAAGAACAGATTCATTGTTTGAAGTCCTTAAAAAATTCCTTCCAACTCATTATAAAGAAAGAGAATGTGGAGATGTCAGATATCTTTTCCTCTTTTGAAGGCCTTAAAATATGTATCTTTCCCTCATAGGTGCTTTCCATTCCATGATGAATTACATTCCTCTTATAACACCCAACAAAAGATAACAAGCATCTATAGTCTCAACATCACATAGTACTTATCCTTTGTATGGTCCTATGTTAAAAGAAACAAGACAAGACCTGTCCATCAACACACTGAGATCCTTGTAAACCAAATATCCTATAATGATCGGAATTTGGGATACAAACGAACTCTAATTTATGAATGATTTCAGTGCTTACTAGGTTGTTATTGGAACCTCCCTCTATGATTGCTTTACACACTTTGCCCTTGCATGTGCATCTAAAAAACATTTCTTCTTCTCCAATCATCTTTAGGAATATCTGTCCGACCAGTTGGTAAGATTCATTGCAGAATCAAACTTTCTTCAGTTTTTGCCTCAACCTCTTGCATTTGAGGTTTTTCTTGAGCTATCATTGACTCATTTATAACTTTAGGATTATGAGGACAGTTTTGAGCTTTATGAACTTTATTACAAAATTAGGGTTTCCAGTAATCTGGTTGTCTCCTTTCTCTCCCTCTGCCTCTGCCTCAAGAACCTCCTCTTCCACCAAAGGCAGCCTTCCATTGCTTTATCGAGAATTCTCCATCTTGCTATTTTGGGAGGTGTTCTCCTTTGATCTAGTGGGAACACAACCACCTGTTTTGCTCAGCAACCTGCCTTTGCCTCTGTCTAACTTTTCTTTGGTCATTAGTGCATATCACTATGCCTTATCAACAGCATGCACTTTTTCCAAAACCAACTCATCTTGGAGCTGAACAACATATTAATAGCTGCAGCTTCTTCATTCTATTGCAAATTAGTTTGAACTTGTAGCCTCATAAATTGTTTTATATATCCTTCCAAAGAGAGCTCCTTTTGCCCTCATTTTTGAAATTATTAAAATAGCTTTTGCTACTAATTTGAGAGAAGGAACTTTGATCTTAGACGCTTCACAATCTTGGGCCACGATTTTAACTTTGCATTGCCTTGACTTCCTCTTGCATTCTACGAGTTATCCCACTGAACTGTGACAAAGATTTCATTTTTCCTACTGCAAAAGTCACTTTTCTAGGATTGTCTTAAATATTTTCCATCTCACAATACCTCTCAAGTTCTTGTACCCAATCGAGAAACACTTTTGGATTTCTCTCTCCTTTAAAATCAAAAGCATGTACCTCAACTCTGGCTCCTTGTCTCCAAGCAATTTCAGTCAATCTCTCTAGGGGGTCTGCTTTTGGAGTCTGACCTCAATGGGTGGATTATTATTCTTTTGAATTGTTTGACTGTAATTTCGCCTCCAAGTCTTCTATTCCTTGAATCAAACCTTTTGCAAAATTATGAAGCAGATTTCTTCTAACAAACAATTAATAAATACAGATCGAATAGAAATATCAAATATCTTTTGCCACTTGAGGAGGGCTAAGTCCTTCGCCACTAAGGAGGGCTAAGTCCTTGCGAATACGTAAATCCAAATAAGATGATAAGATAATAAATTATAAATCAACCTACAACTATATATAATAATAAATCAATAAATCGGTGAACACTTGGAAATATAGCCGACTAGCTATATTGGTGTTGTAACAAATTATTCCTATACCTAACATTCCTTCCAACTCCCTTCACAATTTATAATGCATGTATTTATAACTAAATACTTCTCTCAAGGACTCTCAGATAAATAAATTGAATTGACGTGCAAATCTTATCCATCTATTAAGAATAACAGAAAAATCTATCGATTAATTAACATCTCCACTCCTAAAATAGAAACTTGTAGTTGGCTTCAATTAAATAACAAATTTTGTGGCAAGCTTACATGCATCAGATTGCCTTATGAACTACTGATAATCAATGATCCAATTATGCAACCTTATGTAGAATTTCTACTATCCATCACAAAAAATCGACAATTATGTTAAAGAATTTGAAGATATGGTGTGTCATTAGTATATTTTAACATGATATCCTAGAAAGCAATACTTGATATTTTCCTTGCATACATTTTAATCCCCCTTAGTGGGGTTAGGCAGGAATGAGATCATAGCTATGTGATGTGAAGTTTTTGGGATTGGGATAGTGCAAGACAACAAGATAGGTTTTTGGGACAATGGAACATGCTTTCAAGATGCTGGAACAACTTTTTAGTATGTATAGACATTTTTTCGATAACTCCTGATGCCCGAGATGTGTCCTTGTGGAACATAGGATTATAAAAACATGTATCTGATTTAGAAGAATAGGTGCAATATTTTTGGATTATTAATTACATGGTTGATTTTAGGTGTTTATGAACAAGTATTGATTTATCTAAAAGTATGATCCACAAAGTTTTTAGGACAGGGGCAGCATGAGGCTACGAGACAGGTTTTTGGGACAATGGGATGTGTTTGTAGGACATTGGCACAACTTTTCATGATATCAAGACATGTCTCCAAGATGAACCCCTAAGTCCAAGATGCGTTCCTGTGGAACTTAGGTGAAAAACATTTTGATGCTTAGTGACCTCAAATAAACAATCTTGGAATTCCTTTGTAGCTGGATGTGAGGTGGCAAAATTGCATATTAATTAGTTTAAAAGGTTTTAGATTTGATATAGTCCAATTTGTTACAGGACTGATATGGCAATAACATTACTCTTGGATTGAAAATAGATGGCAATGTTAACTGGAGCTGTAACTGGCCAATTAGAGTGATCAAATATCAAATAGTCCTTAATTGCACTCGAAATATGGACAATAATATTGTTCTGCAATTTTGTTTTAATTGGTCATAATGACATTACCACAGTATTTTAACAAACCACATAGTGGTATTTGGCAGTTATGCATACATCACCCAACAAGATTAGAACCTGGGTCTCTGCTTTGAAAAGTTCGCATTTTTAACCACTTGAGTTCATGCAATTTGATAATAGTTTTATGCAATTTCATGTTAGTTTTTTGGGGTTATTTTAAAATTTGAACATTTTGGGTGGCTATCAAGTCTTCATGAAGAGTAGTTGTTATGTCACCTATTGGTTAATGTTGGATGCTTGACTAGTCTTTCTACTCCGAGTTGTCTATTAGGCTATTGATCATTTCTATATCCATTTTAGAATTTACAGTGCTGAGTTGGATTTTTAGCCCGAGGAATTATAAGTAATGGCATGTCTTAAATGTTTAGCTGGTTATCAAGTCTTCATGAAGAGTGTTGTTATGTAAGCATTGTTTACAATGTTGGACACTTGACTAGTCTTTCTACTCTGAGTTGTCAAATTAAGCTATTGGTAATTTCTATATTCATTTTAGAATTTACAATGCTCAGTTGGATTTCTAGCCTTAGGAATATAAGTGATGGTACCCCTTTTTGTCATCAGTTTGATTTTTATGGAGGCTGGTGTTTTTCTTTGTTGATAAGAAAAAGTGCACTTGAAAGATTCATCTATATTTGGTAATAAAGAAATTATTCCTTGCAATTCTGCTAATTGTGCTGAATTTCATTACTGATTATTTGAATTTGCAAGCTAACATGCAGAAAGTTTGAGTTGGGATTGTAAGGAATTTGGGGACATATTCAACCCCAAATTTCGAGGTAACGAAATCTATTTGCGACAGATCTACCTGGTCTTTATAGCTGAATATTCCATATGTAGGATCGGTCAATCTAAGGTGAGGGAAGCTAGATTGTCATCATTATATTTGTTAGGCAGTCGATCAAAACTTGTAATCTTGGCTCAAATGCCTGAGCTAGTAGGATTCTCTTTGGTATACACGCTGTATGCCCTATAACATTTTACTATTTTGCATAAACCTCAGAATTAAGACTCTATTGTTGTCCATACCTAAATTAGAAAATCAGCATCTTGCTGAAGAAAAAAATTGCAAAAACCGTTGATTGGATTAGAACTAATTTGTTTATCAAATGGCATGAGATTAAGTAGTTGAAAGTATAGACCCTCAAACTGGAGAACCAGTTTCAAATATTGCTAAATGATAGATGTAGAAATCACCTCATCACTTCTTATCCAAACTAAAATATGAGCATATTGCTTAAGAAAAAAATGCAGGCATAGTTGATTGTCTAATAATTGGTTTGACTTAGGTAGATTTGTACACTAGGTATTCTGTCCTTTGGCATTTGCGTACGAACAAAAGCATTGCATCCACTCAAATCTTATATAGAAAATGTAAAAGGATGAAAGGAAAATAAAGAGAGAAATTGATGGGTGTCTCTAGGCACCATAAATAATCATTGTATTATCTGCGGATAAGGATCAAAACACTGCGATGCAACGGATGGAGTGGTGGTGGGTATTTATACCAATTACTAAAACCCCAAGTTAACCTAAGCCAACATAACAAGAGGGATTTAGGTTAATTACAAGTTATAAGGTGGGTTTAACCATAACAAGGTTAACCGCGGTCTGCAAGGCTTACATAATTAAAGAATACGTTAAATTAAATACATTTGTCCGTTGATTGTCCGTAGGCCTATAGAAGGTTGTATCATACAATGTCGGCCTTGGTTATGAGTCAGATTACACTTTCAACACCTTCTCATAAGCTGAACAGAAGGGCAAAAGAGAGAAGACATTAGTAACAATAATATCTTCCCTCCCCCATAATGGATGCTCTAGTGGGCCTTTGCAATCGAGGAAACTCCTTTTGAATCCTCTTATCAACTGGAACACAACAACCCATATTTAGGAACTCAACTTCAATATTTTACAATTTTGACAAGCAACTTTTGGTTGGATGTCCTTCTTGCAATATCTGCAAATAGACTTGGACTTCTTTGAAGATTTGGCCTGGCCATTACGCCCCTTTGTCTTAGTCTCCTTAGATTTGAATTCCTTTGCATGAGCTATGCTTGTGAAATGCCACCACAATTCCTCATTGCTATCTAAAAATCAACTAGGGAGAGGAAAAAGCTGATCAAGAGAGTTTTTTGTGTTTCCAAGAACTTGGGAGTTACATGAACCATGAGGTTTAACATCTGAAAAGGAGTGAGATTGGAAAGGACAATTTCACACATTTTGCATCATCTTTCTTTTTGTTTCCAAAGGATGCAATATTTGTTCTCAATGCTTTGAATCTCGCAATATAGTCCTCAACCTTATAAAACTCAGCCAATTTGAGAGAGGAAAGCTCTAGCGACTTTACTTCAGTTGTATTTACTTTCCCAAATAACTCAAGCAATTTTGACCATACTATTGTCGTCTTTGATTGTCCCGGTCAGAACAATTGTGCCTTGTGAGGAGTGACACACTAGGGCTGTGGTTGTGAGCGTGGGGTTTGGCTCAATTGAGGGCCTCTGGGAGTTTTTTACAAGGCCGATTCCTTGTTATAATGTGATCTTTTGGCACAGTTAAACTCAAGGGAGAGGAAAAGGGAAGAGAGAGAAATAAAACAACTCAACAAAAGAAAAAGGTGGCGATGCACCAAAAGATCTGCTAAGATCTTCCTTCACAAAAATCCTGAATGTTATGTGCCAGCGGTGAACACTGGCTCTTCTTGACACACTTAAGCGCTAATGGGAGTTATAGACATATATGAGCATAAAGAAATGGGTCAGCAGAGAACCACAAATGGCTAGTTCAAAAATTGATGCAAGCCTCCCACACACATATGTAAGCAAAACCCAAGAATCACGTAAAAACTACAAACACATACATACACATAGAAATGGGTCAGCGGAGAACCATAGATGGCTAGTTCAAAAATTGACACAGGTCTCCATATATATATATGCAAGTAATTTTATACAAAGATTGTCCCAGAAGCAGGGGTTTGATTTACCCACAAGCCGCTTAGGAACCGGCTACTCTACAAAAAAAAATGAAAGGAAAGCTTACAAAAGAAAGCAAATGCAAACTTGTCGATCCTTTTTACAGTCTAGACTACTGCTATTTATAGATTACAATAGGAAAGATTTCCCTCCAAACTGCATGTGACCTTGACTCTCTCAACTACCTTTTTTGGGGATTCTGAAAATTAAAAGCGGATCTCCTTTTCCATATCCTGTGTCAATATGGAACTGCCATTGTTGCAGGTGTTGTTTCTTTTTTTAATATTTAACCTACCCATCCCAACATCATTAGGTTGAAGTATCTCTAACGATGACTTTGTCCTTCCTTAGTAATGGTGCACTATTCTGGCTCAATTGCTTTCTCTAGGAATATGTGCGCCATTACTCATATCTTCCATTTTCGTTCTAGAGAGTTTTTATTTTTCGGAGCAATTGATTGCCCTCTTGGAACTTCTCTCCTTTTCGGATGTTTTTTCTGATAGCATCCGCTAATCGGAACATTTCGTCCCATTTAGCATTTAAAGCCTTCATAAGTCCCGATAGGCAGTCTCGTTGAACTTGTACCTTCTGCTTTGGCCGGTTTCCCTAGAAACTTACTATCATCCTTTGCCTGCAACTAACCAACTTTTTGCCTCGTTATTGGATATTTTCCTTAACTTTATTTAAGGCAAAGGCTTTTGGAGTCCCACACAGTGCGAAAAAAATGATGATGCTTTAGTCTACGGAATTGCTTTCTAGTATACTTCCACATCAACAACTTTGCTATCATCTTGGCCTGACCCTTTTGTTGGGTGAGTGGTCGGTGTAGAGAAATTTCACTTTGTCGCCTCTTTTGCTGAATGTGGGGAAATATATGTCTCATGAGATTTCCTGAGGCATAGCTCTCGTGAGTCTTTCTCTTCTGTCCCCAACTTTTGACTTCCCCTAAGTCATCCCTCACCATAAGATACCATATTGAAGGTGTGGTGGAGAGATGAGGCATGAGGAGCCTAAGGCTACGATCCCAAACAAATGTGGATGAGAATCAATTCTGCTGACTTATCCACAACCATTGTTTGGGTTGAACTTCTGCCATTGATGGGGCTTTTCCAGTTATCATAAAAAAGGGGCTCATTAACCACCATCTACAGCGGAGTTCAGCTCAGATATCATCAGAAGGGCTAGGTAAGATACTGTGGGCCATCATCTCTTAATAACTTGGTGGTTGACTTGTCCGCACAGTGTGAGGGTTTTTACATCACCCTTTGGAGATATCTATTTGGTGATTTTTGACATGGAATTACTAAAAGTTGGTGATGACCGGGATGCTCCTGTTCTTGCCCTAGGCTCTACACTATTTTTAGGTGCAATATGGCTGAATTGTAGTGACTTTTTTCTACACATACCTTGATAGGTTCGCTCTCTTCCTTGATATGGAAAAACAATTTTAGTTCAATCAATAAGGAAAATAGACGAGCAACTTCTTGCTTATGTTGATAAGTTTCTTCATCAAGGGCTGCTTCTGCTTGAAAGATGCAACACAAGTTCTTACTGTGTTGTAAACTAGTTATTTGAGTTGACCATACATAATTTTACCCATTGAGGTGAGTAACATAGGCTTGATGATACATATTACACAATTTGGCCCCTAACATTGTAATAGGTCCTTGAACTAATGCCATCAATGCGTAGAGCTCGAAAAATTGTGCGATTTGGAAAAGAAGTGGGCTTAGAACGCTTCTGTATGCAAAAAGTTATGGCCTTTGGCAGTTTTGCCCTAATGGACCTCAAAAATGCAAAATAAAGGCCCCATACCTTAGAGATGCGGTAACCAATTGCGACCTATTCGTATATGTCCTCCATTGCTTTTTCACCACATAAATGCTTTTGAACTGCTAGCTTGTCGACACTTGCCTCACTTGATTGGTGAACGAGGTCTAAACAGTATAAAATAGATGATACGTGGCACTGGAAGAGACCATGTCAGTTGCCACATTGGCCCAATTTTCATCACGTTCCACTTATGCCAAAATGTTGTTGTGTGGGGTTTGAACTTGAACCCCCCATGGCCTAAATGCCTTGCACTTGCTAGGGCAGCAATGCGTCCTTTGAGGAGCTTAAGGCACTTCTATATATAGTGCCTTAGAGCCACGATATCCCTTGCAAAAAAGATCCACAAGGAGGTTTGAACCTGCATCAAACACCTCTCCAATGTCTTCATAGTCCTCACATAACCATCTTGCTAGGAACGTTGGTAATGAATAGTCCGTTGGTGCCTACATGGATAATGTCGCCCCTGAGTGCTTATCGTGGGATCGCAGTAAAGAATTTACCATGTTTGAAACTTGGAACCTCTACCTTTCTACGCCCAAAAGACCGTCCTACCAAATCCACATGCGTGCAACTGTGAATAATACACGTTGCATTTATTGATATTCCCTTCTTCCTTTGAAGACACATAAAAGGATATCCATGCAATTTTAGACCTGCAACCAATAGTGTAAAATCCTTACAATGCACTTGCCAACGAACATGCCGCCCTGCTCAAGATTATGCTCAAGATTGATTTTGATAAAGCTTTGACAGGTTTGTCTCCAAAAAATTATTATAAGTCATACGATTGGTAAAAATTACATGGGTTTGTTATGCACTTCCTTTATGGTCTGCTTATTCAGCTGATTTTTTCCCATCTTACATTTGTCTGACAGATGGCACTAAAATGTTGTTTTGTACTTTGCTGACCTGACAGAGGGGTAATGAACATACTTCTGTGGTTTATCCTGCTACAAGTAGGTAACACCAATTTGTTTGATACTTATAGTTATATTCATACCCAGGATATGAGACAATAGAGGATTTTCTTTTTTGAGAAAAATAAATTCAGATCACCTGTGATTTTCATTTCAATGGATTTAAACACTTATTTTTTAATTAAATGTCTTAACACTTTCAGTTTATGATCTTCTTATTTAACTCTAGTCTGATAAGCTCTATATTTCTAGAGTATTTTTCCGTGGCCCAACTTTCTATCTCAGAACTTGAGCTTGTAGTACATTATATTCATAACGATGCATTGTGGCATATTTGATATTTCTGAATCTGTTAGCCAAAATTTCTGTTTTTACAAGCTTTTATATCTTTCTAGTTTCTACATTGGGTGTTGTTTTTTTTCTCTCCACATAAAATTGTCATGAGATTGAAAGTTATGGAAGTAAATGCTTAGGGCTTACCATGTTATGCTTTAATTTCTCGTTGACACACGGACATTTTGCAGGACTTAATTGACTTTTTTGTGCGACATATGGTCAATGATAGTTTGGGTGTTATTTGTCATGCACATGTTGTTCAGGCAGATCTGAGTGATGTTGGCGCACTAGATGAAAACTGTCTTGAACTTGCAAAATTGGCCGCCATGGCTGTGGACTTCCCTAAAACTGGAGAGGCAGCAGTGATGCCACAATATCTGAAACCCAAGCAATATCCAGATTTTATGGAAAAAGAGAATATGGTTTCGTATAAATCAGATAAGATTTTAGGTAAACTTTATCGTAAGGTGAAGGATATGTATGGAGAAGAGCTTGAGAAACGAAAACGTTGTGCTGACTTTGTCAATGTATTTGAAACATTACCTTATGATAAAGATCTAAAAGTTGATGGATATGAAGAATATATTGAAGAAGCTTGGCAATGCAAATGTTTGTATGATAGACAACTTCTTGCTTTGTTAGGCCAGTTCAATGTAAGAAAAGAGGGAGAAGTAGTCACTGGAAATATTTCTTCTCTCTCGAAACACAATAGCAGGCGCCAGGGAGATATTAAGGAGAGGTTGCAGCATGCATACAGGGCTTTGCGAAAAGACTTCCGTTTGATTTTTGAGGGAACAAAAGATTCTCAAAGTGGGAAGCCATGTGAACAGTCCAAGTACAAAGCCAAAGCATCTGCATGGTACCAAGTAACCTATCATCCAAAATGGATAGAGAAGATGACAGAACAGCTAACAGCTCCTGGTGGTGATAGTAGTGCTCCTCTGTTGAGTTTTGCATGGATTTCTGTTGATTATTTAGCCCAAATTAAATTGGAGGTGGTCAGACCGGATGTGGATTATAGCAAAGCAATCAGATCGTTTACCACATTTCTGGTTGGTAAGTCTTAGGTAGAACATCATGATGAAGAGATATATGTAGTTATGTTATTCTGCTGACCGGATGTGGATTATAGCAAAGCAATCAGATCGTTTACCACATTTCTGGTTGGTAAGTCTTAGGTAGAACATCATGATGAAGAGATATATGTAGTTATGTTATTCTGCTAGTAGGCTTGGCAGTAAACCAAAGGGAAAACATCATATAAATAGCCATTGGTCAGGAAAGCCACTCTGCCATTATGTATACCGACGCTCGTCACTTAGGTGAAAGATGTTTTAGAAGCCCCTTTTATTGCTGTCATTGCTTATTGTACTTTCAGTCCTATCTAATCTATTTTGGTCATTTGTAGCACAAAGGAAAAAATGCAAAGAAATCTGTGAGGTCTTGTTTTTGTTGCTAGAAAATAGGGTTGGCGAGAAAACAATACCATTTTCTTGGCACCGAGAAATTGTCGAGAAAATCACCAAAAACTCGTCAATTTCCAGCAAAAGCTCGGTAGAATGTGGAATATGGGAACACGGGAAAAACCAAATTGTAAGCAATGGCCAAAATGTGGAAAATGGGAATGGAAGGGGAATTTGTTTTTGCATTTTTTGCGCAATGCCCAAAATATGGAACATGGGAACGGAAGGGGAAAAATCTCATTTTTGCATTTTTTCTTTTCTCTTTGCACTCCCTCTGCTCATGACTGAAACTTTTCAGAGGCCAACTAGAGTTCACTTGACCTGCACATTGACCACCTCTTTAGCAATTCTATTAATTTTTTTCCGAAATTGATCAAGTAATTGAATTTTTTAAAAAGTCCTATGACAATGACTGAAACTTTTCAGAGGCCAAATCTCATTTTTGCATTTTTTCTTTTCTCTTTGCACTCCCTCTGGTCATGACTGAAACTTTTCAGAGGCCAACTAGAGTTCAGGTGACTGCACATTGACCACCTCTTTAGCAATTCTATTAATTTTTTTCCGAAATTGATCAAGTAATTGAATTTTTTAAAAAGTCCTATGACAATGATTCCAAAATATTGACACTAAAGTCCACTGTCTTTAAGTTTACAGGACTTTTCAATTGAATGCAAAAAGAAAAAGAAAAAGAAAATTAAAAATGAAGAGAAACTGTAATTGTCCATAGGCACACAAAGTAGAAAACATAAATATAATTAAATCGAGTATACCTTACGTTATGCAAGTCAATAACAAAATGAGTAAGTTCTATTACAAAAGCTAAGTTGATGGACAATTTTCTTTTCAAATCTAATATATAGATTTATTTTATTTTATTTACATAGTGGAATCGATAGCCGTTACGGTCAGATTCCGGTATGTTGCCCGTTTCCACACTGTATATATGTTTTTAAAATTTAAATTTTTAATAAATCTAACTTGAAGAAAAAAAGAGTTTTAGAACTGATAGAGTATATTGTTTTTTAATGGTTTAAGATGATTTTTTTTATAATCACATTTGCAGTGGAACTCTCTTTACAAAAATCTCAGAGAAAATCAGCTCGCTTTTTAATTACATTGTTTATTTATATATATATTTTTAGGACTAAGAACTAAATAAGTATAAGAAATAAACATCTTTTATAAGACGCTAGTTTAATAATAATGGTCACAATGATATTTAATTCTTCTTCGATTTTTAGTTTTAGACGTGGTAGCAATAATCCTTTTAAGTAATAGTTTTGCCGTGTTAAAGACATAATGCCACTTCATAGTTAAATTCACACCTTTCTCAAAAATGGATGGATGGAAGCAACCTATCTACTTAATATTATAAAAAAAATATATAAGAACAAAAGAAAGATATCTATAGTGGATATCTGTAGGTATCATAAATAGTCACTATATTATTTGTAAGTAAGAATGACAATACTATGAAACAAATAGATGGAATGATGAAGGTATTTTTATCAATAATAAAATTTCAATTATATAAATTAACCTTTATCAACATAATAAGAGAACTTTAGGTTAATTACAAGTTATAAGATGAGTTTAATTATAACAAAGTTAATCTTGGTCTATATGGCATACATAATAAAATATTACAATAAATAAAATATATTGTACAATGTTGGCCTAGGCCAAAAACTTAGATTACATTTTCAACACCTCATAATATGAACTAAAAGACCAAGGAGAGAAGACATAATTGACAATGATATCTACCCCTTATTATGGATGCTTTAATGCGCCTTTGCATTTGAAGTAGTCTTATTTGAATCCCCCTCATCCTTTGAAATTTGTCGTTGCCAAAATGCCTTTTGCACAAGTCTCCTTGGCTAGATTGTTGTTAGGACCTTATCCTAACATAACCATTGTTATGTATTTGTCTAGTGTTGGTGTATGTTTGCACTTTGGGTACCTAGCATGTACGGGTTCATTATGATGTAACCTTTACTTTTATTATAAGTAGGAATTAGTAGCTCGGGTCCCCTCTTTCATATAGTCAGACTCTCAAGCATTAAGGTTAGGGTAAAGAATATTCTATATAAGGATGGGTTTGGAGTAGAATGCATCTTTTTTTTTTTTTTGAAATTATATTGGGGCTATGCTTCCAAGGAGGTTGCCTCCTTGAAGAGGCTTACACTATCTGATTGTTTTGACATGACTTCGATAAAATTTTCTAAAGACCCTAATGGTCGGTGTTACTAGAGCTACCCAAGAGCTAGCGATTAGGCAATCAGGTGAAACAAATTGAAAACAATCAGTCACGTCCCTAAGGCATTATCCAAATTTGACAAAGTAGATAAAAAGATTACCTTGAGAGTCGTTTAATAGGCCTAAAAGCAAAATGTGTTGTTCTAGTAGGACAATCACTAGGGAGTCAACATGGTAGTTCTAAGGGCAGAGCATAAAATATCTTGGCTTTAAATACATTCAGAGAATGACAAGCTGGACTTTCCAAAATTTGATGGAGAGGATCCAACCGGTTGGTTGTATCAGGCCAAACCATATTTTTCTGTTCATGCCACTCCACATAATTGAAGGCTTGTAATTGCATCTTACAACCTAGAACATAAAGTAGTTTAATGATACTAATGGTTAGAGTATGCAGTTGCAGCTCACTTGGGTTGAATTTGAGACAATTGTAGACTTTGTTTTGGACCTAGTGAATATGAAGATTTTGTTGGAGCTCTCACCAAATTAAGACATGTGACATCTATATGTGATTACCAAACAATTTGAAAAGTTGGCAAATTGCACTATGGGATTGAGTGTCGAGTTTTTCCAAAGTTGTTTCATTAGTGGATTAAAGGAAGATATCCATGTTGAAGTGAAAATGTTCAAGCTGGACAACATGATGGCAATTTTGGGATTGACTTAGGCTTGTTGAAGATAATTTCATAGCACAAAGGCATACTTTTAAACCTTCACAAGCTTGAACCTTGTTTCCATCCTCGACATCATTAAACTCAGAAATCAAACCATCCCAGATCAAACGTCTCACTTGAAAAGAAATGGAAACACATAGGGCACAAAGATTGTTACAATTATGATGATAAAATTTCTTTAGGCCACAAGTGTGTACAACAGATACTATATTTACTTGATGTAAACAATCCTTCTACCAAGGAACCATATAATGAAGGGGAGGACCATAGAGAAGAAGATTAACCTAAAGAGTCCGAACAGATAAAGGACCAACCATCTAAAATTTTAGTACATGCATTAACTGGGATTTCTATTCCCCAAACCATGAAAGTGGTAGGGTAGTTTACGGGCCAACGACACAATCTTCCTCGAGTTTGGTAGTATCGACAATTTTATTGATCCTCAAATAGTTAATAAGGCACTTTGATACATCTACTCTTACATTTATTTTGAAGTCACGGTTGCCAATGAGATTACTCTATTGTGCAAAGGAAATAATAGAAATATAAAGGTGATGATGGACGACTACAACCTCAGGGAAGACAAGTTTACCCTTCCTTTGGGAGGTTGTGATATTGTGTTGGGAACTTAATGGCTTCATACCCTGGGCCTGATAATATGAGACTTTTCTTAGCTATGGATGCAATTCATTGAACATGGGAAGCAATACACTCTATGGCATGACCGCAGGTCCTACCCAACTCATCAACTCACATCAAATGGAAAAACTTTTGAAGAATTTCTCTCAAGGGGTGGTGGCACAATTGTTTGCACTATAGGCCCCAAATACTAATGATACAGTTCAGGCAACATAATTACAAGAAATCATGGATAAACATACACCCATATTTACAAAACTACGAGGGTTACCACCATGGCACCCTCATGATCATGCCATCAAGCTAGTCCCAAGAAGCTTATTATCAAACATTTGTCCCTATCGGTACCCATATGTATAAAAGACTGAAATTGAAAAGCTGGTGCAAGAGTTATTAGCAGGAGGGTTCATTCGATCGAGTGTGAGCCCATATTATTCCCCAGTAATTTTGGTTCATAAGAAAGACGAGTCTTGATGGTTTGAGAACTCAACAAGATTACCATCAAGGACAAATTTCCCATTCTTGTCATTGATGAGTTACTAAATGAACTCCATGGTGCTTGCTTTTTTGCAAAGTTAGATCTTCATTCAGGTTGTCATTAGATTAGATTGCAGGGAAGAAGATATTCCAAAGACAACATTCCACACTCATGAAGGCCATTATGAATTCCTTGTCATGCCATTCGGTCTTACCAACACACCGTCCACCTTTCAAAGTCTCATGAATGCAATATTTTGACCATTTATGCATAAATTTATTTTGGTCTTTTTTGATGATATTCTGATTTATAGTCGTACATGGGTGGAATGTCTGTAGCATTTAGACCAGACACTATAATTATTGGCTAATAATCAACTTTATGGCAAATGATCAAAATATTCTTTTGAGATGTAGGAAGTGGAATACCTAGGCCATATAGTTTCAAGGGAAGGGGTCAAGGTGGATCTTAAAAATATTACTTCCATACAAGAATGGTCCAAACCACACACTCAAAAGTCTTTGGGGTTTTCTAGGCCTCACTAGCTATTATGAAAAATTTGGCTGTGATTATGGAAAGTTTGCATCCCCTTTGATGACTATGTTGCAAAAGAACTTGTTTCTATGGTCAAAAGTTGTCGAACATTTCTTTTTGTGACTCAAACAAGCTATGCTCTCTACTCCTATGCTGGCTATGCCTAATTTCTCCAAGCCATTTATGCTTGAAAGTGATGCCTTTGAAAGTGGAATTGGTGTATTGCTTATGCAATAAGGGTGACCATTGGACTTCACAAGTAAGACACTATTGGGCAAAAACCTGGAAAAATCAACTTATGAAAAGGAGTTGATCTTACATGCTATAAACCAATGAAGGCCTTATCTTATTGAGTGACATTTTTCCATCAAAATACACCACCACAATCATATGGACTTTCTTGAGCAACATGTCTATGCTCGAACAACACAAATGGATTACCAAACTACTCGGGTATGACTATGAAATCATTTATAAGAAGGACAAGGAAAATATTGTTGCGAATGCACTATACCACTAATATGATGAACTATAATCTCACAGACACATAATCTTATCAAATGATTTCAAGGATCAACAATTTTGGCATACTTGATGGGAAAATCAACTTTATTTCTTCATAAGATCAAACCAATCTCACTTACATTAATAAATTTACCATTATATGTTTATTAGGTCTATATGAATATGCTTTAAGTTTCTTAAAATTTGTTGAAGAATTTGTTGTAAACACAAAAAAAAATATAAGTAATAAATATATTTTCTAATCTGTTAGTTTTGGTTCTAGATCTGATAGTTTTGTATTGTTATTTACAATTTTTGATACATTTTCCTTTAATTGTGTATAAATTCATTAAGATTTGATGTAAACGGTGAGTTTGTTTAAAAATGAACCCGTTGAATTTGTTTAGATTCCAAATTTTACATAAATCCTTAAACCAAGTTACATCAATTGCTCAGTAGATCCATTTTTGCCCCTTAATCTTGGGTTTCAAGATTGTTTCAAATTGCTCAAGTCTTCCAAACTGCACCTTGCCTAGAAATGACTAAATGCATATTACCTGATTTGAAGCATTGTGCCCTAAAAATTCAAGGCAACAAATCATGTTGTTTTGTTAAGTAAAATTTGTGCATGTTATGTGCATAAATATGTGTCATCGTCATGATTAAACATGCTCCATCCTTTGGCTAAGATAAATACTAAGTAACAAATGTTTAGAAAAAAATCTATGCACACAACACAAGTTGAACTTGCATCTTGCATATTAGGCATACTATTGTGTGTTGGCTTGCTACTTGTTATTTCATACACCTAAATAGAAAAACATGATATTTGAATGTGTGGTGTGTGTATATAACACCCCCATCACATTTAGGTATGAAGGTACTCTCTTTTCTTTTGTCAGTCTATATCCAATCTTGATAAAACTAGAGGCCTTTAGGGTTATCCAAGCAACTCTATAAAAGCTATAATGAGATGCCTAATTTAGAAAAAACTTGGTTGAGTCTTGGCGGAGTAACTTTGAAGTCCCAACCCTAAAAACCTGTTCTAAACATAGGAAATTCTCTTTTTATTTTGGGACACTTCCATTTTGGGAGGCAGAAGAAAATAGAGGAATGAAGCTAGCCAATTATGGAGACTTGAGACAATCAACACATGTCTTATTGTACATATAAGTGTAGGGAATTGTATTGAAGTTGAATGTATAGATTTGAATATTGAAGTGTTTATTCGAGGGTTCTTGTGCAATTTTGATTCACCCATTTTCTTTTTCTACATTGTGTTAATCTCTATTTTAGAGTATGACCACATATCATATATAAGACCTTGGTTTCGTCTAAATGGTTATGTTATGGTGGATGACGCAACGTTGAAAGGATCATGTATGTACATGTTTGTTCGAAAGATGAAATATCTAAAGGAGTAAATGAAGATTTAGAATGCCAAATCCTCTGAGAACATATTTAAATAAAAAGAGGAAATCAAACCCATGCTCAATAATTTATAAGAGATTGTAGAAATTAATAAAATGGACTGAGATACTTATGTATGAGAAAATAATTACTTTCTAATTATCAAAATGTATTGTAAAAGGGGTTGTCATGTTGGGCCCAAAACTCTAAGGATGTATAGCTTAAGGAAGGGGACACAAATACTAATTTTTTCATGCTCTAATCAAAAAAAAATTATCTTTTCATCAAATCAAATATATTTCAACTTTAGATGGAAGACATATTGAGGAAGAAGAAGATATTAGGAAGGAAACTATTAATTATTTCAAAGATATTTTATCACATCGAGAATGGCAAGATAATATGGTTAAAAATAAGCTTTTGAAAAAAATTATATCAATTATCACAAAGACAAATAGAATCTTGACGAGAAAGATCTCTATGGAAGAGCTACAAAATGTGGCTTTATGTTTTTTCCCTAATAAAGCACTTAGCCCAGATGGATTTCCTATGAGTTTCTTTCAAAATATTTAGGTGTCCTCTTTGTAAGTGGGATAAGGTTTACAAAGGAAAGAATATTTAAGGATTATGCTTGGCAATTTATGGAATTATGAGTTTGACATTGGGATCAAATTTTGTTGGAGATTATTCAAGTATAAAGGAAAGAATTGGGCAAAAAATGTCACTATAAAAATATATAGGTTCTATTGATGCAATTATTTAGAAAAATTTATCAAATGAGAGGATCTTAAATAATTAAAATTTTCAACTTTCAAGGAGATTTGGAGGTAGGTTTTACCACCTACATCTACAATCTTTGTATGTGAAGTGGATTGTGATTTTTTTCAAGCCATATTACAATTTTTCTAAGACATTAGTACAATAATTGCACTCGGTATTTTTAAGGCACAGGTTGAGCACTAGATAAAACTCTTGAAATGAATTGTGCTACAAAGAGAAGGTAGCAGGGCTGTAGGCGAAAGAACACTAGACTGAAATTAATTCTAAGGCAATAAAATTTGATGAGCAAAAACCAAAGATAGGACTTTCTAGAAATTTGACATCCAAAGTAGCCATATCCTAAGTATTGGACATACTTTTTGGCTAAGTATAAGAAGCTAGAATTTAAAATTGTTGATGTTAGTAGAGTAGCGCAAAATTTCTGGCATTTGACACACTATAATGAAGAGCTAACTAAGTGTTATTAAACTCTGATGTTCGACAACAAAGCAAAATTTACCAAGTATTATATAGGGTCAAATTATTGAAGGCGTTGACATTAACATAGACTGTATGAAAGTTTGACACAAAAGATAATAGAACTGAAGCTTAAAATATTTTAAGGCGTTAAGTCGGACATGAAAGGGCAAAAAATAGAAACTCATATGGCGTCCGATAGAATGATTTGCAAAGTTTCAAAGGGTGTTGGGCTTTTGAAGTAATGATGTCCTCATTAGGAGCAAAAAAGTATGATAAACCCAAAATAAGTGTCAAATGGAAAACAATTGTAAGGCATAGAAATCAATAGTGAAATACCAAGGCTCAAGAATAATATATACTTTTTGACATTATGCATGGGCGAATGCGACTGTGTGTAGAGGGTGGTTGGCCTCTAAAGGCGATGACATCATCAAGACAAGCTAAAAAAATTGGCATCCGACAATGAAAATACAAAAAAATTGGCTAAGTGTTGGATGAGAGCTAGACCATTGAAACTGCTTACGTCATCAATAAAGCTAATAAATTTGGCATGAAGAGATAGTCATCAGATAGAAATCCATCCAAGGTGAACAATTCGACATAAAACTTCTAGAACTGTCCTAGTCAATGAGATTTCTCATGTGCCAATCATTCGTCCAATATCATTACTGTCAAAAATCTCAATGTCCAAAGATGTCTTCATCATGCATCTATCCTTGCTCAACTAACTTTATATAAAAAAAAGGAGTAGATTATCAACAGATGGTTAGAATTCGATGATGCATCATGCAAGTCAGCTTCAAAGAAGCTAACCATGCTTGAGGTAGTTAGTCATGGCTGACTTGAAAGTGACAACCATATCCTACACCAACTTTGACAGGCCTGTAGTCCATATTGAAAGTAATGATGCCAAGATAATTGAATGCAAAAATAAATCTATGAATAATTGAATGTAGCTCATTCAAAGGATCAAATCTTTACCATTTATAATTGCATGATGTATGGTGACTATACTATGCACCTTTGAATAAAGATAGGATTTTTGTTTGGCCTCTCGCTAAAATTATTACAGATCATGTATGCATGCTGATTTAGTTATTGAACATTTTTGTTAAAGCTAAGTGGATAGTTTTTTCTATTACAGTTATTCTGCTATATGGATTTCTCCTTGGATTTACTGTTCATTAGTTCCTAGAATGCTTAGTAATGCTTGATGCTTAATATTGTTAAATTTTTTGTAACATTGAAGGAAAGATGGTCTGTTAGGCAGTTTAGTTTATTTCAAAGTGTAAGACTCTCATGCTTCATGTTCTTTGATGTTGTTGAATCTAGTCCACTTTAAATCCTACCTTCTTACTTTACGCATTTTTCTCTCTAGTTTGCAACCCGCTTTTTTTAGTTAGTTTAGCTAGATTTTATAGGAACTGGCCTGCTTTGGAGGCTGACTCAAAACCCATTTTGGGTCTTCCAATATTGGTCGAGGTCTTGAGGATGCAACTCATCCCCTTAGGTAGACTTCGAACCAATATTTTTGGCAAGCCTAGTGGGAGACATACGTCTCACTCTTACCAAGAGTTTTTGGCATGCCCGATGGGACTCCGATGTCCCACCCTCAAAAGAATTGTATGAAAAATCAAATATAAATGGCCGTTGTGTTGACCTAGAGTTTTGACCCATATGTATCACTTTTTCCTAGAGGACTCAAGATTTGGTGAGTAGTCTTGACCTTATAGGTGGAGAAAGTATGTTCACCAAGTGATTTCATTTGGTTCAAAATCAAGAAAATTGGCGACTCTACTAGTGGGATAACTCAGAATCAAATAATCATGGAAACGTAGAAATATACAATGCTTTTGTTAATTCATGATGAGGCAAACATGCCCGGATTGGAATAGTTCTAGACCTTTGAATCTCACAGAACTACATGAAATTCCTCAATCTTCATTGAAGACCTTGCCCATTTATGATGGTAGTGGAAAAACCACATATGAACATTGCCAAGAAGTAGCGGCTTTAGCCATCCTTCACAATATTCTATTTGAGGATGTGATGGTCAAACTTCTAATGCTATAACTCTAAGGTAGGGTGTTGCAATGGTATCATTCCTTGGAGGACAATAGTATAAGAACTTGGGTAGACTTGGCCAAACCCTTGATAGTAGATCATGATGACCTAGGAGACCCTTTCATATTGCTCAATCAATTCTTTTCAATTCAAAGGTTTCCTCAGGAACATATCATTGATTTCAATATCAAATTTAGGATATTTTGGATAAGAATTCCCCAAGGGATTAAGCCTTCACATGCTCAAGCTTATATATACTACACCTGTGTCCTAGGTCTAGATTTGAATAGATTTGAGTGTTATGTTTCAACAATCCAAGGAGAAATGATGTTCATAAATATTTCAAAAAACTATCAAGGCAAAATATGTGCTCATCTCAATCAAAAAGCTACCACCTAGAGCCTTATCTAAGTTATCAAAATTGCCCTCTCCATAATCCAGTAACTAATTTGGGTTGCATTCACCAAGTTCTATTTTGACAAAGAAAGAATCCACTACTGAAATCATAGAACCCCAAGTAGTTCAAGAACTCAGAACTATGGTTTAACACCTGATCAATGAACTAAACACCATCAACCAACAAAAGATCAAGGCTAGGTATGGATATCAAATGTGTCCTCAAGATTATTCTCCTTTAGAAGATTAAGTCATGCACATTAGGGAGGAGTGTAGAGAATATATTTGGATAGCTAGAGATCCAGGACATGATAAAATTCAGTCCAGTTGAGCTTAGGTACTCAACAATTGACAACTATTGTTGTAGGAACAATTATAAATATGGTCAATATCAATAAGATGATGATTTTATAGACATGAAAATAGATCCATATCATAGCCATGAAGTAAGCTATCATGTCCCATTAGTAGAATCTCTTTAGAAAAAAGGGATTCAAAATGTGAACTAGTGAATGAAACAAGAAGAGGAAATATTAGAAGATATGAACTAGTGAACTAGTGAATGGAATAAAATGTGAACTAGTGAATGGAAAAAGAAGAGGAAAGATTAGAAAGTTTTTATTTTTGCAAAAACACTCAAAATAGAAAAAGCCATAAATATGTGCAACATGATGTGGTCCAAAAACCTTATGCTTGCATTGTTAGAGGAAACATACTTACTAGAAATTATGTTACTTGATTATATTAAGGAAACAACAAGAAGATATGTAAAAATCTATCAAAGGCTAATGCAAGGCATTCCACGAGTAGTGCATAATTCAACAAGTAACACTCTAAGAGAAGAAGGAGACCTGAAGAAAAATATGTTGGTTTCCAGACAAGTTAATTTGGTTAAATTACCATTGGAAGGCTCAATGAACATCATAGTTCCTCATATAGATTTCAAAATAGTATACAAGCAGCCATATCTTGGCATGAAAAAAGATAATTCTCTCTTATGCTACTTGTTAATGTGCTTAGAAGGCTAGGTGTTGCATAATAACTTATAGATCAAGATGTTGAAGTTACTATCATGCTCAAGGCAATATGTGATACTATGAACATGGGATACACCGAAGTTGAACCCAGGTTGATGCAATTCAGTCAGAACAATTAGGATAGTTGAAAAGTGCTAGTACTCATATATAGAATGCTAGACTTAACAATAATTTAGGACATCATAGTAGTAGATGTGCCTCCAACATTTGGAATGAGTTTGTCTGAGTTTTTGATGTAAATTGGAGGTTACATGGAAAAAAATCATACCAATATAGCTATGCCATGCATTAATAAGTTGATTTAGATTCATGCTAAAATAATTAGACCATTCCACATGCAAAATTATGAAGAATACAAGGCAAATCAGGTTGAAGAAGTCAACAAGTTGGCTAAGTTGGAGGTAGTTGATTGGATGGAGTGGGTGTAGAGGTAGATTGGCAATAAAATTTTCTTTAAAATTATAGATATAACACTTTTGCCAAGCCTAAAAAATAGGTATAATCTTCAAATTAGCTATGATCTATCACAACAAATGACTTGTTATATTCCTCATCAAATAAGCACAAATATTCTGGAAATGAAGTTCGAAGATTGGCTCTTGAAAAAGGGGGATTCCATATTGCACTTCCAACTAGAAGACTTTATGTACATTGGAAATATTTAATCATAAATCAATGATCTGACACATAGAACAATGCACATAGAATAAATGATCAACAACTTATCTGATCAACAAAAATCCTCACCACTGGTCTACTATGCTACTTTTCAAACAAGATTGGAAACTAATACAAACCCAAAGTCAATGTCATGGCAGAATTTTGACAAGATAAGCTGAGTCCCAAGATGAATGTTAGAGAGAAAAGCACAAATTCTACACCATTTGATTAACTTATTGCAAATTCAGATGCAAGAGCTAGATACCAAGCACAACTGGCATGCAGAGATACGCCACAATTTTATGTAAATAAGCCAACAAGTAAATAAAAGCTGCATATTAGGTGGAAACTAAGGAAGGCTAGGGAATAATAAAAACACCTCGGAAAACATACATAACATTAAGGATGATTATTCAACATAGAAAATTATTTCTCCTTGGAAGATGGATACAATCAAGCCGATAAAAAAGAGGATTGACAAGGTGAGTCAAATGATGACTTTTTTAGGAGGAAAAATCCATATAAAAGAGAATTCTCTTTTCAGCATCAAATCACTCTTGAGGAAGAATTCTAATATGAGAGTATATGGTGGAAAGACCTTAGTAAAAGGTAAAAATGGGAATGAGGAATATCCCTTGGCAAAAGCTATAGCTAAGCCTAAAAATTCATGTGCCTCGAGGAGAAGCCAAAACACTAAAGGAAGAGAATGGTCAACCTTAGTCTTCTCGATGTTAGCTAAGGCAACATGTTAATTTATGACAACCCAAGAACCATTTTTATGTTAGCTAAAACCATTTTGATGTTAGCTAAAATTATTTGGGTGTTTGATAGAAATGCTCCTCCATTGAAAATGCTTGCACTCTTCTTGGCTTATAAAGAAGTCCAACAACAATAGCCACAATATTTTGGTAATTGGTTTTTACCTTTATCAAGGACACTTGAATGATGCCAAAAGAGTGGATTTTAGGGATAAAGGAGGAAGAGAAGAAGGGCTTTGATTTGAAGGGTCTATTGTATTAGCAATCCTGTGAGCTCTTCATTTTCAATGAGCTTGACTAGTTGAAAAAACCATTTGTGAGCTCCTATTCAATTCATGGAGTTTGTCAAGACAAAGTAGGGACAAGAAGAGCAAAATTTAGAAATCTCTTAATAAAAAAGATGGATGCTTCATCCTTTTTTCCATATTGGTGTTTGAGGTTAATACAACATATACGAAGAAGATAAAAGGGCAAAGCAAATAGCTGGATGCAACAAGAAGAGTTTATAATGTGTGTTGTGTAGGTATGACTTCCTCATATTTGCTTATCTTCTTATTGTACTACCATCCTTCATATTCCATTAGCATTCTTCTCATTACTCATGCCACCTCTACCAATAATTCTAATTCATATTCTCTAGTTTTCCCATCTCCCTCAAATCATCTCCTATTCATCTTCTACTATTTTCTCAACTCCATAGCCTAGAGGAAAGGCTTGCCTAATTCTCCCTTTTCAAGCAACTATAGTCATTTTTCATGATTTTGGAAGTGTCCAAAAATAATTTCTTAGCACCTTAATGATGAAAGCAGATTACAAAGATCATCATGAAAGGTGAAAAGCTTATGAAAGGCGATGCCATAGAATGCCTTGACATGCATAAGTTGATATTTAGAACACAAGTGGCATTAAGTAGTGGAGTTTGAAATAATGGCCAATATGCCATGGTAACAATATGATAAAGCAGACATAAGTTGTATTAAAGCAAGTGCTATGGTGGTGAGTTATAATTGGCTAATGAAAAAGAGAAGTAAAGGAGCTGGATGGGTCCAAAAAAGCAGTGCCAACTCTGACAAAAGCTAGTCCAATTCATAATACAACTATCATCAACATCCACAAAGGGATATAAAAATTGTAGGGCTACCTTATGGATGAGGTATTTTGTGTATCCATGTATACTATTGAAGTAGCAACTCAACGCATGGTGTTCAACAACCCTGAAGAAATTTACCTGCACAATTTTGCAAGGAAGAAGGTAGAAATAAAAATATTCTCAAGTGCCTGCAATATTTACCTAATGCAATTTGCATGGGTGAACATTTACTTAAGGCTACTTATTTGGATATGAAGTAGTAGTTAGCTATGGTGGAATATGCTCATGTATATTTCAATTTTTCTAGAGATGCTTGTCACTAGGTATCTCTATAAATTTTGCTTTCTCTTCCCTTGCTAATATTTTCCTCCTCTTTTTGTCTCTATTTTTCATATTTTTGTGTCATCCTCTTCCCTAGCCATATCCTCACCCTATTTTCTCGAGGATCTCTCCATCATTACCAACACCCCCACCTTTCAATGTGCATGCCTTTATAGCTTGTGGTTTCCTTCCCGTTCCCATATACCCTTTGCCTCCCCAATCACTTCACCACTATGTAAATATCTTGAAGCTCTTTACCTATGGTTTTATAGTGCATCCCATATTTTGTAGGCATATGGGATGGATTTTGAACATAGGCTTGTTCCAAAGCTTGTTTCAAAATCCCTGTTAAGGCTATAGAATCCACTAATCACCCTCACACCCCTGATTTTCTACATCAATTCCATTCCCTATTTTGAAATTATTTTATTTCATTTTACTATAAGTTTCCCTTGCTTCTAGTGTAAATTTTCCCAACCCTAGATAACTGCTGCCCTATATTTCTAAATAAAATCATATTTGAGATGAATTATTTTTAAACATACAACAGTCACATAGATGGCTAGAAAAATAAATAAAATGAACAATAGAAAATATACTATAGAACCTGCATATTTTATATAATGGAGGAGATTATAGTTACACCAAGACAACTTGCTCTTTTGCTTCCTTTTTTGCCAACAAATCACTCTTCACATCTGCACAATAGCCTTGCAGTTCTCCTTCAACAATCTGTTCACCTTCTTTTCTTTCTTTGTGTAAAATACTCTGACCTTATCATTTTATCCTTGAAAAGGTAACCCTAATCTCTCTAACTATCATATTAGATCTCATCTCATCTTAAGATGTATGGTTAAAAATAGAAAATCACTTAAGTGAATTACAAAATAGAATCACTTAAGTGAATTTCAAAATAGAAAATCACTTAAGTGAATTACAAAATAGAATCACTTAAGTGAATTACAAAATAAAAAATCATTTAAGTGATTTTAAAAATAGAAAATCACTTAAGTGAATTTCAAAATAAAATCACTTAAATGAATTTCAAAATAGAATTCGAAAGATCTCAAACCACTTCTAACACGTTCATACTGAAGCCTATGCAATAAGTTTGAGTCCGAGCTACATTTCTCAACACTCCCTCTTAGCGAGGAAGGAATTATGCACCAATCCAATTTTATCTCTGAATGCTTCAAAATTTCCTTTCACTAAGGGCTTGGTTAGAATATTAGCTACCTGCTGATCTGTGGGAATATACTAGAGCTTTACGGATCCCTTATGAATCATATATCATATGAAGTGATATTTTATGTCTATGTGTTTGGATTTGTCATGAAATATTGGATTCTCAAAGAGTTTGATACAACTATGATTATCACAGTATATCACCATGGGATCCAACTCTTGATCAATAAATAATTTAAGAAAATTGTGAAGTCAGATGGCCTCATAATTAGCAATATTGGTTGCCATGTATTTAGTCTCTATTGAGATAAGTTCCGTAGAAGTCTACTTGCTAAACTAGGATATCATGCATGATCCTAAGCTAAAGCAACACCCCGAGGTGCTATTCTTGTCTACTACATTGCCTATCCAATCTGAGTCTATATACCCCTGCAACCTCACTTCACCATATCCAAGATATATCATACCATACTCCACCATGCCCCTCAAGTATATGAGCAAATTTTTTGCTACTACCCAATGCTCTTGCCTTGGATCCACCATGAAATGACTCAAGATGTTCACTGCAAAACATATAATTGGTCTAGTGTTGATCAAATACATCAAGGATCCTATCAGTTGCCTATACAATGTAGGGTCCACTAATTCTGAATATAAAGTTGTTACCTTATTCAAATTAATGATCATGGGTGTGGCCATAGGTTTGCAGTATTCTATTAGAAACCTCTTTAGGATATCAACTGCATACTTACCTTGCCCAAGGAATATCTCCCATGGTCTCTTCGAAATCTATAAAACTAAGAAGTAATGCATCATGCCGATGTTATTCATCTCAAACTCAGCTACCATATCTTCTTTGCACCCTACAATGAGCTTCTATGCACCTATAATAAACAAGTCATATACATATAGCACCAAAATGAGACCAGTCCCAACAAATATGTAATATAGATTAGGATCTGCATCACTTTTGGTGAAGCCCACACTATGCATGTATCCATCTATCATAGAATACCATGCTATCAATGCCTGTTTGAGTCCATATAAGGCTTTATTCAGCCTACAAACATGAGACTCCTTCCCATTTACCTCAAAGCTCTAAGACTAATATATGTGCATTTCTTCCTCAATGATCCCATTAAGAAAAGCTATCTTCACATTCATTTGATGAATCTACCATCCCATATATGAAGCTAAAGATATAACTGCTCTAATGGAAGTTATCTAGTGATTGGGGTAAAAATATACTCATAGTCCACTCCCTCTTTCTGGGAGAACCCTCTCGCCACAAACCTTACCTTGAACTTCTTGATGCTACCACCTACAACATGCTTAATTTTGTAGAGCCACTTGGAACTCACAACTGACTTCCCCTATGGTATTGGTACTTTGTCCTTAACATCATTCTTCATGATGGAGGTGTACTCCTCCACCATGGCATCCCACCAAACCAATTGGCCTATTACCTCATTAAAACTAGAAGGTTCTAAATTTATGATGTTACTCATCAATGCCATGTAGTTTGAAAAATTCCTTGGAGGTATTCTCTCCCTAATCATGCTGCTAGAAGCCTCAACATACTTTTAATCATCCCTCAATGCATGTGTAAGCCATCAAGGTCTCCTAATAGAAATCAAAGGGGCTAATATCTCCTCGTCACCTAAAGGTTACTATCCTAAATTGAAAACCATAGGTGTCTTTGGTGATCTTGGCTCAACATTTAGAACTTCTGATCCTCATTCTCTATCACTATAATAGGCTCATGGGACTTCCTGTATGCAACATCCTCCTAAAAATTTATATCCTTGCTCACTACTATCTTCCTCTTCTTTGGAATATAAACCCTTTAAGATTTTTAAGTCTCACTATAACCTATAAATAAAACCTTGCTAATAGAGGGCTCCAACTTGGTCCTCGTCTCTATTAGAACATGGATATAAATTGGACATCCAAAGATGAGAAAATGACTCACCTCTAATTTTACACCAGTGAATGCCTCCTTTGGTGTCTTGTCCTTCAAGATTCTGTGAGGACACCTATTCTGGATGTAGATTGTTGTGTTGCATGCTTCTACCCAAAGAAATATTGATAAGCCCTGGTCATGAATCATGGCCCTAGAAACCCCTATGATGGATTGATTATTTCGCTCTACAACCCCATTTTGCTATGAAATATATGGAACAATCATCTCCCTCTTGATTCCTATCTACTTGCAAAAGACATCGAACTCCTTGGAGGTATATTCACTCTCATTGTCTAATATTAAGACCTTGATCTTCTTCTCTGTCTGGTTCTCAACTAGATTTTTGAACTCCTAAAACATGCTAAAATACTTCATCCTTGGTATTTAAGAAGTAGATCCTTGTCTTGCAAGATAAATCATCAATAAATAAAACATAGTACATGCTAACTAAAATTGATGCTACTCAAATTGGTCCACAAAAAATTGAATGTACTAGATCTAGTATCTCCTTAGACCTATGCTTGCTGTTTGGGAAAACAACCTTGGCCGATTAGGCTGTAAAGACTTAGTCCGTTGTGCATAAGGTTGACTCGATGAAGGTAGACGACTTGGGCGAGTAGCGACGCGAAGGCTTAGCGAGGGGCTGCCGGAGCGTTGCGGAAACCCTGATGTAGGCTTTCGACAGCGGGTCGTCCTAGCACGCTGGATGAGCGTCGAAGCTGAATTCGCGTGCCGAAGCGAGCTCTTGCGGGCGTGTTATAAATCGGACCGCTGCGTCTATTGCGAGGAAAGGACTTCTTGGCTGTTCTGCATTACTGTGGGTTATTGAAGGCTTCGGCCTTGTGCAAAGTATCTTATGTGATAATGCAATGCGTTTCCCCGTTCGTCCTGGCCGTGTTCTAAGTTGAGGGGTTTCTTTGTGAGCCTGGTTTGCTTTATTTGGTGGCACGCCGTGTTGTCTTTGTTTGGTTTAGCTAAGCGGGCGGTTGTCCACGATATAAACTAAAGCATGGCTTTGCCATGGACCGTGTGATCGGGTGGCTTTGCCAAGGCTGCACACGTTATGCACTGTTGCTAACTGTTTAGACGGTAACTGTGAATGCATGAGGGCAGAGAGCTTGCTGCTGTGCGTATTGCTTTGTTGGAGGCTTCGACCTTATGTAGCTATGTTAAGATAAGGAATGTATGCTGTGAATGCTCGTGACCTGATTGTTTCCCTTTGCTCCCTATTGCTCAATGTTGAACTTTGGAATACTTGTGACTATCTCCCTTAGAATAGGCAATGCTCTATGATGCAGGTGCCCCATCCTCTTATGCCACAACTCACACAAGTTACATCTCCTATGAACTAGGGCTCTAACAGGTTCACCCTACAACCTGTATACATGACCTTCTCTAACCCCTATCACTTGTGCTATTTTTGGGCTATATTATTTTGGTCTAATAAGGACATGATGGTTCTTGAAATCCACTACATAACCCTTAACCTCCATAATCAAAATTGAAATCAAGTTATTCCTGAGACCTGGAATAAAAAAAACATCATCAAAGTCTAAAAAGTTTCTTGACTAAAGTAAAAAATGAATGGTACCAATTCCTTCAACTAGATATTTGGTATCATCACCAAGCTCAACCCGAACCCCTAAAACCTACTCTTGTAGACTGGTAAAACACTTTCGAATTGATGTCATGTGCTAAGATGCCACACTAGCCACATACCAAGCATCTCTTGGAACTATGCTAATAGAAAGGCAAGAGGCCAATGAGAAATCCTTCTCGAATTTGGTAGCAAACTCGCTCATCTGAGTTTCTGTAGAGGTTGCTACCTGTATTTGCTGTTGCTTCCCTTTTCTCTTCTTATCTGGAGACTATGATGCATAATGATCGTGCTTATGAAAAGTGAAGCACTTGATCTTGCTCAAGTCCTTCTTCCCTGAATATGAGGTTGACTCATTATTTACCTTACCCTTGCTGGGTATTTTACCTCTACCCTTCTTGGTTTACCCAAAGAGAGGTAGGTTATTGTCACCACCTTTCTTGCTGGACTTTGACTCCATTCGAGTCTCCTCCTGGATGAAATCATCCCATAGTTTCTCAAAGGTGAGAAGGTGCTCATGAGCACATATACCTTTGAAAAATGATTTCCATGAAGCTAAGAAACCATTAAGTGCTATGTTCACCAACTATGTGTCTTCAACCTTCTCCCCAACTGCTGCCAGTTGATCATGAATCTATGTGATCTTCATTAGGTAATTGGTAACGGTGTCAGATCTGGTCATCTCCATAGATCTGAGTTTGTTAAGCAAGATCATATTCCTATTTATGTTATTGCTCTGGTAGAGACTAACTAGGACATAAAACATCTCCTTTGCCTTAGTCTTCTTGGATATGTGAGGAATCAGGTGATCATTCACTGCATCCAAGATCATCCACTTGGCCTTCAATTCCTTATTTTTGCGAGCTACTAATTGCTACGAATATGTAGGTAGAATCACATCATCTTTTATAATATCCCATAGATCATTCTATTCCAATAAGAACATTACCCTAATTTTACAAGGCAAGAAATTGGAGGCACCTTCCAATCTATCCTCAAATATGAGACTAGCTACTGCCATTTATGAGATCTACTACACAAAATTCCATATCTAATATGAATGACTCAAAAACTATCCTGCAAATAAGCTTAGTCCTTCAAGCAAAAGTATGAAACCCTCAATTGCTGGTTTTTAATATCCAATAGTAATATACTACTATAAACCCTTGAGAATCTCAATCACAGAACCTAGCTCTGATACCAAATCAATTTTCCTAACTCTAGATAATAGCTTTCCTATATTTCTAAATAAAATTAGATCTGAGATGAATTTATTTTAAACATACACTAGTCACACAGATTTTTGGAAAATAAATAAAATGAACAACAAAAAATATACTACAGAACTTGCATATTTTATAATGAAGGATATTATAGTTACAATAGGACAACCTACTCTTTTGCTGCCTTTCTAGCTAGAAAATCACTCTTCACCTCTGCACAATAGCCTTGCAATTCTCCTTCAACAATCTGTTCACCTTCTTTTCTTTGTGTGTGTAAAACACTCTTGACCTTCTTATTTTATCCTTGAAAAGGTAACCCTGATCTATCTAACCCTAAGATTAGATCTCATCTCATCTTGAGATGTATGGTTAAAAATAAAAAAGTGAATTACAAAATAGAATCACTTAAGTGAATTTCAAAACAAAAAATCACTTAAGTGAATTACAAAATATAATCACTTAAGTGAATTTTAAAATAGAATAATTTAAGTGAATTTCAAAATAGAATCACTTAAGTGAATTTCAAAATAGAATCACTTAAGTGAATTACAAAATAAAATTTGAAATATCTCGAACCACTTCTAACATGTTCATATTGAAGCCTGTGCAAGAAATTCGTGTTCGAGCTACATTTATCAACATATAGAACTCTATTATTAATAAAATTATCTTATAGGTCCTCTAATCCTATTCATTTCCAGTATCTTACAAGGCTTACTAGGTTTTCTATTTTACAAGAAAAAATATCCAAAAGTTGCTAATAATGTCGGTAGGTTTTACCACCTACATCCACAATCCTTGTATGTGAATTGGATTATGATTTTGTTCAAACCGTATTACAATTTTTCTAAGACATCAATACAATAATTGCACTTGGCATATTTCAAGGCACAAGTTGAGCATCGAATCAGACTCTTGAAATAAATTATCCTACAAAGAGAAGGTACCAGACTAAAATAAATTCCAAGGCAATAAAATACGATGAGCAAAAGCTATATATAGGAATTTCTATAAATCCAACATCCAAATCAGCCATATCCTAAGTATCAAACATGATTTTTGGCTACGTATAAGAAGTGGTCAAAATTTTAAATTGTTGATGTCAGCAAAGCAGTGTAAAAATTCTAGCATTCAACACATTATAATGAAGAGCTAGCTAAGTGTGATAAAACTTTGGTGTCTAACGAAAATACAAAATTCACTAGCTAAGTGTTATAGAGGTTCAGATTCTTGAAGGCACTAATGTCAACATAGGGTACATGAAAGTCCTACACAATAATGAATAGAGTCAGAGCTAAAAATATTCTAAGGCATTAAGTCTAGCATGAAAAGAAAAAAAATATAAGCTCATATGACATCTGATAGAATTCTTTAAAAATTTTCAAAGGGTTATGGCCTTTTGAAGGAATGATGTCATCATCAGGAGCATAAATGTTTGATAAAGCCAAAATAAGTGTTGTATGGAAACAATTCTAAGGCATAGAACCTGACAGTGAAATACCAAGGATCAAGAATAATATTTGGCTTTTGGCACCATGATGCGATTGTGTGTAGAAGGTGGATGGACTCTAAAGGTGATGACATATTCAAAACAAGATAAAAGACCTAGCACCCAACAATGAAAATGTTAAAAATAGGTTGTGTTGGATGAGAGCCGAACCATTAAAATTGCTTACATCATCAAAAAAGATAGAAAATATGGCATGAAGAAATAGCTGTCGAATAGAAAAATAGCCAAGGTGAATAGTTTGACATAAAGCTTTTGGACTCATCCTAGTCAGCGAGATTTCTCGCATGCCAATCACCCACCCAATACCACTACTGTCAAAAATCTCAATGGTCAAAGATGCCTACACCATACATCTATCTTTTCTCAGTTGGCTCTACGTAATAGAAAGGAGTGGATTGTCAATAGATGGTTAGAATCCAACAACACATCATGCAAGTTAGCGTAAGAGAAGAAATATGGTTAATACATGTTAGCTAAACATACTTGATATAGTCATGGATGACTTGAAAGTGACAACCATCTCCTACACTAGCTATGACAAGCTTGTAGTCCATCTTGAAAGCAATGATGCCAAGATAACTGAATGCAAATTCAAATCTATAAATAGTTGAATATAGCTCATTCAAAGGGTCATATCTTTAGCATTGATAATTGCATGATGTATGATGATTGTACTATGCGCCTTTGAATAAATATCAAATTGATGTTTGACCTATCCCTAAAATTATTGTAGGTCATATATGTATGCTTATTTAGTTATTAAACATCACTGTTAAAGCTAAGTGCTTAGTTTATTATATTACGATTATTCCGCTATATGGATTTATTATTGGATTTGCTAATCATTAGTTCTTGGAATGCTTAGTAATTATTAATGCTTAATATTTTTAAATGTTCTGTAACATTGAAGGAAAAATAGTCTGTTAGACAATCTAGTTTAGTTCAAGTGTGAGACTCTCATGCTTCATGTTCTTTGATGTCACTGAATCTGGTCCACTTTAAATCCTAGCTTCTAACTTTATGAATTTTTGTTTCTAGTCTACAACCTTATTTTTTTAGTTAGTTAAGCTAGTGTCATAGGAAACGACCTACTTTAGAGGCTGACTCAAAACCCATTATGAGTCTTCCAATATTGGTTGAGGTCTTGAGGGTGCAACTCATCCACTTAGGTAGATTTCGGATCAAGAAGACCCAAGTTGGAATCTTTTTAATCAATACATGCATAGTTTTTAAGTTGTTGTAACACATCTATGTGGTCATGATGTAATATGCATGGGTTTTGTTTCAATACCATATAGCCTATTAAATATAAATTTGATTAAGAAATGAACCCTACCTATGGGATTGACAACATGGAACTTTATATTAGATAGTTTACAATTGATAAGAAAAGTGTAAGTGGTCAGTCAATGGGGGTTCTATAAATTTATAATTTGATGCTTGGTCAAAGCCTAATCATATTATTTTTAATCTAAAATTACAATGATTGGCTTTGAATATCTACCTTGTAGAGATTTCAACCTCAAAAATTATATTGGTGAGAGCAATAATTCTAAATCATGGATTCCTAAAAGTAATTTTATTAAAGGAGAGGACCTCAAAAAATATCTAATGAGATTTAAATTGTACTTTAAGAGTTTTATTTTTCCTTTTTATGTGATAGGATGTGTTGGTTTGAAATGGTAAATACTTGAAGTTTGGACATAAGGCTTTAAAGAAATATAAATTTCCTACTCCCAAATATTTCCCTTAGAAGAATGTTTGGTCATTTGAGGAAGGCCTCAATATTCTTTTAGTTAGTAGTCTAAAGTAAAAGTCTCACAAGTGAGAGTCTACTAAGAAGAGGATATCATGGACCTTTAAAGTTTATATTGCGTAAGAACAATTTAGAAATATCAGACCATTTACTTCATTGTCCCTTTGATTATAACATCCAGGATAGCTCCATAAAAAATGAAAGAGTTGATAAAATATTGGATTAATTGTGTTAAATATAAAGCATAATGCATTCTATGAAGAATCGGTCTTGCTATTATTTATTAGAATTTATGGATTGGAAGAAATAACATATTTTTTAAAAATAAATCTTAGAATCATACCCAAGTTTGGAATCATATTATTGCCTCTCTTGCAATATGTTTATAGGCATGGTACTCATCATGGGTTTCTCAAATATGTAAAAAGAGGTGCTAATCTCTTGGTTGAAGGTTTTGGATATATGTTCAAAGGGTTATCTATGGAAATGGAGTTAACACAAAATATATTTAATGATCTATGGTAAAATAGAAATATCAAAAATTTGACTTCAATAATATTAATTTTTATGGTGCTTCCAAGAAGAATATAGGAAACTATCACATGGCATTAGCTCAATTAGTTAAATTTCCTTGACTTTCAAGGAGTAGATGTAGGTTTGAATATTGCCAAACGATACATATATAATATCCAAGTTGTTGTAATACAGTGTCATGTAATATGGATGGGGCTCATTTTGATCCCATATAACCAATTTTAAGAAAAGGAAATCTAGTGAAGTTGGTGTTTTGGAATAATGAAGATAAAATTTTCCTTGCTTACTTAGAATCATATGGCATTTCAACTAATAGCTATGTAGAAGTTAGGGCATTTATTACATAGAATATAAACATCATTGAAAAAGGATGAAAATATGTTTTAATTGGTGGGTATGCACAAATTAATTATTAATGCTATCAAGAAAATGGATGTGGCGATTGGATCAAAAATTTTGTTGGAGGTAGTATCTTGGAAAGGCCAACATATATATATATATATATATATATATATATATATATATATATATATATATATATATAAGAAGGAAATATGGTAGTAAATACTTTAACTAATTGTAAGAATTAAATGATAACTTCTTTTAAGTTTAATTAATTAATATTGGTAAGAATTAAAGTGAATTATAAGATTGTAATATTTAATATTTTAACTTTTATCAAAATAGTAAATATAGTTATATTTAATACGGACAAGTATTAACGTGGAAAAAAATTCCAATCATGGAATATGCCACTCGACTTGCATAAAATTTTAAGGAAATACAATTTTGTCAACTAATAATAAAAAAATTGAGAAAATAATATACTTAATTTAATTTATTATTTTATAACATGCATAATAGCTAAAAAGAAAGACCATCAAATGGAATTAGCTCAACCGATTAAATTCCTCAACTTTCGAGGAGGGGATTCAAGTTCAAATCTTGCTAAGCACACCTTGCACAATTTGCAAGTTGTTGTAATACCACTATGTGGTCATGATGCAATATGTTGAGTCCCATTTCAATCCCATATAACTAATTTAAAAAAAGAAAAAAAATTAACAAGAAAGACCATTATTTAAAAAAAAAAAGGAAAAAGATTAAGGTTTCTCCTAGCAAACCTTTAAGTCTCATAGTTGGGGCCTATAGAGAATTAAGATATTTGACTAGGCCTATAACATGTTGATATTAGTCAAGATGTATTATAAAATTTCCTACCACTTTGGTCAACCTATAATCATACACAAATAAGGATCAACTAATGTAATCTCCTCTAATAACATATTAGGCACAAGATGAAAAAAAAAAGAGAATTTGCACTTGTAAGCGAATGTTAGTATTACGAATGTTAGTAGAAGCTCGTCACTTGTGGTTTTGGAAAACCCCAATTTTGTTGTTATGAACACAACCACATATATTATGAATAAAATAAAATATTGTTTAATTATCTCTATTAACATAAAACACCACTCCCAAGACTATCATCACAATCACTACCATAACAACATTCCTCAAACTTTCCCCTAGATCTTCCACAATCACATTCCAAAAATTTCCTAGAAGTTCATTCATTGTCAAGCCTCAAAGACTATTACGACACTTAAAAATTTCCCATGTAGCTCATCCAATCATCTCTTAGACTTATCAATAACCATCTCCAATAAAGTTATACTCACTCTCATCTTTTATAAATTGCAACCAACTTTTCAAGCTTGGTTTCATACCCTCTAACCCATGATAGACTTCACAACCTATTTGAAAGTGATCACTAGGCCATATATTAAATTTAGTTATTATTCACTTCCCTTGAGGAGGTATGGCGTTATTGTGTTAAAGTGGGCATTGAAAGCCACCTCTATTTTACACCACTTTTTGAATCTATAAAAAGTGCTTCGACTATTAGAGACAAGAATACTCTTTGCCACACTAATACTAAATTTGTTTATGATAATATATTGTATTCCAACCTCAATTATTGATATCCACTGTTGAAATTTATGTAATCTAAAGTGTGATGAGGTGCTTATGAATGTTATTTATGTAGCCTACAAGCATTAGTATTATTTATGTAGCCTACACTCATTCCTCATTTATGTGATGTGGCATGCCAACATGAAAGACATGGTGGTTAGGCCATGCATTTCAGTGTTGGGAGGTGGGTTGTTCAAGTTTGGACAATAAATAACTTTGCTGTCATATTTGTTCTTTTTAAAATTCCTTCTCCAATCACCAAAATGGAGTGGTATGTTGGAAAAAGTAATGCTTGTTTAGGAGGCTATCATGGGGTCGAATTTGCAGATAGATTAGTTGTAAGTTTTTTTTTTTTTAAATGTGAGCATATGTGCCAAAAAAGGAAACCTTGCAACACTACTCCTAATGAAAGGTTGTGACATAGTAGTTTGATCCTTCTATTACATGGCCAAGGTCTTTAAATTCAACCTCTACAGTGGCTATTCTTTTATAAATCTCCTTGATAACAAATTTTAAAGACATTCCTCTCTTCTCTCTTCATTGCATATATTTGTTTGTTGCAACAATTGGACATTGTGTGTGTAGTAGGTAAATAAATAGGTCAAATATTATAGGCATTAATTATTTGTCCTCTTAGTTGAATGACATACATGCTAAGAGGAAGGTAGTCTTCAAAAACTCCAAATGATTTCATGGCATAGTGGTTGGGCTATTTGTTTGTGGGATGGTGGTACCAAGTTCAAAGCCCAACGTTGGCACCTTTTTTATTGCTTTAAATAAAATATCCCTTGCTTAATGTCTTATGATATATGCTCTTATTTGATTCTAATGTGTTAATATGACTGGTTAGTTCCCTTACTTGTTTATAGAGGGTCTTGGGTTCAAGCCTTGTCAGCTCCAAACCTGCATAAAACCAATTTTTAATATATAAATGTGTATGATTAATCTACCAATAACATTCAATCAAGTGTCAAAATATGATTCGTTGATAGAAGAGTGCAAATTCCAATCCAAAGGCACCATATGGCAATTCCTGATTTGATAATTTTTTTTATAGGTTTGACATGTGATTTTTTGTGGATTTGAGTGCTAATTTATCCAAATATTTTAAAGGCCATAAATTTTGCATATAGAAGCATTTGGATCCCATTATCTTTCTAGATAGCATGATTTTTTGAGCTTCATGCAATGGTGACATCAATTTACGGATCTTTTATAAATATTTTTACAATTCTTTGTACAAAATAGATTCCTTAGGATACATTACTCTTATCAATAGGAAAAATTATAGTACTTAGTCAGTTAAAATGGTAGGACTACTCAAAAATAAAAATATCTTGTTCATATTCAATAATGAGCCAGAAGAAGGTCTCAATGATCATGAAATCAGTAAGAGAAAGGAGGGAGCTCTAGGAATATTCTTCATGTTAGTGGAACCAAATATACTTTTCCACATTAGAGAGAAAATTGATCTTGTTGATGTATGGACTACTTTGAAAGATATTTGTGGAAATGTAAGTGCTATTTAAGTTAATAGAATATAAATAGAGCTATCTCATCTCAAAATTTTAGATTTTAGTAATATGTTGAAGACTATATATCTCACAATAAAGCTCTAAAATTTTATCTATCTATGATAGGAGGCAAGGTAAATAGTGATGAAGAGTATGTCAAATCTATTGATTCCAATATTTCTTCTTGTTTTCATATAGTTGGCTTGGTTCTTTATGCAAATTCTATGACCATCAAAGAGCCATAGCCCATCTCTCTTGAAGGATATTTCAAGCTTCTAATTGATTATAAAGTGGCAATAAATAATTGTAGAGGTCTTTCTCATACACAAGGTCATCCAAAAGACTTCAAGTCAATGGAATCTAAGGCTCAGGTGCCTAAGGGCAAGTATAAGACTTAAAAGAAGTCAAACATTTGAGTATTGTAAAAGGGAAGGACACTCCAAAAAAAAAAAATATTATAAGGCTAAAGAAGATTGAGATAAAATTCTTAAGGGTTGGACACAATCTTTCTAATGATGAAGATGAGGAATAAGGAGGAACATTAGATGTCCACTAGAGCATCGATTATGGGGGGAGGTGTTACCTCTAATGCCTTTTATTCTTGGACCTCTCAAATAAGATTATAATGGGAGTTAAAATTTGTGTAAGTTAATATTTTTTGGGCCAAGGCCAAAAATGTGATGAGGTTCTTATGAGCACTATTTATGTAGTCTATGGGCATGTGATTATGTAAGCCTATGGTAAATACTCATTTATGTAATCCTACAAGCCCATTTCATATTTTACCCTTAGTGGTATTGGTTAATCCACCTTTATGGATAACCACTTAAAAGGGTAATTTATTATTATTTTATTGTAAGGTTAACCTCAAGGTTAAGTTTATGTCATTTTGAGGTTAACCTCTCATTAGGGATTTGGTATCACTATAAATACCCCTCAATGAGGATCCATTTGTATTATAAGTGTGAATAAAATATGATATATTGACGTGCCCTTGTCTCCCTTTGGTTCTTTATGTCAATAATTATTGCTATATTTTAATCATATTTTATTATTTATAGCATATGATTGTTGTGAGTACATATTTTGGAAGGTTTCTAAAAAATATTGCAAATTCAAATAACCATCTCTTCACCAAATCCCCATATTTAGTTCCTACCCTTATATTTTTTCTATCGCTTTTCTCCATGATTTCTTTGTCCCAACTCCTATATCCATCATATTACTATCTAGGTCCATTTCTATAAGTAGAGGCACTAGTCCTCTCATATATTCACTTACACCACTAAAAACTTCACATTCAAGTCTCTTTATGAACTCCTACCAACTAGGCACAAAATCAAGAGGACTTCATTTCCAAACATAGTCCTTTCCATTTTTTTATACTACTCCCAACCCATAAGCTAACACTTGAAATTAGATCACCATAATGTGACTTGTATATTTTCAAAGTGGTTATTAGCAAATCCCTTTCTTTATTTTTTCCATTCAACCAATTTTTGTATAAAATTATCTCTTACCAATGGAGTATTGACTTTCATTTTATCCTCTAGATAATAGAAGATTATGATATTGATCTTAATGAAGTTCCAACACACCAATATATCCTCCTCAAAGTTCTCACATGACCTTCATGTTGTGCTACTTCTTAGCTAGATATAAACCACCTCCCAAGGTGTATAGAAAACACATACCATTATCCTTGGAATCCATGAGGAATTTCCATGAGATTTCCCACATCAAATCCTTTGAGGATTGGAACATACATGCTATTTGAGAGCCATTAAAGCTTATCAAAAACAAATAATAACATATATTAATGAAATATTTCCAACTCACCTTATACATGGCCTAAGTGACATATCATAACTTTTATCCATGTATATATCGCAAGGGTATCACTAACCTCTAATATTTACTCAATGCAACATCTAAACATATTATCATCCTTTCATGGATAAATTACCACAATTTCCTCCATATTTATCCACTCCTAAAGAGTTTTGATGATCTATATCAAGTTCAATATTCTTCCCACCTATTTTCTCCTCACTTAAAGCATTTTTAAAGGCCTTCCTTAAGACTATAATTACTCATATTGATATTTTTATGAACATCTATCAATTGTGCTATCCATTGTATATTACTCACATGAATGCCTTCCTTCATCCCAATGGATATAGAAGCACATGCCATATTATTATTCCCTTTATTATTTTGCAATAAGACTACCTTCTCTTTCTAGTTTGAAAATAACAAAATTTTAGAAGATAACACCATAATAAGTCATTAATGCTTCTAATATGTAAAATTTAATTTATGATCCATGGAAATATAGTTATTGTTGTTAGTTTTTGATAATTTATGCTATGGGAGAATGTAATCATAGGATGTAAGATATGCAAAAATGTAAGATAATGGAATTCTGCAATAACACTGAAATATGCTATTAATGGAAAGTGACGAAAATGTTACAATGCAGTATGGAGGAAATGGACACTCCATTAATGATGTTAAAGAACTACATTGTACTCCATAACCAATTTATATGGTGATCTACCCACTATACATACTACTACCTATAAGGATATATAATCACTCACTATGAGGCTCTTTATATACGAAGATGGATTACTAGGCCAACACTCTACTAGTTGTACAAGGAGACACCTTGCACATTGACACTTATGCATTTATTACATTACTGAAGTAACTAGCTAACTAACCCCTAAGGTAATATTCTACTCTAGCTATGTACCAAAGATGATACATTTACATGATCCAAATGATGTAATATACTCTAACACCTCCTTGTATTACATTATTTGTTTATTGAAGACTTTAGTCTTCAATATAGATCTTCTTCTCTTGAATAGTGGAAATTGTATTCTTCTTCTTCGCTTACTAGAATCTATCCAAGTAATTTGTATCTTCACACAAGAATAAGAATGCTTTTATTGAAGACTCCTCCAATGCTTGAGTCTGGATATGTCTATCTAGTTTTGTTTTTGTGGTTTCTTATTTTTTCATATCTTCTTTTGTATGTTCTCTCTTATTATGCCATTTCTTCCTCTTCCTCCTACTACAATTTTGTATTGATACTAGTGGAATTTTTGTTTCATGATGAGTTAGTCTATCATCACAATAATACTGATTTGAATTGCTAGTTTGTTTCATGTGTTGAGCAAGTACAAATACAATTAATGATAGGTAAATCATCAAACATTCCTTCGATGAGAAAATGAAATTTTTTTGTGTATTCCACCATGTTGTAAAGAGAACCTCATGAAGATATCCAATTAATGCTATAAAGCTGCCCTCTTTTACCTCTTTAAGGAATGAAGAGAATCTTTCTTTATTGCTAGTAGATAGATACTCATATCCTTCAAGAGTATCTATTAAGTTTTGAGAGTAGAATTCTACTTCATGGAATAGTTCTACATTATTAAAAGCATTTATTAATATCTCATCCATATTTGATTGATATTGAAGTGGGCTTATTTAGTTCTATAGAAAATTTGAGAATTGAGTATTTTAAGTAGTATACCTTGTCTGTCCCTAGTTTAAAGTATGTGAACTAATTTGATAAAACCTTTCTCGATTTAGGTTTTGTACATTTCCTTATATCTCCCAAGTAATTTAGGATATGCTATAGTCTTTATAAAGCTTAGCAATATTTAATTCACCTTCTAAGTTTATTTTTGCAATGTTTTGAGAATAATAATCAACTTTCAATTTTACCTTATCTCTCCTAATGCTCTAATGGAGTTCTTATAGTTGGACCTCTTCTTGTCTCCTTAGTTTGAGTATGAGACAAGTATTATCAATTAATTCCAACTCTATATGTAAGCAATAGATTTTCTTCTCTATTCAATAGATCAATTTTTCTAAATTCCAAGTATATATATATATATATATATATATATATATATATATATATATATATATATATAGTTTGAAGTAGTATGCCTTATAACTCCCTATATTTGGAATATTAGAAAATAATTATATTTGCAAATTAATATTGAATTAACCAAGGTTGACAACCTTATCTCTCCTACTTGGTTATTTACAAATATGAGAATATTCTAATACCTTCAATTAATCTTGCTTTGTAGTTTACTAATGTTGGTAAATGCTTGTTAACCAAATGCAATAGTAAATTGATTATATCCCTTATAACTCCAATGTCACTTTGATTTAAAGCAAGAAAATTTAGTATGGACTTTACCTTATCAATCTCGCATATCATGTTGATTGAAGCTTCACTTTTTTTATCGAATCTCAATGTATCTGGTCGTTGTGTGTAAAAAAGCATTCAATACTCCCACTTTGACCTTATTCAACTGTAGAATCTGTATGCTTCTCCTTCGATATTCATGCTTCAATTTTGCTTAGTCTTCTCTCCAAATGGTGCTAGTATTTGCTTATGATTTTGAGCATTCAATGCTCCTTAACAATGTTGGTTTATGACAGTCCTTCGTTGCCTCCTTGGACTCCAATTACAATGTTCTTTGGACGTAGCAATATTCTCTCCAATTTTGCTTATATTTTTTAGCTTGGAGGTGAATGCTTATGTAACTATGATCTGCTTTGGATGACTCTCACATGGCATAGGATTCTTTGAATAATGCTTGAGATGATATCAACGTATCTTGAGATGGTGTCCACATGGCTTATGAGCTTCAACACTCTTTGGAATTATATTTGTGTAGATGTAAAATTTTGGAATGCTTATTTATGATGATGATGCCTTGTAACACCCGAATGATTATTCTAACACTCAAGGAGTGAGCACTTTCCTTCTTGAGGACATTGGGGAATACAAATGCTTTCGTTAGTAGTGACAAGTGGTAATTTGCATGAGATGCTTCCCTCCAATGTATTTCTCCATATATAATTCTCTTGCCAACGTATTCCTAGTTGTTTTCTTGCTCTCAATTCTTTCTTTAGGTATATCTAAGTACTATTCTTCTCAAGGCATTGGCTCTTGGTTCGATGGTGGTTCTAGGTACTTTGAGGATGGTTCTATGGCACTTATTTCATGATTGCAAATGCTGCCCTTAGCTAGAAATTTCTCTGTGTTAGATTAAGGTAGTATTGCATACCCTTCAACTTGCTTTATGTTGCTCTCATTGCTATTGTTTTCCTTGCTTTTTAAATGAGTGCAAGTCTTCCTATGTTGTTGCAGGTTGGCATCATTTAAGACCGCTTGCTTTTACGATTTTGAGTGGTATTTTTTGACACCAAGAAGATCGTGTTTATGAGCCCTAGGTTGGATCTCCTTCTCCCCTTGATGATTCACCAATAGGGAACGTATAGTACCTGTTGTATAGTGTCTTGAGACACTTTCTATTATGTCCTCCTTAGGAGGGATATGGTGCACTGGTATAATATAAATAAGAGACTTTATTTTGCACCCAAGTTCCTTGTCTCTTTTACTGATGCTATTTCCTCCTTTGATATGATGGCTTATTATCGTGTAGATAGATATATTCCTCGTTGTATATCTTGAGGACTATTGTAGATTGATTTGAAGCTTTTCCCTTGCTTCTTGGATATGGTCGCTACTTGCTCTTACTTCTTGAGAGCAATGTGTTGTTGCATTTCTTATTAGACAACACTAGTATCTAATTATTTTACTTGGATAGTTAGTAACAATGAATCCAAGCTAATAATCATATAAGCAATATGATAGTAGAGGTAATCCTTTTTGCACTAACTTTCACTTTCACTAAAATATTTAGTGCACTTCTAATAAGCTTTAAGAGAAACTAATATAGTGCAAATCCAATCTTCTTATTACTCCTTAACAGTAACTTGTAATATGCACTAATTCTAATTATTATAGAATGCTCTATAATACCTATAAATTTTTGTATTCTTATTTTCTATAATTAAGAATGATGTATCTAACTCCTATTCAATGTGCATGTAATAACCCTTAACAGTAACCAAATTCTGCACTTCCTTTGAAGACTTAAAATGCAACCTTCTATTTTGCAACTTCTGAATTCTAATAAGGTGCTTAATGAAGCTAAGTTGTAATCCAAATAAGTGTTCAAGTAATGAACCCCTTTTGCACCTAAGTTGCTTACCTTTGTTGACCTTTGAAGATGATGAATATCTTGATGAGTTGATTCACCAAGTTTCTATTTGGAATGGTGGTTGCTTGCAACTATGAACCCTTCTAGTTTCTTGCCTTGAAATTGTAGTAGATGGCTTTAACTTCTCCTTTAGGATGTAGCCTAGAACTTTGAAGTTTTATAGCTAATAATGCTATCTTAATTGCTACCCTATACCAAGCAATATATGATGAGCAAGGTGCAACCAAAGTATTGTCATTGTTGTCAACACAGTCAGGTTGATCAGTTGATGCAATGGACAGGAGTTCATTGATGAGCAAGGTGCAGCCAAAGTACAATAAATAGGAGTTCATTGTTGAGCAAGGTGTAGCCAAAGTATTGTCATTGTTGTCAACACAAATAGATAGATCAATTGATGCAGTGGACAGGAGTTCAGAGGTCAGTCAGAGCATGTACAGTGAATTTCCAAGAAGACAGAAGTGGCCCAGATTCAAAGGATCAAAGAAAAAGACAAGTAAGAAAACTGTCGCAATATCGCGACATGTTTTTTGTCGTGATTTTGCAACATCTCGAAGGAGAGAGAAAATGATATCAAAATTGTCGTGATTTCACATCTCGGAGGAGAGAGAAAATGTTGTCAAAATTGTCACGATTTTGCGACATATCAGAGGAGAGAGAAAATGCGGGTAAAACTATTACGATTTCATGACATGTTCGAAGAGAGAGAAAGCGCAAGGAAAACTATCACGATTTTGCGACATGTTGGAGGCAAAGAAGCCAAGTGAAAAACTGTCACGATTTCGCGACATGTTGGCAGAGAAGAAGGCAAGTAGAAAAACTGTCGTGATTTCATGACATGTTGGCAGAGAGAAAGCCAAGTGGAAAACTGTTGTGATTTCATGACATGTTGGCTAAGAAGAAAGCAAGGGGAAAATCTGTCATGATTTCGTGACATGTTCAAAGAAGAAGTGCATGCAGAGAAAACTGTCACGATTTCGTGACATGTTCGAAGAAGAAGCGCATGCAAGGAAAACTGTCGCAATTTCGTGACATGTTTGGAGAGAAGGCCCAGGCAAAGAAAACTGTCATGATTTTGTGACATGTTTGGAGAGAAGGCGCAGGCAAAGAAAACTATCATGATTTTGCGACATGTTCGAAGAGAAGGCGCAAGCAAAGAAATGTGTCGTGATTTCATGACATGTTTGAGAGAAAGAGCTTGCAAAGAAAAGTGTCGTGATTTCACGACAATTTGCAAGAAGGATAGTACGAATGAAAATGTGTCACAATTTCACGACATGTTTGAGAGAAAGAGCTTGCAAGGAAAAGTGTCGCGATTTCGTGACAATTTGCAAGAGGAAGCGCTAAGGAGAAAAAGTGTCACGATTTTGTGACATGTCGGGTTTTCGCAATCCGATGAGAAGAAAAGCGCTAAGGAGGAAAAGTGTCACGATTTCGTGACATAATGCAGGAGAGAGAGTTCGATAGAAAAAGGTGTAGCGAGTTCGCGAAATGCTTCATTTTTGCAGTCCAAAGCGAAGAGAAAGAAGAGAGAGAAAAAAATGTCACGATTTTGTGACATGTATTTTCAGATGCCAAAGCAAAGAGAAAGTGCAAGGAGAAAAAGTGTAGCGATATCACTACATGTTGTATTATCGCAGGCCGAAGCAAAGGTAAAGTGCAAGGAACAAAAGTGTAGCGATATCACTACATGTCACGTTTTCATGACCTAAAGAGAAGAAAATAGCTAAGGAGAAAATATGTCACGATATCGCGACAATAGCAGAGAGGAAGACTTCGAAGGATGAGGTGTCACAATTTCATGACAAAAACAAAATGAAAGAGCATGGAAGCATAAGCGCTGTGATTTCGTGACAAATTCAAGGAGGAAGAGCTTAAAGGCGAAAGCATCACGATTTTGCGACATGTTCCATTTTCGTGGGCATAAGGCAGAGAAAAGCACAAGGCAATGAAAGTGTCACGATTTTGCGACATGTTCCATTTTTGCTGGTGCATGCAAAGAAGAGTGTACGACAACGAAAAGTGTCACAATTTCATGACATGTCATGTTTTTGCTGGTGCATGCAGAGAAGAGTGTACGGCAGTTGAAAGATGTCACGATTTTGCGACATGTCATGTTTTCGCTAGTGCTTGCAAAGAAGAGTGTATGGAAGAGAAATGTGTCATGATTTTGTGACATGTCATGTTTTTGCTAGTGCAAGTAGAGAAGAGTGCAAGGAAGTGAAAGTGTCATGATTTCGTGACATGTTTCATTTTCACGGGCAAGAGACAGAAAAGAGCTCAAGGCAGCAAAAGTGTCACGATTTCGCGACATGTGTTTTCGCGGGTGCAAGCCAAAGTAAAGTTAACTGAAGGAAAATGACAGTTATAGGTGCAGTTACAGATAAAAAACATGTAGTTAAAGAAGAATAGTAAACTAAAGTAATTACTACAGTTATAGGGGTAGTTACAGTGATAGTAAATAGAAGTCCTTACTGTAGTTACAGGAGCCGTTACAAAAGAAAATCATGTAGCTAATTTAAGAACAGTCGAAGAAGGAGAAATCTAACAGTCGTATAAATAGAATCGAATATGCATGCATGCACAAAAAAGAATACGAACAATCATGACCGAGAAGACGAACAGTCATGGTAGGGGTATATGTGTAAATTCGTAACATGCATCGTGGTTGATGAAAAGCCTACCCTATATTTATACAGGAGCAGTTACAGTGAGAAGGCGTTACAACTGACAAGTGGTGCATGAGAAATAAAAGGAGTTACAACTAGAGTTACAGTTAGACAATTTGATTATAAAAGGATATTTGCGTGAAGTAGCAAGGTTGAGCTCCATGCGGGAAGAGTGAGCAGCGTGTTGCAAAATAGAGGGAAAGTGCTACAAAAAACTGAGAGAGAGCACTCGAGATTAAAGCGAGGCAGAGTTAATCTTGCGATGGGAGCAAGAGGAGAGCGAGCAGAGTGTGTGCTATGTGAAGAGTATGCTGCTACTTATAGTAAAAAGTGTCTCTGAATAGAGGGATAGAGCTGCGGGTTGTAGAAGAGCTTTGTGCGGGAAGAGCGAGTAGCATGTTGCAGAATAGAGGGAAAGTGCTATGAAAAAGAGTATAGAAAGCACGACTAAAATAGAGAATATTATAGAATGCAGTAGAGAGAGTGCTGTAAGAAGTGTAGTAAGTAGAGAGCAAGAGTGCCGTTGGCTGTAAGTGAGCTGTGAGAGTGCTATAAGAGTGTAGTAAACAGAGTTGTGAGAGCTGCAAGAGGAAGCTATAAGAAAGGGCTGTAAGTATGTAGTAAGTAGAGCTATAAAAGGGTGTATGCTTCTATGGGATTGATTTTATGAGCAATAGACCAGTGAGGGTCTTGTAAAAGTGAAGGCATTTTTATGTCAAAATAGATTCAAAATAGAAATCCAAGTTGGTGCTTAGAATCAGGGGTTGGTGCTCCTTTTTTTTGGTGCAAATAAATTAGGGGTTGGTGCTCCTTCTAGTGGGTGCTAGTAAAGTGATTGTAAAGTTGGTGCTTTGCAAAGGCTGGATTTGGATGGGTGTCCAAGTAGTTTATTTTTGAGGAGTAGCCAAAACTGGTGAACCTCGTTAATTCTTGTGTTATGTGGAATGCTCTCTTGTTATATATGCTTTAGCTGTTTTAAGTTCTCCTTGCTTCAGCTTTAAAATTTATAGATTTGAAATTTAAATAGCTACACTGATTCACCCCCGCCTCTTAGTTCCATTGTAAGACTAACAATTGGTATCAGAGCCAAGTTCCTAGTTCAGACTAAATCAGTCAGGGTTGATCTTGGATTAGTACACAATGGGTAAGAAGAATAGATCCTCCTCCAAAAAGGCATCTCTGCTAGTTTTAGTTCTTGTGGAAGAGAAAACTAAACTAAAGAAGGTATAAGAAGTGGATTCTAAAGTATGCAATGAAAACCTGGAGATTGAAGTAGATCTAGAAGGTGAGTTGATAGCCGCACTTGAAGAGTTGAGTATAGAAAAGAAAAAGAACAAAAGAATGTCCAAGAAGTTAGAAGAATATGGGGATGAGATTGAAGATCTCTTTCTATAAGTTCAAAAGGCCAAGAAATTATAAGAAGCCTTGAAGACACACCTGGATGATGAAGATGATGTATGTAGCAAAAGTGAAGAGGAATCTAACAAAGTTATTGTTGATCTAAAGCTATAAGTAGAATAGTACAAAAAGATTGAAGATATTCTCAGGTCTCAAATCAATGAGAAAGAGACTGTTTGCTACCAACAAGAAGAAGAGATTGTTTCATTGAAGAAACAACTAGAAGAGGCCAATGTAAATCTCAAATATGAGAAGAGCACAAAGTTGCTAGATAAAATGATAAAGCAACAAAGAAGCTCCACGACTAAGTCTGGTCTTGGATATGAAGCTGAACAACCATCATCTTCCAAAAGTATAGAAAAGAAGAAGCCCGCTGCTGAAGGATCGAGGCAAGGAACGAGTGAAGCTGAACAACCGTCATCTTCCAAATATGCAGAGAAGAAGTTCAAGGTTGAAGCTGAATCTTCAAAAGGAAGAAAATATCAAAGAAGATCTACAGCAAAGCAACCACAGCAAAAGAGGTTCTCTCACTCTCACTCTTTTTATAATAATTCTTTTAATGGCTATTGTTCTAAATGCAACTGCTATGGTCACAAGTCATTTTATTATGGACAGAATAATAGATCAAAGAGTTATGCTAATAGAAATACATCTGCTTCTCTGAGTGAACACCCTGTGTAATGTTTTAATTGTAATGGCCATGGGCACATAGCAAGGTTTTGTCCAAGCACTTCTGTATCCAATCTAAGGCAAGACCATAGATTTCATCATACACACAGAATGCAATATAGACAGAGAATAAAACATGTGCAATGTTTTAAATGTAATGGTCACGAGCACATAGCAAGGTTCTGTCCAAACACTTTTGTATCTAATCTAAGGCAAAACCGTAGATTTCATCAGACTCAAAGAGTGCAAAATAGATAGGGAACATTTCATGTGCATAAAAGAAAGGAAAATAATCATCCATCAAGGATGCACAAGAGACAACCTCACAAGAGAAATGTTCAAGTTCATGAACAGGGGCAAAACAGGGATGCAATTGAAAAACTCAAGCCCAAGTTCAAGAAAATCTAGAGAAAGATAGATGAAAGGGAATCGTGTCTCCTTGGACTAAAGGAGACTACTTCGCTATTGCACTAAGCCACTCCAGGTAGCACATCCTCAGGGGGAGCAATCTTAAAGTTTTATTTTAATGCTCCTATGTATTTGTTTGGGTATCTGAGGATGAAAGGAAAGTAGTCGAGGAGTTGTTGTACAGCTGTCAAAGTGTGTTTTCTGTTCATGTAGTTGTTTGTGGTAGTGCCGTGAAGGGTGGTGATTAAATTGAAGAGCTGTCACCATTGGTAGTTTTGAGATATGTCATTGTTGTACTGTTGATGATTCTTCTGCCACTATTCAAAATTACGGATCATAACAGTTCAGATAAATTGGTTGAGTGGAAAGAATGCTTGCCCTAGCTGCATATTTGTGTTTTGATAATAGCAGCATGTATTTACTCGACATATTGATGATTAAGATTGTGAGATCTTTCATGACACCTTGGTGAAATTATTTAATTCGCATACAGTTTCATTTTAACTGTTGATAAAATGCCATTCCAAGGTTAAGAAGTATGAGGCTAAGTAAGGTGCACTATGGTTGGCCATAAAGTGTTTGACAAAATGTCTTCTCCTGATTTGCACAGTTGAAAGTAAGGTGTGATATACAGTTAATCGTAGAAAACTCGGATCAGGTTGTAAATTTAAAAAGGAATTTGTGGTACTGTGTTTGATGCTTGCACAGAGTTGGCAGTAAAATTGTAGTGTTGGTACAGTGTTGGACAAAAGTTGGTACAAGTGTGAGTCACTTGTCAATATTGTTGACAAATGTGAAATCAACATTTTGAATGGGAAGATTGAAGGAGAGGTTTATAATGAGCAGCCAGATGGTTTCCAGCCTAGTGATAAATAGTTGAGGTGCTTTCATAGAGGCTATTTTGATCAAGTTAATGCTTTACTTGATACATGATTTGGGCTTACTCCATTGAGATTGATTTGAGCAAGTTATTCTCTGCATTGGTGATTTATGTTGGTGGCTGTTTTGTTCAAATACCTTTGGAAAGAAAAGGATGTCTTCGAGTTTCCTTTTCATGTAGTGATTGGTTGAATGCTTCAAGGTTAATCTTGAGTTGAATGATGTTGGTTAAACCTTGTCTATAAGCATTGTTGTTAAAGCCCTAAGTGGTTGAGAAAAGATATTGGTTGTGGAAAGAACATGAGTATCATTGTTATATGAGTTATTGCATGGTTGGCAATTGTTGGGTTGTGTTTCATGTTCTTGAGAAAAGCATACTACATCTATCTTATTCTTTTGAGATTGAGATTGAGTTGAGATTGAGATTGGGAGTTAAGTATAGAACATATTGAGTCTCTAACAATTCTCTTTATGCTTCTATGAGGTTGATGAATCACATTGGGTCTCTAACAATTCTCTTTGTGGGTTCATGCTAAGCAAGTTTTTCTTGATGAACTTGTGAGCTGATTTGGACAAGTTCTAGTGAAGACTTGTGAGCTGAATTGGACGAGGTTCTAGTGAGGACTTGTGAGCTGATTTGGACAAGTTCTATGTGAGCTTGTTAAGCAGGTTCTGTGTGAGCCTATTGATAGAGTATAGAGAATAGAGTCTCAATGGATAGAGATCCAGCAGCCAACACAGTTGAAGATAGATATGAGTAATGCCTATTATGCTTATCATGATGGTGTCAAACAATGAAATGAAGTGGTCACATTTTACCAAGAATATTCTAAGAATTGACTAGCTATCAGGATCAAATTCTTAGGGGGAGCATTTATGCATCTGTTTATCATATTGCTCATGTTTATGCTTTTTGCTAACTGTATTAATTTTTGCCTGAGAATGTTGTGCATTGACTCAGGGGGAGTTTTGCAGCTGCCCTTTGGTATTATTGTCAAAGGGGGAGAAGATTTACAGGTAATTGCACACAATTACGTGTGTTGCAAATAATTCCAAAGGTGGAGATTGATGAGCAAGGTGCAACCAAAGTATTGTCATTGTTGTCAACACAGTTAGGTTGATCAGTTGATGCAATGGACATTAGTTCATTGATGAGCAAGGTGCAGCCAAAGTACAATAAACAAGAGTTCATTATTGAGCAAGGTGCAGCCAAAGTATTGTCATTATTGTCAACACAAACAGATAGATCAGTTGATGTAGTGGACAGGATTTTAGAGGTCAGTCAGAGCATGTACAGTGAATTTCCAAGAAGACAGAAGTGGCCCAGATTCAAAGGATCAAAGAAAAAGACAAGTAAGAAAACTGTCATGATATCGCGACATGTTTTCTGTTGTGATTTTGCGACATCTCGGAGGAGAGAGAAAATGCTATCAAAATTGTCATGATTTCGTGACATCTCGGAGGAGAGAGAAAATGCTGTCAAAATTGTCATGATTTCGCGACATATTAGAGGAGAGAGAAAATGCGGGCAAAACTGTTACGATTTCACGACATATTGGAGGCAAAGAAGCCAAGTGAAAAACTGTCGCAATTTTGCGACATGTTGGAGGCAAAGAAGCCAAGTGAAAAACTGTCGCAATTTTGCGACATGTTGGTAGAGAAGAAGGCAAGTAGAAAAATTGTCACGATTTCATGACATGTTGGCAGAGAGAAAGCCAAGTGGAAAACTATCGCGATTTCACGACATGTTGGCTAAGAAGAAAGCAAGGGGAAAAGCTGTCATGATTTCGTGACATGTTCGAAGAAGAAGCGCATGCAGGGAAAACTGTCATGATTTCGTGACATGTTCGAAGAAGAAGCGCATGCAAGGAAAACTGTCACGATTTCGTGACATGTTTGGAGAGAAGGCACAGGCAAAGAAAACTGTCGTGATTTTGTGACATGTTTGGAGAGAAGGCGCAGGCAAAGAAAATTGTCGTGATTTCATGACATGTTCGGAGAGAAGGTGCAAGCAAAGAAATATGTCATGATTTTGTGACATGTTTGAGAGAAAGAGCTTGCAAAGAAAAGTGTCGCAATTTCGTGACAATTTGCAAGAAGGATAGTACGGATGAAAATGTGTCATGATTTCATGACATGTTTGAGAGAAAGAGCTTGCAAGGAAAAGTGTCACGATTTCATGACAATTTGCAAGAGGAAGCACTAAGGAGAAAAAGTGTCACGATTTTGCGACATGTCGGGTTTTCGCGATCCGATGAGAAGAAAAGTGCTAAGGAGGAAAAGTGTCACGATTTTGTGACATAATGCAGGAGAGAGAGTCCGATAGAAAAAGGTGTAGTGATTTTGTGACATGCTTCATTTTCACGGTCCAAAGCGAAGAGAAAGAGGAGAGAGAAAAAGGTGTCGCGATTTCATGACATATTGTATTTTTGGAGGCCAAAGCAAAGAAAAAGTGCAAGGAGAAAAAGTGTAGCGATATCGCTACATGTATTATCACAGGCCGAAGCAAAGGTAAAGTGCAAGGAACAAAAGTGTAGCGATATCACTACATGTCACATTTTCACGAACTGAAGAGAAGAAAAGAGCTAAGGAGAAAAGATGTCGCGATATCATGACAACAGTAGAGAGGAAGACTCCGAAGGATGAGGTGTCACAATTTCACGACAGAAGCAAAATGAAAGAGCATGGAAGCAGAAGCATCGTGATTTTGCAAAAAATTCAAGGAGGAAGAGCTCAAAGGCGAAAGCATCACGATTTCATGACATGTTCCATTTTCATGGGCGTAAGGTAGAGAAAAGCTCAAGGCAATGAAAGTGTTGCGATTTTGCGACATGTTCCGTTTTTGCTGGTGCATGCAAAGAAGAGTGTACAACAACGAAAAGTGTCACAATTTTGTGACATGTCATGTTTTCGCTGGTGTATGCAAAGAAGAGTGTATGACAGTGAAAGATGTCATGATTTCATGACATGTCATGTTTTCGCTAGTGCTTGCAAAGAAGAATGTATGGAAGCGAAAGGTGTCACGATTTCGTGACATGTCATGTTTTCGCTAGTGCAAGCAGAGAAGAGTGCAAGGAAGCAAAAGTTTCATGATTTTGTGACATGTTCCATTTTCATGGGCAAGAGACAGAAAAGAGCTCAAGGTAGCGAAAGTGTCATGATTTCGTGACATGTGTTTTCATAGGTGCAAGCCGAAGTAAAGTTAACTGAAGGAAAACGATAGTTACAGGTGTAGTTATAGATAAAAATCATGTAGTTAAAGAAGAATAGTAAACTAAAGTAATTACTACAGTTATAGGGGCAGTTATAGTGACAGTAAACAGAAGTCATTACTACAGTTACAGGAGCCGTTACAAAAGAAAATCATGCAACTAATTTAAGAACAATCGAAGAAGGAGAAATCTAACAGTCGTATAAATAGAATCGAATATGCATGCATGCATAGAAAAGAATACGAACAATCATGACCGAGAAGATGAACAGTCATGGTAGGGGTATATGTGTAAATTTGTAACATGCATCGTGGTTGATGAAAAGCCTACCCTATATTTATACAGGAGCAGTTATAGTGAGAAGGCGTTACAACTGACAAGTGGCGCATGAGAAATAAAAGGAGTTACAACTGGAGTTATAGTTAGACAATTTGATTATAAAAGGAGATTTGCATGAAGTAGCAAGGTTGAGCTCTATGCGAGAAGAGCGAGCAGCATGTTGCAAAATAGAGGGAAAGTGCTGCAAAAAACTGAGAGAGAGCGCTCAGGATTAAAGCGAGGCGAAGTTAATCTTGCGATGGGAGCAAGAGGAGAGCGAGCAGAGTGTGTGTTGTGTGAAGAGTATGCTGCTGCTTATAGTGAAAAGTGCCACTGAATAGAGGGATAGAGCTACGGGTTGTAGAAGAGCTCCATGTAGGAAGAGCGGGCAGCATGTTGCAGAATAGAGGGAAAGTGCTGGAAAAAAGAGTATAGAAAGCACAGCTAAAATAGAGAACCTTATAGAATGCAACAGAGAGAGTGTTGTAAGAAGTGTAGTAAGCAGAGAGCAAGAGTGTTGCTAGCTATAAGTGAGCTGTGAGAGTGCTGTAAGAGTGTAGTAAACAGATCTGTGAGAGCTGCAAAAGTAAGCTATAAGAAAGGGCTGTAAGTATGCAGTAAGTAGAGCTATAAAAGAGTGTATGCTTCCATGAGATTGATTTGATGAGCAATAGACCAGTGAGGGTCTTGTAAAAGTGAAGGCATTTTTATGTCAAAATAGATTCAAAATAGAAATCCAAGTTGGTGCTTGGAATTAGGGGTTGGTGCTCCTTCCAGTGGGTGCTAGTAAAGTGATTGTAAAGTTGGTGCTTTGCAAAGGCTAGATTTGGATGGGTGTCTAAGCAGTCTATTTTTGAGGAGTAGCCAAAACTGGTGAACCTCATTAATTCTTGTGTTATGTGGAATGCTCTCTTGTTATATATGCTTTAGCTGTTTTAAGTTCTCCTTGCTTTAGCTTTAAAAGTTGTAGATTTGAAATTTAAATAGCTACACTGATTCACCCCCCCATCTCAGTTCCATTGTAAGACTAACAATATATCCACTGTAATGTTATCCTTGAATATCACAAATTTGGTAGGAATTCCTCCAAATCGTAGTTGAGATATATTTCAAGAACCCCTACTATATTTTACTATAGATCTAGCAAACCCTTTCTCAAAAAAGTACCTTCTTATTTATGAAAGGCAATCTCCAAATCTTCTTGGATTTGGTAGGTTTCTTTTGTATGAGTTCTCCTTCAACCTCCTTGTCAAATTCTAACTTCAAATAGGGTTTTATTATCAAGAGTCTAAAATTTTTGAGTTCTTCATGAATCTTCCTCAAAATTTGGCAAACCACTAGCCAAATATTTCTCCTTTGGGCTTGTTATCGGATGGTGATAATTGTCCCAATTTATTTCACTATCAGGAACTTCTCCTTGGTAGTGAAGTTATGCAATGAGTTATCCTAGGATCTCCTTTGTTGGTTTGTACAAATTCTACAGTAAGGCTCTCCAAGCATTCTCCTTGTTTCTCCTTGAGACATCTCCAAGGTCTTCAATCTTGTAGCTTCTATGATCTTCTCAAAGAGATCTTTCATTTAACATTATTTTGTGGAAGTGTTGGAAATGAGATCTCTCTCTTGCATATATAAAATATGCTACTTCTAAAATTATGTATAGGACCTAGCTAGTCCTTCTTCAATCTTCCAATATTAGAAATTCTTCAATGAGACCTTATGTGGGTCTTAATTAGCTTCTTCTAGAATAAGTCTTCAATTTTTTGTCTACAATATTTAATGGGTATCACCAATCTTATTTATTATTTTGGATTCTCCTCTAGAGTCTTTTCAATTTGTAGTAAGGTTGCTCTGGTATTTTTCTTGTCTTATGCAATCTGTAGGTCTTCAGTATTCTATGGAGATCACCAACCTCCAATCTTCTAGGAATATTATCTAGAGTCTCTTACTTGAATCTAGAACAAGGCTTCTATGGCATTTTATTTTGGATTAAGTCTTCTAGGGCCTTCTCTTCTACAAATTCTAGGTCTGCAACAAGTTTTCCTTCAGGTTCCTGAAATATTTTCTTTGCTTCAGGTTCTGGGTTGATTCTAAGAAGATATTCTTCTTAAATCTCTTGTAGGAAGCTTCCCAACTTCCTTCAATCTCCTTTTCCTACAACAAAGTATTAGCATGAAAATTTCAAATCTATTAATGACAATTTTTCACTAGTTAATTTTTCAATCTAGTGGAATGAATGTCGAGTCCTAGTCTTCACGAGTTTTCTATAACTCTATGGAAAGACTCTAGCCAAATGCAATCTCAAAATTTTTGGAATTGATAGTTGCTTCTCATCTCTATTCTCTTGAGATGGTGTTTGCATGCAGTGGCACACAATGGCAGATCAGCTTTACAAATATGCAACATAGTTTAGGCCTATAGTAGCAATAGTGATCTCTTATGGCTATCCCTAATCCTATCGATCTACCATAGCTCTGATACCACTGTTAGCTTTTGATAATGTATGCTATGGTAGAATGCAATCATAGGTTGCAAGATATGCAAGATAATGAAAGTTCTTCAATAACAATGAAATACACTATTAATAAAAAGTGATGAAAATATTGCAATACAGTATGGAGGAAATGGACACTCCATTATTTATTCTAAAGAACTATATTGTACTCCTTCACAAATCTATATGGTGATCTACCCACTATACCTACTACCTAAAATGATATATAATCACTCACTATGAGGCAGGGTTATGCATAAGGGGTCGAACCCAAAATCTATTTATAAGATCAAGGCGAATTGTCTTGGATTCCCAGTGAATTATGTAGAAACATACATGGCGAATTGCATTTATTTGTCTCCAAAAATTTTCAAACCGTGGTGAATTGCATTAATTTATCTCGTTAGTCTCACAATGACACTGAGAGAGGGGGGGTGAATCAGTGTAGCTCTTAAAAACTTAAATCTTCAACTCTTAATGCCGAAACAATGAAAACTTAAAACCCAATAAAGCAAATATAACAAAAGAGCATCACACAACACAAGATGTACCGAGGTTCACCAGTTTTGGCTACTCCTCAAAAATTGACTGTTTGGACTCCCATCCAAATCTAGCCTTTGCAAAGTAACAACTTTACAATCAATTTACCAACACCCACTAGAAGGAGCACCAACCCCTAATTTATCTGCACCAACAAAAAGGAGCACCAACCCCTAATTTACCAGCACCAACTGGAAGGAGCACCAACCCCTGATTTATTTGCACCAACAAAAAGGAGCACCAACCCCTGATTTACCAGCACCAACCGGAAGGAGCACCAACCCCCGATGCCAAGCACCAACTTGGACTTCAATCTTGAAACTAGAAGATTGACATAAAAATGCCTTCACTTTTACAAGACCCTGACTGGTCTATTGCTTACTCAACATCTCCCACACTTCACAAAACACACACCCTTCTCACTCACCTCTCGCGTGCCTCTCACTCTCCTCTCGCTCTCTTTGCAAGATAAAATCCACGACACTTTAATCCCAAGTGCTGCAAAATTCTCCAAGCAAACCTCCTTTTATAACAAAGTTCTGAATCTATTTTTAACTTCCATATTTTCACATGCAACTTATAGAAATTTATAACTCCTTTATCACACATTATTCTCTCACACAACCTATTAATAGTTATGGCTCTTTGTTTGGTCTTCGACTGATGAATTTTAGTTTAATCCCTACTTGATGATTTCACTTCGTAACTGGCCCTGTAACTGTCATTCGACTTTAGTTCACTATTCTTATTTTAGTTGCATGATTTTTCTCTATAACTGCACCTGTAACTATTGTACTGACTTCAGTTAACTCTTCTTATTTTAGCTATAGATTTTCTTCTGCAATGGACCCTGTAACTACTATATAACTTCAGTTAACTATCACATATCTTATTTCGACTGGGTTCTCTTCTTAGCTTGCACCAAAGCGACCTATCACGAAATCGTGACACTTTTGCCTCTTTGTCCTCTTCTCGGGTTTCGCTTGTGAAAACACAACATGTCATGATATCACGACACTTTTGCCTCCGTACTCTTCCTCTTTACTTTTGTCGTGATATCATGACACTTCTGCCTTCTTAATTTCTCTCTCCTCCTTTAGTCGCGAAAATGTGACATGTCGCGATATCACGACACTTTTGTTACTTTGCCTGCCTGGCCTTTACGAGTCACAAAAATGCGACATGTCACGATATCGTGACATTTTTTCTCCTTTTCTCTTTCTCTTGCCTTCGGGTCATGAAAATGCGACATGTCGCGATATCGTGACACTTTTTCTCTCTGACTCTCTCTCTTGCAATATGTCACGATATCGTGACACTTTTTCTTTCGTACAATCTCTCTTGCAATATGTCGCGAAATCATGACACTTTTTCTTTCGGACTCTCTCTCTTGCAATATGTCATGAAATCACGACACTTTTTCTTTCGTACAATCTCTCTTGCAATATGTCGTGAAATCGTGACACTTTTTCTTTCGGACTCTCTCTCTTGCAATATGTCACGAAATCATGACACTTTTTCTTCTATACAATCTCTCTTGCAATATGTCATGAAATCATGACACTTTTTATTTCGTACTATCTCTCTTGCAATATGTCACGAAATCGTGACACTTTTTCTACTTGCCTTTTTCTCTTCCAACATGTCATGAAATCACGACACTTTTTCTACTTGTCTTTTTCTCTTTCAACATGTCACGAAATCGCGACAGTTTTTCTGCTTGCGCTTTCTCTTTGAACATGTCATAAAATTGCGATAGTTTTTCTTACTTGCACTTTCTCTTCGAACATGTTACGAAATCATGATAGTTTTTCTTGCTTGCGCTTTCTCTTCGAACATGTCATGAAATCGTGACAGTTTTTCTTGCTCGCTTTCTCTTCGAACATGTCACGAAATCGTGACAATTTTTCTTGCTTGCGCTTTCTTTTCGAACATGTCACGAAATCACGATAGTTTTTCTTTCTTCTCAACATGTCACGATATCGTGACATTTTTTTTTTGTTTTTTTTTTTTCTACATGTCATATTGACAATTTTTCTTTCTTGCTCAACATGTCATGATATCGTGATAGTTTTTCTTTCTTCTCAACATGTCACGATATTGCGACAGTTTTTTTCTTGCTCAACATGTCGTGATATCACGATAGTTTTCTTCCTTGTGATTTTCTTTTGATTTTTAGCATATGGGCCACTTCGATATTTTGGAAAATCACTGTACATACTCTGAAGAACCTCTTAACTCCTATCCACTGCATCAACCGATCTTGTTGATATCTCACCGTCCATTGTGTTGACAACAATGACAATACTGTTGCTGCACCTTGCTCAACAATCTCCCCTTTTGGAATTGTTGGCAACACACGTGCAATTTCTTGTAATTCTTCTCCCCTTTGACAATAATACCAAAGGGCTGCTGCAGACTCCCCCGAGTCCATGCACAACATTCTCAGGCACAAATTATTACAGTTAGCAAAAATTACAAACATGAGCAAAAAGATAATCAAATATATAAATGCTCCCCCGAGAATGTGGTCCGATAGCTAGTTAGTTCTTCGAAACGTGACCACTCCCAATTTATTGTGAAGGTACTCAAAGACTTTCTTGGGCAACTATTTTGTGAAGATATCCACTACTTGCTTTGTTGTTGGAATGAAATCCAACTTAACCTCACCTTTCGCAACTTTCTCCTGCGTACAGCACGCTGTCGCTGCAATATATTCTGCCTCTGCTGTGGATAAGGAGACTGACTCTTGTTTCTTACTGTTCCACGTGACCAACCTATCTCCAAGATAGAGTGCACCTCTACTGGTACTCTTTCTGTCATCTACACATCCTTGCTCAACTTGCAACCTGTCATCATGGGAGTGCTAATTGGCTTACAATCCTCCATTGTGAACTTTTTAGCATCTCTTTCACTAAACCAAATTATCAGAACTGTTATAATCCATAACTTTGAACAATGGCAGTAAGAACCATCAAAAGTATAACACTGACATATAGCAATACTACCAATGGTGACAACTCTCAATTTAATCACCACCCTTCACGGTACCTCCACAAACAACGACATGAACTGAACCACACTTTGGCAACTATACGACAACTCCCCCCGACTACTTGCCTTTCATCCTTAGATAACCACACAAATACATAGGAGCATTAAAATAACACTTTAACATTGCTCCCCCCGAGGATGTGCTACCTGGAGTTGCTTAGTGCAATAGAGGAGTAATCTCCTTCAGTCCAAGGAGACACGATTTCCTCTCTTCTTTCTTTCTCCAATATTTCTTGAACTTGGGCTTGAGTTTTTCAACTGCATCCCTATTTTGAACCTTTTCATGAACTTGAACATTTCTCTTGGGTGGTTGTCTCTTGTGCATCCTTGATGGATGATTATTTTCCTTTCTTTGATGCACATGATTTCTTCCCTGTCTGTGTTGCATTCTTTGTGTCTGATGAAATCTACTTGTCTTGCCTTAGATTAGATACAAAAGTTCTTGGACAAGACCTTGCTATGTGCCCATGACCATTACATTTAAAACATTGCACATGGTGTTCAACAAATGTATTTCTACCAACATAACTCTTTGATCTATTATTCAATCCACAATACATTGCCTTGTGACCATAATGGTTGCATCTAAAACAATAGCCATTACAAGCATTATTATGAATAAAGTGAGAGTGATAGAACCTCTTTTGTTGTGGTTGCTTTGTTGTAGATCTCCTTTGAGATTTTCTTCCTTTTGAAGTTTCAACTTCAAACTTTTCTTGCTTTGATCCTTCAGCAGTGGACTTCTTCTTCTCTGCAGATTTAGAAGATGAAGGTTGTTCAACTTCATATCCAAGACCAAGCTTACACATGGGGCTTCTTTGATGCCTTATCATTTTATCTAGCAACTCTGTGCTCTTCTCAAATTTGAGATTTGTATTGGCCTCTTCTAGTTGTTTCCTCAATAAAATAATCTCCTCTTCTTGTTTTCCGTAAACAATCTCTTTCTCATTGATCTATGACCAGAGAGTTTCTTCAATTCTTTTGGACTCTTCTACTTACAGCTTTAGATCATTAATAACTTTGTTAGATTCCTCTTCATGTTTGCTACATACATCGCCTTTATCATCTAGGTGTGACTTCAAGGCTTCTTCTATTTTCTTGGCTTTATGAATTTGTAAGAAGAGATCTTCAATATTATCCCCATATTCTTCCAACTTCTTGGACAGTCTTTTGTTATTTTTCCTTTCTATACCCAACTCTTCAAGTGCAGCGATCAACTCACCTTCTAGATATACTTCACCCTCAAGGTTTTCATCACATACTTCAGAATTCACTCCTATATTTTCTATTTTTTCTTCGACTGCCATGAAAAGAGCTTCACCTATTTCATTTTCAGAATCCTCACGACAGTTGTCTTCTGATGAACTGACATTCTTGGAGATGAAACTTTTCTTCCTGAAGTTGTCATTTCTAAAATTTGGTTTTTTCTTCCAGTCACTTCTTTCTTGGTGCGATCCTTCATCACTTTCGTCCTTCTCATTAAGTGGACATTTAGCTGCAACATGCCCAATGCCTCCACAGTTGAAACACTTAAATGGTAGCTTTCCTCTGTATTTTCCTTTTCCCCTTATTAGTTTCTGAACAAAGTTTGCTTCCGTTTCATCTGATGTCTCTTCTTCCTCGGATTCTTGTTTTGCTTTTATATTTTTATGTGCTTTAAAAGTAGCTTCTCTATCTGTGGGTTTAGTTTTTCCTATTCTCATCTCATATGCATTCAAAGAACCATGCATCTCATCCATACTAAAAGTATTTAGATCTTTAGCTTCTTCTATTGCTGAAACTTTAGAATCAAATCTTTTGGGAAGAGATCTTAGTACCTTTTTCATGATGACAACATCTTCCATTTCCTCGCCGAGTCCTCTAATCGCATTAATGATTCCATTAACTCTCAACATGTATGCCTCTATGTTCTCATCGTCATTCATCTTTAATACTTCGAACTGAGCTCGATGTGTTTGTAACTTGGCCTCCTTGATCTTATCATCTCCTTCATGAATGCTCCTCGGTTTGTCCCATATTTCTTTTGCCATTTTACAACTCATAATTTTTACTAGTTCACTGTCCATTAATCCGCACATGATAGCATTCTTTGCTTTTGAGTTATTCTCAAACAATTTCTTATCGACAACATCGGTTGGAGAAGTGGTGGGTATTGTGTATCCACTATCTACCGAATCCCAAATGTCGTATCCCAAAGCACAAATATATGTCTGCATCCTGAGTCTCCAAAATGTGTAATTAGTTTCATCCAACAATGGTGCTTTGTTTGATGAGAAGCCTTCACCACCTGCCATTGTGTCACTTCCAAGATCACCCTAGCCGATTAAGCTTGTTCAGGAACTTGGCTCTGATACCAATTGTTAGTCTCACAATGACACTGAGAGGGGGGTGAATCAGTGTAGCTCTTAAAAACTTAAATCTTCAACTCTTAATGCAGAAACAATGAAAACTTAAAACCCAATAAAGCAAATATAACAAAAGAGCATCACACAACACAAGATGTACCGAGGTTCACCAGTTTTGGCTACTCCTCAAAAATTGACTGTTTGGACTCCCATCCAAATCCAGCCTTTGCAAAGCAACAACTTTACAATCAATTTACCAGCACCCACTGGAAGGAGCACCAACCCCTGATTTATCTACACCAACAAAAAGGAGCACCAACCCCTGATTTACTAGCACCAACTAGAAGGAGCACCAACCCCCGATTTATCTACACCAACAGAAAGGAGCACCAACCCCTGATTTACTAGCACTAACTAGAAGGAGCACCAACCCCTGATGCCAAGCACCAACTTGGACTTCTATTTTGAAACTAGAAGATTGACATAAAGATGCCTTCACTTTTACAAGACCCTGACTGGTCTATTGCTTTCTCAACATCTCCCACTCTTCACACAACACACACCCTTATCGCTCACCTCTTACGCGCCTCTCACTCTCTTCGCAAGATAAAATCCATGACACTTTAATCCCCAGCGCTGCAAAATTCTCCAAGAAAACCTCCTTTTATAACAAATTTTTGACTCTATTTGTAACTTCCATATTTTCCATGCAACTTGTTAATTTAAATTTATAATATTAACTTCTAATTGGCCCTATAACTGTCGTTCTGACTTCAGTTCATTGTTCTTATTTTAGCTGCATGATTTTTCTCTGTAACTGCACCTATAATTGTCGTATCGACTTTAGTTAACTCTTCTTATTTTAGCTGCATGATTTTCTTCTATAATGGCCCCTGTAACTATTGTATAACTTCAGTTAACTATCACATATCTTATTTCGGTTGGGTTCTCTTCTTAGCTCGTACCAAAGTGACCTATCATGAAATCGTGACACTTTTGCCTCTTTGTCCTCTTCTCGGGTTTTGCCCGTGAAAACACATGTCATGATATCGTGACACTTTCGCCTCCTTACTCTTCCTCTTTACTTTTGTCGTGATATCGTGACACTTCTACCTTCTTACTTTCTCTCTCCTCCTTTAGTCATGAAAATGTGACATGTCGCGATATCGCGACACTTTTCTTCTCTCTCCCTCCTTTTTGAGTCGCAAAAATGCGACATGTCACGATATCGCGACACTTTTTCTCCTTTCTCTTTCTCTTACTATCGGTCATGAAAATGCGACATGTCGCGATATCGTGACACTTTTTCTCTCCTCTCTCTCTTGCAATGGAATGTCGTGATATCGTGACACTTTTCTTCCATACATCTCTCTTGTGAAAATGGACATGTCACGATATCGTGACACTTTTTCTTTCGGTCTCTCTTGCAATATGTCACGAAATCGTGACACTTTTTCTTTCGTACAATCTCTCTTGCAATATGTCATGAAATCGTGACACTTTTCTTTCGGACTCTCTCTCTTGCAATATGTCATGAAATCGTGACACTTTTTCTTTCGTACAATCTCTCTTGCAATATGTCACGAAATCGTGACACTTTTTCTTCCGTACTATCTCTCTTGCAATATGTCACAAAATCATGACACTTTTTCTACTTGCCTTTTTCTCTTCCAACATGTCACGAAATCGTGACACTTTTTCTACTTGTCTTTTTCTCTTCCAACATGTCATGAAATCGTGACATTTTCTCCTTGCCTTTCTCTTCGAACATGTCACAAAATCGTGACACTTTTTCTTGCTTGCGCTTTCTCTTCGAACATGTCACGAAATCGTGACAGTTTTCTTGCTTGTGCTTTCTCTTCGAACATGTCACAAAATCATGATAGTTTTCTTCTCCTTCTCTTTGAACATGTCATGAAATCATGATAGTTTTTCTTCTTCTTTCTTAACATGTCACGATATCGTGATGCTTTTTCTTTCTTCTTAACATGTCACGATATCGTGATAATTTTCTTTCTTCTCAACATGTCACGATATCACGATAATTTTTCTTTCTTGCTCAACATGTCACGATATCATGATAATTTTCTTTCTTGCTCAACATGTCGCGATATCGTGACAATTTTCTTCCTTGTGATTTTCTTTTGATTTTTAGCATATGGGCCACTTCGATCTTTTGGAAAATCACTGTACATACTCTGAAGAACCTCTTAACTCCTGTCCACTGCATCAACCGATCTGTCTGACTATGTTGACAATAAGTGTTGACAACAATGACAATATTGTTGTTGCACCTTGCTCAACAATCTCCCCTTTGGAATTGTTGGCAACACACGTGCAATTTCCTGTAATTCTTCTCCCCCTTTGACAATAATACCAAAGGGCTACTGTAGACTCCCCCTGAGTCCATGCACAACATTCTCAGGCACAAATTATTATAGTTAGCAAAAATTACAAACATGAGCAAAAAGATAATCAAATATATAAATGCTCCCCTAAGAATGTGGTCCCGATAGCTAGTTAGTTCTTGGGAAATGTGACCACTCCCAATTTATTATGAAGGTACTCAAAGACTTCCTTGGGCAACTATTTTGTGAAGATATCCACTACTTGCTCTGTTGTTGGAATAAAATCCAACTTAACCTCACCTTTCGCAACTTTCTCCTGCGTACAACACGTTGTCGCTGTAATATATTCTCCCTCTATTATGGATAAGGAGACTGACTCTTGTTTCTTACTGTTCCATGCGACCAACCTGTCTCCAAGATAGAGTGCACCTCTACTGGTACTCTTTCTATCATCTACACATCCTTGCTCAACTTGCAACCTGTCGTCATGGGAGTGCTAACTGGCTTACAATCCTCCATTGTGAACTTTTTAGCATCTCTTTCACTAAACCAAATTATCAAAACTTTATAATCCATAACTTTGAACAATGGCAGTAAGAACCATCAAAAGTATAACACTGACATATAGCAATACTACCAATGGTGACAACTCTCAATTTAATCACCACCCTTCATGGTACCTCCACAAACAACTACATGAATCGAACCACACTTTGGCAACTATACGACAACTCCCCCGACCTACTTTCCTTTCATCCTCAGATAACCAAACAAATACATAGGAGCATTAAAATAACACTTTAAGATTGCTCCCCCTGAGGATGTGCTACCTGGAGTTGCTTAGTGCAATAGAGGAGTAATCTCCTTCAGTCCAAGGAGACACGATTTCCTCTCTTCTTTCTTTCTCCAATATTTCTTGAACTTGGGCTTGAGGTTTTCAACTGCATCCCTATTTTGAACCTTTTCGTGAACTTGAACATTTCTCTTGGGTGGTTGTCTCTTGTGCATCCTTGATGGATGATTATTTTCCTTTCTTTGATGCACATGATTTCTTCCCTGTCTGTGTTGCATTCTTTGTGTCTGATGAAATCTACTTGTCTTGCCTTAGATTAGATACAAAAGTTCTTGGACAAGACCTTGCTATGTGCCCATGACCATTACATTTAAAACATTGCACATGGTGTTCAACCAAAATAACAGATGTATTTCTACCAGGATAACTCTTTGATCTATTATTCAATCCACAATACATTGCCTTGTGACCATAATGGTTGCATCTAAAACAATAGCCATTACAAGCATTATTATGAATAAAGTGAGAGTGATAGAACCTCTTTTGTTGTGGTTGCTTTGCTATAGATCTCCTTTGAGATTTTCTTCCTTTTGAAGTTTCAACTTCAAAATTTTCTTGCTTTGATCCTTCAGTAGTGGACTTCTTCTTCTCTGTAGATTTAGAAGATGAAGGTTGTTCAGCTTCATATCCAAGACCAAGCTTACACATGGGGCTTCTTTGATGCCTTATCATTTTATCTAGCAACTCTGTGCTCTTCTCAAATTTGAGATTTGTATTGGCCTCTTCTAGTTGTTTCCTCAATAAAACAATCTCCTCTTCTTGTTTGCCGCAAACAATCTCTTTCTCATTGATCTATGACCAGAGAGTTTCTTCAATCCTTTTGGACTCTTCTACTTATAGCTTTAGATCACTAATAACTTTGTTAGATTCTGCTACATACATCGCCTTTATCATCCAGGTGTGACTTCAAGGCTTCTTCTATTTTCTTGGCTTTATGAATTTGTAAGAAGAGATCTTCAATATTATCCCCATATTCTTCCAACTTCTTGGACAGTATTTTGTTCTTTTTCCTTTCTATACCCAACTCTTCAAGTGCAGCGATCAACTCACCTTCTAGATATACTTCACCCTCAAGGTTTTCATCACATACTTAGAATTCACTCCTATCTTTTCTATTTTTTTCTTCTGAATGCCATGAAAAGAGCTTCACCTATTTCCTCTTCAGAATCCTCACCGCAACTGTCTTCTGATGAACTGACATTCTTGGAGATGAAACTTTTCTTCCTGAAGTTGTCATTTCTAAAATTTGGTTTTTTCTTCCAGTCACTTCTTTCTTGGTGCGATCCTTCATCACTTTCGTCCTTCTCATTAAGTGGACATTTAGCTGCAACATGCCCAATGCCTCCACAGTTGAAACACTTAAATGGTAGCTTTCCTCTGTATTTTCCTTTTCCCCTTATTAGTTTTCGAACAAAGTTTGCTTCCGTTTCATCTGATGTCTCTTCTTCCTCGGATTCTTGTTTTGCTTTTATATTTTTATGTGCTTTAAAAGCAGCTTCTCTGTCTGTGGGTTTAGTTTTTCCTATTCTCATCTCATATGCAGTCAAAGAACCATGCATCTCATCCATACTAAAAGTATTTAGATCTTTAGCTTCTTCTATTGCTGAAACTTTAGAATCAAATCTTTGGGGAAGAGATCTTAGTACCTTTTTCACGACAACATCTTCCATTTCCTCGTCGAGTCCTCTAATCGCATTAATGATTCCATTAACTCTCAACATGTATGCCTCTATGTTCTCATCGTCATTCATCTTTAATGCTTCGAACTGAGCTCGATGCGTTTGTAACTTGGCCTCCTTGATCTTATCATCTCCTTCATGAATGCTCCTCAGTTTGTCCCATATTTCTTTTGCCATTTTACAACTCATAATTTTTACTAGTTCACTGTCCACTAATCCGCACATGATAGCATTCTTTGCTTTTGAGTTATTCTCAAACAATTTCTTATCGACAGCATCGGTTGGAGAAGTGGTGGGTATTGTGTATCCACTATCTACCGAATCCCAAATGTCGTATCCCAAAGCACAAAGATATGTCTGCATCCTGAGTCTCCAAAATGTGTAATTAGTTCCATCCAACAATGGTGCTTTGTTTGATGAGAAGCCTTCACCACCTGCCATTGTGTCACTTCCAAGATCACCCTAGCCGATTAAGCTTGTTCAGGAACTTGGCTCTGATACCAATTGTTAGTCTCACAATGACACTGAGAGGGGGGGTGAATCAGTGTAGCTCTTAAAAACTTAAATCTTCAACTCTTAATGCCAAAACAATGAAAACTTAAAACCCAATAAAGCAAATATAACAAAAGAGCATCACACAACACAAGATGTACCGAGGTTCACCAGTTTTGGCTACTCCTCAAAAATTGACTTGTTTGGACTCCCATCCAAATCCAGCCTTTGCAAAGCAACAACTTTACAATCAATTTACCAAGCACCCACTAGAAGGAGCACCAACCCCCGATTTATCTACACCAACAGAAAGGAGCACCAACCCCTGATTTACCTACACCAACTAGAAGGAGCACCAACCCTTGATTTATCTGCACCAATAGAAAGGAGCACCAACCCCTGATTTACCAGCACCAACTGGAAGGAGCACCAACCCCTGATGCCAAGCACCAACTTGGACTTCTATCTTGAAACTAGAAGATTGACATAAAAATGCCTTCACTTTTACAAGACCCTGACTGGTCTATTGCTTACTCAACATCGCCCACTCTTCACACAACACACACCCTTCTCGCTCACCTCTCGTTGCCTCTCACTCTCCTCTTGCTCTCTTCGCAAGATTAAATCCATCACTTTAATCTCGAACGCTGCAAAATTCTCTAAGCAAACCTCCTTTTATAACAAAGTTTACTCTATTTTTAACTTATATTTTTGCAATTCACCCCTTAATCGTCTTCGACTTCAGTTCACTGTTCTTATTTTAGCTGCATGATTTTTCTCTGTAACTGCACCTATAACTGTCGTACTGACTTCAGTTAACTCTTCTTATTTTAGCTGCATGATTTTCTTCTGCAATGGCCCTTGTAACTGCTATATAACTTTAGTTAACTGTCACATATCTTATTTCGGTTGGGTTCTCTTCTTAGCTCGTGCCAAAGTGACCTATCATGAAATCGTGACACTTCTGCCTCTTTGTCCTCTTCTTGGGTTTCAACTGCAAAAACACATGTCACGATATCGTGACACTTTCGCCTCCTTGCTTCTTTTCTTGGCTTGTACCCATGAAAACACATGTCATGATATCGTGACACTTTCACCTCCGTACTCTTCCTCTTTACTTTTGTCGTGATATCGTGACACTTCTGCCTTCTTACTTTCTCTCTCCTCCTTTAGTCGCGAAAATGCGACATGTCGCGATATCATGACACTTTTCCTTCTTTGCTCTTCCTTTTCAAGTCATGAAAATGTGACATGTCACGATATCATGACACTTTTTCTCCTTTCTCTTTCTCTTGCCTTCGAGTCATGAAAATGTGACATGTCGCGATATCATGACACTTTTTCTCTCCTCTTTCTCTTGCAGTATGTCGCGATATCATGACACTTTTTCTTTCGTCTCTCTCTTGCAATATGTCGTGAAATCGCGACACTTTTTCTCTCGGACTCTCTCTTGCAATATGTCACGAAATCGTGACACTTTTTCTTCCGTACAATCTCTCTTGCAATATGTCACGAAATCGTGACACTTTTTCTTTCGGACTCTCTCTTGCAATATGTCACGAAATCGCGACACTTTTTCTTCCGTACAATCTCTCTTGCAATATGTCACGAAATCGCGACACTTTTTCTTCCGTACAATCTCTCTTGCAATATGTCATGAAATCGCGACACTTTTTCTACTTGCCTTTTTCTCTTCCAACATGTCGCGAAATCACGACACTTTTTCTACTTGTCTTTCTCTCTTGCAACATGTCACGAAATCATGACACTTTTTCTGCTTGCGCTTTCTCTTCGAACATGTCACGAAATCGCGACAGTTTTTCTTGCTTGCGCTTTCTCTTCGAACATGTCACAAAATCATGACAGTTTTTCTTGCTTGCGCTTTCTCTTCGAACATGTCACGAAATCGTGACAGTTTTTCTTGCTTGCGCTTTCTCTTCGAACATGTCATGAAATCGTGACAATTTTTCTTTCTTCTCAACATGTCGCGATATCGCGATAGTTTTTCTTTCTTCTCAACATGTCGCGATATCGCGATAGTTTTTCTTTCTTGCTCAACATGTCACGATATCGCGACAGTTTTTCTTTCTTGCTCAACATGTCGCGATATCGCGACAATTTTCTTCCTTGCTCAACATGTCACGATATCACGACAGTTTTCTTCCTTGTGATTTTCTTTTGATTTTTAGCATATGGGCCACTTCGATCTTTTGGAAAATCATTGTACATACTCTGAAGAACCTCTTAACTCCTGTCCACTAGCATCAACCGATCTGTCCGATTGTGTTGACAACAATGACAATACTATTGCTGAACCTCTTAAATCCTGTCCACTGCATCAACCGATCTGTTTGACTGTGTTGAAAATAATGACAATACTGTTGCTGCACCTTGCTCAACATTATCTCCAAAAAATTTCAAACCGTGGAATTTTTTTTTGTGTTGGGGGCTATGAATATCGGTTTGCAAAATCTAAAAATGTACACAACAAAATTAAAAGCTTTAGGCTGACATGAAAGACTTTATATATGCATGATGATCGGTTGTCGACATGATGATTAGTTGCAGGTATGCCGATCGGTTGTAGGAATGTCGATCAGTTATAGGCATGACAACTAGTTGTAGGAATACCGATTGGTTGCAGGCATGCCGATCGGTTTCAGGTATGACAATTGACTACAGGTATGATGATCAACTATAGGTATGACGGTCAGCTACATGAATGTTGATCAATTTCAATCATGATGATCTATTGTAGACATGATGATCGGATACAGATATGACAATTGATGGCATGCATGATGATAGGTTGTAGGTATGATGATCGATTGTAGGTATACCAATCGTGTACAACTATGATGATCAGTTGTAGGAATATCAATCAATTGCATGCATGACAATAGCCTACAGGAATATCAAACAATTGTAGGCTTGAAAATCAATTGTAGGAATGCTGATCGGTTGCAAAAATGATGATCGGGTGCAGATACGATAATCAATTACAGGGATACCGATCAGTTGCATATATGATGATCGATTGTAGGAATATCGATTAGGTGCAGATACGATAATAGGTGATAGGTATGATGATTAGTTGTAGGAATACTGATTAGATGGAGGTATGACGATTGGTTGCAGGAATACCGATCAGGTGCAGGCACATCGATCGATTGCAAGAATGCCAATTGGTTGCAAGTGTGTCGATGGGATGCAATAGTGTCGAGTACCAAATCGGTAACAACGGTGCATATGTACCACATGTCAACCATATGTGAAATGATTGCATGTAGAGGCCACCTATCACCCTCTAGGAGTTGATTGTATGCAGAAAAGTTTTTATAAAGGGATAAATAGTTATTTTTTGCCTTTTCTATCGCAATTTTAACCGTTTTCCTCTCATTTTAATGCATTCTTACCCCTTTTCCTCTTGTATTAATGTATTTTTTAACCCTCTTCCTCAATTTTATCTTAATTTTTAACCTTTTACCTTAATTTTTAAGCGAGTTTTAACCCTTTTCCTCCCGTTTGAACCCTTTTACATAAAGTGTCGCATACCATCCATTGTATCTTCCGATCCGTACTTGTACATAACAAAATAACCCTATGGCATCCCCTATAACCCTTGGAATATTTAAAGTTAATTTTAAAAACCTGGTTTGCCCCCTGATTTCTAAAATTTTATCAACACTGGGTTACGACATGTCATGGGTCACAAACTCTGGTCTTCGGGGTCTAGTTTCAATACCATAGTTTGAAATGGACACAAAACTGCTAGAGAGGATCATTGCAGGTTATATTATTGATTTGGGTAAGGTAAATCTTGTCATAAAAAACAAAAACATCATTCTTTCTTTCACAGCCACAAATGTCGCTATATTGATAGCATTGCTCCACGTTGGTTGTGAGCCTATCACTTCCAAATACCAATTAACTAATGATGAAAAACTCTACTTGGAGACCAAATTTAATGTGCAGTCAAAATATTTTCAAGGTATAACTATTTTTTTATTTAATTGAATTTAAATTCTAGTCACTGGTGTACAATTACTAATTTTGTTTTTTTATAGTTACGTCCACTAAGTCCAGAAAGGGTTTGACTATACCAGCGATTGAAAATAAATTTATTCGGGCATGTTGCGAATTCTTCCTTTCCAGACTTGTTCTACAAGGAAGACCGACCAAAATTCTAATGTGGGTCTTAGCGCATTTGGTCCGTTGTGTTGCACACCAGCAATTCTACTGGTCCAGCTATGTCTCACATCAGATTAGATTGGAAATAAAGAATGTGAAAACCCACGCTTCACCCTTGCTTACAGTTAGCACATGCAATTATATTATTGATTTTTTTTATGAATCTTTTTATCATTTGTAGAACACTCAAGTACCAACATCTTGGCACTCAGCCCTAGCCAATGTATCCTTGATAGAACAACAGGTTCAGGTAATTTTTATGTTAATATTTAAGTAAATTTTTTTATTTTTCATATGTTTGTATTTTTATAATTTTGATATTTTATACCAAACACAGAAAAGGGCATCCTCTTCCTCTTAAAAGTGGGATGCTACTATCAGAGGTTATAATCCATAGGAATAAGGAGAATCCAAAACACCTACGGAGGAAACAACACCACCGCTAAGGAGAAGATCAACAAGGAAACATAGAAGATCTAGTTCTCCTGATCATTGACAACCTCCACCTGCGACTACACATCCACTACCAATGGGTGTAGTTGCGCAAGAGGTTTTATCTTTGAGGAGTAAGTTTTAATGATTGCTGAAACAAAATTTTTACAAAATATTTACTGTTTTTAATTTTTTTTTTTTAGATGTACAACATGCCCACATTCCATTTGCAGCAGCAGCTACGCAAGATATTTTTCTTCTACCGCTAAGTGTTATAACAAATTTTACAACGAATTTTAATAATGTAATTTTATAACTAGTTTTTATTTTCTACCTTCACAAATTTTATAACTAATTTTTATTTTTATGTTTTAAGTTCCCTTACAACAATTTCCTCAAAAAAATCAACAAATGCCGCCCCCTCCTCCACCACACCAAACTCAAATACGAGGTCAATGCTTACTAGTTGGAAAATACATGCTTCCATCTAGGCCACAGAGAGAAGCAACACAACAATTTTTAGAGAAAAAAGCATTAAAGACATTTTCAAGATTCGACCATGTTGTGATCTACTGGCAAGGACGCCACTTACATTATCGGTGATGTGACCTGGGTTCAATCCCCACGATATATATATATATATATATATATATATATATATATATATATATATATATATATATATATATATATATATAAGAAGTATTTACTCAATAAAAAAATATTCGACTATATTTCTCTTGCTAATTTTAATTTTAAGGATATACTGGAAGCTTCTGGTGCTGGGTTGGATGAGGTTCCACTTGATAAAAATTTCTTTTTGTAAGAGAACACACCCACTACTTTTCAAATATCGGAATTGCTTCAAGATAAAGGAAATGAAGGAACAAAATGTTCAAGCAAATATCCTCCTAGGAAAACAAACACCCGTCAGGATCCTCCTCGACCAGAGGATGAAATATTAAATATTTCAAAAAAATATTTGGTTTTTGATAACATTGAATCTACCATTAAGGATTTACTACTTCCAGATATAACATAAATGAATAATGATTGTATCGGGACAAAATGTTGATAAAGGAAATTAATACCCGATACAATAATTTTTCAAAAAGAGAAATTTTTTTTTTTTTGTTGAAAATGAACCTAAAAAGATGGAGGCTCTGTTACAGCAAGTAAAATATGGCATGTGAAGGTGAATACATCTTACACAGATGAAATTTTAAAGTTTATGATGAATATATTGGAGAACATAAATGGTGAAGCCCAAACTTATTACAATGAATGGGCAAGTGATAAGAAAAAGGTTGCTGTTGTTGTAGCTATAAAGAATGTTGTTGAAGTTTGACTTAATCACTTTTGTGTTCAAAAATTTGTTCTCTTTTTTAAAATGTAATTATTTGTTCATGTTGATTAACAATTTTTTTCTTTTTGCAGGTAAAGTTTGATAATCTCAAGAAGCAGGTTCAAAAATTGCAAGACTATCTTAGGATGGCAAAGGAGTTCTTATACGCTTCCATGGCAATGAAAAAAGAGCACAAGAATCAGTTCGACAAAACAACATTTTGTGGAAAATAATTATCCGCAATGGATTGGATCCTGATGTTTTGCTAAAGGAGAAGGGTAAGGAAGTTCAAGGACCAACATTTGAAGATGGTAAAGAAGAAAACACCCTTCTCAATGGATTGGAAAATATTGAGAAGATCCTTATCAATTATGGAGCAATTGATAGTACTGTTACCCAGCCTGAGGGAAGAGCCATTGGAATGCAGAATGTGGAAATCATGGAATTAGTGGATGAGGAAAAAGGAGCTAAACATGGAAAATATGAGGGAGGAGTCGCTGCTACGGAGACTGTGGAAGTCATTTAAAAGGCAAAAGGAGTGGTGGAAGGGGAAAATATTCTGAAGCATGAAATTGAATTTAAAAATTTGATATTTCGAAAGACTATTTTATGATATTTCATATGTTTTCATTTGAAAACAAGATATTTGCTTTTATTATTTTACTATTACACTATTTACATTTATAATTGTGTGTTATTTTCATCTCTTAAGTATTATGGTGTTTCAAATATGCTTGAGTTTACGTAGAATATATGTATGCATTGGTTTAGATTTACATGTTATTCAAAGTTATTCATGTTGTGATATAAAAATGAGTATTATCTTGTGTGTTCTCCTATGTTGTTTTTATATTTCAATTTTCAAATGAGTTTACGAAGGATATATCTATGCATGGGTTTAAATTTTTAGTTATTCATAGTCATTCTTGTTGTATAGAAAAGTGTTTTGTCTTTTTATTATGCTATATTGTTTTCATATTCAATGTTAGTTTATGATGGAGATATTTATGAAAGGGTTAAATTTCAATTTCCATATATTATGCTATGTTGTTTTTAAATTTCAATTTTCAAATGAGTTTACGAATAATATATCTATACATGTGTTTAAATTTTAATTTATTCATATTCATTCTTGTTGTAGTATAAAAGTGAGTATTTTCATTTGTATTATGCCATATTTTTGTTATATTTCAAGTGAGTTTACGAAGGATATATCTATGCATGGGTTTCAATTTTTAGTGCATTCATAGTCATTCTAGTTGTATAAAAATGTGTATGGTCTTTTGTATTATGCTATATTGTTTTTATATTTCAAAGTGAGTTTACGAAGGATATATCTATGTATGGGTTTCAATTTTCAGTGCATTCAGTCATTCTAGTTGTTGTCTAAAAATGTGTATGGTCTTTATATTATGCTATATTGTTTTTTCATTTGAAAGTGAGTTTACAAAGGATATATCTATGCATGGGTTTCAATGTTCAATGCATTCATAGTCATTATAGTTGTTGTATAAAAATAAATATGGTCATTTGAGTTATGCTATATTGTTTTTATATTTCAAAGTGAGTTTACAATGGATATATCTATGAATGGGTTTAAATTTTCATTTTCCATATCTAGAGTAATATACTACATGCATTTATCATACATATGTAGAGAAATGTTTACTAGTTATGTATGCATACAAGGTTTACTCAATGACAAAACATAAATCATAAAAATCACTATATTTGGTCATATCATACAACTAATGACACTAATGATACATACAAACATACATTTAAAGTCAAAGTAAAAATCATTATGTTTTGTCAACATATACAATTAGTTCAATAACATAGCATCATTACGTATACATGGTTTTCAAATTTTCAGCTTACTCAAAGATATAACATAAATCATAAATTATGAAAACATAGACAATCCATATCATTAAAAAACAAACATGCATACTCATTGAAAATAGAATGATTATATGATTTTTTTCAAATCACTGAAATTTTACAACAAATCAAATACAAAAATTCTTTGATAATATGAAATTTTTCAAATCATTGACATTTATAAATGATATTAAATACGGAAAATCACTATTAATATGAATTTATTCAAATCACTAAAATTTTACAAAATGATTTCAAATTCAAAAAATCATATATTATATGAATTTGTCATATAATCATTGCAATTTTTATATTTTTGGAAGCTGATACAAAGCTTTATCGACTTATCCAAAAGAACTGAGAATCATTTTTGAATTTTGTATTTCCATAATCTCATCATCACTCCAAGCTGAACCATTTTCATCATTATCTGATATTAGTGACCTCTTCTTTCTGCTAGGGACTTCCAATATGTCAACACTCTATCATAGGGAAACTTACCCACCTCGTACGATGATACATACATTCTCAAACAATTTTCCAAATTTTTATCCAACCTATTATGAACATTTGATTTAACAAAAGATACTAAAAACCCTTTCGTCTTCAAAAGATCCCAAAATCATTGTCTGACATAATTCATATAAAATAAAGTATTCACTCATAGTTTCTTGTAAGACACTACTTCGATACAATTTTTGCCAGAAACATGTGATTGAACCAGTATTATGTGGATTTTTGAAATTTGCAATTTTATTATCCATTGTTATTTCAAAATTGGTTGATTGTTGTCTCAAAATATGTTTGTTTAAAATACCATTGATTTCAATGCCATTTATTTCCACACTTTTAGAGAAATGTGTCATAATATTACCCATATATTTTACAAACAACTCACTTCAACTACTATGGTCACCACAAGGATTCTAGAAGATGAGATTAACAACAACCATGGCCTCAAGTGTCTCATATCTCTTAAAACGATATCTTATTTCACTTGTTAATGCATTTGCAATTCTTTTCAATTTATTCTTAGTGCTATCCAAAACCTCATCGAATCCAGAATGTGTAATAGGCACTTGTTCAACATCATCTGTTAGTGTATCTAATCACTTTTCAAAATGATATACAAGAATCAACTTTCCATGGATATCAATACAAAGATTATCGTTGATGTTGAACTTTAAAAAGTTGTTCGGATCATTGACATTAACTAACGTATTCCAACTATCAAACTTGGGATCCTCAAAATGTTTTCCGGATAAATAAATCTTGTCAATAACCATACATATTTGTTTTCTCATCCTCATGAAATTGATAATATAAATTGTCATTTATTGTGCAAGTTTAATCAAAGAATTCATTTCTTGTAACATTGGTAGAATACCACATAATGTGAGAAGATTTTCCAAATCAGTCATACAAAAAAGCAAATATTTTGCCTTTTCAACATCCCTACAATGTGCATACATAAACCCAACCAAGGATTGATATTATGAAAATACCCTTTTTGCAGGAAGAAATAATGAAATCCACTTGGTTTCCACATCTTTTAATATTTTTTGCCTTCAGTTATACCTAGAGAAAATTGTTGAAACTCTGCAAACCTTTTTGGAATGCATGAAAAATATGAGTGTATTTCGTGGATGAGTTTTTCCACTCTGGCTACATTATCAAAATTGCTCACAATTTTGTATGCAAGATTCATTCGATGAGCCATGCAATGAATAAGAATCACATATGGGGCAATTGATATCTGAAGCCTAACACAAAGACCATTCCTTTGTCCTTGCATTATAACCGCACTATTAGCTCCAACACAAATTAACTTTGTGGAAATTTCATTTTCATCCATTTTGGCAATATCCTTTAAACTGGTTACAACAACATTATAAATGTTTTTCGCATTACAATTTTCAATCATCTTATGTAGTGCTAGTAAATGAGGTTGTCTCAAATGATTTTTGAATGTGTAAACATGTATGCAAATCCAAGATGTGTTGTCAACAACTGTTACCTCATCAATGGAAAGTGAAATAAATTTGGCTTGTTTCACATTCTCTCTCAAGTCTTTCTTCTCAACCAATTATAGATATTTTACCATTTCCCAACCACTTCGATCTGATCAATGTGAACTGGTAAGGTTTTGTACATCGGCTAGTTGAAGTATTTTCTTAAAATCAACAAAATCAAACATGGATCGACCTTTTTTTAGAATACTGTATACAATAGCAAACTATAATTTCTTTGAGGCTAATACAATATTTTTAATTTTTTGAAATTGTGCCTCGATTTTTCCACCATTCTCGATGAGATTTTGTTTTTGTTCCATTAATTTTTCATATTCAAGTGCATATCTCACATGCACACATTCTGATACATCCTTCCACCTATGAGATCTATTAATTGTTCCATCACTTCATTTTTCTTTGATGTAGAATTTTCCATAGTGTTTTTCTATTGTGTCTTTCTTATTTTACAATAAATGATCCTTTCCTAGCTTCTATGTACAAATAATGCATTTACACACATTCTATTTATCATATTGCTCAATAAAGGGGTATAACCATGCCCATGCATTTTTAAAATCCCTTCCAATAGTCCATTCACTTATCTTTTGACATTTAGATTTTTGACTACAAGGTTCCCTAGAGGCTTGCATTTTAATTGTACTATCATTTTCTTTTTCGATTGATGTGTCTGAATTTAAAATATCCTAAAGTGGTTGTTGAATGTCGTTATTAATAAAATTATCATGTGGTCCTATCTCATCTACTAGAATATCTTTGAGTGAACGCACATCAGGGTCGATAATGTTTATTGCATTCAATTTTTGGTGTTCTCTATTATTTTTTGAAGTAAAAAATACATTATTTTAAAGAATTAATAGAATATAGTTTTACAAAGCATTTAAAAAGAGGTAGATAAATAGACAACCATTTATCTATTAATAAAAAAAGGTTTTATATTTAAGAACAACAAAAATATTAAAAATTTGATGGTAAAAGGTGTTTGTACCTACATGTTGTGTAGAATCTATAGAGATTGATGCCTCATTGCATTTTGATATTTGTGTAAAATATTTCAGAATTATCTTTTTACAAGAATATTGGTCTCCCTTATTTCCATCTTCAGTAGGTGACATTGTATCTATAAAAAAAAAACCTTCAGATGTTAGGAAATGTATATGAGATTGAAGGAAAATAATAGACATCCCTTAAGACAAACCTACAAGAAAATGCTCCTAACACACAACATAACATGGATACTTATCGACCACAATTGTAGATAGTGCTTCTAAACTACCTATGAAACATACTCTAAGAGATAAGAAGCAGTATCTGACAAGAGAAATGCTCCTGACACACAACCAGATAACATTGATAGTTGTCTACCACAGTTGCATATAGTTCATCTACAGTGCCTATGAAACTGAAGAAAAAGAGCTTTGGAAAAAATAACAATGGAAGAAGAATACTCTACCAATTTTTAGTCATGAATCCTCTGTAATAGATAGCCCTATGTTGATCGACACACTTCTACAATAAGTCGGACCATAGACACTCCTCTACAACCGATCGACTTTTTTTGATAGTATCTTCTCAGCATCCAATGGGCTTAGACCGATTAATGCATCTCAGCAACCTTGTGTTGATAAATAATACTGTACAACTGATCCACTTATAATGATAGATAATTCTCTACAACTGATCGACTTATACCAATCAACATGACCCTATAAACGATTGGCTTATATCGATCGACACCTTTGCAATCGAGAGACTAATGCTAATCGACATCCCTGTAATTGACAAACTAATGTTGATTGACATCTCTGCAATAGATATACAAATGATGATTGGCAGTCCCTACAACTGATAGGCTAATGTCAATTGACACCTCTACAATCGATCGACTAATGCTGATCGACACATCCCTGCAACCAATAGTCTAATTATGATAATCACTTCTACAATCGATAGACATGACTCTATAACCGATCGTCTTATGCCGACCGACATGAATCTACAATCGATCAACTTATGCCAATAGATACAAATCTGTAATCGATCATATTATGTCGATCAATTGCTCTGCAATCGATTGGCTTATGTTGATAAACATGGATCTACAACCAATCGACTTATGTCGATAGAAACGGCTCTGCAACTGATTGTCCTATACTAATCGGTATGGATCTGCATTCGATCGACTTATCTTGATACACACAGCTTTACAACCAATCAACTTCTACTGATCGTATTGAGTTGATCAACACTCCTCTACAATCAATCGGTTTATGTCGATAGACACTCCTCTGCAACCTTGTCAAGTTTTTTGTTTATTTCAAGTTATTTTTGAGTTAGATTATTTTAGATGTATGTTTATTGGTACCCACTACAGTATATATATGGGTAGTATATGAGGCGATTTGGGTGAGAAAAATAAAATCATTTATAATTTGAAGGTGAATTAGGTGGGAAAATCAAAATCATTTATAATTTGAGGTCGACGAATTAAAATAAAAATAGGTTAATTATTATCAACGACGGGTGAATTTACCCCAAAAAAACTTCCACCTCATAAATTTCGAGCGAATGGGCCCTAGTGAAAGGATCCAAAATTAGCCAATTTAAAATCTTGAAAATCCTAAATAGAGCCAATTTATGATATTTCATGCTTATGCATAACCCTGCTATGAGGCCCTTTATATAGGAAGATAGATTGCTTGGCCAACACTCTACCTAGTTGTACAAGGAGACATATTGCACATTGATACTTGTGCATTTATTACATTACTTGAAGTAACTAGATAACTACCCCCTAAGGTAATCTTCTACTCTATCTATGTACCGAAGGTGGTACATTTACATGACCTAAATGATGTAATATACTCTAACAATTGTTGGGTATTACCACTTTAATCATTTGTATTATTAATTAAAAAATATCTCCTCTTAGCCTTCTTAGATTAAAAAGAATATTTTATTAAGAGTATTGAAAAACCAATTCCAAAAATCATTTAGATCCATTCCATTTCGCTACAATTTTAAGTGTTACTATTTTTTCATAGTTATAGAACTTAGGATATAGTAACAAAATAACCTACAGGGAATCTAGTGGAACTACTATTAGTTTCAACTAAGAAAATAACATGGACAAATCTCACATTGTGTAGCTACATGAAGATAAAAAATGGTTTGTAAGTTCCTCATCTACTTGACCCTTAAGGAAAAAAGTATTTTTATGAATTAAATTGAGATAAAAATATTATCACTAAATTCCAACTAGGTAAATGTCTTTAATCCTAAAAAATATTTACTTCCCCATATTCCGTTTTAAACCTCATCTTATTGACTGACTATCCTACACATACTTCTACACCCCTTCTCAACAAAATACTTCCCTATTTTGGCCCCATCCTATTTCAATGTTTTCTCCTTTAGACATCTATTTGGCTAGTTTTTTTCCATATCCATCATACATCCAAACACTTTCATCTGCAATTTCTTGTATCATCTTCTTTTGCTAATTTATATTTTATCTAAAGATCAAAATTAGATTCCAATATTCTTGTAACTTTTGTAATTCATACATCTCTTCTGGTACTTTTGTTGTTAAACACAAATCTCTCTACAAGTACACCTTATCTCCTTTTTCCACATTCCATTCAATATGATGGTGTGTTATACCTATAAGGTTGAAGATAAAATTCTAGATAGCATATCCTTATCTTCATGTATCAAAAATGAAAAAATTGAATTTACCTTGTAAATACTTATTATCTTGCAACACAATTGATTCTATTTAGAAATCAACATCCACATACTTTTTGCTCATAAATCTCTATTTCATCCTTTTATTCATTTTTCTTCCTTGGAACATATCATTCTATTTAATCAATCGAAAGCAAAATATATATCCTTTCCCTTGCTAAAAGAACCTTATCTAGTATCAATTGACATTGCTTATTTTAAGGAGACACATTTTATCAGTTACAAAAATCCATTTGTCTACATATATTTCCTTTTTTGTTGAAAAAATATTAACAAATCCCACCCAAAGCCCCAAAATCATCCTTATTTACAACAAAGACATGCCTAAATGTGGTAGTTTACTACTACTATTGCTCTATGAAAGTGGGATTCATTATGCATAAGGAGAATACAGCCAAAATCCGTACAACTAGAATTATTAAATCATCAAAGGTAATTATGAAACATCATATGGTACTTGAATTGCTTGGTTTTGGAAGTATGAACCAAATTCCAAGAATTTAGAGGAAAATTGGCTAAGACTAGGAAATTGCACTCTACTTGGTGGGTTTTAGTGCACTCCACATTGCAAGCTTAGAATATGCTCTACATTGAAGGCTAGGCAACACTCTACACTACAAAGTGAAGATGTGAATCATATTTTGAAGGGTAATCTTTGTGAAGGTCATGTTTGACATGGATTTTGAGACACAAAAGCTGAGTCAACCATTTTCATGGTGATGTTCACTCTCTAGATAGCATAAGGGGAGGAAATGAAGTTTCTAAAGTGCTTAGAAGGGATTGTAGTACCAAATTTGGATAAATGTGCAACTTTTATCATCAAATTTTAAGATTCTACTAATTTCATGTAACTGGGAGTGCTAAAGTTTTATTTATTATAGTTATAAGTAGAGTTAGATACACTTTTTATAAATAAGAATTTGATGCTCATTCAAAAGGGTCCTTTTATTTTATCTTTTTAACAATAGAGATATGTCTTGTGATCAAAATTGTTATTTTGAATTGAACTAAAATTAATGAAGAGATTGTGCATGGCTTCTATGGATTAATTGTGTCCTTTGACCTCTTTATTCATGGATGTATGATTCTTGTGAATTTACCTTCTCATCTCTTGTTAGTCCTCTCACTTTATTGTTACAAGGTGTTTATAGATCTGATCATATCAAAGTTATTCAGTTCTTTCTAAAAATTATAACTAGATCAATACTTATCTTGCTATGGATACATGATTGTAATTGTTTTATTTATTTTTATTTTATTTTTCATATCCCTTTTCCTAAAGCAATACTTAGACTATCTTAGACTGATCAAATTTAATTACTCATCCTTAAATGCAAAGATTAGGGATTAATATGATTTTTTTTTTATGTTGAACTATAATCTCATAGGCACATAATCTTATTAGATAATTTGAAGGATCAATAGTTTTGACATACTTGGTGGGACAATTGACTTAATTTTTTCATAAGATCAATCTTAATCACATTAATAAATTTATCATTATAGACTTATTAGGTATGTATGAGTTATAAATACAAAAAAAACATTATATATATATATATATATATATATATATATATATATTATTTGTTAGTTTTGGTTCTAGATCTATTAGTTTTGTATTATTATTTAAAACTTTTGATGTATTTTCCTTTAAATGTGTATAAATTCTTAAGATTTCATGTAAATTATGACTTTGTTTGAAAATTTACCCATTGAATATTAATTTAGATTCCAAATTTTACAAAAATCCTTAAACTAAATTACATAAAATGCTTGGTAGATCCATTTTTACCCCTTAATATTAAGTTTCAAGATTGTTTCAAATTGCTTAAGTCTTCCAAACTGCACCTTGCCTAGAAATGAAATGACAATGCAATTTGCCTGATTGGAAGCACTCCACCCTAAAATTCAAGGTAACAAACCATAATATTTTGTTAAGCAATTTTTTTGCATGTTATGTGTGTAAAGGTGTATTATCATGTTGATTAAACATGTTCCATTATTGGATAAGATAAATACGAAGTAGCAACATGTTTAGAAAAAATGGAATCTATGCACACAACACAAGTTGAACTTGCATCTTGCATATTAGGCATACTTGTAACAACACAGGTCTACTCACCTGGTTGTCAAAAACATAAATTCAAAATTTTGATTTAATAACACACAATTATCACAAATTATCGTATGCATACCCAACTTTGTATTAGTACTTAGACATAGATATTCACACTTCAAGATATTATAGCACTGTAGACAGAATCTCAAGTGCTCGGGACTAGCCAAATTCCTGCAATAGACTGCCATATATGAGACCCACCTACTCCTAGCTCAAGTTTTGGGTTATTAGTAGGGGGTTATCCTTCAAGAGGTCATAACACCTTGAAGTATGGACGCATATTTTCCCCATCTCATAGCATGGAGGACATTGGTCTATGACCCTATCTTTGTCCTAACGGTCCATTGACCTTATCTTCATTTTGATTAATATTTTAAGCCCATGCTAGAGCTAGCGTATTATGCCTAGTGCCTGGTAGCGAACCTTAAACCAAGGTGCTAGTAGGGCCTGCAAATTCTCTAGCTTTGGGTCCAGGTTTCTCAGATCATAATCTAGTTGATGGTAATGCTACCCATACCATCTACCGTTGGACATTCCAACCCCAAGGACCAACTCTATTGCCTTGAGTTTTGTTGGCTATTCCTCAACTAGAGTATATTATGATAAACCTTCATGTACTACCTCGTATGACAACCTAGAATGATGTACCATACCATTGTTCGTTACTCTCTTTTAGCAGAAGGTCCTCCGACCTTTCATAATTCCTTATCGAGAACAATTATCCTTGAAATCACAACCGCATTTTATGAATTTTTAGAGTTGGGTGGTTGCTATCCTTATTGATTAATATTTAATAGTATGCCATCCTTCTTGATGGTAAGGAAAATCTAGGCTTAGGTAGTTTACCTGTGTTTCCATTTTATTATATGTAGTTCCAGAGGTCGGTTAGAAGAAACATCATATTTTTCTTGAGGACTTATGAAGAAGGCATTTGCATTCTTTCATTTATATATATATTTTATTTATAAAATTTTCCTCATAAATATCTGATATCTAAACTACTATTTTACCTTTAAATCAAAAAATGAATCTATTCTCATTTTTCTACCATTCATAAGTCTTAGAGTTTAATATTTTATTACATAAATATACTATGATATAATTAACTCAAAATTCATTCAGTTTACTCATTCCTTAACTTTACAATTAACAAATAATTAATCTATCAATTAAAGAAAAGGATAAAATAAATATTACACTAATTTTAAATGTTTTATTTTCAAAAGTCAACTAACCATTTCCTCTTTTAGAGAAGAAGACTAAGGACTGACAACTATCATTTAGCTTAATTGATAAACCATATAATGGCATGCTCTATAATTAATAGTTTTTTTAATTAGTTTAAATAGTCAGAGGAACTACCGACCAAAGTATTTAATGATGAAATGAACTACAAAAGGGCAGGAAGGATGTCTTCCAACTTATCACTTCAAGACGTATTGAGAACTTAATAATTGCAGCCAACACAACTAATGCTTGCTACCTAAATTTCATCTTGAAAGGAAACATATGGGTGGTAAACTGCTACAAGGTACTAAAATTGATTTTGCACTCACATGAATTCTACAAAATTATCAATATGCATTTCAAAGTTTGGCTATTGTTTAAAAAATTGGCCTACAAAGCTGGTGAATAAGGAGATAATCTCTCTATGATAGTTTTAAATAATTAATAACATATGTTTCTTCAAAGCCTTCAGAGTTTTCCCACCAGTAGAAGTACAATGCCTCTCAAACTCTCATGTCTGTGGCTCAAACATACCAAATCACTAAATGTTGGTCCATTTAAAACTTCTAATGGTTTCTAACCCCTATATGACTTGCAATAGGATTGGTTATTATTAAAACTCACCGTGATGTTCTTACATGCCACTTTTTTAAACTAGATAAATGACAACATTAGAGAAATATTATTACTTAGAAGCCATGTCAACTATGCATTGCAATATAATGACATAAATATTTTGTTTTCTCTATCAATGTAGTCATGTAACAAAAATAATTAAACCAAATAAACACAACAATAATACACCAATCTAAACACAACCAGTCAAAGCTTTCTATTGGTTATGGGAAGTATATCTCACTACTTCTATTATTTGATAAATAAAAACATAATGAACAACCTTATAATTTAAGATAAAACAATTTTCTACAAGATGATAAGGAGATGGATAAGCATGTTCCCATTCCAAATACCTTGATATTTTTAAAATATAAAGGAATTAACAGCTCTACTATACCAGGTTAAGCCAAATCAATCACTCCCTCATAAGCAAAGATAGCACAATATATTTGTTTTCTTAAAATGACCTAAGGCAGTCTCATCAAACATATACTAGAATTTATCATGTTTTAAAAAGCTCTAATACTGAATTTCTCATAAGTCATTTTATTCAAGAAAATCGATGGCGATATGCCTGAATAAAATGAATTTTCAATCAAAAACCTAATGAGTTGTTAGTTTAAATAATCTGATGCTACACAGTTTTAGTGAGACACAACGACATTACACAATAAAGAACTATCTGCCAAGACCACTTAAATTATCAATATATCTTGTTATATAAACGAAAAAGAATCCTTATATACAAATTCTTAAAGCAAATCCACATTCACTATATATATGATTGCGAGTTTCATTTCTCAATCCAAAGTGATATAAAATACAATCATCCATCTTGCTACATCATATTATCACTTTGATTTTACACAAATTATAATTATAGTTTTTATTTCTAAAGATACATTATAACATAAATATATTCACAACAAAAGACTATGCAATTTGGATATATTCTGTATAGTCAAATGATTCCAACGAACATCAGATAGAGCGACATCACCTTAGATTCCCATGGACGACGAAGACTTAGGGGTTGAGAGCTAAGTTGGGTTAGCTTGGCCCCTAGTTGAATGTAATTTTTCTTTATGAAAACATAATTCACATCCAGAGCAACTCAAAAGCAATTTTTTTCCAGATACTATCTTAATTACGAAAAATGATATCATTATATTTTATTTCTAGATATCACCATTTAAAAATTTTAATCCATCCATAAATAGAATGCTCTTGGAACTATTGAGCATAGAGCATACACATATATTTAAATTTAACCATTCCACATATACAACCAGTGACAACAAAAGAAACGAATCATGGTAAACTCATCTGATTAAGACGCTGTCGAAAAAGCTAGTCGATTAACAAAGCTCCAGGAGTGAATCACATACAACTCAGTTACACGTAGTAATCCAAACACACACAATAATATTCTTACAAACATGAGAAATTTTCATATCTAATAATGCCTGTTCATGACTCATTCCCTTTGTTTTATAGAAGACATATAATTCTCATGGTGACACCTAATATCTAAACATGCAAAAAGTCGCTTAATTGACTACGAGAAGGTAATGTTTCATTTTTTTTGAAAAGAAACACTTAGACATTTTCTTTACATATAGATATAATTATTTTAATTATCTTACTTATTAATATGTATATACATAATTTTATTTATATATAAATTTAGATATATTAGTATATATATTTTTAATTAATTAATTATATTTATTTTTTGTTTAATTTATATACATATATTATAATGTATATTTAATAAGATAATCAATTCTACCCAGAAAAGAAAATTATACAATCAAACATATGCACAAAATGCAGTAGCAAACAATATGACCTATATGAAATATTTTAGTGAGATTCCATGTACCCACGGTTCGAGGTGCTTTTAAGCACAACATCATATCCCACCTTACTTGATGCTTTCAATAATTATCTCCACTAGGGGTGGGTGTATTCCTTGTATGGCTCACTTGCTACGGAGTGGAAACCTGCACTTGCACTCACAAAGGTTTTCATGTGTATCACATTCTTCCAACAAATAAGTAATCAAATAGTGGAGATGTTACATTCTCCCCCACCAAGATTCAACACAGTCCTATGTTAGCCAAAATATTTTGTAGGTTTCAAGATAAATGAACATAAAAAATTAACCATACATTATGCAATATATCAAAAATGTGTGTATGATAACTTTAACATATCAATATATATCATAGATCCAAAATATACAAGTAGTGATACATTAACATTCAAATGTTCTCATAAATATCATTCTTCAAATAAAAATGTAAATTGTATTTTCATTTCTGCCACATCTTCCCATGTGGTGCTTCTTTTTGAGTAAAGATCCCATTGGACTCTACATTGATAAATAGTTATTTTTCTTAACTGTTTGGTTTTATATCCTAAAAATATTATAGGTCGAACCTCAATGAGGTGCGGGTCCGATGTATACAAATGAGAAACATCTAGTATATGTGAATGGTCAATCACATATTTACGAAGGAGGAACACATGGAAAATATTATGGATCTTGGACAAATTAGTTGGCAGAGCTAGCTTATATGCAACATGACTAATTTTGGTAATGATCTCAAATGGACCTACGAATTTGGGGCTTTTTTTTGTAGACTTAATGGATCTCTTAGTAGGTTTGAATCTTTAAAAAACTTTATCTCCAATAGCAAACTCTCTAGGAGTTCATTTTAAGTCAGCATAGCTCTTCTGATGATCTGTAACTTCTTGAAGTCGTTGGTGGATTTATTTTAACTGGACCTCCATTCTTTTAATAATATTAGGACTGATCATTTCTTGATCATCTAGGTTATGCCATGTTAATGGTGTTTTACACCTGCACCCATATAGGGCTTCAAAAGGGGCCATGCCCAACGTTGTATGGTAGCTATTATTATAAGCAAATTATACCAGGAAGAGATAATCTTCCCACTTACTCTGATGGTCCATGCAATACATACATAACATATATTCCAACACTTGATTAACCCCATGCTCAGTGCAAAGCTTACCAAAATTTAGAAGTAAATCATGAATCTCTATTAGACATGATTATTTCAGGGAAACCATGCAACCTTACAATTTCATGAGAAAATGTTTGTGCTATAGTAGGGGCATCATCATGAACATAACTAGGTATAAATTGTAACACCTTTGATAATTTATTCACCACAACAAAAATTGCATCATGCTAGAATCGTGTTTTAGGAAGACTAACTATAAAATCTATGGAAATTACTTGCCATTTTTGTTTCAAAATATCAAATAAGTGTAGTTGTCCCCTAGGATGTTGATGCTACACATTATGAAGAAATAAGTCAGAAAAATACAAAGGCTTATTTCCAAAATTTTGATAAGGAAGAACCTAAGAAAATAAAATACCCAAAGACTGCCAAAGGTAAAGATCAATATAAGAAATATAGGGATGGTGACCATTACAGAGGGGACAATAGGAACAAAGGAAATTTTTAGGGTAATAAAGGACAGTCAGATAGGAGGAATTTTCAAGAAAAACTTGTGCAAAGGTCTACATGTAACCAAAAAGAACTGAGCAATGAAATATGTAAAACACAAAGAGAGAAAAAATTACCAAAATTTCTTTTCTTTATTGATTTTGATACAATTTTTTACAAGAATGGATTTTGGATTGCCCCAAGTATGTTTGGGATAATGTTACAATGCTTTCTTGCTCTATATTGATGTAGATGAATTAAAACTTATGGAAAGGTATCTTCCAACGCTTTCATAGAGGCATGTGCTCTTTGTTCTTCCAACCACAATCCAAGATGAGTGGGCTATGGTATCTGGGAAGGGACCACTCCAACTTCAGTAGCTTATCCAAAGTACCTGCCACCTGCACACATTCCAATCGAAAAAAGAGATTAGTAGCACATGTATATATGAGAAATAAGAATAATGCATGCATAAAACCTAAGCAGATAATAATGTGAAACACATGACAAAACAAATCAATAAATAAAAGCCTTGCTAATCAAGTGAATTTTGTTACAAATCTCTGATGTGCGTGCGATTTCGTGCTCGGGACTGTGCAACCGCGGAAGCGCGATTATGGGCTAGAAACCGTGGATCTACGATTGTGAAACAACGGATCTACATTTTTGATTGTGAAACCGTGGGTGGGCAATTTTGGCTAAAATGACAGGTCACCTCGGGATGCGTACAAATAATTAAAATCAAGCTTGCACTCTTAGTTTCTCGTCAGTTATGGATATATTTCGATAACCTGTCGGTATGCCAATTTAGCTCCTTTTGTTTTGTGGACCAATTATGATTTTATAGGCTTCCTAGGGCTTTGGAGGGGAATGAGAGGTGGCAAGCCTGACATGCCAAGTGGCAAATATGAACTGCTAGGTGGAAGGGGCAGTTACAGTGAGTCATTCAGTGTGGCTCACTTAACTGGGGTGATGTGGCTTCAAGTGGAGTGGGATGTGGGATGTTGTTTTATGTGAAGGGAAAAGGAGACAACAACAAATGAGTTGTGGTATGGGTGTTGGGAATCTGTCTCATGTGCAAGGACAAGGGGGACAGGAGTGGGTAAGATGTGGCAGGGGTGTTGGGTGAAGTGTCCAGGACACATGTCCAATGGGTAGATAGGGTATCCTAGGGCTTTGGAGGGGAATGAGAGGTGGTAAGCTTGACATGCCAAGTGGAAAATATGAATTGCTAGGTGGAAGGGGAAGTTACAATGAGTAATTCAGTGTGGCTAACTTAATTGGGGTGATGTGGCTTCAAGTGGAGTGGGATGTGGGATGCTATTTTATGTGAAGGGACAAGGAGACAAAAACAAATGAGTTGTGGCATGGGTGTTGGGAATCTATCTCATGTGCAAGGACAAGGGGGACAAGAGTGGGTAAGATGTGGCAGGGGTGCTGGGTGAAGTGTCCAGGACACATGTCCAATGGGTAGACAGGGTATCTTAGGGTGATTTTTCTAATTAAATAAATTAGGAAAATAGGCTGATGTGTAGGATTTTATATCCCTAAGTTTAGACTTAGGCATATAATTTTATTATGTAGGATTTGATGGTGGGGTGGTGAATGTGACTTAGAGGGTGTCGGATTTTGGTGTCTATAGTTGCCCCTTTTGTACTGCGTTGTGTACAACACAATGCGGTGCAAAAACTAATGACATCTAACTTTATTGGATGAATGGACTCAAATCTTCTTGACGCACAAGAATGAATGACTTTTGAAAATTTTGATTTGTTTGCTTACCCCCTCAATTGGTAAGTGGGTGACTAGTGAAGCCTAATAACCAATTGATGAAAAGGTTTTGATTTTTCTGTGTTTTTATGCAAATTATTACCCCAAGCTTGGTGACTTTCCATTCAAAATACCATTTGATTTGATTGACATGAATGTTTGTGTTTCGAAGAAACCAATCATCCTAGGTGTTTGTTCCAGTGACTCTTAGCAATTCCTTAATGCAGATTGATTGTATCATTACCGTGCTTTGTAGCCTCATAGAGTGGGCATCAATTTCGACCTTGGGTTGATTTGATTGAATTGTTCCTTGAGCCTATTAGACTTTAATTTGCTTTTGTTGTTTTTATTTATTTTTTATTTTTGTAATCGCTAATATGTGGTTTTTAAAGCGGTAACTGCGGTTGCGCGTTTTATCCTACGAGAATGCGTTTACGCGTTTTGTGGCACAAAACATAGGTTTGTGTTTTGACGCACCGTGGAAAATGCGGGTGCACGTTTTTTGTAGCCAAAAATGGTTATATAAAGGCGTGATGTCGCTTTCAAGTCATTCTGCCAGTTGTCATTTTGCGATTTGTTGGTGAGATGAGCGAGATGGAGCTTGGTGAGGGAAGTGGTGGTAGTGGCTCGGCTGGAGCGGAAGTCGGCGCCCGGTTTGCTGAGGTAGGTGGTCCCTCCTTTTTATGTTTTTGTTTGTTTGTTTTTTTTTTGTTGCTTTTTTTTTTTTTTCTTGTTTTTGATAATTAAGTGGGGTTGGTAATGAATTATTATTATTTTTTGTTTTTTAATACCTAGGAGTAAGTAATTTTTTTTGTTTTTGTTTTTGATTATTTAAGAGTAGGTAAATTTTTTTTTTTTGTTTTTGTTTACCTAGGAGTAGGTAAAATTTTTTATTTTGTTTTTGTTTACCTAGGAGTAGGTAATTTTTTTTTTTGTTTTTGATTACCTATGAGTAGGTAAAATTTTTTATTTTGTTTTTGTTTACCTAGGAGTAGGTAATTTTTTTTTTGTTTTGTTTTTTATTACCTAGGAGTAGGTAAATTTTTCATTTTTTTTTTATTACTTAGGAGTAGGTAAAATTTTTTTGTTTTGTTTTTGATTACCTAGGAGTAGGTAAAAAAATTCGTTTTGTTTTTTTTTGCTTATTTTATGTTTGTTTTGCTAATTTTAATTTGTTTGCTTTTCAAGTTAAGCTTCTTGATGCTCGACATAGGTGGCCGAGGACTATTTGGGGCGTAAGGGCCTTGGTTGCAGTTTGTTGCTCCATATTTGGTGTTGGGAGCATACTATCATTGGTCGCCCTACTGGTTTACCTTGTGGTGTGGATGCCACTTCTCCCCGTGCATACAGATGGGTATTCAATGAGGAGGTTAGTCGATCAACAATGAGCACTTTAGAGTACATAGATATCTTGAGTTCTCTGACTAGAGACGTGATGAGTTGGCATCCTTAGAGAGGTCTGGATTGGGCGACGAATGCAGCAAAGCTTCGTCGTATCAGATGGGGATGATGGGTTGTTGGCACTCATATTAGGGATATGAAGTTCATTTAGTTCTCGAGAGTGCAACGTTAGTTTGGGTTTGTTCAAGATGTTCTTGATGCGCCTGTTACCTATCGATGATGGGGTGATGAGCTAGGGCTACCTGTTGCTCCTAATTTTTGATGAGTCGACGATCCTTATGACGACCTTGAATTGGAGGTGCTTGAATTAGATGATGTGGGTACTACTACTGAGTATGATGCATGGTTTGTGAGTCAACCTCTTTGGACTCCTAGTGTTTTTGTAGATGACGATGAGAGTGATGATGATGCAGATGCTGGAGGTTGGGTTCCTTGGTCGGCAAAGCATTGATGAGGTAGCTCTTCGAGAGTTGATATGGGTACCAATTTTTTGTAGCCTGAGGAGGCTAGTCGTGATGGTGGCAATGGAGATGATGGAGGTGTTGGTAATGAGGATGCTCCCCCTCGACAGAGTGAGGAGGATTGGGACATGTTACAGGTTGAGCATGACAGCCTAGGTTTAGAGGTTACTCATCTGAAGGACGAGTTAGAATGGTACTAGGGCGAGGTGACTCACCTCCAGGGTGAGGTGGATAGGATACGTGATGGGCCTAGCAGCGATGCTCTCACTACAAATGACTTAGAGATTTCTAGGCTTGGAGGTGAGGTCACTCAGCTAAAGGATGAGCTAACTCAGCTACAAGCAAGGTCTGATGGTGGTTTCATTACGACTACTATTTTTGCTTTACGAGCAGAGATTTCTCAGTGGGTTTTTCATGAGGGTGCTGACTTGAGGAGCCTGCGCAAGTAGGCTATTTATATAAAGATGTTGGAGAACATTCTGCACCAATGTCAGATTCCTTTGCATGTTCCTCCTTCTTTGTCAGCCACTACTGCTACTCAAGGGACTGATAGGAGTCGCAAGACTCATCATTCATCAAGTTCTCATGGTGCTTCTACAACTTAGGGTCCTCAAAGGGATCCTACTAGTACTAGCTAGTGTGACTTGTCACTTCTCTTTTTGTATTTTGCTTTTTATTTTTATTTTATGAGCCTTAGTGCTTTGATGTATACAGCCTACGAATATTTTGTACCTTTGGGACTTTCATATTTATACATATATATACATGGCTTTGTATTTTGGTTATCTCATGTGTTAATGTTTATTATGATGCTTTTTATATATGCTTTGCTTGTGCATATGTGTGCAATGTTCACATTTTATACTTGTGCTATGATAAATGAATGTAACTAACATGTAATATGCAGCTTATGTTTTTTTCATTTAACTATATGATGATATGCATGATATTTTTGTAATATTTTATAGCTCAGAGTAGTTGACCATTACTTGTTCATTTTTGCAATTGGGGGTATCCAACTTGATGACTCTTCATGTTTGGTATACGGTGGGTGTATGTATGTGATATTGTAGAACATGTGATAATGATATGATATTTGGTATGGTTTTTGATATATAACATTGGAGGATTTTCAAAGACTCAAATAGTCTAGTGATTTTAACCATTTTCTCAATGTTCTTCTAACCTTCTTTAGGACCAAGGTGTGTGCAATTGGATTTCTTTTTTGAATCTTTCATTTGGGAATGACCCTAAGTAATCAAGAATTAGTGTATGTGTATGTGAAGTTCATTAAATCATGATGAGTAAAATTTGACGGTACCTATTTGGGTTTACCAATTAGCTAGCTTATCCGTATGTGCGGTCAGAGGTCTTTTCTCTTTGGAGAAAGACGTGTCGCCCTGCAGGAGTTTACTCCACTGCCAGTCAAGCGTCTATAGCTTCGATGGAGATTCACTCCATAGTTCAATGATTCGATCTTTGAGCTTTGGTGATGACTACATAAATTTCTAAGGAGAATGTAGTACGATCCTTATTGCTTTTGTGATCTATGGTGTGTGTATAGTATTTATCATGATAGAGTTTGGGGAATCGGATTCTCAACCGAAGTGTGATGAGAATGTGATCCTATCCTTATTGTCTACCTTTTTTAATTTAATTATTTGGATTGTTGTGATGGTGGTGAAAACCACCTTTTTGATTTGGACTATGTTGCGTAATGGGACAAGCGGGGAATATTTCATTTTCGCTTCAAGGTTGTACCCAAGTTGGCATTATATTTTCTTACTCAAAATGTTTTTAAATTTGTAAAGTGTTTTTGGTTCAAGATTGCTTCGGGGTCAATCTACCATACCCAAGACTTTCTTAATGTGTCATAAGTGCTTTGGTCCTAAAGAAAATTGGACATATTATGATTTGTGGTTTTTCATTAGACATTTTTTTTGAGTGATTGAAAATTTGATTTATGATATAGTAAAACATGGGTGAGTATGAACTTTGTTGATTTGCGAAGAGTCTTAGTTGGGTATCCCCAATTATTTGGAACTTGTTTTTTTTAACTTGGTCTTATCATCACCACTATGAAAGATCACTGAAAATGGGATGGGATGGATTCAATTATGTGTTTATTCTAATGCTGGTATATGCGTGTGATATGCCTATTTAATGCACTAGATTTTTTTTTTTTGCAAATGCAACATGCTAAGTGCTAGATAGACATTTATATTTACAATATAAAGAAACTCTGGAAATAAAAATTCTTTTTTTTTTGTTTTAAGCCATGTACATATATATACATATATTACAAGTCATTTCATGCATAAAATACCTTTAGGTGCATTATGTTTAGTGGTTTTGGCTCTAGTTCTCCTTCCAAGTTGGCAAGTCTATATGTTCCTGGTCCCAATTTATGCTTTACAATGTACAGGCCTAACCAATTAGCGACAAATTTATCTCTTAAGTGTGGCAATGCATTGGTATTTTGTTGATTTTCTTTGAGCACTAGGTCCCCCACTTGAAATTCATGAGGATGGAATTTTGCGTTATAAGCACGTTTAATTCTGTCTTGATATACTCGTAAGTGATCTAAAGCATTGATACGTTTTTCATCAATAAGTGTCAATTGGTCAAGATGTGCTTGTCTAGCTATTTCATCGTCCATGAATTCCTATAATGCTATTCACAAGGAAGGTATCTCGATCTCTAAAGGTAATATAGCTTCAACACCGTATACTAGTGAAAATGGTGTCACTCCCGTTGGCGTTCTGAAGCTTGTTCTGTAAGCCCATTCTTTGGAACTTGTTTTTTTTACTTGGTCTTATCATCACCACTATGAAAGATCACTGACAATGGGATGGGATGGATGTAATTATGTGTTTATTCTAATGCTACTATATGCGTGTGATATGCCTATTTAATGTGTGTGATATCCCCAATTCTTTGGAACTTATTTTTTTTACTTAGTTTTATCATCACCACTATGAAAGATCACTGAAAATGGGATGGGATGGATGCAATTATGTGTTTATTCTAATGCTACTATATGCGTGTGATATGCCTATTTAATGCACTAGATTTTTTTTTTTTGCAAATGCAACATGCTAAGTGCTAGATAGACATTTATATTTACAATATAAAGAAACTCTGGAAATAAAAATTCTTTTTTTTTGTTTTAAGCCATGTACTTATATATACATATATTACAAGTCGTTTCATGCATTAAATACCTTTAGGTGCATTATGTTTAGTGGTTATGGCTCTAGTTCTCCTTCCAATTTGGCAAGTCTATATGTTCCTGGTCCCAATTTATGCTTTACAATGTACGAGCCTAACCAATTAGTGACAAATTTATCTCTTAAGTGTGGCAATGCATTGGTATTTTGTTGATTTTCTTTGAGCACTAGGTCCCCCACTTGAAATTCATGAGGATGGAATTTTGCGTTATAAGCGCATTTAATTCTGTCTTGATATACTCGTAAGTGATCTAAAGCATTGATACATTTTTCATCAATAAGTGTCAATTGGTCAAGACATTCTTGTCTAGCTGTTTCATCATCCATGAATTCCTGTAATGCTATTTGCAAGGAAGGTATCTCGATCTCTAAAGGTAATATAGCTTCAACACCGTATACTAGTGAAAATGGTGTCACTCCCGTTGGCGTTCTGAAGCTTGTTCTGTAAGCCCATTCTTTGGAACTTGTTTTTTTTACTTGGTATTATCATCACCACTATGAAAGATCACTGAAAATAGGATGGGATGGATGTAATTATGTGTTTATTCTAATGCTGCTATATGCGTGTGATATGCCTATTTAATGTGTGTGATATCCCTAATTCTTTGGAACTTATTTTTTTTACTTAGTCTTATCATCACCACTATGAAAGATCACTGAAAATGGGATGGGATGGATTCAATTATGTGTTTATTCTAATGCTGCTATATGCGTGTGATATGCCTATTTAATGCTCTAGATTTTTTTTTTTGCAAATGCAACATGCTAAGTGCTAGATAGACATTTATATTTACAATATAAAGAAACTCTGGAAATAATTTTTTTTTTTTTTGTTTTAAGCCATGTACATATATACACATATATTACAAGTCGTTTCATGCATAAAATGCCTTTAGGTGCATTATGTTTAGTGGTTTTGGCTCTAGTTCTCCTTCCAAGTTGGAAAGTCTATATGTTCCTGGTCCCAATTTATGCTTTACAATGTATGGGCCTAACCAATTAGCGGTAAATTTATCTCTTAAGTGTGGCAATGCATTGGTATTTTATTGATTTTCTTTGAGCACTAGGTCCCCCACTTGAAATTCATGAGGATGGACTTTTGCGTTATAAGCACATTTAATTTTGTCTTGATATACTCGTAAGTGATCTAAGGCATTGATATGTTTTTCATCAATAAGTGTCAATTGGTCAAGATGTGCTTGTCTAGCTATTTCATCGTCCATGAATTCCTATAATGCTATTCGCAAGGAAGGTGTCTCGAGCTCTAAAGGTAATATAGCTTCAACATCATATACTAGTGAAAATGGTGTCACTCCCGTTGGCATTCTGAAGCTTGTTCTGTAAGCCCATAATACCAAAGGAAGTTGAGTATGCCAATCTCAGTGATTCTCTTTGACCATTTTCTTGAGGATAGATACCATTGTTTTGTTGGTTGCTTCAGCTTGCCCATTTGCTTGTGGGTCATAAGGTGTGGAGAAACTGTGTAGAATTTTGAATTTGTTGCACAATGCTCTAACTTCCTTATTCTTAAATAACTTCCCATTATCATAAATTATTTTTGAGGGTATTCCAAAACGACAGATAATATGTTAAAGTATAAAATTCACTATTCAAGGTCTAGTCATAGTGGTCATTGGAATTGCTTCTACCCATTTTGTGAAATATTCTGTCATAGTTATGATGAACTTATGTTGTCCTGATGAAGCAGGTGCTATTTTGCCAATCAAATCGAGACCCATTGTGAAAAGGGCCAAATACTTTGAATGGGTTGTAATGCATGCGATGGTACATGAGTCAAATTTGCATGATATTGGTACTTTTGACACCTTTTGACATATTTACAATAGTCATTTTCCATGGTCGGCCAATAGTATCCCATGCACAGTATTCTCTTTGCAATGACCATTCCACTGAAGTGGCCACTGCAAGTACCATCGTGGGCTTCTATTATTGCTCGTTATGCTTCGATTGGATCTAAACATCGTAATAATATTCCATAATACCCACGTTTATATAATACATCCCCCAATAGAGTAAAATGAATTGCTTTTTGTTTGAATTTTATTTTTGCAGTTCGTGTCATTTCTATTGGGAGTATTCCAGACTTGAGAAAGTCTCTTATCTCATCAAGGTAAGAATTGTAAGGTTCAGCATGTACCAAGCAAACGTTCTTCTCACATGTAGGTTTTGCCTTTTGAATTGATGATTTTGACATTGTTGTAATGATTAGCGATTGTACTTATCCATGTTTATTCTTAGGGATGAGAGATCCTAAAGAAGCCATTGCATCCGCAAATCTATTTATCGATCATGGTAAATTACTAATTTTGTACTAGTCAAATTTTTCTAGCAACCTTATTGCTACTTCATGGTATTTCTTTAATACTGGTTATTTACACTGGTATTCTCCTTTTACTTGGTATACAACTAGTTGAGAATCCCTAAATATGCTTAGCCTTTTTATGCCCATCACTATAGCTAATTGAAGACCTAAGATTAAGGCTTCATACTCTGCATTATTATTGGTGCATGTGAAGTCAAGTTTGAATGATAAAGGAATTGGTATTCCTTCAGGTGTATAAAACAAGACTCCCGCACCTTGTCCTTTTTTGCACTTGGATCCGCCAAAGAACATTGTCATATCTACTTCTTCCTCAGGAGAAACTAATTCCTCTTGTTTTGCAATAGAAAATACTGAATCATTTGGAAGCTCAATGATTAATGGTTTATCGTTATGTAGCGGAGCTTCTGCTAGTTGATCAGCTATCACTTGATCTTTTATGGATTTTTGACTTACAAATTCAAGATCAAATTTGGTTAAAAGCATTATCCATTTAGCAGTTCGAGTGTTGTTGTATGTACAAGTCATCATGTATTGCAGAGGATTTTCTCTAGCTATGACATAGGTAGTATTGCTTAGCATGTAATGTCTAAGTTTCTTAGTGGCGAAAACCATTGCTAAGCATAACTTTTTTACATAAGCATATCTTGTTTCGTAACTTACCAGTGTTCGACTAATACAGTAAATTGCTTGCTCCTTATGTTTTTCGTTCTTTTGTGCAAACATGGTACCTAGTGCAAAATATGTTGCAAAAATGTATAAGTGAAAAGGGATTCCTGATCTAGGTGGTGTAAGAACTAGAGGTGATGCCAGATACTTCTTTATGTCATCAAATGCTTCTTGAAATTTAGTTGTCCATGAAAATATCACTCCCTTTTGTAACAGGCGATTGAAAGGCCTGCATTTATCTAAGAGTTGTGAGATGAATTGTTAGATAGACTGGATTTTTCCTTGTAAAATATGCAACTCTTTCAATATTTTGGGAGGTGGCATTTCTAATATTTCTTTCACCTTACCTAGATCTACTTCAATGCCTCACTTGGAGACAATGAATCCTAGAAGTTTTCCTGATGTGACTCCGAATACACACTTCTTAGGATTTAGCCTTACTTTGTGTTCTATCAATCGATCAAACACTTTTTCTAGTACATCGATGTGCTCAAGATGTGTTTTTGATTTAGCAATCAAATCATCTACGTAATCCTCAATGATCTTATGCATATAATCATGAAATATGTATGTCATAGCTCATTGATATGTTTCTCCTGCATTATTAAGTCCAAAAGGCATCACTCTATAATAGAATGTCCCCCAGGGTGTTGTAAATACCATCTTGTGTTGGTCTTTGGGATTAATTTGAATTTGGTTGTATCCCAAGAAACTGTCCATTAAGAAAAGCATTTCATGACTAGCACAAGAATCTACTAGTTGATCGATATTAGGCAAAGGAAAATCATCTTTAGGACACACTTTGTTTAAGTGTCGAAAATCAGTGCATATGCGTATCCCTCCATTCGGTTTGAAAATAGGCACTATGTTTGAAAGCCACTCTGGGTAATCAATTGGTACTATGAAGTGCCCATCCAACAACTTTTGCAGCTCTTCTTTCATAATTAATGCGACTGTTGGATGAACTTTCCTAAGATTTTGTTTGAAAGACTTTGCATCATGTGCTAGTGTAAAGTTGTGGATTATCAGGTCTAGATCTAAACCAGACATGTATTTTTATGACCATGCGAACACTTCTTTCTTTTTCATTAGCATGTTTATTATGCGTTCTTTTTCTTCTGTGGATAAATATTTTGCTATTTTGACAATCTGGGGATTATCCACGTCTTCACTAAGGTTCATGTCTATAGACTCTTTGATTAACATGTAAGAACCTTCTTCTAGTTGATGCGGAGTTGGGATGAGATGGATATCATCCACCACATTTTCAAATATCTCCAGGGTTTCCCCCTCTATCTCATTTTGAAAAAAATATTTGTTTGATGATGAAGGTTGCCATGGAATATATGCATTTGAAGTGTGCAACAACTCTTCAGACATGATAAACTCGACAGTGGATGGCGAGGATGAGATCCTGTCCATGGCTATGAGACTGGTGTCAAAATGGATCAGTTTTGTCTCATCATATGTATTATGGAGTGGGGTGAGAAAATAAAAAAAATCATGTTGACTTGATGTAAATGAGGTGGTTGTGATTCGATAATTTATGACTCATATTATCTAGGTTGCAACTGACCTAATGTGTGTGATTGGTTGTGCTGTATGTGATGCCAATGTGATGGAGGAGGTTCTAGTTCAGAACCCTCACTCTCTTTGTTTATCTAAAAAAGAGTGCAGTCTATTGGGAATTTCTTTTGATACCAGTCATCTCTTTATATATTTTCTCCATATATTATCTCCTCTTGAGACTCTTCTTCTTATTGATTAAGCCATTCAGGACGTGCCTATGCTTGTATCATTCTTCTAGCTTGCATTTCATGCATATGATTCATGAATATAATTTTAGTTTCATCCTCTTCATCATCGTCACTTATCCAAAAACCATTAACATTTGTGTGAGGTACCAATACTAGTGGCGTATCGTCTGGCCTAAGGTAGGTCATCTCTTTAGGATCTTCTGGCTCTTGCTGTAAGGCTTGCTCTTGAGAGTAAAAAGTGTAGATTTGGTACCCACCATCTATTTTTTCATACTCATCATTAGGTTCATCTTCCTCATCGCTCATTTCTTCCTCTTTGCATTCTATGTTAGGTTCTTGGAAATATTGATTAAGCGAAGAGCTTGCGATGGAAGGTTTATAGCCTAGACCAGAGCGGTCACTTGGTTATCTATATTCTGGTTTAATAATGAGGTGAGGACATTGTTCATGTCTTCCAAGTCCATATCCTTGCCAACTAACCCTTCAAAAATATCTCATTGGGAAACTTGGGTTCGATAGATAATCAATGTTTTCATTAAACTCTTGTAAAGAGTTGTCATTTTGAGGAGGTGTATCTGATGAAGAATCTACCCATCCATATATAAAATTGATTGGATTTATTTTAGAACCCATTCTATACATATCACCTATAGCTAAAGGTGGGTCATGAGGATGACCGTAATCCCTGACCGACTCAATGGGTGGTGTAACTGTGACACTTTCAATAATGTACTCACCAATACCTGGATTGGCGAGATGTACTGCAACTCTAGATGGTTGGGAGGCTAATGGCTTAGCCGATGAAGAGGGTTCTTGTACATTAGCCTGTGGCTCCAATGGCGGTAGTGGATTATCTCTAATAGGTGGCTCTATTTGTGAGACTACACGTTCTAATGATTGTGATTTAGTGATGGATGGTGTGGGTTGTGCTCTAAATGTGAATGGTTGTTATGGATCTAGAAGTTTAATGGATGGAGTTAGCAATTGGTTAGCTAGATGGGTAGGTGCCACTTGAAAATGAAATGCAATGTTTGAAGGTTGCATTGAGCTAACGCTTTTGGATGCAAAAGTTGGGTCAACTATAGGCAATTCTTCTTGAATGGGTGCTTTTGAGGATGTGCTACTAGATGGAATGGTACTAATGACTAATGGTTGGATAGTTAGGTACGTTTATGGAAGCAAGGGCTCATATGGGTTTGAAATAAAGTTGCATTATTTGAAAGGTTCTGTGTCAGCTGGTATGCAATGCACTTTGCCTTCATGTACATATTTTAAGCATTGATGTAATGTTGAAAGTACACACTTAATTTTCCTAATCCAAGGACGTCCAAGAAGTATGTTGTATTGCATTTATTCTTCCAAGATGTGGAAGAGAACATGTATTGTTTCCACCCCCACGGTGATGGGAAGAATAAAATTCTCCACAGTTGAGCATAAAGCATCATTAAAATCCCTAAGGGTGAATGTGGATGTTGTGATATGAGATGATGGGATGTTGAGCTTCATTATTGCAGGTGTGGTGAGGAGGTTGATTGAAGAACCAGTATCAAAAAGCACTCTCTTGAATGGTTTCCTGCCAATGTGAGCTCCTATGTGCAGTGGTGGATCAGGTGAATCTATTGAGATTTGTTTTTTCTTGAAGTCATAAAATACTATCGAGGGTTCCATAGATTTTTGCACACTCCCTACAAAGGAATTGAATGCATCAGGGTCTTCTGACTGAACTTGGATATACTTTAAAATTTCCATCAATGCTTCCCTATGAGGTGTTGATTGTTGAATTAGCTTATATATTGACAATTTTTTCAAAGCCATTTTTAAGCTTTGTGTTAACCGACTGTTCAAAGTAACAACTGGAAAATTGTGGAACGACGGTGGTGGAATGTTTGGTCCAAGTTGTATGGGCACATTTTTTGGTTGTGTTGTTGGAGCCTGTGTTGTGCAATTAGCTTGCCTCTATCCATGGGTAACTATGCTAATAGCTCCTACAAAACCTTGCGGTGGTTGAGACACATAATTAACCTGGTTGGGAGGAACTGTAGAAGTTGATGCTCCCATCTGTTTTTTATTTGCCTCTCAATGTGGCAAAGGTGTTTGATAGATGCCTAGGTTTTGATTATTTTGGGCTAGTGGATTGTCAACTTTGATTGTACCTGCTTCCAATAAATCTTGTACAATTCCTTTAAATCCATGACAACCTTCGATATCATATCCTCTTTGTCTATGATAGATGCAAAAGAGGTGTTCTTTGTAACCTTTTATTTTTGGTTTGTTAGGATCTTCAGGTTTCATTTTTTGCAATGTAAAAAGTTTTATTGCATACAACTTCTAAAACACTAATGAATATGGCTCTTGTACTGGTGTGTAATTTATTTTTGTCTTAAAATGATGTTGTTGCCTTTCTGCAGGTTGTGTATGATTTTGTGCCTGCTGTGGGGGTGGAACCACTTGATAATTCAATTTTTGTGGTTGTTGTTGTGGTTGGGGTTGTTGGATTTGTATTTGGGTCAGTTGATTTAACTATGGTTGGCCCAAAACTATCTGGTTAACCTGCACAGTATTATATTGACCATGGTTATTCCCCTTTTGATTCTTATTGTGCCACTCTTTCTTCTTAGGCTTTATCTTGCCTTCTTGGATTTTTATTTCTTCAATCAGTTTTGCTTGGGCAAGTGCCTCATCGAATGTTCTATACTATTGTAGCTGTAGTAATGAGGATATGGGTATATCAAAACTCTTTGTGAACATTCGTATTATCTTTGGCATAGGGAGGGAAAATGGTAATTTGATCATGACTAATATCCACCTATAGCAAAATTCATAGACCGATTCATCGTCATATTATTTTAGATATATCAAATTAGTCAATGTGGTTTGTTTTCTAGCATTCAGAGCAAATATTTGCAAGAACTGGTCCACTAGTTGTTCAAAGGTAAAGACACTTTGATGTGGCAGGTGGTTTTACCAGTCTTGTGCTTCTCCCACTAGTGTTTGAGGAAATGTATGTAATAGTAATGCATCATTGTTTTTGATTCTAAAGCATGCATTCACAAATCTAGTTATATGCTCACGGGGGTCCTCTTCCCATTTAAATTCAAGCTTTGGTATTTGAAAATCTTGTGGATATGGTGGCTCAGGTACCAAAGTATAAATAGGGTGATTGAGTAGTTATGTTAAAGTTGGATTTTGATATTGCAAACATGGGGTTTGCATGGCAAGACTATCAATCTGACTTTGTAAAAATTGGTATCTAGAGTCATCCACATGACTGACACTTGAATGTACTTGATGCTTCTGGTAATGGGGTGGATTGTATGTAGGTCATGGGTGATAAGACATAGGTGGCTGAAATGTGTTATGGTATGGATGTTGAGAGATGTTATGGTATGGATGGGGTGATGGTGGTATGATGTTACACTGACCTACTACGTTAGCATATGGGTGTGGTGGTTGATTATGAACTACAATGGTAGAAGGAGGGTGCATTACCCAAGACGGATCTTGGATAAAGGTATTAGGTTGATGTGATGTAGGTGGAAAATTTTGCTCAATCCCTTGCAAATGTTGGTTGGGGTCAGGGTTCATGCTACTATTAGCATTATCTAAAATTATTTGTTGCAGCTGTAAGAAGGCTTATTGCATAGAAATTGTGTTTGAAGTAGGAACCGCTACATGTGATGTGGTAGATTGGGTTGGTTGTGGGACAACCATGGTAGTGGAAGTAGGTGGGGAGTAAGTAGCAAAAGGTATCGCTATTGACTGTCGTATGGTATGAGATGTATGTCCTACGAGTGTGGCAGGATAAATGGATGTTGGGGCTTGTGAAACAATTGGAATTGTTTCATACAAGGGATTAGTGGAAACGGTCATTTGTTGAGGTAATATGGGGGATAATTGGTTGGTTGACGATGGTTGATTAGACAATGCTATAGTAGCTAACTAAAAAAAAGGATTGGTGAAAATCTATTCTGATTGTTGCGGATAGGTGAATGTGGATTCTTGTTGTGATAAGGGTATGACACGGGATGAGATGGAGAGTGGTGGCAATGATGGGAAGACCATTCTAGCTACATTCAAGTACATTATAATAGTATCCATATCGAACATGGTGACATGACTATCTACCACTGCAGGAGGTTCACTCCTAGGTGTCTCAGGTATGGTTGTGTGAGTAGCCCTATGTATAATGTCTATGTCTGTATTAGGGGCATTATTAGAAGGACCTACATTAATACTTTGAGACATAGAAAAGGGGCATGCCTAATTTTACTACCACCGAAGTGGGAGGGATGTTACCAGACTGAGAGACCATAGGGGAAGACCACTGCCTTTGGTTTGACACTAGTTTCTTAGCTTGACCACGAGTCACTACCATATGCTATTATGTTGTACAATGCCAAGTGCGACTATCTATGTAAATAAAATAACAATATGATGCAATACAACACGTAAAATAAACAAACACACAAAGTTTTTGAAGCTAGATTTTTGTGTTTCTTTTTTTTCAAAAAGTAAAAAGGTCGTGTGCTCAATGTTTTGCCCTAAATGAATCTAGGATTTCACCTGTATACTCATAGCTCAAAAACTTGGATATGAACTCCAGGTCACATAATCCTACCTATAATGTGTGGTAATGAATCCCACACACGACCAGGGAGCACAGGTCCTACCAATTCCTCACCCAGTTCACCCGCAGTCTGTGATACACCTCTTTGAGGAGAAATGCATGCTATAACCCACGGGCTATGAAGGATCTTGGAATCAACCTTGGCAAAGAATAGGGTATGATGTTGGTGGTTCGGTGATGAAATCCAAATCCGGCGGTGATGAAATCCAACCATTTTCCAATGTTTATGTGAGTGTGTGGTGGTTTTGTTTGATTATTGTGGTATGCAAGATTATCATGCAATTTTGTTTTAATGCCTAAATGGAGGAAAACATAAAATAGAGAATGAAAAACAAAAAATCAGGGGAAAAGGTACCAATTTCAGGTCTAACTTAATAAGAATCTGTTTAACAGGGCTAACCATGGATGCGGTGTTAGTTATAGTAAACCGTGGGTGCGCGGTTTGCCAACCATGCTGTTGCGGTTGGGATATCCCAACCGTGGATGCGCGGGTCCTTTCTATCAACAAAAATAGAATAATTTTTTACATACCCAAACTTGAAATACACACCTGAGCTATTTCTATCCTGGTGAATGCAAAATTATCTATTTTCTACTATGCAAATGCAGAATTTCTTCATTTTTTTTCTTGTTATTTTATATATGAATGCACAATTTTAAATATTTTCTCCTATCTCTAAGACCTAAGTGCATACAAAGGCATACAAGACTAAGACTGTTAATCTATTTAAATGCAATCTAAACTTAACTAAAGAAAAAAATGAAACAAAGAGCATGAAGTATAGACCTGTGTTCTTTTCGTCGCTCCTTCCTGTTGTAAACTGTTGGTATGCGTTTTTGAAATAGCAATTGCGTTTCTATGTTTTATCGAACCAAGAACTACGCGTCTACATTTTCTCCAACCAAGAATCACGTGTTTGTGTTTCCTTAGACAGAAATCGCGTTTCCACAATGAACAATTCGAGCGCAAGGTTTTTTTAATGTATCGATTCAAAATTGAATCTGTGTGCATCTCGAATTCCCAAAACCTGTAGGTGCAAACAGAGATCAGTAAATTTAAAAAGAAGCAAGGCAAAAAAAAATGGAACCCTTGGGTGGTCCCACCGTGATCGCCATTTTTGTAACCAAAATAATTGAGCAATGAAATATGTAAAACACAGAGAGAAAAAATTGCCAAAATTGCTTTTCTTTATTGATTTTGATACAATTTGTTACAAGAATGAATTTTGGATTACCCCAAGTATGTTTGGGACAATGTTACAATGCTTTATCGCTCTATATTGATGCAGATGAATGAAAATTTATGGAAAGGTATATTCCAACGCTTTCACAGAGGCACATTCTCTTCATTCTTCCAGCCACAATCCAAGATGAGTGGGCTTTGGTATCCGGGAAGGGACCACTCCATCTTCAACAACTTATCCAAAGTACCTGTCACCTGCACACAATCCAAACGATAAAAGGGATTAGTAGCACCTATATATATGAGCAATAAGAATAATGCATGCATAAACCCTAAGTAGATAATATTATGAAATAAATGATAGAACAAATCAACAAATAAAATCCTTGCTAATCAAGTAAATTCTATTACAGATCTCTAATGTGCATGCAATTTCATGCTCGAGATTGTGGAACCGCAAAAGCGTGGTTGTGGGCTGGAAATCACAGACCTATGGTTGTGAAACCATGGACCTACGTTTTCAGTTGTGAAATCACGGACGAGCAGTTTCGACTGAAATAATAGGTCACCTTGGGATGCATACCAATAGTCAAAATCGAGCTTGCACTCTCAGTTTCTCATCAGGTCTGGATATATTTCGATAGCCTGTCGGTATGCCAATTCATATCCCTTTGTTTTGTGGACCAATGATGCTTTTATAGGCTTCCTAAGGCTTTTGATGGGAATGAGAGGTGACAAGCCTGACATGCCAAGTGGTAAATCTGAACTGCTAGGTGGAAGGGGCAGTTACAATGAGTCATTCAGTGTGGCTCACTTAACTAGGGTGATGTGGCTTCAAGTGGAGTGGGATGTTGTTTTATGTGAAGGGACAAGGAGACAACAACAAATGAGTTGTGGCATGGGTGTTGAGAATCTGTCTCATGTGCAAGGATAAGGGGGACATGAGTGTGTAAGATGTGGCAGGGGTGTTGGGTGAAGTGTCCATGACACATTTCCAATGGGTAGATAGGGTATCCTAGGGATTTGGAGGGGAATGAGAGGTGGCAAGCCTGACATGCCAAGTGGAAAATTTGAACTGCCAGGTGGAAGGGGCAGTTACAGTGAGTCATTCAGTGTGGCTCACTTAACTGGGGTGATGTGGCTTCAAGTGGAGTGGGATGTGGGATGCTGTTTTATGTGAAGGGACAAGGAGACAACAACAAATGAGTTGTGGCATGGGTGTTGGGAATCTGTCTCATGTGCAAGGAAAAGGGGGATAGGAGTGGGTAAGATGTAGCAGGGGTGCTGGGTGAAGTTTCCATGACACATGTTCAATGGGTAGACAGGGTATCCAGGTGATTTTCCTAATTAAATAAATTATGAAAATAGGATGATGTGTAGGATTTTATATCCCTAAGTTTAGACTTAGGCATATAATTTTATTATGTAAGATTTGATGGTAGGGTGGTGAATGTGAATTAGAGGGTGTCAGATTTTTGTGTCTACACTACATACCAGGAAAAAGGAAAGAATGTCAACTGGAATAAATATGGGGACAAGAAAAATAATAAGGATCTAAATGTATGCTTTGTGTGTGAAGCTCTGGATCATTATGCAAATCAATGCTCAGAGAGAGCTGATAGAAGAAAACCAATAGAAGAAACCCCTCATAAGATTTATGTTGCCACTAGTAATCCCAAACCTTAAGGGCAAACCACTCCATTTCTTTAAAAATGAAAATTAGGCAAGAAAGAAGTTTGTATCTTAATAGATTGTGGTGCAACTAATAGTTTTACATCTTCCAGTATTATGAGGGACATACTGGTAAGGCCTGGGTTTATGGCAAATGGTTGGCAAGTTGAGTATAGTTCAAGATAAACCTATATGGTCAACCAAATTCTATTTGAATCCCAGATAGATATCCCTCAAGTAAAATTAAATTGGCATATGTATGTAGCACCCTTGCATGCTTTTGATATTATCCTAGGTTTAGATTGGTTGAAAGCTCACAAAGCCTTGCTTAATTTTGAAGAGATATGGTTGGATTTCACAGATGATTCCAATCAGCAAATCCATGTTCATTGTAATAGAGTAACTTTAGAACCCCACCCAATGACTACTATGCAAGTTAAAAAGGCATTAAGAAAAAGGTGTAGGCTTTATATATTCAAATTGAAAAAGGAAGAAGAAACTGAGTCTAGCTCTGCTTTGTTTCAACAATATCATGTATTGAATGAGTTTAGAGATGTTTTCCCTAAGGATCTGCTTGGACTTCCTCCAAAAAAAGATTGACTTTTCTATTGACCTCTTACCAGGAGCATCACCTATAGCTAGGATTCCTTATCGAATGAATCCCCTTGAATTACAAGAACTCGAGACCCAGCTTCAGGATTTATTAGAAAAAGGACACATCAAGCCTTGTCTCACCATGGGGAGCACCCATTTTTTTTGTCAAGAATAAGGATGGATCCTTGAGATTTTGTATCGACTATAGAATGATTAATAAAATGATAGTGAAAAAAAAAGTATTCCTTACCAAGGATTGATGATATTTTTGATCAGTTGAGAGGAGCAACTATCTTCTCAAAAATTGACCTTAGGTCATGGTACCACCAATTAAGAATCAAGGAGGAAGATGCTTTCAAGACTGCTTTTAGAACTTGTTATGGGTATTATGAGTTCACAGTACTACCTTTTTATTTAACAAATACCCCAGCTGCCTTCATGAACTTGATGAATAGTGTATTTAGGGAGCAGTTGGATCAGTTCGTATTGATATTTTTGGATGATATTTTTATCTATTCTCGAAATAGGGAAGAGCATGATCAACACATGAGAATAGTTCTAGAAATACTCAGGATAAATCAGTTGTATGGAAAATCATATAAGTGTGAGTTTTATACACCACAAGTATAGTATTTGGGGCACATAGTCTTAGTTGATGGGGTTGCAGTTGATGAGGTGACAAGCCTGACATGCCAAGTGGTAAATATGAACTACAAGGTGGGAGGGGCAGTTATAATGAGTCATTCAGTGTGGCTTACTTAACTAGGGTGATGTGGATTCAAGTGGAGTGGGATGTGGGATGTTGTTTTATGTGAAGGAACAAGGTGACAACAATAAATGAGTTGTGGCATGGGTGTTGAGAATCTATCTCATGTGTAAGGACAAGGGGGGCATGAGTGTGTAAGATGTGGTAGGGGTGTTGGGTGAAGTGTCCATGACACATTTCCAATGGGTAGACAGGGTATCCTAGGGCTTTGAAGGGGAATGAGAGGTGGCAAGCCTGACATGCCAAGTGGCAAATCTGAACTGCCAGGTTGAAGGGGCAGTTACAGTGAGTCATTCAATGTGACTCACTTAACTGGGGTGATGTGGCTTCAAGTGGAGTGAGATGTGGGATGTTGTTTTATGTGAAGGGACAAGGAGACAACAACAAATGAGTTGTGGCATGGGTGTTGGGAATCTATCTCATGTGCAATGACAAGGGGGACAAGAGTGGGTAAGATATGGCAGGGGTGTTGGGTGAAGTGTCCAGGACACATGTCCAATGGGTAGACAGGGTATCCTAGGGTGATTTTCCTAATTAAATAAATTAGGAAAATAGGATGATGTGTAGGATTTTATATCCCTAAGTTTAGACTTAGGCATATAATTTTATTATTTAAGATTTGATGGTGGGGTGATGAATTTGACTTAGAGGGTGTTAGATTTTGGTGTCTACACTACATACCAGGAAAAAGGAAAAAATGCCAACTAGAATAAATATGGGGACAAGAAAAAGAATAAGGATCCAAATGTATGCTTTATGTGTGAAGCTCTGGATCATTATGCAAATCAATGCTCGGAGTGATTTGATAGGATAAAACCAATAGAAGAAACCCCTCATAAGATTTATGCTGCCACTGGTAATCCCAAACTTTTAGGGCAAATCACTCCATTTCTTTAAAAATGAAAATTAGGCAAGAAAGAAGTTTGTATCTTAATAGATAGTGGTGCAACTAATAATATTATATCTTCCAGTATTATGAGGGACATACTGGTAAGGCTTGGGTTTATGGCAAATGGATGGCAAGTTGAGTATGGTTCAAGATAAACCTATATGGTCAACCAAAGTCTATTTGACTTCCAGATAGATATCCCTCAAGGAAAATTAAATTGGCATATGTATGTAGCACCCTTGCATGCTTTTGATATTATCCTAGGTTTAGATTGGCTAAAAGCTCACAAAGCCTTGCTTAATTTTGAAGAGATATGGCTGGATTTCATAGATGATTCCAATAAGTGAATCCATGTTCATTGTAATAGAGTGACTTTAGAACCCCACCTGATGACTACTATGCAAGTTAAAAGGGCTTTAAGAAAAGGGTGTAGGCTTTATGTATTAAAATTGAAAAAGGAAGAAGAAACTGAGTCTAGCTCTGCTTTTTTTCAACAATATCATGTATTGAATGAGTTTAGAGATGTTTTCCCTAAGGATCTGCTTGGACTTCCTCCAAAAAGAGATTGATTTTTCTATTGACCTCTTACCAGGAGCATCACCTATAGCTAGGATTCCTTATCGAATTACTCCCTGTGAATTACAAGAACTCAAGACCCAGCTTCAGGATTTATTAGAAAAAGGACACATCAAGCCTAGTGTCTCATCATGGGGAGCACCAGTTTTTTTGTCAATAAGGATGGATCCTTAAGAGTTTGTATCGACTATAGAATGCTTAATAAAATGATAGTGAAAAAAAAAGTATTCCTTACCAAGGATTGATGATATTTTTGATCAATTGAGAGGAGCAACTATCTTCTCAAAAATTGACCTTAGGTCAAGGTACCACCAATTACAAATCAAGGAGGAAGATGCTTTCAAGACTGCTTTTAGAACTTGTTATGGGAATTATGATTTCATAGTATTGCCTTTCGGTTTAACAAATACCCTAGATGCCTTCATGAACTTGATGAATAGTGTATTTAGGGAGCAGTTGGATCAGTTTGTATTGATATTTCTAGATGATATTTTGATCTATTCTCGAAATAGGAAAGAGCATGATCAACACTTGAGAATAGTTCTAGAAATTTTTAGGAGAAATCAGTTGTATGGAAAATCATCTAAGTGTGAGTTTTATACACCACAAGTATAGTATTTGGGGCACATATTCTTAGTTGATAAGGTTGCAGTTGATCTTAAAAATATAGAAGCCATAGTATACTGGCCAACACCCACCAATGTAATTGAAGTAAAAAGCTTTATGGAAATGGCTGGATATTATAGGCGATTTGTAAAGGGTTTTCAAAAATTGCCTTTCCTATCACCAATTTACAAAGGAAGAAAAAAATATTCAAATGGATTGCTTAGTGTGAGGAGGTATTCAGAGTCCTTAAGAAAAAGTTAACAATTGCACCTATTCTTCAAATTCTAGATTCCAGTAAACCATTTACGGTTTGTACGGATGTATTTCTAGAAGGGCTAGGAGGTGTCTTATTGTAGAATGAGGTTGTTGTGGCATATGAATCTAGAAAACTTAAGAAACATGAGATTAACTATGCCACTCATGATCTAGAGTTAGTTGCCATAGTCCATGCTCTTAAAATGTGGTGGCACTACCTTTTGGGTAGACCTTTTGAATTGAAAATTGATCACCAAAGTTTGAAGTACATTTTTACTCAACCCTTATTGAATGCTAGACAACGAAGATGGATGGAATTTTTGGCCGAATATGATTTTGGGATTGAATATATTAAAGGGAAAGAAAATAAGCTAGCTGATGCACTTAACTGAAGGAGACACATAAATACCTTAATACGATGCCAGCATGGGCTATAAGAACAAATAAAGGAGTTGCAAAAAAATGATGAATTCTTTAACCAATGTCGTACTAAGGTTGAGCAATGACCCTCATGTACTACCTTGTATGATAACCTAGAACATCGTCCCATATTGTTATTCGTTACTCTCCATGGCATAGGGTCCTATGACCCCTACTTTAGTTTACCAAAGAATGGTTATCCCCGAATCACAACAACTGCCACTGCGAGTTATCAGAGTTGGGTGGATGCTCATCCTTCTTGATGTGACATCAATATCTTTGAACATCTTCATCCTCCTCAATGGTTAAAGTGGTTCTAGTCTAATTTTGGTATAGTTTTCTATATATTGGTTCTAATAAGAGGAGTGGATATGAAAGTCTTGTTAATCAAATACAATCTATCCCTAAAGCCTTTAATTAATTCCAATATCTTTTAATTAGACCCAATACCTAATCTAAACTAAAATTGTATTACATATATAAAATTTAAATAGATTTTTTTAACCACCATCCTATCAAAATACTTTAAAAATAATGAAAAAAGAAATATAAACTTTCTTTAGCTTATATAAATCTATATTTATATATAAATAAAGATAACATTTTCGCTGCATTTTGACATCTTGGAGCGTTTTCGTGTCACTTTTCACAGTCGGTTGCATAATCTCAGCTTGTTGTGATATCACGACATTCCTTTTTGCTCCGGCTGCGAGGTTGCTTCTTGTCGCGATATCGCGACACTTTTCTCTCCTTCTGGTGCGGTCTTCCAACTTGTCGCGATATCGCGACACTTTTTCTCTCCGGGTGCTCCTTTGCAAACTTGTCGCGATATTGCGACACTTTTGTCCTTCAGGCACTTTCTTGCTTCATGTCGCGATATCGCGACATTTTTTCTCTCCAACGGCGGTCTTCTTTTTTGTCGCGATATCGCGACACTTTTTCTCTCTCCAACGGCGGTCCTCCATTCTGTCGCGATATCGCGACATTTTTTCTCTCCAACGGCGGTCTTCCATTTGGTCGCGATATCGCGACATTTTTCGTCTCCAACGGCGGTCTTCCATTTTGTCGCGATATCACGACATTTTTTCCCTCCAATGGCGGTCTTCCATTTTATCGTGATATCGCGACATTTTTTCCCTCCAACGGCGGTCTTCCATTCTGTCGCAATATCACGACATTTTTTCGCTCCAACGACGATCTTCTTTTTTGTCGTGATATCGCGACATTTTTTCTCTCCAATGGCGGTCTTCATTCTTGTCGCGATATCGCGACACTTTTTCTCCTCGGCTACGGACTTCCAGATTGTCACGATTTCGCGGTACTTTTTGTCTTCGGCTGCGGTCCTCCAGATTGTCGCGATCTCGCGACACTTTTTCGTCTTGGCAGAGGTCTCCCAATTTGTCGCGATATCGTGACAATTTTTCTCTTCAGCAGCGGTCTTCCATCTTGTCACGATTTCGCGGCACATTTTCTTCTTGGCAGCAGGCTTCCACTTTCGTCACGATTTCGCGACTTATTTTCTACTCGGCTGCGGTCTTCATTTTTGTCGCGATTTTGTGACACCCTTTCTCTTCGGCAGCGTTTTTACTTCTTGTAGCGATTTCGCGACTCCTTTTTTGCCCGGGCATGGTCTTCATTCATGTCGCGATTTCGCGACTCTTCTTCTCGTCCGGCTCCAACCTAGCAACTTGTCGCGATATCGCGACACTTTGCAACATGTCGCGATATTGCGACTTCTTCCCTTCTTCGGCTCCGATGGCGCTTCTTGTCACGATTTCGCGACTTCCTTTCTTCTATTGGCTTCAACGGCGCAACTTGTCGCGATTTCGCGACATCACCAATTTGGTCGCGATTTCGTGACACCTTCTCTAGTGTGGAGGTTTGCCCGCTTTCTATTCCTTTCTTCTTGGACCACCTCGATCGATATGGAATTCATGTAATCTCTCTTGTACAAGGTTCAGGAACCTTTCAACACCCTTTCTACCAATCAAACAAAAGATAACATTTTCGCACTATGATTATTTTTAAAAACTACAACAATGTAATAAATGATCTAAATTACATTCGTAAAACTCTTTTTATGATTGTTTATCCATAATATAAAATCAATTAGTAGAAGTAGTTCTTACTCCCGTTCCAAGGCATTTAACCATTTTACAAACGAGGTTGAGCGACTCACTATGTTTGACCATTATTGTCTACATAACTCAGAAGATAGATTTTTAATTAGTTTTTACATCCTATTTTGCTTTATGGGTTTCTATTATACTTCTTTCTTTCCTCGGGCGGCGGTCGATGAGTATTGCCAAGTTTTTACGTTCCCAAAACCAACTAACTCCACTTTCCTACAGCCAAGCAATTACTATAACTTAAGTAACGGACTTCAGAATGTGGTGCTAGGCGAAGGCCTAAAAAGCATGCTACCTTGATTTGGTCTGTTAAACATAACAGGTGATTTTAATTAAGGTTTAATTAAAAGATAGAAGATGGCACAACCACATAGAATTAAAAAAATGTTATCATCATAACCAATATAAAATTTAAATGTCGAAACTATTTAAAATATAACCTACCATAACTTCAAACTTTTCAGACTTCTTCAAGGTTGCACAACGATTACTAATTATAACTTTACTATTATCGGTAATGCATAATCAGCATGTGGTGTGCAATTTTACCCGATTGGGCTTGTAAATACACAAAACCAAGTATATAAATATTTAAAAATAAAATATCAAAACAAGGTAGTAAACTTTGTTTTGTGAACCACTAATAGAAACAACTTATGACATGATCAACAATACCCAGCTTGACTTTAGAAATCTTTTGGCAGGTTACTCAATAACTTGACAGTTCATTTTGGTCGGTGAGCAAATGCACAACCAGATGATATTTTTCTGCCCTACACTCTTCAACTGATTATAATACTAACTTTATAACTTATTAAGTTTATATGTTCGAATGAAAACACTAAAAACAAAAACTTAGAAATTGTTAGATGATTTACATTCTGTTCTATATAAAAATTTAAAACTAATATGTAAATATATATATTTGTAAAATTCTAACATGGTGAAGTCAAAAAAAAAAATATATATATATATATATTTTTTTTTTTCCCTTAAATTTTTTTCGTCAAATAGATATTGTTTGCTCTAAATCCATGTTATCTTCTTTCTACTATGTCAGCTTCACTCAGATTTCATTGAGTACAAACAGATGTTCACGGTAAGCAAGATGCTAGGAGGTTAACTGGTAGGCAAAGAGTGTGCACTTCTAGATGTTCCCCTAAATCCTGAACTGACTTCCCTTCGGATTTAAAAATAAAAAATAAACAACCATATTGTTGTTTCTCAAACTTGGTGTTAACATAAATTCGAGCCTAGGGAAGAATGTAGTCTTTAGTGACGACACATTAATAAAAATTTTGCTTAAAGTACACTGTCCTCGTTGGACCTTAGCACAAGCGCTAAGCATAATTTTTACGTCCACCCGATTCAAATATGGTTTATGGGACTTCAAGTATGTAAGTACAACTACTCAAATCATATCATATGATTTTTAATATCTTTGAGAAGGTTGTTTCTTCTCCAACAATTCTCCAACTTTTTTCCAACTTTTTTTATTTTACTATCTTCAAATAATTCTACCATAGATACGTTTCCAAATATTTATTTATTTATTTATTAAAAATCATATTAACACACCCCAGAAAAAAGTTAAGCTAGCAAACGACCCAACCATAGCATAAAGCAAATTGAATTCTTGCAGAATGAACGCCTCTATGCCGCAAAGCTTAGCACTGACATTTCAAAACAATTAGATAAAAATAAACTTGGTATTTAAATCTCTTCACCGATACAAGGCATAACTTTCTTATAATCTAATAAAGCATAGTTTAGAAAAATATAATAAATTGAATTTACATGACTATCTATTGAGGATTATACATTGAAATACGACCAAACATGGTCGAAATATCTAACCTTAGCTTAAAGATAAGAATTAAACAATGTATCCTTTCCTATAATAAATGGTATAATTTTTTTATAATTTTTTGTTTTTCTTGGATATTTGGTTTTGAATTTATCATCTCTTTTTGGAACATATAACATTGGCATAGCTGTGATAAAAACCATTTGGTTTTTGTACAGTGTTGGTATTTGAAAATAAAAAATAAAAAATGGAGCCCATCCATCTCCTTGTTAACGTTGGCAAAATCCAGTCTTTCAGCTGGCATCACAGCTCCGAGACAACAAAGGAAGGAGAGAGGGTTTAGAAAGACACGAGACCAGCGCAACTTAATGTATGCAGCTACCAAGATGTAAAAATAATGCATACATTCCACAAAACATAAATACAATTGCTCTATTTTGATATTCTAGTTCAGTTCAACCTTACAAAAAAACACATAAAGCTAATGTAATATCACATTATTGCAGCTGTCCTGCTTTCCAGGCTTACCATGGACATATAACCAACACATACATAAATCATTCAATATATATTCTTCACTAGTTTTGGTTACCAAAATGATAAATCCTTGACACACAAAGTTTCTCATAATATCTGCTTAGAAAATAAAAACAGTTCTTTACTTTTCACACATAGATCAAAAGAAATTGGACCTGGATAATTCGTAAATGATGTGCCTTAAGGATGAACACTTTTACTCCCAAATTCTTTTTCCGAATCACCCCTTCCATGGTGAGCTTTCCTCTCACTTATATTACATGAGGACAGTGTTTCCCAATTGCCACGATGTTTATCATGCAAAGAATAAGATTGTCGAGTGGCAACAAAACATGAATAGATTTTTATAGCTTATTTTATTATTATTATTATTTTTTATTGGATAATGTCTCCATTCCCGGATAGAACATTTAGACTCTTTTCTGGGCTAAAGGAGTGTTAACTTTGATTTAACACCTTATATAGTCAGAATGTAGGAAATGAGATAGGTGTATAAATGCGAAGGGAGACTTACCCATTGATAACCATTAAACTGAGGGTCTTTCTCGTACGATGTACCAGCTGAAAATATTAAGTTTAGTTGCCCAAAGTTTAAATAAGGTTAAAGTATTGCTTGAAGTGTGAGATGGATTCTTCCTTACCATCACTTTCACAGAAGGATGTTTGTTATTTATATTATATACGTTTATAAAGGATTGTTCTATGATTATAGCTCATAGAAAGATAGATTAATAACTTCGTATTTTCTTTATAAATACATTAATCTAAATGTTGGGTGTAAACTTTCAATTTCTTAAGTTTTACAAAAAAAGTGTAATTAGCTTTTTGCTTTTGACGTCATGTACATGAAACTCATTGTCAGATTTATAATGCAGAAACTACCTATGGCCAAAGTTTTACATAAACTAAAGATACCTCTATAGTTTAGAGGATAAAATTTTCAAAAAGAGGACAAAGTCAAACATAGGGTTTTTATTGGCTTGTTAGAAGGTAAACGAGTTTGATAAGAAATGGTTTAAATAAAAGTTTTTAATTTAACTTGAGTCCTCTCAAGTTAATTTATGCTCTATCAATAGAGAATATATAGGAAGACTTCACCTTATTAGATGACTTCTAATACACATAGTTAGAGAATTTATTCAAATGATTATGATTCTTATAATCATGTAATAAAATATTATTAGATACATATTATTTTCATTTTAATGTAGATTATATTAATAAGATGATAATAATATTTTTAAATATAAGTAATATTTGTCAGTTTTAAAACATCAATGTTAAAATTAAGTTTGTCTTTGATTATGTTTTGGTAATAAATGAAACAATATTTAGCATAGACTTCAGTGTTGATAATTAAAAAAGATGTTTTTTTTATAAATTAATTAATTAATTAATTATATGTATTATGAAATCATAGCAAATCTATCTATTAGATCATGAATCAACAAAACATGGCAGTCAATCAAGCATACATGAATGCAACAAGAAGAATGTCATATATGAATTCTTTTTCCGTGAGCGTCCATGAGCTCACAAGCCATTAGATGCATCATGTACCACCTATATTTTATGGACACCTATTTCCTTCTGCTTGTAGGTGGTTACCAGGATCTACTATTTTGCTTGGGGACAGATATTATTTCTTGCAATCACATAATTCGTCAACAATATCTCATTATATAGAAAATAATAAGCAAATGACTAAGTGGAGGGGATGTTATATTCTCACCTGCTAGAATTCAACACAGTCCCTATATTAGTCAAAATAGTTTTGTATAAAAATATTAATTGAAATATATACAGGCATAATTAAAATCATATGCTATAAATTTTGTCAAAAGATACATGCTTTTAAAAAGGTACATTCAAAATATGCATTGTAATCCAATATACACATATATCATATATCTATCAATGTCCAATCACAAATAAATATTAGTTCTCAAATAGAAATGAAAAGTGCTCTTTTATAGTTGCCACAACCTCCCATGTGGTCTATCAGATTAGACCCTACATTGGTCAACCATTTTTTTCTCAGCTACTTGGTTCAAAACCAAGAATCTTAATTGGATGAACTTCAATGAGTTGTGGATCCAAGATCTGCAAGTGTGAAACATCCAAAATGTGTGAGGGATTAGCCACTTACCATTTAATGAGGGACACATGGAAAGTACTATGGTTTTTTTTGGAAAAATTAGATGGTAAGGCTAATTGTAGGTTCATGTTGACAACGACTTCAAAAGGTCCTAAAAATTGGGGCTAAGTTTACTGGATTTAATAGATCTATTAGTATATTTGACTCCCAGGGAGACTTTTTCGTCAATAGTAAATTATCTAAGTGATCATTCAAGATCAACATAGCTCTTATGTCGGTCTATGGCTTCTTTGAACCGCTGAAGGATTTCATTTAGTTGGACCTTCATTTCATAGTATCTGGTCCGATCATTGCTCGAACGCCCATGTTATATCAAATAAAAATATATTCAATACTTACACCCATATAGGCTTTTAAATAGAGTTATACCCAACATGGTATGAATACACAAAATAATAACTTTTACTTGATTGACCCTCTTGGTTTGTTTATCAGTATTTGAATGATAAACAGTTCTAATGTTGTTTCCCTTTGAGGTGGAGTAATTTAAAAATCAATAAACATTGGTTGATTGGATAGGTCACACCAGATCTATATTCAATTTACCACTCATTTGACATAAACCCAACTTTTATGACATATCCCTCAAATTATTAATGACAGAAATACACACACACACACACACACACACACACACACACACACACACACACACACACAATATATATATATATATATATATATATATATATATATATCTTATTTTTCTCTTAAGAGGATGGGGTTACCTATAGCTACTTAGATTCTATGGGGAGAATCTTCAACTAATTTTCTTTTGTCTACTCTTTTTGGGCATTGATTAGCATAATGATCTTTAGATTCACAGATATAACACATGTTTAGACTTTTTATTATCCCTCTATCCCCATCATTATTTTTGGTTAGTATCATTATTTCCTATTTTTTGAGTTCTAGCCCTTCCTTGAAAGTTCCTCTACTCATGCTTCCATTTGTTATTTAGAAATTTTCCTCTGTTTCTATTGTTTCCCCTGTAATGATCTCCATCCTTGTATTTCCCATATTGGTCTCTTCCTTTGTTGGTTTTGAGTTTCTTCTTTTCCTAGATTTATATTTTTTGAACCTATGGTAATAAGCCTTCTTATTTTTTTGACTTAATGCTTCTTATCATGTGGAATCAGAAGCTTATATCATATTCTTTGGCTTGACCCGCCCAACATAAGATTCAATTTTGGAATGCAAACCTAGCACACATTTATGAGATTTAAACTCCCCACTCTTGTCGTATTCAGATGCATACTTCAACAGTTGGACAAATCTCTGATAGTACTCTATCACTGACATATTTTATTGATGAAGATTGATGAATTTAGCATACTTTTCAATATAAAATTATGGGGTAAGGAATATATATCTGAATTCATTCTCAACCACATCCCATGGAATTTTAAAGGTCTCCTTTTGGCTAGTTTTCTTGTATGTGGTCCATCAATCCCTAGCAGGACCTGATAGGTGTGCTACAACCCACATAGTCTTAGATTTAGCACATAGGGATTGAATGACAAAGTTACCTTTTAGCTAAATTTTGGCTATTTCACCATCACCCTTCCCATAAAATTTAGAGATATCTAACTTTTTGATTTCCTTCTACAACTCAACACCAACTTGCCTTCTAGTAGACCCTTTAGGGGAATCACTCTACACTCTTTCTGACTTCGTACTCTTAGTCAAATTTTCAATCACCTTCTGTTGTTGGGTGATAATCTCTTACTATTGAGTTAGTTGAGCTCTTTGTTGCTCCATGTGCTCATTCATTTGAGCCATTTGAATTTTCATTTATTCTTTCTATTGATTCAACTATTCTTGCATCAGATGAATCACATTGGCCATATTATCATCATTTTGTCCTATTCTAGGTTCTTTTTATTTCCTCAAAACATGTCGAGGTGCTAGGACTATTTTTACATGATCTGAATCTCTCATGAGTCATCTTAGTACCTTCCTTGAAATCTCTACAATCCCCTCTTGTAATGTAGTATTTGTTCTCATGGAGGTCCCTACCATTTATACCTAAAGACTAGAGAGCTATTTCAATGTAATATATCATATATTTGTAGCCTAAGGTTTTGTGCAACCTAGGCTTTGATACCAACTGTAACAACCTAGGTCTACTCACCTGGTTGTCAAAAATACAAATTTAAAATTTTTATTTAATAACACACAAATATCACAAATTGTCGTATGCACACCCAACTTTGTATAGTACGTAGGCATAGATATTCATACTTCAAGATCTTATACCATTGCAAATAAAATCTTAAGTGCTCGAGACCGACCAAATTCCCACAATAGACTACCATATATGAGACCCACCTACTCTTGGCTTAAGTTTTGGGTTCTCGGTAAGGGGTTATCCTTCTAGGGCCCATAACACCTAGAAGGGTGGATGCATATTTTTCCCATATCGTAGCATGGAGGACATTGGTCTATGACCCTATCTTCATCCTAATGGTCCACTGACCTTATATTCATTTTGATCAAGCTTTTAAAACCATGATCGAGCTAGCATATTATACCTAGTGTTTGGTAGTGGACCTTCAACCAAGGTGTTATCAGGACTTACCACTTCTTTGGATTTGGATCTAGGTATCTCAGATCATACTCTAGTTGATGATTATGCTGCCCATACCATCTATCGCTGGACCTTCCAACCCCAAGGACCAACTCTCTTATCCTGAGTTCCATTGGCTATTCCTCAACTGGAGTACAAATTATGAGAAAACTTCACGTACTACCTCGTACGACAACCTAGAACGATATCCCATACCGCCGTTAATTACCCTATTTTGGTAGAAGGTCCTCCAACCTTTAATAATTTATACTCAAGAATAGTTATCCCCAAAATCACAACAACCACCTTCTACAAATTGTTGGAGTTGGGTGGTTGCTATCCTTCCTTATAAACATTTAATAGTATGTCATACTTCTTTATGGTAAGTAAAATCTAGGCTCAAGTAGTTTACCTGTGTTTCCATTTTAGTATATGTAGTTCTAGAGGTTGATTAGAAGAAACATCATATTTTCTTGAGGACTTATGAAGAAGGCATTTGCATTCTTTCATTTATATATATATTTTATTTATAAAATTTTCCTCATAAATATCTGATATCTAAACTACTATTTTACCTTTAAATCAAAAAATGAATCTATTCTCATTTTTCTACCATTCATGAGTCTTAGAGTTTAGTATCTTGGTACATAAATATTCTAAGATATAATTAACTCAAAATTCATTTAGTTTACTCTAACAAATGTATTAATATATCAATTAAAGACAAGGATAAAATAAATATTACACTAAATTTAAATGTTTAATTTTAAGAAGAATTTCAACTAACCATTTCCTCTTTTAGAGAAGAAGACTAAGGACCGACAAATATCATTTAGATTACTGATAAACCATCTAATGGTATGCTCTATAATTAATACTTTTTAATTAGTTTAAATAGTCAGAGGAACTACTGACCAAAGTCTTAATGATGACACAAACTACAAAAGGGAATACAGGATGTCTTCCAACTTATCACTTTAAGACGTATTGGGAACTTAACAATTGCAGCCAACACAACTAATGCTCACTACCTAAACTTCATCTTGAAAGGAAACCTATGGGTGGTAAACCGCTACAAGATACCAAAATTGATTCTGGGCTCACATGACTTCTATAAAATCATCAATATGCATTTCAAAGTTTGGCTATTGTTTAAAAATTGGCCTACAAAGTCGAATAATAAGGATATAATCTCTCTATGATAGTTTTAAACAATTAATAACATATGTTTCTTCAAAGCCTTCAGGTTTTTCCCGCCAACATAAGTACAACGTCTCTCAAACTCTCATGTCTGCGGCTCAAACATATCAAATCACTAAATGCTAGTCCATTTAAAAATTCTAACGATTTCTAATCCCTATATGACTTGCAACAAGATTGGTTATTATTAAAACTCACCATGACATTCTTACATGCCACTTTATTAAACTAGATAGACGACAACATCAAAGAAAATTATTACTCAGAAACCCTGTCAACTATGCATTACAATCTAAATGTGATGGAAATATTTTGTTTTCTCTATCAATGTAGTCATGTAGTAAAATAATTAAACCAATAAGCCACAACAATGATGCCCCAATCTAAACACAACCAGTCAAATATTTCTATTGGTTATGGGAAGTATATCTTGTTAGTTCTATTATTTGATAAATAAAAACATACTGCACAACCTTATGATTTAATATAAAACATGTTTCTACAAGACAATAAGGAGATGGGTATGCATGTTCCCATTCCAACTACCTTCATATTTTTAAAATTTCAAAGAATTAAATAGCTCCGCTATACCAGGTTAAGCCAAATCAATCATTCCCTCTTAAGCAAAGATAGCACAATATATTTGTTTGCTTAAAATGACCTAAGGTAGTCTCATCAAACATATTCAAAATTTATCATTTTTTAAAGAGCTCTAATACTGAATTACTCACAAGTTATTTTTTTCAATAAAATCGACAGCGATATGCTCGAACGAAACAAATTTTCAATCAAAAACCTAATGAGTTGGTTGTTTAAACAATCTGATGCTACATAGTTTTAGTGAGACACAACAACATTACACAATAAAGAACTATCCGCTAGGACCACTAAAATTATCAATATATCTTGTTATATAAATGAAAAATAATCCTTATATACAAATTCTTAGAGCAAATCCACATTCGCTATATATATGACTATGAGTTTCATTTCTCAGTCTAAAGTTATATAAAATACAATCATCCATCTCACTACATCATATTATCACTTTGATTTTACACGGATTATAATTATAATTTTTATTTCTAGAGATACATTATGACAAAGATATTCACAACAAAAGACTATGCAGTTTGGATATATTCTGTACAGCTGAATGATTCCAAAAAACATCGGATAGAGCGATATCACCTTATATTACCATATATGATGGAGACTTAGGGGTTGAGAGCTAAATTGGGTTAGCTTGGACCCTAGTTGAATAAAATTTTTCTATATGAAAAAATAATGCACATCCAGAGCAACTCAAATGCAAATATTTTTCTAGACACTATCTTAATTACAAAAAATGATATCATCATATTTCATTTCTAGATATCACCATTTAAAAATTTAAATCCATCCATAAATAGAACGCTCTTGAAACTCTCGAGCATAGAGCATACACATATATTTAAATTTAACCATTCCACATATACAACCAATGATAACAAAAGAAATGAATCAAGGTAAACTCACCTGATTAACACACTATCAAAAATGCTAGTCAATTAACAAAGCTCAAGGAGTGAATCACATATAGTAACTTAGTCACAAGCAGTAATCCAAACACACACAATAATGTTATTACAAATACTAGAAATTTTCGTATCTAATAATGCCTGTTCATGACTTTATGCGTGTCATTAATATCATCATTTAATCTTTATGATTTGTCAATCCAGGATGGTGTCCAAGGCTATATACAAGAGAAGGTTTAAGCAGGTTGGAGATCAGCTCATTTAGACAATAGGCTTTTATTGGTGAAACAGGTTTTGTTGGGGGTTTTAGGTCACTTCTAATCCTATTTTGCATAAAATGAAACTAATTACTTGCAAGAATTGAAAACTACTTCTAAGATCTAGAATTGAATTCTAACTATGTTTGCAAGAATTGGAATTGCATAAAATGTGATTGTTGTAGAATTGAAATCTAATTTACTCTTGAAATTGAAATATTGCTTGAAAATAAAACACACATGCTATAGCACATGTCAATTTCCTGTTGCAAAAGGTTGTCAGGCTTCTACTATAGTGGTTGACAACAAAATGAAAAATATTAGAAACTTGGAAAAGTTGCTAAAGCATAAAAAACAAGGAAAAATAGAGGAATCACTGGTCTATGCTACTTAGTCACTGACACACACACAATTGCTACATAAAAATATAACTAAAAACATTAAGACATTAGATTAATTCAAAACAAGAGTTAGTAATCAACAAGAAATGATAATGGACAAGCATCCTACTAAATCTGCTACAACAAAGTTTATCAGAAGAACCTATCACTAGTTAGTCCTCCTTCTAGACCTGAAAGTGGCCCTTGCTTCCTAATCCAAAAGAAGGTGGAAAAGTGTTGCTAACTACTTAGAATTCACACTTACTCATAACAGAAGTTTGACTAAAAATACTACAATTTTATTGATTGAAATAATACATTACAATACTACAAGAAAATCTTGCTATTGGCTGCAAATGTGTTAGAACATCTATTTCCTATTAGCTATCACCTATTTAACATCTAATATCTCAACCAATAATGGATCTCTATTATTTATACTACTCTATTACATTTATCTCCTGATAAATATTAGTTGTGTTGCTACTTAACAGTGATTTGCTAACAGTTCTAAAATCGACTTATTCTAAATCAGGATAGAAACTATTGCAGTGATGTTCATTGGTCCTTGGTATGCATCTCCAGTGGTGGGACTGAGTTGGAAAATGTTAGAAATATTCTTGTACACCTATATCCATATAAAAATATCATTTTCCTACTGAATTGGGCGCTATATTCTCCATTTGGCTAAAACTGGTTTCTTTTCTCCTCATTCCAAAGCTTCTTTAGAATGTTCGACCGTGCAACTTCTTTATGCTCAGATTCAATAAAAATGGACAACAAAGTAGATAGTATGTCTTCCATTTCTCTCAGAAGATGATTCCAATAGATTTCACATGCTTTAGTTGACAAATTTCAGGCCATGCCATTTATTGGCAGTTGACTAGAATTTGTATGGCCAATTTTTGCATTTTCCAGATTTGCTGCACAGTCACAGGAATTTGGTGCTCTTTAAATAAAAAATGAGAAAAACATTTAAATACCATTATGGAGGGATATACCTCAGCATACATCATTATGCTATTTAAATTATACATTTTATTCACTAGATATTCAAACAGAAATAGTGAGAAAATGCAAAAAACTGTTAAAACATGGTAATATGCTCCTAAACATTTTAATCATGCAAACACTAATACATAATGCATTCAAACCATCTAAATTAACATAAATAACATAACATAAGGTTTATAAGGTAGTTCATGATAATCCAAAACTTGTTATGAATGAGGCAATTACTGGCCTCATCATGACTCCTTCCCTTTATTTTATAGAAGACATATATAATTCTCATGGTGACACCTAATATTTAAACATGCAAAAGGTCACTTAATTGACTACCATATGGTAATGTTTCATTTTTCCAAAAAGAAACACTTAGACATTTTATTTATATAGATATAATTATTTTACTTATTAATATATATAAATAATTTTATTTATATACATTTAGATATATTAGTATATATATTTTTAATTAATTAATTAATTTTTTTTTGTTTAATATATATACATATAGTATAATGTATATTTATTAATATAATCAGTTCTACCCAAAAAATAAAATTATATAATCAAACATATGCACAAAATGCAATAGTAGGCAGTATGACCTATATGAACGCTTTCAGTGGGCTTCCATGTACCCATGGGCCAAGGTGATTTTAAGCACAACATCATATCCCACATTACCTAATGCTTTTAACTACTATCTCTGCTAGGGGTGGGTGTCTTCCTTGTTTGGATCACTTGCTACAGAGTGGAAACTTGCACTTACACACAAACATTTTTAGCAGTATCACATTTTTCCAGCAAATAAGTAATCAAATAGTGGGGATGTTACAATACTATTGTGTGTTGTCTTGCTATTTGGTATTTTATGTTTATTTTTTTGCTTCTTGCACCTAAATAGAAAATCACGAGATTTAAAAGTGTGTGTGTGTGTGTAACACCTCCATCAAATTTAGGTATGATGGTAATCTTTTTCCTTTTGTCACTCTATATCCAATCTTGATAAAATTAGAAGACTTTAGGCCCACCCAAGAAACTTTATAAAAGTTATAAAGGGGTTCCTAAGTTATAAAAACCCTAGATGGTTCTTAGGGGAGTAACTTTTAAGACCCAACCCTAAAAACCTATTCTAAAAATAGGAAATTCTCTTTTATTTTGGGACACTTCCATTTTTGGAGGTAGAAGAAAATAGAGGAACATAACTAGCTATTTATGGAGACTCTTGAGTCAACCAAGATATGTCTTGTTGTATTATATAAGTATAGGGTATTATATTGAAGTAGAATGTATAGATTTGAAGATTGATGAAGGGTTTATTGGAGGGGTTTTGTGCAATTTGGATTTGTGTCCATTTTTTCCTTTTTATATTGTGTTAATCTCTATTTTAGAGCATGACCACATCTTATATATTAGATCTTGGTTTCTTCTAAATGGTTATGTTATTATGGGATGAAGCAACATTAAAAGAATCACACATGTACAAGTTTGTTCAAAATATGAGATATATAAAGGAGCAAATGATGATTTAGAATACCAAATCCTTTAAGAACATATTTAAAATGAAAAGAGAAAATCAAACCCAAGGTCAACAATCTATAACAAATTATAGAAATCAATGAAATGAACCAAGATATTTATGAATGAGAAAACAATTAATTTCTAACAATAAAAATGTATTGCAAAAGGGATAGTCATATTCAGACCAAAACTCTAAGGATAGATAACTTAAGGGAAAAAAATACGAAATTGTTTCATGCTACAATCAAAATAAATTTGACTTTTCTCAAATAGAATATATTTCAACTTTAGATGGAAGAAGTATTGAGTAAGAATAAAATATTAGGAAGGAAGCAATTAATTATTTCAAATATATATGGTCACACTTTGAGAATGATTAGATAAGAAGGTTAAAAGTAATGTTCTGTAAAATATTATATCAATTATAAAATAAGACAAACATTATTTTGAGGAGAAATATCACTATGGAAGAGCTACAAGATGCAAATTTATCTCTCTCCTAATAAGGTACTTGGACCAAATGGATTTCCTATGAGTTTCTTTCATAATATTTAGGTGTTATCTTTGTAAGTGGGATAGGGTTTACATAGGAAAGAATACTTGAGGAATACGCTTAAAAATTTATGGAATTATGAGTTTGACATTGGATCAAACTTGGTTGGAGATTATTCAAATATAAAAGAAATAATTGGGCAAAAAATGTTACTATAAAAATATAGGTTCTTTTGATGCAATACATTTGTTTAGAAAAATATATCAAATGACATGATCTTAGTTAGTTAAAATTTTCAACTTTCAAGGAGGAGACCTAACTTAGAATATTATCAATCAATACATGCATAGTTAAGTTTTTGTAATACAACTACATGATCATGATGTAATATGGGTGGGTTCTATTTCAATACCATATAGCCCATTAAAAATATAAAATTTATGAAAAAATGAAGCCATCTAGGGGATTAATGCAACACGAAATGTTGATCGAATTAACAAAAAGCACACGGACACAAGATCACACAATAAAAGGAGGAAGAATTGTGAAAATTGAAATAGAAAATCTTTTTTTATATTATCTACAAGGAAGGAAAAATTGTAATAATTGAGCATAGATATACAACCAAGCCTCTTTGTGTTACAATCTATCCCATCTCCAAAAAACTCTCCCAAATAGAATATGATCAATTTTAATATGAAAATTACAAATATCAGTTCCTACCCAAACCTTTAATGCAACAATCATAAAGACCATAGAACTGCATGCACAAAGACCACAATAATTTCTTGCCCAATCCAGTAATGCAAGAGTCATAAAGACCATAGAACTACATGTGTAAAGACCACATAACTGTGTGCATAAAGAACATAGAATTATGTGCAACCTTTCACAATGCTATAAATTTTATTAATATATATATATATATATATATATATATATATAAGATATTGGTCGATGCAAGATTGCATGAACACAAGGATGCTCCTACATCAGACACCCTTGATAAAAAAATGTAAGCTTGGGGTTCACATTATGACTATATAGACGACTGATTTGGCCACCCAATTAAGCATAGACAACTGATTTGGCCACCCAATTTGGCTTACTTTAGCTTGAGAAATTTACAAGTCTTCCTCAGGTCCTTTATCCTTCAATCAAATCAGATATTCTTTGTACTCACTCCACCGAGTTTTCTTGCAATATGTGAATCCAATATTTGTGCTATTTTCTCTTTTTGCTTCTCAGGTATCTCCCTCCTCCAATCTGGTTCTTCCTCCATCTGCATATATTCAAAATATTTAGACACATGGAATGAATACAAATCAGATATATTAAATATTGGTGAGATATCCAACCCTTTAGGCAATTTGATTTCATAGGTATTCTAAAAAAATGATGCAAAATGTGGTAAGGACCTATCTTCTTAGGTTCTAACTTCCAAATACTTATCATTGATCTCCTTATATGATGCAATATCTACATGCTCCTTATACTTAGCATTGCTCTCCTCAAGCTATTTTTTTACTTGAACAGGCACCTCTTGCACATGTTGGCAAAGTATTCTACCTTAGCGCTGATGTGGGTACCATCTTCCACCTCCAAAAAATTTGTGACTCCATGAGGAGATAATACATACACCACTTGAAATGACATCCCTCCAATCAACCTGTTCACCAAATTATTTTATGCAAACTTTGCTTGTGCTAACTTAGAGTCCCACTATGTAGGGTGCTTCCCTACAAGACATCACAATAGATTGCCAAGACTCCAATTGACAACCTCCATATATACATTCATTTGAGGATGATACGTTGAACTATAGTTGAGTTGCACACCCAAATTTTTCCAAAGAGTACATAAAAATGGCTAAGGAACTTTGTGTCATGATCTGACATAATGTTGTGTGGCAACCCATGCAATCTCACTATCTCCTTGAAGAACAAATCCACTATCCTAGATGCATCATTCAAATTTTGACAAGGAATGAAATGCACCATTTTAGAGAATCAATCCACCACTATGAAGATAGAATCATGACCTCTATACATGTATGACAATCCAAGAACAAAGTCCATGGATAGCTCCTCCTATGGTCTATTTGGTGTGTGCAAGGGTTTATACAACCCTATGTTTTACACCAATCCCTTAGCTGTCTGGAATATTATACACTTTTCTAAAAATATATGCACATCCTTTCCCAAAATAGGTCAATAGTGTCTCTCTTCCACCATTTCCTATGTCTAGTCTACATCAAAGTGCCCTTCGAGTCCATATCCATGTAACTCCTTGATGCAATTTTTCCTCATCAAACTATGTGGGATGCACAACTATTTTCTCTTAAAAATGTATCCCTCTTGCATAAAGAAATCCATAAATGGACCTCTATCTCTAGCCCATGGCTCCATGCATATGTTCCATTCATCAACAAAATCTAGATCTGCATCATATAAATCCTTCATCCCCTCCATTCCCACTAGTTTAACTATTATTTTGGACAACAACATGTGCCTTCTACTCAAGGCATACATGACCTTGTTACTTCCTATGTGATGCTTCAACATAAAAGAGTAACCCTACAGATATTTTTTTTGCCTGTTCAACTCCACACTCATATCAAGACTCATTGTGTGTGATGCCTTGTTAGGCAAATTGGAATCTAGAATTAAATCAATGTAATGTGATATTGTGTGCATGAGTGGTAATCCATATGGTATTACTTTGTCAACTACATCTATGAACTCTTCTAGAAGTACACCAATATCTAGCTCCTCAAATTTATGACTCTAACTGCTCTGCTTGCATGGGTGTGACTACTAGTGCATAATAGTCCTACAAGTCTCCCACCTCCTTGAGAAAATCCTTTGTTGATAACATCATCACTTCACCCTTCTGTGCACATTCTTCCTCCATTCTCATTGGAGTCAACTCAAACTTCTTTCCATCCTTCCTGATGGTGAAGGTGTTTTTGCACCTTTTGGATCCTCAAAATCCAACTTAAGAATAACCCCTAATTTTAAATTTTGAAGGGTCTTGTACAATCCTAGTTTTAGGTTTGTTTTATCAAAAATAAAGAAAAATGGTTCTCAAAATTTTGAGTCAAGAAAAATAGCATAATTTAGAATATTGTGTCTAATAAACCTTTGAAGTTTTATTACAATCCAAACATGTCTATCCTCAAAAGGGTCCTCAAAGTTATATTATTTTGCAAAGGTCATGGGTCTTAATATTCCTAATGATAAATTTTTAGTCCCTAATATTTTCACCTAAAGGTTCCCAGTTATCATCATCCCTTCATTTTCCCCCATGGTCCCTAAGTTTTATTTAAACCATCACTTCAATTATTTTTCCCTAGGTCTAAGACCCCCATTTTATTTCCTAGAGTCATTTATCTACCAAAAATCCCATCCATACCTAAGTCTAAGTGCATCAAATAAATATTCCTACATCTCAAGCCTTAGGTTGTTCGTGTCATAACCCAAAATATCATCTCTATTCTTTTAAAACTCTAACCTATTAGTCAAGAACTCATTCATAGAGTTAGCTTACCATGAAGGCCATGTCTAATTTTCCAAACCTTCCCTATGGGAATAACTTACCCATCTAGAATCCTTTCCAAAAGGTACACTCATCTCTACCCCCTGCATAAATCATTATGTGCAAGTGTACTAAGTGTCCCATGTGATAGCTATCAATTTATTTCTTCCATGGATCTAGGCCAGCCATTACTATCCATCGAAAGGGTTCACTTATATCTTCCCCTACATAATTACTTTTATATAGGTGAATTAATCACAATGATTCCTTAATATCTTCCTCATCACTCATATGAGCTAGTCCTTTAAGAGTAGATTACATTTTTTCATCCTAGTTTATGGGTTCAATGTTATAGACTTCTTTGTATTTATCGATATCCCTTGACCAAGGATGTACTTGGATAGGATTATATAAGAGTTTCATAGCTATATAAGTGTATTAAAACAATAAACCCCAACTCATTCCAATACCATTGTTATCGTAGCATGAAGGAAAATCATTCATCCCTCTATTATATAGGAATACCATTAACTACTTCCATTAAAATCCTTTATGATGGTTTTGAGTAATATTCCAGTTCATTACATCCCATTTGCACGTTATGATTTGTCAAGTTTCTTTTTAACAATATCATGGAGCCTAAGGCTAGCATTTACTAAAATTTGTGATTAGTGTTATTTCATAACGAAATGCCCACATTATAATAGCATAACAATTTCATCACATTTACATTTCCAATTCATTCTAGTAAATCAAAGTACAAATATGCTCCACATGTATTATCAAGAATTGATAACTAGAAGCTATATTTGCACCCTAGAATTTAACATCAGACTATTATGCATATCTTCATAAGAATAAGCCATAATTAAATGAATACTTACTAACAAAAACCATAATTGATTCCAATAGAAAATAAATTAAATTGCACCATAAGTGAAAGTTTCCACATAAAACATATAACACCTTGTTTACCTTGGGAAAAACCCTAAAGGAAAAACCCAACCTTAAAAATTTGCTTAGAATTCTTATTCCATAAAGTTTCAGTTTTATACATTGAATCAAGGCTTCTTCATAAGCCTTAAATGAAGAACCCAAGCTTATACTGAGAGGGGGGTGAACAGTATAAGATAAAACTTTTCACTTTTCAATCCAAATTATAACAACAATAATATCAAGGCAATAAATAATACACAAATCATCACACACATAAGAGACACATATTTAACGTGGTTCACCCAATGTGGGTTACATCCATGAAGAAAATATTTCTTCTAAATTTTCTCAACAAATCTCTTGGGAACCAATTCTCTATTACAATGTTTATGGACCTTTATCCAAAGGAGATATCAATCCCCTATGCTCAAGTTCATGGACCTCTATCCACTAGAGAACTCTATCCCATTAACTATGGTTCATGGAACTCTATCCACATGAGAAATTTATCCCCTTGCTAGTCTAGTTTGTGGAACTTTATTCATAGGAGAACTGTATCCCCTTAACTTTGGTTTGTGGAAATCTATCCACGGGAGAACTCTATCCCCTTATTGGTATGGTTCATGGAACTCTATCCATAGGAGAACTCTATCCCCTTAAATTTGGTTCGTGGAACTCTATCCACAGGAGAACTCTATCCCCTTGCTAGTTTGGTTCATGGAAATCTATCCATAGGAGACTCCTCTCCTTTTCTCTGGTTCATGGAACTCTATCCACAAGATACACCTCTCCTCTCTGCTCTAGTCACCTCCAAAGCTGGTACACACCTTTGCTTAACTTTATTCCAAGCCTACTCACGAGGCTTACTCAGGTCTATTCACAAATCTACTCTCAACTCTGCCCCAAATATGCACACACTACATGCACAAATATGTCTCAACTTTATCCTAAATCTACACACATTACATGCACAAATTTATCTCAACTCTATTCCAAATTTGCACACATTACATGCACAAATATGTCTCAACTCTATCCCAAATCTACACATATTACATGCACAAATATATCTCAACTCTGTTCTAAATTTGCACACATTACATGCACAAATCTTTCTCAACTCTATCCCAAATCTGCACACATTACATGCACAAATATTCCTACAAGCCTTCTCAAAAGACTTGCTCAAAACAACTCACAACTTTTCACAACACATGCTCAAATCTGCTCAAAACACATACTCAAATCTGCTCAAAACACATACTCAAATTTTCTCAAAACACATACTCAAATCTGCTCATCAAAACCTATTCTCAACTCTCCAAATCTTGCATACACAACAATGTTCATCTATTTCAAGATCTTGCATAATAGTATCATCAAGTGCTTTATCTAATCTTCAATGTGCTTTCCTTAACTAAAGTAGTTTAGACATATTCTACCCAGAATTCGTTTAACCTCTTGAACATATAGAGAATGATATGCACTTGAAAAATACTCAATATATTCTACACATTCATTAAGTCTGTCATTTTCACATGTCTCACATTCAACAAATCAGATCTCTACCTCTTACAAATTCCTTTCAAATCAAATCATGCTAGTGTATAACTTGCTTCACAAAATTGGTCTATGTTCCTTGCAAATTTGCTCTCAAAGATCAAATACAATAATGCACAAGTTTGCTCTCAACCCTAGCACAAGTGTTTCCAATTTATTTCAAGAATAAAGCACAACTTGTTCACAAACTCTAGCACAAGTGTTTCCAATATTTTTCAACAATGAAGCACAACTTGTTCACAAAATCTAGCACAAGTGTTTCCAATATTTTTAACAATGAAGCATAATTTTATTCTCAAACCTTAGCTCAAATATTTCCAACAATGCACACTAATCAAACCTTTTATCTCCACCTTATGATTCAAAAATATTTTCTCAAACAAACACCTTAAAGAAGGAATGATATTACCATACCTCTTAACTTGCTTTGATGAAGATGTGCCCTCAAAACCTATCTCAAAATATTTTATCTTTCTTATGCCACTTCAAGGGTTAGTTAGCATAACACTTTTTCAAATCATCCACATGAAAAACTTCTCTCAAAATATGTGCACAAAGATAATGCTAAAACATAGTGCTTTATAACCTCCTCTTGTTTCACAAGATAAAGCTTTCAACCAATGACAATTTTCCTCTTTATCATACAACACACAATTTAACAATAAGCCACAATACACCTTATGTCTCCTTTCTAAAAATACAACAATTACAATTTCAAGATAATTCAAATTACACCTTATAACTCCTTTTCTCACATGCAAAAATATTTCCTTTATATTTCCTCTTTATAATTTTTGCAAGACAATACTTTATAAATGCACCCTTATGACTTATATTTTTCAAACTAAAATATTTTAAAACATACCCTTATAACTCCTAGTGTGCAAGATAACAAATATTTTAACACTTCCTTAAGATTCCCTAATTGCAAAATAATCAAACCTTTAACATATCCTTATGACTCCCTATATGCAAAAAGGAACAAACCTTTAACACAACCTTATGACTCCCTAATCAACGCATACCATAGGAAATTTAATTAAAAAATTTATGCCCTTACCAATGCAGCCATCGTGAATCAAACCTGCCACCTCTTGCTTGCCCACGTCCTAGTGCAAGCTAGGCTGCCATGTGAGCTAGCCATCCACACAAAAATTTAAGCCCATAAAATACTCCTTATTGCTTCAGTGAACTTCTTCCTTGATCAAAATGCTAACAAAATTGGAGCCATCGTGAATCAACCCCCTGACCTCTTATCTGCCAGTGCCTTAGCTTCGGCTAAGTTATCACCTGAGCTAGCCACCTGCTTAGAACAACGAAGGCACGTCCTTCGATTTATTTCCTTGCTTCTACCCCAAAATGAATGTGCATGCTATCTTGCTCCTCTGCTCCCTTTACAAAATGTGAATGGATCGATTGCGCTCAATGTTCAACCTTAGCCTTAATGAGGTATTTTTCCCTTCATTAAATATGCACTTCGATTATATATTTCAAACGTCGACGGTGTAAAATTTGATTTTTCAATGGCACCTTTTAAACCTTAACCTTAGTTATATTATAATATTTTAAAAAATATTATAATAATAACTTTTAAACTTTTGCCTCTAATTCTAAAATTTAAATCTTTTGAAAGCAAGTAAGACCTTGTCCTTTTCTTGCAAATATAACCATGGAGAATGACCTTGTCCTTTTCTTGCAAATATAACCATGGAGAATGCTTTTGCCTTGACAACTTTTGTACCTTTGACACTGCCTCATGTATCCTTTGAAGATATTTACCTTGCACTTTAATATTTCAACTTTGAAGATAATTCTCAACCTTTTCACCTTTGACATCAATGACAACCAATATACTTAATATTTCCAACAATCTCCCCCTTTTTCATTGATGGCAACCCTTATTAAAATATTTCCTTTTACTACCACTGGATTCCAAATCTGCTCCCCCTGAGAAGTTGCTCCCCTTGATTGAATCTCTCCCCCTTACTGAAATCTCTCCCCCTTTGACATCAATGGCAAAGGGCTCCTTTGGGGCTAAAAATAAGACTCTTAGCTCAGCCCCCTCACCACCTCCTCTCCTTGAGGTGATCAATTTTGGGGTGGGAGTAAATCTACTCCCAAATTACAATGCTCTTCTTCTTTTTCAACCTTCTTTTTCAACACCTTTGTAGTCATACCCTTTTGATCCTTTTGAGTGTCCCTGTTCTTGCTTGTCTTTGGAAGTTTTAAAAATTTTGTTCTACACCACTTAGCCTTATGCCCAAAATTATTGCAATTGTAACACCTGATGTTGTAGTTCTTGGAAGGTGCAAATGACTTGAAGTTCCTCTTGGTGAAGCCATAATCATTTCTGTCATGAATCCCTACAATGTATAGCTTTATGACCAAAATGATTACATGAGAAGCAATAACCTTGAAAGAAATATCCATCTTTGAATGAGTTGAATTTCCTCTTAGTGAAGCCATAATCCTTCTTTCCATGAACCTTGCAATGCATAACTTTGTGACCAAAATGATTACATGAAAAACAATACCCTTGGAAGAAATATTCATCTTGTCTTGAAAAATCTAGTCTCTTAGTCCTTTCTTTGCCTTCTCTGTGATGATCCTTATTTCTTGTTTGTGCATTATTTTCTTTCTCTATGAAGCTTCCACTCTTCAAATTATCATCATAGGTCTTAGGTTCTTCTTTAATATCTTCCTATAAATTTCCTTTTCTTTTGAGCTTGACTCCTCTTTTTGTACCTCTTGACCTTCTTCAAAACCAAGTCCAATTTTGATAAATGAATATCTTTGTGCTTTGATAATGGTATCCAATTTTTTTGAGATTTTTCCCAAACCTATGCAACTTATCCTTAGAATCTTTCACTTCCATCCTTAGAGAAACCACTTCATGTTCTAATATTTCACATTCTAACTCTTTTACCTCTAACTTTTCAACCATAACTTCTTTAGATCTCCTTGCCTTAACTTTTAAGTTTTTGAGATCTTGTAGAAGCTTTTCTTTTATTTCCTCATCTTCTTGAACTTGAGCCTTCAATCTTGAGTTCTGCTTCCTAACTCTTTTCAACTCTCTGAAAGCAACAACAAATTCCTCTTCTAGATCAATTGTGGCTTCTTCTTATTTTTATAAACCTTCCTCTAGGTCTTTAATTATAGGAGCATCTTCTTTTTCAATATCTAAGATACTTTTATCACTGTCACTTGAAGAGTTGCTTTCTACTTCAACATAAAAACTCTTCTTGTGTCTTTGAAATACCTTCTTCTCATGCTTGCTTTGATGGTGCATATCTTTCTTTTCATGATAGAATTTTCCTTCTTTATTTTTCTTATATTCCTTTTCCTCTTCACTACTAATATACCCATTTTATGGACAATAAAGTGCCATGTGACCAAGATTACCACATTCAACACATCTCACAAAGTTAGCCTCTTCTTCACTACTACAGTACCCAGATTTTGAACACTGATCTACAAGGTGACCAAAGTTACCACAAATAAAACATTTGAGTATTCTTAGATCCTTCTTAGAAGCTTTGAATGCTGCCTCTCTTTTGGATGTTTGATCTTTCTCTATCCTTATCTCATAGGTTGTGAGATTTATATGTAGCTCATCCATGTGTGTTCCTATAAGATCTTCCTTCAAGATGTTTAGACTTTCACAAAGGAAACCACTTTGATACCAATTGAATAACATGAGCTTATACTAAGAGGGGGTGAATAGTATAAGATAAAACTTTTCACTTTTCAATCCAAATGATAACAACAATAATATCAATGTAGTAAATAATGCACAAATCATCACACACATAAGAGACACATATTTAACGTGGTTCACCCAATGTGGGTTACATCCATGGAGAAAATATTTCTTCTAAATTTTCTCAACAAATCTCTTGGGAACTAATTCCCTATTACAATTTTTATGGACATCTATCCAAAGGAGATCTCAATCCCCTATTCTCATGTTCATGGACCTCTATCCACAGGATAACTCTGTCCCCTTAAATATGGTTTGTGAAACTCTATCCATAGGAGAAATCTATCTCCTTGTTGGTCTGGTTAATGGAACTCTATCCATAGGAGAACTCTATCCCCTTAACTCTAGTTCATGGAAATATATCCATAGGAGAAATATATCCCCTTGATGGTCTGGTTTGTGGAACTCTATCCATAGAATCTATCCCCTTAACTCTGGTTTATGGAACTCTATCCATAGGAGAACTCTATCCTCTTGTTGGTATGGTTCATGGAACTCTATCCACAGGATAACTCTATCCACTTAACTCTAGTTTTTGGAACTCTATCCATAGGAGACACCTCTCCTCTCTGCTCTAGTCATCTCCAAAGTTGGTACACACCTCTACTTAACTTTATTCCAAGCCTACTCACGAGGCTTACTCAGGTTTGCTAACAAATCTGCTCTCAACTCTATCCCAAATATGTACACACTACATGCACAAATCTATCTCAAATCTATCCCAAATCTACACACATTACATGCACAAATCTATCTCAACTCTATCCCAAATATGTACACATTACATGCACAAATCTATCTCAACTCTATTCCAAATATGCACATATTACATGCACAAATCTGTCCCAAATATACACACATTACATGCACAAATTTGTCTCAAATTTATCCCAAATCTATACACATTACATGCAAAAATATTCCTACAAGCCTTCTCAAAATACTTGCTCAAAACAACTCACAACTATTCATAACACATGCTCAAATCTTCTCAAAACATATACTCAAATTTGCCCAAAACACATACTCAAATTTGCTCAAAACACATACTCAAATCTACTCAAAAAACATACTCAAATATTCTCAAAATACACATTCAAATTTTCTTATCAAAACTTGTTCTCAAATCTCTAAATCTTGCATACACAACAATGTTCATCTATTTCAAGATATTGCATAATAGGATCATCAAGTACTTTATCTAATATTCAATGTACTTTCCTTAACTAAAGTCGTTTAGAAATATTCTACGCAAAATTCGTTTAACCTCTTGAACATATATAGAATGATATGCAGTTGATAAATGCTCAATATTTTCTACACATTCATTAAGTCTATCACTTTCACATGTCTCACATTCAACAAATCAGATCTCTACCTCTTACAAATTCCTTTCAAATAAAATTATGCTAGTGTATAACTTGCTTCATAAAACTGGTCTATGTTCCTTACAAATTTGCTCTCAAATTCAAATATAATAACGTACAAGTTTGCTCTCAACCCTAGCATAAGTGTTTCCAATTTATTTCAAGTATAAATCATCACTTGTTCACAAACTCTAGCACAAGTTTTTCCAATGTTTTTCAACAATGAAGCACAACTTGTTCACAAACTCTAGCACAAGTGTTTCCAATATTTTTAACAATGAAGCATAATTTTGTTCTCAAACCTTAGCTCAAATATTTCCAACAATGCACACTAATCAAACCTTTTATCTCCACCTTATGATTCAAAAATATTTACTCAAACAAACACCTTAAATAAGGAATGATATTACCATACCTCATAACTTGCTTTTATGAAGATATGTCCTCAAAACCTATCTTAAAATATTCTATCTTTCTTATGCCACTTCAAGGGTTAGCATAACACTTTTTCAAATCATCCACATAAAAACCTTCTCTCAAAATATGTGCACAAAGATAATGCTAAAACATAGTTCTTTATAACCTCTTCTTGTTTCACAAGATAAGGATTTAAACCAATGACATTTTTCCTCTTTATCATACAACACACAATTTAACAATAAACCACAATACACCTTATGTTTCCTTTCTAAATATACAACAATTATAATTTCAAGATAATTCAAATTACACCTTATAACTCATTTTCTCACATGCAAAATTATTTCCTTTACTTTTCCTCTTTATAAGAAAATACTTTATAAATGTACTCTTATATAAATGTACTCTTATGACTTATATTTTTCAAACTAAAATATTTTAAAACATACCCTTATAACTCCTAGTGTGTAAGATAACAAATATTTTAACACTTCCTTCAAATTACCAAATTGCAAAATAATCAAACCTTTAATATATCCTTATGAATCCCTATATGCAAAAAGGAACAAACCTTTAACACAACCTTATGACTCCCTAATCAATGCATACCATAGGAAATTTAATTAAAAAATTTATGCCCTTACCAATGCAGTCATCGCGAATCGAACTTTCCACCTCTTGCTTGCTCGCGTCCTAGTGCAAGCTAGGTTGTCGTGTGAGCTAGCCACCCACACATAACTTTATGATGTTCACACAATGACACTAATAGGGGGGGTGAATCAGTGTAGTTATTTAATTTCGAAACAGCAGCATTCAAAGACTGAAGCACAGAAAACTTATAAAACCAAAAGAAAAAAATGAGAGCACACCACAACACACAATATAACGAGGTTCACCAATTTGGCTACTCCTCAAAAATTAACTGCTTGGACTTCAATCCAAATCCAGTCTTTGCAAAATTTCAATTTTACAACTTCTTTACCAGCATCCACTGGAAGGAGCACCAACCCCTGTAATTTTTTGCTACAACAGATGGAGCACCAACCCCTAGTACCAAGCACCAACTTGGACTGCAAATCTGATCAATTTAGAATGACATAAAAATGTCTTCACTTCATGCACGACCCTGACTGGTCTGCAATTAACCCAACTTTACACACTCTCATGGCTCTGCTTAATTTTCTCTTGATTCTTTTCTTACCCTCCTTTTATAGCAATTTCTCTCTAACAGCAGCAACATCTTCTCTGTACGATTATTCTTTTATAACCTTTCAATCCTGCATGCAATCGAATCACATACTCTGACTATTCGAATCCATGCAATATGGTTGTTCGGTTCCATGCACTTCGACTGTTCGAAACCATTACTCCTGTCCATAATGTGACTGTTCGAATGCATGAACATACGACTGTTCGAATTTCTTTTCTTTTCTCCATATGCAATTCTTCGAAAGATTTTCGATTCTTCATATTCGGCTTTTCTGTATGCTTAAAATACGTCTGTTAGAATGCCTGCAAATACGACCTTTCGAATGCTTTTATTATCCTTCATATTCGGATTTTCGAATGCGTTTCAATTATGCATGTTTGGCTGTTGCATTGCATGTCCAACACCTGTCAACGTTTAACTGTTTGCTTTTTCCGACACGTGTCACCTTGCATGCTCCTACGGGTTTTACTTGCCAGACGATTACCTGTCGCGATATCGTGACACTTTTTGAAGCCACATACTTCATGCCCTTGCTGTCGCGAAATCGTGACCATTTTGGCTTTGAAAGCTTTCCTTCTGTTCATGTCACGATATCGCGACACTTAGAACTTTTTTCGACGTCATCCTTAAGCATGTCACGAAATCATGACCGTTTTGGCTCTTGGAAGCTTTCCCTGCATCTTGTCGCGATATCGCGACACTTTCAACATTTGCTGATGTCATCCTTAAGCATGTCGCGAAATCATGACGTTTCGGCTTCCAGTGGCTTTTCTTTCATCCTGTCGTGAAATCGTGACACTTTTCAACTTTGCTGATGTCATCATCCTTCTTGTCGCGAAATCATGACATTTTTGACTCTTGCTGACGTCATCAACCTGCTTGTCTTGAAATCATGATGTTTTCGGCTTTCAGTGGCTTTTCTTTCATCCTGTCGTGAAATCGCGACACTTTTCAACTTTGCTGACGTCATCATCCTTCTTATCATGAAATCGTGACAGTTTCGGCTTCCGTACACTCTTCTTTGCCAGTAGCATCGAAAAAGGAACATGTCACGAAATCGTGACACTTTGCTCTTCCGTACAACTCTCCTTGCCAACTCCAGTGAAAATGGAACATGTCGCGAAATCGCGACATGTTTTCTCTCTCCTCAGCAAAAACTCAACATGTTGCGACATCGCGACATTTTGGCGTGCATTTTCTCTCTCCTACTTTTTGTCGCGAAATCACGACACATTTTCTCTCTCCTCAGTGAAAACTCGACATGTCGCGATATCGCGACATTTTGGCTTGCATTTTCTCTCTCCTACTTTTTGTCGCGAAATCACGACAGAAAACATGTCGCGATATCGCGACAGTTTTCTTCCTTGTCTCTTTCTGCCAATTTTTGAATCTGGGTCACCTCTGTTTTGCTTGAAACTTTCTGCACTTGATCTGACTGACCTCTGAACTGCATCAACTGCATCAATCTGTCTGTGTTGACAACAATGACAATACTTTCTCAAATGCTTTTGCTGCACCTTGCTCAACAATCTCCCCCTTTGGAATTGTTGGCAACACACAGCAACCTTGCTCAACTTCTTCTCCCCCTTTGCCAATAATACCAAAGGGCTACTGCAGTCTCCCCCTGAGTCTCTGTACACCATTCTCAGGAAAATATTGTTATAGTTAGCAAAAATCATAAACATAAGCAAAACTATAAGTATAGGCATGCATGCACCCATTGAGAATGTGATCCCTAATGATAGTCAGTTCTTGGGAATTGTGACCACTCCCAACTTATTCCTAAGGTACTCAAAAACATCCTTGGGCAATGGTTTTGTGAATATAGCAGCTACTTTCTTTGTAGTTGGAACAAAATCCAACTTGACTTCTCCTTCTGCAACTTTATCCTTCAAAAAATGATATCGGATTGCAATGTGTTTGGTTCTTGAATGCATAACTGGAATCTTGGATATGTTGATAGCACTAGTGTTATCACATTTTATTGATATTGGCTCTTTGAAGTGGATACCAAGATCTTTCAAAGTTTGTCTCATCCATAATATCTATGTACAGCAAGTTGTGGTTGCAATGTATTCTGCCTCTGCAGTGGATAGAGAAACTGATTCTTGTTTCTTGTTGTGCCATGCTACCAGCCTGTCTCCAAGATAAAATGCTCCTCCACTTGTACTCTTTCGGTCATCAATGCACCTCGCCCAATCTGCATCGAATATGCAATCAAAGTGAAGTCTTTGCCTTTTGGGTACCACAACCCATAATCCATGGTACCTTTGAGGTACCTGAAGATCCTTTTTATAGCTGTGACATTAGTTTCTTTGGGACTTGCTCGAAATATAGCAACCATGCATACTGCCCGTAGTATATCTGGTCTAGTAGCTGTTAAATACAACAGGCTTCCAATCATAGACTTGTACATTGTTTGATCCACATCTGGAGATTTATCATCCTTGCTCAACTTGCGCACTGTTGTCATGGGAGTGCCTGACCGGTTTACTGTCTTCCATTGTGAACTTTTTCAGCATTTCTTTTACATATTTAACTTGAGAAATAAAAATGCCTTTTTCATTTTGATTGACCTACAGTCCTAAGAAATAAGAAAGTTCACCAATCATTGACATCTCAAATTCTTTTTTCATTTTAATTGATATGTCTTTGCAGTATTCATCCATGCTACTGCCAAATATTATGTCATCTACATAAACAACAAGAACAATAAGATGACCCTTCTCTATTTTGACATATAAGTTGCTATCCACCAAACTTTTCTTAAACCCTTGTTTAATTAGATAATTATCCAGCCTTGCATACCATGCTCTGGGTGCCTGTTTTAATCCATATAAAGCTTTCTTTAACCTGCAAACAAAATCTGGATTGTCACCCAGTTGGAAGCCATCTGGTTGTTCAATGTAAACCTCTTCTTTTAGTTTTCCATTCAAAAATGCTGATTTTACATCCATTTGATATACTTTGAAGTTTTTATGAACTGCTAATGCCAGAAACATTCTGATTGCCTCTAGTCCGCTATCGGTGCAAAAGTTTCTTCAAAATCAATGCCTTCAACCTGAGCATAGCCTTTACATACCAATCTTGCCTTATTTCTGACAACCTACCCATATTCATTCAATTTATTTCTAAAAACCCATTTAGTGCCAATTATGTTTTTATTTGTTGGTCTAGGTACTAATTCCCGGTATTGTTTTTCTCTATCCGATCTAGTTCTTCATTGATTGCCTTCATCCAACTTTCATCGGTTGCTTGCTTCAGCAACATTTTTAGGTTCAATACTAGATAACAGAGAATAGTTCCTCACTGCTGTTCTTCTTGTCTGAATACCATCTGTGGGATCCCCAATAATCTGTTCACTTGGATGATTTTTCTGCCAGTTGCCTATTTTAAATTTCTTGTTTTCTTCTTCTTCAGATTCAATTTTTACACTATCTGGATCAATTTTCTGATTCTTCTTTGTTTCTTTTTCATCATCACCTTCAATGACTTCTTCATACATAGGGTAGTTTTCTTGATAAGTAGTTTCTTGTTCTCTACCTTCATCAACTTTCACATCAGCACTTTCAACAATTTTCTTCAACCTCTTGTTGTAACATGTGTAGGCCTTGCTTTTTGTTGAGTAACCAAGAAAGATACCTTCATCAGCTCTATCTTCAAATTTATCGAGGTTATCTTCAGTCTGTTTTATGTAGCACTTGCTGCCAAATACTTTGAAATGTCTTGCTGTTGCCTTTCTGCCAAACCACAACTCATAAGCTTTTTTGCTTTCATGTGGTCTCGAGCATGCACTGTTTTGAATGTAAAGCTGCAGATAAACTGCCTCTTTCCAAAATCTGTCAGCTATTTTGTTTTCTGCCAGCATTGTCCTTGCCATTTCCTGCACTGTTCTATTCTTCCTTTCTACAACACCATTCTGCTGAGGTGTCCTAGCTGCTGAAAATTGTCTTCTTATCCCATGTTTTTGATAGTATTCTGCAAATTCTTCGGAGATAAACTCTCCTCCCCTGTCTGATCTTAGGCATTTAATTATTTTTCCTGATTGATTCTCAACAAGATTTTTGAAGGTTTTAAACATTTCAAAGGCTTCTGACTTGAGTTTCAGAAATAGTACCCATGTCATTCTTGAGTAGTCATCTATACACAACATAAAATATTTGTTTCCATTTATGCTTTCGGTTCTCATGGGTCCACATAGATCGGTGTGAATTAGTTCTAATGGCTTGCTAGTGAAGTATTCTTTTGCTTTGAAAGTGGCTCTGGTTTGTTTTCCCTTTTGGCATGACTCACGGATGCTATTTACGGGTTTGCCAATGTTTGGTATATCTCTCATTGCTCTTTTTGAACTGATTTTTGGCAGATTGTCAAAACTAATATGCCCAAGCCTCTTGTGCCATAGCCGGTTTTCATCTTCCTGTCCCATCAAGCATGTTCCTTCTGCAGTTTCGAAAGTGTATACTGATTTCTTGAAGTTCTCGATCCGAGTGGCTATTAACTTTCCATTTTTTGTCTTTCTTACTTCACAGCCCTCCTTCTTGAAGATTACATCATGGCCTCTGTCACATATTTGACTTACACTTAGCAAGTTATGCTTCAGGCCAATTACAAACAAGACTTCTTTTGATTTTATATTGCCATCACTGATCTTGACTGATCCCTTTCCAACAATATTTGCTCCATCATTATTTCCAAATTTCACAGAACCACCTTCATAATTCTGTAAATTCTCAAACTTTTGCTTGTCACCTGTCATGTGACTGGAACAACCACTGTCAAGTATCCAAGGTGCTAATTTGTTCTGAGCTTTAAAAGCAGTCTGGAAAATCAAAGATTCCTTTTCTTTCCATTCTGGTTTGATATCAGATTTTGCTACTTGTTTTGCCTTTGTCCTTTCATTAGCATGTGCCTATTTTTCAAGAAATTTTTGGTTTTGTTTCAACCCACTTGGCTGAGATTTTCTACCCTGATAATTATTTGATGCAAAAGTGCTTCTGCAGTTTCTAGCAATATGTCCAAAATTATGACAATTATAACATTCAACTGCATAATTCATTAAAGGAGACAAAACATTTCTGCTGGTAAAATTCCTTTGAGATACATTATGCCTGCAATCTAAAATCTTATGACCATAAGCATTGCATTTAAAACAATAACCAAAAAATGCATGATTAAACCTGGGTGCCGGTCTTTGCCAGTTTGAAGTAGGATCCATGACTCTTCTCCTCCTTGGATGTGTGACTTTTGTGAATCTATCTTTGTCAATATTCTTCTTGAATCTGGCATTATTGTTTTCTTTTGCAAGATTTGATTTTTCTGGTTCAACCCTGATCTTTTCTTCTTTCTTTATGAGTTCTATATTCAAGTTCTTTGAATCCTTTGAAGATTCTCCTTCATCAAAGCCTAAACCAAATTTTATACCAGAAGGCCTTTGGTTATTTAAAATTTTATCCAGACTTTACTGATACTTTCTTCAAACTTATGAAAGCAGTTCAATTTTCTATTCATCTCCTCTAATCGCATCCTTAACTTAACAATGTCGTCCTCTAGCTTGCTGCATTCAACTGTCTTTACGGTTAATTGTTCATCAAGAACTTCGGACATTTTCTTGAATTCCTCCGTCTCGTATTTTCAGATTGTTTATTATGTCTGTGGCATTCTCTAATTTCTTTGAAAATTTCTTATTCTTCTTCCTTTCTGCACTCAACTCTTCAAGTGCAGCAACCAATTCTCCTTCCAAATACACTTTAGCTTCATCCTTGGAATTTTCATCACCTTCCTGATTTTTCTCTATTCTTTCTTCTTCAAGTGCCATGAAAAGAGCTTCACCTCCTTCTTCTTCAGACTCCTCATCTGTGCTTTCTTCAGAACTACTGACATTCTTAGTTATGAAGCTTTTCTTCTTGAAGTCGTTCTTTCTAAAATTTTGTTTCTTCTTCTAGTCACCTTTTTCTTGGTGTGAACCTTCACCATTTTTGGTTCTCTCCTGCATTGGACATTTGGCTGCAAAATGACCGACTCCTCCACAATTGAAGCATTTAAAAGGTAGCTTCCCTCTATATTTTCCTTTTCCTTTTGTGAGTTTCCAAACAAAATTGGCTTCTATTTCATCCAATGTTCCTTCATCCTCAGATTCATGTTCAGCTTTTACATTTTTGTGTGCTTTAAAAGCTGCTTCTCTGTCTGTAGACTTGGTTTGTCCTATTCTCATTTCATATGCTGTCAGGGAACCATGCAACTCATCCATGCTAAAGTTGTTTAGATCTTTTGCCTCTTCTATTGCAGAGACTTTGGAGTTAAATCTTTTGTGAAGTGTTCTAAGAACCTTTTTCACAACAACTGCATCATCAATTTCTTCACCGAGTCCTCTGATTGCATTAATAATTTCGTTGACTCTCGGCATATAAGTCTCTATGTTTTCATCTTCATTCATTTGCGGTGCTTGAACCTGTGCTCGATGAGTTTGCGGTTTGCTTCCTTAATCTTCTTGTCTCCTTCATGGATGCTCTTCAGTTTATCCCACATGTCTTTTGCTGATTTACAACTCATGACTCTTATCAGTTCACTGTCAACAAGCCCACACATTATGGCATTCTTAGCTTTGGAGTTGTTCTCAAATTTCTTTTTCTCAGCAGTATTTGTTGGAGGAGTAGTGGGTGCTGTGTATCCACTATCTACAGAATCCCAAATATCATATCCCAATGCACTCAGATATGTTTGCATTTTGAGTTTCCAGAAGGTGTAATTTGTTCCATCAAATAAGGGAGCTTTGTTGGATGAAAATCCTTCATCGCCTGCCATTGTTTCTTCCAAGATCTCCTTAGCTGATTAAGCTTATACAAGGAACTTGGCTCTGATACCAATTGATGTTCACACAATGACACTGAGAGGGGGGGTGAATCAGTGTAGTTATTTAATTTCAAAACAGCGACATTCAAAGAGCGAAGCACAGAAAAATTATAAAACCAAAAGAACAAAATGAGAGCACACCACAACACACAATATAATGAGGTTCACCAATTTGGCTACTCCTCAAAAATTAACTGCTTGGACTTCAATCCAAATTCAGTCTTTGCAAAATTTCAATTTTATAACTTCTTTACCAGCATCCACTAGAAGGAGCACCAACCCCTGTAATTTTCTGCTGCAACAGATGGAGCACCAACCCCTAGTACCAAGCACCAACTTGGACTACAAATCTGATCAATTTAGAATGACATAAAAATGTCTTCACTTCATGCACGACCTTGACTGGTCTGTAATTAACCTAACTTTACACACTCTCACGGCTCTGCTTAATTTTCTCTTGATTCTTTTCTTACCCTCCTTTTACAGCAATTTCTCTCTAACAGCAGCAACATCTTCTCTGTACGATTATTCTTTTATAACCTTTCAATCCTGCATGCAATCGAATCACATACTCTGACTGTTCGAATCCATGCAATACGGCTATTTTGTTTCATGCACTTCGACTGTTCGAAACCATTACTCCTGTCCATAATGTGACTGTTCGAATGCATGAACATACGGCTGTTCGAATTTCTTTTCTTTTCTCCATATGCAATTCTTCGAAAGCTTTTCGATTCTTCATATTCGGCTTTTCTGTATGCTTCAAATACGTCTGTTAGAATGCCGACAAATACGACCTTTCGAATGCTTTTATTATCCTTCATATTCGACTTTTCGAATGCGTTTCAATTATGCATGTTTGGCTGTTGCATTGCATGTCCAACGCCTATCAATGTTTAACTGTTTGCTTTTTCTAACATGTGTCACCTTGCTTGCTCCTACGGGTTTTACCTGCCATACTGTTACTTGTCGCGATATCGCGACACTTTTTGAAGCCACACACTTCATGCCCTTGCTATCGTGAAATCGTGACCATTTTGGCTTTGAAAGCTTTCCTTCTGTTCATGTCGCGATATCGTGACACTTAGAACTTTGTCGACGTCATCCTTAAGCATGTCGTGAAATCGTGACCGTTTTGGCTCTTGGAAGCTTTCCCTGCATCTTGTCGCGATATCGCGACACTTTCAACATTTGCTGACGTCATCCTTAAGCATGTCGCGAAATCGCGACGTTTTCGGCTTCCAATGGCTTTTCTTTCATCCTATCGTGAAATCATGACACTTTTCAACTTTGCTGACGTCATCATCCTTCTTGTCGTGAAATCGTGACGTTTTCGACTCTTGCTGACATCATCATCCTGCTTGTCGTGAAATCGTGACGTTTCCGGCTTCCAGTGGCTTTTCTTTCATCCTGTCACGAAATCGTGACACTTTTCAACTTTGCTGACGTCATCATCCTTCTTGTCGCGAAATCGTGACACTTTCGGCTTCCGTACACTCTTCTTTGCCAGCAGCAGCGAAAAAGGAACATGTCGCGAAATCGTGACACTTTGCTCTTCCGTACAACTCTCCTTGCCAACTCCAGCGAAAATGGAACATGTCGCGAAATCGCGACACATTTTCTCTCTCCTCAGCAAAAACTCGACATGTCGCGACATCGCGACATTTTGGCGTGCATTTTCTCTCTCCTACTTTTTATCGCGAAATCACGACACATTTTCTCTCTCCTCAGTGAAAACTCGACATGTCACGATATCGCGACATTTTGGCTTGCATTTTCTCTCCTACTTTTTGTCGCGAAATCGCGATAGAAAACATGTCGCGATATCGCGACAGTTTTCTTCCTTATCTCTTTCTGCCAATTTCTGAATCTGGGTCACCTCTGTTTTGCTTGAAACTTTTTGCACTTGATCTGACTGACCTCTGAACTGCATCAACTGCATCAATCTGTCTGTGTTGACAACAATGACAATACTTTCTCAAATGCTTTTGCTGCACCTTGCTCAACACTTTAAACCCGCAAAATACTCCTTATTGCTTCAACAAACTTCTTCCTTGATCAAAATGCTAACAAAATTGAAGTCACTATGAATCGACCCCCTCACCTCTTATCTACCAGCACCTTAGCTTCGACTAAGCTACCACCTGAGCTAGCTACATTCTTAGAACAATGAAGGCATGTACTTCAATTTATTTCCTTGCTTTTGCCTTGAAATGAATGCACGTGTTATCTTGCTCGTCTGCTCCATTTACGAAATGCGAATAAATCGATTGCACTCAACGTTCAACCTTAGCCTTAATGAGGTATTTTTCCCTTCATTAAATATACATTTCGATTATATATTTCAAACGTCGATGGTGTAAAATTTAATTTTTCAATGAAACCTTTTAAACCTTAACCTTAGTTATATTATAATATTTAAAAAATATAATAATAATAAATTTTAAATTTTTGCCTCTAATTCTGAAATTTAAATATTTTGAAAGCAAGTAAGACCTTGTCCTTTTCTTGCAAATATAACCATGGAGAATGATATTGTCCTTTTCTTGCAAATATAACCATAGAGAATGACCTTGTCTTTTTCTTGCAAATATAACCATGGAGAATGACCTTGTCCTTTTCTTGCAAATATAACCATGGAGAATGCTTTTGCCTTGACAACTTTTGTACCTTTGACATTGCCTCATGTATCCTTTAAATATATTTACCTTGCACTTTAATATTTCAACTTTGAAGATAATTCTCAACCTTTTCACCTTTGACATCAATGACAACCAATATACTTAATATTTCCAACATTAAATGTTTTCTAAGAGTTCCAAAACTCTTGTAAAACTACAACATGAACTAGTCTATTAGTTCAAAATCTCTTTAAAATTTTGTACATTGGATACAAACTCAACATATCGATTCCACATTTCAAATGAGTTCAGTAAAATCATAAAATTACAAGGTGAACATGTCCATTTGTTCTCAATCATTTCGTAAGCATTTTCAAAATCAATATACAAGAACAAGTCAACTTCATAACCTGATAGAGATGTTCTTGTATTTGCCAATTTACGTCATTAACCTTTCCCTTTATAAAAAGTGCTTCTACTCAACAACAAGGATTAAAAGTCAGTATTCTTTAAAAAGCGAATGAGTCGATATTACCTGTCTTATTTAGTTTTAAGCCTTTATCAAATAAACCACAAGCATTCACATTTATTTTCTTGTGTTAACTACTATTTCTCATGAATTCCACTCGACCTAATATGTCGAATCGAATAATCAAGACTACCTATTTTAAAATTGAAAATTTTAGCAAAAAATCGTAAGGAGCTATGTTACCAAAATAAACAATTATTAGATTCCTCAATATGTTTTACAAGGTACAAAATAGTTCACTCCCAATATGAAAACACAATTACTTCCATCCCAAATATGGTGCCATCAAATCTCATTCTCATCCCCTCTTCACTTCAGTACGAAGTGGTAAGACTAAAAGCTTTCACTAATCTCCATATGGACCACCCACTCACAACTAGGGTGATAGTTTCATCTCATACTTACTATGACATACCTAATTAATCGAAGATCGAATTTTACCACAAGAGCATTCCTTTTATTATGCCTTCGGTAGATATCTCAACTACTACATGAAAGAGGGTAAACAATAACATCCTTACTACCTTAACAAGGCATGCCAACATAACAAGCTTTCACCAACTAAACAAAATATGACATTGGAACCTAGTTACACCACCTTTCCTATGACAACAAAACTTAACTCATACCCACAGATAAAAAAGAACTAATGTTGGCATAACTGTAACTTTTATTGGCTAAAATATTATTGGAAAATTAGCAAGGTTTTGGTATTAAGGCATCCAATCAAATAATACCTCATGCAAGGCCAATGAATCACAAACACCAATAAAATCTTCAGTCTCAAGAACGTAACAAGGTTTCCCTCAATAGATTCACTTTCTCTCGCCTTTGGTCATAGCTAATGAACTAATTTTACTTTAAAATAATTATAACGATAGTTTCACTATTATTTGTTTCTCCAAAAAAAATCAAACCCATAACGAAGATATCTCCATTCTTGTAGATTTTGAAAGGTAATTTTTATTCAACCGTTTGCATCTTCATCTGAAAATGAACTATCGTACTAAATTTCCTCTCAGAGAGCATTAACAAAATTTCTTTTTTAATGTTATCATCTCAACAAATTTTAATTAAATCTTCCATTTTCATTCATAAGGAAAATCATATTAGGTTTACTAGTTTAACACTTACCATAAAACAATGTTATTTCCCATATTTCACATCATAAGTCACCTCTACATTCTCTTAGCACTATCACTAGTGCAAGCTCTTGATCCAATCCCTTCAGTTCTGTTCATCCCTACAATAACCCTGCCTCCTTTTTCCTTTCAACATTTTCTTCTTTTTTGTGGTCAAAACCTGCCACCTCTCACCTCGTCCATCCTTTGCAATATGCACTTTACTTATAATCCCCCCACTCCATCTCTTCTAGTCATCCTCATAAAATTGTTTCCAACATTGTAGAAAACAAGGAAACTCAGCCATTAATCATTAACTTAAAAATCACAATCATAAAACCAATGCTTCGATTAGTCCTTTTTCTAAGAAAGATGCTCGAACAATTAAACACCAATATTATTTTCACATAATAGCACTCGATATCTTGCAACACTACACAAGTGATATTAACCCTTCATCATAGTAACACAAGTCAAGGCATAAATCCAACTATTCCTAAATTAAAACATGTTTGGAAGGTTAGCATAAATATTTTGTTTAATACCCATTCAGTTGTAAATATCCTGCAAAATCCAAGTAATCTCATTAACATTCCCATAAAGCATTACCATAATTGCTTAGTAGAATCTTAACATGAACTAATCTATCATTTCCATAACAAGTTACATCATATTATTTCCATGAAAAATATATGTTTGCATAGATTAACATGGTATAATCTATCATTTCACTAATAATTATCATTACATTCTCCATGTCATACATGTCCTATTTTACCAATCTTAAAATAATCAAACCATCCATCACATGATAACATAGCTAAGCACTAAACCATCAAATTAAAAGGTCTACCAAGGGAGGGTCATGATAGTTCATGCATCAAATTCTCCCTTTCAAATATTCCCCATGGTCATAAAATCCATAATCATATAGCTCGAGCCTATACCCCTAAGTCTTCGACCACAAGTCAAAGTTTTTCCTAAGGTCTATACCCTGAGTCACTTTTTATTAAACCTTGTTCGATTTAATTTTTGCTAAGTCCATGTCCCCATTCCATGTCATGTTTCATCCCTAAAAATCTAAGTGCAATACCATGGAATAAATCTATTTTCCTCACTAAAGTGTTCCCTAACAAAAAATAAACAACCCAGGATGATTCGACCAATAGAAGATGGACGACTCAAGATTATTTAGTTGATGGAATATGGATGACACAAATTTTGGCTAATAGGAGATGGATGGTTGAGAATAATTTAGCCAAAAAGCTATATGCAGCTCAAAATCATTGGCCAAAATTGAATGAACAATGTTGGATGAATCGATCGAACCATGATGAATGATACAAATTTTTCGGCTGAAGGGAGATGTACAGTAAAAAATAAATAGGTTAAGCATGGATGTGCAGCTCAAGAAAAACCAACTAAAATCAAATCAATGGTCTGAATAAGTTTGGTCAAATATGATATCAATGGCTCTAAATCAATCAACAAATCAATAACATGAGATGCTTCGACCTAAATGTGATGTGTGGCTTAGGATCATCGATTGAGAATAGATCAATGGTGCAGAATGATTCAGCCTAATAATTATGGATGAAAAAAAATCATTCGGTCAAAATAAAGTCAATGAATGGTAAAAGAGGAGCACATCATGGTACATAATATTTTTCTAAGTCTTAAGGGTTTCAATTATGCAAAATTTTATTTCCTCCCATTTAATTTTTTGCTAACACCTTGTTATTTTCAAATTCATCATTTTCCTAGGTTTGGGATAAAAATTATCATATTAATGTCCTAAGGTTTCCCCCCTGAATTCAATGGTCATAATAAGCCTAGACTCATTCCCCCCTTGCAATAAATTCAAACTATAAAGTCTAAAAAATTTCATGAAGGATCATCCACATCCTATCCCCTTGTTATACTAGAGTCTTTCAATTTCCTAAGGCGTGAGCTTATTAGATAAAAACCTAAGCCATTTTTGCTCAGGTCAAAGTATTTTGGTCAAGAGGACTCCATGAGGTTCTAGCCATATTCTCTCTCTTCCTATTTTAATTCAAAAGAATAGGATTAGTAATTGTTGGTACTAAAAAATATGAGATATATTATAGATGAAAAGAGTACAATATATAGGCATAAGCCTATATTAAGAACATGACAAGTATCAAAAAGGACGCACATTCCCCCTTAATGTGCACTATACTAACTATAGAAAAAAATAAGACAACATTAGATAACATTCCCCCTTAATGTTGACTTCTCTAAAAGAACCCTATCATCCTCCTTTCTACATGATTTTGGTCTAGGCTCATGCTCTTTGCACTTGGCTCTCCAACTGTGAATAATTCTAGATCAACATTGTATACATATTGGTTTGTTGCCTCAGGGTCAACCACTTCCACAGGTTTTTTGCCTCAAGGTCAGCCATATTAGAGCCTCAGGGTCATCCTGGGTGCCTTAGGGTCAGCCACTTCTAGTTTTTTTGCCTCTATAGATCATCCTCTAGGTATGTTGCCTCTCGTAGATCACTGACTAGGTTCACCATGAATATCATCTCCCCTCATGGTGAAACACAATCTAGAAGGTGTTAGTATCTGTAAAAAATGCACCTTAATACAAAATAAATATGAGCCATATAAGAGTGTCAGTATTTGCAAAAAATGCACTAAAAAAATACAATAAAATGAGCCATAGAATCCAAATGTGGAGGAGAAGAAGAAAGAAGAGAATAGAATCTTCTGAATTGTCTTCATATGTAGTATTCTAAAGTTGATTTGGAAAAGCCCTCAGATAGAGTCCAGGGTGTCTATGTTTGTAGTCCCTAGAGTAGGTATCCTTATGGTAATTGCCTAATCTTATCGAAATGCATGTGTAACCAACCACTACATCCACCAAGTATGATAGAGGATAATACTAGATACTAGGTTCACTTACATAGAGTGTCGGGTTCAACTAAAATGCACTCTAGAATACAACAATATTTGAGGCTAAAAAAGACATATGGAACAACCTCAAAATGAAAATAGGACACCACCAATATGTTCATCTTGGAAAAACCTTTCTGATGACTATAAATACCCTTATGTTCCACTCTCAATGGGGCCTTCAAAAAACATCTCAATTTTCTCTCGCAAGGGAAATTACATGGGGCAATTGGGAAAACAATACGATATGTTAAAATATTTGGTTGGTGATGTTAAGAATTTTTTTTATGTGGCCATCACATGAGTATTGTACCACACATAAAACCACACCAAGGTTCTATAACATTCCTTCCAATTAAAAATGCATGCCTCAAAACATTTACCCCACCCATTATCTCACACTAAAAATTTAAGTTTGGTCTAAAATTATACTCCACATGACACAAAAGTTATACCAATACCCTATGTAGCCAATTAAGAAAAAACTTATAAAACTTGAAAGCTCTTGCCTGTAGATCTGATATACATGTAGCGTGCTATGGTGAGAACATTATCGAATCCTTGAAAATAATTTTTTTTTTGGGCTACTTCACTTCCAGTTGATTGCATTGAAATGCGATGTGTCCTTCGAGATCGGTAGCTCGGGCGGTTCCATCTGGTTCACCATCGATTTTGGTTTGATTCGTGTCGATTAAACCACCTTCCTAATTTTTCTTACTGTTGGTATCGTTGAAGACCTGAACACATTCTATTTTAGACTTTTTTCCTTCTTGAAGAAGCATCCTGACCTTATATGCCTCATTTATGGTTTCGTCTGTTTGATGGAGTTTGAAATGAAAACCTGTGATCATGGAGCAATATATAACACACAGTGGAAGAAAGGTGGAAGTTTTTCCATTACTCTAGGGTGGATTTGGATGTAGTGTTGTTAGCAGATGGAGTTTGATGGAGTTTTGTGCGATGTCTAAACTTTAGTAAACTCAAATATTTGGCTGGATCGAATAGTAGTTAGAGATCTTAAATATTCGTAGCTCCAACCATATCATATGCGAGGAAATAAGCATGATGCAACCAATACATGGTTTTACTGGAGGAGGAATGGACAATTGGAAGTCCATAGTAGAAACATGTAGATCTGCGCTATATTACGTACGTCTATCCAAGCCATCGATAGTAACAAATGTGTAAGATGACGTTCCAAAAAAAAACCATCAAAATGGTGACCATGTCAGGGTTCACCATTCCTAAAAATTCTTGAAAAAATAGCATTGGGCCTAAACAAAAAACTACGTGCAATGTCCTATATTTTTTTGTGTGTTATCAGCATACGTCCATCAAACACAAACAAATTTCCCACTCCTTTAGCCTGCAAACCAAAAAACTATCACGGGCCAAAAAAATATCTACCATCAATGATAAAAAAAAATTGATGATAGAGAAACTCTAGTCAACATCTCATGGCTCAAATCAATGAAGCTTCAGGGGCAACAATGAGTTCTTCTCCATTGCTTTTTGGTTTTTTATCCACAAGATTGGAGAGCATACTCCCTAGGCAATGGAGAAAGAAAATAAGGGAGAAAAAAATGAGGGGGGATTTCCATGAGGGAAATCTCCCCTTAAGGGGTTACACAAGGCAAGAGAGTGCCTGCTTTGATACCAAATGTTGGGATTGAAAAATATGAGATATATTATACATGAAAAGAGTACAATATATAGGCATAAGCCTGTATGAAGAGTATGACAAGTGTCAAAAAGGAGGCATAGTGCACATTAATATTCTAACAGTAATTAGATTATAAAACTATTGAATTTGGATCTCATAATTTTTATGAGACTAGACACATGAAAAGAGATTGCAAAGTGAAAACAATAAAGAAAGAGACATATGGTTTTGGCCATGAGATAAACTTCAAGATGAAGCAATAAAATCATACTATAGTAGAAATTAGATTAGATCAAAGATATTTTGGTACAAAATAAGAGGTAAGGAAAGCCTATTTATAGCACTAGATGGCAAAGGCCACCATAGTTCACTTGAATCAACATTTAGAAGAAATAAATAAGGATACAAGGGATGAGAAAGTATAATTTGCAAGTTAAATTAATGAGGGCTTAAAGGTGCAAAGTAATATGTGGAGAAAATTTGAATTGACAAGGGCCTATGCGGTGCATCATGAGCCTGGATTTTTGGAAAGAATAGCATTGTAGCCTGATGGATGCCCTTCTAGGAAGAAAATCATTTTGGCAAATGACCCTGCAATTGCATGTTGGTATATTGAGAGGAAGGTTGGGTTATCTGGAACCATAGTTGAGGGGTTTGGAGGAAGTTCGGGTTAGCTAATGGTTTTGCAAAGGTTGGTTGTGCTGTCAGAAAGTTTGTTGGTTTAGTTAATTCTGGGCTACTGTATTTCTTGATTTTGTTGCTGTAATAATAGTAGCAAGCTTGTTTGTTGGATGGAAGGCTAGGTTATTTGAAGGAACTTTAGTTGGGGGAATTGGTGGAAGGTTGGTTCAATTGAAGGAACTACAATAATTGGCCATGTTATTGGGTGGATGGTTGGACTAGTTTGTGGCTAGTGATTGGGTTTCAACTTTTGTTTTTCTTCTCCCATTGGGTAAGATACTGTTCCAACTATTTTGTGCTCTGCACGGTTGGATCTTGTTGGATGGGATATTTTTCTGATGTTGCAAGGCTCCTAGTGGGCAAGAAAACATTCTTTGAGCCTTTGTCTCATTTGAATTCTCCTTCAGGGTTCTAGGAGCCTTCCAAAACCTTATGATCCTTTGTTGAGGCTAGTTGTATGAAAGGTTAAGAGATCCTATTAAATTATCTTTGTTTGGTTTCATATTTTAGGCAGTGCTATCAAATATTTTATGTGCACTTGTATCCATTCTCTACTTCCTATCTTGCATAGGAAGGTCTTTTCTCAATGTTTTTTAGCTCTAAATCCTTCTTAGCTAGTTGTTTCATCATGCTCCTTGGTCGTTGTTTGTTGCTAATTTTATGTGATATGTAGGAAGGATGTTGTTAATCTTCCCATTGGTCTATTTTTGGTCGATCACAGATTGTAGGTTCATCGATCTTATCATTGGGTAGGAATTGTTTGATTTCAATATTAAGCAGGAGAAATTTGTTTTATTTTGCCCCAACCTTCCTCAAGTGCCTTGAAACTCATGATTGTATTCTCTATGGCACTTAGTTTCAATTTTTTAAAATTTCTTAGTGGAATTTTGATGGGATTGTAGGATCCACGAGTTTTTAGATGTCAAATTCTCTTTTTCAAATGGATTTAGTCTCATTGTTGTACTTCTTTAGAGCTTATTGAATCTATTTGGCTTTGTTTAGGTTTGGGGTCCCTTCTAAAACCCATTTGTAAAACGTTCGAGGACCCTTTCAAAATACCTTCTTCCATATTAATAAATAAATGTGTGTGTGTGTGTATGTGTGGAGAAATTGTTTAAAACAAAGGAGGCAAATAAGGTCAAGTTTATTCCAAGTCAAACGTCTTCTTTTTTCTCAAGTAGTTTAAAATCCTCTACTGGTAATAGAAATTAAAGTACTGTAGATATTATCCATTGCACTTTAATATTTCAAAAAATAATAATAAAGAAAGAAGGATGGAGGATATCCATAGCAATTTAGGGCTTTTAGGATAGCACATAAAATACCATTGCTATGGAAAAGAGTACTTACACTTTAGGGTTTCTAGGAAAACATAAACAAGAAAGTGATTTTAAGGTTGTTTCTTGCAATTCAAATCCTTCAAAGTAATACAACCCCATAGATGATAAGTATCACTATGAATAGTGTAAAAAATCAAAGAAATTTATGAAGATGAAAGTGTTCATGGGAATTTAAAAAGAGAGGAATATCTAAGAAGCAAAAACAAAGAGAATAGGAAATTTGGAGGGATATTGAAATGGAAAACAAAAGCTAGTATTTCAAGTGTCAACAAGTGGGACTTGAGTAGGAGATACTTTAGCTATTTGTAATGTTGATTTTTATTTTTCTAAAGTTTAAATTTATGAAGGCAACCAGCCAAGTGAGATTTTATCTCTTAATAATAATGATATCAACGAGTTGATTACAAGAACATAGTAGTTTGAAGAAGATGATGAATAACTTTGATGAAAAGTCAAATGAAGAATATATTTGATAAAAAGTCAAGTTGGATATGGTTTAATAATCTAATAGCGATGTAATAAAGGCAATGTAATGTTTTATTGTGTTCATGAGAGTGGCCCCCAATAGAAGCCACATATAACTTATTTTTTAAAAGTATTGTGTGAGTGTTTGATCCATTACTTTGGAATTGCATCTATAATGCATGCCTATAATAGTTTATAGGTTATTAGGTATATGTACTACATAAAATGTATAAGGTGTATTTATGGAATCAAAGGGTGCATTAATAATAAATAAATCCATTTAGACAACTCATGGGTGATTTTAACATGCAATGCAATCTTTCTAAACTTTTACACCTGCATACTTCCTCATCCTCATATATATTATTCCAAATTTGAAATAAACATTGTGTTGAGCTTTGCATCCACTATTTTGGACTCTCACCTAGAGTACATGCCTATAATAGGTGATTAGGTATATGTTCTATATCTTAATAACGAATCATATGTATAAGTTGTATTTATGGAATCAAAGTCTACATCAATAAATAACAAGCACATTTGGACAATACATAGGTGTTTTTAACATGCATTGCAATATTTCTAAATTTTTAAATCGTGCATACCTATTAATCCTCACATCTATTGCTCCAAATTTACATATTTCATATTTATACACTTGTTAAAAATATAAAAATCATATTTTATGCTTTTAAAAATTATTAAACATATCATAATACTTATTATGACCCTATCAAATGGCATTTGCTCAATTGGTTAAATTCCTCAACTTTTAAACAAGAGACCAAGTTTAAATTCCAAGCAATACGTGCATAATAGCCAAGTTATTGTAACACCATAATGCGATTATCATGTAATATAGATGGGGCTCATTTAATTATAACCAATTAAAAACAATAATTATTATGACCCTTGAATCAAATGGCATCATCTCAACAAGTTAAATTCCTCAACTTTCAAGTAGGACACCTAGGTTTGAATCTTGCAAAGCATAATACATGTATAATTGTCAAGTTACTATAATAGTACTTTGTGGTTATGATGTGATACGAGTGGGACCATTTAAATCATTATATATATATATATATATATATATATATATATATATATATATATATATGATCTTAAATATATATAAAATTATTTTTTTAGGTAAATTGCTTTTTTTTTAAAACCTTGATAGTGGGAAAGCATGGAGAAACCCAATAGTGGCAACAAGAAAGGAGTCCACTATTAATAAAAAATAAAAATAGTGTTTAGTTTTTAAGAGGCCATCAACCATATGGATTTATGTTTATCCAATGTATAAAGGTATCTAAAATTTGATACTTTGGTTACTAAATTTTAGTGTACAATTTTACCCACTTTTGAAACTGAACCTTGGAATTCTTATTTGGAGTACCACAATCTTCACAATGAGGTCCACTCTAGTCATACTAGACTTAAACCTAAGCAAAATGAAGATATATACGATTGTTAATAACCTATTAAAAAATAAAGAATAACTTGAATTTTATTTTTTCATTTTGTTATGCTTGAAAGCTTATATATAAAAAAATTTAATGTGTGGAACTTAAATTTATTTTAATACTAAAAACTGCATTTAATAAGAAGTAATGTTCAATTGAATGCAACAACGAGCATGATATGAGAGCACAAACTGGGAGTAAGGGCAACAACAATTACAAACATGACGATCTAATAGTAAGTATAACAACGAGTGTGAGCATGATCTGAGAGTGAGTGTAGTTGGAAGAAAGAGTGAATAAGTGAAACCAAAAGTGACTGTGAGTACGGACCGATATTAAGTGCAATGGTGGGTGCTAGCACAAGATAGAAGCAAATAATATTTAAGATAAAGTGTGAACCAAGAGGGAGTGCAAGTCGAGATTCAGTCATGGAAAAAGAGCAACGAGTTCATCTAGAGTGCATCAATTCTTCAAACCCTTACCATGAATGTGTGGAACATTATTTAAAAAAAAAATTGAAGCCAAGGAACGTCAAAAAAAGAAGAGATAAGGGTAATTGTGATCCAAGAGGGAGTGCAAGTCGGGAGTGAGTGTGAGGTAGGAGAGAGTGCAAGCCAAGAGTGAGTGAGAGCTGAAAGGGAGTATAAACTAAGAGGGAGTGTGAGACAAGATTCAGTCATGAAAAAAGAGCGATAGGTTCATCCATAATGCATCAATGCTTCAAACCCTTACCATGAATACATGGAATATTTTTTCTAAAAAATGTTGAATTCAAGGAACATCGAGAAAAAGAAGAGACGTAAATAATTTTGGGTTAGGAGGGAGTGGAATCTGGGAGATGTTGGGCACTAAATTGCATCAAGTTTTTACTCAATATTGTGGTTGTCTATCTACCTATTTAATGTACAGGCTTGCACCCGATAGCTAAAACTCATCACTCAACATTGGATGGACCAAAATAAGGTTTCTGATCCAAACTCCAGAGTAGTTTGGTTCCTTATCAACTTACATAGGGTGTTGACACAATTATGCTCACTTAGGGTTTGAAGGTTAGGGTAAGAAAAGGTTATGGTTAGGAAAAGGTAAACAATAGTGGACGGATAGACTAAAAACATTGTACCATAATAAACAACTTCAAAAAAACTAACACATCGACATATACTCAAACCAACATTATCTCAATTTAGATGATTCTTCATTCATTAACACACAACAGAGAAATATTGCAAGCAAAGATTTCAATATCCAGACAATGATAATCTAAATAGAAAAATTTACCAATACCTAGATTCTACAGAAATGCACCTTCTAATAATAAAGAATAGTCTCAGAAGCAGATTTCAACTACTTTAATAGCTAGTAATACATTCATTTGGCACAAACTGACCACTTAAGTATTCATAGAAATACAGCTAAAGAAATAGAACCTCTGATTTCAAGAATGAAGATACAAATTTTGATGCGAAGATCAGTGTAATGCTCCTTCCATTAGCTCTAGGGAATATTTATAGTATCCCAGGCAAACACACTAGAGTTGACCCTTAAAAATGAAGGTTCAACCTTTATTTATAGTTTTGCAAAAATTAAATTTAAAAGGAACATTACAAAGATAAAAAACTAACAACGCAACAGAGAGTTCTTGTTAGCACTTGCTCACTGGTGCACCTTTCAGGAAATCCATTGAAAGTGATTCGCCATGGCAGCTTCAAAGTTTCTGTAACTTACTGGTCATTCGGTGTGAACTAGAGTTCTGTCCATTGGATATAATGCATTGCCCTTGATCCTTATTGGAAGCCATCCACTATCATTGATCCATAATCACCTTTGGTTCTATCTGTTTGAAAAACCCTTAACGCTTCGGCTTCCTCTCCAAATTGCTGTCTCAAACCTTGGTGAAGACTTGCTTTTAAATACCTTAGGTTCTTCTTCATAATCTCCATCGTTGATCTCCCTCATCGTATGGTTCATATTTATTCTAATACAAGATTATTATAATATCGGGGAGAACACAAAACCATTCTACTTTAAAATGTTGGTGACATCATCATTCTATATTAGAAACTATGAAATCACCAATTCGGGTTCCAAATGACCTGAAAGTTGAGCAGGACCAAATCTGCTCTTTATCATTCATATTTCTAAAGCAATCACCAATCTGCACTAAAATATTGATGACATAATCACTTCCTTGAAAATTTTACGGATTCCATTTTGGGCCAAGCAAGTGTATTGGTGCATGATCTTCAAGTTGGACCCACCACAATGCAAAGTAACTCCTCCATTTTGCAAAACATCCCTTTGTCATCATTCCAGAAAGAAGTTAGTCATAATTACGTTTGTTGTAAATCTGCATCTACTTCGTTATCCGCAATCTACTTTGTCACCATTCCAGATGAATATACTCTGTGTTCTTTAGAATTGGGTGTCCCAACACTTAGCCACTTGTGAAGCATGCATAATATTAGGTGATCATCAATTTGCACTTTTCTACTGTTGATGTCATCTCCTGTTGAAGACTTTTGTGGATTCAGGATGCGTCACCAGTTTGGGATCAAAAACGAAGGAAATCCTCTGGAATGGCTCCAACATAAAAAAATGACTAAGTGTCGGGTGGGCTCATTCTTCCTATTGCAAATTTTCTCCAACATACACTGTAAAGTGTGCAGAATGAAGACTTCCATTACTTAGGCAAAATTTGCAAAATTTTCCTATGTGGTCATTTTGGGCCTACATTCTGGTACCTCCCGGGTGGATTTTCTTGCAAAGCCAATCGAACTCAGAGTCTTATCCATTGGGCTTTATGAGTAAAAAATAGTCACCTTTAACACATATTTTAGAGAATAAATTCCACACAAACATTACTCTTTGAAATTTTTTACAATCTGATTAGAGAGTAAAGGTTCATATGGAAGTGATGCCAAAAATATTTTAGAATTCATTCGCTCTTACAGAGGTCATGTCAAAATTACAGGCCTTGCCCTTGTCTTCAAAAACCTAGACACAACTCCACTCCTTTTATAAGGCCTTACTACAAAATATACCTTCACACAAAACCCGTTGCTTTGTAGGCTTCATGCATTTATTGTTTATTTCTAAAAAAAATTCAAGGAAAAAAAACAAAAATTCCAAACTTATGTATATGTACAAACAAAAATAAGCTAAGTGTGGGCTCCTTCTGAGCATGTAAATGCTTCATACTACTCTTATTCTTCTTGTACCTCTTATTCATCATGGCCCTATTCCTTGGCCTCTTCTTCATTCTCTTCTTCTTCTTCTTCTTCTTCTGGAGTGGGTGTTTTCTGACTCCTTCCTCTAGAAGTATCACCAAACAACTGAACCATCAATTTTAAAGATTGTAGAGTCTATTTTTAGGCTGCTTCAGAGGTTTTTGATGTTTCTTCTAGTTACTTATAAATGTATTGTAACTCTCCAATGTCTTCATAGTTAGAAGTATTCCCTTTGTTTACCAGATCTTCCATGAGATCTCTCAACCGAGTAAAATCAACAATCAATTGGACAACTTGTTCTTGGGGTAGTGGCTCTTCCAGAGAATCTATTCCAGAATCATCCTGTAAATACTCATCAATGCTCTGCTGGATCTCTTCCATGGATAAAAAGTTGTGATATTCCATCCATAGGCCCTTAAAGCCAACTTGAACCATTTCTTTGTTCAATTCCACAACATCCTTTATTACTCAAACTCTTTTTGAGCTTCTCAACTTATCTCTTCAATTTTTTCACCTTCGCTCTGACTATATCATTTTTCACATAGAAGGTATCCAAATGGGCTTTGGCAATGATCAACTCATCTTCCTCAAGAAGCTTTTCAATATATTCTGTGACCTCCTCCACTCGATAACCCTGAACAGTCATCGCTTGCTTACCAATGGATTCATTGATATTGACACTCTTTGTCTAGAAACAAGGTCACCATACATGATTCTTCTCCTAACAGCCATCCTGTTGGAAGGATTAGCAAGCTTCTCTACCTATTAATCATTTATAATCTGAGTGGTTACTTGTTATTTTGAAATAGAAATAGGTCTTGAAAGGCTAGCAACCAGGGGAGATGAAGATACTAAATATCATAGATCAAATGGAACTGTTGATGATGAGGGTGTGTATATAGTTACAATGGCATCTATGACAATAGTGGAATCTATAACTACTGCTACCGTTGTTGATGGTAAACTCATGGAAACTGATGCAATAGTAACAGTCGGATGGATGGATGTACTTGGAGCGTAATGTCCCATTGATGGTGGTGATGAAACAGATGGAAGTGAAGTGATGGTGGATGATGGAACAATGGGATATGATGAAGTGGGAACCTCAAATGCATAAGATGGGATTTGAGGTGAATGTGATGAAATAGAAGTGGCATGTACCTCCATGGCTACTGATGACACATGTAGTGGACTTTGAGAGGGAGAATGTACATTTATCACATCTTCTTGATTAGAAAGGGAGGGATATTTATTTGGGGACTCATGAATATGAAGAGGAGGAGAGGTTTTAGAAATCATACCTTCACCTAAATATGTAGGGTGCTCTTGATCTATTTTTGTTTCTAGCTGTTGCTCTTGATCAATAAACTCTTCTGTAGCAAATTCAGCTACCTCTTTAGCAATCTCCTCCATGTCCATTTTTTGTTTATTTGAAATTTCTATTTCCTTTCTTTCTATACATATCTTAGTTCCTTTATGAACCAATTTAAAAGCATCCATATCATTCTCAGAATCTTCTTCCAACACATCTTCTTGTGCCACTCCAAAAAGTAGTGATTTCCCAGAAACAAGACGTACTTCAACTGATGTTCCAGGGGTAAAATAAAGGGGTTTGCACTTAAACGTCTCATTCTTATTATGCTAGTTAATATCTATGTCTGGAGGCTATGCTCCCAAAGCTAAGTGTTTAGGCCTAGATGTTGTTTCAATAACTGGGGTACTGACAATTTTTTCCTTGGAATATTGCATTTTGCTCATCAAGTTAGCCCCCTTAGGAAAATTTTCCACTTGCTCGATGGTAGGATGAAAGGTTTTCAGTACCTCAGCTGCTGTCAAAGGAGTTTCTGGCTCTTCTTGCTGAGTTTCTTGATATGAATGTGGATAAAGGGATTTAAAGCCATTTTGGGATTTTTCAATCGTCAATACTATGTTTCTGACATCCTTTTGTCTCCAAGTCTCAATGTTTTCATTGTATCTTCTTGAAAATTCTTTATTAATATTCATTTCGAACTTGGAATTAGGATTTCCAATTTCAATCATCATTCTCCACAAATATGTTATTTTGACAACATTCCATTGTTATTTTTCTTCAGCTTCTTTAGCAGCTTCTCCAACAACTTCTTCCTCAGGCTGAGGATCATTTTTCTCTAAAGTCTCTCCCTCAAGCTGAGGCTTCTTTTTCTTTGGATTTCCTTCCTTAGGTTGGGGCTTCTTCTTTTTCAAAGTTTCTCCCTGAATCTTACTAATTATAGCCTCAATAATATGATGACTAGGCTTTCTATTAGGATCAAAATCGACAACCTGCTCATAAAAGTCCAACCATGGAGGCAAATGACCCATCTTCGAGAAATTCCACTCTAAAAGAGTAGTCCATCATTTTCAAAATAGGCCCTGGGCTTCTTTTTAAATTTATATGCCTTATCCCCATTTAGGGTTTTATTCCTTGCAGTAAAAATTCCATTAGGGTCATAGCTCCATCTTTGGGGAATATAAAACAAACCTAACCTATCAAGGTATTGGTCTATCAATTGGCTCTGCCCCTTCTTGGTGATGGTAATATCCTCCACTGTGCGATGGGTAAGTAAATACTTTCTCTTTCTCCCAAAACTGTAGTTTGCATCAATGCACTTCACCTGCCTTAAATATTCTAGGGTAAACAACCTCTCCGTAATGAAGTGGAGCAAGAGGAAAGGTTTACCCATGAAACCATACAATCTGATGACTTTGCCCTTGGTTAAAAAATACCAATCACCTTCTTCAACACCCTCTGCTCTCAGAATCTGCTTAGCCAAGGGTGGCAATCTCGGGCACTTATTATGCATTATTTTTAGGGTAGGCCCTAGAAATTATAAATTGAATATGTAATAGGACTCACTGCTCCTCAAATGGCTTGTCCAATAATAGACTGGCATGGGTTCTCCATCATTATTTTTATCCTAAACTGGGATCCAAGGCATTTTATCCTTAACAATAGCATAAAACATTTGTACTAGGCTCGAACAATTCTTGAAACTAGGAGCATTAGAGCCCCCTTTTCATACTTACTAACTGCTCATGTATTCTTTGTGCAAGAAAAGTTGGCCAATCAAAATAAATCATCCTAGTCCCATTTTTTCTGCATCTTTTTCATACATTCTCTCATTGGAAATACAGTAAGCTACAAAAATTTTCCAGCCATGTACCATTCTATCGAAGTTTAACCCCTCCATGCAAGCCAACATAGAATATAATTCAGGATTTACAAACTCGTCAATAGAGATAGGGACTGCAGGTAAAATTTTCTTGGGCTTAACATTAAGCTATTTATAAACCCAATTTTTAAAAGGCTCATCGTCATTAGCTCACTTCTCCATAGTGTAAAACCTAGCCTGTTCTGTGACCCTAAAATATTTTGGTGTTACGGGTGGTTCAGACCCTAGGGAAAAGATTCTATGACAAAAGGAGGTGGTGATACTTAAGAGGGTTTTGTCCTTAGAGGTTTTTACTGCTTTAGCCAAAGGGTCATAAAAATTGACTATAAAAACTATCAATTTGGGGCAAGGGTGAATGGAATGACAAATATAAAAAAGAGAGATAAGAAAGGACAACACATCTACCTTCCACATCTAAAGCAGCTCTCTTCTTGAATCTTTCGTTCATGTTCCTCCTCAGCTTTGTTCTTTTTGTAATGACCATTTCTATGTCCATAACAAATTTGGATTTGTTGAGATATGGTGCTACCGCATTATTTTCCTGAGTTTCAAACTCCTAAACATCTTTTGAAACCATTCTTCTAACAATAAAGATTGTACTCTCTAAAATTTGTAGAAATTTCTTCAAAGTATTGCTTCATCCTTTTACTGCTCTGAGGATGCAAATAGCTACCAAATGAATCTCATGTATGCTTTCTTGTCACCTTTAATCTCTTCAACATGTGTATCCTCTACCATTAATGCAACCGTTGCACATCCACCCCATTGGCACACTTTCCAATTCTTTAATCATTCCCTTCGATGGCTCAACATTGATTGTTAGGGTAAAATAAGTAGTATATTGCATTATACTACATAGGTTGATTATTACATTTACTTTTCTACTTTCTACCATGTAGATATTTACTGTTTCAAATATCTAATGGTAAACTATGGTTAATTCCTAAATATCCTAGGTTAACAAATCTAAACTAAACTCTCTACCTCCTATGTCGCGTTAGTTAGCATGAATAGCGGGATTATAGTTTGGATTACTATTTTGTAACCTATTTAAATACTAGGCTTTACTCCTAAGTTTGGTTAATGCAAATTATAATTTTATTTAATCGAACTCATTCTCCTGGTCACATTAGTACCAAAGCTGGAGCACGGGAGTTGAGCTAGAGCATTGGAAATATGACACCATTGGTGACCCTAAATTATTTTCAATAATTACTCCTTATGCTTTTCAATTCTCCTAATATTTGATTATTTATTTGCATGCATCCTAATTTAGTGGATAGTGAGTTGAGAGCCCTCGCAGGAAGGCTCGTAGCATAGGGCATGGATCTCGACGTAGGGACCATTTTACCTTGACCATGATTGCCATCCACTAGGATTTTTTTCCCATCATGGATTGTGACCTTCGGGATCTCCCCATCAACGATCCAACCTGCAGGCTCGCAGTTAGCCCATGAGAGAATCCGAGGGCAGGTAGCCCTCACACTCCCTGTGGCAGTGGGAGAGCTTTCTTAGCTTCCCCCTGGACCCATATCCTGAGATCGAGGCAGGAACGCATCGAGGGTAGGAGCGCCCTCACATTTCTCATAGTATGGATCCCAAGGTAGGAACACATCAAGGGCAGGAGCGCCCTCATGTTTCTTGCTGACCTGCACACACCCTGAGGTGGTGCTAATGTGGACCTGATACAGACCTGCACACACCTCGAGGTGGTGTTGACATGGACCTGAATCGACCTACTACCTATACGATACATGTCACTCTGGCCACGCACCACTTGGCACCTAACTGGACCTGACCGGATGTGGACCTGATGTGGACCTGACAAGACCTGATGTGGACCTGACTGGACAAGACTTGATACATGGACATCCCCTTACTGTGCCACATGGACACCGACAAAATGAGGGTCTAGACTCAATTTCTTGAGGGCAATCATGAGCTTAGTCACTCATTCAGTCCTTTAAAGGCCTTTGCATCCAAAATAGGATACATGTGGGATAATTCCCACAACATCCCAAAGAAGCCCGCAGGCTTCTTTAAGACTCAAGCGGTCCAGCCTGAGAACCAAGCCAGCCGCTTGGTTAGTTGGCCAAGGCGGATGCCTTAGGCCAATGAGAGTCGCAGGTTCGACTCCCACGCCCGCTAGATTGCAAAGGGATTAAATTTTGATGAAAATTTTATTACTTTTGGCATAACAAAGGTTAATTTTTTTTATGCTTAAATTAAGTTAATTCTTAAATTTTTTTTTTAGAAATTTTCATAGTTTTTTGCTAAATAAATTGCATCAATTTTTTCTCTTAAATTGATGTTTAATATTCCAAAAATTATGTTATATTCTATTTATAAAAAAAAACTTTAAATTTTTTTTTAGCATTTAAATTGAAAATAGAAGTGCCAAATTTTTTTATGCAACTAAGCAATTGTCTTTCTTTAGTTTTCTCCAAATGTGGGGATAAAGATACAAGGTATAAGAGATATTTTGTTGCTTAATTTTCATCAACATTTTCTATATTTTTCATCACTCTTCAAATTTTTCATGAAGATCAAATCTTGGGTAAGGAAAGCTCTTCGTAGACAAATAATCATAAGAAAGAGAAATGAATTACGAAGGCAAACAACATGATCACATTTTTGTCGTATGCTTCGTGAATATCGTAGATCCATTCCTCACTCACTTATCTATACTGATCCATGGAAGGGGTTGGAAAAAATCTATGGTCCCATGAGGATTCGTGAGGCTTTTGATCCTAATGCACCACCTATTTTTGAGTGTTGAAAACAAAAACCAAGTCATGTGTCGACTGGTCTGGAAGCCTTTCAAACGCGGGTCGTGTGTCGACTTGTATTGAAAGGAGTGCTCTAATTTTTCAATTTTGTAAAAATGAAGGGGGGATAGAAGTCATATCTTGTGATTCTACTTTTTTTGCAAAATTATAAAGAGAAAGTGGGGATATTTGAAAGCAAGAAAGGTGCACTCTCGATTGTACTCAACACCTTATCTTAAAAATTTACTATACTAGGTGCATTTTCGGTTGCATCCGACATCTAGAGTGATAATAATTTGGGTTGCTCTCTTGTTTTTTATTATTGCACTCACAATCATGTTTTTTGTGTGCAATTAAAAAATCATATAGAACATTGAAGAAGCATTTCACAAAACCCAAACTTCACTCCAAATCGTGCTACACCTTGCACAGGTTAAAAAAAATCAATTTTATTCCCCATCAAAGGTCAAAATTCAAAACACCTTGATTAACTCTCTTTTTTTGGCTTAATTTCCTCAAAATTTCCATCCTTCTTGAAGGGTGTTAAGGCAGGTGCCATTAAATATCCTAGAGAGCACAATCAGGTGTCTTTCAAAACCTACCCCATTAATTTACTCTATTTCTTTGGCTTAAAATCCTCCAACTTTTCATCGCTTGTTAAGGGTGTTAAGGCAGGTGCCATTAAATATCTTATAGAAAAAAATTAAACATATTCCATATACTCTTTTGAGGGTATAGTGCAAGATACAACCATCTTAGTCCTATCAATTTGAAACCTTCACCATGGCCATGATGCAAAAGTATCGCACTGAGAGCCAACTGCTCAAAGGTTCAAATTATTCTACATGGAAGACTAAGATGAAAGCTATATTAACTATAGAGGATCTATGGTCTATAGTGGATGAAAGTGAAACTAGACCCCAATCAAAAGGAGCAGATCAAACATCTTTTGATAAAAAGGATAGAAAATTATCCTAATTGATCTTGTTAGCTATTACTAATGATATCCAACCTCATATCAGTGAAGCTAAGAATGATAAGGAGGCATGGGATGGTGGGGAAGAATCAATCAACAATTCTTCACCTCCAAACATAGCTTCATACTCTTAATATGAAATTAGGAGAAATAGTAGAGCTATTCCTTTGCAGAGTAGCAGAATTGAAAACAAAACTACAATCCTTAGGAGAAAAAGTGGAAGACCAAGTCTTGACCTCTATCATTTTGAGGGCTCTTCTCAACTCCTACAGAATGTTGATCACTTCATTAAAAGTCTCTAGAAGGATAGTGACTTTTGTTCAGTTGGTAAATATGATTCAAACAGAAGAAGCTAATCAACTCCAAAGAGATGAAGCATCCAACAATGCACTTTTCTCAAACAGACAAGGTGGTAAGAAAAAGTGGAATCAACAGAAAGGTTCTTATTCTAATAAAGACAAGGGTAAAGGCAAAGAGACTCGGAAGAAGAAGCAGTATTGTAAGATTTATGACAAGGACACTCATGAAACTAAAAGATTTTGGTTTAAGAAAAAACCTCCCAATGAACAAGGAAACAAGAAGGGCAAAGGCAAACCAAAGAACAAGAATAAACAACAACAGGGACACATTGCAGTTGAAGATTCTAGTTCAGACTCTGAACGAGCACACAAGGTTCTCATGACACATACATATTCCCCTCACAAATACACTATGTGGTACATAGATTCAGGTGCTAGTAAGCATATGACTGGCGATAAGTCCTGGTTTGAGATATTTGAGACTCGAGAAGGTAGACCGATCACCATTTTTGATGATCAAATCTATCGAGTTTAGGGAGAAGGAATTATTTCTATCTCCCTTCCAGATGGAGAATGTAAAATTCAAAAAGTTATTTATGTACTAGGATTTAAAAATAATCTCTTGTCAGTTCCACAAATCCTGGACAATCACATGAATGTCAATTTCAAGGTGGACAAAGAAAAGAAATTATCACTAAGAAAGGAAAAAATATAGCAATAGGTTCATACAAACATGGTTTGTTTATCTTAGATGCACTTACCTCAACACATACTGCAATGGAAAAAACCATAAAATAGGCCACATATCTATGGCATAAGATATTTGGGTATTTAAGTTCAGGATATTTACTAGAACTTAGTAAATATCAAATGGTGAAAGGACTGCCTACTCTTTCATCTACTTTTCCAGTGTGCTCAGATTGCTTTTCAAGCAAGCAACACAGAGTACCCTTTGAACCTAGCTCCTTTCGAGCTAAGGTACCTTTGGAGTTGGTTCACACAAATTTGTGTGGTCCCATGTCTACTAGTTATGGAGGAAAAAGGTATTTTCAATTGTTTGTAGATGATCACTCACGCAAGATGTGGGTATTCTTCTTGCAGTTGAAGTCTGAAGCATTCACCTATTTTCAATAGTTCAAAAAGCTTGTTGAGAAAGAATCAGGATGCTTCATCAAGACCCTTCATTCAAATCGATGGGGAGAATACACATCAAAGGAATTTTCCTCATTTTTACAGACACATGGGATAAAAAGATAGTTGACCACAGCCTATTCTTCATAGTCAAATGGATTTGTTGAGAGAAGAAATCGGTCCATTATGGAAATGGTTCGATGTATGCTTAAGCGAGCCAATATGGAGCAAATTTACTAAGCTGAAGTTGTTCAAATTGTAGTATATCTTCTAAATAGAGCACCCACAAGGGCTCTTGAAGGTATGACTCCTAAGGAAGCATGGAGTGGAAGAAACCATCTATATCTCATCTACGGGTATTTGGGTGTAAGTATTTTATGCATATACCCAAGGAGAAAAGAAAGAAATTAGATGAGAAGTCCCTACCATGTGTTTTTCTTGGATATGATGAATTCTCAAAAGGATATCGATTGATAGAACCATTTAACAAGAAAATACATGTCAGTAGAGATGTAGTGTTTGATGAAGCTTTCACACCCAACACTACATTATTATACCTAGATAATTAGGAGCAACAACCACTTCCTTCTCCACAATAGAAAAAGCCTCCCAAATGGTATACGAGCACAATGAAAGATTCCAAACTCACTTCCCCACCTGATCTTACTCTCAATCATCCAAAGACATGAAGCATGACTCAACAAGAAAATACTAAAGCATCCACTTCAGTTGATGATCTTTGTGCAAATTTTCAAGACCTTTCTATTAATAGAGAGTTAGAAAGGGAAGATGATATGGAAATAGATGACTAGAGGGTTTACTTGTCATAATTTAATTAAAATGAACCTTTTACAATTAATGAAGCACTTAGACTGCCTTAGTGGAAGGTAGTTATGGATGCAAAACATAACTCCCTCATCAAGAATAAAACATGGAAGCTAGTAGATTTGCCTAAAGGAAAGAAACCCATAGGGTGCAAATGGGTTTACAAAGTCAAATATAATGCAGATGGTACCATATACAAGCATAAATCCCATCTTGTGGCAAAGGGCTATGCTCAAAAGGAATGCCTTGATTATAAGGAAACCTTTGCACCCATTGCAAGGATGACCACCATTCAAGTTCTTTGTGCTATGGCAGCACAATTCAGATGGAAATTACATCAAATGGATGTAAAAAGTGCCTTTCTAAATGGTGACTTAAAAGAAAATGTATACATGACTCAAACCCTAGGATTTGCTGAGGAAGGCCATGAGCAATAGGTTTGCAAGTTGGTCAAATCATTATATGGGCTCAAACAAGCCCCAAGATCATGGTACATTAAAATGGATAGTCACCTACTGTAGCATGGATTCAAGAGAAGTCCATCTGATGCAAATATCTATATCAAGAACACAAGTTATGAAATAGTGATTCTTGTATTATATGTAGATGATTTGATCATCATTGGCAATTCATAGAAAATATTAGGGCCATGAAAGATGACTTGAAAGATTCATTTGATATGACAGATCTAGGACTTCTCCACTATTGTCTTGGTCTTGAGATATAATAGAATAAGAATCATCTTAGGGTGACTCAACAAAAGTATGCCAAGACTTTAGTAGAAAAATATCGTATGACTAATTTCAAGCCCAAGATAACATCGATGGAATCAAGGCTTCAGTTATTACGGTATGATGATTCACCATAGGTATATGGCACACTATATAGATAAATTATTGGAAGACTTATCTATCTAACCAATACTAGACCAAAAATTACTTATGATGTAAACTATCTTTCTAGGTTCATGCAGGAACCAAAAGCCTCTCATTGGAAAGCAACTATTCACTACATTCAAGGTAGTGTAGACTATGGTCTAGAGTACAAGAAGAATAACTCATTATTTTTAAAGAGTTATACTGAATCTAACTATGCTAGATCCCTAGATGATAGAACATCAACATCAGGATATGTATTTCATCTTGGATATGGTCCTGTCTCATGGCATAGTAAAAAACAATAGGTGGTTGCTTTATCTTCAACAGAGGCAGAGTATCGCACTGCATGAGGACCTACGTGTGAAGCGATATGGTTAAGTCGCATCTTGGCTAACATGGGCCTACCAAAGAAACTTCCTATTCACATGTTTTGTGACAACTCAGGTGTTTTGAACTTGGTAAAGAATCCAGTCCATCATGAACGCACAAAGCATATTGACACAGATTGTCATTTCATTTGTGATGAAGTTACTAAACACAGAATCAAGCTCCAATACATTCCCTCAGATGAATAGGTTGTTGACATCTTCCCCAAGGCACTTGGACGTGTCAAATTTTAGTTATTTCAAAGTAAAATTTGTATATCAAAGTAATGTAATAAAGGGGGGATGTTAGGGTAAAATAGGTAGTATATTGCATTATACTACACAGGTTGATTATTACATGTACTTTTCTACTTTCTACCATGTAGATATTTACTATTTCAAATATCTAATGGTAAACTATGGTTAATTCCTAAATATCTTAGGTTAAAAAACCTAAACTAAACTCTCTACCTCCTATGTTGTGTTGGTTAGCATGGATAGCGGGATTATAGTTTGGATTACTATTTTGTAATCTATTTAAATACTAGGCTTTGCTCCTAAGTTTGGTTAATGAAAATTATCATTTTATTTAATCGAACTCATTCTCATGGTCACAGTGACATCCTTTCTTTTCATTGGTCTAAATTTCAAATTGCGCTACCACCTTACTGCACTTCTTTTGCTACTTCTTTATTGTGGTGCGAGTTCGTTAGCATTGAATGTGAGATCGTTCTTTGGTTTCCATGTGTCATGGTAGAATTCATTGCTTGGTTTCGTTTCCTTTTCAAACTGGATGATTAAAAGCCATTTGAGTTTGCTGACACTTAGAAAATTTGATGCATGAATCTTCGTATCGATTTCGATCCAGCTTATTAAGCTTTGGAAGACTCTCGGATTGGGGATGCCTTTGCTCCATTTTCGTGTGAGATAGAAACCTTTACACTATTTCATGGGGATCTAGCATATTTTGATGCAGATTCAAGAGCACACACCATTCCGAAATATTTTTACATGGAATTAAGTACGAAATGGAAAATTGCCATGCACTTAGCCCATACTTAGTCATTTTTTACAATTTTTTCTTTTTTCAAGATTTTTTGAAGAAAATCAATTACAAAGTGTAGAAAAAAATCAAAGTACAAAGTGCAAAAATGAGGGGAAATAATTTTACAATGTATATACATATTTTATAGTGGACTCATTTCTTACACATAGTAAAGTTTGAGGTGAAAACCATTCACTGGAATCGGTTGTATGTTTCCCTCCGGATATTCTAGATGAAATACATTAGACTCTTTGGCTTCCACTATTCTAAAAGGACCATCCCAAAATGAATCAAACTTTTCATGTTTGCTTGGTTTTTATCTGTCAACATTCCACCTAAGAACTGAGTCTCCCACCTGGAACTTTTTGAATCTGGCTTTCTTATCAAACCATGATTTGATATCTGAATAATGCTTTTGAAAACTATCATATGCCTGAGTTCTACTTTCTTCCAATTGGAGCAAATGTGTCAATCTGGTTTTCACAGGATCTTCCTCTGACTCTTCTTTTGTATTGACAAGCTTAAGTGTTGGGATCTCCAAATGAATTGGTAATAATGCCTCATTTCCATATACTAGTGTGTAATGGGAAGTCTTAATGGACTTTTTTATAGTAATCATGTCTACCCATAGAGCTTGGTCCAACAATAGGTGCCAACTTCTTTTGTTACCCTCAAGTGATTTCCTCAAAATTCTTAACAGGTTCTTGTTGGTAGATTTTGCAAGTCCATTACCCTACGGATAATAATTTGAAGTATTTTTCAGAGTAATACCAAACTTACTGGCAAATTCAATATACTTTGCTCCTATGAAAGCTGGACCATTGTCACTCACCAAGGTTTATGGAACTCCAAACCTTGAGATCAAAATTTCCATAAAGTTGATTACTACATCCTTTTATGATTTCTTGGTAGGAATAGCTTCCACCCATCTGGTGAGATAATTTGTGGTAGTTAAGATAAACTTATGTTCTACTGAGGAGTCAGGGTTGATAACCCCTATAAAATCTAGCCCCCATTGTTGAAAAGGCTCTTCAACTTGAATGGGCTTGAGGGGGGATGAAGCATTCCTTGTCCTTCCAACATATCTATGACATTTGTCACAAGCCTTGGTGACTTTAAAAGCATCAATGAAAACAGTGGGCCAATAATAGCCAATCCTTATGATTTTTAAAGCTATCACTCTACCTGAGATATGACCACCAACTGCTTCTCCATGTAACTCTTCCATGACCCTTTTTGGTTGATAATCCTTTAAGCATTTTAGGATAATTCCATCCAAGTTTATTTTGTACAAGCCTTCTGGTAGTAATACATATTTCAAAGCATTAAGCTGGTATCTCCTCCTTTGAGATGCACTTAGATTGGGAGGGCATATTCCGATTTAAAAATATCTAATCATCTGGTCAATCCAATCAAAGTATGTAGTTTGTATTATTTCCATGTAATACTCTTTTGTTGTTTGACAAGCTGTTACTTTTTTCAAAGCTGCAACTTCTATTAACCCTTGGCACAAGGCCCTACCTCTCACTATCTTTGTGGGATGGATTTCCACATTGTATTCGTGGATCTTAGTAATCCAACCAACTCTTTTATCTCCTAGATCACCCTACAGGATAAAACTTCTTACATCTGGGTGAACCACATAAACCAGGGTCTTGCTTTGTACCAAATACTATTTGAACTTCTTTAGTGACTTCATCACAACAAACACTTGTCTTTTAATAAATTATATTTGACCTGATAATCATGAAGTGTCTGACTCCAAAAGGATACCGGATGTTCTTCCCCTTGATCATCTTTTTGGGTGAGCACCGAGGCATAACTTTCTTCAGCCCCATATGCATAAAGAATAAAATATTTACTAAAATTTGGGTTTACCAATACTGGAGTCATTGCAATGGATTGCTTGATGATCTTGAAAGCTTGTTTTCTGACCTTAGTCCACTTGAAATCAATATTTTTCTTGAGTAACTCAGATATAGGCCTCACCTTCTATGCAAAATTAGAGATGAACTTCATGAAAAATTTGATTTGGCCCAAAAAAGACTATAAGGCCTTCTTATTTGTAGGTAAGGGGAGAGCAAGTATTGCTTTTATCCTATCTGGGTCTATGGACATGCCTTATTTTGAGACCACATGTCCTAGTAGTTTTCCTTCATGGACTGCAAAGAATGATTTCTTAGGAATGAGTGAGATTTCGAATTCTCTACACTTTTGAAAAACTTGCTTCAAGTGTAAGATATGGTCCCCTTTATCATGGGAAAATACAGTCATGTCATCTAGGTAAATTAGAATAAATTTGTTGATCAGTGCTCCAAAGGCATAGTCCATGGCTCTTTAAAATGTATCTCCTTTATTGGATAATCCAAAATGTATTCTCTGGTAGGCAAATGTACCCCATTTTGTGGTGAATGTTGTCTTATACTGGTCTTCATATTTCACCCAAATCTGGTTGTATCCAGAGTAACCATCCAGTAATGAAAACCTCTCAACCCCTGCCACTACTTGCAAGATCTGATTAATCTGAGGGAGTGGGTAGTGATCCTTAATGGATGCTTGATTTAGATTTCTAAATTCCACACACAAGTGTATATCCCCATTATTTTTCCTTATGGGTACCAAGTTGGCTATCCAAGTAGAATGTTTGATGGGGTATATGATCTTAGCGTTTAAAAATTTTAAGAGCTCCTCTATCATAATGGCCTTGATCCTTGGATTAATTAGCCTCTGCTTCTGCCTAAAAGACTTGGCATTAGGCTCTAACTCAATGGTATGTTGGATGACCTTTTTATCATACACCTTAAGGTCTTCATATGACCAAGCCACAATATCTTGGTATCTCAAGCATAAAGCTTTGATATATTCTACTTCCTCAAGCGAACATCAGATTCCAACATTGAGTTTCTTTTCTATTTCGACATCAATTTCTTTATATATTTTTTCATTGACCTTCATGGCTTTGACCTTTTTTTCCTCATTATTGAACAATCTCTCAAGGGTGACCAACCCTCTTGGGATATGATTATTTCTTAGTTGAATCATGTCTTGTTGATCAATTTCCTCTAAATATTCCCCTTGGACAATAGAGAGACATGCCTCTCTCACCATAAAATAAACTATTTATTCATCACTTTCAAAAACCTGCCAAAAAATCTGCTTGTCTGGTATCATAGGTCTAAAAATTATTTTAATTCCCTTAGCCTTCTTGATTCCAAAGTCTACAGAAGGGTTGAAGTTAGCTCCCTTTGTTGTTAAGGAATCATCTAGAGTATTCTTTTCTCTGGAAACAAAATTTAAATTCATAACATCAAAAGATTTCATTAAATCCAACACCTTATTTTTGTAAGCTTTTAGGTAGTGGTGCTTACTACTACACCTGTTTCTTACCTAATGGACTATTAGCTCAGAATCACCATATATGTTCAAAATATTAATGCCCATACTTTCTACTTGTATCAATCTGAGACACAAGGCCTCATATTCTACAACATTTTTAGTACATGACCAAGTCAGTCTATAATAAAAATTATTTGTCCCTTCTGATTGGGATTGTAGGACCACACCAGCCCCTGCACCATTTTTGCATTTAGCACCATCAAAGTACATGATCCATGTTTCTTTATCCCTCAAATATTGATTGGATATAGCAGGGATTTTCCTCTTTGATTCAGTTGAGATGCTATATGTTCCCATACCAGTTTTGAACTGACTGTAATCTTCTCTGAAAGGTAACTCATCCTCAATATCCAGATCTTCAATATTTTCCACTAGCTGAAATTCTTCTATAGGGTTAATATTACACATATCCTCTTCAATATTTTCAATATGATAGGCTACTGGTTTCTCATGTGTTATCCATATCCTCTTTCCTTTGAAAGGGATTACCATGCTAGAATAATCCATGTAAATACACCCCCCTAGCTTAGCAGTAAACTCTCTTGAAAGACATAATCTAAAATAAGGTTCTAATTCAACCACAACTATTTCTTGCACTATGGTTACTTCAAGGGCTTTGTGCAATATCATTAGTATATTTTTAATGAATCCCACTATCTTGACAGGTGTCCCATATATTTGTAACACCCCAGAACAATATCAGGTATATTCCATACCCATCTCCTGATAGACTACTTTAGGCATGACTGTAGTCAATGCTCATGAGCCAATCATTCAATTTCAAACTATCCAACCTTCCATTCTTAGGAATATATATGAAGGATGAGGCTTATTATTTAGCACCATAGGTGTCATTTCTTTCTTTTTGGTGGCATATTGAGGATTGTGGTGGCCAACCTATTCTGTGGATTTTTACTGAGGGAAGCTTTAAGCAGGTCAATCTAACCAGGAATGAACATAGTGTCATACAGGCTAGCTTTTGATGGGATCCTTTTCATTTCTTCAACAATGTTATACTCAGATCTGGTCAAGGAGAGTTTTTCCAATCCTCTTTCTGGATCACCATATCTTCTTTTATATTGTTGGGTGGCCTCTAACCTTTATATTTTAGTAATAGAGGGGAACCTAAGTCTCTATTGATATTCATATTTAGATCTCATCCAGTCTCCTCTAGTTTCCTTTTTTGGCCTCTTAGGAAGACTATCAGTATTTTATTTTCCCTTAGTTTGAGGAATGGAGAAAGTATTACTGCTTTGAGAAGGGGGATCAACTTTATTTTGAGAAGGGACTTGGAATTGTCCCATTTTATGGGGATCCACTTGTAGATATTTCCTACCAGATATTGTCATAACAAAAATAGGGTTCTATTCATCCAACTCTTTCCCAACCATGATTTGATTAGGGTGCCACAACATATTAACTCTTCCCTTTTGATTTCTTTTAGCTTGATCCATAGCTTGTTGAACATGGTGTTGATACATCACACAAGACTGTGAGTCATGGGGATCATTGCATTCCAAACACCAAATATTTGCAAGAGTAGTATCTAAAAAACATTCTAGCTCCTCATATGTTGCATTCACTCTAACCTCGATGTTTTTACTAGGACCATGTCTCTAATATTTATTCACATATGGGAATCTCCTCTGTTGTGACCTTTCTTGGTCTCTCTTTTCCATTGAATTCATTATATTACTCAAGGTTTTCAAGGTATTTTATATATCAAGGATAGCAGACAACTCTTGATATGGTTGATAAGGAAGGGGAGGAAAAGGAGCTGCAGAGGGAACCAGATTTGGTTGAGGGATCACATTCATTTGTGGAGATGGAGATGATAAAGAAAGTGGGTCCATGAAAGATGGTTTGGATGCTAGATTTTGAATATTGGTGGTTTCTGAGTTGTAAGGCAACACAGTTTTGGGGGGAAGCCTTCCTACATTGATTAGGATATTTTTAGCATGAACTGTTGTGTTATAAACTAGGGGGAAGGTCTCTACTCCTTATTGTTGTGTCTGCAATCCAATATCTGATCCAAGAGATCAGATATAATACATATAGGCTAAACATGTAGCTGGCCTAGCTATGGGAGTGATTCCCTTCCATGTTCTACTAAATCTCAAATTAAAATATGAGACAGTTTCCTACTGAGTTTTCTGCATAGATGTAAACTGATTAAGCAGAGAAAAAGGATCATCAGATTCATTGAACTCTTACACAAAATGCTCTAGTAAAGCTTACCAAGAAGTGATGGTATTATCTTCCAAAGTTATAAACCAATGAAATATCTTCCCTCTGAAGGATAGAGCTAGAATCCTCACAATAATATCTTCTTATTTTATGTTGTGGATTGATTCCAGGTTCAAGATATCTTAACAGTGCTCATAAGTTGTTTTTCTAGATCCATCATAAGTGGGAATAGCTTTAGATACATCTTGGAGAATGGCGTTCATTTAGGAAAATATTGGAGGGCTAATTCTCGCTAGGATACTTTTGTAATGACTTATTAGGTGTTGTATTTTGTGCCATATTTCCTATTGTAGGTCTTATTGGGGGAACTATTGGATTTTATTCCAGAGCCTCTTCCTCTTCAAGGAAATATTGATCTAAAATTTTGGAAACAACAACCCCTCTATAAGGTAACTCATAGTAAAAGTAGGAATTAGGGTTATTCCTTTTGAAAGACCTGGTATACATGAACAAACATTGGTCAATAGGAATATTTTTTTTTCTAGATTGAAATACCAGGGAGTCGCCAGGTGAACTTGCTCTTCTCCGCTTATAAGGTCAAGACAATTCACTAAATCTTGATTCCTTTGGGTTGAGATAATAATAACTCTTTTAACGGGATTCATGTTCCTTGTGAATGAGTCCCATCAAGAGTGCCAAAAAATTTTGGGCACTGAATTGCATCAAGTTTTCACTCAATATTATGGCTGTCTATCTTCCTATTTTTTATCCAGGCTTGCACGTGATAGCTACAACTCAACACTCAACATTGGATGCACCAAAATAGGGTTTTCGATCCAAACTCCATAGTAGGTTGGATTCTTGTCAACTTACACAGGGTGTTGACACAATTATGCTCACTTGGGGTTTGAAGGTTAGGGTAAGAAAAGGTTAGGGTTAGAAAAAGTTGAACAATAGTGGACGGATAGGCTAACAACATTATACCACAATAAATAGCTCTGAAAAAAACTACCACAACGACATATACTCAAACTAATATTATCTCAATTTATATGATTCTTCATTCATTAAAACACAACAAAGAAATATTGTAGACAGAGATTTCAATATCTAGATAATGATAATCCAAATAGAAGAATTCACCAATACCTAGATTCTACAAAAATGCACTTTCTAACAATAAATAACAATCTCATAAGAAGATTTCAAATACTTTAACAACTAGTAATCCATTCATTTGGCACAAACTAACCACTTAAGTATTCACAAAAATACAACTAAAGAAATACAAACCTCTGATTTCAAGCATGAAGATAAACATTTCAAGGTGAATATTAGTGTAATGCTCCTTCCATTAGCTCTTGGTAATATTTATAGTAGCACAGAAAAACACACTAGAGCTGATCCTTAAAAATTAGGGTTTGTTGGCAATTTTGGGTACTTTGGGTACATTGCCTTTGCTCAAATGTATAAGTTGTCATTGATGTCAAAAGGCATTTTTGTGTTGATATCAAAAGAGTGTGATGTCAAGAATATCTTGAGAAGCTTCATTATGTTAAAGGGTTTTTATTAAAACCATGGTGACAAGGTTAAAGGTTTTTCTTAAAACCATTTGGACTCATTAAGGGTTTTTATTAAAACCAAGCTTAACTTAATGCAAAGGTCCATGTTTATTATTAATAATTAAATTAACTCAAACCTTTGTCAAAGGTCCAAGTTTAATTTATTATTAATAAAATAATAATAATTATTATTTTAATTATTATTAAAGGGTCTTTCAACCCTTAAGCGACGGAAGAAAAAAAAATTCTTTCGCCGATATGTTGCCATCGTTGGAGGAGCGCCGACGTCAAACAGTTAAGGAAAAATGGCTATATAAGTGGGGATGATTTTCTAAAGTGAGCACCACCGATTAATTTTGACATCTACGATTTGCGTTTGCTCTGTATCTTTCGATTTGCGCTTGGCGTCTACGATTTTGCATTTGCTCTATATCTTTCGAATTGCGCTTGGCGTCTGCGATTTGCATTTGCTCTGTGTCTTCGAATCTCCGATTGACGTCTTTGAAATCGTGCTTGTTCTGTGTCTTGGAAACCGTGCTTGGCATACTCGGATTTGAGCTTGGGCTGCATCCTTACCTTTATGCTTGACGTTAGTGGATTGGCAATTGCACCTGAACTACGTTTTTCAGACTGTGCTGTGAGATGATTAATGCAAGCATTCAGTGACTTACGTTTTGGACAGCGCTCACCAGTTTGCATGTGGCTTGTGGAAGACGTTTACGTTTTCTAGATTCTTGGCATCAAAGGAAGATAAAAGAGAGGGCAGCGTTGTATTACTTCATTGGGCACTTGTGACCCAACGGCGGTGGCGTTTAAGCGAAAGCGCTAGAAGGCAGAGGTGCCGAGTTCGATTCTCTTCGTTGGTAATTTTCTTTTGGTCGCGGTGTGCAAAGGATAGTGGTTGTGAATGCGTGGGAGGTATAAGGTTAAGGTATCATATTTGCTTTGACATTGTTTTATTGATGTTTAATGTTTATGTGGAGTAATAAGGTGTAAAGAGGTTTTACTTTGTATGTATATTATACTTTGGTGGTTTTTACTAAGTTGGAGAAATAAGGTGTTATTTTGGATCTTTATTATTGTGTATTATTGTATAGTTGCTAACTCTAATTGGTGGCAAATTGAGAGTTAGTGTTGTGATAGATTTTGAGTTCTCCTTCTTCATCAAAGTAAAGGTATGGGCAACTTCTTCCATGTATGTTGTTTATGGTATATTTTCTGAAATTGAGTTTGGAGTGAAAAGGTTGTCTACTAGGTATTTTTGGTGTAAATCTTATTTTCTGGATATTGAAGATTGTTTATGCATTAAAGTCATTGATGAATTTTTGGGTGAATGCATAATTCTGGTTGAGGAAGAGGAAGCATTTTTGCACTAGGGTTTATGTTAGTAAGTCTTGCTACTTGCATTGAGATGATGAAACCCTAGTTGTTGGTGAAAAGAATATAAGTATCATTGTTATATGAGATATTGCATAGTTGGCAATTGTTGGGTTGTGTTTCATATTCTTGAGAAAAGCATACTACATCTATCTTATTCTTTTGAGATTGAGATTGAGTTGAGATTGAGATTGGGAGTTAAGTATAGAACATATTGGGTCTCTAACAATTCTCTTTATGTTTCTATGAGATTTGAGATTGAGATTGGGAGTTAAGTATAGAACATATTGAGTCTCTAACAATTCTCTTTATGCTTCTATGAGGTTTATGAATCACATTGGGTCTCTAACAATTCTCTTTGTGGGTTCATGCTAAGCAAGTTTTTCTTGGTGAGCTTGCTGAGGTTTTGGACAGGTTCTAGGTGGGGACTTGTGAGCAGGTTTTGGACAGGTTTCGGTGGGGACTTGTGAGCAGATTTGGACAGGTCCTAGCAGAGGACTTGTGAGCTGAGTTTTTGAGAGTTCTATCAGAGAACTTGAGGACAGAGGTGCATTGGTTCTTTGAGAAGAACCTGAGGATAGATTTGGCAAGTCTTTGAGAAGGCTTGTGTGCAGAGGATTGATTTGTTCAAAGAGTTGGACAGATCTGACAGACAGAGGAAGACTTGTACTAGACCGACTGACTGTGTTTGGTACAGGTAGCTGAGCTACTGTGGACGTGATCATACAAGGCGAGAGGTCTCTTAGGCTAAGCATTGAGGACAGGAGGTCTTCGGTGGAAAGGAGTTCCACGTGCTGGCAAGAGGTAGAGGCAGTTGATCTTCTGAGGGATCATTTCCAGAGCAGAGGGGAAGGTATCTCCTTTGAGCAGAGGCTCATAAATTCAGATTGGGGGAAGGTGTCTCCTTTGGGCCGAGGCTCATAAACATTGTAATTGGGAAGGTTTCCCAAAGAACTTTGAGATAACTTTTAGAGAAAAGTTTTGTGGACGTAGCCCAGGCCTTCTGGGTGAACCACGTTAAAAATGGGCTTCCAATGTGTGATGCTTTCTGTCTTGATTAATGTTGTGTTGATGCTACTGCTATCTAAAGTTAAAAATATTAAATGGTTAAGTCTTATACTGTTCACCCCCCCTCTCAGTATAAGTCCATGTTCTTCAATTGGTATCAGAGCGGGTCTCTCCGGAAAGAGCCTAACAGCTTGGAGAAGGATCTATCAGAGGATCATACAGATTCAGAAAGAGATGAAGAGGTTGAGTTCGATCTCAAAGGTGAATTCTTCTTGGCTTTGAGAAAGCTTGAGAAATTCAGGGAAGAGAATTCTGTTCTCAAGCATCAATATCAGGAAGAAAAGATAGCAAGATCAGAATTGGTTCAAAGTGTTATAGACTTCAAAATTCTAGCTGAAGAAGGGAAGAAGGTTGAACGAGGTTCGACGAGAGGTTCTCAAAGGAAAGGAAGCTGATTGCGAGAAACTAGAAGAAGAAGTTATGTCTCTTAGAGTGAAGTTGGAACAGTTGGCTCTCAGACGGAATACTCCGTGTGAAAAGCAAAAGAAGGATGGTATCACCATTCAAGAAATAGGGTCTTCGAGCAAGATCAATCTTCATCCTGAAGAGCGGTGGATTCCAGTTGGTCACAAGAAGAACAATCATCCAAGGCATCAAAACAGGTTACATAATACTTTCCATGGCTATTGTTTTTCCTGCAAGAAATTTGGTCACAAAGCTATGCATTGCAATAAGTCCGTGAATAAACATAGTAAAGAAAATGGTAACTCTTTTGCACCTCTTATGAATAAAGATGTCATGTGTTACAAGTGCAATAATTTTGGGCATATTGCTAGGATGTGCAGTTTGGATAGATCTAGCCTTGAGTTCACTAAAAAGAAAAATGAGATCAAATCTAAGTCAATGATAGCTCAAACTGCTTTTCATGCTCTAGACAAAGTAGAAAAATGGTATCTTGATAGTGGTTGTTCAAAACATATGACTGGTGAAAAGGAAAAGTTTTTGGTCTTAAAAGAAACAAACAGAGGAACAATCAGTTTTGGAGATAACAGGTCAGCTAAAATCTGTGGTAAAGGGACTCTTAGTTTGGATGGGAAATCCAAAATAGAAAATGTGCTTTATGTAGAAGGCCTAAGACATAATCTTCTAAGTGTGAGTCAACTTTGTGATCAAGGGCACATAGTATCTTTCTTTTCAGATAGATGTGAGATAAGTAAAGAAAAAAATGGAAAACTCATTGCTAGTGCTACAAGGACTCCAAACAATCTTTACATGCTAAGTGAGATAAAAAAGGAAAAGTGTTTTCTAACTCAAGAAGATGAGAGTTGGTTATGGCATAAAATATTGGGGCATTTGAGCTTTGATAATCTTGTCAATATTAGTAACAAGGAAGCGGTTAGAGACTTGCCCAAAATAAAAAGGCCCCATAACATCATTTGCGGTCCTTGTCAACATGGAAAAAAGACCAAAACCAGTTTCAAATCAAAAGGGTATACTTCTTCAAAACCATTGGATCTTATTCATACTGATTTATGTGGCCCTACCAGAACTCAGAGCATTCAGGGAGAAAGCTACTTCATGCTTTTTATAGATGATTATTCTAGAATGACTTGGGTTACTTTTCTCAAAGAAAAATCTGAAGCTTTTGAAAAATTTAAAGCTTTCAAAGAAATGGTTGAAAATGAGACTGACAAGAGAATCAAATGTTTAAGATCAGATAGAGGAGGAGAGTTCACTTCAAATGAATTTGTGGAATACTGTGAGCAAGCAAGGAATCAAAAGAGAATATTCAAGCAGCAAGAACTCCTCAACAAAATGGAGTAGTTGAAAGGAAAAATAGAACTATTGAAAATATGGCTAGAGCTATGTTGAATGAGTCAAAACTTTCAGATGGCTTTTGGAAAGAGGCAGTCAAGACAACGAGTCTACATTATCACCAGGGCCCAACTTAGAGTCAATAATTATAAAACTCCTTATGAGTTGTGGAAAGGAAGACCAGCTACAGTAAAATACTTCAAAGTGTTTGGGAGTAAGTGCTTCATCAGAAGGGAAGATCAGAATTTGGGTAAGTTTGATCCTAGATGTGATGAGGGAATCTTTCTTGGGTATTCCAAGCAAAAGCAAGGCCTACAGATGCTTCAACAAAAGAACTCATACAGTTGTAGAGAGCATAAATGTAACTATTGATGAAAAGACAGGGATAAGAGAACCAATCCAGGAACTCAGTGATGAAATTTGTCAAGAAGAATTCAGAGAGGTTTCAGATGAAGAAGAGGAAAGACAACAACTGCTTCCCAAAACTCCTTCACGATATGTTCAGAAACATCATCCCAAATATTTGATCATTGGTGATCCAAATAGGAGGCAAACAAGAAGAAGAGTCATTCCCTCACATGATTCTACAAATGTTTCATTATTATCTCAAATTGAGCCAAAATATTTCAGTGAAGCATGTGCAGATAAGTTTTGGGTAAAAGCAATGGATGAAGAGCTAAATCAAATAGAGAAAAGTGAAACTTGGGAATTGGTTCCAAGACCTAAGGACAAGAATGTCATTGGCACAAAATGGATATTCAGAAATAAACTCAATGAGGATGGAAAGATTGTCAGAAACAAAGCTAGGTTAGTCTGCAAAGGTTATGCTCAAGTAGAAGGTGTTGATTTCGAAGAGACGTTTGCTCCTGTTGCTCGTCTTGAAGCTATCAGAATGTTTTTGGCCCTTTCAAGCTTCAAATATTTCAAGGTGTATCAAATGGATGTAAAGTCAGCTTTTCTAAATGGGGTGTTGGAAGAAGAAGTCTACATAGAACAGCCAAAAGGAGTGTCTCTCTCAGAACAGTCAGACTATGTGTGTAAACTGAAAAAGGCCTTGTATGGGTTAAAGCAAGCACCTAGGGCTTGGTACTCAAGACTTGACAGGTATCTTCATGAGCAAGGCTTCAGGAAAGGTGTGGTAGATAGCAATTTGTATATTAAAGATGAAGGTGATGATATGCTGATTATGGTTGTCTATGTTGATGATATTATTTTTGGGGGAAATAATACTCAGATGTGCAAAGTTTTTGCTAACACCATGCAGAAGGAATTTGAGATGTCTATGATTGGAGAGCTGTCATTCTTTTTAGGTCTTCAGATTTCTCAATCAAAATATGGTGTATTTCTCTCTCAAGGAAAGTATATCAAAGAAATGTTGAAGAAATTTGGGATGATAGATAGCAAACCAGTATGTACTCCAATGATTACAGGATGCAAGATGAGTAAAGATGATGAATCTCCAGCAGCAGATCAGAGGTTGTACAGATCAATGATTGGCAGTTTATTATATGTTACAGCTACCAGACCAGATATCATGCAGGCAGTTGGGTTAGTAGCAAGATTTCAGGCAGCTCCTAAAGATTCTCATGTTATGGCAGTTAAGAGGATATTCAGATATCTGAAGGGCACTATGGACTTTGGGCTTTGGTATCCCAAAGGTGATGATTTCACCCTCACAGCTTATACAGATGCAGATTGGGCAGGTGGTATTGATGACAGGAAAAGCACTAGTGGTGGAGCATTCTTTTTGGGAAAGAGTTTGGTTTCTTGGCTAAGTAAGAAACAACCTTCAGTTTCCTTATCTACAACAGAGGCTGAATACATAGCAGTAGTGGCTGGGTGTACACAGGTTTTATGGATGAAAACCACCCTAGAGGATTTCAAAGTCAAACATGAACAACCCATCTCCATACTTTGTGATAATACAAGTGCCATAAGTATTTCCAAAAATCCGGTAATGCACTCAAGGACAAAGCATATTTCCATCAAGTATCATTTTCTAAGGGAAAAAGTGCAAGAGAAATAGGTCAAGGTAGAGTATGTGTCTACTAAAGAGCAGATTGCAGATATCTTCACCAAACCTCTTCCAAGGGATACGTTTGAGTATCTAAGGGAGAAATTGGGAGTTGTACTCCCACCCCAGAATTAATCACCTCATCAGGAGGTGGGGGAGGGACTAAGCTAAGAGGCTAATTCTTAGTCCCGAGCCCCAAAGGTGGCCCTTTGCCATTGATGACAAAGGGGGAGAGATATGAGTAAGGGGGAGAGCTTCAAAGTGAAGAGGAAAGCTTCAAGTCGGGGGGAGCAAAACTTCAAAGGAAGATTCTCAGTTGTTAGCACAGTTGGTTTCAGTTGGTTTCAGTTTTGGCTCTTGAGAAGTGTTTTCAGTAAAGGTTTGCCATCAATGACAAAGGGGGAGATTGTTGGCAATTTTGGGTACTTTGGGTACATTGCCTTTGCTCAAATGTATAAGTTGTCATTGATGTCAAAAGGCATTTTTGTGTTGATATCAAAAGAGTGTGATGTCAAGAATATCTTGAGAAGCTTCATTATGTTAAAGGGTTTTTATTAAAACCATGGTGACAAGGTTAAAGGTTTTTCTTAAAACCATTTGGACTCATTAAGGGTTTTTATTAAAACCAAGCTTAACTTAATGCAAAGGTCCATGTTTATTATTAATAATTAAATTAACTCAAACCTTTGTCAAAGGTCCAAGTTTAATTTATTATTAATAAAATAATAATAATTATTATTTTAATTATTATTAAAGGGTCTTTCAACCCTTAAGCGACGGAAGAAAAAAAGAATTCTTTCGCCGATATGTTGCCATCGTTGGAGGAGCGCCGACGTCAAACAGTTAAGGAGAAATGGCTATATAAGTGGGGATGATTTTCTAAAGTGAGCACCTCCGATTAATTTTGACATCTACGATTTGCGGTTTGCTCTGTATCTTTCGATTTGCGCTTGGCGTCTGCGATTTTGCATTTTCTCTATTCTTTCGAATGCGCTTGGTTGATTGTTTGCTCTGTGTCTTCGAATCTCTGATTGACGTCTTTGAAATCGTGCTTGTTCTGTGTCTTGGAAACCGTGCTTGGCATACTCGGATTTGAGCTTGGGCTGCATCCTTACCTTTATGCTTGATGTTAGTGGATTGGCAATTGCACTTGAATTGCGTTTTTCAGACTGTGCTGGTGAGATGATAAATGCAAGCATTCAGTGACTTACGTTTTGGACAGCGCTCACCAGTTTGCATGTGGCTTGTGGAAGACGTTTACGTTTTCCAGATTCTTGGCGTCAAAGGAAGATAAAAGAGAGGGCAGCGCTGTATTACTTCGTTGGGCACTTGTGACCCAACGACGGTGGCGTTTAAGCGAAAGCGCTAGAAGGCAGAGGTGCCGAGTTCGATTCTCTTCGTTGGTAATTTTCTTTTGGTCGCGGTGTGCAAAGGATAGTGGTTGTGAATGCGCGGGAGGTATAAGGTTAAGGTATCATATTTGCTTTGACATTGTTTTATTGATGTTTAATGTTTATGTGGAGTAATAAGGTGTAAAGAGGTTTTACTTTGTATGTATATTGTACTTTGGTGGTTTTTACTAAGTTGGAGAAATAAGGTGTTATTTTGGATCTTTATTATTGTGTATTATTGTATAGTTGCTAACTCTAATTGGTGGCAAATTGAGAGTTAGTGTTGTGACAGATTTTGAGTTCTCCTTCTTCATCAAAGTAAAGGTATGGGCAACTTCTTCCATGTATGTTGTTTATGGTATATTTTCTGAAATTGAGTTTGGAGTGAAAAGGTTGTCTACTAGGTATTTTTTGGTGTAAATCTTATTTTCTGGATATTGAAGATTGTTTATGCATTAAAGTCATTGATGAATTTTTGGGTGAATGCATAATTCTGGTTGAGGAAGAGGAAGCATTTTTGCAATAGGGTTTATGTTAGTAAGTCTTGCTACTTGCATTGAGATGATGAAACCCTAGTTGTTGGTGAAAAGAATATAAGTATCATTGTTATATGAGATATTGCATAGTTGGCAATTGTTGGGTTGTGTTTCATATTCTTGAGAAAAGCATACTACATCTATCTTATTCTTTTGAGATTGAGATTGAGATTGAGTTGAGATTGAGATTGGGAGTTAAGTATAGAACATATTGGGTCTCTAACAATTCTCTTTATGTTTCTATGAGATTTGAGATTGAGATTGGGAGTTAAGTATAGAACATATTGAGTCTCTAACAATTCTCTTTATGCTTCTATGAGGTTTATGAATCACATTGGGTCTCTAACAATTCTCTTTGTGGGTTCATGCTAAGCAAGTTTTTCTTGGTGAGCTTGCTGAGGTTTTGGACAGGTTTCGGTGGGGACTTGTGAGCAGGTTTTGGACAGGTTTCGATGGGGACTTGTGAGCAGATTTGGACAGGTCCTAGCAGAGGACTTGTGAGCTGAGTTTTTGAGAGTTCTATCAGAGAACTTGAGGACAGAGGTGCATTGGTTCTTTGAGAAGAACTTGAGGACAGATTTGGCAAGTCTTTGAGAAGGCTTGTGTGCAGAGGATTGATTTGTTCAAAGAGTTGGACAGATCTGACAGACAGAGGAAGACTTGTACTAGACCGACTGACTATGTTTGGTACAGGTAGCTGAGCTACTGTGGACGTGATCATAGAAGGCAGAGGTCTCTTAGGCTAAGCATTGAGGACAGGAGGTCTTCGGTGGAAAGGAGTTCCACGTGCTGGCAAGAGGTAGAGGCGGTTGATCTTCCGAGGGATCATTTCCAGAGCAGAGGGGAAGGTATCTCCTTTGAGCAGAGGCTCATAAATTCAGATTGGGGGAAGGTGTCTCCTTTGGGCCGAGGCTCATAAACATTGTAATTGGGAAGGTTTCCCAAAGAACTTTGAGATAACTTTTAGAGAAAAGTTTTGTGGACGTAGCCCAGGCCTTCTGGGTGAACCACATTAAAAATGGGCTTCAAATGTGTGATGCTTTCTGTCTTGATTAATGTTGTGTTGATGCTACTGCTATCTAAAGTTAAAAATTGTTGTGGTTGATCCACAACACACCCCAAAATTGGGGACCCACCTTTTTGCAGGCTTGCAGAGAAGAATCTCGATGACCCATATGCTAAAAAATGAAGAAAAGAGAAAAAATGCCTAAGTGTTGAAAGTGTCGCGAAATCGTGACCTGTCGCGCCATCGCTGCCGAAAACAGGAAAGTGTCGCGAAATCGCGACATGTTGCCCCGTCGCGGCCCGGAAGAGGAGAGAGAAAAGAAAACAAAAGGTGTCACGAAATCGCGACATGTCGCTGGCAAAAATGAAAAGGTGTCGCGAAATCGCGACATGCCGCTGGCAGAAAATAAAAGGTGTCGCGAAATCGCGACATGACGCTGAAAAGAAAATAAAAGGTGTCACGAAATCGTGACATGTCACTGGTAAAAATGAAGAAATGGTCACGATTTCGTGACGTGTTTCGACAAAGTGTACGGACGGAGAAAATGGTCACGATTTCGCGACGTGTTTCAGTGAAGCAGCCCGATGGAGAAAATGGTCGCGATTTCGTGACAGGTTTTGCCGAAGCGTACGGAGAACAAAAATGGTCGCGATTTCACGACGGAAGTAGCAAGGTAGAGCAAAGCAGAAAAATGTCGCGATATCGCGACGTGTTAGTGGTCAAAGTGTACGAAGAAGAAATGGTCGCGATATCGCGACAGGTAACGACAAATAGGGCAAAAGGGAATGGTCGTGATATCATGACAGAAACAACCGGAAGGCATGATGTGCAGAAGTGGTCATGATTTCATGACAGATTGCAGTGAAGTAGTACGGACATAGAAAAAGTGTCGCGATTTCGCGACAGGTTGAAGCTCAAGCGTACGGAAGGGAAAAATGTCACGAAATCGCGATAGCATGCAACAAAGGTGCCCGAAGTGGAGAAGCATCACGATTTTGCGACAGGGTGCGGCCTAAGGGGTACGGAAATGAAAATGGTCACGAAATCGCGACAGGTTTCGGAGAGATGGTCCGAAAGAGGAAACGGTAGCGATTTCGCGACAGGTTTTGCCGAAGCGTACGGAGAATGAAAAATGTCGCGATATCGCGATAGGAAACAGTGAAGGGCCCGAAATTGAAAAGCGTCGCGATTTCATGACAGAAAGCCGCAATGCTTGTCAAAGATGAAAGCGTCACGATTTCGCGACAGGAAAATAGCATGGCGTACGTAGAAGAGAAACATCGTGAAATTGCGACAGTTGCAGCGAGAGAGCCCGAAGGAGAAAGCGGTAGCGAAATCGTGACAGTTTGTGGAAAGAAGGCCCGAAAGCAAAAATGGTCACGATTTCGCGACAAGAAGCTATCGAAGGCGTACGACCGAGGAGAGTGTCACGATATCGCGACATGTCGCGTTTTCACGGCTAGGAAGGTGAACAGGGTTGCATGCTATTTTTGTCATGATTTGCATGGGAAGACGTTACAGAAGGCGCAAAAACATGGGACACGTGGCATACAGGTGTCAGGGTTGCAGAAGCGTTACATGCAATGGAAGATTTCGCACGTTTCGGCATCGAGCATGAATCAAAAGCAAGGAAAAGGCGGGAATTTGAAAGGTCACATGCAGGAAGGTGAAACGAAGCGACACAGGGAGAATCGAAGAGCCATTTCAGTTAGTATAAATTCAAAAGCGCAGATTGAAAGAAGGGTTGGAAATTGCTTGATTGCAGAGTTGCAGAGACAAGGGCGTCATGCCATTCTGGGCCTGCACTTGGGCAATTTCCTTCATTTGTTCTGGAATATTTATGCTTGGAACATTCTGTAAATGTAATTGAGATATCATTTAATACAGAAATACAGAGAGTTGGCATCTTATTGATGAGAAAGAAGGAGTCATTTTTTGCATGCATGATTTAATGTTTATCATTCATTCCAGATTTCTAAGGCTTTTAGGTGAAGTTTAATGCAAGTGCTCTTGGTTGCTTCATGCGAATGCCTAAATCTGGAATTACAGTAGAAACCCTAGAAACCCGCACCTAGCTTATTTGGATTGTGCGAATTTGCAGGTTCATTAGGTTAGGTTGCATGCAAAAAACCTCATTATCTTCGGTTTCATCGAATTGATGACAGCATTCTGACTGTAGTTTAGTTTCATTTTCATTTACTTTGCTTTATTTTTCAAACCCTTACTTTATTTTCTGCAGTTTAATTACTGTATTCAAATAAGCAGCTGAAAATCCATCAGAACTAAAGATTAGAATAGATCTTATTCATTTTGAGTCCACTGTAAATTCAAATTAAATAAACCACAGTGCCCCTTGTTAACATCCACTTGCAAACCCTAAGGTATTCCTAGCATTTCATTTGAACAGCATCATTGGTAATCAAAGAATCAGCATAACAGGAACCTTGGAGAAATTATTTTCTTTGCAAGCAGAGGATTTTGGGACTCAGATCCTACTGGAGAGTGTGCTTTCACAATCGGGTGAAAACACCACTCAACAGATTGGCGCTAGAAGGAGGGCCCAAATTGGTTTATTTTGATTTTAATTTTCATACCTGAATAATTTGTTTTGATCTAATTTTGAAATCATTTAATAAATCTCATAGACGGCTAAACTGCAACATTGTTTTTGTTTCTGTTGCAGGTTTTCTTCGAAATAGCCGAGGGTTTCATCAGGCAGGCTGGACCCACCACGGCGTATTGCAACCAGGTCCCAAACAACCAGGGAAACCATTTTTCATGACCTTACTGGTACTCCCAAGAGTAAAGCCAAGCAAGTCGTAAGTTCACCAGTCACAAAAGACCTGTTTTCTCCAGGAACATCGAGTGGACCTACGCCAGTAATATCCGTTGCCCCTAGTGTGCCTATAGTAAGTAATATTTCTACTGCTATTGTAGGTCTGTCTTCATCAATTTTGAGTCAAATGGCTCAAGCTCCAGCAGCTCCTTGGTATGGAGCTAACAATACTCCTTTGAATATTGTTGGGGATATCCATGAAATCCCCAAGAACATTGAAATATTTCTGCCTAAATACAAACCAGATGGCCCAAGAACAGCAGAAGAACATATCCAAGCCTATAGGGATGTTTTAATTAGGCTGCAAGTTCAATATGAAGATGTGGCCTGCAGACTTTTCCCCATGAGCTTAGATCCAATAGCATATGAATGGTATATATGCTTGCCAACTGGTTCAATCACCTCTTGGACACAAATGGAAAATGCCTTTGTCAATCAATTTAGGTCACCCTTAGATCCCGCAACTATTTACAATCAGTTTATTACATGCAAAAGGGGCCAAGGGGAACCAATCAGAATGTTTAATCAAAAATTCCAAAAGTGCTATAATAGAGCAATTAGGCACTTTGCTATTGATCCCGTAGTGGCTTTGCAGATATATTTTGGGGCATTGGACCCCATGACAGCCATGTTTGCAAGGCGCAATCCTCAAGTTACCACGCTGGCTTTGGCCTATAATGAAGCCATGACTATCGAGCAACAAATGACACCACAAGGCTACGGGTTTACCCAGATGCCTGTGATGGGACAGTATGCTCCATATGGTCAAGCTCCCCAGGCAAATCAACTCATGGCACCACAAATGCCAAGCATGAACGCCTTCCCATATCAGCAGTCGTATCCACCAGCACCCGCGTATGCACCCATTCCAATCCAACCAATCACAGCCATTCCACCTGTCCCTGCATTTTTGCAGAACAGTCAATCAACTATGCAAGGAACTAGCCAAGTCAATCCTCAGGCCATAGTTCCTTTTCCAAATCCTACCCCGATTCAAAGTGTCAATCCATACGGGAATCCAATTCCTCAGAACCCGACCCCAGTGTTGAATCAAGACCCCATTAATTATGCGAATCCAACGGGGGTTAACAACAATATGATTCCACCAAAAGATGTTTATTCAGAAGTCGAAGAGCTCAAGAAATTAGTTCATAAACTGAGCAATGACAGGGTTCAACAACAGAAGTATGAGTCCCATGCCCCTCACCCAAATCAAAATTTTAACAATAGAGGGAGGCACTGGAACACCAAGCCAAACAATGGGGGAGTTCCCGCTCCCATTGCTAATCAATTAGATGCTTCACAGGACCTAGCCAATCCAATTCTCTTTTGAATCTTTCAGATTTGGCATGGGAAAGGGGGTGCAGGTTGCATAACACAAAAGAACACAATGAGAGGAATTGTCCTGAGATTGCTAGATACACTCATTGTCTTCAGGCACAAGTTGATGATTTGGAACTGGTATCAAATGAGAATCCATCACAACATCAAGATGATAATATTATGGTGATGGAAACTGTATATCATCAAGAAGGTGAGAGTGAGGAAGAAGAAGATGAAATTCTGGAACAGGAGGTGCAAGCTTTTCGAGATTTCAGAAAGGGGAATCATGGATACCATTTGAGAAGTAAGTCTAAAGCCCCTAAAACCTCATCGACACCTCCAAACAATTCTATTCTTCCTCCAGACACTAAGGCAAATAATAATCCTCCCCCTCCACTCAGAAGAGAAATGTCTAATGATGTGCAGAAGACAGTCAAATTCGAAAAGCCAAACTATGACATAGTGGAGGATCTAAAGAAGTCCAAATCTAGCCTTTCATTCTTGGATGCAGCTAGATTGCCAGGCCAAAAGGAGGCGTTGATAAGAGCTTTGAACTCACCTGATCCAATGTGGAAGGAAAAAAGAGTTGAATCCCATCTTATTTTGCGAAAGGAGAGAAGGGATGTCCCGCCATTCTTACTGACTCTGAGAATTGCGGGTAAGAATTTGCATAACTGTTTGGTGGACACAGGTGCCACGAGCAACCTCATGCCTACAGAAATATGTAAAATGCTAGGTCTGCAGCCTGTTTCATCCAAATGTACAGTCCTGCAACTGGACAGATCAGAGGTAAATGTGGTAGGGACCTTATATGATGTCAAGATTCAATTGAATTCTGAACCCAGGGTCCAGCAGGTTGTAGACATTTTGGTGGTTAATATCCCAAGTAGGTATGGAATGTTACTTGCGAGGGATTGGATGAAAACTCTGAATGGCTATTTTTCAACAGACTGCTCACATATGTGGCTACCATGGAAGGGAATTGCAAACCAAATAAGAGTGGAAAACGAACCGAGGCTTAAAGAGATTATAACAGATTTTAACAAGCCGAATGAAGTTCAGTTTTTTGAGCCAGAACTAGGAGTCTATGCACTTGATGTTGAGGAAGTTGCTGAAGAGCTTAAAGAGGAGGCGTGTCATGGTGGCTCTTCTGAGGAAAATGATTACACGTGGTTGCTCAGGTTCGATGGATCAAAATCTAGACAGGGAGCAGGAGCTGGAGTCGAGCTCACTGGTCCAGGAGGTAAACCATTATTAGCTGCTTACAGACTGCAATTTCCTTGCACGAACAATGTGGCAGAATACGAAGCATTGATCTTTGGTTTACGTCTAGCATTGAGCAAGCATGTTAAATGCTTGAAGGTTTTGGGAGATTCTGAGTTGGTAGTCAAGCAAATCAAAGGACAGTATACATGCCGTGACAGGAGACTAAGCCTTTATAGAACTAGGGTTATGGACCTCATGGAGGAGTTCGATGCATTCAACATAGCCCTTATTTCTAGGAAAGGAAATCGAATAGCAGACTCTCTTGCAGTCACCGCGGGCATGTTGAACCCGGTTGATATAAGAAGATGTAAAAAGTTTTCCATTGAACTGGTTCCTTGTCCATCAATACCCGATAATGTAAAGAATTTCCAAGTTTTTGAAAGTGACAGACATATTTTCAAATTTGTCACGAACTCGGGTATTTTTGAAAATCAGGTGATTGATGAGGAGCAAAGGTGGCAGGATGAAACAGAAGATGAAATTGAAACTGCGTATCAATCCAACAAAATTCCTAAAGACGTGGTTTCATTGGAAAAGATGTTCGACATGGGATGCAAGACCAAGAAAGGAAAAAGAGTCCCACTCCCCAAAGATGCATGTGATTCAATTAATCTAGGGAGTGCAGACAATCCAAAGGAGGTGTACATAGCAAAGGCATGTAGAGAGGAAGAAAGGAGCAATATAATACGGGGCATTGAAGCATTACATAGATTGTATTGCTTGGAACTACAATGAGCTGAAGACTTACAACCAAAACATTATCACACATACCATCCCTTTGAAGCCAGACTCCAAGCCTTTTAGGCAAAGACAACGAGTTGTTAACCCGCTATTGGAGCCTTTGATCGAAAAGGAGGTTAAAATATTATTGGAAGCGAAAATCATTTTTCCTGTTAGGCACTCAACCTGGGTGGCTAACCTCGTTCCAGTGAGAAAAAAGAGTGGAGAGATTAGGCTGTGCATAGATTTTCGAAATCTTAATAAAGCCTCTCAAAAGGATAATTATCCACTGCCATCAATCGATGAAATTCTACAAATGGTAAATGGATCTGAAATGATGTCCTTTCTCGATGGGTATTCTGGGTACAACCAAATTCTTATACATCCAGATGACAGGATGAAAACAGCCTTCACTACCAAGTGGGGGACATTTGCATATAAGAGAATGTCGTTCGGACTGTTAAATGCTGGTGCAACTTTTCAACGCGCCATGGATTATGCATTCAAAGGGCTCATAGGCAAATGCATCATCGTGTATGTGGATGATATCCCGGTTTTCTCGAAGAAGAGAGAGGACCATGTCAAAGATTTAAAGAAAGTGCTTCAAAGATGCAGAGAACATGGAATTTCCTTAAATCCCAAAAAGTGCATTTTCGGAGTAACGAAGGAAAATTGCTGGGTCACATCATTTCAAAAGAGGGCATATCCATCGACCCAGAAAGGATACAAGCTATCCAAAACCTACCTCTCCCGAGTAGTAAAAAAGAATTGAGATCTTTCTTTGGGCAGGTTAATTTTGTGAGGAAGTTTATCTCTAGCTTTGCTGAGATAGCCAAACCTCTGAACAAGATGCTCAAGAAAGATGTGGATGTAAAATGGAACGAGGAAAGTAGAGTGGCCTTCCAGAACATCAAAGATGCCATTTCCAGAGCCCCTGTCCTTATAAGCCCAGACTACTCCAAGCCTTTCTATATTTATGCTTTTGCATCAGAACACTCCTTTGCGAGTGTCTTAACCCAAAAAGGCGAGGATAGTGCCGAAAAACCCATAGCATTTTTAAGTGCCCCCTTGAAAGATGCTCAATTAAGGTATTCAATCCTTGATAAGCAAATGTACGCACTTTTTAAAACTATGAAAAAATTTAGGCACTACATTGTACATAGCAGAGTTATTGCCATCGTGCCCGACTCTGCTGTCAAGACCATGTTTTTACAAAATGAACTAGGTGAGAAGAGAGGAAAATGGATTTCAACCATCCAAGAATTTGATCTCGAAATCCAACCAATGAAACTAGTTCGAGGACAGGGATTGGCGAAGGCGATCGCAAAAAATAATCCGCAAATAACAGGCCAATGCTCAAATACAGAATACATTGCTAAGGACGATCGGTATGTTGATATTGTGCAATTTTTATTGATTGGTAAGTGTCCTTCTAATCTGAATTCAACATAGAGAAGAGCTTTAAGGCTTAAGTCTATCAATTATCTGATGAAATCTGGTGTGCTTTACAGGAAGAATCATGAAGGTATCTACCTGAGGTGCTTGAACAAAGAAGAAGCTGCCAGGGTGTTGCAGGAATTTCACGGGAAACATGGAACTGGTCATGGTGCAGCCAATGCTACAACACATCAAATCCCGAGAGCGAGGATACTACGGCCACATATTTTCAAAGATGCACATGCCCATGTACGATCTTGTCATATCTATCAAGTGGCTGCAAATAGAGAAAGAAATGCAGCCATGCCGTTGCAACATGTAGTTGAAATGAGACCATTTGCACAGTGGGGACTAGATTTCATCGGGGTTATTAACCCAAATTCTTTTGATTTTCATAAATTCATTTTGATGACTACAGACTACTGTACAAGGTGGACGAAGCGATTCCTACTAAACATGCCACCACGGACGTTGTGATTAAATTCCTTGAGGATCAAATTATAACAAGATTTGGAATGCCCGATTCTATTGTCAGTGACAATGGTAAAGCTTTTATTTCTACACAATTTGCAGATTGGGCATATGATAACAAAGTGAGCTTAAAATTTGCATCCAATTATTATCCTCAAGGAAATGGGTTGGCCGAATCTTCAAATAAGAATTTGTTGAATACCATTAAGAAGTTGCTGGAAAAGAACCCTCGGGATTGGCACAGCCAATTGAAGTTTGCCCTTTGGGCAGATAGGACCAGAGTGAAAGAGTCCATAGGGAATACTCCCTATCATTTGGTCTATGGGCAAGACCCGATATTTCTAGCAAATTTGAAGTTGCAGACCTTACATTTCATACAAGAGTACTTGGGGACAGATGATCAAGTTGAAGCCAGGTTAAGCCAGTTGTTGCACCTTGATGAAAAGAGAGAAGAGGCCATGAATCACATGAATAAACACCAGGAAGTTATCAAAAGATGGTTTGATAGAAGGGCCAAAGTTAAATCATTCAGAATTTCAGATTTGGTATTACTATGGGACAAAAGACATGAGGAAAAAGGGAATCATCAAAAGTTTGATTGTCTTTGGTTAGGCCCATATCAGATTTCGAGAGATTCTTGGGAAGAATACCTTCAGGCTAAAAACCTTAGAAGGGAGAGATTTCATGCTACCGGTTAATGGGCAGATTTTAAAGCATTATTTTAGCCCTTAGGTTGTGAGATTTTGATATTATTCTTTTGGTTTTGGTGGGGATTTTCAGTTTTTGTTTTCATTATTTAGGATTGTTAGTCTAGTTAGGATTTTGGTTGTGGATTTGATTTCAATTGACATGTTTTGTTTATTTTGATAAAAAAAAAAAAAAATAATAAAAAAATAAAAAAAATAATAAAAAAATAAAAAATTGAGATGTCAACTTATGCTTAAGGTTAGGAGAATATGAAATATTGGAATTGTCTTGTAAAAGCTCCACAAGTAACATAAACATCTTAAGTTATATTGTTTGATTTTGTGATGCATGAAAGAGTCAGTTTTGCATGACAAATCATTTCATTTGCAATTCAAGAGATAATGCATTCATGTTCCATCTCACCTTACATACATTTCATCTTAGTTGCATATGCATCTTAGGTACAAGCCATTAAAGTATGTCAAATCCTCTTAGGGTTGTGTTATAACATATATGTAAGTAAATCCTAAGGTTGGAAACTGAGTCTTGAGATATCTAGAACCAAGCACGTCTCATACATTAAAAAGGATCTTGAGCAAAATGATCAAAACCTAACTTGGAGGAAAAGGTTGGGCGAAAGAAGTTTTTCATGTCTATCCTATTATGCAACATGATCCTTAAAACAGTGGTTTTGACCACTTCCATAGAGCTTAAAGCCTAAAATCGAGTAGTAAGGATAGGGTTAAATCCTCATCGAACTTAGGTTGAGGATCCAATTCCCCAAAGCTTTGATTTGACCCACATGGAGTAGTAAGGATAGGGCATAAATTCTCATCTCGCTTAGGTTGAGAATCTGATTCCCCAAAGCTCTTATGTCTCATTTCACAATAAATCTTGGATTGTAAGGATCGTACTATTTGTCCTCTACAAAGGATGGGTAGTCATCCCCAAGGTCTAAGCAACAAAATTAATATTTTCCATTTACACCTAAAGTTTGGATTGTAAGGATCGTACTACATGTCCCTAGCCAGGATGGGTAGTCATCCCCAAGGTCCAAGAAGTAAAAAAAAATAAAAATAAATAAATAAATAAATTTTTCCCATCTCATATTTATATTGGATTGTAAGGATCGTACTACTTGTCCTCTGCAAAGGATGGGTAGTCATCCCCAAGGTCCAAAGAAATGAAGATAAGTTTTGGATTGTGGGGTTAGATATGCCCATGCATGGCATCATGTCTTGCCTAAAAAACAAGACCACTGATTGTCTAGAGGGTTAGACTAGCATGACCATTTCTTCCATAATTGGTTTAATTATTTTGCTTAAAGTGAGGTAATGAACTCTAAATCAGAATAGTAAGGATAGGGTTAAACTCTCATCTCGGTTGGTTGGGAGTCTGATTCCCCAAAGTTCTGATTTCACATTCACTTGCACATGGGTTCCGGATAGTAGGGACTCATAACCAACTTTGGGATACAATAAGGTAATGAATTAGTGGATCCTAAGAGGGTTTGGCAATCTTGAATGCTTGTACATAATAATAGAAGAATGACCATGCCTTTTATGAAAGCAAAATCTCCTATCTAGCACATTCATTAGGGTACACAAATCATTCACCATCCCACATATGCATTCATGCAAAACTGATAATGGAGTGTGGATCAATTTCAAATGATAGGGAAAGAAATTCATTGCACACACTGAGCTAATACTTGATGATTCTGATGATTCATGTACTTCTGATCTTTGGGCATTTGTTATATTGCTTATGTGCTAACACATGTTTTCGAGTTTGTGATATGTTTCAGGTTGGGTTCTTACTAAAAATGCTCAAGAGCATTTGACAGCAGAGTCGCCATTTGTTGTGGCTGATCCACAACACACCCCAAAATTGGGGACCCACCTTTTTGTAGGCTTGCAGAGAAGAAATCTCGGTGACCCAGATGCTAAAAAATGAAGAAAAGAGAAAAAATGCCTAAGTGTTGAAAGTGTCGCGAAATCGCGACATGTCGCGAAATCGTGACCTGTCGCGCCATCGCTGTCGAAAATAGGAAAGTGTCACGAAATCACGACATGTTGCCCCGTCGCGGCCCGGAAGAGGAGAGAGAAAAGAAAACAAAAGGTGTCGCGAAATCGTGACATGTCGCTGGCAAAAATGAAAAGGTGTCGCGAAATCGCGACATGTCGCTGGCAGAAAATGAAAAGGTGTCGCGAAATCGTGACATGTCGCTGAAAAGAAAATGAAAAGGTGTCGCGAAATCGTGACATGTCGATAGTAAAAATGAAGAAATGGTCATGATTTCATGACGTGTTTCGACAAAGTGTACGGACGGAGAAAATGGTCACGATTTCGCGACGTGTTTCGGCGAAGTGAAGCAGCCCGGTGGAGAAAATGGTAGCGATTTCGCGACGTGGTTTTGCCAAAGTGTACGGAGAAGAAAATGGTAGCGATTTCGCGATATGTAGCAGAAGGTAGAGCAAAGAGGAAAAGTGTAGCGATTTCGCGATAGAAAGAGGTCAAAGAGTACGAAGAAAGAAAATGGTCACGATATCGCGACGGGAAAGATGAAACGAGGGCAAAAGGGAGAATGGTCGTGATATCGTGACGGATTATTCGAAAGGCATGATGAGGAAGTGGTCATGATTTCGTGACAGATTGCAGCGAAGTAGTACGGACAGAGAAAAGCGTCGCGATTTCGCGACAGGTTGAAGCTAAAGCGTACGGAAGGGAAAAATGTCGCGATATCACGACGAATGCAACAAAGGTGGAAGGAGAAGAGGATTCGGATGGTGGGAGGGGTAGGAAATGAAAATGGTCACGAAATCATGACGAGTTCGGAGAGAGGTCGGAAGGGGAAATAGCGATTTCAAAACGGGAAAGCGTACGGAGAATGAGAAATGTCGCGATATCGCGACAGGAAACAGCGAAGGGGCCCGAAATTGAAAAGCATCACAATTTTGCGACAGAAAGCCGCAATGCTTGTCAAAGATGAAAGCATCATGATTTTGCGATAGGAAAATGTGGGGGGAAGAGAAATGGATGTGCGATCGCGGGGGGAAATGGTAGTGAAATCACGACAGTTTACGGAGAGAGGGCCCGAAATCAAAAATGGTCATGATTTTGCAACAAGAATCTGTCGAAGGCGTACGGACGAGGGGAGTGTCGCGATATCGTGACATGTCATGTTTTTGCGGCTAGGAAGGTGAACGGGTTGCATGTTGTTTTGTCATGATTTGCATGGGAAGACGTTACAGAAGGCATAGAAAATGTGGGACACGTGGCATACAGGTGTCAGGGTTGCAGAAGCGTTACATGCAATGGAAGATTTCGCACGTTTCGGCATCGAGCATGAATCAAAAGCAAGGAAAAGGCAAGAATTTGAAAGGTCACATGTAGGAAGGTGAAACGAAGCGACACAGGGAGAATCGAAGAGCCATTTCAGTTAGTATAAATCCAAAAGCGCAGATTGAAGGAAGGGTTGGAAATTGCTGCTTGCAGAGTTGCAGAGACAAGGGCTTCATGCCATTCTGGGCCTGCACTTGGGCAATTTCCTTCATTTGTTCTGGAATATTTATGCTTGGAACATTCCAGTAAATGTAATTGAGATATCATTTAATACAGAAATACAGAGAGTTGGCATCTCATTGATGAGAAAGAAGGAGTCATTTTTTGCATGCATGATTTAATGTTTTATCATTCATTCCAGATTTCTAAGGCTTTTAGGTGAAGTTTAATGCAAGTGTTCTTGGTTGCTTCATGCGAATGCCTAAATCTGGAATTACAGTAGAAACCCTAGAAACCCGCACCTAGCTTATTTGGATTGTGCGAATTTGCAGGTTCATTAGGTTAGGTTGCATGCGAAAAACCTCATTATCTTCGGTTTCATCGAATTGATGACAGCATTACGATTGTAGTTTAGTTTCATTTTCATTTACTTTGCTTTATTTTTCAAACCCTTACTTTATTTTCTGCAGTTTAATTATTGTATTCAAATAAGCATCTGAAAATCCATCAGAACTAAAGATTAGAATAGATTTTATTCATTTTGAGTCCACTGTAAATTCAAATTAAATAAACCACAGTGCCCCTTGTTAACATCCACTTGCAAACCCTAAGGTATTCCTAGCATTTCATTTGAACAGCATCATTGGTAATCAAAGAATCAGCATAACAGGAACCTTGGAGAAATTATTTTCTTTGCAAGCAGAGGATTTTGGGACTCAGATCCTACCGGAGAGTGTGCTTTCACAACTGGGTGAAAACACCACTCAAAAAAAATATTAAATGGTTAAGTCTTATACTGTTCACCCCCCCTCTCAGTATAATTCCATGTTCTTCAGGGTTTAACCTCTATTTATAGTTTTGCAAAAATTAAATTTACAAGGAACATTACAAAGATCAAAAACTGACAGCGCAGTAGAGAGTTCTTGTTGGCACTTGCTCACTGGTGCACCTTTTGATAAATCCACTAAAAGTGATCCACCATGGCATCTTCGAGGTTTCTACAACTTGTTGGTTGTTCAGTATGAACTAGAGTTTCATTCATTGGAGATCATGCATCACCCTTGATCCTTCTTAGAATCCATCCGCTGTTGTTGATCCATAATCACCTCTGGTTCTGTCTGTTTGAAAAACCCTCGATGCTTCGGCTTCCTCTCCAACTTGTTGTCTCGAACCTTGGTGAAGAATTGCTTTTAAATACCTCAGGTTCTTCATAATCTCCGCCATTGATCTCCCTAATCATATGGTTTAGATTCATTATGATGCAAGATTATTATAATGGCAGGGAGAACACAGTGCCATTCCACTTTAAAATGTTGGTAACGTCATCATTCTATATTAGAAACTACAAAATTGCCAATCCAGGTTCCAAATAACCTGAAATTTGAGGAGGATCGAATCCGCTCTTTGTCATTCATATTTCTAAAGCAGTCACAAATTTGCACTAAAATATTGATGACATCATCACTTCCTTAAAACTTTTACAGATTCTATTTCGGGCCGAGCAAGTGTATTAGTGTGTGATATTCAATTCAGACCCATCACAGTGCAAAGTAACTCCTCCTCCATTCCACAAAACATCCCTTTGTCATAACTCTAGAAATAAGTTAGTCGTAATTACCTTTGTTGTGAATCTGCATCTACTTCGTTATCTACAATCCACCTTGTCACCATTCCAAATGAAGATACTCTATGTGTTCTCCGAAATTGAGTGTCCCAACACTTAGCCACTTGTGAAGCATATAGAATATCGAGCAGTCACCAATCCATACTTTTTTATTGCTGATGTCATCTCCTCTTAAAGACTTTTGTGGATTCAGGACACGTCACCAGTTCGAGATCAAAAATGAAGTTAATCCTTCAGAATGGCTCCAACATAAAAAAAATGACTAAGTGTCGGGCAGGCTCATTCTTCCTGTTGTGAATCCTCTCTGAAATATACTTTAAAGTGTGCATAATGAAGACTTCCATTACTTAGGTAAAATTTATAAAATTTTCTTAGTATGTGGCCATTTTGGACCTACAAGAGCAAGTGTGATGCAAGAGAGAGTGTAAGTCGAAAGCAGGAGCAAGTAAGATAAGAGAGGGAGTGCGACCTAAGGAGTACAAACCAAGAGCGAGCCCCATTAACTATTGTAAAAGTAAATTCATATTTAAAATCCCTAATGGGAATTCAGGATGCCCTATCCAGAAATCCAAATGTCCTAATTGGAAGTATGGAGGCCCAAGTTGGATATAAGCAGAAGAGTGAATACATGGCAAGTTCGATCCAAGTATTAGATATTACACCAAAAGGAAGTATCAAGGATGGGATGATTGATCATGATATAATTATTCTTAAAAGTAGAGGTTTGGTATGTAACTTCCATAGATCATGGCCAAGATTTTTGGAGATTCAAAATTGGATCAAGTGGAAGTGGGGATTGAATTCATTTTCTTCCTAAAAAAAATTTTCTCATCATCTTTTCTAGTTCAAAAATTAGGGATAAAATAATGATTGGTAGCCCATGGTTTAGGGGAAGAGATACACTTTATTTGATACCATGAAATGAAAGTTTTTTTGTTGAGATAAAAACTATTAAGCAACTTCAAGTGTCGGTTAGGCTTTTTGGATTTCATATCATATTATAAATAAGGATGTTTTGAAGAATATTGGAAATACCCTAGGGGAATTCATAAATGAAGGACCAACCACTAAGGAACGCAAGCATGATATATATACTCAAATATGTGATTCTATGGATATTTCAAAACCTTTGCCACAATCCATTAAGATAAAATCTGAATCAAGAGAATGAGATCAACAAGTAAATTATGAAAATCTTGCATTTCATTACCATAATTATTTTGAGATTGGACACATGGCAAGAGTTTGTAAAGTTAAAACTATGAAGAAAGAGATAAGAATTTCTAGCCATGATATAAACTTCAATATGAAGCAAGAAAATCATACAATAATAGAAGCTAGATTAGATCAAGGATATTCCACTCCAAAAGAAGAGGAAAATGAAGCCTATATACAATATCATTTGGCAAGTTCAGAAGGAATTAAAGGTGCAAAATATGTGGAGATAAATCCTAAAACAAAGGTAACAAAAGAGGTCAAGTTTATTTCAGGTAAATCATCTTTTTTTTCCTCAATTAGTTTAGAATCCTCTTCAAGTAATAAAAGTGAAAGTGATGAAGATGTTATCCCTTGCACTTGAAGGTTTCAAGAGTAGAATAATAAAGAAATAAGGTTGGAGGTAACCCATAAAAATTTAGAATTTATAGGGAAAAATAAGAAGGTAATTGCTAAAGAAGAGCATCCTTGCACTTTAGGGTTTCTAGGGCAACATAAAGAAGATTATGATTTTGAGGTTATTCCTTGCACTTCAAATCCTTCAAAACAAGGCAAACCTAAAGATGATAAGTCTTACTATGAGAAGTGTGATAATATTGAAGAGATTGATGAAGATGAAAGTATTTCTGGAAATGAAAAAAAGAGACAAAGAGCCAAGAAGCAAAAATAAAGAGAAAAAGAATCACAAAGGGATATTGATATGGGAAAACAAAAGCAAATATAACAAGTGTTAACAATAAGTGGGGCTAAACCCACAAATAAAATTAAAAAATAACAATGAAAATAATATCTTGGAATATTAGGGAAAATAATAACCCTAAAAAAAAGTGTTAAGAAATTGTGAGATTGTTATAAACAAGATATTTTTGGATATATAAGTTGGGTAGACAATATTTTAGTCATTCGTAGTGTTGAATTTCATCTTGACAAAATTTAAATTTTTGAAGGCATTTGATATAAAATGAGTTGATTGTGGAAATTTAGTAGTTTGAGGAAGATGAAGAATATTTTGATAGAAGGGTAAATGAAGAATATTTTGATAGAAGGGTAAATGAAGAATATATTTGATAGAAATACAAAGTTGGATATGCTTTAATTAACTTGTTAGAAATGTAATGAAAGCAATGTAATATTTTGTTTCCATAATGTGAGTGGCCCCCAATAGAAGCAATGCATAGCTTATTAAAAAAAAAAAGTAATGTTCAATTATTCAATTGTAAAAACTTGAATACTACCCCTTGGGCTTAGAGAAATTGGTTGGGAGTGAAGAGATTCACATCCTAATACAAGGTTTAAATCTCATAGGTGAATCTAGTTAAAATTCTAGTTTTTATAGTTTCAGTATAATCATATTGACTTAAAAAATATTTCTCAATAAAATAAGGATGCACATGAACACAAAAATATTGCTTAGAGATAATATGACTAGTAGGTTATGTAATGATCAACTTCCTTTCACACAACTCGTGAAGAGGCAACATTAAGAATGTTTTCAAGAAGAAAAAAATGAGGATGATTTAATTTGATTCAAATGGCTAGATCTAAAGAGGGAAAATGTTGAGTTGATTCTGTATAGTTCAGCTAAGGATCTTGTGTTTAGTACTTCAAGGGAGTGTCACTAGCTTCCATTGGCTAACATTTATGCCATGGATTATTTCTAGATTTAAGCATTTTTTAACTCAAGATATTTTCCCATGTAGGTGTCATCCACTATAATTTTCTAAGGAAACAATAAATTAAGGATAATCAAGATGTGTTGTCTATATAAAGAGTTCTTATTGATAGAATTTACACACTAATAAGGTGGTTTCCATATGTTTTCCCATAGGTTTCCCCAAAAAATTATTGTATATTTTAGATGGTGCTTGATTTCAAGCTAAATATTTATATAACCCATGTTTATTCTTTCTCCAGTAAAAAGCATGTCTATATTTATATTTCATTAGAAATATTAACTCATTTAAGAAATTAACATAATGCATTTATACAACAATAAAAATAAGGAACAACAAATAATTTTGTTAACACAAAATCATAAATATCATTTCTAACACATAAATATCTAATTTATAAAGTGTTGAAAAAAAATTAAGACAGTAAATATTTTTTTGAAATATTAAAAAAAAATATTTTGCTAAGATGTGAAGGAATATTCAAGTGAAATGCCTTCACTCCTTTTTCACAAATATAATTGAATGATATTAGAGCTACTTCGAGTAGTCTCTAAAGCTAGCATTAGATATTATTTTGGTGTGAATATTTAAAGGACTCTAGAGTAATAAGTTCCAAGTTTGAAGCTAGCATAGGAAGTCTTTGGTATGAATTAAAATTGAATTTAGAAGATTCACATGAAGGAAACATCGACTCATATTAATACAAATCTATAATTCATAGATTGATATAAGAAAGGGATTCATTGCAAGCTTCCTATATTTGAAGACGTTTGAGATACAATTTATTTTCTATTGTATTTTATCCATTTGGACACAAGAAGAATGAAGACAAGGACTCTAGCAACATTGAAAATTAACGTCCAAAGAAGACATTGTCATAAGCAAAAATTTGAACATGATAATTGGAGAGGGGAACAATCTAAGCCACCCAAATTTTGAAAAGGATTTTCTAAAAAATAGAACCAAGAAAAAAATGGTCTAATCCACCAAAGCATAAGGACGAAAAGTCTATGAGCATTGTATTCAAGCAGAAGGAGGAAAAAAAGTTCGATTGCCATAGAATTGAGTAGAATCTTGGTATAAGATAGTTGTCATAGAATCTACCTAAGTGTGAAGAATAATCCACCTAAGAACATTGTGTTTACCTAAGAGCAAAATTATTGCCTAAGAATGAATAATTATCCACCATAGAACATTGTGTTTGTTTGAGAGTAAAGTTATAGCCTGAGCATGAAGTTTCATATACTTGAGATTGTTGCATTTACCTGAGATAAGCTATTGTATATTGAAGACATTGTGATTGCTTGAGGAGCAAAACCATTGTATGAGAATGTTGCACCTGAGTGTAATGCCTAAATAATAATCAGTGAGAATTGTAGTATACCTCATAAGAGCAATCATAGCAGACTAGGGATGTAGATTCATTACATTTTCCTAAGCATTTCTCTAAATATGTGGTGCAACAACATCAATATTTGAGGCAACATGATCAGTGAAAAAAGCATGATCTAATTCAATAGGTTGGAGAATACTAAGATAATATTGCCTTAATTTTTTACATTTTATCAATGCATGTAATCATAACCTAAGTTATTTTATTAATTTAAGTTTGAATACTTAGGAAAATTTAAAATTTAAAAATTAAAATAGGGAGTCAAAAGGAATTCAATTACAATATTTTTAAATTTTGAAAATATTGAAATTTTGATATCTTATATTTGCAGTTCATTTCTACAATTTGATTTTTGAAAGATTAATTAGTTTTTATAGAGAAGGATTTCTACTCCAAAAATAAATTTGAAACATTTGATTTACAAATTTGTTTTATTTAAAAATTTGGAGACAAGGATTTCTACTCAAAAAGAAATTTAAAAATTAGATTTGAAAATTTTATAAATTAAATTAGATTAATTTGGGAGCCATAAGGTTTCCTACTCCAAAGGAATTCATTTTTTTGTTAAATAATTTGATTATTGAATTTAAAGCTTTGGAGAATTTGATTTACAAATTTAATTTTTTTTTTAATGAGTTCCATTATGTCAAATAGAAAAATTTTCCTTTATAAATCACAACTTTTGAAAGGTCAAAATTTTGCATCATGGAAAAACAAAAATGAAATCAATTTTCATTATAGAAAAAATTTGGGAAATAGTGAATGGAACAAATAAAAAACCTATTGAAGATGAAAGAGAAAAACAAAAGTTTGAATAAAGTGATGCAAAAGCTCTTATGTTGATTATATTTGGGATAATTGATGAAATACAACCATACTTAAGTGGAGCAAAGACTTCTGCAAATGCTTGGGGGAAATTATGTAAAATATTTGAAGGAAAGAACAAAGCAACCATCTTGAATTTACAATCTCAATTATATTCATTGAAGGTTAATAGTGGAGAGAGTATAGAACTCTTTCTTTGAAAAGTAGTAGATATAAAGGCAAAACTATTGACTATAGGAGAAAAGGTAGAAGACAAATTTCTTGTTCAAGTTACATTAAGAGCACTTCCAGAGAATTACAAATATTTAGTTACTTCAATTTAAGTGTTAAATAAGAAAACAACCTTTTATGACAGTTAATATTCTTCAAGAATACGAAGTGGAAAATTTAGTCAAATATAAAATGACTAATAATGCTTTGGTATCTAAGGAGAATGTACCAACACTATGGTAACATCAATCTCAACCAAGATAGAAAAAAATATTTTGCCACATATGCAAGAAAAATGGTCATATTACAAATCTTTGTAGATATAATTATTTGAATCAAGGAAATCAGATGAATATGAATCAAGGAAACCAAATGTGTAGACCTTTTCATAATTTCTATCCAAGGAAATACCAGCCTTAATACTGATATGGTCAACACCAAAAAAAATAGATACAATCAAGAGAAGGAAATAAAAAGGGCAATTTAGCCCAAGAAATTCAAGAGATAGAACCTACAGAATTAAATGAAATTAGAGCCCTTGCAGCAATAATTCTGATAAGAGATCAAAATGAAAAATTTTCAAAAAAATTTGAAGGCATTAATGTTATAGATGAAAAATAAAAATAACAAAAAACAAGGCTACATAAATATGAAATAATTATGAGGAACAACAAAGCATGATCAAGACCAAGATAGAAAAGAAAAAAATAAAGAAACAAAAGAATGACATAAAAATAAAAAGATAAAAGAAAGATAGTCAAAGAAAATGCAGGAAAGAGGAAGGCAGATAAGCACCAAAATCTAGATCAGTGCCAAAACCAAAGCAGAAGAACAAAAGCAAGAGTTAAATATTGAAGAATAAATTCTTCAATAACCATATAATGTAATACAAGTGGGTGTTAGAGAATATTACATTATTTGGTACATTCTAATGTACCCCCATGGTACCTTATGGTAAAATGTAAATATTAGAAAAGGGTTTGAGTCTATAGGATAGGAGTGTGTTTTATATTCCCCTTTATGTATGTGTCTATATGCAAGATATGCATGAGTGTCATGTAATTATGTGTGCAAGTGTGTAGAGTGAGAAAGTGTGCAAGTGTCATAGTGCAAGTGTGCAAGTGTCATATAGTAAAGTGTGCAAGTGTGCATGTAGGAGTGTGCAAGTAAATAGAAATTCAAAATTCATGTATACAAGTGGCAAGATGAGAAGACAAAGGACATGAGAGATTTATCTTATGCATGGAATAGAAAATGTTGAATCTCTTGGATATGTGAAGAGAGCAATAGACAAAGAGTTCAAGGGTCACCTTTCTAAGGTTATAATATGGAGATAAAGCTCCATGTAATGTTTTAAAGATCACATTCAAGCATTAATGATATTGAAGCTTGTATGCATATTTTGATCAATTGTACTATAAGTTTTCTTCATGTTATTGCATAAAGTATATTGGCCATAATGAATCTTATGTTTATTGATTTTAGTCATTTAATATATTGATTACTCTTATATTTGAGACTACTCAAGATCTAAAATATTGGGACCTGAGATAAGTTGGCTAAAAATTCAACAACCTCATTTTATTTTCTTTTGATATACATAACATCAAAATTGTATTCACAAAACCCCATCCATCAATGTTGTCAGGCATCCATATTAGGTTGTATAAATAAATACCTTAAACTTTGATGATTTGTTTTCATTTCAAACCTTTGTCCTAGTAAAATACCTCCACATTGTCAAAGCATAAAAGATAGAATCCAACTCTAAATCATGCACCAACTAATTGAGTTCATGGTTTTTTGAGCATACATGATTAATAAGCAATTACTCTTTCTTTTTGTATCAAATTTTTTCCTAACCCTTTAATAGAAGCATCAATGCATATTATATAATATTTTTTTGGATCGGGTATCTCTAATATAGGAGCATTTGTTAAGAGACTTTTTAGTGCTTGGAAATTTTATTCACAAGTTTTAGACCAAATAAATTTCTTACCCTTACATTATGATGAAGTAATAGGGTTGGAAATCCTTGAAATTTTTCTTATAAATATATGATAATATACTCGGGCCTCATTGAACTAAACACTTGTCCCTTTCCTGGTGCTTTCAATGGCGTAAAAGGTTTAAAATGATTGTGGCATGGTGGTTATAGGGGAGGATTGCGTGAAGATCTGTGTGGCGGCTTCTGGGGTGAACAACACAAAATACTGTGGTGGCCATAAAAGTTGGACAGCCTGCCCGGATTCGTGGCGGCTACCGATTCCACCATGTAAATACAATATATATATATATATATATATATATATATATATATATATATATATATATAGATAATATTCAGCGAGGTTCCAAAAAACTTATTACCTCTAACACATTCTTTGTGTTTTTCCATTCTACCATAGCTTCGATCTTGCTTGGGTGCACTGGAATTACTTCTCCTAAAATAATGTATCCTAGATATTGTATCTCTGACTAAAAAAAATGAAAATTTAGAATTTTTTGTATATAAATTTTGTTCCTATAAACACTGTAGCACCAAACTCAAATTTTTTTCATGTTCTTTCATTGTTTTTTAATATATCAAGATATTTTACAAGGAAACTATGATAAACTTATCTAGGTATTTATGCAAAACACTACTTATAATTCCTATAAATGTTATAGGAGCATTAGTTAATCCAAAAGGTACCATAATGAATTTATAATGACCATACCTAGTTCGAAATGTTATTTTTGGGATATATTTATCCTTTAAAAGTAATTGGTGATAGCATGACCTCAAATCAATCTTAGAAAATGCAATAGCTTCTTGCATTTGACCAAAAATATTATCAATACATAGTAAATGGTATTAATTTTTATGGTAGCCTTTTTTAATTGAATGTAATCAATACACAACCTAATGGATGCATCCTTCTTTCTCATAAAAATTAGTAGTTCATACCAAGTTGACACACTAGGTCAATGTAATCCTTTGTGAAGAAGCTCTTGCAACTAAATTATCAATTCACTCAATTTTTTTATAGACATCCTATAAGGTGCCTTAGAGACTAGTTCTATACTTGGTAATGACTCAGTGGAGAAATCTAATTCTCTCAATGGTGGTTGCTCTGGCAAGTTTTTTGGAAACATATTTGCATATTCTCAAAGGATCATACGAGAATCTAAGTTAGGTTATTTATTTTCTCAAATATCTTCAATACAAATGGAATAAAGTACACCTCTTTTAAGTTGCATTGCAGATATCACACAAAGTGACATTGGCCTATTAACTTTATGAATCACTTTATTATTTCCATTTTTATCAATACATTTCACCTCTTTTGAGTAAAAATCAATTTTTTCTTGATGTATACTTAACTAATCCATTCCTATAATAATCTCATATGTTTCCAAATATGTCACTAATAGTTCTAGATAGTTCTTCCAACCTTAAAAATTTATTTCATATTTCAATACTACCCCCTTATAGATTGATATGCCCTTGAAGCCATACACCTCTCTAAACTCATTTGACTTTTTCTCTCCCAACCTAAGCTTATCCACACAATTAACATTATGCAAGAAGTGGTAGGTCCTTGATCTATCAAAATGGTTACATTATGATCATGAATTTGATGTTTCAATGACTAAGTTCTAATGTTTTCTTTGTCTACCATTCCCTTTCAGGGTTTAGTATATCTCCTAAGAGCTCTACAAACCTTTATATTTATTCAATTACCAATCCACTTCCGTAATGAAGATTATAAAACACTTGAATTCACTTTAGAATTAATATTTTTGAAATGTAATTCTCCCTAAATTACTCTTCGAATAGACCCCAATTGACTTAATTTTATTAAGTTTTATTAGGATCTTTTCATTCCTCCACCATATAGTTTTTGGAGTATATTATTACATTATTTGGTACATGCTAATGTACCACCTTGGATACATCATTAATTAGGATGTGTGAGAGTGAGTATTTATTTTATGTAATGTAATAATGTGTAGGAAATGCACAAGTATCATGTAATCAAGTGTGCAAGTGTGATGAGTGTAAATGTGCACAAGTGTCCAACATGTAAGTGTGCACATGTATCCTTATATTAGGTAGAGTCAAGTGAAGATTCAAGTTACAAGTGTACATCAAATATAGCTTCATATATGTGCAAGTGATAGCCAAGAGTTACAAGAAAAATAAGAGTCATTGTCATTGAAGAGTCCTCATAGAAATACTATATATACATGTTATATCCAAGATATATGTGATGCGAGATTGAGGAGGGACATTTTTGTAGGACTGCCAAAATTATCGAACTCATTTTGGCCATATTTCACTCTTTCAAACTCAAATTGAGCTAAAATTTTGAGAGTAGATGCCTAAAAAACCCTAGAACATCTCCACCAATTTTTATATCATTTGGAGTAACACAGATCCTAGTGCATCCCTATGTGTGAATGAGACTTTTTGCAAGCAGTTGTGAAAGGGTTTCATCTAGGTTGAGTGCAAGCAGATCCAGAGGTTGGTTTTTGGGGCCTTCGAGCCCTAGAAACCAATATTTTGTGGTTTCTACTCAAAATTTTAGCAGTATATGTTGTAGGGGATCCAATATGGTTAGAAATCTATCTTTCAATAGATCATGTTGTGAACTTGAGCTACAATGGCTTCCAATTTGCTACACAAAATAAAAGTGAAAACCAAACCTTTAAAAAATGACTCAGATTTCAAGTGATTCTGGTGCTAATGTGCACCCACAAAATAAATCTACTATGAAAACCATTTTCAAGGGTAAGAATTTCAAAGAATCAACCCCAAAAATGAATTTTAGGGATGCTCTCGATGGTGGACAGCCTCAGCCCAATACTAATATTAATCTTAGGGTTTCCCATAAACCTCTAAGAATACCTAATATTGATCCCAGGAAAATGGATTCAGGATATCTTAAAGTAGCTGATGAAACTTCTATTGTTAATCTTGATATGGGTAACATTCAGACTGGCATTGAGGATATGGAAAAAAGAGGAGTAATTTGTCAGTTCGTGGGTTTTCGTCCGAGCCTATATGCTTTCAAATTCTAGATTGCAAAAAGTTGGAAAACTAAAGGTGAGTTACAAATATCTATTTATTCAAATGGTTATTTTCTTGTTTTATTTGCTAATAATGAAGATAGAGAGAAAACTTTTCAAGGGGGTCCCTGGTTCTTTGGAAGGGCAGGGATTTTCATGAAGCCCTAGCATACTAAATTTAAAGCTAAAGAAGAGATGCCTTCTACAGCTCCCGTGTGGGTTAAACTTTTTGGCCTCCCTATTGAATTTTGGAATCCTATTATTATTTCTTCAATTGAAAACTCTTTAGGAACATTTATGATGACTTTTGATTGTACTCAAAATTTTGAACATATTATTTATGCTTGGAATTGTTTTTTAATAGATTTTGACAAACCCTTACCTAAAATGATCACATTACAATTTGGGGAAGACACTTGGGAACAAGTAGTGGACTATGAGAACATTCCTTTTCATTATAGAATTTACCATGAATATGGTCATTTGGCTAGTGCTTGCCCAAATAAAATTTATGATCAAGGGAAAGAAGATATAAACTCAATAGGTTTCCAAATGCCTAAGAAGAAGAACACTCAGAAAAAACCAGTTATGAAGGATCAATCAAATTCATTTGCTAATATGTTTGAAATCCTTTCCATGAATGATGTCCCATGTGAGGAAGAGGAAATAATGGAAAAAAAATATTAGAAACACAATTTAAATATAAAGGGAAAAAATCAGATACAAACCAACAAATCAAAGGTTTTCAACAAAAAAAAAGTGAGAATATTTACAAAAGAAAAACAATCTTTAAAATGTCAAAAAATCAAATAATACAGGTTCCAATATAGACTCTGTTGAACCCTCTAGTAACACTTCGGTTGTGTACAAGCATTCTTCAATATTAGAAGTCATCTCAGATTCAATTGGATTAAGTCAAGAAATATGGAAAAAAAATTGAAGATGGATTCTAATCAAAAGGCAGGTTGCAAGACCAATCAATATCATATGGTAAAAGAAGGTGAAAAGCTTGTAGAGGAAGGTAATAGTAATGCCCTTCCCAAATTTTTTAGCTTTGGTATTAATGAAGAACATCACTTGGAATATTAGAGGACTCTAAGGGAGTCTTTCAAAACAAAATGAAGTTAGAAGAATGATTCAGATAAATCATCCACATCTTTTTTTCCTTCAAGAAACGAAGATGTCAATAAAGGATATGAACTCAATTGCTAGTAAAATTTGGCCAGTTGAAAAAGCGGTTTCCCTTAATTCCCAAGGGACTTCTGGTGGCATTGCTTGTCTTTGGGACCCAAAAGAGGTGGTTATTCACCATATGGTTGGTATTTGGGGTATTTTTGCTATAGCTATTCAAAGTAGACATTCCAACCAAATTATGCTTTGCATTACTATTTATGCTCCGACTACTTTGGAGGAAAAAATAAGACAGTGGAAGGATATAACTTATATTATCTCTCATTTTCCTGAAGCTTGGATCTTGATCGGAGGATATTTCAATACCATCCTCTCTCTGGATGATAAAATAGGGGTAAATAGAAATTTTGATGGAAGCACTGAACTCATGAACGAATATATTACAAACCTTCATCTTGTGGACATCCAACCAGATAATGGCTTTATGACTTGGTCTAATAGAAGGCAAGGCTTAGCTTGTATTATGGAGATATTGGATAGGTTTTTGCTCTCTAAAAATTTCTTAATCCATGGTCACATTCCTAAAGTGAAGACTCTTAACAATGTTGGTTCGGATCACTAGCCAGTCATGGTGGAAATGTGGAAAACCAATGTGAGTTTCTCTCCTTTTTATTTTCAATTAATGTGGCTTAGAGACAGTTCATTTAGAACTCATGTGCAACAATTATGGAAGGAAGGTAAGCCTAGGTATGGGACTAAGATATTCTATATTGCCAAAATACTGCAATACATTAAATCTAAAATCAAGACTTGGAACTGGAAGGAGTTTGGGGATGTTCATAAAAAGAATATGAAGTTATTGCTCAAATTGAAAATTTGAATAAAAAATCCATTTAGATGGCTTCACAGAGAGTAGAAGTGCAGATGAAATTAAAATCACAACTCATTTAGAGGAATAGGAAAAAATAGAACTCTTATGGAAGCATAAATCTAGAATTCAATGACTCAAATAAGGAGATCGAAACACAAATTTCTTCCACAAATCTCTTCTAGATCGAAGATCTCAACTTTATTTCTTCCCTGAAATAATATTCTGGAGATGTTGTCTAAAATTGGGATGGCATAAACTCTATTTTTATTGATTACTTTTCCAATATTTTTACTACTACTCCTCTTGACTCAGCTTCTCAACAAAATGTTCTTCAAGCAATCCCTTCTCTTATCACTTTTGAGGAGAAATCTATGTTGAATGCTCTTGTTACTATCAATGAGCTTCAACAGGTAGTTTTTAAAATACAAAAAGAGAAAACCCTAGGTCCTGATGGTATTCCCATTGAGTTTTACCAAGAGTTCTAGGATATCCATCATGTTGATTTATTAGAGGTGGTGGAAGAAGCCAAGAAAGCCAAAGAAATTTTAAAGGTTATCAATAAAACTTATATTACTATTGTTCCAAAAACTCAAGAGGTTGATCATATCTCAGCTTATGCTTTATGTAATGTTCTTCTCAAAATAATTACTAAGATCATGGCAGAAAGGTTGAAGCCTCTTTTGCATAATATCATTTCCCCTAAACAAGGGGGTTATGTGGAAGGGTATAAAATAGTATATGAGATAGTTCTTGCTCAGGAAGCCATCCATTCCATGGATATGCAAAAATCTCCTTCCATGTTCATTCGGTTAGACTTATCCAAAGCTTATGACAGAGTGGATTGGCACTTCCTTATCAAAATTTTGAGGCAATTTGGTTTCTTCCAAGATTGGATGGATTGGATTATGGGATGTATCTCTTTAGTTTCCTACTTATTTCTTATCAATGGCAAGCCTTCTCAGTCATTCCCATCTTCCAAAGGTATTAGGCAAGGTGACCCGCTATCCCCTTATTTATTCACCATTCTTGTTGAATTCTTGGGTAGGACTATAACCAAAAAGAGAGAAAACAAAACCCTTGAGAGAGTTACCATTGCTCATGGAGCTAGACCTATATCCCATATTCAATTTTTTGATGACTCTACTCTTTTAGGTAAAGCTACAGTTAAGGAAGATTCTAATATTAAGAAAATTATTAGTTGTTTTTCTAAGGCTACTGGGAAATTGATCAATGAAGACAAATCTAAAGTTATTTTCTTTCACTACTCTACCAGATAGGAATCCATGGTCTTGGATAAATTAATATATAAGAATACCTCCCTTATGATCACTTATTTAGGTATTCCCATCAATATTCAAAGGCAAAAAAAAATATTAGAATTGGTTGTTGGACAAAGTCAAGAAGAAAATTGGAAAGTGGACCAACAGGTGGCTTTCTTATAGGGGTAGAATCACCTTGGTAAAATCAGTCCTTCAAGATATTCTTATTTATGTTCCTTTCATGTTGAATATCCCAAAGGCTATTCTTCGAGAACTGGATAAAATCAATCATCGATTCCTTTGGAGTGGTACTAAGGAGAAAAGAAAATGGGCCTTTGTGAAATGGGACACTTTATCTATTCCTAAGAACTAAGGGGGGTTATGATTTCGATATTCTATTAATAACAACAAAGCTTTAGCTACTATATTATATTTGAGGATGTTTCATAACCCCAATGCTCTTTGGGCCAATAATATTCATGCTAAATATGTTGAGTACAAAAGTCCTAAAGACCTTGTTCGCTATCAATTTCCTACCAAAGGTTTTCCCATTTTATCGGTTCTTAAGACTGGTGAGGATTTGATAAAGAAAATTTTATTTTGGATCATTCATAATGGTCAATAGGCAAATTTTTGGATAAATTCTTGGGATGGTCACAAGCCTTTGATAACTCAATTTCTTGATTGGAGGCCTTGGATGGAGGAGCTTCATCGAGCTAACTAGATAAAGGTGGCTAATTACTGTCGGTACCATACTAGTAATTCAAAGGTTGGTAGATATTGGATCCCTATTGAGGACTGGCCTATTCAAATCCCAAAAATGCAAAGACAAGATATCCAAGGTATCCTTCATATGAGATCTCTCTCTTGGTCCCATGAAAAATATTGTTTTGGATGGAAAAACACTACTAAGGGTGAGTATTCAGTTACTCAAGATTATTTGACCTTATGCCATAATAATCCCAACCAATCATCTGACATCTTTTCTTAGTTGTGGGCTAAAAATATTTGGCCTAAGGTGAGGTTCTTTACTTAGTTTTTATTGCATCGTAGGGTGCTTACTAGTGAGCAACTTATGAAGAGTGGTTTTCATGGCCCTTTTAGATATGAAATATGTGGAAATAATATAGAAACTCTCAGTCATATTTTTATTAAGTGTACTTTAGCCTCTAAGCTATGGAGGAGAATAGCCATTTTACTTGGCTTACAATGGTCCAATTTTTTTACTTTTAAACAGCTTTGGAGGGATTGGCCTAAATAAGAGGGTTTTGATCATTTTATTAGGCAGTTAGTTTGGATGGGTTCTACCATTATTCTTTGAAATATCTAGAATGAAAGGAACAACCAAAATTTTAATGAAGATAGGAAGGATATTCACTATATTTGGCAAAATACCATTGCCAACTTAGTTGAATCGGTCCAAAAACTCCTTAATCACCCCCAAAACTCCCACCAAATATGGGATCAAGTGATGCAAAGATTGAAGATTAACTCCTCTAAGGGAAACCATATTAAATGGAATGTGAGAAATTGGAAGATGGATAGAACAAGGAATTGGCAACCTTCTCCTAAGGATTTTGGAAAAGTCAATACTGATGAAGCCTCTAGAGGTAACCCTAGAAAAGCTAGTGCAGGAGGAATTGGTAGACTTTCAGATGACTCCTTGGTTTTTACTTTTGCTGAGAATTTGGGTATTCTTTCCAATAACCTTGCTGAGGGGTATGGTATCCTTAGAGGCCTTCAAGAAGCTATTAAGGTTGGATGGGAAAATGTGCTAGTTGAGTCTGACTCTCAACTCATGATTAATCTTTTGAAGACTCCTTCTAAGAATCATAAAAGGTTGATTGGAGAATAAAAAGAATTATTGAGAAGATTCAGTTAATCTAGACGAGATTTTTGAAAGTTGATTACAATCATGTGGTCAGAGATCAGAACAAGAGTACTGATGATTTAGCTAATTGGGCTTTGGATATAGGTGATATTAATTGCTATGGCCACCCTCCTAGATGGTGAGCTTCACAAATTAGGGAAGCTCTCCTATCTATCATTTCTTTGGATGGCTCCAGTTTTGGAGGTACCTAGTTTCTTTTTGTTTTTTTTTGCTTCCCTTTGGTTCAGTTTGGGTAGTTTAGTTTTTTGAGGTGTGTGTGTGTGTGTTTTTTTTTGTGTTTTTTGTATTGTTTTTTGTTGTTATTGTGTTTTTATTATTTTGTGTTTTTTTTGTTATTGTTCTTGTGTTTTAATTTTTCTTGTTCTTGTATTTTTGTTTGTTTGTGTTAATTGGTGTTTTTTGTTTTGGTGTGTGAGTGTTTTCTATATATATATATTTTTTGTCTATTGTTGGTTGTTTTTTTGTTTTTATTTTATTTTATTATTTTTTTAAGGTTTTGGTTGTTTTTTTTCACGTTTTTGTTGGTTGTCTTTGTTTCTTTCTATTGTTTTTGTCATGTTATTTTTTTTTATGTTGTTTTTGTCTTTTTTCTGTGTGGTTATTATTGTGTTTTTTTTTATCTTATTGTGTGTGTGTGTTTGGTTGTGCTTTATCTTTTCGACACACTCAAGGAGCAGTTTTTTTATTTTTTTAATCTTCTTGTGTGTTTGTGTTTGTGTTTGTGTGTTATTTTTTTATTGTTTCAGGTTTGCTTCTTGAGTATGTCAAAGGTGGTAGGCCAGGTGCTAGCCCTGGGTAATTTTGGTTAAAGAGATACCCCTACCTCCTTGGGTCTTACCTAAAAGTGGCATCCCTTCTGGGATGTTTTCCACAAAAAAAAGAGATATGTGATGCGATATTAGATTAGTTGGTTACTATTGTGACTATTGAGTTCTATTGTATTCTTCTTGAGAGATTTTGTAACAGAAGATAGTGCAATACAAGTTGCATACATTTGAGCAATTAATGTGTGAATTCATCTATATTCAACATATTGATTTGCTTTATTATTTTTGTAATTAAAACTTGTGGTAATTTTATTAAGTATTAAGCTTCAAAATATAATAGTGGTATCAGAGCCACAAGGGAGAGATTGATAGGAGATAGGGAGATTTATTTTACAAAATTAGAAAATTACATTTTGGCTAGAGTATTTTCACAAGGTTGCAGCAAAACTTGAGAATACTAGGACTCAACATAGAAAAACTAGTGAAGTTTATTGATTTCAAAATTTTGAAGATTTGAATGAATTTGATTGCTATTGTCTAAGTTTTTTGCTGCAGAAAATTATTCTTAGAAGTTGAGAAGCTTCCTACAATAGATAAAGAATAATTTCATCTTCTATTAAAGCCTGTGCTTTTTCTGTGTAGGAATGGCTTTTGGGATTGCAAAAAAAGAGTATACATTGAAGATTGAAGATTGTGGAGACCCAATAGAAGAGGTCCCATAACATATTGAAGAGATAAGAAAGAAAGAGGCTAGAGAAGCCCTATTGAATATTGAGAAAAAGGAGACCCGAGAGAAGAGGTCCCATTGAATATTTGATAAATGAGATAGGATATTTGAGAGAGAATATTGAGGAGGCCTAGGAAAAGGTCCCATTGAAATTTGAAAGGAGAAAGAAGGAGAATTAAGAAGCCCTATTGAAAATTTGAAGAAGTGGCCATTGAAGGAGATTTGAAGAAATTTTGAGGTAGAATATTGTAATAAGAAGAAACTCCTAAAAAGAGGTAATCATATCAAAATTGCGATAATTATCACCATCCAACAACAAGCCCAAAATTATTTGTGAAGTCGATTCAAGGAGGAAGTATTTGGTAAGAAGTTTGCCAGATTTTGGAAAGTATTTTTTGAAGACTTTAAGACATTCATTTTCTTGAAGAAGAGGCCAACAAAAAGGTCAAATTTGAAAATAGAATTCAATAAGAGCGAAGAAGGAGAAAGAGGATTGAAGAGGCCATAAAATTGATACTTTTTGAAGGTAACAATTAAAGTTTTTGAAAGCTAATTTTTAAAGGAGAATATTGCAGATTTTTTGGGTAGAATTTGAAGAGTTTTAGGACAGCAAATTGGAGGAGACATAAAACTGTGATTTAGAGAATATTTGGGCAGTTTTGACTTATCCTTGGATATCTAATTGAAGGAATAATTGACAAAAATTTTGGGCAGCATTTGGAGCTACAAAATTTAAAAAATTTGGACAGTTTTTTGAGGAAAAGTAAAGCTACAAAATTCAGAATTTTTGGACAGCAAAGTAAAGGAGAAGAAAGCAGTTTTTGGAGCAGCATTTGTAGGAGATAATATCTACATATTTCAGAGTTATTTGGAAGTATTTTGGAAGAAGAAAGGAGAAGTTCTAGACAACATATTTGAAGAAGATAGAAGTTGTTTTTTAACAACATTTTGGAAGGGTAAAGTAATATTTTGGAGAGCAAGTTGGAGGAGAGGAGAAAGCAAATTTTTGGGCAGCAACTTAAGCAAATGAAAAGCTAAAAACTTAAAATCTTTGAATAGAAAAATAGTGATGAAGATTAGCAAGGAAAAGGTAGGAAAGTAAGGAAATAAAAAATTACAAATAAGTGTTTATAGTTACCTTGTTTAAGCATTCAAGGAGAGTGTTTATATCAAGCATTATAAGCACCATTATCATTATTAAAGGATAGTAAAAAGGAGAAGCTAAAGTTCTAGTTGAAGCAAAAATTTAGAGCTTGCTATCACCATCGAACTTGCATCAAACCTGCAAAAATAACAAGTTAATAAGCTAGTTACTAGCTCAAAAAATGAGTAAGATAGTATAAGGAACAAAGCAAGTAAGTTGTAGTCTTGAATGGAGGAGATAAGATAAGGAGAAACCATCAAGCATGTGGAGGAACCACCAAGTTTGAAGACAACAAGCATGAAGGAGGATAAGTAGGTTAGAATTCAAAGAATAACAAGGTAGTTTGGAGTAGACCCAACATAAGACCATCACAATAAATTTGCAGTCATAGCACAAGGGGGAAGGCATCCAAGATCCATTGAGTTTGAGAATGGACCACCCTGTAAGGGAGGAGGAGCCACCATGTTGAAATGTGAAGCCATCAAACATGCAAAGGAGGAGCCACCACGGTGAAAGAAGTCACCAAATGTGCAAAGGAGGTGCACCATTTTTAGAGCCACCAAGTGAGTCAAGGAGAAGGTGCAAGTTTTAGAGAGCCACCAAAGATTAGAGGAGCCACCAAAAACTCTATTCTAAGGATTAGACCCATCACCTACGTACATTGGAGAGTGATAAACTAAATAGACATCATTTATACATAAAAAAGTGTAGAAGGTACAACTAAATTATTATATATTGTAACAGTCAAGGAGAAGGCAAACATTGGTGTTCATAATCGCTAACACATTGAAGAAAACATGGTATTTGATGCCTGGTAAGATGAAGGAATTGCAAATTTGGTCGAGCGTTGAGTTAAGGAGGATAATGTAGAAAATTCAAGTGCAGAACAAAGGAATCATAATCTCATTAGGGGGCATGAGCGTTGAATAGAGTTCATTTACCATTTTTCAATTCAGTTAAGAAGATGAAGAAACCTTATACCACTTGGCACATGGAAACAAAGAGTACCAACAACTATTGGAGGGAGATAGAATATCTCAAGGTAGTCATTAATTGCATGGGCAATTCAAATGGTAAAGCATTCAACAATACATTCATCAAGCATTGAATGAGAGGTATAAACGCAACAAAAAGGAGAATATGTTCACCAAGCATCCAGGAAGAAGTTTGAATGAGGAAGAAAGGAGGAGATTTGTCAAGGAGCACCTTGAAGAAAGAGAAGCCCATTGAAGAGTCAACGAATTTGAAGAAGCCAAAAAATTGTGTGCCACTTTGGGAGGTAAAAGAAATTTGAATTGTTTATTGATTTATTGCTGAAAATAGGAGTTATAAGGTTGAGAAGTATTATTTTATTTAAGGTTTTATAAATTGCATATAGAATAATTGGATGATTGGAGAGATGAGTTTTCAAATTAGAATATTGAAATCTTAGAAACCTTATAAAGGAATTTTTGAAAAGTTTAGAATATTTTTGGAATATTAATTTGAAATTTAAAATTTTGGAAATTAATTACAAGTTTTGTAATTAATATATTAGATTTTGTAAATCAGATTTTAATATTTGCAAGTTAGAAATTTTGGAGAAATAAGGATTACTACATCAAATTGGAACATAGAATTTTTGCAAATATTATTTTACAAAATTGATAAATTTATAATTTGGGAGTTAAAAGGAATTCAACATAGAAAGTTGAGAATTGAAACCTTCATAAAAAACTATTGTTTGATCATATATTCAAACTTAGGGAGACAAGGAATTCAACTCAAAAGTTTAGAAAAATTTGGAGAAAATATAAGGAGTGTCACCATGACAACAAATAAATTCTTTCTTTCTAAATCTCAACTTCTCAAAGGTCCTAATTACACTTCATGAAAAAACAAAGTGAGGTCAATATTGATAGTGGAAAAACTTTGGGATATTGTTAAAGGAACAAAAACCAAACCTACTGAAAATGTTAGAGAAATTCAAAAGTATGAAGAAGATGAAGTAAAATCTCTCATGATAATAACATTTGCAATTAAAAATTATATACATCCATACATTAGTTCAGAAATAACATCTACAAAAGCATGGAAAAATTTAGCCAATATATTCGAAGGAAAGAATAAAGCTACTATTTTGAATCTTCAAACCCAGTTGCATTCTCTAAAATTTAATAGTGGTGAAAGTATAGAATTGTTTCTAAGGAAAATGACAGATATAAAATAATAATTGTTAACCTTAGGAGATAAGGTAGAAGATAAATTTCTTGTTCAAGTAATTCTAAGAGCACTTCTATAGAGCTACAAGCATCTAGTCACATCTTTACAAGTTCTAAGTAAAGATACTTCATTTGATGAGTTAGTCAATATTCTACAAGAGTATGAGGTAGAAAATTCAATCAAAGATGAAATGACTAACAATGCCTTAGTCTCAAAATATAATCCACAAGGAAATTTTGCTTCATTCTCAAGGGATAGATCAAAATGGAATAATAGATATTGTCAAGTATGTAGAAAGAGAGGGCATAGTACAAATTTTGTAGGTTCAATCCAAGAAATCAGTTCCAAGGGAATCAATTAAATCAAGGAGGTCAATCAAATAGGTCATTCCAACCTAGACAATATCATAATCAATACATACCACATCAACAATAATTTTAGCATCAATATCCTTCTCAAAATCAATATAATCAATCTCAGCTACAATATAGAGAAGGAAACCAAAAATGACACTTAGCTCAAGAAATTCAAGAACTAGAAGAAACAGTAGAAGAAAATAGTGTTAAAGCACTTTCAGCAAAATTAATACTTTATGAGGATACTAATCATCTACATGATCAAGATACAAATAGGGAGCATATTGAAGAAAGCAAGAGAAGACAACACAAGCTCCAGGACCAGGATGAAGATCATATTGAACACTAAAGTCTTAAATAACCAAATAATGTAATATAGGGGGTGTTGGAGTATATTACATTGTACATGCTAAATTACCACCTTGGGTACATAATTAGATTAGGATGTGTGTCCTAGATTAGAGAGTGAGTATTTATTTTATGTAATGTAATAATGTGTAGGAAATGCACAAGTGTCATGTAATCAAGTGTGCAAGTGTGATGAGTGTAAATGTGCACAAGTTTCCAACATGTAAGTGTGCACATGTGTCCTTAGATTAGGTAGATTCAAGTGAAGAGTCAAGTTACAAGTGTACATCAAAGATAGCTTCATATGTGTGCAAGTGATAGCCAAGAGTCACAAGGAAAAGAAGAGTCATGGTCATCCAATAGTCCTTATAGAAAGGCTATATATACATGTTATAGCCAAGAGATATGTGATGTGATATTAGATTAGTTGGTTACTATTGTGACTATTGAGTTCTATTGTATTCTTCTTGAGATATTTTGTAATAGAATATAGTGCAATACAAGTTGCATATATTTGAGCAATTAATGTGTGAATTCATCTATATTCAACATATTGATTTACTTTATTATTTTTGTAATTAAAACCTGTGGCAATTTTATTAAGTATTAAGCTTCAAAAGCTAACATAGTCAAAGGACATTCTAAATGAAAAATGGTAATCTTAACTTTTCTCTTGCTAGAAAAATCATCAAAGTCAAAACACATTTCCATTTCCACAAGCCATTCTCATAAGAATTATCCTTCAATGGTTCCAACAAACTTAAATGGATCGATATTCTTCAAGTTTTTTAAGATAAATTTTCTTCCTTCCTTCTCGATAGATATATCTTGGGCTTCACCTTTTTTAAGATATATCTTCTTCCTTCCTTCTCCATAGATATATATTATTTCTTCTTTCTTCAGTTATTGGTGGATTTTGTATTTCATCTTGTGCTCCTAGAAATCATTTCACAATAACATGAGTTAAATTTTGTATTGCTTGTAAAACTTGACTCATGCAATCGTTGCAATGCTCCTCATTATGTAGAGGAATCTCATGCTTTCCTTGCTACAATACCTCATCTTATAGATTAATTTTCATTTGTACTCCTCCCTTATCACACTTGATCCCCTTTGTTCTCCACATACTCTCATAGCCATTTATAAATCAAATTCAATTTAAACTAAGTTATTCAAAAGGTCTGTGTTTTGATAACCGAGCTCTGATACCATATGTCATGGACTGGCATGATAACAAATGTTAAAAGCAATTCATTTATAAAGATAAAGTGATCCTCAAAATATATTAATGACTTATCATTTTATTATCATATTCAAAATTTTAAATTCCAATTTAATATTATATCTAATTATTGAAGTATAGTGATATGCTTCTTTTAATAAAGAATTTTATCTAAAAAAAAATTAATTCAATTACCAAATGGCAATTCTTAATAGTGTTTATTATATGTTTTATTCTCTTTTCATATATCTATTTAAAAATATGGGAGTCACCTGATGGTTTAATTTCTCTTAATGTGAATAAGTTAAAAGGCTTGATGAATAATCCTACAACTCACATGCTCTTAAAATGAGATTGAGTGTATATTCAAATAAAGTGTTTGTTTGAATATTCATAAATTCTTTATTTTCTCATGAAAACTCAATGTTGATCACTACCTATTACTTCCTCTGCTAATAGTGGTGCTCAATTTTCAAGAGGTTGTTAATCAAATCATGCCCAACTAATCCTAAAACTTATGGCATGAAGTACATTAGTCCTAGTTTGTGGTAGAAATGAGAGTGAGGTACTTATGAGAAATGAGAATTACTTATGTTTCATGGATCTGTTGTTGCCATTGCTTAATGTACCCCAATTTAGGGACCCACTTGAAATTTTGGCATTTTTTGTTCTTTGTTTTATCCAATTTTGCTTGCATCAAGGTCTTTGAAAATTTACTTTCACTTTGAAATTGTTGACATCGTTGCATCTTGAAGGTTTGAATTTAGTTGCAATGCTTCAAATTGAATATTTTTTATTATTTGCATCTTAATTGCATTATCTCAAATCAAATAATTTAATTAAAATCATTTTCAAAGGTTTTCAAAGGTTTAAATAATTAAATTTCATTTAAATAATTAAATTTCATTTTAGGGTTATTCAAATTTTATCACTTTTGCCCTAAAATTAATGTAAAATTGAAATGGATATATCTTGAGCTAGACAACTCCGTTTGAGCTCATTCAAAACTTGGTAGAAAGATGTTGATTTCCTCTTTTTAATGGTACCAAACTTATGAGATTTTAGATGTTAATTTCACCCAAAAATAGTAGTTTACTATAGTAGCTTATGAACTTTAAAATGTTATATTTCATGAACCGTGATAAATTTTTGGATGATCTCAGCAATTTTGAGTACCCTTTTGGCCTATTGAGATGCATGAAAATTTTCATTAAAATATGAGAACTTTGAATTTTGACTCAATTTTAGGCAAAAGGAAAGTTACAAAGGAAAATGAATAATAAATAAAATAAAAGTTGGCTTTGTATTAATCTTATGATGAATATGTCATTATGCAGGTAATACAAGGGAAGAAAAAGAAATATTAATGATAAGATTCATAGCGTTTCCACAACAAGTTCAAAAATACAAGGAGAATGAATAGTTACAAAATTTGTTCCTGAAACTATTTTGAAACTGAATCAAACTAAAATTTTCAAATTATAAATAAGTCATTGAGACTCATGAAAAAGGGGTTGAAAGAATTTGGAGTGAGCGGAAGAGAATATTGAAGATTGTCATTGCCAAATGTTTCCTCCTGGGTTGCTTTACTGAGAAGTTTTTCATCCATAGAAAATTAATTGATGTGAGGTATTCTAAAAATTGTATTAATTGAAGATCTTTATAACAATATTATTGAATTATTTAATGAAAAATATGCATGTTGATGGTAGTTTCATGGTTAATAATTTGACATATTGATTATTTCTTTTTAAATATTGCACCAGATCTAATTTGGATTGTGTGAATACTAGTCGTATGAGATTAGGTTAAGTTTCAAAATATTTCCTTCTGCAGATTCAGGGTGGGGATTTCATAAGTTGTTGTAACCTGTGTTTTATTTTTATTTCATTTTTATTTTATTTTCCTAACCTTAAGCCTTTTTATTTTATTTTATTTCATCGCACAAGAAAAATCAAAACCCTAAATTTTATGCAAAGTTTTAATTTTTCATATTAGGGTAAATGTTTATTTCATTTTAATAAGTTCTCGGTATTACATATTTGAAATAAACATTAGGGTTTTAATTAATTAAATTTTCCAAATAATAATAATTAAAGTTCAAACATTAATTATTTGGATAAATTTAATTAAAATCATTTTCTAAGGTTAAAATTCAAATATTTGCACTCCACAAGTTTTATTATTTGCAATATTTGATTATTTTTTTTTTTTTTTTTTTTTTTTCAAACGGGCCCGGGGTTGTGCCCGGTTAATCGTACACTTTGGTAATTAATTTCACATGAACAACAATATTTTCACAATTTAAATCAAATATCAAACCACATGCCCCTTGTTAACATAAACCACATATTCAACAACATTTTCACATTTTATAAGCATACAAGCACATTTTAAGAAATTAAGCAAATAAAACCTTGGAGAAATTAACTATTTCTTTGCAAGAGAGGATAGCTTTGACAGGATCCTAACTATGAGCATGTTTTCGTAATTGGGCAAAAATATCACTCAATAGAATTGGTGCTAGAAGGAGGACCTGAAGGTAAAAATTTTGATTTTTAGCATTTGAAGTTGTTCAAATTAAAAAAAAAAAAAAAAAATCAATTTATGTTGCATTAGTTTTGATTTGCTATAAATTCAAAAATATGGTTATGGTTAAATGTTGTGAATTTTTCATACATAGCTTTGCATGTTGAAACTGGTTCAATGGTAGGAATTGCATCTTGGATAGGTGGTTATTGTAGTCCTTTGAACATTCTTGGAATACCCCATGAAATTCCTGAACATGCAGAAAAATATTTAACCACTTATAGGCATGATGGAATGAGATCAGTTGAGGAACATATTCAAGCATACAAAAACACTTTAATTCATTTACAAATTATGCATGAAGATGTTGCATGTAGATTGTTTCCATTCACATTAGATGAGTTTGCTTATGATTGGTATATTAACTTACCTGTAGGCTCTATCACTTCTTGGGCTCAACTAGAAGCAACATTTCTTAGCCATTTTGGAAAATTGGTTGACCCAACTATGATATTAAATTAGTTTATCTCTATCCGTAAAGAACCTAATGAATCCATGAGACTATTCAATGATAGGTTCCATAGGTTGTATACCGAATTGGTGACACATTACATCCTTTCAGAAGAAGAAGCCATTCAAATATACATGGGAGCCTTAGACCCCTTTACTTCTATGTTTCTAGGGAGACTTCTTAAAATTCCATCCTTGCCCAGAGCCTATAGTGAGGCAATAACATTAGAACAATGGTGGATTTTGAAAGGTATTAATGTGGGTCAATTATCATTACTTAGACCTAAGGCTCACAATCAGATACCACAAATGAGTCAGGCTGATGCACAACCTTCTCCCATGATGAACTGTAATTTAGGAGTTATGGATTTCAACCAATATCAACCATCCAATCTGGCACCCTTGAATCAAATGATGTCTAATGTGAGCAATCAACAGGATAAAATTGATTGTCCAGATGTTACAACTACCTTAGATATTTTCCAAAATGAGGTGCAAGTTTCTGAGATCAATATATGTCAGTGAGGATTATGGTAATCAAGTTAATCAAAATGTAGAGTTTGATTCAGTTTTAGAAATATATGAACCTTCAAAAATGGAGGAAGATAAATATAAAGAAGGTTATAGCTTGAATGATATTGAATCTAAAGATTACATAGAATAAATGATAGATTTTCATCATTTGTTCCAGGAAATTAATGAGTATGATTTTCAAACAGGGAAAGCTCCAAAATTGAATGATCTTGGATATGATTTCATTGAATACTGCAATGAACTGTAGGAAAATAGTACCTTGATGAAGATAGCTCAAATGAATTATCATAAAATATTATTGCTCGAGGAATATGAACCTTAAAAAATAGAGGAAAAGGAATCTGAAGGTCATAGCTTGAATGAACTTGAATCTGAAAAAGAATCTAAAGATGACATGAAATAAGAGATGGAATCTCATCAAGTGTTTCAGAAAGATAATAATTATGTTATTCAAGACAAAGAAGGGGAATCATTCACTTCTTTCACAATTCCTAAAGAAATTTCTATCCCACTTGATGTGCAAGAAATTAAAAGTTTTATCTCATCTATGGATCTTATATTGTCTATGCAACAAGAAATTAGTTTTTCTTTACCTCATATAGAGAAAACTCTAGAGTATGAAAAGTTTGGATATAATATCGTTGAAAACCCAAAGGAAAATGTTGCTCTATTTGAGATAACTCAGGAAGTTGATCAGGAATATTTGTTATTTAAAACATCCCTTGACCAACAAGATTTATGGTTTGAAAATGAGGTGCAAGTTTCAAAGTCACTACCCATTAATGAGGATTGGGATAATCAAGTCAATCTAAATGCTGAAATTGATTCAATTTCGGAAACATTGGAGCCATCAAAAGTGGTTGAAAGTAAATTTAAAAAGGAATCAATAGATGAATATGAAGATTATGCAGAAGACACAATAGAATCTCATCCCTTTATTTTAGAAGATAATTATTATAATGGTTGGGGAAGGTATGAAGAATCATTGGTTTCTCACACTCCTATTAATAAAATTTCTATTTCACTTGATATGCAGGATGCTAAAAACTCTATCTCACATGAAGATCTTGCAATTCCTATACAATCAGAAAATGGCGGGCCACTTGCAGAAATAGAGAAGGTTCCAAAATTCAATCACTTTGAATATGAGTTTATTGAACACCTTGCTAAAATCAAAAAGGAAGAAATGGTAAATGTTTCTTATGACTCATTTTTTATGGATGAGGAAGAGGTAAAATCTTCTCTTTTACCCTTGACTACTAAAAATTTGGGTACAAATTCACATGATTGTCTTGGAGATTCAAATAAAGAAATACCATTGGTGGTTAACAAGGAATTAGAATCAACTTCTATTCATCCAAATGATAAAAATGTTGCTCTATTTGAGATGACTCGGGTAGTTAATAAGGGATATTTGTTATTTAACACATCTCTTGACCAACGAGAGCTATGGTTTGAAAAGGATGGGCATATGTTTAATTGGGTGACTAATTTTGGTGTTTTTGAAAAATAGGTGATCCATGAAGATGAAGGGCTACAAGATTATGATGATGAAGACCATGAGGAAAAAGAGAAAATCACAAAGGCTCATCAAGTCTTGGTAAATGGAAATACACAAAAGGTAGAATCTCAGCCTTTCTGTTCAGTCATTCGAACTCCAGGTAAAAGTTTACATAATCTTATGTTGGATTCAAATATTGTTGATAATGAAATACCATTTGCGGTTAACAAAGAATTGGAGTTGATGCCTACTCACATCAGTAATAAGGTTGCTATGTTGAACAAAACAAAGGTAGATGTTTTTGAGTTACTAGATCAAATTCATCAACAATTGACTTTGGAACCTGGGATACAAAGTCATAATGATCCTCATTTGTTAGATACCCTAGATGCTTGTAAATTGTTGCATAGTTATGATTGGTCTGAAACTATGAACAATGGTTTAGCAATCAAATTTTTAGAAATAGGGTCAAGCTTGGAAAAGATCATGTCTATTCATAACAGTGAGGATAGTATTTGGAGCAAGGAGTGGATAATGGGAACTCACACAATGTTGAGAGAAACTGTAATAAACATCCCACATAGTAAACACAAAATAATTTAAAACCATTTGTGGACTCATGAGTTTAATAGGTCAAATTTCAAATATGGTAGTGATGGGATTGAATCAAATTGGTGGGGTGAGAGAGGAAAAATAAAGGCCATTGAGATTTTAGACCTAATTTTACTATGGTCTGATACTTATAAGGCCTGGCATGCCTATCATGATAAATATCTATCAAATAGTGGTAATCGTGTTTGGGATCCAGGAAAATAATATGTTGAATTCATCATCATTTGTACATTCTTGTATATAGCTTTTTCATTTTCATGCTTTTGTACATAAATTTTATTTTCTACACTTTTATACATAATATTTTGTTTGATTTTGCTATTTGCTTTCTTGTCAATGTTTTCAAGTTTAGGAAGCAGGTTCTCACTTGCTTGTTAGTTTTCACAATTTTGGTTTGCTTCCATTATTGAGTTTTCCACCTTTTGCATCTTCATGTTTTGGGTTGATTCCTCTGATTAAGGTATTGTTTTGTGATAGCTATAAACTTTTGATCTCTTTGTTGTAGATGTCCCTTTGTCATGTAGGATGGATTGCTTATTTTGAAATCAGATGAAATTAAGGAAAATAAAATGAGATTATTTAGTAAATATTCTTATGATTTTGGACTAAGATAGTGAACTTTGGAACAATGAGACATTTCGTTGAAGCTCCACATGTAGCACATCATATTAAAGGGTATTCTTTAAAATATTGAAGGATAAAGTCATTCTAGTTTTGCAGATTAAGGCAAAAATCTAATACACTCCATTTTTAGCCTTAAGTGATCTCTAACCCAGGCAATAGGTAAATTTTGCAAAGCAATACAATGCTTGATAAAAAAGAGAGAAAGAAGGAAAGAAAAGCTAAATCAATCAAAAGGTTTAGATAATCTTCACTGGGGCTATGGATGCCTGATCGAAAGTGGAGCAATATCTAGATGAAATAAAATAAAAGAAGTAAATGCAAAATTTATCTAATGCCTGGGTGATTCAGATAATCTCTACCGGGGCTATAGACATCTAGTTGGCAGTAGAGCAAGGTCTAGAAGAGATCAAGGTCATATCCACTAGAGCTATGGATGCTTGATTGGTAGTGGAGCAATGCAGAGGCACATCTTAATGAGTGATATTTTATAGCCTAAATGTAAAACAAATGATGGAATCTAAATTGTTTCAAGGATGCAAAATGAATCATAGTTCACACATTGAGCAGAAGCAAATGATTCATTTATTTTTATTTGAAGCTGTATATCCCACTTTCTTTGGATATTGTTAAATGATGTTTATTTCTCTAATCTTTATCTTTTTGTTTCATATCGGGTTCTTCATCCAAAATGCTCAGGAACAATTCCCAACATAGTCATAATTTGTTATTGCCATCACACAATGTACCCCAATTTGGGGACCCACTCGAAATTTTGGTATTTTTGTTCTTTTTTTATCCAATTTTGCTCGCATCAAGGTCTTTGAAAATTTGCTTTCACTTTGAAATTGTTGACATCTTTGCATCTTGAAGGTTTGAATTTAGTTGCAATGCTTCAAATTGAATATTTTTTATTATTTGCATCTTAATTGCATTATCTCAAATCAAATAATTTAATTAAAATCATTTTCAAAGGTTTAAATAATTAAATTTTATTTTGGTTTTAAATTTTATCACTTTTACCCTAAATAATGCAAAATTGAAATGGATATATCTGGGCTAGAAAACTCTATTTGAGCTCATTCAAAACTTGATAGAAATATATTGATTTTATCTTTCTAATGGTACCAAACTTACGGGATTTTAGATGTTAATTTCACCCAAAAATAGTAGTTTACTATAGTAGCTTATGAACTTTAAAATGTTATATTTCATGAACCGTGATAAATTTTTGGATGATCTCAACAATTTTGAGTACCCTTTTGGCCTATTGAGATGCATAGAAATTTTCATTAAAATATGAGAACTTTGAATTTTGACTCAATTTTGGGCAAAAGGAAAGTTACGAATGAAAATGAATAATAAATAAAATAAAATTTGGTTTTGTATTAATATTATGATGAATATGTCATTATGTATGCAATACAAGGGAAGGAAAAGAAATATTAATTATAAGATTCATAACGTTTCCACAACAAGTTTGTGTTAGAATAGCGTAAACCATAGGTAATAAAATATTATTGATAATTGGCATAGGTTTAAATACAAACAATCTAGGCTATGAATAGTCTAAGGATATTTAGAAAATAATATCCTAAGTTAATGCTAAAAAAATGCGTTAACCTACTAACCTATAACACTAATGTTGCTAACAACTATGCGCTTGACTAACAACGCACTAACCACTAACAACTAATGTAGTCAAAATGATTATGACTACTAACCACAAGATATTCCATAGTGAATATCTTCGTGGTAGAAAGTAAGAGTAAAAGTAAATGTAAATACTAATTTTACCATGCGGTAAATAAAATCTACCTAGGAGAATATACTAATTACCAAATGAGGTAATAATCATAGTTATTGTAGCATAGTAACTCTAACATCCCCCTTTATTACATTATTTGGGTAAAATATATAACTACCCCAATACAGTAAAAATTATGCTGGTATGCTGGCTCTTGCTCTGGATCAGGCTCTGTCACAATGCTCTGGCTGCTTTAAAAAAAAAAGTGGATAATTCCTCACTTTGTTTTCACATCAATGAATGTACTTATTGTAATCTTGTCATCCAACCAAATTGCATGGGTAACCAGCCACTGCAACCACTAGGTGTTCTAGAGTAGATCACTAAATATGAGGTTCATTTTGTTACAATATGATTTTGCAAAAAAAATTATAAGGTAGCTAAGGTGTCGGTCGCTACTGAAAATGAACCCTTATAAGTTTCCCCCCTTGTTGTAAAACATGTTGTAATGGAATTTCTACAATAAGTCTGACTAAGTCGTCGGTCGTTGCCAAAAATGCACCCTTATAAGTCTTTCTTCCTTTTTAGCAAAAATTGTGTGAAGTAGAAAAGAAATGTTTATCCCCCCTTAAGTGCAAAATATATACAACTTTTGAAGCTTTTTAAGGCTTTTTACAAAGATTGCCTCCTAGGCAAATTTCAAAAATTACACCAGAAAATCCTCCCCTTTTATTACAAGTACTTCAAAAAAAATATTTTGCTATTTTATGAAGCCTAAAAAGAGGTACAATCACCCCTTTATTGCAAGTACTTCAAACAAAAACATTTACTATTTATGAAGCCTAAAAAGATGGTTGGAATGGTGCTTGCTTAGTGTGACATATTTGTTTCCCTTTACAATGTTGTTTGAGCCATGAGCACCTTGTGTGCTCTTTCTGAACCTGAATTAGAATCGAAATCAGACACTTCACTAGCAACATTACCTCTTTGTCGTATAGTTGTCCTTTTTATAATTTGTGCAAAATTTCTCTTGAGGTTGCTTTCCCTTATATTTTGAAGATGATCCTCCCTTCTGAAAGTTTTCTTTATTCTTTCCACCCTGATTGTTCGAGTAAAGTGCATTGTTCGACACTTCATCGCTTTGGAGTTGATTTGCTTCCTCTGTTTGAAGCAAATTGACTAACTCTACAAAGGTGACTATTCTTTGAGATACATTAAGGGATGTTATTAACATCTTGTAGGATTCTGGAAGAGCCCTCAATATTATTGAAGTCAGGATATTATCTTCTACTTTTTCTCCTAAAACATTCATTTTTTATTTCAATTCTACCACTCTGTAGAGGAATAGCTCTACTGTTTCTCCTAACTTCATATGTGAGAAACAATGGTGAAATTGTTCTATTGATCAACAATGCATTACATAGTTTTATAGTTCTTGAAAGAACTAAAAATAGACACGGTGGTTGAGAGAAATCCTCTTAAACTTATTACAACAAACTAACTTAAAGATAGCTCTTATCCTAACAACATGCTAATCTTGGACTATGGTCAAACATTGATCAACCAAGCCAAAACCTCAATGTATGCTAATCAAATTAACTAGAAATATGTAAATCAAAACATTAAACTAAAACTAAATACTAGGACTTAATACTTAGGACTAAGGAGGCAATGTTGAAAATATTCCAACATTCTCCCCCTTGATGCTAAAGACACTCATGCAAGAGTTCTTTAAGCATCACCGAGTTGGAAGAAAATATTTCTCTTACGTTTCCTCCAATCTTGAATCAAGAAATCAGAATTTACAAAATACTTATGGTGGCACTCCTTCCACTCTTCATGTGGAATTTCCTGCAAATGCTTGAGTGCCTTCTTTTGTTGATTAGCTCCCCCTTCAACAAAAGTATCTCCTCTTGTGGTTTTCAGCAACCACTCTCTTACATCTTTATCATTATGGTCTTTAAACCATGCTCTCACATTTTGATCTTCTTTTACATCTTCAACACTAAACAATACTCCACATGAGTATTTACAATTAATCATCTCACATAGATGATTATACCATACAACTCTTTCACATATTTCCACACAAAATATCACAATAAATATGGCCATATAATGACCAACTACATATGCAACATAAAGTTGCTCCTCACACAAATATTCTCTCACAACAATGACTTTACAAGAATCCTTCTCCCAAGGAATTTTGAACACATCATTTTGATCCATGTGACCCAAGTTCTCCATCACTGTATTCTCTCCAAGAAGACTCTTCATCAAAGTTGTCTCAATGAGACAATCACCTTTCTTTTCATTCCTGCTCACAAAAAACAAATCATTAATCATAAAAACATTACCTTTAGTATGAGTAGATTTGGTGCTTCCCATAAAGCTATTTTGTAGCAGTTCTCCTTCATTGTATGGTGCTTCAAGATCAACCATCAACTCTTCACTAAGAGTTCTCCTCCTTTGTTCAATCCATGTTGGTGTGTTGAAACACCATTCATTCAAGCAATCATACATAGTTGCCTTTTCAAGACAACTCTCTTTCTGCAATGTAGTCACTCCAAGTGAGTGATCTTCATCCATGAGTGATGTTTCCTTTGCCATTACGACAAGAAAATCAGCAATCTCATTTTCATTTTTTGTTTCTATCTCATTTTTCACATTCTTCTCCCCCTTTAGAGGAACTCTAACAATTTTATCTTCTCCTTGTAGGAGATCTTCATTTGCTCTGTCAAGAGAGCATACATCCATTCCAAGTGAATGGTCTTCAAGACAATGGTCTTCCATGAACATTGCTTCTCCATCAACATGCCAACAATTTTGGTTGATCCTATTATCTTCTTTATTCTCTCCCATGAGAATTTTAGGTGCATTATCCATAATACACTCTTCATTTATCTCCTCCATGAGATATTTTTTATCACTTTGCCTTCTATCAACAACAAATCCTCTTCTTCCTCCTCGTCCTCTTGAGGAATACACACCTCTTCTTATCTTTTCATCACAAAATTCAGCAACATATGCTTCCTCCATGAAGCATTCTTCATCTTGTTGGTTTTCTACATACAGGCCTTCCTCTGCAAGAAATAATTCTCCATTACAAAGCATGGCTTCATATGAGTCTTTACAAGACTCTTCAAAAACTCCTTCAAAAGGATCTAATTCAGAAACTGCTTCAAGGAAGCAAGGCTCCTCCTTGCTTAAACAATCTTCATGATTGTCACTCATGGCTTTAGGGGTGTCCTCATCAAACCCATAAGCATCCTTCAACACTTGCCATGCCATTGTAGCTGATCTACAATTGGCTATGAGAGGAAAAACATTATTTTCCATTCCTCTCCTCAAATCCATAAGAGCTAAGCAATTTGCATATTGTTGCTCCTTCTTCTCTTTTCTCTCCTCACCTTGTAGCTTGCTCCAAGTGGGTTCCTCATAGCCTTCTTGAACTATATCCCATAAGTCTTGAGCCTTCAAGAAGGTCTTCATCATTATGCTCCAAATAGCATAATTATCTCCATCAAATTTTGGTACATCCAATTCTTTATACATGGCTTCCTTTATTCTGTACCAAAGTCTCAAGCACCCAATTTATCATAAATCGGCCACCTAGCTCTGAAACAAACTAAAATTTTCTTGTAGACTTCTGATATACTTATCTGAAAATCCACTAAATTTCAGATCCAAATTCACACAAATGAGAAATATGTGATCAATTTACTTTTGCCCTTTCTAGATCTTAGAGTGTTTTTGAGACAACCTCAATGTTCTTCACATAAATCAATCCATACAACTCCAAAATTTCTGAAAATTAAACTCTGTATTCCTGAGACAATAATCTGAAAACCCTCTAAATTTTTGAAGAAAATTCACAAAGGTGAAAAATATGTGATCATTTACTTTTTCCCTTTTTATCACAATTTCGGATCTAGGATTTTTGAAGGAAAAATCAATATTCACACAAATCAATCAATACAGATCCAAATGACCTGAAATTTTGTCTGAATTATTATTTTATCTAAATAATATTTCTCCCAAAATTTGAGAAGCAAATACCCTGTATTCCACCTTATACAACCATTTTATTGAAAAACTCAAAATGCTAATAAAATCCATAAATTAGCTCCAAATCACCTGAAATTTTGATAGCATCCTCTTGATACAATTATCTAACAACCCTCAAAATTTCATAATCAAATACCTCAGGATGCATGATATATTAATGATTTACTCGAGCTCTTCCTTGCAAATCTGCTGAGTGCTGGCCACTTGAGTTTCTCTAACAAAGTGTGTGCTTCAGATCTCTTCACGCCACTCTCCACAGGTTTTGATCCATCTGAGAAAACCTGCTCTGATACCAAATGAGAAACAATGGTGAAATTGTTCTATTGATCAACAATGCATTACATAGTTTTATAGTTCTTGAAAGAACTAAAAATAGACACGGTGGTTGAGAGAAATCCTCTTAAACTTATTACAACAAACTAACTTAAAGATAGCTCTTATCCTAACAACATGCTAATCTTGGACTATGGTCAAACATTGATCAACCAAGCCAAAACCTCAACGTATGCTAATCAAATTAACTAGAAATATGTAAATCAAAACATTAAACTAAAACTAAATACTAGGACTTAATACTTAGGACTAAGGAGGCAATGTTGAAAATATTCCAACAATATGGAGTGTATGAAGTTGAGTTTGAAGGTTTAGAATAGTCGATTGATTCTTACCTTCAAAAATGGTACTTAATGTGTCCCATGCATCTTTACTAGTTTTGGCTTCACTTATGTGAGGTTGGATTTCATCAGTAGTATCTAGGAGAATCAACATGAGAAGACGATTGTTCTTTTTGTCCCATGCTTTTTGATCTGCTCTTGTTGATGTGGGTCTTTTATCAATGTCATCCACTAAATCCCACATTTTCTCTATAGTAAAAATGGATTTCATCTTGGTTTTCCATGCTGAATAGTTAGGACGTTTAAGCAATTGTGTATCATTTAGGTATTTGTTGATAGTTGCCATGATGAAGGTTCTAGAATTGCACCAAGATGATATTTATTTCACTCTTAATTGGTATTTAATGGCACCTACCTGAAAAATATCTTTGAAGAAATATGATCATTTTGAGGATATTTAAGCCAAACAAATAAGAAATGAAAGAGAATTCACTCAAAAAGATATTTAATGGCACCTGCCTAAAAATCCTCTTGAAGAGGGATAATCAATTTGAGGAAATTGAGCCAAACAAATAAGAGTGAATTTTAGGCTTGTATGGAGAGAATATCAGCTTTTTTAAAATGGCTTATACTTATGCAATGAATTACACAAATTATTATGAAATTTTAGGGTTTTGAGTGCTCTTGATTTTGATGACTTATAATTGCAAACAATAAATTAAATACAATAATCATTCAAAGAGTGCCCACAAAAATTTTATCACTTAGGTATCATATGCAACCGAAAATGTACCTAATTTGCCAATTTGTAATAAAGGTGTCAAGTAATATCGAAAATGCACCTTATTACCAACTTTTGCAATAAAATTTTTATTTGTTTTGTGCAAAAATTTGATATTCAAAGTCTTCTCTTGTTTTTCAATTTTGCAAAGAATGTAGCATAAAATAAGTGCCTTTCCTTTTTGTGTTGCAAACTAAACAAGTTTTGATTTTTAAGTGCTCCTCACTTTGTGTTATAATTTTTGCAAAGAAATACAATTTCTTGTCTTTCCCTATTTGTTTTGAAAAATTAAAAAAGTAGCACTCCTTTCAATTCAAGTCAACACACGACCCACATTTGAAAGGCTTTCCAGAACCAGTCGACACACGACTTGGTTTTTATGGACCCAAGGTCTTCAATTTCTTCTCAATTTTGCAAAAAATATAATGTGCAATTTCTTTTGTTATATTCCTCCTTGGAGAAAACAAATGCACAAATTTTAACTTTGGATTTTGCAAATTTTGTGTCTCCTTGTGTTACAATTTTACAAGAAAGAATCAAAATTCTTGATTTTGTCCCTCTTTGATTTTGTAAAATAAACAAGGTTTTGAGAAGATTTTTAGGGCTCCCTAGTTTTGCAAAATAAATGGTGTTATTCTTTGTCTTATATCCCCATTTTTTGGAGAAAACAAAAACACTCATTTGTTTGAAATTTGCAAAAAATAGATCTCGTCTTCATGAGACAAAACTTGTACTCTAAAAAATGATTAGAAAAAATTTGGAGCAAAGTGTTAGAAATCTCAATTTGTTGCAAAAGAAATTGTGCTTTGATTTTTGTCTCTTATCCCCCCTTGATTTGGAGAAAACAAAAAAACATCAATTTTTATATTTTTCAAAACAAAATAGGCCTAAAATTTTCAATTTTAATGCAAATTTTTAATTAATTTCAGCATAATTTAATCAATAATCAAATATTTTTTTGATAAAAAAATGATTTTAGGCAAAAAAGATATTAAATTTTTAAAAAATAACTAAAAATAATAAAAAAAATACAATAAAAAAATTAAAAATGTATACCTTTGTGAAAGATACTTGCAATTTTGTGTAAAAAATTATATGCTTTCACCCCGCTAGGAGTCGAACTCTCGACCTCGTGGGTATAATCCCGACGATTGGCTCTTTGGCCAGTCAGGCTATGTCGCCTAATGAAATGTGAAGGGAAAGCCCTTCAGTTTATTGAAGCTCCCATGCCCGAGTGGAAAAAAAACTTTCTTTGGGATTTTTATCCGACATCCACCCCACGGATGCTTGTGAGGTGGAATAAAAGGCCTAAGCCTTCCAAAGGCTTTTGATTATCTTTAGGAAATCAGGAGGGCCCCTTTTGCTACCACTCATGTGGCACGCGTAGAGGGGTCCACGTGTCAAGTGGACACGTGGCTAGTCCACCATGTGTCTGCCATGTTAGTCCTAGTTAATTCCACATGTCAGGTGGACATGTGGCCAGTCTGCCATGTCAGTTTGAGTCTGTTAGTTCAATTATATATAGGTGGCACATGGCCATTCTGCCACGTGTCTATCAAGTGATGCATGGCTAGTCTGCCATGTGGCTACCAAGTGTCAGTCCACATGTTTGTTGTCATCCTTGAAATACGTGTTATGTACCATCCTTAAAATGTGCATCGGTCTAGCCAGTTATGCTTGGGATTCATGTCATCCATTGGGTTCTATGAGACACAAGGTTTCGAGATTCTAATTTTTGATGAGATGGCACTCATGCCCTCATGTAGAGGTGGGCCATCGTGGTCCGATCATCGAAGTCCAATATTTTAGTTACTGATCAGAGGGTGCTCCTGCCCTCACGTAGATGTGGGCAACCATGGATCGGTCACCTGAGTTTGAGATTCTGGTTGTCGCATCTATAGTGGAGATCGGTTGCCTGTAGTGGGTCGGTCAATGAAAAGAGTTATCCAATGGCCGATCCAGTGGGCTACTTACCTTTATTTTAGGAAGTGGATTGTCTAGCCTATCTACATGGACCACCTGCCTCATGTGGGTGGACTATGGGCCTGCAAGAAAAATTGGAGAATAATCAAACCAAGTTAACCAAAAATGGAGGAAAATTTATTTTCAAAGACCTTGCTTCGAATAATTTCCACCAGAAATGCCTTCGTGCTTATCCAAGGGTCTCATGTCTCGGTATTTGAGCCCCTTGGTCCATCTGGAATGAGAAGACCTCCTACCTTGTCCAAAGATGCTCGGAACAATTTTGTTTGCCCAGGTGAGTCTCCGTAGCTGTGATGATAATGTTAGAATAACATAAACCATAGGAAATAAAATATTATTGATAATTGACATAGGTTTAAATACAAAAAAAATAGGCTATGAATAGCCTAAGGATATTTAGAAAATAATATCCTAATTTAACGCTAACAAAACGCGCTAACCTACTAACCTATAACACTAATGTCGCTAACAACTATGCGCTTGACTAACAATGCGCTAACCACTAACAACTAATGTAGTCAAAATGATTATGACTACTAACCACAAGATATTCCATAGTGAATATCTTCATGGTAGAAAGTAAGAGTAAAAAAGTAAATGTAAATACTAATTTTACCATGCGGTAAATAACATCTACCTAGGAGAATCTACTAATTACCAAATGAGGTAATAATCATAGTTACTGTAGCATAGTAACTCTAATAGTCTGGAAATACAAGGAGAATGAATAGTTACACAAACTAAAATTTTCAAATTATAAATAATTCATTGAGACTCATGAAAAAGGGGTCAGAAGAATTTGGAGCGAGTGGAAGAGAAGATTGAAGATTGCCATTGCCAAAAGTTTCCTCCTGGGTTGCTTTAATGAGAAGTTTTTCATCCATAGAAAATTAATTGATGTGAGGTATTCTAAAAATTATATTAATTAAAATATGTGATAGGGGGGAGGGAGAGGATCCTGATCCCTCTCCCTGCTCCCCCTCCCCTGGTTCTTTCCCATTCCCTGGCTCATCCTGGGTCATCCAGCTCTAGGAATTATTTGTAGCAGATGATATCCTTGGTGGGAGATCCTTCTCCACTTTCTATTCCTTTCCTAGTAGTTTCAAGGTTTCCCTACCTGATCCCATGGTCTGGTGCATCCCAGGGGTCTCCTAGGGTTTCTTGCATATTTTTAGGATCCCTTCCCCAATCTCCCTCAGGATTTTCCCTAGGGTGTTTTGTAGTTTTTTTGCATGGATCTAGTTCCCAGGGCTTCCTCGATCGGTGGTGGTGGCAGGTTAGGATTTCGATTGCTTCTTGGTGCATCCTGTGAGGTCCTCTCTTCTTTGAGGTTGGTTTGGGGGGCCAATTTCCTCTTCTACCAGTGACTCCTCTTTGGGATGCCTATGGTTGTTGTTGGTCCCATCCCGTTGGGTAGGGCCCTTTTCGGTTTCCTGTTTGAAGGCTTCTTCTTGCTAGATCTGCGATTTGGTGGACACCCAAGCATTGGTTGGCCTTCGGGGTGGGCCTCTTCCTCTGCCTAGGTTGTTCCTAGTCCCAGTCCTAGTTCCCTGAAGCTATCCATGAGCAAGGATGGGGGATCTTGGTCCCTTCTTCTAGGGTTCCTAGGGTTTCTGTTGCATGTTTAGATCTTATGGGGGGACCCATGATCACTACATTCAGACCCTGGTTCCTCCATGTTAGGCTTCCAAGGATCTCATCTTTGTACTTGTTGTCGCTTCCTGCCTGGGATCCTCAGGTTGTTCGTTTCAGTTCCTATTCAGGGGCTTCTGGTCCTAGTTCCCTAGATCTATTCATGAGCAAGGATGGTGGTTCCTAGGCCTTTCTGCTGGAGTGGTGGGGGCTTCCTTATATATTCTCTGGTCTGGGGGGAGATTAGTGTATTTGCATATGCGATCTCTCCTTCCTCATTCAGTTTTGGCTTTTAGGATCCTGTCTTTGTGCTTGTTGTTGTTTTCCTTGGATCCTTTCGGCTTCCTCATTTTTCTCCTTGTTGTGCACAGGGATATCTTGGCCTGTAGATATCCCCAGTAGAGTTGTTCCTCTTTTCAGGCTCATGCAAAGGCTTCCCATTTTTTTTGAGGATCTTGATGCCATTTCCTAGGTTGTCGCATTGTTGATCCCTGACTTGTATCCCGATGATGCTTGCTGCTTTGCTTGCATGGTTGCTTGCTACTTCGCTACACCCTAGGTTGCATCCTAAGCTGTCCCTCGGCAATGATCCTCTCCAATTTTCTAAAAATTCCCTACTTTTGGTTTTCGGGCAGGATTTTTGGTTGCAGGATATTCTTGGCCTTCCCGCTCTCCCTACATAGGTCTGGGCAGGTTTGTTGTATCCACCCACGAGAGGATCCCATACTGTTGTATCCACCCCTTAGTGGATTCTAGATTGTTGTATCCTCCCTTGGGAGGATCCCAGACTGTCAGCAATGGGAGGATGATATTTTTACGAAGTTGTTGGTACTAGAATCTGGTCTTTCTACTAGATCAAGGGTTGTTTCTGGCCCTTTCCCTTTCAGTTTGTGTTTATTTTCATGTACTAAGGAATTGCTTTAAATCTTGGTGCTACGGCCCTTTTTGTTATAAGGTTTTGGGATCCTCTTAAAAAATCCAATTTGTATATAAAATTCTAGTTACTTATCAAAAAATATATATATTAATTGAAGATATTTATAACAATATTATTGAATTATTTAATGAAACATATGCATGTTGATGGTAGTTTCATTATTAATAATTTGGTATATTGATTATTTCCCTTTGAAGATTGCACCAGATCTAATTTGGATTGTGTGAATACTGGTCGGATTAGATTAGGTTAAGTTTCAAAATATTTCCTTCTACAGATTCAGGGTGGGGATTTTATAAGTTGTTGTAGCCTGTGCTTTATTTTTATTTCATTTTTATTTTATTTTCCTAACCTTAAGTCTTTTTATTTTATTTTATTTCATCGCACTAGAAAAATCAAAACGCTAAATTTTATGCAACGTTTTAATTTTTACATTAGGGTAAATGTTTATTTCATTTTAATAAGTTCTCGGTATTTCACATTTGAAATAAACATTAGGGTTTTAATTAATTAAATTTTCCAAATAATAATAATTAAAGTTCAAACATTAATTATTTGGATAAATTTAATTAAAATTATTTTCTAAGGTTAAAATTCAAATATTTGCACTCCACAAGTTTTATTATTTGCAATATTTGATTATTAATCATACACTTTGGCAATTAATTTCATGAACAACAACATTTTCACAATTTAAATCAAATATCAAACCATAGGCCCCTTGTTAACAGTTACTTGCACCTTTGAGGTATTCAACAACATTTTCACATTTTACAAGCATACAAGCACATTTTAAGAAATTAAGCAAAAAGAACCTTGGAGAAACTAACTATTTCTTTGCAAGAGAGGATAGCTTTGACAGGATCCTAACTGTGAGCGTGTTTTCGTAATCGGGCAAAAATATCACTCAACAAGATCTTTAAGATGGTTGTTTTTAATTTATTTTATATAACATACATCTTGATTTCAAATATGATTCTAGTATTTTTATAGATTAAGTATAATAATATTGACTTAAGGAGGGATTTCTCTCACTAAAATGAGGATGCACAAGAACACAAAGATATTACTTAAAGAAAATATGGCTAGTGGGTTCTATAATGATCAACTTCCTTTAGCACAACTCACTCATGAAGAGGCAGTATTAAGAATATATATATTTTTTTTTATTAGTTGAAAGAAAGGGTTTTGAAAGGATCCCCAAACATTATTATAAAAGGAACAACTAACACCCTATCACACAAAGATATTACTTAGATATAATATGGCTAGTGGGTTCTATAATGATCAATTTCCTTTAGCACAACTCACTCATGAAGAGGCAACTTTAAGATTTTTTTTTTTTAGTTGAAAGAAGGGGTTTTGAAAGGATTCCCAAATCTTATTACAAAAGAAACAACTAACACCCTATCATGGAAAAGGATATTAGCAAGCTAGACAAATAATGGTATCTAGAACCCACATAGGAGAAACCAACACAACCACCACTAGGGTGGACAAAAAAGAAATAAATAGGCAAAAGGAAGACCAGATGACCTACAATTAGCCCCAATAACCCATACAGATCAACCCATGCAGGGATACCCAATCACAGATAACAACCAAAATAAAAACAAAAAAACTAAGAAAGATCCATAAAAAACAAGCCCCTGGCCATTATTGTTCATTGATGTCTGGTTTCTCCTTGTTGGGGCTCTCCAAAAGATGACCCACATATCCCTAGCTTAGCATAGCAGTCGGGAGAAGAGTCTTCTCACTGCACCAGCTATCATAAAACCTTGTGAATCTCAATAGCACACAAAATGGCTTATACCACCCATGAGACAGGGAACCCACCAAAATGATGATGGTACAAGTGAAAAATTTTAAAATATTTAAAAGATTGAAATTGGAGAAAATGGATGGTCTATCAGTAGCATTCCAGCATCAACACAGGAACAGGTCGAGCAAAACCTCCCCAGCCTAAGGGAATTACAAAGGGGCCTAAAGAAACAAACCTCTAGTCTTTGAATCATTGATACCCAACAAAAAATCCTCTCTCCAAATAGTTAGTCCATCCTGGCTCAACCCCAAATTTACCAAGAAATCAACCAATTTATTGCCTTCCCTGTACACATGCTTAAAAACCATGTTCTCAAAGACCTACATTAAGAATATTTTCATCAAGAAAAAAATGAGCATGATTAAATTTGATTTAGATGGTTGGTTTTAAAGAGGAAAACATTAAGTTGATTCTGTAAATTTCAACGAAAGAGCTTCTATTTAGTATTTCAAAGGAGTGATACTAGCTCCATTGGCTAACATTATTTCCAATGATTGTTTCCAAATTTAAGTATTTTTTTGTGTAGGCACCATCCACTATAATTGCATAAGGAAATAATGGACGAAGGAGGATAATCAAGATTTGATGTCTATGTAAAGAGTGCTTGGTGTTGGAACATGCACCATAATAAGGTGGTTTTGATATGTTTCTTCTTGTAGGATTCCAAAATAATAATTGTATATTTTAGATGATTTTTGATTTCAAGCTAAATACTTACCTAATGAGAGGCTTCCTTTTCTTTTTTTTACACTTGACATATAGTTCAAGAATTGTAGGTTGAATATTCATTAATTTCTAATAATTGGTAGCTTTCATTTTATCTACAAACTATTTATAAATTGTCTCTAATTCTATATTCACCTTATTATTATGATATTGAATCTTATATTTGACTAATTTCTAATAACTAGTAACTTTTATTTTATCTACAGACAATTTATAAGTTATATTTAATTCTATATTCACTTTATTATTATGATATTGAGCCTATGTTTGATAAATATGTTATTTATTTAAAATAACCCATGCTTATGCTTTCTCCATTAAAATGCTTAACTCATATAAGATTTTAACATAATACATTTATACAACAATAAAATAAAGAACAAAGAATCATTTTATTAACACATAATCATAAATATCATTTCGAGCACATAATTATGCAATTAACAGTGTTTTGTAAAATAAATATTAAGTTTGCACATGTTTTTTTGAGGGGTCATGGTCCCCTCATACTAAGTGGGGTTTGAACCTTGGACCTCTTAAAGAGAGGCCAAAAATAAATATTAACAAGTACATTTTTTTTAAATATCCAAAACTGATTTATTTTTAAATTTCTTTTAAAGAGACTTGAAGGAATCTTCAACTAAACTGCCTTCACTTATTTTTCACAAATATAATTGAATAATATCACTCAAAAAGATCAATTCACATATATTTATTATGAACTATAAAACAAGACAACAAAATATATTCTCTCTCTCTCTCTCTCTCTCTCTCTCTCTCTATATATATATATATATATATATATATATATATATATATATATATATATATATATATATATATATATATATATATATCTCCAAGTTATCCAATTAATGGGGATGTTATATACAACAAACCACAAATTACATCACATATAAAGCAAAACAAACATTGTGCATGATATGATAAAAGTAAAAAAATCATACCTATGACCTAAGTTTGTAAAATTTTGTTCTTCTTACTACTTTCCTTTCTCCTTGTATCTCTTTCCTCTTCACATCTCCTTCCCTTTTTTGCATCTTCCATTCTCTTTTAATGTTGTTTGTTATTATTTATGTTGATTCTTTTACATTTAGGTAGTTAGGGTTATTATCAAAGCAAAACTTATATAATAAAAAATATTTAATCATAGCTCTACTATCCTATTAAATTAAATCTATGAATGAAAAAATATATGTTTATTTTTTTTTTTTTAAAGAATTTCACTTCAATAAATATAAGTGATTTTTATATTCAAAAAGAAATAAAAACTTCGTAGCAGTACCTTAGCGCAACAAAAATCAAATAACGAAGAGGAAGTAGAAGCACAAGTGATCAATGCAAAAAGGGCACTTCACAACATAAGAACAAGAGAGACTGAAATGAAAAGGAAAACTTTGAAAAGGTGTTTCGCACCTTAAGTGCTCATCAGTTCGGTTGATGACCAAACATTACAATCCATCTTGTTTATATAGATTTCTCAAGCCAGTGCGTGCCCTAGCCGACATGCCACGCGACGAGAATCAAGAAAAATGAACTGTTACCTTGGGATATGCCAAAAAGGGTAGTTATTTCCAAGGATAAAGGTCGAAAGTGCCCTAAAACATTAAAAAATGCTCCTTGGGATGTGTACCCATGAATACGGGGCATTGATTGTCGAAAAGAGATGTTACAAACAATTCTAAACTTTAAAACTCATTTTTGAGGGGTCTAGAGGCCCCGAAAAGGGCCTATTGCTTTGAAACCCAACGGGTTTCATTCGTCGTCATAGAAAATTTTATAAGCTTTCCAACGCTTCAAACGGTTCGAGAATCAGAGCCCTCTAGAAAAATTTATGGCTGATTGAAGTTGGGCTGGGTTCTCATGACCCGGCTGTGACAAAAATTTCTTCATATTTTTGTTGTTTTTCCAACAGATGATGCCACGACCGATATGGGAGAGTTGAGGGTCTTTGCTCCATTTTTCATAGAGAGGTCCAAGCACGTTTTTTTTTACACGAAGATCACAGGAAAATTGGCAGTTGTACAACTTCATCAGGACTGGGGGAGATTTCTTTAGACCTGGTTGTCTTAAAGAGATCTTCTAGAATATTTTTTGGAGCAGTGCAGGTCGGTGTTGAAACTCTACCTAGGCAAAGAGTGGAAATAAGAAACAGGACGGGTAGCCCCGGGCTCTCAACCTGTGAAAAAATTGATGCTTCATCTTTCTGAATCCTTCATCATCCGCCTCTCTGACCAAAAACCTATTGAGTTCGCTGACTATAAAGGTTTTTTTTTGGTGGGGTGGATGGAATGAACAGAAAGGGATATATTGATACACATTCATTGGTTTTTGGTACATTTTAGTACCCAGACGACCCTGAACATTCATGGAGGGTGGTTTTACCACCAAAATATCTAGGATGTTAACTTCAGAAGTGGAAATGGCAGTAGTGATGTTGATGCTAGGATAAATAGAACCATAAGCATCAAGGAGAGCTTGAATATTCTCATTAGTACCATTCCAAACTCCAAAATCCATAGATCCGATGATTCCATTGTCATCAGACCTACTAAAAAAATCTTAGCCTCACTATTCTCAGCAAGGCATGGTACCTGGAAGAAGGGATCAGACAACTTTTAGATCTGGAAGTTTACCAAGAGGTTATTTTTGTTCCCTGGAACTCTCTTTTTTCTAGCTTGGAGTCCATTGTTAAAAATGCACAAAGAAGTCTTCTCCTCGATCAAAAAATAGTGGATTATCTTCTACAAAATAACCCCATCATTGCTCGAGTCTGTACTTTCTACCTCATTCCAAAGGTTCACAAACAACCTATGAAGGGTAGACCCATCTGCTCCTATTACGGTTATATGTTGGAGCCTGTTTCCAAATGGCTTCACCACCAACTTCTCCCCATTCTCCTAGAGCAGCCAAATCATCTACAAGACTCTCTGAGCCTAATGAAAATCCTTCATGAAAGATATTTTCCTCCAAGCTAGTTCATATTAATTATTAAATAATTTTTAGCAAAAAAGGTTAAACAAGGGGGAGCAATTTTGTTATTGGAATTTCAAGTTTTGGTTTTTCCATCTATTTCAAAAAATATTTGCTTGTATAAATGATATATTGATGATGCTTTTGGAGTTTGGAATGGTACTAATGAGAGTCTTCAAGCTCTCCTTGATGCTTATGGTTCTATTTATCCCAGCATCAACATCACTACTACCATTTCCACTTCTGAAGTTAACATCCTAGATATTCTGGTGGTCAAACCACCCTCCATGACTGTTCTAGGTCGTCTGGGTACTAAACTGTACCAAAAACCAATGAATGTGTATCAATATATCCCTTTCTATTCATTCCATCCACCCCACCAGAAAAAATCCTTCATAGTCAACGAACTCAATAGGTTAGAGAGGCGGATGATGAAGGATTCAGAAAGATGAAGCATCAGTTTTTCATAGGTTGAGAGCCCGAGGCTACCCATCCCATTTCTTATTTCCACTCTTTGCCTAGGTAGAGTTTCGACACCGGCCTGCACTGCTCCAGAAAATATTCTAGAAGATCTCTTTAAGATAGCCAAGTCTAAAGAAATCTCCCCCAGTTCTGATGAAGTTGTACAACTGCCAGTTTTCCCGTGATCTTCGTCTAAAAAAAATGTGCTTGGACCTCTCTATGAAAAATGGAGCAAAGACCCTCAGCTCTCCCATATCGGTCGTGGCATCATCTATTGGAGAAACAACAAAAATATGAAGAAATTTATGTCGCAATCGGGTCATGAGAACCCAGCCCAACTTCAATCAGCCATAACTTTTGCTACAGGGCTCCGATTCTCGAACCGTTTGAAGCGTTGGAAAGCTTATAAAATTTTCTATGATGATGGATGAAACCTTGGTTTTAAGCAATGAGCCCTTTTGGGGCCTCTAGACCCCTCAAAAATGAGTTTTAAAGTTTAGAATTTTTTGTAACATCTCTTTTCGGCAATCAATGCCCCGTATTCATGGGTGCACATCTCGAGGAGCATTTTTTAATGTTTTAAGGCACTTTCGACCGTTATCCTTGGCAATCACTACCTTTTTTGGCATATCCCAAGGTAACGGTCCATTTTTCTTGATTCTCGCCATGTGGCATGTCGGCTAGGGCACCCACTGGCTTGAGAAATCTATATAAACAAGATGGATTGTAATGTTTGGTCATCAGCCAAATTGATGAGCACTTAAGGTGCGAAATGCATTTTTGGAGTTTTCCCTTTCATTTCAGTCTCTCTTGTTCTTATGTCGTGAAGTGCCCTTTTTGCATTGATCACTTGTGCTTCTACTTCCTCTTCGTTATTTGATTTCTGTTGCGCTAAGGTACTGCTACGAAGTTTTTATTTCTTTTTGAATATAAAAGTTATCTTTTCAATCTGATGTCGCACGCTGCCCTAGTTATCCAAAATCTAGAAGAGGATCCCCATTTCTTTCATGAAGGCTCTCCTATTCTGGAATCCACCAGATCCACTCAAAAGAGGCCCAGGATGTTGCTTTCAGAGATTGAAGCTTCCACTTCATGCGTAGAATGCACTCAAACAAAGTCCTGCTCTTCTTATCCTGAAGCGTCGCAACCCTCGAGGCGTATTCCAGAATTGCCATAGAATCTTAAAGATCTCAGCTTGAAATTCTAGGAAACCTTTAGATCTACGTTCATCAAGGTCCACAAAACTGAGACCTTCATCATGAAAATCTAGAAAGGCATCGACGAGGGCACCATGCCAAATAGTTTGCGCATGAAGCCTCCAAGCCTTCGGATTCCAGATCCTACTCTTCAGGAAGAGATGGACAAGAAATTTGTCGAGCTCACCTTGAATTTCTAGAAAGCATGTTCGAAAGTATATCTTTCGATAGAAAAGAAATTACTTGAGAGCTTGAAGGTTCAAAAGGATGTCGTTGTCACATAGCTCGATGCACAAGTGGAGAAAATATTTAGCAAAATGACTTTCATTTTAGATTTTGAGATTGCATCCTATTGGAAATCATAAATCATGGAAGATTTCACTGTGAAGGCCAACGCTCTCAAAATGGAACTGTGTGTGGATCATCAGGTCCAACAAGGTGCAACCGACACTCAAAAAGCTATTGAGAAACAACAACAAGATACTATCATGGATGAAGCCAACACCTCGGTGGCCTCCCTCATCAAAAAGGAGTGCGCTCCACTCTTTTCTGAGATCCAAGAGCTCAGAAAACTTGTCACAGATCTTGTCATTTCCTCTCGACCCAACTCCCGCAATCCCTCACCCCAAAATCAAAGGAGAAGGAATAGAAGTCAGAGCCATTCCCATAGCAGAAAGCAACAACAACAACAACCTCAATAGTCAGGCCGACAACAACAACAGTAAAATCATCCTGATAGACAGAACCAGCGATCTCAGTCAAAAAATGGGTCACGAGACCGATCCCAGAGCAGAGTTCACTGGCAACAACCAGAGAAAGAATTCATACCTCCTACGTAGCAGCAGTCACGACGGGGCTCTGGAAGAACTTTCCAAGGATCTGGTTCCCGAATGAATCAGAACTCTACGAGATCTGTTCCCAGGCAGTCAGGTCCAGGATTGCAGCAGACCCAAGGCCATCCTCGCGATGGCGGCGTAAACCGCTACTGAATCGTTGGAGTGCCATCTTCAGCCCTATCGATAGATGCCTGCTCTTCTTCAACAAGAGTAAGGTAGGTGTTGTTGATGGCATGATCACAAATGTCGTTGTTCATAATTTCTCTGATAGACCTCTCACAACGGCAGAAAAAGAGCTTCTTGGGCTAGGATTGAAATATATCCCTGTCCCACCTCCCATGGCCCATGATGATGTTCGTGCGGAGTATGTTCTATTTTCTAGGCTTCTCAAGCTCTAGTGGTTTTTCGGTCCAAAAGGAAGGAACATCGCCAACTGGGAAGAACCTGCCTACTCTCCCTTTCGTATTTCAAATTCTGCATGGGAACCTGATGTGAAATACCAGCCCTCTTGGATCTTCTTAATGACGGAAAGCATCGAGTTGAACAACAACTTGCTTCCACGGAGAGTATCTTCCAGCCTCCCTTGCCCAGGCATCTGGCAAGAGCCTTGCACTCTCTCAGATCTGATGATTCCATTGTCATCAGACCCGCTGACAAAAATCTTGGCCTCACTATTCTCAACAAGGCATGGTACCTGGAAGAAGGGATCAGACAACTTTCAGATCTGGAAGTTTACCAAGAGGTTATTTTTGTTCCTTGGAACTCTCTTTTTTCTAGCTTGGAGTCCATTGTTAAAAATGCACAAAGAAGTCTTCTCCTCGATCAAAAAATAGTGGATTATCTTCTACAAAAGAACCCCATCATTGCTCGAGTCTATACTTTCTACCTCATTCCAAAGGTTCACAAACAACCTATGAAGGGTAGACCCATCTGCTCCTATTGCGGTTATATGTTGGAGCCTGTTTCCAAATGGCTTCACCACCAGCTTCTCCCCATTCTCCTGGAGCAGCCAAATCATCTACAAGACTCTCTGAGCCTAATGAAAATCCTTCATGAAAGAGATTTTCCTCCAAGCTGTGTTCTGTTCACCTTTGATGTTGAGAGCTTGTACCCAAGCATTCCTACAGCAGCAGGATTGGCCGCTCTTCAACACTTCATCTCGGGGAGGTTCAAGCCAGGTTTGGTCCAGTTGATCCTCGAACTTGCAGAACTGGTCCTGAATAGACATTATCTAGAATTTGATGGTAAGATCTACAGGCAGAAAAGAGGTACAACAATGGGGAGCAATTTTGCAGTTGTCTATGCCTGTCTGTTTCTTTGTTACTTGGAATTGCAAGTTTTTGGTCTTTTTCCATCTATTTCAAAAAATATTTGCTTGTATAAATGATATATTGATGATGCTTTTGGAGTTTGGAATGGTACTAATGAGAGTCTTCAAGCTCTCCTTGATGCTTATGGTTCTGTTTATCCCAACATCAACATCACTACTGCCATTTCCACTTCTGAAGTTAACATCCTAGATATTCTAGTGGTCAAACCACCCTCCATGACTGTTCCAGGTCATCTGGGTACTAAACTATACTAGAAACCAATGAATGTGTATCAATATATCCCTTTCTGTTCATTCCATCCACCCCACCAGAAAAAAGCCTTTATAGTCAGCGAACTCAATAGGTTTCTGGTCAGAGAGGCGGATGATGAAGGATTCAGAAAGATGAAGCATCAATTTTTTCACAGGTTGAGAGCCTAGGGCTACCCGTCCCATTTCTTATTTCCACTCTTTGCCCAAGTAGAGTTTTGACACCGGCCTGCACTGCTCCAGAAAATATTCTAGAAGATCTCTTTAAGACAACTAGGTCTAAAGAAATCTCCCCCAGTTCTGATGAAGTTGTACAACTACCAGTTTGCTCGTGATCTTCGTCTAAACAAAAATGTGCTTGGACCTCTCTACGAAAAATGGAGCAAAGACCCTCAGCTCTCCCATATCGGTCATGGCATCATCTATTGGAGAAACAACAAAAATATGAAGAAATTTCTATGTCGCAGCTGGGTCGTGAGAACCCAACCCAACTTCAATCGGCCATAACTTTTGCTATAGGGCTCCGATTCTCGAACCGTTTGAAGCATTGGAAAGCTTATAAAATTTTCTATGATGATGGATGAAACTTTGGTTTTAAAGAAATAGGCCCTTTTTGGGGCCTCTAGACCCCTCAAAAATGAGTTTTAAAGTTTAGAATTTTTTGTAACGTCTCTTTTTGGCAATCAATGCCCCGTATTCATGGGTGCACATCTCGAGGAGCATTTTTTAATGTTTTAAGGCACTTTCGACCGTTATCCTTGGCAATCACTACCTTTTTTGGCATATCCCAAGGTAACGGTCCATTTTTCTTGATTCTCGCCATGTGGCATGTCGGCTAGGGCACCCACTGGCTTGAGAAATCTATATAAACAAGATGGATTGTAATGTTTGGTCATCAACCGAACTGATGAGCACTTAAGGTACGAAATACATTTTCAGAGTTTTCCCTTTCATTTCAGTCTCTCTTGTTCTTATGTCGTGAAGTGCCCTTTTTGCATTGATCACTTGTGCTTCTACTTCCTCTTCGTTATTTGATTTCTGTTGCGCTAAGGTACTACTGCGAAGTTTTTATTTCTTTTTGAATATAAAAGTTATCTTTTCAATCTGATGTCGCACGCTGCCCTAGTTATCCAAAATCTAGAAGAGGATCCCCATTTCTTTCATGAAGGCTCTCCTATTCTAGAATCCACCAGATCCACTCAAAAGAGACCCAGGATGATACTTCCGGAGATTGAAGCTTCCCCTTCGCACGTAGAATGCACTCAAACAAAGTCCTGCTCTTCTTATCCTGAAGCGTCGCAACCCTCGATGCGTATTCTAGAACTATCATAGAATCTTAAAGATCTCAGCTTGAAATTCTAGGAAACCTTCAGATCTACGTTCATCAAGGTCCACAAAACTGAGACCTTCATCATGAAAATCTAGAAAGGCATCGATGAGGGCACCATGCCAAACAGTTTGCGCATGAAGCCTCCAAGCCTTCGGATTCTAGATCCTACTCTTCAGGAAGAGATGGACAAGAAATTTTTCGAGCTCACCTTGAATTTCTAGAAAGCATGTTCGAAAGTATATCTTTCGATAGAAAATAAATTACTTGAGAGCTTGAAGGTTCAAAAGGATGTCGTTGTCACATAGCTCGATGCACAAGTAGAGAAAATATTTAGCAAAATGACTTTCATTTTAGATTTTGAGATTGCATCCTATTGGAAATCACAAATCATGGAAGATTTTACTGTGAAGGCCAACGCTCTTGAAATGGAACTGTGTGGATCATCAGGTCCAACAAGGTGCAACCGACACTCAAAAAGTTATTGAGAAACAACAACAAGATACTATCATGGATGAAGCCAACACCTCGGTGGCATCCCTCATCAAAAAGGAGTGCGCTCCACTCTTTTTTGAGATCCAAGAGCTCAAAAAACTTGTCATAGATCTTGTCATTTCCTCTCGACCCAACTCTCACAATCCCTCACCCCAAAATCAAAGGAGAAGGAATAGGAGTCGGAGTCATTCCCATAGTGGACAACAACAACAACAACAACCTCAATAGTCAAGCCGACAACAACAATAGTGAAATCATCCTGATAGATAGAACCAATGATCTCAATCAAAAAATGGGTCATGAGACCGATCCCAAAGTAGAGTTCACTAGCAACAACTAGAGAAAGAATTCATACCTCCTACGTAGCAGTAGTCATGATGGGGCTCTGGAAGAACTTTCCAAGGATCTGGTTCTCGAATGAATCAGAACTCTACGAGATCTGTTCCCAGGTAGTCAGGTCTAGGATTGCAGTAGACCCAAGGTCATCCTCACGGTGGCGATATAAACCACTACTGAATCATTGGAGTGCCATCTTCAGCCCTATCGATAGATGCCTACTCTTCTTCAGCAAGAGTAACGTAGGTGTTGTTGATGGCATGATCACAAATGTCATGTTCATAATTTCTCTGATAGACCTCTCACAATGGTAGAAAAAGAGCTTCTTGGGCTAGGATTGAAATATATCCTTGTCCCACCTCCCATGGTCCATGATGATGTTCATGTGGAGTATGTTCTATTTTCTAGGCTTCTCAAGCTCTAATGGTTTTTCGGTCCAAAAGGAAGGAACATCACCAACTAGGAAGAACCTACCTACTCTCCCTTTCATATTTCAAATTTTGCATGGGAACCTGATGTGAAATACCAACCCCTACTGGATCTTCTTAATGATGGAAAGCATCGAGTTGAACAACAACTTGCTTCCATGAAGAGTATCTTCTAGCCTCCCCTGCCCAGGCATCTGGCAAGAGCCTTGCACTCTCTTAGATCTGATGATTCCATTGTCATCAGACCTACTAACAAAAATCTCGGCCTCACTATTCTCAGCAAGGCATGGTACCTAGAAGAAGGGATCAGACAACTTTCAGATCTGGAAGTTTACCAAGAGGTTATTTCTGTTCCTTGGAACTCTCTTTTTTCTAGCTTGGAGTCCATTGTTAAAAATGCACAAAGAAGTCTTCTCCTCGATCAAAAAATAGTGGATTATCTTCTACAAAAGAACCCCATCATTGCTCGAGTCTGTACTTTCTACCTCATTCCAAAGGTTCACAAACAACCTATGAAGGGTAGACCCATCTGCTCCTATTGCGGTTATATGTTGGAGCCTGTTTCCAAATGGCTTCACCACCAGCCTTCTCCCCATTCTCCTGGAGCAGCCAAATCATCTACAAGACTCTCTGAGCCTAATGAAAATCCTTCATGAAAGAGATTTTCCTCCAAGCTGTGTTCTGTTCACCTTTGATGTTGAGAGCCTGTACCCAAGCATTCCTACAGCAGTAGGATTGGCCGCTCTTCAACACTTCATCTCGGGGAGGTTCAAGCCAGGTTTGGTCCAGTTGATCCTCGAACTTGCAGAACTGGTCCTGAACAGACATTATCTAGAATTTGATGGTAAGATCTACAGGCAAAAAGAGGTACAACAATGGGGAGCAATTTTGCAGTTGTCTATGCCTGTCTGTTTCTTTGTTACTTGGAATTGCAAGTTTTTGGTCTTTTTCCATCTATTTCAGAAAATATTTGCTTGTATAAATGATATATTGATGATGCTTTTGGAGTTTGGAATGGTACTAATGAGAGTCTTCAAGCTCTCCTTGATGCTTATGGTTCTGTTTATCCCAACATCAACATCACTACTACCATTTCCACTTCTGAAGTTAACATCCTAGATATTCTGGTGGTCAAACCACCCTCCATGACTGTTCCAGGTCATCTGGGTACTAAACTATACTAGAAACCAATGAATGTGTATCAATATATCCCTTTCTATTCATTCCATCCACCCCACTAGAAAAAAGCCTTTATAGTCAACGAACTCAATAGGTTTCTGGTCATAGAGGCGGATGATGAAGGATTCAAAAAGATGAAGCATCAATTTTTTCATAGGTTGAGAGCCCGGGGCTACCCGTCCCATTTCTTATTTCCACTCTTTGCCTAGGTAGAGTTTCGACACCGGCCTGCACTACTCCAGAAAATATTCTAGAAGATCTCTTTAAGACAACCAGGTCTAAAGAAATCTCCCCTAGTTCTGATGAAGTTGTACAACTGCCAGTTTGCCCATGATCTTCGTCTAAACAAAAATGTGCTTGGACCTCTCTACAAAAAATGGAGCAAAGACCCTCAGCTCTCCCATATCGGTCGTGGCATCATCTGTTGGAGAAACAACAAAAATATGAAGAAATTTCTATGTCGCAGTCGGGTCGTGAGAACCCAACCCAACTTCAATCAGCCATAACTTTTGCTACAGGGCTCTGATTCTCGAACCGTCTGAAGCGTTGGAAAGCTTATAAAATTTTCTATGATGAGAGATGAAACCCATTGGGTTTTAAGCAATAGGCCCTTTTTGGGGCCTCTAGACCCCTCAAAAATGAGTTTTAAAGTTTAGAATTTTTTGTAACATCTCTTTTCGGTAATCAATGCCCCGTATTCATGGGTGCACATCTCGAGGAGCATTTTTTAATGTTTTAAGGCACTTTCGACCGTTATCCTTGGCAATCACTACCTTTTTTGGCATATCCCAAGGTAACGGTCCATTTTTCTTGATTCTCGCCATGTGGCATGTCGGCTAGGGCACCCACTGGCTTGAGAAATCTATATAAACAAGATGGATTGTAATGTTTGGTCATCAGCCGAACTGATGAGCACTTAAGGTGCGAAACGTATTTTCAGAGTTTTCCCTTTCATTTCAGTCTCTCTTGTTCTTATGTCGTGAAGTGCCCTTTTTGCATTGATCGCTTGTGCTTCTACTTCCTCTTCGTTATTTGATTTCTGTTGCGCTAAGGTACTACTACGAAGTTTTTATTTCTTTTTGAATATAAAAGTTATCTTTTCAATCTGATGTCGCACGCTGCCCTAGTTATCCAAAATCTAGAAGAGGATCCCCATTTCTTTCGTGAAGGCTCTCCTATTTTGGAATCCACCAGATCCACTCAAAAGAGGCCCAGGATGTTACTTTCGAGATTGAAGCTTCCACTTCACACGTAGAATGCACTCAAACAAAGTCCTGCTCTTCTTATCCTGAAGCGTCGCAACCCTCGATGCGTATTCTAGAACTACCATAGAATCTTAAAGATCTCAACTTGAAATTCTAGGAAACCTTTAGATCTGTGTTCATCAAGGTCCACAAAACTGAGACCTTCATCATGAAAATCTAGAAAGGCATCGACGAGGGCACCATGCCAAATAGTTTGCGCATGAAGCCTCCAAGCCTTCGGATTCTAGATCCTACTCTTCAGGAAGAGATGGACAAGAAATTTTTCGAGCTCACCTTGAATTTCCAGAAAGCATGTTTGAAAGTATATCTTTCGATAGAAAAGAAATTACTTGAGAGCTTGAAGGTTCAAAAGGATGTCGTTGTCACATAGCTCGATGCACAAGTAGAGCAAATATTTAGCAAAATGACTTTCATTTTAGATTTTGAGATTGCATCCTATTGGAAATTGTAAATCATGGAAGATTTTACTGTGAAGGCCAACGCTCTCGAAATGGAACTGTGTGTGGATCATCAGGTCCAACAAGGTGCAACCGACACTCAAAAAGTTGTTGAGAAACAATAACAAGATACTATCATGGATGAAGCCAACACCTCGATGGCATCCCTCATCAAAAAGGAGTGCGCTCCACTCTTTTCTGAGATCCAAGAGCTCAGAAAACTTGTCACAGATCTTGTCATTTCCTCTCGACCCAACTCCCGCAATCCCTCACCCTAAAATCAAAGGAGAAGGAATAGAAGTCGAAGCCATTCCCATAGCGGACAGCAACAACAACAACAACCTCAATAGTCAGGCTGACAACAACAATAGCAAAATCATCCCGATAGATAGAACCAATGATCTCAGTCAAAAAATGGGTCACGAGACCGATCCCAAAGTAGAGTTCATTGGCAACAACTAGAGAAAGAATTCATACCTCCTACGTAGCAGTAGTCATGATGGGGCTCTGGCAAAACTTTCCAAGGATCTGGTTCCCAAACGAATCAGAACTCTACGAGATCTGTTCCCAGGCAGTCAGGTCCGGGATTGCAGCAGACCCAAGGCCATCCTCACGATGGCGGTGTAAACCGCTATTGAATCATTGGAGTGCCATCTTCAGCCCTATCGATAGATGCCTACTCTTCTTCAACAAGAGTAAGGTAGGTGTTGTTGATGGCATGATCACAAATGTCATTGTTCATAATTTCTCTGATAGACCTCTCACAATGGCAGAAAAAGAGCTTCTTGGGCTAGGATTGAAATATATCCCTGTCCCACCTCCCATGGTCCATGATGATGTTCGTGCGGAGTATGTTCTATTTTCTAGGCTTCTCAAGCTCCGATGGTTTTTCGGTCCAAAAGGAAGGAACATCACCAACTGGGAAGAACCTGCCTACTCTCCCTTTCATATTTCAAATTCTGCATGGGAACCTGATGTGAAATACCAGCCCCTACTAGATCTTCTTAATGATGGAAAGCATCGAGTTGAACAACAACTTGCTGCCATGGAGAGTATCTTCCAGCCTCCCCTGCCCAGGCATCTGGCAAGAGCCTTGCACTCTCTTAGATCTGATGATTCCATTGTCATCAGACCTATTGACAAAAATCTCGGCCTCACTATTCTCAGCAAGGCATGGTACCTAGAAGAAGGGATCAGACAACTTTCAGATCTGGAAGTTTACCAAGAGGTTATTTCTGTTCCTTGGAACTCTCTTTTTTCTAGCTTGGAGTCCATTGTTAAAAATGCACAAAGAAGTCTTCTCCTCGATCAAAAAATAGTGGATTATCTTCTGCAAAAGAACCCCATCATTGCTCGAGTCTGTACTTTCTACCTCATTCCAAAGGTTCACAAACAACCTATGAAGGGTAGACCCATATCCTCCTATTGCGGTTATATGTTGGAGCCTATTTCCAAATGGCTTCACCACCAGATTCTCCCCATTCTCCTGGAGCAGCCAAATCATCTACAAGACTCTCTGAGCCTAATGAAAATCCTTCATGAAAGAGATTTTCCTCCAAGTTGTGTTCTGTTCACCTTTGATGTTGAGAGCTTGTACCCAAGCATTCCTACAGCAGCAGGATTGGCCGCTCTTCAACACTTCATCTCAGGGAGGTTCAAGCCAGGTTTGGTCTAGTTGATCCTCGAACTTGCAGAACTGGTCCTGAACAGACATTATCTAGAATTTGATGGTAAGATCTACAGGCAAAAAAGAGGTACAACAATGGGGAGCAATTTTGTAGTTGTCTATGCCTGTCTGTTTCTTTGTTACTTGGAATTGCAAGTTTTTGGTCTTTTTCCATCTATTTCAGAAAATATTTGCTTGTATAAATGATATATTGATGATGCTTTTGGAGTTTGGAATGGTACTAATGAGAGTCTTCAAGCTCTCCTTGATGCTTATGGTTCTGTTTATCCCAACATCAACATCACTACTGCCATTTCCACTTCTGAAGTTAACATCCTAGATATTCTGGTGGTCAAACCACCCTCCATGACTGTTCCAGGTCATCTGGGTACTAAACTATACCAAAAACCAATGAATGTGTATCAATATATCCCTTTCTATTCATTCCATCCACCCCACCAGAAAAAAGCCTTTATAGTCAGCGAACTCAACAGGTTTCTGGTCAGAGAGGCGGATGATGAAGGATTCAGAAAGATGAAGCATCAGTTTTTCATAGGTTGAGAGCCCGGGGCTACCCGTCCCATTTCTTATTTCCACTCTTTGCCCAGGTAGAGTTTCGACACCGGCCTGCATTGCTCCAGAAAATATTCTAGAAGATCTCTTTAAGACAACCAGGTCTAAAGAAATCTCCCCCAATTTTGATGAAGTTGTACAACTGCCAGTTTTCCCGTGATCTTCGTCTAAACAAAAATGTGCTTGGACCTCTCTACGAAAAATGGAGCAAAGACCCTCAGCTCTCCCATATCGGTCGTGGCATCATCTATTGGAGAAACAACAAAAATATGAAGAAATTTCTATGTCGCAACCGGGTCGTGAGAACCCAACCCAACTTCAATCGACCATAACTTTTGCTACAGGGCTCTGATTCTCGAACCGTTTGAAGCGTTGGAAAGCTTATAAAATTTTCTATGATGACAGATAAAGACCCCTCAAAAATGAGTTTTAAAGTTTAGAATTGTTTGTAACGTCTCTTTTTGGCAATCAATGCCCCGTATTCATGGGTGCACATCCCGAGGAGCATTTTTTAATGTTTTAAGGCACTTTCGACCGTTATCCTTGGCAATCACTACCTTTTTTGGCATATCCCAAGGTAACGGTCCATTTTTCTTGATTCTCGCCATGTGGCATGTCGGCTAGGGCACCCACTGGCTTGAGAAATCTATATAAACAAGATGGATTGTAATGTTTGGTCATCAACCGAACTGATGAGCACTTAAGGTGCGAAACGCGTTTTCGGAGTTTTCCCTTTCATTTCAGTCTCTCTTGTTCTTATGTCGTGAAGTGCCCTTTTTGCATTGATCGCTTGTGCTTCTACTTCCTCTTCGTTATTTGATTTCTGTTGCGCTAAGGTACTACTGCGAAGTTTTTATTTCTTTTTGAATATAAATTACATCACATATAAAGCAAAACAAACATTGTGCATGCTATGATAAAAGTTAAAAAATCATATCTATGACCTAAGTTTGTAAAATTTTGTTCTTCTTACTACTTTCCTTTCTCCTTGTATCTCTTTCCTCTTCACATCTCCTTCCCTTTTTTGCATCTCCCTTCCTCTTTTAATCTTGTTTGTTATTAATATATGTTGATTCTTTTACATTTAGGTAGTTAGGGTTATTATCAAAGCAACACTTATATAATAAAAAATATTTAATCATAGCTCTACTATCCTATTAAATTAAATTTATGAATGAAATAATATATGTTTGTTTTTTTTTATTTAAATAATTTCACTTAACTAAATATAAGTGATTTTTAATTAATAAAAACTTATTTTCCTTTTTCTTTCAATTGGTTATATGGGATTGAAATGGACCCCACCTATATTATATCATCACCATATAGTGGTATTACAACAACTTGGATATTATCTATGTATTGTTTGGCAAGATTCAAACCTAGGTCTCCTCCTTGAATATTGAGGAATCTAACATATTAAGCTAATGCCATTTGATAAAACATTTTTTTTTTTTTTAGATAAGAAAATATGATTATAATAGTTGCAAGCTTACTGCAATGGTAAATTTCTTGGGTTTTCATTTAGTAGATCCAAGTTCAAAACCCCACTCGATACGAGGGGACTAGGACCCCTCATAAAAACTCGTGTAACCAATTGAAAAAAAAACATGAGCATTACACTTAATTTATGTAAATGGGATTTTAGTATTGATATAAATACCCCCAATCACTCCATTCATTGTATTGGAGTGTTATGATTCTTATCGATGGATAATACTATGATTATTTAAGGTGTCTATTATATTTTTCTCTCTTTCATCCTCTATTCACACTTTATGTATAATATTTGAGTGGATGGATTGCTTATTTTTGTTTCTATAAATAGGTATAAATTCTAACTTGGTATTATAGCAGGTCTGGAGTACCATTGCTTGGTCGTTCAAAAAATTAATTTTGAGCCTTTGATTCTTTTCCAAATTTTAAGATGATTTACTCTTCAAAGCTTCTTAAATGTATCCATTATAAGTAGAGAATATTTTGTTTGCATGATTTTCATTCATTTTCCAAAAAACATTTAAAAAAATTGTCTACTTCAAGGTATTTTTGAGCTGCTACATATATTTTTTAGATTTGATTGGTATAATTACACTTTTTCACACTTCTTTAGGTTTTCTATGGTATTTTGGCTAGGAAGAAAGAAGAGAAAAGCCTCTAAAAGTTCAAATTTTGAAAAGAGGCGTTAAAATATTCCTACACAATTTCTTTTTCATGCACACACTTTCACCTATTAATTTTGTTGTCTGAGTGTTCGCCTTTGTCTTCATAGAGAAAGGCACACCATGGACAACATCAAAGTGATACTAATATGGTTACCAGGAGGATTTTGGGTTGTTTATATTAGAAGGTTGCAGGTTCAAGCCCTCCTCTCCTATTTTTTGCTCTTCATAACAAAAAGCTATCGAACCAAATCAAAGGGGACTTCATTATGATTCCAATATTATCATACAACTAGACAAACAATGGAGTGTGAGATTGGGTGTTGACTGTGAGAGGTTTGAGGTTCAAATCATAGTTTTGCATGATCCAAAATGCTTTTAAGGATTTTAAATGTTCTCTTTATAGAGGCATCGTATGTTTTGGACCTAGAAGGCACATTTCTCAAATGGTTAGAGAATGAAGCAATACAATGCTTCAAATGGGGACATCTTGAGAGAATAATGGTAAGAAGTGTTATACCACCATTCTGCTAACGAAATCCAGTGACTCCATTGATATTGCTTATCTTGAGCAAAGCAACGCAAATAGGTACCCAAACATTTGTTAACAATTTCAGTTTGACCATCAGTTTGGGGATGGTATGCAGAAGACATATTTAATTTGGTACCACTGAGACGGAATAATTCTCGCCAAAAATTGCTAGTAAATATGGGATCACGATCACTTACAATAGTTTTGGGCATTCCATGTAACTTGAAAATGGAGTCAATGAATACCTTGGCCACTTTGCTTGCTGAATATGGGTGTTGTAGAGCACTGAAGTGAGCATACTTGGAAAGACGATCCACTACTACAAAAATCACTGTTTTTCCTTCAGACTTGGGAAGACCTTCTATAAAATCCATTGATATGTGTTCCCACTGGTGGTCAGGAATTGGTAATGGTTGAAGAAGTCCTAGAGATTTGATTGTTTCACCTTTATTGCGCTGGCATACTTCACATTCGGCCACAAATGTCTTGACATCAGATTTTAACCCTTTCCAATAAAAGGATTGTTTCACCCGCTGATATGTTTTAAAAAATCTCGAGTGTCCTGCTGATGGAGAAGCATGTGATTCTTCAAGGATCATGGATTTAATAGTGGAACCTTGCGGAATGTAAATGCGATCTTTCTTTCTTAACACCTTGTCAATATATGAAAAATAAGGATGCTTTGATGATCCAAGAATCATATCTTGAATAATTTGAGCAGTTTCGGTGTTCGCCAACCATTCTTCTTGGAGTTGAGCAACCCATTGAGAACAAGGACCCGAAATGGCATTGATGGAAACTTCATCTTCATATTTACGGGATAAAGCATCTGCTACTACATTCTCTTTGCCCTTCTTATACTCAATGACGAAATCATATCCCAATAACTTTGTCATCCACTTGTTCTGTTCTGGATAGGAGAAACGTTGTTCAAGAAAGTGCTTAAGACTACTATGATCTATTTTTATGATGAAGCGATTGCTGAGTAAGTAATGTCTCCATTTCTTGATTGCATGTAGAATAGCCAACATTTCTTTCTCATATGTGGACCTTCCCAAAATTTTACCTGAAAGTTGCTTGCTTTCGAATGCCAAGGGGTGACCATCTTGCATTAATACTGCCCCAATACCTGTACTCGAAGCATCACATTCGATAACGAATGGTTTGTGAAAATATGGAGTTGCCAAAACCGGAGTAGTACACATAGCTTCCTTGAGTGCCATGAAAGCTTGAGTGGCAGCATCAGACCAGTGAAAGGCATCCTTTTTTGTTAGGGCGGTGAGAGGAGCTGAAATTTTACCATAATTGCGAACAAACTTGCGATAGTAACCTGTAAGGCCCAAAAAACCATGAAGTTTCTTGATGGTTTTGGGTAAAGGCCAATCCTGAATGGCTTTAATTTTATTAGGATCCACTTTAACACCTTCATGAGAAATGATATGACCCAAATATTCAACTTCTTGAACACCAAAAGAACACTTGGAGCATTTGACAAAAAGTTTCTCCTTATGTAAAACATGAAGAACTTTTCCCACATGCATCAAATGATCCTTCCATGATTTACTATATATTAAAATATCATCGAAGAAGACTAAGACAAATTTGCGAAGAAATGGATGAAAAACATGGTTCATGAGACTTTGGAAGGTGGAGGGGCATTGGTGAGACCAAAAGGCATGACTAAGAACTCATAATGACCTTCATGAGTATGAAAGGTAGTTTTGGGAATGTCCTCATCTCTTACTTTGATTTGATGAAAACCTGAACGTAGATCCAATTTTGTGAAGAATTTAGCACCATGCAATTCATCTAATAAATCATCTATGATAGGGATAGGGAACTTGTCCTTGATTGTGATTTTGTTGAGGGGCCGAAAATCAGGACACATACGCCAAGAATTATCTTTACGATGGGCCAAAACCACTGGTGATGAATAAGGACTAGTGCTATGACGAATGACTCCATGTTCTAATAGTTCTTGGACAATCTTTTCAATTTTTGTTTTTTGAGGTTGAGGGTATCGATAAGGACGTACATTAGGAGGGAGACTTCCAGGGACAAGATGTATGGCATGGTCATGAGATCGCTTGGGAGGTAGCCCTTTTGGTTCATTGAAAACTTCATCATAGTTAGCCACAATATCTTGAAGATCCTTTGAGGGAATTACCGGGGTATCTTGTGCTTGCACTTCCATGCAATTGATTTGAGCTATGAATCCATAACCTCCTTTATTTAATATTTTTTCCATGTTGTGGGAACTCACTACCTTTGATGGTGGAGTTTGAATTCCTTGGAGGTGAATAGTCTTCCCATTTTCTTTCCATTCCACAAATAGTTTTCAAAAGTTAAAACTAACAGTGTCTAGTTGTTCTAACCATTCAACGCCCAAAATAACATCCGAACTTCCCAAACTCATAATGAAGAGAGTTCCTCACTAGGTGTAACTTCCCATTTGTATTGAAACTGGAGATGTTCTACCAATACATTGAGCATTTCCTCCATTTGCAATTAAAACTTGAAACTTATCTTGATTGGAAGAATTAATGTGCAAGTTCAATGCTTTAGTAGTCTTGATGTCAATAAAGTTATGAGTACTACCTGAATCAATCAACACATGTATACGTTTGTGCCTAATAAATCCTGGTACCTTGATTGTATGATGAGCTGTTAACCCCATAAGAGCATGCACTGAAATAGCCATAGTGTCCTCTTCTGATGTTACTTCACTAGTATCTGCTGAGATTTGTTCTATGGGTGATTCTTGCTGAATGATATCCTCTGCTTCTTCTTCGTCTTTATTTTTGTACTCTATTTGAAAGGTTTGACGTGGTACACATGCTTGCTCTCTGGGATGATGATTGCGACATTTAAAGCAGAAATATCTTGATGGTTGTTCATTTTTGTGGAAGGAATTGTTGTGATATTGAGGACGTGTATTAGAGTCTCGTCTAGAAGATGTCCAATTTTGAAACTTCTTTTCAGCAAGCTTAGCAATCCTTATAGTATCATCCAAAGTGTATGGATCATGTAAGTCCACTTCGAGTTGAATATTTTCTTTCAGACCATGTTGAAATGCAGAAACCACCACAAAAGCTTTTACATCTTTCGTATATGCGAGAAGACTTGTGAACTTTGAAACATAATCTTGGATAGAACCAGTTTGTTTGAGCCCCAATAGGCGAACAATGTAGGAAGAAGAACTACCTTCATCAAATCTCTTGAGGAAAATATCTTTAAATTCAGGCCATAAGATGGGATGATTATGTTGACGTTGCTGCCAAGAGAACCATTGGTAAGCTTTTGTACCTAATTTGGAAGAGGCGTAAGAAACTTTTCCGGCTTCAGGAATACGATATAAGTGTAGGATACCCTCCATTTTAGCTAACCAACCACGTGGATCCCCACCCTCAAAGGTGGGCATATCAGTACGTGGAACATTAACACCTATAGGCCATCTTGCATATTGAGAAACTTCCCCTATATCTTGATCCGCATTATCATTTTGTCTATGGGAATTAGTTGGAGAGGGAGGAGATTCGAGGTTTTGTTTATTTAATAGTTGTTCGAGAACTATTGACATATTGTTCATATTAGTAGTTATTTTAGACAGACACTCTTGTAATTCTTGGTTGCATGTAGTAGGGATTACTATTTCCTCATGTGTGAGATTTTCTTGGGATGAGTTGGATGAGTTGGAAGGAGCCATGGGGTTAATAGCAGGATGGTTGGGGTTAAAATTGTTAATGCATAAAGGAGAATTATGTTGCGTACCTTTATTTCGTGGGGGTCTTCTTGGTGGGTTTATTGGTCCTTCATTTGGAATATCTTCGCTATTTAGTCTCTCATGCACTTGCTTTATAAAATTTTGTAAAAAGAAAATTGGACCAAGTTGACCAAAAATTTGATTATTTTTTGCAAAATTATTTTGTTTTTGAAAAAAATTGTTGTCGATTTTAATTGATTCTTAATTCGCCACCACTGCGAATTTTGAATTTGTATTCAACGACTAGTATTGAAACTTTTCAACAACTAGTATTTTTTAAACCTTCCAACGACTATATCTTAATATTTTATTTCCACTTTGTATTATGGCTAGTAGGTAAGCATGTGGTACTTGTGACATCAAACGGAGGACTTTTGACTAAGAGGTGACAACAAGCGGAGCACTAACGACTAGATTAAATTAATTTTACTAAACAACAGATGACTTTGATTTGACTCACAAATGAACAACACAAGGAAACGATGCGAAGGATACGAAGACAAGGATACATGGATAGTTGTGCGATGTGAAACACGAATGCATATGACCAATGGTTGGAGTGAACATTAATATAGGATGGCGATATGAAAGAGGGTATAAAACGAAGGTTAACACCTCGTTTCTATGTGATCTAAGTCACAATACATGTATTGAGTTAGTGTGAATATAAACCTCCTAGATGTCTCCATGCCGTTAATGTGGGACAAAAGAAAAGCTCCAAAATATTAAATGGCGTTGCCCGAATAATGAATTGTTTGAACAATTAAATTAATCATGTACCTTAAAGTTTTATTTTGATGTATTGAAAATTCCTTCGTACGATTCAATTGTGGTAAATGCACTTGAGAGAATTAACTTGGCTTAACGATTTAAGCTATGATGTGATTGGATGCCTTCAATCCCCTTTTTATTTGTTGGTTTAATGGATGCGATAAGAGTGAAATACACCATTCCTTCTTGAGAATGGAACTACGAATCGCCTTGACTTGGTAACGACCACGCAGATTTAACTCATTGTGAATTCGGATGCCCTACATAACAGGTAACAAAATTATTTGGAAATTTTAGCGTAAACTTAGGATTGATATTGTCATTGTAATTTGCATCAACTTTTAGAGTAATCACTTCTTTCTTTATGAAATGGTTATTCGATGCACAAAAACCACCTAGCAGATTTAGGGTTTGGTTTTTTGGTTTTCCACTCAACAGTATTTCCACGTATTTTAATGTTTTACTTGGCTGGATTGTATTGTTTCGTAGGCGCTAAAAATCCTACTGTGAGCTTCCTGTGTGTGATCGTCACCTTCTAGTAATTATGAACACTGATTTTCTTCAAATTTCATCTTGTAACAACGATGATTTTGGTTTGAATGGTATACGAATGCGTTGTGACTTCCAGAATTTACCACTACACCTACACATATTTTTATTTTTATGTACCACCTTTGAAATTTTGCCACCACATCTTTGATTTAAGCGCAACGACCAGGAGAAGATACTTTATTCCACTGGGTGAAAATTTGCTACGATCTGGAAGCAACAATGATAGATCCCTTGCAAAAATTATTTATTCCATAGTGCCAAGATTATAGCTCTGATACCACTTGAAGCAAAAATCTTCCAAAAATAATAACAATAACACGAATGAGGAAATCAAATATCTCTTGCCACTTTAGGAGGGCTAAGTCCTTTGCCACTTAGAGAGGGCTAAGTCTCTTGCGAATACGCAATCAAAAATAAATATGAATCATTAATGATCAAATAATAATCAATCTACTTCTATTTATATTATTAAATTAATGAATAGATTAATAATTGGAAAATATAGCCGACTTAGCTATATTGGTGTTGTAACAGAGAACCCTTGTTGAGACGCTCGTATAATCCTCGAACCCAATTTGAATCACACCAAGCAATGGTTTTTTGCTTGTATGCTCATATGTCTTGGTGCCAAAAAGGATCTTTGGGGAAAAAATTCACTTTCCATCCTTAGAAACATGTTGGGCACCTTAGTTAAGGTAAAGCACCCAACACATGAGAGACCCAAGTTTGACTCCCCTCTTTGGCACTTTTAAATTCTTTGGATGGATAATTTTTCCAATTAGCATGGCAACCATCTATGTCATCAAATATTTTTTAACCTATTTATTCATCCTTAGGCAACAAAAGAATGATAAGTGGTAGGGTTTCAATCAATTAGAGGTGACTAGGTGGCACAAAATGAGTGGATATCACCAATCAATGAGTGAATGACAAGTATATTGGGATTTGCTACTGCTCTTTTAAGGTTTGAGACTTTAATTTTTGTATTTTTAAGGGCTATTTGGAAAAATATTTTGGAGGCCATAAATTTTGCATGTGAAAGTATTTTGAGCCCCTTTTTTCAAATCACATGATTTTACAAGCTCTTTGCATTGGTGATATCAGTTTATTGACGTGTTTTAGTCTTAGTGACCAAATTGTGTGGAATAGTCAAGTACTATTGCCCTATTTTAAAAGGAAAATTTTACCATATTCTATGCTATTAGAATTTTTTATTTAATTTTTTTGAGAAATGCAACTAGATTTTATGACATTTATATCAAATTTTGAGTCTTTTGGAGGTGTATAGGAAAAGGGTTCATGTTGTACTTTAGTCAATCCCTCTTCCTCCTTTGGGCTATTGATTCAACTTATATATGAAGATTCAATCATTCATTATATCTTCCTTGCATATTTTTTCTAGGTGCTCTTAGAAGTTTGTAATAGATCTTTGTTTAAGCAAGTTCATGTGTAGCCTTTTTTGGTCACAAAGATCAAGTGGCCCAAGGGCAAGTTGAAGCCTTCAAACAAGGTGATGTATGTTGTAAAAGGAAATGTTGTGTTCAATATATACCTTATGTAATTAGGGAAGATTGAAGTAGCTTTTCTTTAGAGGTGATGGTGATATTGACTTCTTTTTCTCATTTGCAACCTTAGTGAAAGTGTTCATTGGATGTGTGTGGGAGTATCTAATAGTGGCAATGATGACTACGGTTGTTAGGAACCTTCATATAAAAATAAGCATAACCACAATAGCAATGCAGGAATTAATGGAAATGCTTATAAACTAAATGACCATGAAAATGAAAATAACATAAGTGCTCAAGAAAATAACTGATTGGAAATACAACAAACTTATATTAATCAAGTGGAACAGATATCGCAGGCCTCTTCGAGGGGGCAACCTCCTTGGAAGCAAAGCTCCGATACAATTTGAGAAAAATATGAGATACATTCTACTCCAAACCCATGTCCTTATATAGACTCTTATTTACCCTAACCCTAATGCTCAAGGATCGGACCACATGAAAGAGGGGACCCGAGCTACTAACTCCTACTTATAATAAAAGTAAAGGTTACATCATAATGGGCCCATACACACTAGGCGCCCAAGGTGCAAACATACACCAACACTAGACAAGTACATAACAATGGTTGTGTTAGGATAGGGTCCTAACATGCCCTTCCCCTTCAAGAAGCTTTGTCCTCAAAGCTTGAGGTGAGGAAACTATTGTTGTAGTTGATGGAGCGGCTCCTAGGTGGCATCTTCTGGCTGTAGTCCATGCCACTGTACTAGAACATCAGTGAGAGTGCGGTTGCAAAGTGTGCATGTACGCTGGTCTAGAATACTCATGGGTTCTAAGATGATTGAGCCTTCCTCATCCAATTGGGGTAGTGTGGATTGGACTTGTATATGGTTGCCAAGGACCTTCTTTAAATATGAGACATGGAAAATTGGATGTATCATGGAAGAAGGTAACAATTCTAGCTTGTAGGCCATGGGGCCAATCTATTGGAGCACTTTATATGGTCCATAGAATTTTGGTGCTATCTTTTGACTGCCATGGAGTTTCAATGATGATTGCTTGTAGGGCTGCAAGCATAGGAAAACCATGTCCCCGATGTTAAAATTATGCTCAAAATGGTGTTGATCTACTTGTCGCATATGGTTCTGTGCCATGGCCAAATTATCTTTGAGATGTTGGAGTAGTTGTGCATGCTCCATGAGAGTGGAATCCATTGCTTGAACCTTGGAACTACCTAGAATGTATGACAAAAGTGATGGTGGAGGGTGTCCATAAACTGCTTCATATGGTGTCATCTTGGTGGAGTGATAGGAAGTATTATACCACCACTCAGCCAAAGGAAGCCATTTGACCCAATGAGTCGGTTGCTCAGATGCAAAGCAACGGAGATAAGTTTCCAAGCACTTGTTGACAATTTCAGTTTGCCCATCGGTCTGGGGATGGTATGTCGAGCTCATCTTGAGTTGTGTGTCATGCAACTTGAATAGTTCCTACCAGAAATGACTAGTGAATGTGGGGTCACGATCGGATATGATGGATTAGGGCATGCCATGAAGGCGAAAAATGGAATCAAGGAATATTTGGGCAATAATTGAGGCCTTGTAAGGGTGGGCTAGAGGACAAAAATGAGCATACTTAGAGAGACGATCCACCACCATGAGAATGATTGTTTTGCCTCTAGACTTTGGGAGCCCTTCAATAAAATCCATAGAAATATTCGTCCAAATGGTCTCCGGAATAGGAAGAGGCTGGAGTGTGCTCGGTGTGCGAATAGTTTCACCCTTAACATGTTGACAAGTGTCACATTCTACAACAAAGGTCTTGATATCCTTTTTCATCCCTGCCCAAAAAATGTGTTTAGCCCATTCATATGTTTTTAAGAAGCCTGAATGTCCTGCAGTTGGAGAAGCATGCATTTCCTATAGTATAGACTCGTAGAGTGGCAAATTTTTAGGGATAACAAGGCGACCCTAGTATCGCAGATATTGTCCATCCCATGTATATCTTGGGTGAGAGTCAGGATCAGTTTGAAGTTGTTGAATTAATGATTGCAAGGTGGAATCTTGGGTCACTTCTCCTTGAAGTTGGTGGGTCCATTGAGGAAGTGGAGTAGAGATGGCACATAGCATACCTTGATCCTCATATTGGTGGGATAGTGCATCAATAACTACATTTTCCTTGCCCTTCTTATAAATGATTTCATAGTCATACCCTAACAGTTTGGTAACCCATTTTTGTTGTTTGGGCATAGATACACGTTGCTCAAGAAAGTACTTAAGGCTATGGTGGTCTGTTTTGATGGAAAAATGTCGCCCAATAAGATAAGGCCTCCATTGGTTGACAACATGTAAGATCACCATCATCTCCTTCTCATAAGTCAATTTTCCTAGGTTTTTGCCTAATAGTGCCTTACTAGTGAAGGCCAATGGCCGCCCTTCTTGCATAAGCACTACACCAATTCCACTTCCGGAGGCATCACTTTCAACCACAAATGGCTTGGAGAAATTAGGCATAGCCAACATGGGAGTAGAGAGCATAGCTTGTTTGAGTCATAGAAATGCATGTTCGATGGGTTCTGACCATAGAAACGAGTTCTTCCACAACATAGCCATCAAAGGGGATGCAATCTTTCCATAATCATGGATAAATTTTTGATAATAGCCAATGAGGCCTAGGAAACCCCAAAGACTTTTGAGAGTGTGTGGTTTGGGCCATTCTTGTATGGCAGTAATCTTTTTAGGATCCACCTTGACCCCTTCCCCTAAAACTATATGGCCTAGGTATTCCACTTCCTGCATCCCAAAAGAACATTTGGATCATTTGGCACATAGTTGATTATCAGCCAAGAGTTGTAGTGTCTGGTCTAAATGTTGCAAATGTTCCACCTATGTATGACTGTAAATCAGAATATTGTCAAAAAAGACCAAAATAAATTTATGTAGAAATGGTCGAAAGATTGCATTCATGAGACTCTAAAAGGTGGATGACATATTGGTAAGACTAAATGGCATGATGAGGAATTCATAATGGCCTTCATGAGTGTGGAATGTTGTCTTTGGAATATCTTCTTCCCATAATCTGATCTGATGATAACTTGAATGAAGATCCAACTTTGAGAAGAAGCGAGCACCATGGAGTTCATCTAGTAACTCATCAATGATAGGAATGGGAAATTTGTCCTTGATGGTAATTTTGTTGAGTTCTTGAAAATCCACACATAACTACCAAGACTTATCTTTCTTATGAACCAAAAGTATTGGGGAAGAATATGGGCTGACACTTGATCGAATGACCCTTGCTGCTAATAACTCCTGCACCATCTTTTCAATTTTAGTCTTTTGCATATATGGGTATTAGTAGGGATGAATGTTTGGTGGTAAGCTTCCTAGGACAAGCTCGATGGCATGATCATGGGTGCGTCATGGTGGTAACCCTTGTGGTTCTACAAATATGAGTGCATGTTTATCCACAATTTCCTGTAATTTAGTTGGTTGAACTATATCATTGGTATTCGAGGCCTATAGTGCAAATAGTTGTGCCACCACCCCTTGAGATGATTTCTTCAAAAGTTTTTCCATTCGATGTGAGTTGATGAGTTGGGTAGGACCCATGGTCATGCCATAGAGAGTGTATTGCTTCCCATGTTTGGTGAATTGCATCCATAGCTCAAAAAGTCCCATACTATCGGCCTAGGGTATGAAGCCATTGAGTTCCCAACACAATGTCACAACCCCCAAAGGAAGGGCAAACATGTCTGCCCTGAGGTTGTAGTCACCCATCATCACCTTTACATTTCTACATTTTCCTTTGCATGGTAGAGTACCCCCATTGGCAACCATGACTTCAAATGAATTGCAAGAGTAGATGTAACATGCTACTTTTTTAGCTACTCAAGGATCAATAAAATTGTGGGTACTACTAGAATCAATGAGGATGATGAGTCATTGGCCCTTGAAATGCCCTACCACTTTCATGGTTTGGGGAGTAGAAATCCTAGCTAATGCATGTATTAAAATTTTAGGTGGTTGGTCCTTTATTGGTTTGGACTCTTTAGGTTGATCTTCCTCTCTATGGTCCTCCCCTTCATCATGTGGTTCCCTGGTGGAAGGTTCACCCACATCGAGTAAATATAGTTTCTGTTGTACACACTTGTGGCCTAGAGAATATTTATCATCATAGTTGTAACATAGTCCCTGTGCCCTATGTGCCTCCATTTCTTCTTGGGTGAGATGTTTGATTTAGGGTGGTTTGTTTCTTGAGTTTGATGATGTCTAGGATGGAAACAAGGTTCGAGCTTGTGGAGGTTTAAAAGTATGCCTTTGTGCTATGAATTTATCTTCAACAAGCCTAGCCAATCCTACAACTGCCATCATGTTGTCTGGCTTGAACATTTTCACTTCAGCATGGATATCTTCCTTTAATCCACTAATGAAACAACTTTGGAAAAACTCGGCACTCAATCCCCTAGTGCGATTTGCTAACTTTTCAAACTGTTTGGTAATCATGAATAGATGTCATCTATCTTAGGAAAAATTATACATGTAACAGGTGAGATAATTTTGTCTCAAATTCAGCCCAAGTGAGCCGTGGATGCATATTCTCTAACCATTGGTACCATTGAACTGCTTCATGTTCTAGGTTGAAAGATGCAATTGCAAGCCTTTGATTATGGGGAGTGGCATGAAGAGAAAAATATTGTTTGGCCTGATACAACCAATTGGTTGGATCCTCTCCATCAAATTTTGGAAAGTCTAGCTTGGGCATTCTTTGAATTGTATTTAGAGGTAAGGTATTTCATGCTCTGCCCTTGGAACTACCATCTTGACTCCTTGGTGATTGTCTTACCAGAACGTCATATTTTGCATTTAGGCCTGTTAAACGACTCTCAAGGTCATCAATTTTATCCAATTTGTCTAATTTGGATAATGCTTAAAGGATTTGTGACTAATGGTTTTCAATTTGTTTCACCTAGTCGCCTAATCACTCTAGCTCTTGGGTAGCTCTAGTACCACTAACCATTTTTAGTCACTTTAGGGTCTCCAAAAAGTTTATCGGAGTTATATGTCAAAATGATCGGCTCGAAGAGAGGATCGGAATGGACTATACCACAAAATGATGAATTTTGGCTTTTTGTACTCAACTACTAACAATTGATTGCTCCACTGGCAAACTATTGACAATTGACTACTCTAACTGTCAAATTGTATATTCTTTATACTATCAAATTGTATATTCTTTGTACTATCACACTAGATATTCTTTGCATTATCATATTGTGATTGGAGTAGTCTCTTCTATAGTATGCTCAAATTTTTTTTTTTTTTGTGAGGGAGAAAAAAAAAAAAAATAAATATAGAGATAAAAATAGAGGGGGGGTGTTTTTTGTTGGGGGCTCTTTTATAAAAATCCCTTTTGTTTATTGGTGGGGCCCCAAAATTTAAAGGCTCACACAAGGGGGGGCCCCCCCACCCCCCGCCCCCCTATCTATTTTTGAGGGTACTATGAGAGTAACTTCTTAAGGCTAACCACTTATTGATGCACCACAAAACTCAAATGATCGATATCTTCCTATGGGTGAAGGCTTCTCCTATTCCTAGGGGGTCTCCCTATATACCTGAGGGTATGTGGGAGCTCGTAATCGTATACGGGTGTTGTCTAAGGCCTGGGTATTGGAGTTTGAGCACCCCTCACTTCACTAGATGCTTTATGGGCAATCTAGCTTAGCCAAAAATGACAGCTCCTCCATGATATTTTAAAACCCTTGACATAGGGTTTCTAACCTAATCCACTAAAAAAAAAAAAATTTTGTTTTTGGAAAGATACTTTAATGGAAAATGAGTAGAATGAAAAAATTATAGAATAGAAAAATGGACGGAAGGACAAGAACTGTTGTTGTTGCTACGGAACACGGCCCTAGAAAGAGCTCTGATACCACTTGTTAGGAACCTTCAGATAAAAATAAGCATAACCGCAATAGCAATGCAGGAATTAATGGAAATGCTTATAAACTAAATGACCATGAAAATGAAAATAATAGAAGTGCTCAAGAAAATAACTGATTGGAAATACAACAAACTTATATTAATCAAGCGGAACAGATATCGCAGGCCTCTTCGAGGGGGCAACCTCCTTGGAAGCAGAGCTCCGATACAATTTGAGAAAAATATGAGATACATTCTACTCCAAACCCATGTCCTTATATAGACTCTTATTTACCCTAACCCTAATGCTCAAGGGTCGGACCACATGAAAGAGGGGACCCGAGCTACTAATTCCTACTTATAATAAAAGTAAAGGTTACATCATAATGGGCCCATACACACTAGGCGCCCAAGGTGCAAACATACACCAACACTAGACAAGTACATAACAATGGTTGTGTTAGGATAGGGTCCTAACAACAATCCAACCTAATGAGACTCGTGTAAAGGGTATTTTTGCAACAATAAATTTCAAAGAATGAGGGTGATTCAAATGAAACTACCTCGAGTGTAGAGGTCAAGCAAGGCATTCATTATGGGGTAGATATTATTGTCACTTTGTCTTCTCTCCTTGGCCCCTTGGTTTAGATTATGAGGTGTTGAAAAGGTAATCTGAGTTCTGGCCAAAGCCAACATTGTATGATGTAATCTTAAATAGATCTAAAAGCATTCATTGTATAATGTGTTTAATTTATTGTAATATTTTATTATGCAAGCCCTATGAACCAAGATTATCTTTGTTATGATTAAATCTACCTTATAGCTTGTAATCAACCTAAAACCCTCTAGTTTCGTTGATTAAAATTATTTAATTTATGTAATTAGAGTTTTAATATTTGTATGAATACCCAACCATTTCATTCATTGTGTTGAAACATTGTGATTCTTATCTATTTATAATAGATTGATTATAAATACCTACTATGCCCATTTTGTTTCTCCTTTATTCTTTACTTGCATTTTCTTATAAAAATTTAAGCGGTATTATGTAGTTAACATGACAAAACTATTACGAAGGCATTATGCTACCATGAAAATTAAACGTTTAAAACTAAAAATTAAAGGAGAGTCAATGATCATTGTCAACACTAATAAACTAGTGTTGTAGGATTATAAAATATGTTTATTTCTTATACTTATTTAATTCTTGGTCCTGAAAAAATATACAAAGAAAATGTAATTGATGTAATTAAAAAGCCAAGGAGTTGATTTTCGCTGAGGTTTTCTTAGAGTTCAATTGCAAATATGGTCATCTTAAACTATTAAAAACAACATACTCAAGCAGTTCTAAAACTCTAGATGCTTTTCCTTCCTTCTCCTCGAGCTACTATTAAGAATTTAAATTTAAAAATATATATTTAAAAGAAAATCTCCCAAACATATATTTGGTCATTTTCTTATATTGGGCATCAATTTGTCTTTCTTTAATATTTTGTAATACAGCTTGTTCATTTTATTATTGACTTACTTCACATAAGGTACCCTTGCGGAGCCCCTTAGTAGAGACCACGAACAGGGGGTTGTACACGTCAAAGTCACCTCAACAGGGGGTTGTACACGTCAAAGTCACCTCGGAGTAGCACCCAACTTTGCCCGCACCAACCTTATCAATTGGATTTTGGATACCCAATTCAGCTTTTTGGTAAGATGGAGATTTGAACCTGAGAACTCCCTTGTGGATTGCCCTCTCCTCTCCAACTCACCTACAACACCTAGGTTGATACTGTGAGAGATTTAATTCTATTTATGTTTCTACTTTTTGTGTTTACGGACAATTACAGTTATTTTTTATTATTAAATTTATTTTTCAGTTTTTTTTTCTTTTTGCATTCAACTGCTGAGAATCTTATAAACCTGAAGACAATGGAATTGTCTATATTTTATAGTCATTGCCACATTCCAAAGGACTTCTTGAAATTTTCAAGTACTTGAACAGTTCGGGAAACAGATTAAAAGAACTGTCAAATGTGCAGATAACCTAGACTCTAGTTGGCCTCTGAAAAGTTGCAGTCATGAGCAGCGGGAGAGCAAAACAAAAAAGCAAAAATGAGACTTTTTCCCTTCTCCCATTTTCCACATTTTGGTCATCGTGCACAAATTGGTTTTTCCCCTGTATTCTCATATTCCCATATTCCACGTTCTGACCGAGTTTTTCCTGCAAAATTGACGAGATCTTAACAATTTTCTTGACGATTTCTCATTGCCAAGAAAATGGTATTGTTTTCTCGTCAACCCTATTTTCTTGCAACAAAAACGAGATCTCACGATTTCTATGCAATTATTCCTTCTATGCTACAAATAACCAAAATAGATCAGAAAGGGATTGAAAAGTACAAATAAGCAATGACGGCAATGAAAGGGGCTTCTATAACATCTCTCACCTAAGTGAGAGTGTAGGTATACATAATGGCAGAGTGGCCTTGCTGGCCAATGGCTATTTATATGAAATTTTCCCTGTGGTTTGGTGCCAAGCCTGCTAGCACAACTTAACTACTTATACCCTCTTCATTATATGACTGTTCTACCCAAGACTTACAAACCAGAAAGGTGGTAAACAATCTTATTGCTTTGCTATAATCCACATCAGGTCTGACCACCTGCAGTTTAATTTGGGCTAAATAATCAACAGAAATCCATGCAAAACTCAACAGAGGAGCACTACTATCACCACCAGGTGCTGTTAGCTGTTCTGTCATCTTCTCTATCCATTTCGGATGATAGGTTACTTGGTACCATGCAGATGCTTTGGCTTTGTACTTGGACTCTTCGCAAGGCTTGTCACTTTGAGAATTTTTTGTTCCCTCAAAAATCAAACGGAACTCTTTTCGCAAAGCCCTGTATGCGTGCTGCAACCTCTTCCTAATATCTCCCTGGTGCCTGCTATTGTGTTTCAAGAGAGAAGAAATCTGTCCAGTGACTACTTCTCCCTCTTTTCTTACATTGAAATGGCCTAACAAAGCATGAAGTTGTCTATCATACGAACATTTGCATTGCCAAGCTTCTTCAATATATTCTTCATATCCATCGACTTCTAGATCTTTATCATAAGGTAGTGTTTCAAGTACATTGACAAACTTCTCAATCTCTTCTCCATACATATCCTTCACCTTGCGATAAAGTTTACCTAAAATCTTCTCTGATTTATACGAAACTAAATTCTCTTTTTCCATAAAATCTGGATATCGCTTGGGTTTCAGATATTGTGGCATCACTGCTGCCTTTCCAGTTTTAGGGAAGTCCACGGCCATGGCAGCCAATTTTGCAAGTTCGAGACAGTTTTCATCTAGTGCACCAACATCACTCAGATCTGCCTGAACAACATGTGCATTACAAATAACACCTAAACTATCATTGACCATATGTCGCACAAAAAAGTCAATTATGTCCTGCAAAATGTCCATGTGTCAACAAGCAATTAAAGCATATTATACTAAGCCCTAACCATTTACTTCCATAACTTTCAATCTCTTAATAATTTTATGTGAAGAGAAAAAAAGCAACACCCAATGTAGAAAGATATAAAAGTATATAAAAACAGAAATTTTGGCTAACAGATTCAGAGATATGCCACAATGCATTGTTATGAATTTAATGTACTGCAAGCTCAAGTTCTGAGTTAGAAAGCTTGGCACAGAAAAATACTCTAGAAATAGAAAGCTTATCAGACTAGAGTTAAATAAGCAGATTATAAACTGGTGTTGACATTTAATTACAAAAGAAGTGTTAAAATCCATTGAAATGAAAATCACGGGTGATTTGAACTTTCTCAAAAAAGAAAATCCTCGATTGTGTCATATCCTGGGTATGAATATAAGTATCAAACAAATTGGTTTTACCTACTTATTACAGGATAAACCACAGAAGTATGGTCATTACCCGTGTCAGGTCAGCAAAGTACGAAACAACATTTTAGTGTCATCTGTCAGACAAATTTAAGATGGGAAATAATCAGCAAAATAAGTAGACCATAAAGGAAGTGCATAACGTATCAATATAATTTTTACTGATCATATGACTTATAACAATTTTTTGGAGACAAACCTGTTGAAAGTGTAATCTGACTCATGGCCAAGGCCGACATTGCATGATGCAATCTTGTATAGGCCTAGGGGGGCAATCATTGTACAAATGTATTTAATTTATCATATTATTTTATTATGTATGCCCTATGGGCCATAGTTAACCTTGTTATGGTTAAACTCACCTTATAACTTGTAATTAACCTAAAGCCTTCTTGTTATGTCGGTTAGGTTAACTAAATTTATGTAATTGGGGTTTTGGTATTTGGTATAAATACCCCCACCACTCCATCTATTGCATTGGAGTTGTGATCCTTATCCACGGATAATACAATGATTATTTATGGTGTCGAAGGGCGCCCATCAATTTCTGTCTCTCTTTATTTTCCTTTCATCCTTTCTTCTCCACAAGCAAGGCAACCAGCCGTTGTACCACAAGCATGGTGTAGAGTTTTAAAAGAAAAGCAATCGAACAAAAATCAACAAAAACCTCCTAGAATAGTTGCAAAAGGATGTTCTCAGATTTCAAACTAGTGACACCCAGTTACCAAAGTTTATACCAACCATTGCGCCATAGCTTGACTTTGTCTCTTCGATACAAGAAACTTCATATTGAGGAGGGTCAAGGAGAGTGCATACACTGGCTCCTGCATCATACGTGGGACATGCCCTCTCAGAGTTTTATACCAAAAAGAACTACCCTTGGGGATTTGAAACTGCAACCAAGGGCCTATCAACAAAGCACCTAACAACCTAACTGCTCTCTCAGATGTGGGGGAAGTCAAAACGTGTGACAAAGGAGGCAGGACCAAAAGGAAACATAAAAAAGTGCAAAGGAGGCGTCGAACCCACGATATTGAGCAGTCAAGGGAGAGCACCTGTTGTTGCACTCCACCTCCAAATTTAAACGGAGGCCTGTGCGAAGGAGAATGGTACAGGCGTTGAGTGGAAACGACAAGCATGCGCGCAAGGGGAAAAAACAAGCTAGATTGGGGAGATTTGGACAGAGAAGGGCTTGGCACCCTATTTCAAAAAAAAAGGCCCAAGCAAAAAAAAAAAAAGTAACCCTCGGTTACCTTGAGAAATTCTTCGAAGGATGGAATATCTTTTCTGCTTTCGAGTGATGCAACTTTGTTCTTCACTCTGATACCATGTTGGAATTCACAATATTTTCCAAAAACGTTTTGAAACATACATTCACCACGATCAAATTTAAAAAAGATGCAAGAGTGATTTGAAGATAGCAATGATAAACGAGAGAGAGAGAGAGAGAGATGACACGAAAGGAATAAGGGGTGGGTGCCCATAGGCACCCCACAATATTTCACATATATTACACACTAATACAATGGATCAATCATTGGGGGTATTTATAGTGATACCAAAACCCCAATTAGAGTTAACCTCAAGCCAACATTAACTTGACTTTGAGGTTAAATAATAATAAATTACACCCTTTAATCAAGGTTATCCATAAAGATGGATTAACCATCACTAGAGTGAAATATGAAGGGTGCCCTTAAGGCTTACATAAACATGCCAGTAGGCTTACATTAAGGATGCCTGAAGGCTTTACATGAAGAATGCCTGTAGGTTTACATATACACATACCTGTAGGCTACATTAATAGTACTCATAAGCACTTCTTCACACTTTTGGACGTGGCCTAACAAGATCAGATTACACATTTCAACACTTCTGAGGAGGAGAAACAAGTTAGAATCTTGTAAGCGATACACAAATAATTGCGAAGTTATTGTAAATACCACTATGTGGTCATAATGTGATACGGGTGGAGGCCTGTTTCAATCCCATATAACCCATTTAGGAAAAAAATTAAAAGATATAAAAATATTAGAAATTTACCCAAAATAACATTTTTAAATAAACAAATTTGAGTCATTGGTTTTCTCATTATTAATTATAAAAAAAATGAATTCTACCATTTGAAACTACTTTTTCTTGAAAATAAGAATTTGTCGGGTTGTTCCATCAACATTGTAAGAGTTGATGAATGTTGGATTAATTGTTTAAGATAAAGCATTAAGCATTCTATGGAGAACTGGTCCTTCCACTATTTATTGGAATCTATTGCTTGAAATTAACAAAATTTTCAAAAACAATTCTAAGAATCATATCCAAGTTTGGATTTGCATTGTTGCAAGAAAGTGTTTATAGGCATGGTGCTTATCATGAGAAGTATCAAGTATGGAAAAAGATATGCTGGCCTCTTGGTTACGAGATTTGAACATACATGCAAAGGTGATTTTCAACAATGGAGTTTACAAAAAGGATCTACCTCGATTTATGGTAAAATTAAAATGTCCAAAAGTTGGGTTTATCAAACTTATTTTCAATAGTGTTTCCAAACGAAACCCTAGGAAAGCTGGTGGAGGTGGTGTTTTACGAAATAATGAAGTCAAAATTGTCCTCACCTACTCAGATACTCAGAATCATATGGAAATTTAGTGGATAAACATGCAAAGGCTATGGCACTTCTTATAAGGATCAAGATTGACATTGAAAAAGGATGGAGATATATTTCAATTGAGGAGGATTCATAGGTTAATACTAATGCCGTCAAGAAAATTGGACATGGGGATTGCATCAACAATAGCATTATTTTTTATGACCATCAACTATTGATGGAAGCAGTATCTTTAAAATGTTAGCATATCTATAGAAAAGGAAACAAGGTTGCAAATAATTTAGCCAATCGAGATGTTGATCTTCCAGATTCTTGGAACACTTGGAGCACTGAAAAGGAGCTGATGAAGTTCAGTCAAACAAATGACTTTGAACCTGAGAGTTCATAATCTTTGACAGGGGAAGCATGATGGATGTTACTTGCTACATGCACAAGCCACATGAATACTCAAAATGCATGAGCTATTTTTTATTTTGTTGGACTTAACTATGACTTTCTATTTTAGGAGTGGAAGTGTTAATCTATAAATAGCTTTTTCTTATTCTTAGCAGATGGATAAGATTTGCATGTGAATTCTATTTATTTGTCTGAAAATTCTTGAGAAGCATCTACTCATAAATATATGTAAAAGAAACACTATAAAAGAGGCAGGGTGGAGATAAGTTTTGGGATTCTTTGGATGTTATCAATAAAGAATATTTGTGCATTTGTGCTTAAGGTTTTCATTCTGCTGTGATAAATTGTGCTTTCTAAGTTTTCGACTGTGTGAAGCTTCATCACAATATTCTCTGCTAACTCAATTTTGTTTGTGCCCTTGACCCCAAGCATTATTCTTATTGATCCTGTACATATCTCTTGATATACTCATTTCTAAACTCCTAACTTCCTTTCACAGTAGAATCTAAAGTGAAAAGATTTTAAAAACAAAAGACACTTGTAAATGAACCAAACGTCACAAAAAGAACAAAAAAATATTATCTGTCTCTGACATCCATTCAAATTGATATTGTGAGTGATATGCAAGAATCCTTAAAAGAATCAAGCAAGGTTAAACATAAGAGTTCCTCTATAGGACAATATGAGAAAAGACGAAGGGAAAGAAATGGACAAGTCCAATAAACATTCAAAAAGCACAAGAGTTCCAGAAACATGTTAAGCATGAAGCCTGTGAAAAGCAATAAAAGGCAGGAGAAGCCAAAGACTTCTAAAGCCAAAAGATAATGCCCTCACACAGAGATGATGAAATAAAGGGTAAGACTGTGGGATGGAAGCAATACAATGGATTCAAAAAAATACTGGAATGCGTTGCAATAAAGCATCAGATATACAGAGAAAAACAACACTGGAATATCCCTTTCAAACAAGTGGATCGTTTGGGAAATTTGAGTAGAAAAATTTCTTACTGCCAAGCATAAGAACAAACAAAAAACAACAAACTATGAATAGAGAGAATGAGTACAAAAGGGTGTCTCAAGCAGGTAAACAGAGCACCAATAAAAGCATCAAAATAAAGGTCCACAACTGAATGGTGACTCAACTCCAAGTTTAAAAACCTCATTGTAAGAAGTGTTTAATAAGAGCAGGACAAAGTAACAAAAAGTATATTTTACCTATATATTTTGTCAAGACTATGGATGCCATTCATTTTCACATGTCTAACTGAGACAATGAAAAAGTTAATGAAGATGGGCCAAGATGGAATCAGAGAGATTAGAGATTAGAAGCTATTGCTCACATGAGAGAGTAACTGTGCTTTCTTAAAACAGCAAACTTTTGAACAACTATCAAAGATATTTTGGACTAATATGGACTCATTTGCAATACAGGATACACATCACCTTTTTTCCAAAAAATAGCTGTATGCTGTGACTATGCTCAAAATTAACCATTTTTCAGGGTGTGAGTTCCAGCCATTGAAGTCCCTCAGAAACCTTACTGAAAAAATAGCATGTATTTTTTATTTTCCCCTCCAAAGAATAAAATTGTTCCCTATTTTATAATTTTTAATACACATGATAATAGTCTCCAAACATAGTTCTATAGTCATAGTGTGAATATTGCAGATAAATATAACAGATAATAAAGAAATGGATAAGACACCCTCTATCTATGACGTTAACGCTGAGATTAAGGGAAAAATAGCAAACATGCACAAAATAACATAGGGACATTTAACAAGACACCTTACAAGGCAGGTGATGTGCCATCCAAGAATTTGTCTTTCTCTAACACATTTAATCAGAATTTAAATTAACTCCAGTCAGCCATTATATGGATTCATCACAGAAGTTGTACGAAAAAACGAGAAGCAGTAATAAAACCATATGTAGACAATCCTTGAGAGGTTATATTCCAATAAAAAATAAAACTAGCTATCATGCAGAAGATTTGGGACTAGGAAAGTAGAGTAAGCTTGATAAAAGTGATCGTACCTCTGTACCAACAGGTCTTTTTGACTCTTTCAATTCACTTAGGGTATAGTCCATTGGGTCCCAACTCTCTCCTCGTGGTGGAATAAGCCTGGAGTCCCAAGAAACAAAGAAGATGTCCCCGTCAAGATCACTTCCTGAAGCTTCATTAGGATGAGGTCTATCACCTTTTTGTGGGAAAACTAAACAATCAACTAAATGATGTAACCCAGAAGCATCAATTGCTTCTAAAACTCGGACATCACCAGGATGTAAGCAAGGATTCTTGGCCACAATCACTTTTCCTTTTATAACTCTTGGACTCATTTTCTTTTCACTAAAGCTTAAACCGTCTTGGAGAAAGCAGCCCTCCAAGGGAGAACTTGAAACTTGTATGAAACATTGGCCATATTCTAGCTCTCCTATTTCATCCAAACAGCCCATTAACCATCTACCGTCAGGGACAAAGATCCTACATTTCTTCAAAAGCTCTTCTAATTGGACTGCTCTTATAGAAAAGAGCATATCTTTTAAGTGTGGTTCTGTTTGTGGGTTAAAACCAGCACTTAGCATTATAGCAGCAGTGTTTTGTAGATCTCCTGTGTATGATGTGGTTAATATATCAAATGCCACTTCAACATTATCAATCATTTTACTAAGTTTATCCACCATAGAAACTAGTAACTCATAGAAAGTACTGTCAGGAACCAACAGAGCTGACAGCAAAGTAATTATCTGCCTGTTCAGAAAGCAGGGCAGGAAACGTGTCCAAGTGATAACTTCAAGCATGTCATGATGAGATTCAAACTTTTTCATGCTGTGCCTCAGTGAAAGTTTATGCTTGCTTCCAGGTTCTTCTGACCAAGTTGCAACCACACCTTTGTAGCCACCATACCGGATCTGATAGGCTGATGGAGGGTTGATATTCAATTGCAATTTCTGAGCAACTTCCATAGCAAGACCTGGTGTGATCTTTCCTATACCATCTGAGAAATCATATCCATTCCTTTTAATGTCCTCAAGATTTTCATCAACATATTTCCTTTGAACTTTTACCGTGCAGTAAGTGGAAGAAAAACATTGACCCATTCTTGCGGCATGCTTGGCAACATTGTGTCTAGGAAAGACACCCATCCACCTCTTAATGTCTTGTACACCAATATCTTTTGCATCAGCAAAGAACCATGCAGACCGATCTCTCAACTGATTAGAAGAAAATGCCAGAAATGAATAAATGCGCCCACATACTTCAAAACCATTCTGTAGGATTTGCTTCACTCGCCTATAAATAGCAGTCCTATGTGCAGGGGAGCTAGTGGAAACCTCTTTAACAATAGGTGCTATAGGCACAGTTAATACCATTGAGGACATGGCTTCCATGCTATCATCCATGAAAGTTACTCGCAGAAATCTATCGGCATATCTTTTGAAATGCCTTATGACTCGGTTTGAAAGTTCTACTTCTGGAGGAAGACAGCAGGCCTTTGTAGGAGTGATTATCAATCTCCTCACCTCTACTGTTTCCTCAGGAATCTTTGGGGCATTCAGAAGCTTTGGGTTCTTTGAGATCCAACTAAGCACAGTTTGAAGTCTTCCCACGGCATCAAAAATTGGGTTCTGGTATGAAAGCATGTGATTCAGTGCAGGAGTGGACAGTGTGTTGGATGTGACCATTGGACTCAACAACTTATAGAATTCAGGAGTTAATCTGTGGTAATTCAGAATGCCCTTGTGCACAAGAGCGTTCAGCAGGAACATGGTATCAAACTGCAATTTGCGGCGAGGCGGCAGGACAAAAAAAAATCCTTTTCTTGGAACCTCGGGCTCATTCCGACATCCCAATTGAGAAGGCTTTTCATCTAGCAAGCGGTGCTGTCTGAAGTACTCTCTGGCATTTTCCATGGTATGACCAAAACGAGGAGAAAGTCCAATCCTATAGACCAAGCACCTCCCCACTGCATTGTTGGAAGTGAAGTCCAAGGTTCGAACCCACGGATCATCGTCATCCAATAAAGGAAAACAACAATTCTCATAAATATCATCATCTGCAGTTCTGTAGTATATCCCAGGGGGGACCCAAAGCTGTAGAACCATGACATAATTCCCTCTATCATTCAAAAACCTCACACTCCTAATGTCTCTCACAAGCAACTCAATCTTGAAGTCACACTTTATGAGAGTATCCTTGCCAATATCTTGCAGAGCAAACACCTGATCCCTACTGAAGAAAATCCTGCATTTGTTATCAAAGGGGTCTACTTGAAAATCCACCCCAGAACTAGGCCCCCGCCAGGCCACCAAAAACTCCTCGAGGCTGAACAACGACCCAATTTCGACCGTTACAGGGGAAAACCTAAGGGGTTTAATGGTTCTTCTTCTCTGCATTCTAGAGGAGGTTTCGGTACCCACCTTGACCTTGAGGGCGTTGCCGTTGAGTGAAAGCCTCCCCCGCTCGGCAAGCTTGACGGCCTCCTTGACGGCAGCCGGAGCCGCAAAGTGCACAAAGGCATGTGGCGGCATCCTCGCTTGGTTATGGACCATGTAGTTGCGGCTGTTTACAAACTTGGGGAATGAATACGGAGGAGTCCATGATGTCTTCAGTCTGCATCTCCACACCATCCCCACCTCGCTTTCCAAGAATTCTGCAAGCTCCTTGGCTGTTACGCCTTCTCCGAATCCTCCCAAGCTTATCTGCGTCGGCTCCATTGCTGCACTTCAACAATTCTTCTTGGCACCCGCTCATTCATAATATGCTCACAGATCAATCATGCGCATGTTCAGTAAATTTTTCCAATCCTGCGTGCAGAGGTAAGCATTCCTCAACGATGTTGATGACGATAGAGATTTAAGCTTCGCCCTCACTTTCACATGTCGACAGGCGTACTATGGGGCAGCTGATGGTTCGCTTCTGTCAGTATTGCCCATGTCTTTCGACGACCAAGGGTAGAAGAAGTTGCCACTTTCCACTGTCCGGGAATCCCTACAGGCACTAAAGCCAAGAATGGCTATAATTTTTTCTTCGCAATCAACATAACATTAGAATTTGGATTGGCTTCAATGAACATATGCAATGAATCCGCGCGGCTGCTTGACTTTTGTCCCCACGAGGGGCTACAAAAAGATAGAATGCCTTGTCACCAAATACGGAGGGAAAAGCTTGAGATTGCAACCCCATTTGGGAGTAGCCTATAGCAAAACGGCACCTCTCAGAAAGAGTTCATTATCAATGAAACACACCAAAATAAATAGAAAGTTGGGGCCTGGTGAGAACACTTGGTAAGATGGAAATTTTGTGGATATCTATGGAGAACAGGTCTAGAGTTTATAGGGTCTATAGTTAAAGAAAATAATATAATTATATTAATAGAAATATATGAACATGATGGATGTAAGATTTTTATATTGTAAAGGACACAAAAAGATATCAATATAGAATACAGTAGTAGAAGATGGAAAAGGATATGGAAGGATAATAATACTAATAAAAGAGTTTTGAGGTAGATTTGTACAAGTTGAGGAAGAAGACCTAAATAAACAATATATATGAATTTTTGTGGATATCTATGGAGAAAAGGTCTTGACCTTAGGGTTCATAGCTAAAGAAAATGATTAATTATACTAATAGAAAGGCATGAACATGATGGATGCAAGATTCCATATTGTAAAGGATACAAAAAGATATCAATATAGAATAAAGGAAGAGAAGATGGTAAAGAATATGGAGGGGTAATAATACTAATAAAAGAGTCTTGAGGTAGACTCATACAAGTTGAGAAAGAAGATCCAAATAAACAATATATATGGATTAGAATCATAAATAATGACAAATTGATTAGCATTGCAACTTGTTATTTTGCTCCACAATAATCAAAATTTTATAAGAAACATGGCTTAGATCATGAGGATCCATATATGGCATTGGCAAAAGACATCATAGAATATAACAAGCTTGGAGAGGTGGTTTTAGTAGGTGACTTTGATGTAAGGATGACAAATAAACAAGAAAGCTCTTTAAAGATCAATGAAGGCATAGATGATAATCTGCTATGGCTAGAAGGTGAGGTGGATCATCATTGGTTAAGGTCTTCAGATGACAATCAAGGACCCATCACACATTATAAAAAAGAACTTCTCAAACTATGTAGCATACAGGGATTAATCATCTGCAATGGCATAAGCATATGGTAAAATTTTGGAAAATATACTTGTCAAACACATAATGGACACAATGTAGTTGATTATGTTATTTGCTCATCAAACTTCATTTCAAGGATAAAAGATCTAGAAATTGAAGCATTTCCCATGGAGCTAAAATTTTATCACAACTCAACGTACATAAAGATCCAAATGCAAGAAAGTGGGCAAGAAGAAGATCTTTAAGTAACTAAAGAAAAGACAACAGGAAACATCTCTATGACAAAGAAAAAATAGAAAACTTTTAAAACATCACTCAAGTAGATTATTCAAAGAGAGAAAAGAAAGAGGACAAATATTTTCAAACTTATACTTTTGATAGCAATAAACTTATGGATATAATCAAAGAGTCCTTGGAATCATGCAAAAAGTTGAAATCTAAGAAAAGAAAACTTGAAAGCTTCCTTTTAAATCTATGGTATGATGAAGAATGCAAAGCAATAAGGAGTACCTTGAAAGAACTAGGCAAAGAGAAAACAGATAGCAAGATATATATATATATATATATATATATATATATATATATATATATATATATATATATATATATATATATAACAAAAAAGAAAAAATACATAAGAGCAAGGCAAAAAGAGTTGATATATCTTGCAAAGCATAACCCTAGACAATTTTGAAGAGCTATAACAAAGCAAAAGACACAAAAAAACAATATCACAAGTGAATAATGGTTACAATATGCTAAGAAATTATATGAGAGAAACCAAGAAAAATATACCCCTCCTATAATTAACATTGAAAGATGTGAAGGAGGGCATTAAGAAAATAGCAAGAGGTAAAGCTTAATATATAGATGGTTTGCAGGCTAAACATATCAAGCGTGGGATTGACATCTTAGCACCACATATACAAAATATTTTGAATGGCATCATTAAAGGAGGCTTTCCATTAGAATGGATAACCAACCTAGTCATACCATTGCATAAAAATGGAGACACCAACAATCCTTCAAATTACCACACCATCATGATTAATTGTTTAGTAGCATCATAGAAACCAAAAAAAATCAGTGGACAAAAAATCAAGGAAAGAGGGCAATAGTGGAAGCAAGGTTTAGACCAAAGTACTTAACAATAGATCATTGCATTACTTTAAGGCACCTAATAGAGAGGATATGGAATAAAAAAGGAGAAGTTTATTGTTGTTTTATGGACTTTAAAAAGGCTTTTGACACAATACCTAGAGGTAAATTATAGAAAATAATGGAAGAATTGGCATACCAACCAACTACAGAGTAGTTGTACATAGACTATATGAGCATGTGGTGGTATAAATTAAAACTCCATAACACAAATGACATTCATGAGGTGCCTACACATACTTGGAATACAAACTAACAAAAAAGACACCATTTAGTTGGGCATGAGTAAGATAGAGAAGATAACCTACCAAAGACCAAGATATAATAGCATCAACTAAAGGACACCAATAATTAGCTCAAAGTTTTACCCTAAAAACAAATGAGGTAGGAATTGACTTACAATCGTCCATCTATAAACACTATAGAAGATGTAAGTCATACTAAGGATTAAAAAAAAAAATCCTTGTAGATTGAACTATTTAAGTTTAAAAAAATAATGAAATAGATCCAAATCTATTATCTAAAATAAATTTTAAAAATATAACTTTGGTAGTTGTGTAAAACCACTTTACATCCAAGAGCAAGTCTTAAACTCTAATTAGATTCAATATCCCAATGTTTTTAGTAAAACAACCTCTAGAAGAGATCAACTCCTATAAAACATTCCCTAAATTAATCTCTTGAAAATGAAAGATAGAATCATGGTGATACATAAAAAATAAAAATTGCTTCCTTCACGTAGAATCTATCCATTGAAAATTGAATAAAGTAAGATTGCTCACTTCTTAGCTATGATTGTGATAGCACAAAGAATTATTATTTTTTTATTAGATGGACGAAGGAGTTTTGAAAGGATCTCCAAACCTTGTACAAAAGTTACTAATCCCCACCCAAAAAGAGGGAGCTGAAATTACTTACATCCGGTAATAATCAAGGAATGACCAATCAGAGGAGTTACCCTTTCCAAAGCCAAACCAGTACATAGGTAAGATCATACATAATTTAAAACTTAAAACAAATTGAAACCAAATCAGGATGTCAAAGATAACCAACCGAACACAGATCAGTAGCAGGACCTGAACCACGAACCGAGCCATGCACCAGTCCCATTCTTCCCCATGAGGTCGTTGCTTTCCCAGGCCTGCCAGCCCATCAAGGCAAGAATTTATTCCACATTGGAGATTGTGGCTTGCAAGGAGGAAACAATAGCTTGGAGATATGAAATTTGGTACAAAAACCCAAAATCAACAAGCACCCCCAAGTTTTACAACCAAGTCATCAACAACAACTCGACCAGAGCGGAGCAAAGGTTAATTGTGTATGAGGTAATTATTGATAGAAGCAATATCCATCGGGAAATTATCCTACCACACCACTAAACCATTCTCAATAACTCATTTGTTAGCCAATAGATCGATCGCTCGATTACCTTCCTTGTATGTATGCTTAAACTGAACCTCTTCCAAATTTTGGATGTATCTTTGAACTTCCAGAAGAAGGTTTGAAATAGTCCAGGTAGGAGATTGAGTCCCTCTTGCCATATTTATAATATTAAGAGAGTCCCCTTCAATGATTAGTTTCCTGCAACTTACAAAATCCAATAGAGAAAATCCTTGGAACAGGGCCTTGGCTTCAATGAAGTGACTGGTTTGATGGCCCAAATTATCAACAAAGGCTAAAATTATCAAGCCATCATGGTTCCTTACAATCCCTCCAATACCTACAGGACCCGGATTCCCTTTAGATGCACCATCGAAATTCAACTTCAGCCAACCAATTGGAGGTGGCTCCCACTTAACCCTAGCTCTATCCGGAGGCACAACAGGTCTGACTAGTTGAGGATTGACATTGAATCCAAGAGATCTCTCCACTGATTGTTCTTGCTCTACAGTCACAACATTCAAATTTAGGGTTCTAATGTTCTCCACAAAAAAAGAAATCATCGACAAAGCCACAACTTTAGCCGAATAAGTAGCATCCTTAAACGCCCTTGAGTTTCTTTCCTTCCAAATCCACCACCAGATATGAGGAAGGCTGAATTTCTAAAACCAACGAAGGTGGAGAGACAGGAAGGGAGAAACCCATTGGTTCAACACATCCTCTAGGTTATTCAAAAACACCCATTAGATGTTCAAATGTTTGATTAAGTAGCTTAAAACCTCCTACGAGAAAGGACAACTAAAAAGAATATGGAGCGAGGATTCCTTCACATTTTTGCACAAGAAACAAGCATTAGGTAAAATCATACCTCTTTTTTAAGATTGTCTAAAGTTAGAAATTTTCCTTGTACGGCCAACCAGAAGAAAATGTTGATTTTCGAAGTCAGTCCTTTCAGCCAAATTTTATCTATCGAAAACCAAGGATCAAAAGGACCATCTATTGCTAAATAAGTTGATTTGATAGAGAATTTCCCATCCTTCTCTAATATCCAAATGAATCTATCCAGAATTTCTCTTCTAGGAATTATAATCCATTTAATGATATTGAAAATTTCATCAAATGCCCTCCTTTCCTCCACCAAAAGTCCTAGGAAGTCAAATGGTTTCCATCGAGGGCGGTCTTCAATCCTTTCAATGAAATCACAAACCTTATTCCCCTAGAAATGATCTATAATTGGTTTGACTAAAGCTAGCTTTGATCTTGACTCCAGTGGAACCTCAATCACCCACACGTCACTCTAGAAGTCGATAAACCTGCCATCTCCCAAACACCACCTACCCCCTCTATGGATATTCGATTTGCACCGTATTAGGCTAGACCAAAAAGCTAAACCTTGGAGGGGTAATGGGTCTCTAATAAATTATTTCCCATTATTTAGTATTTGACTTTGATAATATCAACCCCACTTTCTCCTCTTGAACCAGTCTCCAACCCTGCTTGGCAACAAGAGCTTTGTTCATGGATTTCAATCTTCTAAGGCTTAAACCACCCTCCTTCTTGTTGCATACTTGGTCTTACGCCACTATATGAAATTTATTTTTCTCACTTTCTCCTAAACAATGAAATGAGCATTGGATATGTTCTATTCTTTCAATAATCTTACTCGAGATTCAAAATAGAGAAAGGAAATATACCAAGATGCTTTGAAGGGTGGCCTTAACTAACATCACTTTTCTTGCTTGGCTTAGGAGAGCCCCTTTCTAGCTTGCAAGCTTTCTCTAAATATGCTCCAAAAACCATTGGCATCCCTAGGTAGGTAGAAGGGAGAGACCCAATATTACATCCCAAAATATTCGCAATCCTCAACTACCTTGTTGGAGGAGTATTGAAGAAAAAATAACACTTTTCCTAAAATTAACCTTCTAACCCGTCGCCTATTCATAATCTTCCATAATACTTCTGATTGATTTTGCTTGCAAAATTGAAGCTTGAAAGGACATAAGAGTATCATCGATAAACTGATGATGGGATATGGGACTGATGGGCGCATCCGACTTAAGGCCTACAATAGAATAATCAGCTTTGATGGCCCACCCCAGATATTTTTCCAGCAAAATAAAAAGGTACGGGGACAACGAATCTCCTTAATGAATTCCCCTGCAGGTCCTTAAATATCCCACTAGAGATCCATTCACCAGAACTAAGAACTTGTCTTAAGAGACACATGATTTGATCAAACTTATCCACTCCTGACTAAAGCCAAATTTATGCAAGACTTTGAAGAGAAACTCCCAATAAACCCTATTGTAAGCTTTGTTCATATCTAGCTTGATCAAGGTCCTAGAAATATCGCTTTTGGTCGCCAAATGGATGATTTCATGGACTACAATAATTCCATCCAGAATTTGCCTCCCAGCCACAAAATTTCTCTACGAGATATCGATGATGCCTGGTAATAAAAGTTTCAATATGTTCGCCAAGGTATTCGTCAAAATTTTAAAAATAGTATTGCACAGACTGATAGGCCTATAAGCTGCAAAATCCTTAACATTAGTTGTTAGGGATAAGCACCAAAAACGTAGAGTTGACATCTTAAGGGATCCGTTTCGAAGACTGAACATCTTTGATGGCATCACAGATCTTCAGCCCCAAAATGCCAAAAATTCTAAAAAAATATTGGGGAAAACCCATTAGGTCCCGACACTTTGAGCCTGTCCATTGCAAAAACTACTTTACTGATTTCATCATCAATACATTTCGAAATCCATCATTGTTTTACTGTTATTACCTCATTGTAGGCTCTAGGAAAGGATGGATCTTTAAGAATTCTCCTTAGAAATATAGAGGTAAAGGGGTCTAAGGCTTCCAGGTATATTTTAATGGCTTCTTTTTCTAACATGACGTATCACCACTTAGGTATACAACCTAAAGAACCTATCATTGAATTATCTCATGGCTTCATTAGGTTCTTTACAGATAGAGATAAACTGATTTAGTACCATAACTGGGTCAACTAGTTTTCCAAAATGGCTAAGACATGTTGTTTCTAGTTGAGCTCAAGAAGTGAGAACTTAGAGGTAAGTGGATGTACCAATCAAATGCAACCTCATCTAATGTGTATGCAAACAACCTATAAGAAACATCTTCACGCATAATTTGTAAATAAATTAAAATATCCTTGTATCTATGAATATGTTCCTCAACTGAGGCCACATCATGCCTAAAATGAGGTAAATATTCTTCTACACCTTCAGGGATTTTATGGGTAGGAATGTTTAATTGACAATAATAACCACCTATACAGGATGCAAATCCTACCATTGTTGGAGTAAACATTGTCATTAGTGGACCTTAAAGAATAGAACTTTAGTACCAATTTTTTTAGTCAGAGAAAATACCTTGCAAATAAGCATGAAATGACTAACAATTTTCAAATGTTTAACATATAGATCATCATGTTCATCAACCAAAAGATATGCATCAATTAAACCATGACATTAAAGAACATTCTCCAATTTGCAAAAGGTTAGCATCAGTACATCATGAATGTGATCACATGTCAACAAAAGCTCGTTAATCAAGACCAATGCCTTCAAATAACCCTTTCAAATAACAATGAACAAGTTAGCATCTACCACATCGATAAAATAACCAATTCAAGCCCTCCTAGCACCAAAATATTGCGTGATAATTTTTCCCAATTGCAAAACTACACTCACAGTTAGGATTTTTATTAGAAAACCCTCTCTTACAAAGAAATATAAATTTCTCCAAGGTTCCTTTTACTTAATGTGTGCTTATATGCTTGGGAAAAGATGTCAAATAAGTGCTAGAATACCTTAGTGATTTGCAAGCAACTGTTAACAAGGGGCCTATGTTGGTATTACTTTATTATGCTATGCTATTGATTGTTCATGAAACTTAAAAGAAAATGTAAATGTGATTGGCCCTCATATGACCATGATGAAAAGTGATTTAATTCCTTTTATCTTGAAGTATTTTAGATAGATTTTATCTTCTTTTGTTAAGCATATTTTAACAAATTTTATTTGTTAAACTTTGCTTTAAGCATGAAAGAAAAGACTAAAATCTATCTCTGAAATATGAACATGAAATGATGAGTGGATTCATTTTATCCTGCTTGGTGAATGGATTTTATGTTGCTTTGAGCATGAAATAAAATCATCTAAATGACTAGCTTTGAAAAATATAGTCTTTGGAATGCCATATAAATTACCCCTCTTATATGAAATTGTAATTTTCATAAAAAGAAGTTAATTTATTGCTTGAAAAGCAAAAGTGCAAAACTTGAAAATTCTGATTCTCCTTTAAACTATGAAATCATGTAAAGCTTCTAAAATTATAAAATTCCCTTTTAAAATGTAAACTTTATATAATTTTGGAATTTTGAATTTGCTTCAAAATAAAATCAAAACTGCTCTAAATGAAACTTTAAAGCTTATTCATGGAATCCGTGCATCTCTTTTTTGGATTTTAATTTTTTTCGTATTTTTTATTTTATTTGCAGGAGTTTTAAAAAAATGAAAAAGAAAAGGTTAGAAAAATAAGGAAAAATAAAATGAAATAAAACAAGTATTGTAACTTTGAAATTCCCCACAAACCCTGCAAACATTAGTATTCTGCATAAAAACTAGCATTAAAGTTATCCATCTTCACGCAATCTAACCTTCAATGAGGTGCAATATTCTAAGGAAAATGTGCAATATATTAAATATTAGAGATGAATCTACCATTAAAATGCATAAAAACTCACTTAATTTCCAATATATTAGCAATAAAAATATTTTCAAAATTGAATACATATGCAGAATACCATGCCCTAAATTGACATCTAATGGTGAAATGGTGCAGAGCAAAAACTTGGGAGGAATAACTCCAAGACAATCCAACTCCAAACCCTCTGGTTTCACACCTAAAATTCTACCCAAAATTTTTCCAGCCTTTGTTATTTGGCTTCGATGACCATTTAAAATTTCCATCCACAGACTCTTCATTCTCTCTTTTTTTGCTTCAACACTACGTCCCTTCCCCTTCATTTGTTTCATAATGCTTCCTCTACAAATTGTTCTAATATTTTGCTTTAAAAGAGTTGTAATGTATGATTTTAATAATACTCGTCTTTGTCTTCTTTGGTGGAATTCACAACCATTTAAATATACCTCTTACCTACTGCTTAAAACTCGTTGTTGACTTCCTTCATCTCATAATGACTTAATATTGCATTATAGGGTTTGTAACCACATAATTTAAAAAATTTCATTCACACGGGTATGGGCATAGCTAATTCTATCTCCTCCATACATATCCAACATGTTCAATATTTTCATTAATCTTTATTACCTCCACCACGTTTTCTGCTTTATGAAATCGTTTTTCTTGTTCAGCCCACCAACTCCTTTGGTAACGTATTTTACCTTCAATTGTAACCACAAGCCCTCCTTTGCTATAATATCTCAGTCCTTCCCTATGTCACGCACGCTATTTTATCCATTCTCTAAAAATAAATTCATTGTGTGGTCATATCTTAACTTATTTGTTAGTATGGCCAGCGTGTGAAATGATGTAACATTGGTCGACGGGCTTTGGAATGTACATATAGTGTAACACCATATGAAATGACCACAAGGGCAATCCTAGAAAATTTGAAGCCATGATCATAACGTCTTTGGACAGGGCACCATATCCCACCCATAGAAGGTTGGAGACGAAAGCGAACAAGGACAAGTTAAAGGGTATTAACTCCGCGCTCTTGATCTTCAACACCGACCTAATAACAGAGAGCGAGGCACCATAGAGCATGATAGTCGACACCATCCCCGTAGTACCAACAAGGAGTTGCTTCAGCTTGTTGTTGTGCATTGCCAAAATACAAACCCCCGTAATAGCTCAAAAAACCATGAGCATACCCACAACCATCCTCACTATTTTTTACTTTGATTGTTTGCAGGGCTAAGGTGAGAAAAAATGACAATGAAGGCGCATTCGAGAATGATCCCAAAGCTGTTGATGACCATCAACACTATGTTCCTCAATGTAGAAGCCTGAGATATTTTATTGGTGGTGAACCTTATGCTATTATTTTTCCTGTCATCTCACTACATTTTTTGACCAACTTAAGAACCTTTACAATGAAGATAGTGTTACCGCAATTTACTTCAATAAAATATCTGCCACCCTTGACAAACATAGTTCACTTGCCATCTCCATTTTCATGTCTTGTAGATAAACGTACTTTCCATATAGAGCAGCATCCATGGGAGATATAATAGCGAGTTCAAAGAGGGACATCCTTCCCAGATGACAAATCCAACACCTATAATTTTATAGCGATAATATGAATTATGTTAGGTTAATATTCATTCATCCAACGATCCAAGGATCGAATCTGCTTGAAGAATCATCACTTTCTCTACGCAGGTCCTCTAGTATCCACGCTGGGTGATAAAACATGGTTTAACATATCTCACTTCTTACGTAATCTATGCCCAAGTGCTTAGTGTGACATTAAATGACGTAAACATGGCCTTCCACTGCTTGCGAAGGTCCCACTGTGATAGTGTGCCCATTGAAAGCGTAGTATTGGTGAACCCTGTGAAATTAAGGACTAGATGAGTTGTAGCCAAGTGCTACGCTCCACCCACCTGGCTCAGCTTCTAACTGCAATGACCTCCTCTTCGTTCATGGCTTCTTACTCCCACACAATCTGGTCCAATGATGCTCACATTGTTGCCTAAAAAGAATTTGCAACAGTATTTGGAAGTCGATGACATCCTTGTGCATCATTGCATTCGTCATAAAATCAATAGAAAATAGCCTGTCACTTCCCAAGAATGTTGGAAATCTCCACGAACCTCAAGTCGATCTAGGAGATGCATGTCTTGATATTATTTTATTTTTTATTGCACGTCCTCGCTAGTCTACGTCATCTATGTTGTCTCCACGTGAGTGGTCCATGGTAGTCCTACGTGGTTCGGCCCTGCTCCCTAGTCATTAGCTTGGTTCTTCTACCATAGTGTATGATGATTGAATGCTTTTGGGGTCCTGCACGAACAACACCTTTATGAAACATGCCATAACACAAAGACATAGATTAAAATATTAAAGCCAAAAATAGATCAAACTTTTCTAAATAATATTATCAAAAACTTTCTAATATAACAAAGATAAAGCCTAAATTACTTTGTGACCAACATCCTAATAAAACCCAACTTCCTAATAAACAAACTTTTTGAATGCCTTATTCAAACCTATATATATATACACGCACACACATATATATTTTCCTTTTATTTTTATTTTTCATTTTTATTTATTTTTTATTATTATTTTTTATTTTATTTTTATTTTATTTTTATTTCATTTATTTTTAATTTATTTTATTTTATTGTTTTAAATTTGATTTGGTTAATTTTAATTATTTGAATTAATTTAATTCAAAATATTAAAATTATCCCAAAACATTAAAACCTACCCAACTCACTAAACATATAAAAAAAAAACCAAAAGGAGACTTTAACCAACCAATAACCTATATTACAAGGTCATGGGTAGGGACTCATCAAAAATATCACTCAAATAAGACCAAAAAACTCCCAAAAACTCAAAATTAAAGGTGGGTCCCCAAATTTGGGGTATGTTGTGGAATGGCCACAATAGGGCATAAATATTTGAGATTATCCATTTAAATATTGATTCCTTGGAACAAAACATGATGCTAATCACTCGATTAGATATGAACATAGTCAACCCATCAATGGTTTTAGGGTCCCACATGCACAAGAGACCCCCTGAGGCATCGTTAGCCGAGTTAGCTATGAACTCAACCTCCTTCCAAACCTTCCTCTTAACTATTTTAGCACTACTACTATCCATTTTTGTTTCCTGTAGAAAAATTATATCTAGTTTAAAATCCATTATGATGGATTCCAATGCACGATGTTTAGGTAGCCCATTAAGGCCCCTAATGTTCCATGATAAAATTTTCATTTACAATTATTGGAAAGAAAACCCCCATCCTTAGATTGGGGGGATTTCCAGAATGAATCTAGCTTCAGTTGATTACCTTTTGTATCTTTTTCCTTTTCAAACATGATCTTATATTGAACTCCATATGCAATATTAGCTTCTACCTCTCTACTTCTTTGAGATTTATTGGATGGTTTGCCTACCTTCCTTGGAATTCCCATGTCAATCGGGCGCTTGCGCAAGCTTCTGGTTTTAGGACACAACATCCTTACCCCTGATGAACCTTCACCAGAGGTGTATTTAACATATCCAAAGGGGGATTTGACATCACCTAAAATTGGGAGGCCCATTTTCAACTCCATATTCTAAGGATATCCCTCTCCCACATGAGGGTCTTCAGAGCCATCTTGCTCAGCCTCCTCTAAGTTTAGGCATTGAAAAGAGTTTTGGAGAAACTCCTTATGGATTGGAGTCTCAGAAGTTAAATCTTTATTTTTGAGCACTGGCAGACTGAAATAAGTACTTCCTAAGATCATACACCCCCTTTCTCCATCGCCTAAAGCTATTTGTTGAATATATTCCTCAATAAATTTCTTCAGACCAGAAGCCTCACCTGAGGGACCTATAGAACCAGATCCCACCTTCTTTTCCATGAGCTGGTATTGGTTTTGCTTTGGATTCATTTTCTTCTAGTTCTACTTGAAATGGGCCTTCCTATTTTGGATCGGACATGAGCTAGGGATATGGCAAAACTTATTACAGATCAAACATTTCACTGATCGATTCTCATATATAATAGGTTGAATCCATGGCCCAAACTTTGAAAGTAGATTAATGTGATCCATAATATTAGCTTTAGGGTCCGCCATAACACACATACGAGAAAATACTAATCTGGATTTGGCCCTAGTTGTTGAGTCGATTAGGACTAGTTCACCTATGGATTTAGCTATGCCTCTGAGAATATCATTATGCCAAGGTGAAAAGGTAGATCTGGTAATCTGATCCACATTGGAACTAGATTTTATTTTTTGGATTATGGGATTAAAATTGGGTCCCCATTTCTACAGAAAGAGTCCCCTCTTTCTAAAGAACCAGGGTCCACCCAAAATCTTCTTTGAATCCTTCTCACAGTTAAGCTTAATAAGGAAGAAACCATTGGAAGCTGCCACAATGTCTAGAGCTCCCTTAGGATTCCACTTAACCAGGGCCTAATGTCTTATGGCATCAATGTTGGGCCTCCTCCATTGAAATTTTCGAACCAGGTTCCAAGAACCCTCTTCCATGGTGATGGACAAAAGCTCATATGAAAATAGTAAAATGTCCTCAGAAGGAAACAGGTCAAATAGAACTAGCAACTTTACAATAATAGAACCAAAAGTGGTAGCCACAACATATGAACACTTACTTGGAGATGAAAATTTCCCTAGGGATTGGAACCCACCTGAAGATCCGATAGGTGGAGCCCCAAGGGCCACTAATTTAGAAGAAATCACGACTACTCCAACCACATCATATCACACATATTTTACTCAAGCACAATGACTAGAATTATTCAAATGAATACACCATATGACAAAATCCTTACAACTAATACAACAAATAGAGGGTTATTGCCACAATATCTCATTAAGAAGTTGTGGAATAGGAGTACAGATATGGTTGTATTCAAGGGCTTGAAAGTCATAAATTTATAGAGGAATGAAAATTACACAAGTATCCTAAATACATAAGGGAATAAAAATCTAACTTACTACTACTTATAGCCTATTGGCTTAAGATCTTATGAGAAAATCTTATAAACTACCATTCAAAATGTTGTAACAAATTTTAACCATAAATATTGGATCAATAATTAAATTTTCCTTTGTATTAGTTGCTCTCGTGTTGGATAATCTCTTTGGAATCTTTTGACCTAACATTAGGAATTGAGTTCTACCACCTTAGCTTATCACTAGTTTAAGAATCATAATTCAATGTCATTCCTTTTGCATGTTCTATTTAATCTTGAGTTATTGGTTCATGTAGCTTTGCATATGTCATGTAATTATTTTTTCTCTTCATAGTATTTTAGAATAAAAGATTTAGTTATAGGTGATAAATATTAAATAGCCCATATTTGCATAATAATGCACTTTGTATCATATCAATTGCTAATCAAATTGTGAAATTGACTACTTTATTTTTTTTATTTGAATATTACAATTCTAGGTATTTTCTAATGTTTAATTTTGAAGGTGAACACTTTTATAAAATAAATGTTGTAAACAATAGAAGTCTACCACCTATAAAATATTTGAAATATGTTGAATATTGCTTATTTTCCACCAAGATATGCCATGGATATAATTTTAGAGTGGATAGAGCACATTACTTATAAAAATGAGGTTGTGGGTTCAATTCTTTTCAATTGCATTGAATAACAAATAAACTTGCCTTGAGTGGAGACTTACTCATGCCTAGTCCATGGTTGATCAAAACTTTTCTCCACCATAATCAATCCACAATTTTTGTTGAGGGGATCTCATCCATGTCATGGTTGAAGAGAACAATCCACAACCTTGATTGAAACTTTGCTTTCCCATGCACTAATTCAATAAATAGGTGATCAATTTATCACTTAGTTTCACCTCTCACCAAAGAATACAAATTTCTCAATGAAGGTCAATCAAAGTTTTATTGGTCAACTAGGACCTTTGCAACATAGCCAATATTTACATTGGCTTGAAATCTTAGAATAATGATGATATTATTTAACTTATCAATTGGTTTAACACTATGCTATTTGTTTCATAACTATTGGTTTTAAAATCCATCCAAGGTTATAATAGACTACTACACTCTCTATCTATCTATATAATACACAATAAGTATTTTGATGGAGGATACAGTACCTTCCTTGTAAAGAAGAGGTTATGAAATCATATACAGTTAAATATATTAAATAACAAAGAAAATTCTCATTAGTGAACCCTCACTTGTGCCTCATCTAAAATCCTTCCACATGGTTTATCAAATCTTTGGTTCATTATAATCAAGCCGCACTTTTTATTGAGAGAGGGGATCCCAATTGCATCATGGTGGAAAAGGCTCTATCATAGTTTAAGATTGATAACAACATACTAACAACACATGAATTAATACACTTTGATCTCTACTAAACAAAAATATATGTCATTACTGTTGGATATCTTGAAAGTATATATTTAAATGTGCGAGGAATTTCTGAATGGGTTGCTATATAAGTTTATTTTAATTCTAAAATCAATGAATAAATGAATTAGTATTATGGGTTGTAAACCTTTTTAATTATTTTGAATGAGGCTCCAAAGTTTTTCCCAGATCACGACAAGGATTGAATTAGAGATATCTTATATCTCTTTGTCTCTTTACCATTATATTAGAAGCTTTAAATAGGATTCTAAGTAAGGCCATAGTAATAGGCATTTATAGGTAATCAAATTAGCTCAAGGTGAAAACCTTATGAACTCATTAACAATTCATATAAATGTATTGGTAATGGCCCATATGATAAGTAAGAAATTTAAAAAATGCATATATCATTTGTGATTATGATCTAGCCTTATGGAGTGCCATCAACAAAAGGGAATTGTTTTTTTAAATATGAATGACCATTGCAGGTATGTTTTGCAATAAAATAAGGTTTTCAATAAGGTATTCATCCTAATATATATTTTAAAATTATTTTACTTCAATTATAAATGAGATGTAACTAATGGTCATTATCAGTGTATATGGTTAGAAATAAATTATCAAGTTAGAAGAAGAAGTGGATCTTTTTTCAATAAGTTTACACAAGTTTTTATGAGAGGTCCCGGTCCCCTCATACTAAGTGGGGTTTGAACCTTGGACCTCTCAAAGAAAGAATAAGAAGTGGATTTTTTTTTTTACTGGATAATAAGGGGTTGTACTCGGGTCCCCCACCCTTGAAAAATTACAACTCTCTTCTTTAGAGCTTGAGATATTACAAAGAGATACACTTCTCATATCAATTGAGATGCTATAGCTAGAAACCTAAAACATTTTACATAAAATGTTTGAATTCTAGATTTTTATTTTTTGGATATTTTCAACTTTTTGTATGAATACAAATATTCTAGAATTTAGCATCCTTCTTGACATTTTTCTATAGTAGTCTTCACAATACCAAAAATTCACCTCTACTATATATGCCTTGCATCTTAGTAGAGTAATATTTCAAAAAAATCACATTATCATAGTTCACTTTACCTAATATGGATTGCTAGTTTCCTTCCTCACTGAAGTCCTAGCCCTTCATTGCTCTTACCATCATCCGAACCCTAGCTGAAAAATATTTGCAATTTCATTTTTTACGACTTGAAAAATTGTCACTACCCTTGTTCTAGATGGTTGGATTCACAGGATCATATCTTCCTCAATATTACTTGAATTCTTTCATATGACCACTAATTTTAAAGCTATTCAAATTCTGCACAAGTTTGTCCAAGAATCAACTGAATTGGATAATCCTTCGCGAAGATATGGCTCCTAAAAGATTAGATATTTTCTAGAAAAAACCCTAATGCTTTGCGAAGATAATGAACCTAAGAGGGTTTTTGTGAGTAAAATTTTCCTCACTTAGTCATAAGAAGAAGTGGATCTTGTTAGCAAGAAGACCTATATTTGTTCATTAACTCTTATGGATCTTCCAACTTATTAGTTTTAATATTACCCTCCCCAATTAGAGTGGTAGAAGAGATGGAGGTAAAATAAAAATTTTCTTCTTACAAAATATAGGTGAGACCTAAAAACTTATCTTTAGTGGAATGGATATGAATTTGTATATTGAAAAATACGGGGTAATTAGAATTTGTAAAATAGCCCTAGCTAATTTGGCACTTAATATCAATATATCTTCAAAGGTGTATTCTAAAGGATTCTAAATATGATATAAAATGTTACAAAGGAAGTACCTAGATGAAATGGATGGGAAAATAATTTTTACTACTATAAACCTTTATAAGGGTTTAAAACTTTGGAAAATAGTATAGTTAAATGTAGAGGCATCTTTCTCAAAGGAATTTTTTTGAAGGTTGAAATTGGAGAAAATGCGAATTTTGGGAAGATACATGGATGACTGAGAAGATACAATGAAGAATTCACTCAAGAGAACTTGGAATTATAAGGTTAAATATTATTTTTTCTATCGATTTAGATAGAGTGCCTTTAGTGAGAGAGTTTTGAAGAATATCTTAATGCTTCCCAACATGTTAGACAAAGTTGTAAAAGATGAAAATTGGTTCTTAACTAGTAATCAACCTTCATAGGGTGAAAAAATGGATAGGATGATATAGAATTATGTAGGATATTGGGTTATTCTATAAAATAAAGATGTTAGATACTTGTTGAATTTATAATCTAATTTATGGTCAAGAGCCAACATTGTACAATATATTGAATAGGCCTAAGGGCATTTCATTATGCAATGTATTTATTACTTTGTAATATTTTATTATGCAAGTCTAATGGGCCATGGATAACCTTGTTATAGTTAAACCTGATTTAATATTTATAATTAATCTAAATTCCACTTATTATGTCATCTCAAGTTAAACTTTATGATGTAATTTAGGGTTTTGGTATTGCTATAAATACCCCCCCATACTCCTCATTTCTTGTCAAAGTGTTGTGCAATGTTATCTAAAAATAGTATAATATTTGAGTGTATGTTTTGATTCTATTCATTTCTAGAAAGAATTGTAAGTGCCACCATGGTATCAAAGCAAGTATGGAGTAGCTCCACTTGGTCATGTAGGTAGTTTATTTGGAGACTTCGATTTTCTTCTAAAATATTGGACGAATATATCTTCAAAGCTTCACAAGTTTTTTTACATAAGAAGCAGAGAAGAAATATTATTTTCTCCATTTAAGATATTTCTAAATATTTGCATAGAAAACTTATTTTGTCTTTTAGATCTTCCTTGAATCTTCTCCAAGACCAATATCATAGTAAAATAAAGGAGAATAATTTGAAATTCAAACTAAGTTTTGGCTCCTTCATTTTGGCATACATAGGATGGTTTGTGTAGGCCTTGATCATGTTAGCCACGGATGCAAATTGTAGTGCTATGGCTACTCTTCATAGGGAGCAATCACCTTACGTACAATATCACAAAGATACTAAGGTGGCTAATAGGAGTGGGAAGGTGCTCTATGCAAGAGGTCATGGGGTCAAACTATGATCTTGCCTTTTTATGTAATAAGACAATTTTGAGATAAGATGGAGTACCTTAGATGTTGGTCATGATAGAGTAGGTAGTCTGATTGGTCAACTAAGCATAATATTAGGCCTACATGGCATATGGTTTAGGGTTCAAACCACACTTTTTAGTAGTGAAAAATGCTTCTCTTAGAGCCACTAGTGTTCTTCATGTAGGTGTCGTGGCATTGATACCAAGGGGGCACATAGCCTGATCAATCACTGTTCCCTGAGTAAGTTGTTAGCACCTTCAAGGTCCTTAAGTTGAATTCATGGGAGGCACCTTCTATGATATTATTCCATCACTTTTCTATAGAGTAAAGGTTAGACAAAGGTATCCAATATTTGTGAGATTCAAGTTGGAGTCTTGTCCATGGTAAGGTCTATTGAGCATAATAGAGGTTTGGTTGATGTGGTGGTTGACTATTGTAGAATATGGCATTGTTTGGTACATGCTAATGTATCCCCATGGTACCTTAATGGTACACATGTAAATATTTAATATATTAGGGTTGATTATATACTTTAGACGAGTGATTTATATTTTACTTTAATGTAAGTGTCAATGTGTTGAATATGCACAAGTGTCTTGTATGTAAGTTTGAAATATGTAAAGTGAGTATGTGCACACGTCTTATATTAGCAATGCTTGTAGGATATTAAGAGTCATGTAGAAGTGTGCAAGTTTCATAGAGTCAAGTATGCATATAATAAGAGAATGAAGAGTCTAGTATACAAGTGACAAGATAAGAAGCCAAAGATGAATAGGAAAGGTCATATATTCCAGATATGTGACGAGTGCAATAGATAAGTATTGAAGAGTCATATTACTATGGCTATATTATGGAGACAAAGCTCCATACAATTAAAGGGAAAATGATCTGTAACAATCACCACATAACAAGAATTGATAATAAATCTTGTATACATATTTTTGAGCAATTTATATTGCAAGTTTTCTTCATGTATGTACATGAATGATTTTATCTATTTTACATTCATATTTGATATTATAAGTGAATGTTATTTCATTATTATACTGGCCTAGATATATATTTTATTGTTCACATATATAATTCTACTCTTTCTTATTGATATTTTGACCTATAATATTGTTGGCTTATTTAATTTTGGATATGAGATATTTTGAGATATTTAGTCTTAAAAGCCAACAGTGGTATCAAAGCTACTACTTACCTCTATCCATTTTTATAGAGTTATAATATTAGATTCTTTCCACTTTGAAAGTAGTGAAGACTTGGACTCTATTTTGAAGGTCTTATTGAGTAGATATTAAGGGGATAGATAATAGTGTAGACACCTAAAATGTGTTATCATGAGGAGACTCCCTTTAACTCACATTATTCATCTTGGGCAGCCTTGGAGCTAATTCAATGATTTTCCCCAGCTATAGGTAAAATTTCCCCATGGGAAGCCTGATCATCTTGGGTCAAGAGAGTCTTAGGATCATAATAATCTCAGGTCGAGATAGTCCTACAAAACCAAAATTAAAAAAATAATAATAGGTAGCGAACTTCCTACCAGTGCCATGCCTGATTTACTATCAGTGCCAAATTCCCTACAGGTTGCAGTTTCACCTACCACCTGTAGTCATTTGGTGGTAGTCAATTAGGATACCCTTTATTAATACTTGCCCCATTTTTTGCTTGCCCTAGAGCCTATAGAATGGCACAACCTCCACCCTATTTTAGATATAAATAATTTGAACACCAATTCAATGAAGTGCTACCAAAATAAATCACCATGCTTTCCTGCTTCCAAACTCAATGTTGTTGGATGACCATATAGGATTTGAAGCTACACTTTTCTCTCTCGCATGATCATTCCTATTACACCATTGGTTAGTTGCACCTTCACACTCGCTCTTAGAATCACCAAAAATATATCAATAATACGTCCTCGCGTCATCTCAAATGTTTTGCAAACTTGGTTATGCCAAAGCGCAGGCTCATGATAGCGACCATATCACCCCGAGACAATTTGTAGATGAAACCGTCTCGACCCGAAATGGTCTCGGTTAGGTGACTGGTTTTTATATTTTTAGTGCATCTTAGCTTAGATTTGTGTATTTCATGTTCTTAAATTAGTTTATATTCACATTACCAAATGCATGCATATATATTTCATCTACTTTCACATATCCTGATTTAACACGGGTCCAACATTGGTAGACCCTTCATATGCTATTGATCCACTTTCATTTGCTTTATGTGCAAGTTATAGGCTTCTAGGATAGCAAAATATTTTGGATCCAACCCTTACATAGTGCTCATAAGGAAACCTGCTCCCTCGACATTGTGTTGGTATGAAGATCTATGTATTGCACCTAAGATTCCATCTGATGAAAAGGGGAACACCCCTATAGTATTCATTGTATCACCAAGGAAATCCCTCAATGAGATACTCTTGTAACACGCTGAAAAGATAAATTAATAAAAGATTCATTTTATTTGTTAATCATTGTGTTTCAGTTTCATATCTTGTTTGTACGGTGCAAAATTTCTTGCTTTCAAATGGTGATCATGGTGGGACCCTTGGGTCTCCCTTTTTCATCATTTATTATTTTGTTACATTAGAAAAATAACTAATTTTTGCTTATTTTTTGTGATTGCAGGTACTCAAACTTAACCATATTAGGTTGAGACTATCCATGTGTTACTACCATCTCAGGTCGAGATGATCCTTATTAAAAGGTAGAACAATCGCATGGCTACAAAATCCACATCGAATGAAAGGCTTTTAGGTTAGGGTTTCATCTCTCATGATCATTTCTATTATATTTCATATTTTGAAAAGAAAAATAAAATAGAAAAAGATAATATATATATAAATATATATATATAAATATATATATATAAATATATATATATATAAATATATATATATATATATATATATATATATATATATATATATATATATATATATATATATATATATAGCAAAGTTGTATGCATTTCTAGTTTTTAAGTCTATCAAACTATGACCGTATTAGGTCAAGATGGTCCCTACCTATGATTATCTTAGGTCGATATGCTCTCCTATCTATGATCATCTCAATTTGAGAAGATCTTTGTGTGCATCATTGTTTTCTTGCATTGTTGCTTGATAAAAAGGACAGATCTTCATGTAGTGAAAATAAATGTATTTTTGCTTCATAGTTTGCATTGTTGCGTGCTCTCTAATTTTATTTTAGCAATAAAAGGAATTCACACACTCATGAGGCACTTCAACATTGGTAAGGTTGGATTTCATAACCAACCCCCAATCAAGATTAGCGACGTTGAAATTCATCTCCTTCTACCAGCTCACCCCTTAATCACCATAGTAACCCCTGTGAGTGGTTTTTCAGATTTCATCATTGAGAAGCCCCCTAATTTTTTGTGCATCCTAAAGTAGGTTAGGTTTAGATGCCCTTTTACCATGAGGCTTAGTAATTTGTGGAACACAATTATCATTTGTATCCAAGCACACTCGAGTGTGAAGTGAAAGCCTAGTTGGGCAAGTAGTAGGATTTAGACATTGTGACCCCTCCTTGGGGGGTATTTATTATTCCTATAGTATTACATATCACCTAATCATCCTTGACAGGGGTTGTGTGTAAGCTACCTTTCTATAGAATTTATTTTATCCACATTAGTCTTTTAGGAATGAAAAAAAAAACAAAAAAAAAACACATTGCTTGTTTGCTTTTGTTTGCTCTATGTGCGTAGTTTAGAAAGTGTACACCATTTGCCTAGATTATGGTTCTGACATGCAGTCAAGATCAATAATGAGTGAACACTATTGAGCCAAAATGAGTCATGGATAACTTTCAAATTGATCCATAGGATATTATTATACCTAAGTGGCAATATGCTCCTTAGGATTTGAACATCATTAATCATACCACTAACCCTGAAATGTCAGATGTCATCACTTAGAATCCACCTACAGGTCTTGATTATGATCATGATATGGATTATCTGGACCAGACCACCTTACATGTTTTTTAAAGGGACAACTACCTTCAAGATAAAGCACTTAGGTATTCCTTACCATGAATTCACATCTTGGCTAGACCTATAACTCCATTTGATCAAGATCAAGAGTACACCCTATACCAAGATGAGGATGCTCAAGCTACCATAGTTTAGCACCCCTGGATGAATTGTGCCTCTGATCATGTAGACATGTACACCATTTGAGGTCATAAAAAGCCTTCTATGTTGGCTCATGGAGTGATGGAGGGTGATCCTAATTATCCCTCTACATCATACAATCAATAGCCTAGTCAGGCACAATGCACTTCGGTGCCACCTTATTATATGGAACCCATCTTGCACCACTAATATCAAGTCAATGCTACCTCTCATGACCTTGGAAAATACGTTATCAATATTCTCAAGATAAAAGCACAAACCACACCCACCCACATTTCCAACACACATGTGAACCACCCTCACACAGTTGACCAATTGAATCCATATGATCAGGCACCCAGGCCTAACCTTGATTACCAACAATAATTGCATTAAGTAATGCACCAAAGGTTGCCCATGCTTGTGCATGAGAGGTAACCTATCCAACATCAAACACCTCACCTAACGCAATACCATAATATTCCCCCTCAACCAAATCAAAACCTCCCACCTTGCCCACATCCAAATCCACTTTGCACCCAACATCATAGACCACCGCCCATTCATCATCAAGAACCTCATTCACCCCAAAAATACCAATATCAATAGGAATATGAGACCCATGAAGAACCACAACTAGAATATCAGGAACAATATGATACATATCCTAATTTAAATTATGGTGAAATACCTATTGATAACACTTATCCACCACAACCTCAACACTAAAACCTATGGCTTCCATCTCATCAAGGAAAAAGGTGAGTGAACCACATCATATCATTGGAAGCCTACAAATTTTTGATTGACTGCATTAATTCATTGAAAAAATAAATCTTAGGTGCAAGTTACCAAAAGTCTACCTTGCGATAGCTTAGCAATTAACCTTTGCATCCATTGGTTCCATCACCTCCATATCCACCTCACTTTGAGATGCCAAAACTAGATAAGTTCAAAGGTGAAGAAGATACACAAGAGCATGTGAGCAGCTTCATAAACAATTGCTTTCATCTTTAAGATAGTGATCCCTTAATGTTAAGAATATTTCTCATCATGCTTGCTAAGGGTGCTTTGGAGTGGTACAATAATTTGCCATGCCATAGCATATATACCTTTTAATAATTGGCTAATGCATTCTTGGAACACTTTACCTTTAGCATCAAGAAGAAGGCTACCTTGAATGACTTGTATAACCTTCATCAATTTGAAGATGATCTTGTCATGGACTATGGAAATAAGTGGAGAGCAATCATTATAAAATTGCCCTTCACACTATCCATAATGGAGCTTACTTGGATGTTCACTCGAAGTTGCTCAAAATAGATTTCACTCTTATTGCAACTTCAATAATATTGGACATTCAAGGAAGCCCTAGCTCAAGCCAAGGTCATTGAGGACATCAAGGTCCAAGAAGGAGATATCAAGCTCTACAAAAAGACATGGTCTAACAAGAATTCTAAGGGGAATGAAACCCAAAAATAGGCAACTCCAGTGGACCAAGTCATTTTGAGTATTCCTAGGCCCTCAAAACATGCCTCAACCACCAAATTATCAAGCATAATTGCCACCCATGCAATATCACCCTCAACAACTGCAAATGCAACTACCCATGCAACTAAGGCACCCACCTTGCTAATAAAATTTATTACTGGAATATTTGGTGAATGTATTTAATAAATTGTGTGAGGCACACGCAATCACTCTCCCTAAAATTCATTCACATGATCCAAATCAATCAAAACCTAGAAATTACAGGGAGGATTGGTATTGCATCTATCACAGGAAAAAGGATCATGAAATTTAGTCAAGCTACTCCTTCAAGAATCTAGAGTAGGACATGATAGAAAGGCAAGTAATTCAAATCGATAATCCTCTTATCTTGAATAATTAAAACATGGGGGTCTACCAAGATCCCTTACCTCAACGTAGAACAACCACCACACTGACCATCATAAATGAACAAGTAAAGCAGGTCAATCAAGTGCATGCCACCCACCTAACCAAGGCTTTTTGGGGATGATAAATATTATAACAAGGAATTGACGATATCCAATGCAAACCACACCAACTGTGGATCCATCCAACGTCCCTTCCATGTCATAGGTACCTCCACACAAAAATATAATCATACCAACTCCACCCTATCTAGTGCTCATGCTAAGAAATAGACTTACACAAAGTCTAAAAATAGCATCAATAAAACTCTCCATCTATGAGCTAATCCAACAATCAACTCCACATCATGAAGCTCTAATGGAGATTTTAAAATTGATTGAATTGCAACCCCAGGATCCCAATGCTTTTGCCAACTTTGTGGGACAAATTCAATATTGCAAAGAGCCTACAATAACTTTTCATGATCATGAGATTAAGACAATACCTATTGAAATACCTGATCCACCACTGCACATCATGGCTAGTGTGGATGGGTTACCTACAAATATGTCTTGATCTATACTAGCTCATCAATCAACATCATCACCACCTCCACCCTCAAACATCTCAACCTTCCACCTTCCCACATCGCATCATCCACTTTCACCCTTCGAGCCTTCAATGACGCATTGTGTTCCACCATTGGGATAGTGGTCCTTCCTATTTAGGTTGGACTAAAATTTATTCACACACTATACCATGTTCTGGAAGGGACCATGTAGTACAATCTCCTACTTGGCTACCCTTGGATCTGAGATATGAAGTGTGTACCTTCAATATTGCACCAATGTATCAAATATGTGCATGAAGGTCAAGTGCATTGCATCCTTCAAAACCTGGAACCATTTAAATTCTATCACATGGTCTCACATCCTTATGAGTCCACTCTACCATCAACTCATCTGGATATTTGACAAAACCATCCCATAAAGCATCCAAATCATTCATCAAAGGCATCCATGCCTTCATCATCGTAACCATCACCACAATCACAATCATTAGTTTTCCTAGGAATCCCTTCTCATCCATCATACCCTCCCATGAGGAACCTAGAGAAGGCACCCATGTCATCACCTTCATGTCCACCCTCACTAACTCATGCATCCACACCTCAACCATCCAATCCACCCCCCACACCTTTGATTTCAACCATATCTACCACATCCACCCATACCTCCACCATATGGGAAGAATCGTCATCTACCACATACATTCCATCACAACCCACACCACCATCATCATCTTCCCCATTGCCACAAGTCATAATTCACATGACCAATCTGGGTATAGGGGAGTATTCAGTGCAAGATGTCACATTCATCCCCTTATAGAGTCAATCAGGGACTTTGGTAGACCTCGCAATGCATCACTACCCATAGGTACCATCATCCCTCTTGGGTCCTTCCCAAGCCAAACAATTTTTTTTCTATGGTGGCATTGATGCCTCCACAGACACCCCTCTTATACTGGAAGAGGAGGAGCTATTTCAAGCAAATATTGATTATCTTTCGAACCCGTCCTTTGCATTGTGATACTTTTATTGCTACAATTGGCATGAAATGACTTAGGTCGATATGAGCAAGGTCCCTAGACCCCTCTAGAACCACATTACCAATTACCAATAGATAAGTTAGGGTTGGGATACTCCATTTGAATGCCTGATGAGCTACTTGTAGATTCCCTTCAACACCTTAACTTAGGCCTTGAGGGAGATATTGATGGCAATGAGTATGTTGATCCTGGCCATACTCATTTGCTTAGAGATCATCTACAAATCACTACTTTATTTGTTAATGATTATGACTGGTCAAATGAGGAGTCAAAATATGATTGTGAGGCCTTATCTATTGCCTCTTCTAGCTTAGAAGAAGAATCCTCCCCCATTGAGCCTCTCACAAATCTAGATGAATTCTATCTTCATCTATTTCCTAGGTAGCTACCCATTTGGTGCCAACTTCTCCCACTCAAGGATTTGATCATCCCTATTCCACATAGAGCACACCCCATCATTCCCATTCCACCCCAACCACCTCCTCCACATTTGCACCCACCTATATTTAACCACCTATTTCCACCTGAGAATGGAGTTCATCTACCATCCATCAATATGATCTCCATTGATCTCACCATGCCACTCATCTACCCAAGTAACCCTTCCTAATATTTACCTCTCAATCCTGAGGCTATTGATTTTGATTGCATTGCTATCCAAATTTCACCCAATGAGTTCCTTTCCCTTTGAGAACATGCTATAGTCATATCATTTGGCATCACAACCAACCTTAGCAGTTCTCCAAGCTAAGATAGAGTCAAAAGACACATCCAACTATTTCAATCTAGTTGACGATATCCACCTGATCCCTACTCCTCATCAATTGGAAGAGGGATCCCACATGTTGATAGAAGAGATGATAGACATTGACATCAACACTGATCCTAAACATCCTTAGATTTTGAAATTGGGAAAAAGTATCTCAGAGATAGAACATGCTACTTATACCACTCTTCTAAAAGAAAAAGAGAAGTTTTTGCATGGTCATACAAGGATATGCCTGGGCTGGACCTGAATCTAGTGGTCCATAATTTGATGCTCGATCTAGCGATCAAACTAGTCAAGCAAAAAATTTGCAAACTACATCCAACAATCACATTAATGATAAAATATGAATTACAAAAACTACTGGATGCAGGCTTCATCCAACCCATTGACTATCCTGAATGGGTGTCCAATATGGTACATGTTAAGAAACTAAATGGGGGGATTCACATATGCACTGATTTTCAAGATCTTAATAGAGTGAGCCCCAAGGATGAATTTCTCCTTCTTAACATTGATACACTCATAGAAAACACTACTAGTCATGCAATGCTTTCCCTCATGGATGATTTTTTAGGCTATAATAAAATTTGCATCAATCTTGATGATCAAGCCAAAACCACTTTCACCACTCCATGGGGGACATTTTGCTACAAAGTCATGCCTTTTGGACTAAAGAATGTTGGTGCTACCTATCAACGGGTAATGACATACATTTTTCATGACTATATACACAAGATTGTTGAATATTATGTAGATGATCTATTGGCCAAATCTTTATTGTGTGGTGATCATATCAATGTTCTATGAAAGGTCTTCGATCGCCTACTAGAGCATAATGTGCGATTGAATCCTAAGAGTGTGTTTTTAGTATAACATCTAGAAAGCTTTTAGGTTTCATCATGTCTAAGTAAGGCATCAAAGTTGACCCAAAAATATTGAAGTAATCTTAAAAATTCTTCCCCCTCACCAATATTAAGTAGCTTCGCAACTTACAAGGAAAGATACAAGCCATATGATATTTCATCGTGCAACTATCGAAAAAATGTTGACCATTCAATCATCTTCTATAGAAAGGGGTGACGTTCAATTGGGATCAAGATTTCCAAAAGGTCTTTGAGGATATAAAATAATACTTGGATTCTATGCCAGTATTATCTCCTCCATGACCTGGTGTGCCTTTTCTAATATACATTTTTGTAATTAACATTACCTTAGGGACTGTGTTGGCCCAAAATAACAAGGCAAATAAGAAGAAATCTATTTATTACATTAGTTACACCTTTGTCTCTTACAAATTTAAATACGCTTATGTCAAGAATATTTGCTTAGCGATGGTATTTACCACTAAGAAACTTCATCATTACATGATAAATAGACCAATGTATGTTATCTCCAAGGAAAACCCTTTGTGATATATGATGAGTTGTACATATCATAATAGTTGAACCGCAAAGTGGATCATGCTTTTGATGGAGTTTGAACTTGAATTCATTGGATAAAAATCTATCAAAGGTCAAGTCATAGTAGACCAACTAGCGGAAGCACCTCTTCTCGATGATAAGCCTATTATAATCGATCTATCGAATGATGCAATATTTGCATTATCTAGCTTGAAAGAGCTAGAAGAACCAGAGCATAAAGTTGACCTCACGCTGTTCTTTGATGGTTCTAAGTGTGAGCAAGGGGGTGGTGCTAGAATTATGTTTTTCACACTGTAAGGGGCTCCTATTCCCCTTTCATTCAAACTCAATTTTCCATGCACCAATAACAATGCTGAGTATGAAGCCCTCCTTTTGGGTCTTCAAATGGCTCTCACCATGAATATCAAGAGACTTAACATCTTTGGTGACTCCTTGCTCATTGTTAACCAAGTAAAAGAGATATATCAGTGCAAATACTCAATCTTGAAATCATACAAGACCCTTGTGGACAAATTGCTTGCTAAGTTTGAGTGGTATGACATCGAGGCAATCCCTCGTTCCTCCAACTATTTTGTAGATACAATGGCTTCCTTGGGAGCCCTAATTCCACAAAACCCTTCAAATGATATCACCACCATTCATGTCAAAATGCTCTCTCAATCTGCAATTTTGTGAGACACTTCTAAAGAAGAGTAAAGCATCCACATGGTACAAATTGAACCATACCAAGATTGGTTCTCTCAAATTCAAGACTTCTTGAAATTTGCTTCCTAGAGATCATTGATCCCGCAAGGTCCTTATGATAATGTCACAAACATTTATCTTAAGGTCCTCTCTCAATATGCATTCCTACGAGATGTTTCTAGAGAGGAGCAAGATATTCATTTAGTCCAAGATGAGCCTTATCAATACTGGTTCTCACAAATTCAATATTTCTTGAAGCTTGGTAGCCCTTCTACGAGCTTGTTGCATGCTTCCAAATGAATGTTTAAGCAAAGAGCAACTAGATATGTCTTTATAGGAGATATATTGTACCATCAAAGTTATGATGGCCTCCTTCTTCAATGCTTAGATCCCCAAGAGTCTACTTGGGCCATTTCTCAAGCTCACGATGGTACTTGTGGTGGCCACTTCAATGGCATGGCTATCACAAAGTGCATTCTTCTCATGGGCTATTATTGGTCTATGATGGAGAGAGACTATTGCACTTATGTTAAGAGGTACATCAAGTGTCAAGCATCATGCAAATATATCACACATACCCTCGTAGGATTTACAACCAATACATTCATTATGGCCTTTTTCACAATGGGGCTTTGATCTAATTGGCAAAATATCGCCCCCATATTTAGGTCAACACACATTCATTCTAATGGCCACAAAGTATTTCACAAAATGGGTGGAAGCTATTCCCCTTACCACTACGATAGGAGCATACATTGCGGAGTTCCTACTTCATAACATCATATATCATTTTGGTATTCCATCCAAGATCATCTCGGATAATGGGCCATCATTTAAAAATAAGGATGTTCGATATTTGTGCAACAAGTATCATATCCAGCATAAATTTTCAACTCCTTATTATCCATAGACTAATGGGTAAGCAGATGCATGAAACAACATGGTTATCACCATCCTAAAGAAAATAATTAATAATAATCACAAGGATTGGCATCTTCAATTACCTCTAGCACTTTGGGCTTATAGGATAAGCATTTGAACACAAATCGGGCTAACTCCATTTTTTCTAGTATATGGCGTTGAGGCCATTATGCCCTTAGAGCTTGAAATTTTCTCATTGCACATATCATTATAAGAATTCATTGATGATGACATCATGAGATATGCTCACCTTGATCAAATTACTCTTCTTTATGAACAATGCATTAACACTCTAGAACATCTTCATGTTTATCAAGATCGTATTAAGTGAGCCTACGATACAAAGGTTCATTCTAAATAATTTCAAGTTGGTGATCTTGTCCTAAAAGAGAATCAACAAAACTCTAACTTGCCTAGCCATTTGCAGGACAAATTTACCACAAACTGGTTAGGTCCATTCATAGTACAACATAATCTAGGACTGAAAATTTATCAGTTAGCTTCACTTGAGGGTGTTGAGGAGCCTGAACCCCTTAAAATTCTCCACCTGCATGTATTCTATGCATGAAAAAATAAAAAAATATAAAAAAACAAAAATGCACAAGCACCACACATAGTTTCATTTTGCACAACATTACATTTCACTTCACATCATCATTGCATTGCACGTCACCATTTATAACACTATGCATCTCTCTTGCATCTCATTTTGTCTAGTCACATGTGTCATCATTAGACAATTTGTTCACTACACTTGCATTTGTCATTTCTTTCATTGATCATTTCATGTAGCATCACATTTGTACAATGCCATTTGTTTTGATTGAATAACACAAGCTTATACTGAGAGGGGAGGGTGAACAGTATAAGACCACTTTTTACTTTCTTTCCAAATAAATATCAATTAATTTCGTTAATTACAATAACCAAATATAGCAATGTGCATTAATAACTCAGATGGCAGTAGTAAGCAAGAGCGCAAGTCACCACACACAATTGAGACACAAGATTTAATGTGGTTCCCCCAATGTGGGGTACTCCACTAGGTAATATCCTTATAATATTTCACACAAAAATAAGGATCTTATCCAATGCAATGATTTATTTGATCTGCTCAAAGCTAGGAAATAACGAGTTCACACAGAACTTGCCCAAATATGAATAACAAGCTCACACAAAACTTGTCCAAAACTGAATAACAAGTTCACACAAAACTTATCCAAAACTGAATAACAAGCTCACATAGAACTTGTCCAAAACTGCTCTAGCAAGCTCACCAAGAACTTACCCAAATCTGCTCTAGCAAGCTCACCAAGAACTTGCCCAAAACTACTCTAGAAAGCTCACCAAGAACTTGCTCAAATCTGCTCTAGCAAGCTCACCAAGAACTTGCCCAAATTTGCTCTAGCAAGCTCACCAAGAACTTGCTCAAAATATGCTCCAACAAGCTGTACCAAAATTTTCCACAAAGTTGTCCATAAAGCTGTCCACAAAGTTGTCCATAAAGCTGTCCACAAAGCTGTCCAAAATTGTCCACAAAGATATCCAAAAACTGTCCACAAAGCTATCCCAAAACTATCCGTAAAGCTGTCCAAAAATGTCCACAAAGCTATCCCAAAACTATCCACAAAGCTGTTCCAAAACTGTCCATAAAGGCTGTCCCAAAACTATCCACAAAGGCTATCCAAAAACTATCTACAAAGGCCTTCTCAAAGGCTCAATCAATCATGCTCAAGTAGAACTCAAATCTCATCCACAAATCTATCAAGGCAAAGCTCAAAGATGAAATCCCAAAGCATGGTTCTAGAGGGTCTCGAATTTGGGGCATGTTGAGTGATAATTTTTCCCAATTGCAAAACCACACTCACATTTAGGATTTTGATTAGAAAAACCTCTTGCAAAAAAATAGAACTTTCTCCAAGGTTCCTTTTACTTAATGTGTGCTTATATGCTTGTGAATGTGTCAAACAAGTGCTAGAATACCTTAGTGCTTTGCAAGCAACTGTTAACAAAGGACTTGTGTTGGTATTACCTTATTATGCTATGCTATTGATTTTTCATGAAACTTAAAAGAAAATAAAATGTCAATGTGATTGGCCCTCATGTGACCACAATGAAAAGTGATTTAATTCATTTTATCTTGAAGTATTTTAGATAGATTTTATCTTCTTTGTAAGCAAATTTTAACAAATTTTATCTTTTGTTAAACCTTACTTTGAGCATGAAATAAAAGACTAAAATCTATCTCTGAAATATGAATCATGAAGTGATGAGTGGATTCATTTTATCCTGCTTGGTGAATGGATTTTATGTTGCTTTGAGCATGAAAAAAAACCATCTAAATGACTAGCTTGTTAGTCTTACAATGGCACTGAGAGGGGGGGTGAATCAGTGTAGTTCTTTAAACTTAAATTCACAGCTCTTAAAACTAAAATAATGAAACCTTAAAACCAGATAAAGCAAGTATCACAAGAGAACATCACACAACACAAGATTTAACGAGGTTCACCAATTTGGCTACTCCTCAAGAATGACCGCTTGGACTACCATCCAAATCCAGCCTTTGCAAAGCACCAACTTTACAATCAATTTACCAAAACCCACTGGAAGGAGCACCAACCCCTTATTTATCTACACCAATAGAAAGGAGCACCAACCCCTGATTTACCAACACCTACTGGAAGGAGCACCAACCCCTGATGCCAAGCTGCAACCTGGACTTCAATTTTGAATCTAGAAGTTTAATAAAAAAATACCTTCACTTTTACAAGACCTTGACTGGTCTATTGCTTACCCAATCTCTCTCATTGTTTATGGAATAGACACATCTTCTGCGATCTACAACCGCACTTCGCCTTCTTTGAGTCACTTCTCTATGCACCCTCTGTGCACTGTCTTCATACACTCTGTGCCCTTACAGCTACACTTTGCGTTCGTCTTCACCCTTTGCACTCTCTATGCCTTCTGCTTTCTCTACGCAATCACAGCCGCACTTGGTCAAATTTCAACCTTTTCGCTCTCTGTGCACTTTGCTCTCTCTGTGCACTCACAGATGCACTTAGGACAATTCGATACGACTCTTCACTCACTTTGCGCACTTCGCCATCATCTCATCGCTTCTGCACTTTCTGCGCTCTTACGACCACATTTCACACTTCGACATGCATTCGACGACTTATTCAACAACTCTACAATTCTCCAAATAACCCTCCTTTTATAACAATATTTTCATGATGAAAACCCTAATCTTAGTCGGCTTGCATAACAAATGTAAACCCTAATCTTAGTCGATTGTCATCGGTCTTAGTCGACTTCAACTCATGAAGATATTCGATAATTCCACCGCTCGAAGATTTCATTCGATAACAGTCCTTGTAGCCATCGCACTGACTTTTGTTCACTCTTCATATTTTAGCTACATGAATTCACTCTGTATCTGCCCCTGTAAATGTTGTAGAGATGTCGGTCCACTGTCATACTTCTCATTTTAGTTGGGTTCTTCTTCTTGTCTTGCGCACATACGACCTATCATGAAATCATGACATTTCTGCCTCTGAAGCTTCTTTTGTTGCTGTTGCCATGAAAACACAACATGTCGCGATATCATGACACTTTTTCTTTCTCTCTCTTTCTCCTTGCTTCGGACCGCGAAAATGCTACATGTCACGATATCACGACACTTTTTCTCCTTGCTCTTTCTCTTTGCATCGGACCATAAAAATACAACATGTCGCGATATCACGACACTTTTTCTCCTTGCTCTTTCTCTTAGCTTTGGCCCACGAAAATACAACATGTCACGATATCGTGACACTTTCGCCTCCGTATGCTTTCTCTATTATTTTGTCGCGATATCATGACACTTCTGCTTCCATAGACTTCAACTTTGCTTTTGTCATGATATCGTGACACTTCTGCCTTCGAAGTCTTCTTCTCTGCTTTTGTCATAAAATCGTGACACTTCTGCTTTCATACTTTACTTCTTTGCTTTTGTCGTGAAATCGTGACACTTCTACCTTTGAAGTCTTCTTCTCTGCTTTTGTCATGAAATCGCGACACTTCTTTCGTACTTTACTTCTTTGCTTTTGTCACGAAATCATGACACTTCTGCTTCTAAAGTCTTGCTTTCTGCTTTTGTCATGAAATCATGATAGTTCTGCTTTCGTACGCTTCCTCTCTTTCTTTTGTCATGAAAATGCGACATGTCGCGATATCGTGACACTTTTCAAACTTACTTTCTCTCTCCTATTTTAGTCACAAAAATGCGACATGTCACGAAATCGTGACACTTTTCCAACTTACTTTCTCTCTCCTATTTTAGTCGCGAAAATGCGACATGTCACAAAATCGCGACACTTTTCTTACTTGTTCTCTTTCTTCGAACTTGTCACGAAATCGTGACACTTTTTCCTGCTTTCTCTTTCTCTTCCAACATGTCATGAAATCATGACAGTTTTTCCACTTGCCTTTTTCTCTTCCAACATGTCACGAAATCGCGACAGTTTTTCCTCTTGCCTTTTTCTCTTCCAACATGTCACGAAATCGTGACAGTTTTTCCACTTGCCTTTTTCTCTTCCAACATGTCGCGAAATCATGACAGTTTTTCCACTTGCCTTTTTCTCTTCCAACATGTCACGAAATCATGACAGTTTTTCCTGCTTTTTCTCTCTCTTCCAACATGTCACGAAATCGCGATAGTTTTTCCTGCTTTTTCTCTCTTCCAACATGTCGCGAAATCGTGACAGTTTTTCTTGCCTGTTGTATATGTCATGATATCGCGACACTTTTCTTACTTGTCTTTTTCTTTGATCTTTTGCATATGGGCCACTTCGGTCTTCTTGGAAAATCACCGTACATACTCTGAGTAACCTTTGAACTCCTGTCTTTCGCATCTGAATAGCTTTTGAACTTCCTGTCCACTGCATCAACAGATCTATCTCGATCGTGTTGACAACAATGACAATATTGTTGCTGCACCTTGCTCAACAATCTCCCCCTTTGGAATTGTTGGCAACACATGTGCAATTTCTCGTAACTCTTCTCCCCCTTTGACAATAATACCAAAGGGCTACCGCAGACTCCCCCGAGTCCATGCACAACATTCTCGAGCAAAATTTATTACACTTAGCAAAAATCATGAACATGAGCAAAAATATAATCAAATACTTAAATGCTCCCCCCGAGAATGTGATCCCTGTAGCTAGTCAATTCTTGGGAAGTGTGACCACTCCCAATTTATTACGAAGGTACTCAAAAACTTCCTTGGGCAATGGTTTTGTGAAGATATCTGCTACTTGCTCTGTAGTTGGAACAAAATCCAACTTAACCTCACCTTCCGCAACTTTCTCCTTCAAAAAGTGATACTTGATAGCAATGTGTTTTGTGCGTGAATGCATAACCGAATTCTTGGAGATGTTAATGGCACTGGTGTTATCACACTTAACTGATATTGGCTCACTGAAGCTAATACCAAGATCTTTCAAGGTTTGTTTCATCCACAATACCTACGTACAACATGTTGTCACTGCAATATATTCTGCCTCTCATTGTCGATAAAGAAACCGACTCTTGTTTCTTACTGTGCCATGCGACCAATCTGTCTCCAAGATAGAATGCACCTCCACTGGTACTCTTCTTTTCATCTACACATCCTACCCAATCTGCATCTGAATATGAAATAAGGGTGAAGTCTTTACCTTTCGAATACCATAACCCATACTCCATAGTACCCTTGAGGTACCGAAGAATCCTCTTCATCGCTGTCACATGAGTCTCCTTGGGATTAGCCTGAAATCGTGCTACCATGCATACTGCCTACAAAATATCTGGTCTGGTAGTCGTTAGGTATAGTAAGCTCCCAATCATAGATCTGTACATGGTTTGATCAATAGGTGGAGATTTGTCATCCTTGCTCAACTTGCAACCTGTCGTCATGGGAGTGCCGGCTCCCCCCCCTCCTTTGGGATTTTTTTAACATCTCTTTCACATATTTAACTTGAGAAATAAATATGCCCTTCTTATTTTGATTAACTTGCAACCGAGGAAATACGAAAGTTCACCAATCATTGACATTTCAAATTCTTTCGCATCTTATTTGCTAAATCTTTACATGACTCATCTTTGTTACTGCCAAATATGATATCATCTTTCTTAAACCCTTGTTGAGTGAGATAGTTGTCTAGCCTTGCATACCATGCTCGGGGTGCCTGTTTCAAGCCATATATCTTCAACTTACAAACCAAGTTGGGATCATCACCAAGCTGGAAACCATCTGGCTGCTCAATATAAACCTCTTCTTCAAGCTTCCCATTCAAAAAATGTTGATTTCACATCTATCAAAAAAATTGTCAAGTGACTCACACTTGTACCAACTTTTGTCCAACACTGTACCGACACTCGCAATTTTATCGCCAACTCTATGCAAGCATCAAACACTGTACCACAACACCAACCAAATCCCTTTTTACATTTTCAACTTGGTCTATGTTTTCTACAGTCACCGCTGGTCACACCTTACTTTCAACTGTTCGAATCAGGAGACAACATTTTGTCAAACACTTCACGGCCAACTATAGTGCACCTTACTCAAACTCATACTTTCGGACCTCGGATAGGTATGATTCACAAAGCAAAGTTGCTCATCTTGATGAGCTAAACATGAATCAATAATCAGACTTCAATATTTTTCACCACAACGTCATAATAGATCTAACAATCTTCACGTCAATGTGTAGTTCAAATACACATCGCTTTTATCGAAACACATATATGCGGCTAGGGCAACATTCTTTCACTAACCAAATTATCTGAACTGTTATAATCCTTAACTTTGGACAATGGCAGTAAGAACCATCACCAAGTACAACAATGACATATAGCAATACTACCAATAATGACAACTCTCAATTTAATCACCACCCTTCACGACACTTCCACAAACAACTACATGAACTGAAAACACACTTCGACAACTATACGACAACTTCCCTGACTACTTGCCTTTCATCCTCAGGTAATCAAACAAATACATAGGAGCATTAAAATGAAACTTCAAGATTGCTCCCCCGAGGATGTGCTACCCGGAGTTGCTTAGTGCAATAGCGGAGTAGTCTCCTTCAGTCCAAGGAGACACGATTTCCTTTCTTCTATCTTTCTCCAAACTTTCTTGAACTCGGGCTTGGATTTTTCAACTACATCCCTGTTTTGCACCTTTTCGTGAACTCGAACATTTCTCTTGTGTGGTTGTCTCTTGTGCATCCTTGATGAATGATTATTTTCCTTTCTTTTATGTACATGATTTATTCCCTGTCTGTGTTGCGTTCTTTGCGTCTGATGAAATCTACTATTTTGCCTTAGATTAGATACAAAAGTGCTTGGACAAAACCTTGCTATGTGCCCATGACCATTACATTGAAAACATTGTACATAGTGTTCACTCAAAAATGCAGATGTATTTCTACCAGCATAACTCTTTGATTTATTTTTCAATCCACAATAAGTTGCCTTGTGACCATACTGGTTGCATCTGAAACAATAGCCATTAAAAGTATTATTATGAATAGAGTGAGAGTGATAGAACCTCTTTTGTTGTGGTTGCTTTGCTGTAGATCTCCTTTGATATTTTCTTCCTTTTGAAGATTCAGCTTCAAACTTTTCTTGCTTCGATCCTTCAATAGTGAACTTCTTCTTCTCTGCAGAGTTGGAAGATGAAGGTTGTTCAACTTCATATCCAAGACCACGCTTATCCGTGGAGCTTCTTTGTTGGCTTATCATTTTATCTAGCAACTCTGTGCTCTTCTCGAATTTGAGATTTGTATTGGCCTCTTCTAGTTGTTTCTTCAATAAAACAATCTCTTCCTCTTGTTTGCAACAACCAATCTCTTTCTCATTGATCTATGACCTGAGAGTTTCTTCAATCCTTTTGAGTTCTTCTACCCGTACTTTCAAACTGGTTATTATTTCATTTGCATCCTCAAGCTTTCTTGAGATTTCCTTATTCCTTTTTCTTTCTATCTTCAATTCATCCGGAGCTGCAATTAGTTCCTCTTTCAAATTTATTTCTGCATCAATTTCTTCTTCATCACATTCCTGTTCTTTTTCTGTTTCTTCTTCGAGTGTCATGAAAAGACCTCCACCTATTTCTTTTTTAGAATCATCCTCTAGGACTTCATTAACTCTCAACATATATGCCTCTATGTTCTCATCGTCATTCAACTTTAAAGCTTCGAACTGAGCTTGATGTGTTTGTAACTTGGCCTCCTTGATCTCATCATCTCCTTCATGAATACTCCTCAGTTTGTCCCATATTTCTTTTGCCATTTTACAACTCATGATCTTTACCAGTTCACTGTCTACTAATCCGCACCTGATAGCATTCTTTGCTTTTGAGTCATTCTCAAATAGATTCTTACCGACAACATCGGTTGGAGGAGTGATGGGTATTGTGTATTCATTGTCTACTGAATCCCGGATGTCGTATCCCAAAGCACAAAGATATGTCTGCATCCCGATTCTCCGGACCACGTAATTAGTTCCGTCAAACAAAGGTGCTTTATTTGATGAGAAGTCTTCAACCTTTTCTCGGTTCAATTTTCTCTTCCACAGAACTGAAACTGACTGAGATGCCCTTTTGGAGGAGGATCTATTCTTCTTACCCATTGCGTACTAATCCAAGATCAACCTTGACTGATTTAGCCTGAGAAGGGAACTTGGCTCTGATACCAATTGTTAGTCTTACAATGGCACTAAGAGGGGGGGTGAATCAGTGTAGTTCTTTAAACTTAAATTCATAGCTCTTAAAATTGAAATAATGAAACCTTAAAACCAGATAAAGCAAGTATCACAAGAGAACATCACACAACACAAGATTTAATGAGGTTCACCAATTTGGCTACTCCTCAAGAATGACTGCTTGGACTACCATCCAAATCCAGCCTTTGCAAAGCACCAACTTTACAATCAATTTACCAAGCACCCACTGGAAGGAGCACCAACCCCTTATTTATCTACACCAATAAAAAGGAGCACCAACCCCCGATTTACCAACGACCATCCTGGAAGGAGCACCAACCCCTGATGCCAAGCAGCAACCTGGACTTCAATTTTGAATCTAGAAGTTTAACAAAAAAATACCTTCGCTTTTACAAGACCTTGACTGGTCTATTGCTTACCCAATCTCTCTCACTATTTATGGAATAGACACATCTTCTATGATCTACAGCCACACTTCACCTTCTTTGAGTCGCTTCTCTATGCACCCTCTGCACATTGTATTCGTACACTCTGTGCCCTTATAGCTGCACTTTGCGTTCGTCTTCGCCCTTTGCACTCTCTGCGCCTTCTGCTTTCTCTATGCAATCATAGCTGCACTTGGTCGAATTTCAACCTCTTCGCTCTCTATGCACTTTGCTCTCTCTACGCACTCATAGATGCACTTAGGACAATTCGATATGACTCTTCACTCACTTTGCACACTTCGCCATCATCTCACCACTTCTATGCTTTCTGCGCTCTTACGACCACATTTCACACTTCGACACGCATTCGACGACTTATTCAACAACTCCACAATTCTCCAAACAACCCTCCTTTTATAACAATATTTTCATGATGAAAACCCTAATCTTAGTCAACTTGCATAACAAATGTAAACCCTAATCTTAGTCGGCTGTCATCGGTCTTAGTCGGCTTCAACTCATGAAGATATTCGATAATTCCACCGCTCGAAGATTTCATTCGGTAACAGTCCCTGTAGCCGTCGCACTGACTTTTGTTCACTCTTCATATTTTAGCTGCATGAATTCACTCTGTATCTGCCCTTGTAAATGTTGTAGAGATGTCGGTCCACTGTCATACTTCTCATTTTAGTTGGGTTCTTCTTCTTGTCTTGCGCACATACGACCTATCATGAAATCATGACATTTCTGCCTCTGAAGCTTCTTTTGTTGTTGTTGCCACAAAAACACATGTCGCGATATCATGACACTTTTTCTTTCTCTCTCTTTCTCCTTGCATCGGACCGTAAAAATGCTACATGTCACGATATCATGACACTTTTTCTCCTTGCTCTTTCTCTTTGCATCGGACTGTGAAAATACAACATGTCGCGATATCGTGACACTTTTTCTCCTTGCTCTTTCTCTTAGCTTTGGCCCACGAAAATACAACATGTCACGATATCATGACACTTTCACCTCCGTACGCTTTCTCTATTCTTTTGTCATGATATCGCGACACTTCTGCTTCCATAGACTTCGACTTTGCTTTTGTCATGAAATCACGACACTTCTGCCTTTGAAGTCTTCTTCTCTGCTTTTGTCATGAAATCATGACACTTCTGCTTTCGTACTTTACTTCTTTGCTTTTGTCATGAAATCGTGACACTTCTACCTTCGAAGTCTTCTTCTCTGCTTTTTTCATGAAATCGTGACACTTCTGCTTTCGTACTTTACTTCTTTGCTTTTTTCATGAAATCATGACACTTCTGCTTTCAAAGTCTTGCTTTCTGCTTTTGTCATGAAATCGTGACAGTTCTACTTTCGTACGCTTCCTCTCTTTCTTTTGTCATGAAAATGCGACATGTCATGATATCGCGACACTTTTCAAACTTACTTTCTCTCTCCTATTTTAGTCGCAAAAATGCGACATGTCACGAAATCGTGACACTTTTCCAACTTACTTTCTCTCTCCTATTTTAGTCGCGAAAATGCGACATGTCGCGAAATCGTGACACTTTTCTTACTTGTTCTCTTTCTTCGAACTTGTCACGAAATCGTGACACTTTTTCCTGCTTTCTCTTTCTCTTCCAACATGTCACGAAATCATGACAGTTTTTCCACTTGCCTTTTTCTCTTCCAACATGTCACGAAATCGCGACAGTTTTTCCACTTGCCTTTTTCTCTTCCAACATGTCACGAAATCGCGATAGTTTATCGTGACAGTTTTTCCTGCTTTTTCTCTCTCTTCCAACATGTCACGAAATCGTGACAGTTTTTCCACTTGCCTTTTCTCTCTTCCAACATGTCACGAAATCGCGATAATTTTTCCTGCTTTTTCTCTCTCTTCCAACATGTCGCGAAATCATGACAGTTTTTCCTGCTTTTTCTCTCTCTTCCAACATGTCGCAAAATCGTGACAGTTTTTCTTGCCTACTGTATATGTCGCGATATCGCGACACTTTTCTTACTTGTCTTTTTCTTTGATCTTTTGCATATGGGCCACTTCGGTCTTCTTGGAAAATCACCGTACATACTCCGAATAACCTTTGAACTCCTGTCTTCTGCATCTGAATAGCTTTTGAACTTCCTGTCCACTGCATCAATAGATCTATCTGACTGTGTTGACAACAATGACAATATTGTTGCTGCACCTTGCTCAACATAGCTTTGAAAAAATATAGTCTTTGGAATGCCATATAAATTACCCCTCTTTAATGAAATTGTAATTTTCATAAAGAGAAGTTAATTCATTGCTTGAAAAGCAAAAGTGCAAAACTTGAAAATTCTAATTCTCCTTTAAACTATGAAATCATGTAAAGCTTCTGAAATTACAAAATTCCCTTTTAAAATGTAAACTTTATATAGTTTTTGAATTTTGAATTTGCTTCAAAATAAAATCGAAACTGCTCTAAATGAAACTTGAAAGCTTATTCTTGTAATCCATGCATCTCTTTTTTGAATTTTAATGTTTTTTCGTATTTTTTATTTTATTTACATAAGTTTAAAAAAATGAAAAAGACAAGGTTAGAAAAATAAAGGAAAATAAAATGAAATAAAAAAAGTGTTGTAACTCTGAAATTCCCCATAGACCCTGGAAACATTAGTATTCAGCATAAAAACAACATTAAAGTGATCCATATTCATACAATCTAACCTTCAATGAGGTGCAATATTCTGAGGAAAAGGTGCAATATATTAAAAATCAAAGATGAGTCTACCATTAACATGCATAAAAAATCACTTAATTTTCAATATATTAGCAATAAAAATATTTTTAAAATTTAATATATATGCAGAATACGATGCCCTAAATTGGCATCCAATGGTGAAATAGTGCAGAGCAACAACTTGGGAGGATAAAATCCAAGACAAATCCAGCTCCAAACCGTCTGGTTTCACACCTGCAATTCTGCCCAAAAATTTTCTAGCCTTTGTTCTTTGGCTTCGATGACCATTTAAAATCTCCATCCACAAACTCTTCATTCTTTCTTTAGTTTTGCTTCAACACTGCGTACCTTCCCCTTCATTTGTTTCATAATGCTTCCTCTACAAACTGTTCTTTTAATTCACCTTAAAAGAGTTGTAACGAATGAGTTTAATAATACTCGCCTTTGTCTTATTTGGTGGAATGCACAACCATTCAAATATGCCTCTTACCTACTGCTTAAAACTCGCTGTCGACTTCCTTCATCTCATAATGACTTAATATTGCATTACAGGGTTTGTAACCACATAGTTTAAAAACTTTCATTCACATAGGTATGGGCATAGTTAATTCTATCTCCTCCATACGTAACCAACATGTTCAATATTTTCATTAATATTTATTACCTCCACCACATTTTTTGCTTTATGAAATAATTTTTCTTGTTTGGCCCACCAACTCCTTTGGTAATACCTTTTGCCTTCAATTATAACTGCAAGCCCTCCTTTACTATAATCACTCAGTACTTCCCTATGTCATGCACGCTATTTTGTCCATTATCTAAAAATAAATTCATTGTGTGGTCATATCTTAACCTATTTGTCTGTATGACCAATGTGTGAAATGGCATAATATTGGTCGATGGGCTTTAGAATGTACATATAGTGTAACACCATATGAAACAATCATAGGGGAAATCCTAGAAAATTTGAAGCCATGATTATAACATCTTTGGATAGGGCACCATATCCCACCCACAAAAGGCTGGAGATGAAAGTACACAAGGACAAGTTAAAGGGTATTAACTCTGCTCTCTTGATCTTCAACACCGACCTAATAATTAAGAGTGGGGCACCATAGAGCATGTCAGTCGACACCATCCCTGTAGTCCCAACAAGGATTTGCTTCGGCTTGTTATCATTCATTGCTAGAAAAAAAACCTTGTACTAGCTCCAAAAATCATGAGCACACCCACAACCATCCTTGCTAATTTTTACTCTAATTTTTTTGCAGGGCAAAGGTGAGAAAAAATACCAATGAAGATGCATTCAAGAATGAGCCCAAAGTTGTTGATGACCATCACCATTGTGTTCCTCCACTTAGAAGCCTAATACATTTTGTTGGTGGTGAATCTTATGCTATTATTTTTCTTGTCATCTCACTGTGTTTTTCGACCGACTTGAGAATCTTCATAATGAAGATAGTGTTGCCATGATATACTTTAATCGAATATCTACCACCCTTGACAAACATAGTCCACTTGCCATCTCCATTTCGATATCTTGTAAATAAATGTATTTCCCACATAGAGCAGTGTACATGGAAGATATAATAGTGAGTGCAAAGAGGGACATCCTTTCGAGATGATAACTCTAATACCTATAAATTTATTTCAATAATATGAATCATATCAGGTTAATGTTCATTCGTCCAACAATCCAGGGATCAAATCTACTTGGAGAATCATCACTTTCTTTGCACAGGTCCTTCAGTATCCACACTAGGTGATAACACTTGGTTTAACATCTCTTCCTTCTTGTGTAATCTACATCCAATTGCTTTGTGTGACATTGAATGGCATAAACATGGCCTTCCATTGCTCATGAAGGCCCCACTATGACAATGTGACCATCGAAAGCATAGTATTGGTGAGCCTTGTGAAATGAAGGACTAGACGAATTATAGCTGAATGCTGCACTCCACCCACCTGGCTTGGCTTCTGCCTGCAACGACCTCCTCTTTGTTCACTTCTTACTCCCATGCAGTCAGGTCCAATGATGCTTACATTATTGCCTACAAAGGATCTACGATAGTATTTGGAAGTCAACGACATCCTTGTGCATCATTGCATTCATCATAGCATCAACAAAAAATAGCCCGTCACTTTTCAGGAACATTGGTAATCTCCACGAACCTCAGGTGGACCTGGTGGATGCATGTATTGACATTATTTCATTCTTTTTTCCACATCCTCGCCAGTCTACGTCATCTGTATAGTCTCCACGTGACTGGTCCATGGTAGTCCTATGTGGTCCGACCCTACTCCCTAGTCATTAGCTTGGTTTGACCACCGCAGTGTATGTTGATTGACCACTTTTGGGGTCCTGCGCCAACAACACCTTTATGAAACCTACCATAACACAAAGACATAGATTAAAATATTCAAGCCAAAAACGAATCAAACTTTTCTAAATGATATAATCAAAAAATTTCTAATATAACAAAGATAAAGCCTAAAGTACTTTGTGACCAACATCCTAATAAAATCCAACTTTCTAATAAATAAAACTTTTGAATACCTTATTTAAACCTATATATACGTACACACACACACACATATATATATATACACACGTATATATATTTTCCCTAAATTTTTATTTTTATTTTTATTTTATTTATTTTTAATTTAATTTATTTTTTTGTTTTAAATTTGATTTGGTTAATTTTAATTATTTGAATTAGTTTAATTCAAAATATTAAAATTAACTCAAAACATTAAAACCTACCCAACTTACTAAACACATCAAAACAAACCAAAAGGAGACCTTAACCAACCAATAACCTATATTACAAGGTCATGGGTAGGGACTCATCAAAAATATCACTCAAATAAGACCAAAAATTCTCACAAACTCAATTTAAAGGTGGCTCTCCAAATTTAGGGTAAGTTGTGGAATGGCCACAACAAATGGCGACTCTGTTGGGAAATGCTTTTGAGCATTTTGAATAAAAAACCTAATTCTAAAAACAAACAAACCAAAGATCAAAAAAATATACATCATTTAGCGATATCCAAAGAAGATGGGGGTAGACAACTTCAAATGAAAACAAATGAATCATTTTTCTTTGCTCAGTGTGTGTGAAAGTGATTTCATTTTGCATTCTTGAAAACCATTCGAACTCCATCACCTAGTTTACATTAAGGCTATAAAGTGTTACTCATTAAAATGTGCCTCTACATTGCTCCACTGCCAGCCAGGTGTCTATAGCCCCGATGGATATGACCTTGATCTCTTCTAGACCTTGCTCTACTACCAACGAGGCATCTATAGCCTCATTAGATATTTTCTAAATCACCCAAGTGTCCAATTGATACTTTTCATTGTTTTCTTTCCTTTTACTTTGTCTAGACATAGCCCTAATGTCAGCTAGGTATCTATAGCCTCGGTAGATATTACCTAGACCTTGAGAATGATTTGGCATGTTTTCCTTTCCTTTTTTTTATTATAATTAGGTATCATATTGCCTTGCAAAACTTGTACACGACCTAGTTTAGAGACCACTTAAGGCTAAACATAAAGTCTATAAGAGTTTTTACCTTAATTTGTAAACCAAAATGACTTCATCCTTCAAGATTTCAATATATTCCCCTTAATATGATGTGTTCATGTGTAGCTTTAGTAAAATTATTTATTGTCCCAAAATTCACTATCTTAGTCCCAAAATCTAGGAATGATTACTAAACAATTTCATCCCCTTTTATTTGATCCACATGATTCCAAAATAGGCAATTCACCCTTCATGACAAAAGAACACAAAAAAAATAGTAAAAAGACAATAAATTAGTAGCTACCACAAAACACCACCACAAATCAAGGGAACAAACCCAAAGCACACTTGAAAATATGAAAAGCAAAACTTGAAGATAAACCAACACCGAATCTGATGCAAATTGACAAGAAAGAAAACACAAAACTTGTCAAACCAAAAATTAGGGACAAAGCACAAAAATAGAAAAGTTAAAAATGAAAACCAAAGCTATATACAATAATATACAATATAATACAAATGGTGCAAGAATTCAACCATCACTTTCCTGGATCCCAAACTCGATTAGCACACTTTAAAAGACATATATCATGATATGCATGCCAAGCTTTATAGAAATCCAACCAAAATAATATTAGGCCACATAATACAAAAAATCTCATTTTCCTCTCTCATCCCATCAATTTGATTCAATGATATTAGCAATTCCATTGAGACTTTGATTCATTAAACTTGTAAGCGAATACATGATTTTCAACTATCTTTTGCTTATTCAATTAGGTGTAAATTTTGAAACCTGATTCATCACTCTGACTTGAGTTCTCATTTTCACAAGCATATAGGATTTCCTTCAAATAAGAGGCTATTTCTAAAAATTTTGAATCCAATTCATCATTTATGTCTTTAGGCCAATCATACTTATGCAACAATTTGCAAGCACCTAGGATATCTACTAAATTAGGATCATTATAAGTTTGTATCTTAGATTCAATTATTAATTGTTGATGAACTTGATTCAATAATTCAAGAACATCTACTTCTGTTTCATTCAACAAAGCAATATTGTTACTGGTGTGAGGAGAAATTAACTCAAATTCTTTGTCACCCATAAATTACATTTCATCATTGATAATATTAAAATCCAACAGATAATTAGGTAAACTTTTACCTGGAGTTCAAATGGTTGAACAAAAAGGTTGAGAATCTACCTTTTGTACACTTTCATTTACCATGACTTTATGACCATTCGTACCTTCTTCTTTTTCCTCATTGTCTTTATCATCATCATTGTCATCATCTTGTAGCCCTTCATCAATTACCTTTTTCTCATCCAAAACAAAGGAATCATAAGAAGTATTTAACATTTATTCATTTTCTATTTCAGCAAGGTGTTCAATAAACTCATATTCAAAATAATTGAATCTTGGAACCTTCTCTATTTCTGCAAGTGGCATACCATTTTATGATTGTACAAGAATTGCAAGATCTTCATGTGAGATGGTGATTTCAGCATCTTGCATATCAAATGAAATATAAATTTAATCAATAGGAGTGTGAGAAACCAATGATTCCTCATACCTTCCCTATCCATTATAGAAAATATCTTCTAAAATCAAAGGATGAAATTCTACTGTGTCTTCTACATAATCTTCAGATTCATCTATTGATTCCTTTTTGAGTTCACTTTCAACCACTTTTGGTGGCTCAAGGGCTTCCAAAATTGAATCAATTCCTACACTAAGATTGACTTGATTATCCTATTGATTGCTCACATTAGACATCATTCAATCCAAGGGTGCTAGATTGGATGGTTGGTATTGGTTAAAATCCATAACTCCTGAAAAATAGTTCATCATGGGAGAAGGTTGTGCCTAAGCCTGATTCATGGGTGGTATTTGATTGTGAGCCTTAGTATTGAGCAATTATAATCGACCCACATCAATACATTTCGAAATCCATCATTGTTTTATTGTTATTACCTCATTATAGGCTCTAGGAAAGGATGGATCTTTAAGAATTCTCCTTAGAAATATAGAGGTAAAGGGGTCTAAGGCTTCAAGGTATATTTTAATGGTTTCTTTTTCTAACATGATGTATCACCACTTAGGTATATAGCCTAAAGAACCAATCATTGAATTATCTCATGGATTCATTAGGTTCTTTATAGATAGAAATAAACTGATTTAGTACCATAACTGGGTCAACTAGTTTTCCAAAATGGCTAAGACATGTTGTTTCTAGTTGAGCTCAAGAAGTGAGAACTTAGAGGTAAGTGGATGTACCAATCAAATGCAACCTCATCTAATGTGTATGCAAACAACCTATAAGAAACATCTTCACGCATAATTTGTAAATAAATTAAAATATCCTTGTATCTTTGAATATGTTCCTCAACCGAGGCCACATCATGCCTAAACTGAGGTAAATATTCTTCTACACCTTCAGGGATTTTATGGGTAGGAATGTTTAATTGACAATAATAACCACCTATATAGGATGCGAATCCTACCATTGTTGGAGTAAACATTGTCATTAGTGGACCTTAAAGAAAAGAACTTTAGTACCAATTTTTTTAGTCAAAGAAAATACCTTGCAAATAAGTATGAAATGACTAACAATTTTCAAATTTTTAACATATAGATCATCGTGTTCATCAACCAAAAGATATGCATCAATTAAACCATGACATTAAATAACATTCTCCAATTTGCAAAAGGTTAGCATCAGTACATCATGAATGTGATCACATGTCAACAAAAGCTCGTTAATCAAGACCAATGCCTTCAAATAACCCTTTCAAATAACAATGAACAAGTTAGCATATACCACATCGATAAAATAACCAATTCAAGCCCTCCTTCTAGCACCAAAATATTGAGTGATAATTTTGCCCAATTGCAAAACTACACTCACAGTTAGAATTTTTATTAGAAAACCCTCTCTTACAAAGAAATAGAAATTTCTCCAAGGTTCCTTTTACTTAATGTGTGCTTATATGATTGTGAAAACGTGTCAAATAAGTGCTAGAATACATTAGTGATTTGCAAGCAACTGTTAACAAGGGGCCTATGTTGGTATTACTTTATTATTCTATGCTATTGATTGTTCATGAAACTTAAAAGAAAATGTAAATGTGATTGGCCCTCATATGACCATGATGAAAAGTGATTTAATTCCTTTTATCTTGAAGTATTTTAGATAGATTTTATCTTCTTTGTTAAGCATATTTTAACAAATTTTATCTTTTGTTAAACTTTGCTTTAAGCATGAAAGAATAGACTAAAATCTATCTCTGACATATGAATCATGAAGTGATGAGTGGATTCATTTTATCCTGCTTGGTGAATGGATTTTATGTTGCTTTGAGCATGAAATAAAATCATCTAAATGACTAGCTTTGAAAAATATAGCCTTTGGAATGCCATATAAATTACCCCTCTTTAATGAAATTGTAATTTTCATAAAGAGAAGTTAATTTATTGCTTGAAAAGCAAAAGTGCAAAACTTGAAAATTCTGATTCTCCTTTAAACTATGAAATCATGTAAAGCTTCTGAAATTATAAAATTCCCTTCTAAAATGTAAACTTTATATAATTTTGGAATTTTGGAATTTTGGATTTGCGTCAAAATAAAATAAAAACTGCTCTAAATGAAACTTTAAAGCTTATTCATGGAATCCGTGCATCTCTTTTTTGGATTTTAATTTTTTTCGTATTTTTTATTTTATTTGCAAGAGTTAAAAAAAAATGAAAAATAAAATGTTAGAAAAATAAGGAAAAATAAAATGAAATAAAACAAGTGTTGTAACTCTGAAATTCCCCACAGACCCTGCAAACATTAGTATTCTGCATAAAAACTAGCATTAAAGTTGTCTGTCTTCACGCAATCTAACCTTCAATGAGGTGCAATATTCTAAGGAAAAGGTGCAATATATTAAATATTAGAGATGAGTCTACCATTAACATGCATAAAAACTCACTTAATTTCCAATATATTAGCAATAGAAATATTTTCAAAATTAAATACATATGCAAAATACCATGCCCTAAATTGGCATCTAATGGTGAAATGGTGCAGAGCAAAAACTTGGGAGGAATAACTCCAAGACAATCCAACTCCAAACCCTCTGGTTTCACACCTACAATTCTACCCAAAATTTTTCTAGCCTTTGTTCTTTGGCTTTGATGACCATTTAAAATTTCCATCCATAGACTCTTCATTCTCTTTTTTTTTGCTTCAACACTACGTCCCTTCCCCTTCGTTTGTTTCATAATGCTTCCTCTACAAATTGTTCTAATATTTTTCTTTAAAAGAGTTGTAACGTATGATTTTAATAATACTCGTCTTTGTCTTCTTTGGTGGAATTCACAACCATTTAAATATACCTCTTACCTACTACTTAAAACTCGTTGTCGACTTCCTTCATCTCATAATGACATAATATTGCATTACAGGGTTTGTAACCACATAATTTAAAAACTTTCATTCACACGGGTATGGGCATAGCTAATTCTATCTCCTCCATACATATCCAACATGTTCAATATTTTCATTAATCTTTATTACCTCCACCACGTTTTCTGCTTTATGAAATCATTTTTCTTATTCAGCCCACCAACTCCTTTGGTAACATATTTTAATTTCAATTGTAACCACAAGCCCTCCTTTGCTATAATCTCTCAGTTCTTCCCTATGTCACGCACGCTATTTTATCCATTCTCTAAAAATAAATTCATTGTGCGGTCATATCTTAACTTATTTGTTAGTATGGCCAGCGTGTGAAATGATGTAATATTGGTCGACGGGCTTTGAAATGTACATATAGTGTAACACCATATGAAATGACCACAAGGGCAATCCTAGAAAATTTGAAGCCATGATTATAACATCTTTGGATAGGGCACCATATCCCACCCATAAAAGGCTGTAGATGAAAGTACACAAGGATAAGTTAAAGGGTATTAACTATGCGCTCTTGATATTCAACACTGACCTAATAACGGAGAGCGGGGCACCATAGAGCACGATAGTCGACACCATCCCCGTAGTCCCAACAAGGAGTTGCTTCTGCTTGTTGTCATGCATTGCCAGAATACAGACCCCCGTAATAGCTCGAAACACCATGAGCATACCCACAACCATCCTCACTATTTTTTACTTTGATTGTTTGTAGGGCTAAGGTGAGAAAAAATGACAATGAAGGCGCATTCGAGAATGAACCCAAAGCTGTTGGTGACCATCAACACTATGTTCCTCAATGTAGAAGCCTGAGATATTTTATTGGTGGTGAACCTTATTCTCACTACATTTTTTGACCAACTTAAGAACCTTTACAATGAAGATAGTGTTGCCACAATTTACTTCAATAAAATATCTGCCACCCTTGACAAACATAGTTCACTTGCCATCTCCATTTTGATGTCCTGTAGATAAACGTACTTCCCATGTAGAGCATCATCCATGGGAGATATAATAGCGAGTTCAAAGAGGGACATCCTTCCCAGATGACAACTCCAACACCTACAATTTTATAGTGATAATATGAATTATGTCAGGTTAATATTGATTCATCCAACGATCCAGGGATCGAATCTGCTTGAAGAATCATCACTTTCTCTACGTAGGTCCTCTAGTATCCATGCTGGGTGATAAAACATGGTTTAACATATCTCACTTCTTGCGTAATCTATGCCCAAGTGCTTAGTGTGACATTAAATGACGTAAACATGGCCTTCCACTGCTTACAAAGGTCCCATTGTGATAGTGTGCCCATTGAAAGTGTAGTATTGGTGAACCCTATGAAATTAAGGACTAGATGAGTTGTAGCCTAGTGCTACGCTCCACCCACCTGGCTCAGCTTCTAACTGCAATGACCTCCTCTTCGTTCATGGCTTCTTACTCCCACACAATCTGGTCCAATGATGCTCACATTGTTGCCTACAAAGAATTTGCAACAGTATTTGGAAGTCGATGACATCCTTGTGCATCATTGCATTCATCATAAAATCAATAGAAAATAGCCGGTCACTTCCCAAGAATGTTGGAAATCTCCATGAACCTCAGGTCGATCTAGGAGATGCATGTCTTGATATTATTTTATTTTTTATTGCACGTCCTCGCTAGTCTACGTCATCTATGTTGTCTCCACGTGAATGGTCCATGGTAGTCCTACGTGGTTCGGCCTTGCTCCCTAGTCATTAGCTTGGTTCTTCTACCATAGTGTATGATGATTGAATGCTTTTGGGGTCCTGCATGAACAACACCTTTATGAAACATGCCATAACACAAAGACATAGATTAAAATATTAAAGCCAAAAATAGATCAAACTTTTCTAAATAATATTATCAAAAACTTTCTAATATAACAAAGATAAAGCCTAAATTACTTTGTGACCAATATCCTAATAAAACCCAACTTCCTAATAAACAAACCTTTTGAATGCCTTATTCAAACCTATATATATATACACGCACACACATATATATTTTCCTTTTATTTTTATTTTTCATTTTTATTTATTTGTTATTATTATTTTTATTTTTATTTTATTTCATTTATTTTTAATTTATTTTATTTTATTGTTTTAAATTTGATTTGGTTAATTTTAATTATTTGAATTAGTTTAATTCAAAATATTAAAATTATCGCAAAACATTAAAACCTACCCAACTTACTAAACACATAAAAAAAAACCAAAAGGAGACTTTAACCAACCAATAACCTATATTACAAGGTCATGGGTAGGGACTCATCAAAAATATCACTCAAATAAGACCAAAAAACTCCCAAAAACTCAAAATTAAAGGTGGGTCCCCAAATTTGGGGTATGTTGTGGAATGGCCACAATAGGGCATAAATATTTGAGGTTATCCATTTAAATATTGATTCCTTGGAACAAAACATGATGCTAATCACTCGATTAGATATGAACATAGTCAACCCATCAATGGTTTTAGGGTCCCACATGCACAAGAGACCCCTCGAGGTGTCGTTAGCTGAGTTAGCTATGAACTCGGCCTCCTTCCAAACCTTCCTCTTAACTATTTTAGCAATACTACTATCCATTTTTGTTTCCTGTAGAAAAATTATATCTAGTTTAAAATCCATTATGATGGATTCCAATGCAAGATGTTTAGGTAGCCCATTAAGGCCACTAATGTTCCATGATAAAATTTTCATTTACAATTATTGGAAATAAAACCCCCATCCTTAGATTGGGGGGATTGCCAGAATGAATCTAGCTTCAGTTGATTACCTTTTGTATCTTTTTCCTTTTCAAACATGAGCTTAGATTGAACTCCATATGCAATATTAGCTTCTACCTCTCTACTTCTTTGAGATTTATTGGATGGTTTGCCTACCTTCCTTGGAACTCCCATGTCAATCGGGCCCTTGCGCAAGCTTCTGGTTTTAGGACACAACATCCTTACCCCTGAGGAACCTTCACCAGAGGTGTATTTAACATATCCAAAGGGGGATTTGACATCACCTAAAATTGGGAGGCCCATTTTCAACTCCATCTTCTAAGGATATCCCTCTCCCACATGAGGGTCTTCAGAGCCATCTTGCTCAGCCTCCTCTGAGTTTAGGCATTGAAAAGAGTTTTGGAGAAACTCCTTAGGTATTGGAGTCTCAGAAGTTAAATCTTACTAGAATAAGTACTTCCCGAGATCATACACACCTTTATCCATCGTCTAAAGCTATTTGTTGAATATATTCCTCAATAACTTTCTTCAGACTAGAAGCCTCACCTGAGGGACCTATAGAACTAGATCCCACCTTCTTTTCTGGGAGCTGGTATTGGTTTTTCTTTGGATTCCTTTTCTCCTAGTTCTACTTGAAATAGGCCTTCCTATTTTGGATCGGACATGAGCTAGGGATATGGCAAAAATTATTATAGATCAAACATTTCACTGATCGATTCTCATATATAATAGGTTGAATCCATGGCCCAAAATTCGAAAGTAGATTAATGTGATCCAAAATATTAGCTTTAGGGTCCGCCATAACACACATACGAGAAAATACTAATCTGGATTTGGCCCTAGTTGTTGAGTCGATTAGGACTAGTTCACCTATGGATTTAGCTATACCTCTAAGAATATCATTATGCCAAAGGTGAAAGGGTAGATCTGGTAATCTGACCCACAATGGAACTAGATTAATTTTTTGGATTATGGGATTAAAATTGGGTCCCCATTTCTACAGAAAGAGTCCCCTCTTTCTAAAGAACCAGGGTTCTCCATCCAAAATCTTCTTTGAATCCTTCTCACAGTTAAGCTTAATAAGGAAAAAAACCATTGGAAGCTGCCAGAATGTCTAGAGCTCCCTTAGGATTCCACTTAACCATGGCCTAATGTCTTATGGCATCAATGTTGGGCCTCCTCCCTTGAAATTTTCCAACCAGGTTCCAAGAACCATCTTCCATGGTGATGGACAAAAGCTCATCTAAAAATAGTAAAATGTCCTCAGAAGGAAACAGGTCAAAGAGAACTAGCAACTTTACAATAATAGAACCAAAAGTGGTAGCCGCAACATATGAACCCTTACTTGGAGATTAAAATTTCCCTAGGGATTGGAACCCACCTGAAGATCCGATAGGTGGAAAACCAAGGGCCACTAATTTAGAAGAAATTACGGCTACTCCAACCACATCATAGCACACATATTTTACTCAAGCACAATGACTAGAATTATTCAAATGAATACACCATATGACAAAATCCTTACAACTAACACAACAAATAGAGGGTTATTACCACAATATCTCATTAAGAAGTTGTGGAATAGGAGTACAAATATGCTTGTATTCAAGGGCTTGAAAGTCATAAATTTATAGAGGAATGAAAATTACACAAGTAGCCTAAATACATAAGGGAATGAAAATCTAACTTACTACCACTTATAGCCTATTGGCTTAAGATCTTATGATAAAATCTTATAAACTACCATTCAAAATGTTGTAACAAATTTTAACCATAAATATTGGATCAATAATTAAATTTTACTTTGTATTAGTTGCTCTCGTGTTGGATAATCTCTTTGGGATATTTCGACCTAACATTAGGAATTGAGTTCTACCACCTTAGCTTATCACTAGTTTAAGAATCATAATTCAATGTCATTCCTTTTCCATGCTCTATTTAATCTTGAGTTATTGGTTCATGTAGCTTTGCATATGTCATGTAATTATTTTTTCTCTTCATAGTATTTTAGAATAAAAGATTTAGTTATAGGTGATAAATATTAAATAGCCCATACTTTGTATCATATCAATTGCTAATCAAATTGTGAAATTGACTACTTTATATTTTTTATTTGAATATTACAATTCTAGGTATTTTCTAATGTTTAATTTTGAAGGTGAACACTTTTATAAAATAAATTTTGTAAACAATAGAAGTCTACCACCTATAAAATATTTGAAATATGATGAATATTGCTTATTTTCCACCAAGATATGCCATGGATATAATTTTAGAGTGGATAGAGCACATTACTTATAAAAATGAGGTTGTGAGTTCAATTCTTTTCAATTGCATTGAATAACAAATAAACTTGCCTTGAGTGGAGACTTACTCATGCCTAGTCCATGGTTGATCAAAACTTTTCTCCACCATAATCAATCCACAATTTTTGTTGAGGGGATCTCATCCATGTCATGGTTGAAGAGAACAATCCACAACCTTGATTGAAACTTTGTTTTCCCATGCACTAATTCAATAAATAGGTGATCAATTTATCACTTAGTTTCACCTCTCACCAAAGAATAAAAATTTCTCAATGAAGGTCAATCAAAGTTTTATTGGTCAACTAGGACCTTTGCAACATAGCCAATATATACATTGGCTTGAAATCTTAGAATAATTATGATATTATTTAACTTATCAATTGGTTTAACACCATGCTATTTGTTTCATAACTATTAGTTTTATAATCCATCCAAGGTTATAATAGACTACTACACTCTCTATCTATCTATATAATACACAATAAGTATTTTGATGGAGGATACAGTACCTTCCTTGTAAAGAAGAGGTTATGAAATCATATACAGTTAAATATATTAAATAACAAAGAAAATTCTCATTAGTGAACCCTCACTTGTGCCTCATATAAAATCCTTCCACATGGTTTATCAAAGCTTTGGTTCATTATAATCAAGCCACACTTTTTATTGAGAGAGGGGATCCCAATTGCATCATGGTGGAAAAGGCTCTATCATAGTTTAAGATTGATAATAGCATACTAATAACACATGAATTAATACACTTTGGTCTCTACTAAACAAAAATATATGTCATTACTGTTGGATATCTTGAAAGTATATATTTAAATGTGTGAGGAATTTCTGAATGGGTTGCTATATAAGTTTATTTTAATTCTAAAATCAATGAATAAATGAATTAGTATTATGGGTTGTAAACATTTTTAATTATTTTGAATGAGGCTCCAAAGTTTTTACCAGATCATGACAAGGATTGAATTAGAGATATCTTATATCTCTTTGTCTCTTTACCATTATATTAGAAGCTTTAAATAGGAGTCTAAGTAAGGCCATAGTAATAGGTATTTATAGGTAATCAAATTAGCTCAAGGTGAAAACCTTATGAACTCATTAACAATTCATAAAAATGTATTGGTAATGGCCCATATGATAAGTAAGAAATTTAAAAAATGCATATATTATTTGTGATTATGATCTAGCCTTATGGAGTGCCATCAACAAAAGGGAATTGTTTTTTTAAATATGAATGCACATTGTAGGTATGTTTTGCAATAAAATAAGGTTTTCAATAAGGTATTCATCCTAATATATATTTTGAAATTATTTTACTTCAATTATAAATGATATGTAACTAATGGTCATTATCAGTGTATAGGGTTAGAAATAAATTATCAAGTTAGAACAAGAACTGGATATTTTTCAATAAGTTTACACAAGTTTTTATGAGAGGTCCTGGTCCCCTCATACTAAGTGGGGTTTGAACCTTGGACCTCTCAAAGAAAGAATAAGAAGTGGATATTTTTTTTTTACTGGATAATAAGGGGTTGTACTCGGGTCCCCCAACTTCGAAAAATTACAACTCTCTTCTTTAGAGCTTGAGATATTACAAAGAGATACACTTCTCATATCAATTGAGATGCTATAGCTAGAAACCTACAATATTTTACATAAAATGTTTGAATTCTAGATTTTCATTTTTTGGATATTTTCAATTTTTTGTATGAATACAAATATTCTAGAATTTAGCATCCTTCTTGACATTTTTCTATAGTAGTCTTCACAATACCAAAAATTCACCTCTACTATCTATGCCTTGCATCTTAGTAGAGTAATATTTCAAAAAAATCACATTATCATAGTTCACTTTACCAAATATGGATTGCTAGTTTCCTTCCTCATTGAAGTCCTAGCCCTTCATTGCTCTTACCATCATCCGAACCCTAGCTAAAAAATATTTGCAATTTCATTTTTTACGACTTGAAAAATTGTCACTACCCTTGTTCTGGATGGTTGACTTCACAGGATCATATATTCTTCAATATTACTTGAATTCTTTCATATGACCACTAATTTTAAAGCTATTCAAATTCTGCACAAGTTTGTCCAAGAATCAACTGAATTGGATAATCCTTCACGAAGATATGGCTCCTAAAAGATTAGATATTTTCTAGAAAAAACCCTAATGCTTCGCGAAGATAAGGAACCTAAGAGGGTTTTTGTGAGTAAAATTTTCCTCACTTAGTCATAAGAAGAAGTGGATATTGTTAGCAAGAAGACCTATATTTGTTCATTAACTCTTATGGATCTTCCAACTTATTAGTTTTAATATTACCCTCCCCAATTAGAGTGGTAGAAGAGATGGAGGTAAAATAAAAATTTTCTTCTTACAAAATATAGGTGAGACCTAAAAACTTATCTTTAGTGGAATGGAAATGAATTTGTATATTGAAAAATATGGGGTAATTAGAATTTGCAAAATAGCCCTAGCTAATTTGGCACTTAATATCAATATATCTTCAAAGGTGTATTCTAAAGGATTCTAAATATGATATAAAATGTTACAAAGGAAGTACCTAGATGAAATGGATGGGAAAATAATTTTTACTGCTATAAACCTTTATAAGGGTTTAAAACTTTGGAAAATAGTATAGTTAAATGTAGAGGCATCTTTCTCAAATGATTTTTTTTGAAGGTTGAAATTGGAGAAAATGCGAATTGTGGGAAGATACATGGATGACTAAGAAGATACAATGAAGAATTCACTCAAGAGAACTTGGAATTATAAGGTTAAATATTATTTTTGCTATCGATTTAGATAGAGTGCCTTTAGTGAGAAAGTTTTGAAGAATATCTTAATGCTTCCCAACATGTTAGACGAAGTTGTAAAAGATGAAAATTGGTTCTTAACTAGTAATCAACCTTCATAGGGTGAAAAAATGGATAGGATGATATAGAATTATGTAGGATATTGGGTTACTCTATAAAATAAAGATGTTAGATACTTATTGAATTTATAATCTAATTTATGGTCAAGAGCCAACATTGTACGATATATTGAATAGGCCTAAGGGCATTTCATTATGCAATGTATTTATTACTTTGTAATATTTTATTATGCAAGTCTAATGGGCCATGGATAACCTTGTTATAGTTAAACCTGATTTAATATTTATAATTAATCCAAATTCCACTTATTATGTCATCTCAAGTTAAACTTTATGATGTAATTTAGGGTTTTTGTATTGCTATAAATACCCCCCCATACTCCTCATTTCTTGTCAAAGTGTTGTGCAATGTTATCTAAAAATAGTATAATATTTGAGTGTATGTTTTGCTTCTATTCATTTCTAGAAAGAATTGTAAGTGCCATCATGGTATCAAAGCAAGTATGGAGTAGCTCCACTTGGTCATGTAGGTAGTTTATTTGGAGCCTTCGACTTTCTTCTAAAATATTGGACGAATATATCTTCAATGCTTCACAATTTTTTTTACATAAGAAGCAGAGAAGAAATATTCTTTTCTCCATTTAAGATATTTCTAAATATTTGCACATAAAACTTATTTTGTCTTTTAGATCTTCCTTGAATCTTCTCCAAGACCAATATCATAGTAAAATAAAGGAGAATAATTTGAAATTCAAACTAAGTTTTGGCTCCTTCATTTTGGCATACATAGGATGGTTTGTGTAGCCCTTGATCATGTTAGCCATGGATGCAAATTGTAGTGCTATGGCTACTCTTCATAGGGAGCAATCACCTTACGTACAATATCACAAAGATACTAAGGTGGCTAATAGGAGTGGGAAGGTGCTCTATGCAAGAGGTCATGGGGTCAAACTATGATCTTGCCTTTTTATGTAATAAGACAATTTTGAGATAAGATGGAGTACCTTAGATGTTGGACATGATAGAGTAGGTAGTCTGATTGGTCAACTAAGCATAATATTAGGCCTACATGGCATATGGTTTAGGGTTCAAACCACACTTTTTAGTAGTGAAAAATTCTTCTCTTAGAGCCACTAGTGTTCTTCATGTAGGTGTCATGGCATTGATACCAAGGGGGCACATAGCCTGATCAATCACTGTTCCTTGCGTAAGTTGTTAGCACCTTCAAGGTCCTTAAGTTGAATTCTTGGGAGGCACCTTCTATGATATTATTCCATCACTTTTCTATAGAGTAACGGTTAGACAAAGGTATCCAACATTTGTGAGAGTCAAGTTGGAGTCTTGTCCATGGTAAGGTCTATTGAGCATAATAGAGGTTTGGTTGATGTGGTGGTTGACTATTGTAGAATATGGCATTGTTTGGTACATGCTAATGTATCCCCATGGTACCTTAATGGTACACATGTAAATATTTAATATATTAGGGTTGATTCTATACTTTAGACGAGTGATTTATATTTTACATTAATGTAAGTGTCAATGTGTTGAATATGCACAAGTGTCTTGTATGTAAGTTTGAAATATGTAAAGTGAGTATGTGCACACGTCTTATATTAGCAATGCTTGTAGGATATTAAGAGACATGTAGAAGTGTGCAAGTTTGATAGAGTCAAGTATGCATATAATAAGAGAATGAAGAGTCTAGTATACAAGTGGCAAGATAAGAAGCCAAAGGTCAAGAATAGGAAAGGTCATATATCCTAGATATGTGAGGAATGCAATAGATAAGTATTGAAGAGTCATATTACTATGACTATATTATGGAGACAAAGCTCCATACAATTAAAGGGAAAATGATCTATAACAATCACCACATAACAAGCATTGATAATAAATCTTGTATACATATTTTTGAGCAATTTATATTGTAAGTTTTCTTCATGCATGTACATGAATTATTTTATCCATTTTACATTCATATTTGATATTATAAGTGAATGTTATTTCATTATTATACTGGCCTAGATATATATTTTATTGTTCACATATATAATTCTACTCTTGATTATTGATATTTTGACCTATAATATTGTTGGCTTATTTACTTTTGGATATGAGAAATTTTGAGATATTTAGTCTTAAAAGCCAATAGTGGTATCAAAGCTACTACTTAACTCTATCCATTTTTATAGAGTTATAATATTAGATTCTTTCCACTTTGAAAGTAGTGAAGACTTGGACTCTATTTTAAAGGTCTTATTGAGTAGATATTAAGGGGATAGATAATAGTGTAGACACCTAAAATGTGTTATCATGAGGAGACTCCCTTTAACTCACATTATTCATCTTGGGCAGCCTTGGAGCTAATTCAATGATTTTTCCCAGCTACAGGTAAAGTTTCCCCATGGGAAGCCTGATCATCTCAGGTGAAGAGAGTCTTAGGATCATAATCATCTCAGGTCGAGATAGTCCTACAAAACCAAAATTAAAAAAATAATAATAGGTAGCAAACTTCCTACCAGTGCCATGCCTGATTTATTGTCAGTGCCAAATTTCCTACAGGCGGCAGTTTCACCTACCACCTATAGTCATTTGGTGGTAGTCAATCAGGATACCCTTTATTAATACTTGCCCCATTTGTTGCTTGCCCTAGAGCCTATAGAATGACACAACCTCCACCCTATTTTAGATATAAATAATTTGAACACCAATTCAATGAAGTCCTACAAAAATAAATCACCATGCTTTCCTACTTCCAAACTCAATGTTGTTGGATGACCATATAAGATTTGAAGCTACACTTTTATCTCTCGCATGATCATTCCTATTACACCATTGGTCAGTTGCACCTTCACACTCGCTCTTAGAATCACCAATAATATATCAATAATATGTCCTCGTGTCATCTCAAATGTTTCACAAACTTGGTTATGCCAAAGCGCAGGCTCATGATAGCGACCATATCACCCCGAGATAATTTGTAGATGAAACCGTCTCGACCCGAAATGGTCTTGGTTAGGTGACTAGTTTTTACATTTTTAGTGCATCTTAGCTTAGATTTGTGTATTTCATGTTCTTAAATTAGTTTATATTCACATTACCAAATGCATGCATATATATTTCATCTACTTTCACATATCATGATTTAACATGGGTCCAACATTGGTGGACCCTTCATATGCTATTGATCCACTTTCATTTGCTTTATGTGCAAGTTATAGGCTTCTAGGATAGCAAAATATTTTGGATCCAAACCTTACATAATGGTCATAATGAAACCTGCTCCCTCGACATTGTGCTGGTATGAAGATCTGTGTATTGCACCTAAGATTCTATCTAATGAAAATGGGAAAACCCCTATAGTATTCATTGTATCACCAATGAAATCCCTCGATGAGATACTCTTGTAACACGTTGAAAAGATAAATTAATAAAAGATTCATTTTATTTGTTAATCATTGTGTTTCAGTTTCATATCTTGTTTGTACGGTGCAAAATTTCTTGCTTTCAAATGGTGATCATGGTGGGACCCTCTGGTCTCCCTTTTTCATCTTTTATTATTTTGTTACATTAGAAAAATAGCTAATTTATGCTTATTTTTTGTGATTGCAGGTAATCAAACTTAACCATCTTAGGTTGAGACTATCCATGTGTTACAACCATCTCAGGTCGAGACAATCCTTATTAAAAGGTAGAACAATCACATGGCTACAAAATCCACATCGAACAAAAGGCTTTTAGGTTAGGGTTTCATATCTCCTGATCATTTCTATTATATTTCATATTTTGAAAAGAAAAACAAAATAGAAAAAGATAATATATATATATATATATATAGATATATAGCAAAGCTACATGCATTTCTAATTTTTAAGTCTATCAAACTATGACCGTATTAGGTCAATATGGTCCTTGCCTATGATTATCTTAGGTCGATATGCTCTCCTATCTATGATCATCTCAATTTGAGACGATCTTTATGTGCATCATTGTTTTCTTGAATTGTTGCTTGATAAAAAGGATAGATCTTCATGTAGTGAAAATAAATGCATTTTTGCTTCATAGTTTGCATTGTTGTGTGCTCTCTATTTTTATTTTAGCAATAAAAGGAATTCACACACTCATGAGGCACTTCAACATTGGTAAGGTTGGATTTCATAACCAACCCCCAATCAATATTAGCGACATTGAAATTCATCTCCTTCTACTAGCTCACCCCTTAAACACCATAGTAACCCCTATGAGTGGTTTTTCAGATTTCATCATTGAGAAGCCCCCTACTTTTTGGTGCATCCTAAAGTAGGTTAGGTTTAGATGCCATTTTACCATGAGGCTTAGTAATTTGTGGAACACAATTATCATTTGTATCCAAGCACACCTAAGTGAAGTGAAAGCCTAGTTGGGCAAGTAGTAGGATTTAGATATTGTGACCCCTCCTTGGGGGGTATTTATTATTCCTATAGTATTACATATCACCTAATCATCCTTGACAGGGGTTGTGTGTAAGCTACCTTTCTATAGAATTTATTTTATGCACCTTAGTCTTTTAGTAATGAAAAAAAAACAAAAAAAAAACACATTGCTTGTTTGCTCTATGTGCGTAGTTTATAAAGTGTACACCATTTGCCTAGCTTATGGTTCTGACATGCAGTCAAGATCAATAATGAGTGAACACTGTTGAGCCAAAATGAGTCATGGATAACTTTCAAATTGATCCATAGGATATTATTATACCTAAGTGGCAATGTGCTCCTCAGGATTTGAACATCATTAATCATACCACTAACCCTGACATGTTGGATGTCATTACTTAGAATCCACCTATAGGTCCTGATTATGATCATGATATAGATTATCTGGACCAGACCACCTTAAATGTTTTTTATAGGGAAAACTACCTTCAAGATAAAGCACTTAGGTATTCCTTACCATGAATTCACATCCTGGCTAGACCTATAACTCCATTTGATCAAGATCAAGAGTACACCCTATACCAAGATGAGGATGCTCAAGCTACTATAGTTGAGCACCCCTGGATGAATTGTGCCTCTGATCATGTAGACATGTACACCATTTGAGGTCATAAAAAGCCTTCTATGTTGGCTCATGGAGTAATCCCTCTACATCATACAATCAATAGCCTAGTCAGGCACAATGCACTTCGGTGCCACCTTATTATATGGAACCCATATTGCACCACCAATATCAAGTCAATGCTACCTCTCGTGACCTTGGAAAATACGTTATCAATATTTTCAAGATAAAAGCACAAACCACACCCACCCACATTTCAAACACACGTGTGAACCACCCTCACACAGTTGACCAATTGAATCCATATGATCAGGCACCCAGGCCTAACCCTGATTACCAACAATAATTGCATTAAGTAATGCACCAAAGGTTGCCCATGCTTGTGCATGAGAGGTAACCTATCCAACATCAAATACCTCACCTAACGCAATACCATAATCTTCCCCCTCAACCAAATCAAAACCTCCCACCTTGCCCACATCCAAATCCACTTTACACCCAACATCATAGACCACCGCTCATTCATCATCAAGAACCTCATTCACCCCAAAAATACCAATGTCAATAGGAATATGAGACCCATGAAGAACCATAACTAGAGTATCAGGAACAATATGATACATATCCTAATTTAAATTATGGTAAAATACCTATTGATAACACTTATCCACCACAACCTCAACACTAAAACCTATAGCTTCCATCTCATCAAGGAAAAAGGTGAGTGAACCACATCATCTCATTGGAAGCCTACAAATTTTTGATTGATTGCATTAATTCATTAAAAAAATAAATCTTAGGTGCAGGTTACCAAAATCCTACCTTGTGATAGCTTAGCAATTAACCTTTGCATCCATTGGTTCCATCACCTCCATATCCACCTCACTTTTAGATGTCAAAACTAGATAAGTTCAAAGGTGAAAAAGATACATGAGAATGTGAGCAGCTTCATAAACAATTACTTTCATCTTTAAGATAGTGATCCCTTAATGTTGAGAATATTTCTCATCACGCTTACTGAGGGTGCTTTGGAGTGGTACAATCATTTGCCATGCCATAGCATATATACCTTTGAATAATTGGCTAATGCATTCTTGGAACACTTTACATTTAGCATCAAGAAGAAGGCTACCTTGAATGACTTGTATAACCTTCATCAATTTGAAGATGATATTTTCATGGACTATGGAAATAAGTGGAGAGCAATCATTACAAAATTGCCCTTCACACTATCCATAATGGAGCTTACTTGGATGTTCACTTGAAGTTGCTCAAAATAGATTTCACTCTTATTGCAACTTCAATAATATTGGACATTCGAGGAAGCCCTAGCTCAAGCCAAGGTCATTGAGGACATCAAGGTCTAAGAAGGAGATATCAAGCTCTACAAAAAGACATGGTCTAACAAGAATTCTAAGGGGAATGAAACCCAAAAATAGGCAAATCCAGTGGACCAAGTCATTTTGAGTGTTCCTAGGCCCTCGAAACCTGCCTCAACCACCAAATTATCAAGCATAATTGCCACCCATGCAATATCACCCTCAACAACTGCAAATGTAACTACCCATGCAACTAAGGCACCCACATTGCCAATAAAATTTATTACTAGAATATTTGGTGAATGTCTTTAATAAATTGTGTGAGGCACATGCAATCACTCTCCCTAAAATTCATTCACATGATCCAAATCAATCAAAACCTAGAAATTACAGGGACGATCGGTACTGCACCTATCATAGGAAAAAGGATCATGAAATTTAGTGAAGCTACTCAAAGAATCTAGAGTAGGACATGATAGAAAGGCAAGTGATTCAAATCGATAATCCTCTTACCTTGAATAATTAAAACATGGGGGTCTACTAAGACCCTGTTGAGTAGTATTTTCACACATTTGTGAAAGTGTACTCTTCTTTAGGATTTGGGTTCCAAATCCCCTCTTGCAAAGAAGTTAAACAACCAACTTCTCCAAGGTCTCCGATGTATTAGCATTTGCAACTGTGTATTAGTAATCTCAAATAAAGATATTCAATTAAAATGCTTGGAACACCTTAGTGATTTGCAAGTAACTGTAAACAAGAGGCAATGTTGGTTTATTTCACCATGAAACATTAGTGATTGTTCATTATTTTATTTTTTTTTAGATTTTGTAATTTTTTAAATGTTCATTTTAAATAAGTTAAACCTTCTGGAAAAATAAAATAAAATGAACAGAAATGCAGAAAATTAAAAATTGAACACGTTCAGTCTGATGCTATCCTATTCTGACAAAACCGAAGATGTGAGAGTTTCGTACATGCGACCTAGCCTATTTGACCTGCAAAATAAACACAATCAAAGTAAACTAGGTGCTGGCTCCTAGGGTTTAAAATAATTTCAGTTACAGACATTCACATGAAATAACCCAAAACAATGGCATGAATTTCATTTACAAATCTGAAATCTGAAAGGAGAAAAATAGAACAGTTAAAATGAAGCATGCAAAAAATTTCTCCTTCTTTCTTGCCCATAAAATGCAAATTTCTAAACAATTCTGCATTAAAAATACGTGTCCTGTTACAATAGCAGAATCTCTGGTTTTTCTCAAAACTAGCAAAAGTGGAAGAAAAGCACTCCACAACAGGCTTAGAATAACTAATCACCCTCAACTCTGCAACCTGCTCGCAACAGTTTCTGCCCTTCGTACCTATCCTGTGCTTCTACTTTTAAAGTTTTGGTAAATCGCTTCTCCTTCCACGACGGTTCGCTTCGTCTTCCAGATTGCTTCGTTTCACCTTCCCCGCCTTTCCATTGCTTTTGATTTTATGCTCGAGATCTTCTCTGTGAACTGTAACGCCTTTGCAGCCCTTACACATGTATGCCACGTGTTTCGCACTTTTTTGCATGTTCTGTAACGGCCCCATGTAAATCGTGACAAAAAATAGCATGTAGCTTTGCTCCTTTATTTTCACTACAAAAACGTGACATGTCATGATATCACGACATTTTCTTGCCAACAGCCTTGTCCGCCTTCATGCACAACAAAAATGAGACATGTCACGATATCATGACGTTTTTCTGTCAGCAGCTTTGTTTCTCATCATGCATCATGAAAATGATACATGTCGCGATATCGCAACATTTTTTTGCTTCAATTGTGATGCTTTTCTCTTTCGGGCTGTCTCGTTGCTTTCTATCGTGAAATCATGATGCTTTTCTCTTTCGGGTTGTCTCGCTGCTTCCTGTCGCGAAATCGTGACGTTTTTCCGTTTCGGGCTGTCTTGCTGCATTTGGTCGTGAAAACATGACATGTCGTGAAATCATGACATATTTTCCTTTCGTACCACTTCGCTGCTTCCTGTCGTGAAATCGTGACGCTTTTTTGCTTCGTGCCCCTTTGCTGCTTCCTGTCGTGAAATCGCGACGCTTTTAGTGCCTTGCCCTGTTTGACTGGTTTGACCATGATTTTGTGACATGTCACGATTTCACGACAATTTTCCATTTTATCTTTCTCTCTCCTCTCTAGACCACGATTTCACAATACATCACGAAATCGTGACAATTTTCGATCAATGCCTCTTCCTGCTTGCCTGGGCCGCGAAAGCTTGACATGTCGCGATATCGTGACGTTTTTTTATTTCAGGCCGCGACGGAGCAACATGTCGCGATATCGCGACAAATTTTCTTTTTCGGCAGTGACGGAGCGAAATTTCGTGATATCACGACAACTTTTTATTTTCGGCCGCGACAGAGCGACATGTCGCAATATCGTGACAACTTTTTATTTTCGGTCACGACGGAGCAACATGTCACGATATCACGACAACTTTTCTTTTTCGGCAGCAATGGAGCGATATGTCGCGATATCGCGACAAATTTTTATTTTCGGCTGCGACAGAGCGACATGTCGCGATATCGCAACAACTTTTTATTTTCGGCCACGACAGAGCGACATGTCGCAATATCGTGACACTTTTTCTCCTTAGTGAAATTTTTGCTTTTTCCTTGATTTTTTAGCATCTGGGCTACTACAGTTTTCTTTGAAAGCATGCAAAATATGTGGGTCCCCAATTTTAGGGTGTGTTGTGGATCAGCCACAACAAATGGTGACTCTGCTGTCAAATGCTCTTGAGTATTTTGGTGAGAACCCAACCTGAAACATACAAGCTTAGATACAGGCATCAGCACATAGAAGATAAACAAATACCGACGGATCAAAAATACATGAAACATCGGAATCATTAAGTATCAGCTCGATGTGTGCAATGTGTTTCATTCCCTATCATTTGAACTTGTTCAACATTCCATTGTCAGTTTCACTTATGATTTGTATGCAAGGCTATGAATGATTTGTGCAGGATTTGATGTATGATGAAGATGCTAGAGATGTAACAACCTGCTTTATAAATGCTCAAACCTTCTAATATCATGGACAAACATATTAAAAATGTCAAACCCTCTTAGGATCAAATATATGCATACTGAATTAATTTATTAGATCCCAAAGTTGGTCATGTGTCACTACCATCTTGAAACCATGTGCAAGTGTGAGTGAAATCAGAACTTTGGGGAATAGGATTCCCAACCTAAGTGAGATGGGAATTTAACCCTATCCTTACTATTCTAATTTGGAGTTCATTACCTCATCTTGAACAAAATTATTTAACCTATTATGGATGAAATGGTCAGGCTAGTCTATCCATATGAGCAATCAGTGGTCTTGCTTTTAGGCAAGACATGTTGCCACGCATGAGCATACTTAACCCCATAATCCATGACTTGGCTTTCATTCATTATTTTCTCTCTCTTTTTTCTTTGGACCTTTGGGATGACTACCCATCCTTGCTAGGGACATGTAGTACAATCCCTCCAATCCAATATTAAGATGAAATGGAAAATATTATCTTTTATCTCTTGGACCTTGGGGATGACTACCCATCCTTTGCAGAGGACACGTAGTACAATCCTTCCAATCCAAGATTGAGATGAAATGGAAAAAATTAGTTTTACTTTTATTGCTTGGACCTTTGGGATGACTACCCATCCTTTGTAGAGGACATGTAGTATGATCCTTCCAATCCAAGCCTTATGATGAAACGGGAAAAATGGAAGCCTTGGGGAATCGAATTCTCAACCTAAGCGAGATGAGAATTAAGTCCTATCCTTACTACTCCATGTAGGTCAAACTAGAGCTTTGGGGAGTTGGATCCTCAACCTAAGTTCGATGAGGATTTAACCCTATCCTTACTACTCTGGTTTTAGGCTTTAAGCTTGATGGAAATGGTAAAAACCACTATTTTAAGGATTATGTTACATGATAGGACAGACATGAAATATTCTTTTCGCCTCACCTTTTCATCCAAGTATGGTTTTTACCATTTTGCTCAAGATTCCTTTTAATGTGCATGGAATGTGCTTGGTTCAAGATAGTTTGGGCAGCAGTTCCCAACCTCAGGATCCTTTTAATATATGTTATGTAATAATCCTAAGAGGATTCAACACCTTCTCAATAATTGCCCATGGAATGAAAATGTAACTCGAGATGACATGTATATGCAATGTGGAATATGACATAAGATATGAATGCACTGCTTCCTTTGGAATATATCATCTATTTTACCATAATGTGCAAAACTGACAACTTCATGCATCACAAGATTCAAACGATATTATTTAAATGTTTGTGTTACTTGTGGAGCTTTCTACAACATAATTCCAATGTTTCATATTCTCCTGATTTTAGGCATAAGTTGACATCTCAAATTTTTTTTTTTTTTATCAAAACAAACCAAACACGTCAAATGAAATCAAACACACAACTTAAATCCTAATCCAAATAGCAATCCCAAAATGAAACTTGAAAACCCAAACTCAAACCAAAACCAAAATTTATATACAATATAGTACAAGATGATGCCTAGCTTGGACTATTACTTTCTTGGATCCCAAACATGATTAGAACATTTCAAAAGACATATGTCACAATACACATGCCAAATGTTATAGGAATCCAACAACAATAAGATCAAGCCAAGCAATGCAACAAATTTCAACTTGCCATGCTCACCATACCAATTTGATTTAGTTCTATTACCAACATCATAGGTGAGATTCAAATCAAATTGATTAGACAATGGTTGGTATTCAATTTTATTTTGTCGATTCTTTAAAGTGCAAGTTTCATCATTCCATTCATGATTTAGAAGTAGGATTTCCTTTTCAAATGTGAGATATTGCAAACAAGAGCCTATTTCTAAAAGTCTTAAATTCAAATTATTTTTCGATATTTTAAAACCATCAAAATCAATCAAAGCTTGGCAAACATCACCAAGATTTGACATTTCATCATCAATGACATTAGCATCCAAAGGGACATCATGTAACCCATCACTTAAAATTTTTGTGGCTACTACCAAAGGTAAAGATTTCACCTTGTCACCCATACTCAACCCATCATGATTAGAATTTATCACAACTTTATGAGTGTTAGTAGCTTTTTCTTTTTCTTCATTGTCTTCTTCATCATCCAACACTTGTTCAAAAACACCAAAGTTAGGCACCCAATCAAACATGCGTCCATATTTTTCAAAACAAGAGCCTAGTTTTTCAAGATATGTGTCGCATGACACCTTTCCACGATCAATGGCTTGAGTTGCCTCAAAATCCATATTTTCATTAGGATCATCAATAGTATCAAACCCACACCACTTAGGCTTTGTAATTTCATCATTTTGAGATGGCATAGACATTGTAGAAACAATAGGTGGATCAAGATTTTCAATTTCTTGCCCCTCAAGAGGAAAAAAATCAATTGATTCTACTTCTTTATCCATGGTAGTGGAATCATTATCCTTCCCCAACCTTTGATGAGATTCCAACCCTTCTTCCAAAACATTCTCAGATTGTACAGGACTTGTAATATCCTCATATGAAAGGGCAATCGTATTATCTTGCATATCAATAGGCACACAAATTTCATTAGCAGTTTTGGAGTGAGCATACTCTTCCCAAGAATTATAATGATCATCTTTCAAAATCAAATTGTGATGCTTAACTATTTCTTCTTCATCTTTTAATTCATCAACATGTTTCTCATCAAATTTATCTTCACCTTCCTTAGATGGTTCAATTACTTTCAAAATTGGGTTATTGCTTGTATTCAAATTGATAAGGCTATCATAATCCACATGTGTAACCCATGATTCACATTTAAAACAATTTGGAAGGTGTGAATTTTCTAGGCCATCATTTTCAACAATGTCATCCAATGTGTCATCCAAAACAGATTCATCCTCATAGAATTCATCTTTTGGTGAGTCAAGGGTTTCCAATCTGTCACATGTTTCAATACTAGTTGGATCCATTACCCCTCCCTTGCCTAAAATCATATTCTTGTGAAAATCATTGAAATTGATTTTAGAAGTTGATTCATACTTAAGAAATATGGTGGATCTTGCATAGTAGGTTGAGGATTTTGAAATTGATTGAAGCTTGGGAATGATTGTTGATTCTGAAATTGATTTACACTTGAATTTGGTTGAGGTGGATAAATCATTGGATGGGTAAAGGAGGTATTAAATGATTGAAGATTATACGATCCAAAACCCACACCATAATTTTGACAACTCAATTGTTGCTCAATTGCCATTGCTTGAGTATAGGCTTGTGACAAAGATGTGATTTGAGGCATCCCTCGCAAATATGTGGAAATGAGTGGGTCAAGAGCATTTACATATATTTGGAGAGCCATTTCTTCTTGGAGAGCATAAAATGTCACTAATTGAGCATATAATCCAAAGAACCTTTCAGAAAATGACTTCACATTTTCACCTGGTCCTTTTTTAATAGTGAAAAACTGCTCATACATGCGGATTGGGTCAACTTGCTTTTTGTTGAATTGATTAAGAAATGCTGCCTCTAGCTGAGCCCAAGAAGTGATAGACCCTAAGGGTAGACTTGTAAACTAATCAAATGCCACTTTGTCCAAGGTGTAAGGGAACATTTTACAAACAACATCATCATGCCAAATTGTTAAGTGATTCACAACAAATTTGAATGCTTGAATGTGTTCTCCTGCAGTATTTGTCCCGTTAGACAAAAATCGAGGAAGACATCTCTCAAAACCAACGGGAAAATAATGTTGAACTCCTGGTATGTTCAATGGGCTACCTGTCATCCATGGTGAAAACATAGTCATTAGTGAATCTTAAAGAATATAACTTTAATACCAAAAAACAATTCTCTTTTTTTTGAAATTTATTTATTATTATTATTTTTTTTTTTAAATTAAATCAAATCACCTTATTCCTGTATGAACAATCAAAGCGTTAGACCAGTGCATAGCAATTCATGTCCTCCTTTTAATAGTACAAAGTTGTAATATTAAAAGAGGGCTAAAGATAATAATCAATAGGGCATGAAATATTCAAAATTTAAATCCCTATAGCATTTAAATCAATCTGAAATAAACCGGTTTAGGCCCTCCTTCTAGCGCCAAAATGTTGAGTAGTATTTTCACACATTTGTGAAAGTGTACTCTTCTTTAGGATTTGGGTTCCAAATCCCCTCTTGCAAAGAAGTTAAACAACCAACTTCTCCAAGGTCTCCGCTGTATTAGTATTTGCAACTGTGTATTAGTAATCTCAAATAAAGATATTCAATTAAAATGCTTGGAACACCTTAGTGATTTGCAAGTAACTGTAAAAAAGAGGCAATGTTGGTTTATTTCACCATGAAACATTAGTGATTGTTCATTTGGTGACTCTGCTAGGGACCGAACCCAAAATCTCTACCACATTCAGAATCCTCAAGAGCATTCTATCGAGGCTTTAGAAATCGCATCCTTCCAATCCAAAATCTTTAGAAATCGTCATCTACCACATACACTCCATCACAACCCACACCACCACCATCATCTTCCCCGTTGCCACAATTCATAATCCACATGACCATTTCGGGTATAGGAGAGTATTCAGTGCAAGATGTTACACTCATCCCCCTTGTAGAGTCAATCAGGGACTTTGGCCGACCTCAAAATGTATCACTACCCATAGGTACCATTGTCCCTCTTGGGTCCTTCCCAAGCCAAACAATTTTTTTTCTATGGAAACATTGATGCCTCCACAAACATCCCTCTTATACCAGAAGAGGAGCAATTTCAATCAAATATTGATTATCTTTCGAACGTGTCCTTTGCACTGTGATACTTTTATTGCTACAATGGGCATGAAATGACTTACATTGATATGAGCAAGGTCTCTAGACCCCTCTAGAACTACTTTACCAATTACCAATACATAACTTAGGATTGGGATACTCCATTTGAATGCCTAACGAGCTACTTACAAATTCCCTTCATCACCTTAACTTAGGCCTTGAGGAAGATATTGGTGGCAATGAGTATGCCAATATTGGCCATACTCATTTGTTTAGTGATCATATACAAATCACTACATTATTTGTTGATAATTTTGACTGGTCAAATGAGGATTTAGAAGACAATTAAGAGGCCTTATCAATTGCCTCTTCTAGTTTAGAAGAATAATCCTCCCCCATTGAGCCTCTCACAAATTTAGATGAATTCTATCTTCATCTATTTCCTAGGTAGCTGCCCATTTGGTGTCAACATCTCCCACTCAAAAATTTGATCATCCCTATTCCACATAGAGCACATCCCATCATTCCCATTCCACCCCAACCACCTCCTCCACATTTGTGGCCACCTATATTTAGCCACCTATTCCCACCTGAGAATGGAGTTCATCTACCATCCATCAATATGATATCCATAGATCCCACCATGCCACTCATCTACCCTAGTAATCCTTCATAATATTTACCTCTCAATCCTAAGGCTATTTATTTTGATTGGATTGTCATCCAGATTTCACCCAATGAGTTCTTGCCCTTCGAGAACATGCTATAGTCATATCATTTGGCATCACAACCAACCTTAGCAGTTCTCCAAGCTAAGATATATTCAAAAGACACATCCAAATATTTCAATCTAGTTGATGATATCCACCTAATCCCTACTCCTCATCAATTGGAATAGGGTTCCCACACTTTGATAGAAGAGATGATAGACATTGACATTAGCACTGATCCTAAAAATACTCAAATTTTGAAATTGGGAAAAAGTATCTCAAAGATAGAACATGCTACTTATATCACTCTTCTAAAATAAAACAAGAAAAGTTTTTGTATGGTTATACAAATATATGCTTGGGCTGGATCTGAATATAGTGGTTTATAATTTGACACTCAATCTAGAGATAAAACTAGTCAAGAAAAAAATTTGTAAACTACATCCAACAATAACATTAATGATAAAATATGAATTACAAAAACTATTGGATGCAGGCTTCATCCAACCCATTGACAATTTTGAATGGGTGTCCAATATGGTACATGTTAAGAAACTAAATGGGGGGATTCACATATGCACTGATTTTCAAGATCTTAATAGAGTGAGCCCCAAGGATGAATTTCTCCTTCTTAACATTGATACACTCATAGAAAACACTGCTAGTCATGCAATGCTTTCCCTCATGGATGATTTTTAAGGCTATGAAAAAATTTGCATCAATCTTGATGATCAAGCCAAAACCACATTCACCACTTCATGGGGGACATTTTTCTACAAAGTCATGCCTTTGGACTAAAGAATGTTGGTGCTACCTATCAACAGGACATGACATACATTTTCCTTGACTATATACACAATATTGTCGAATATTTTTTCAATGATCTATTGTCCAAGTCTCTATTGTGTGGTGATCATATCGATGTTCTATGAAAGTTCTTCGATCGCCTACTATAGCATAATGTGCGATTGAATCCTAAGAGTGTGTTTTTAACGTAACATGTAGAAAGCTTTTAGGTTTCGTCATGTCTAAGCAAGACATTGAAGTTGACCCAAAAATATCGATGTAATCTTAAAAATGCTTCCCCCTCACTGTTATTAAGCAGCTTCGCAACTTATAAGGAAATATACAAGCCATCTAATATTTCATCGTGCAACTATTGAACAAATGTTGACCATTCAATCATATTCTACAGAAAGGGGTGATGTTTAATTGGGATCAATTTTTCCAAAAGGTCTTTTAGGACATAAAATAATACTTGGCTTCTATGCCAGTATTATCTCCTCCATGACCTGGTGTGCCTTTTCTAATATACATTTTTGTAATTAACTTTACCTTAGGGACTATGTTGGTCCAAAATAACAAGGCAAATAAGAAGAAATCTATTTATTACATTAGTTACACCTTTGTCTCTTACAAATTTAAATACGCTTATGTCAAGAATATTTGCTTAGTGATGGTCTTTACCACCAAGAAACTTCATCATTACATGATAAATAGACCAATGTATGTTATCTCCAAGGAAAACCCTTTGTGATATATGATGAGTCGAACATATTATAATAGTTGCACTGCAATTTAGATCATGCTTTTGGTGGAGTTTGACTTTGAATTCATCAAATAAAATTCTATCAAAGGTCAAGTCATAATAGACCAACTAGTAGAAACACCTCTTCTTAATGATAAGCCTATTATAATTGATCTATCAAATGATGTAATCTTTGCATTATCTAAATTGAACGAGCCAGAAGAACCAAGACATAAATTTGACCTCACGCTGTTCTTCGATGGTTCTATGTGTGAGAAAGTGGGTGGTGCCAGAATTATGTTTTTCACACTACAAGGGGCTCCTATTCCCTTTTCATTCAAACTCAATTTTCCATGCACCAATAAGAATTCTGAGTATGAAGCCCTCCTTTTGGGTCTTCAAATGGCTCTAACCATGAATACCAAGAGACTTAACATCTTTGGTGACTCCTTGCTCATTGTTAACCAAGTAAAAGAGATCTACTAGTACAAATACTCTATCTTGAAATCATACAAGACCCTTGTGGACAAGTTTCTTTCCAATTTTGAGTGGAATGACATCGAGGCAATCCCTTGTTCCTCCAACTATTTTGTGGATACAATGGCTTTCTTGGGAGCCCTAATTCCACAAAACCCATTAAATGATATCACCACCATTCATGTCAAAATGCTCTCTCAATTTGCAATTTCTTGAGACACTTCTAAAGAAGATTAAAACATCCACATGATACAAATTGAAGCATACCAATATTGGTTCTCTCAAATTCAATACTTCTTGAAATTTGCTTCCTAGATATCCTTGATCCTGCAAGGTCCTTATGATAATGTCACAACCATTTATCTTAAGGTCCTCTCTCAATATGCATTCTTACAAGATGTTTTTAGAGAGGAGCAAGATGTTCATTTAGTCCAAGATGAGCCTTATCAATACAGGTTCTCACAAATTTGATGTTTTTTGAAGCTTAGTAGCACTTCTACGAGGTTGTTGCATGTTTCCAAATGAATGTTTAAGCAAAGAGTAACTAGATTTGTCTTACTAGGAGATATAATATACCATCAAAGTTATGATGACCTCCTTCTTCAATGCTTAGATCCCCAAGAATCTACTTGGGCCATTACTCAATCTCACGATCTTACTTGTGGTGGTTACTTCGATGGCATAGCTATTACAAAGCACATTCTCTGCATGAGCTATTATTGGTCCACAATGAAGTGAGACTTTTGCACTTATGTTAAGATGTGTGTCAAGTGTCAGCATAATGCAAATATATCACACATACCCTTGTAATATTTACAACAAATACATTCATTATGGCCTTTTTTCGCAATGGGGCTTTGATATAATTAGCAAAATATGGCTCTCATATTAAGGTCAACATACGTTCATTCTAATAGCCACAAAATATTTTATAAAATGGGTGGAATCTGTTCCCCTTACTACTACTATAGGAGCATCCATTAAGGAGTTCCTACTTCATAACATCATATATCATTTTAGTATTCCATACAAGATCATCTCAGATAATGGGCCCTCATTTAAAAATAATGATGTTCGATATTTGTGCAACCAGTATCATATCTAGCACAACTTTTCAACTCCTTATTATCCATAGACTAATGAGCAAGCAGATGCATGAAACAACATGGTTATCGCCATCCTAAAGAAAATAATTAATAATAATCACAAGGATTGGTATCTTCAATTACCTATAGCACTTTGGACTTATAGGATAAGCATTTGTACACAAATCGGGCTAACTCCATTTTTTCTAGTATATGGCGCTGAAGCCATTATGCCCTTAGAGCTTGAAATTTTCTCATTGCACATATCATTATAAGAATTCATCGATGATGATATCATGAGAAATGCTCGCCTTGATCAAATTACTCTTCTTTATGAACAATGCATTAAAACTATGGAACATCTTCATGTTTATAAATATCGTATTAAGTGAGCGTAAGATACAAAGGTTCATCCTAAATAATTTCAAGTTGGTGATCTTGTCCTAAAAGAGAATCAACAAAACTCTAACTTGCCTAGCCATTTGCAGGACAAATTTACCACAAACTGGTTAGGTCCATTCATAGTACAACATAATCTAGGACTGAAAATTTATCAGTTAGCTTCACTTGAGGGTGTTGAGGAGCCTGAACCCCTTAAAATTCTCCACCTGCAGGTATTTTATGCATGAAAAAATATAAAAATATAAAAAAAACAAAAATGCACAAGCACCACACAAAATTTCATTTTGCACAACATTACATTTCATGTCACATCATCAATGCATTGCACATTACCATTTATACTACTATGCATCTCTCTTGCAACTCATTTTGTCTAGTCACATGTGTCGTCATTAAACAATTTGTTCATTACACTTGCATTTGTCATTTCTTTCATTGATCATTTCATATAGCATCACATTTGTACAATGCCATTTGTTTTGATTGAAGAACACAAGCTTATACTGAGAGGGGGGGTGAACAGTATAAGACCACTTTTTACTTTCTTTCCAAATCAATATCAATTAATGTCCTTAATTGCAATAACCAAATATAGCAATGTGCATTAATAACTCAGATAGCAGTAGTAAGCAAGAGCACAAGTCACCACACACAATTGAGACACAAGATTTAACGTGGTTCCCCCAATGTGGGGTACTCCACCAGATAATCTCCTTATAATATTTCACACAGAAATAAGGATCCTTATCCAATACAATGATTTCTTTGATCTGCTCAAAGCTAGGCAATAACAAGTTCACACAGAACTTGTCCAAATATGAATAACAAGCTCACACAAAACTTGTCCAAAACTGAATAACAAGTTCACACAAAACTTGTCCAAATCTGAATAACAAGCTCACACAGAACTTGTCCAAAACTAAATAACAAGCTCACACAAAACTTGTCCAAATCTGCTCTAGCAAGCTCACCAAGAACTTGCCCAAAACTGCTCTAGCAAGCTCACCAAGAACTTGCCCAAATCTGCTCTAGCAAGCTCACCAAGAACTTGCCCAAATCTGCTCTAGCAAGCTCACCAAGAACTTGCTCAAATATGCTCTAAAGTCAAATAACTTCAAATCCAAATTTGTCCAAACTTCACAAAGCTGTCCAAATCTGTCTAGAAAGCTTCCAAAAACTTCACAAATTCAAACTTCAAAACTCAAAATTCCACAAATCTGTCCCAAAACTATCCACAAAGTTGTCCCAAACAATTAAACACAAACTGTCCCAAAACTATCCACAAAGCTGTCCCAAAACTGTCCACAAAGGCTGTCCCAAAACTATCCACAAAGGCCTTCTCAAAGGCTCAATCAATCATGCTCAAGTAGCACTCAAATCTCATCCACAAATCTATCAAGGCAAAGCTCAAATATGAACTCAACAATGAATGGCAATGTACTCTTCAATGGATGACAACAATGATCCACAATGATCTCAACTCAACTCAACTCAAATCAACTCATAGAAGCATAAAGAGAATTGTTAGAGACTCAATATGTTCTAAGCTCAATCTCAACTCAACTCAACTCAAATCAATCTCAACTCAACTCAAGTCAACTCATAGAAGCATAAAGAGAATTGTTAGAGACTCAATATGTTCTAATCTCACTCTCAACTCAAATCAGAATTATGGAATAGTTTGTTTCATGGAACTTGACCAATCACCTCACACAATCACTTGACTAGGCTCAATCAACTCAACTCAACCAATCACCACAAGGGACTACTCTTTCTCACAAAAACCCTAGTCCAAGCATGTATCAACCAACTCAAATGTTTCCAACAATGCTCAACCACAAATCTCACATAACAATGATACTCATGTTCTTTTCAAGTTCTTTCACAACCAATGGGCTTCAACAACTATGCTTATAAAACAAGGTTTAAACACAACTCTCAAACCAGAAAACCTTGAAGCATTCAACCAACCACTTTCAAAAAGGAAACCACAATCAATCCTTTTCACTCCAATGATATTTCAGAAATCAACCACCATAAACAATCAATAGGAGAATGTGCCCATACCTTTTTGATGCCAAGAAGTTGTCCACAAAATCTGCCACACTAAACACAACTTTCCTTTCCAATCTCAATAAGGGTTAGTGGACTTCAAATAATAATCACAAGATAAGCATAACTCAATTTACACCTTTTTACTCCAACTTAATAAACACATCCACCAAAGTCCTTTTTAATAAAAACCCTTATCAAAAATAATAATCAATAAGGCTCTCAAAAATATTTTATAACAACTCCTTATTTCTCCTAAATCTTAATTTTCAATTTCATGAATATCAAAATAAATCAACAACTCATCCACCTCTAAAATAATAATCACAACCCTTATAAAAATAAAGTTTAATTAAAAACTTTAATTATTCCTTAACCACCTTATAACTCCTATCCTAGGGCATCAACGAAATTAATTAGAGCAAAACGTAATTACCTCCTCAAGGGGATTCGAACCCCCAACTTGCACACATCGTGAATGCCTTAGCCACGGCTAAGGTTGCCACACGAGCTAGCCGCTCATTCGAAAGGAAAAGGCACGACGTGCCTTAAGTCCTTCCTCCCTTCCATGCAAACCAAAAGCGCTTTGAGCACTTTCCTTCCAATGCCTTCGAATGCAGTCAAGGAGATTCGAACCTTGACGTAAAGTGCTGCCACACACCTTAACAAAAAGCCAATTGCCAATGCACCACTCCTACCCACAATGTCTTGGGCTTTCGACCAACCTTGGATTTATTCGTTGTCTCCCTTTTCAAAATGATTTTCGCACGAGCTCTCTTCGGATGCTTAGCCAACGATTAACACGAGCAAGGATGAATTTCAAATGAACCTTAGGATCCCCCTTTATATAGTCTTCTCCTCATTTTTGATGACGTCGATGCATTATTGATTTTCCCTCTTTCTTTAGACGTCGGCGCTAACTTTAATTTTAATTTTAAAATTTAAATTTAAATTTAAATTTTAAATAATTAAAATTTAAACTAAATATTTAAAATTAAATATCTCCATCACCGGGGCACCTTTTTTGATGAAACGAAAGGCCAACCTGGGTTTTAAGAAAAACCCATTTCAAATCTGCCATCCATGGTTTTAAATAAAACCTTTTATTTTTCCTACCTTGGTTTTCACAAAAACCCTGAATTTATCCATGCTTTCCAAAATATCATTTGCCCATCAAAACTCAATGTGATCCATATGACATCAATGATTCATGTGACATCAATGACAACATAAAATAACTCAAATTGCCAACAATATCCCCCTTTGTCATTGATGGCAACACCTCTAAAGCAAAAACCACAATCACTGCAAAAACCATCTCTGAGAATCAAAGTTGCTCCCCTTGACTCAATAATCTCTATGGAGGCTGCTCCCCCTAACTCAATGCTCTCTTTGGAGGCTGCTCCCCCTAACTCAATGCTCTCCCCCTTACTCAAATCTCTCCCCCTTTGACATCAATGGCAAAAGGGACACCTATGGGGCTAAAATATATGACTCTTAAACTTAGCCCCCTCACCACCTTCTCTCTTGAGGTGATTAATTTTGGGGTGGGAGTACTTTTACTCCCATATCACATTGTTTCTTTCCTCTATCAACTTCCTTCCATGTTTTTCTGATATCCTTCTCTTGATGAATTACTTGATCTTCTTGTCTAGAACCTGTTTGACCTTCTTGCCTTGAACCTGTTTGACCTTCTTGCCTTGAACCTATTTGGAATTGAGTCCTACACCATTTTGCAATATGCCCAAAGTTATTGCAATTAAAACACTTGATATTGTAGCCTTTGGATGGTGCCCATGTCCTGAATTCATTCTTAAAATAATTTCCATATCCATTCCTTTCCTGAACCCTCGTATTGTGAAGCTCTGTTTTCATGACCATTATGACCATGACTTCTGAATTGTGAAGCTCTAAAACCAAAACCATGTTGCTCATTTCCTTTGCACTCGAAAATCTCTATGACCAATCCTGTTACATGAGAAGCAATGCCCCTAAAAACCATACCTTCTTCCTTTGAAGTTTCTTCTAGCAAAATCAAACTTCTTTGATCCATAGAAAACCCCCGGTGTTTAGCCCCGTGTCCACATCCACTACAAGAAAAAAAATGTCCCTTGAAAAGCCCTTTGTTCATGCCTTGGTCCTCATACCTTTCTTGACCATTATCCTTATGATCATTTTCAACTTGTGCATTGCATCCTTGAACCTTCTTTGTAGCATCTAAAACCTCTTCCTTAGTTTCTTCCTTGCTTTCCTCTTCAAGAATTTCTTTTCCCTTTGATCTTGATTCACCTCTCTCAAAACAAGAATCAAACTGAATATTTGGAGCCATATGAACTTTGGAACTTTCCTCACAAATCTTAGGTGCTTCCTTGCTTTCATCTTTTAGAACTTCCTTTCCTTTTGAGTGTGATTTTTCTTGGAAGTAAGATACAACCTTAAAATAAGTTTCCACTCCTTTTTGAACCTTTTCATCTAATGTATCATGTCTTGCCATGGTTACCCTTAGTTCTTCATTCATCCTTTCTTCTATCCTTTTTGCATTTTGAAGCTCTTCTCTGAGATTATCGATTGTTTGAAGTAGTTCTTCTCTGATTTTGACATCTATTCGAATCTTGTTTTCAAGATTCCTGTATTCTTCTTTTAGCCTTTTGATTTCTGATTTTTGTTTACTTAGCTCATCCTCTTCCTTTTCTATAACCAAAAGTGAGACTTCTTTGTTTTCACTATCATTGAGACCATTATAATCTTCTATAGCAAACAAACTCTCAAGATTTCTTTGACCATGCTTGTTTCCTTGATGTGTCATCTCATCTTCACTATCATTGAAACCATTGCAATATCCTGATCTGTGATCTCTTTGACCACACACAAAGCACTTCTCTCTTTCACCTTCTATTCCTAGGAATAGATGTTCTTCCTTTTCATCATCTGATTTGTCTCTATCACTATGATCTGAGCTATCACTTGCTTCTACAATGTAGTAAGATTTCTTTGCCTTACAAAAAATTTTCTTCTTCTCATACCTGTTTTGCTTGTATCTATCATCTTTGTCATGCTTATGCTTTCCATATTCTTTTCTTCTTTGACCCTATTTTTCATCATCACCATTTTCTTCATGTGGACACTTGTATGCATAGTGACCAAGATCACCACACTTGTAGCATCTGACTTTCCTTATATCCCTAAAATTCTTTGAGTCCTTATTCCTTTTGATGAAGTTAGCTTCCTCATCATTATCTGAACCTCTACTTGTTTCTAAAACTTTCCCTTTCTCTTTCTCTGAAGCCTTGAATGCAATCTCTTTTATTGGAACCTGATGCTTACTTACCCTCATCTCATAAGCTGTGAGAGTACCTTGCAATTCTTCCATTGTTAGCTTGTTGATATCCATTGTCTCTTCTATTGTTGAAACCTTAGAATCATATTTCATGGGAAGTGATCTCAAAACCTTTTGAGTAACTTCTGATTCTTTCATCTCAAAACCTAGGCCTCTCATGGTGTTAGTAATCTCATCAACACGAAGTAAAAACTTTGCAATATCTTCAGAATCTTCCATTTTCAATTCCTCAAATATTTTTCTATGAGTTTGTAGTTTTGCCAACTTTACCTTGGAATCTCCTTCATAAGTATTCCACAACTTGGTCCACATTTCATTAGCTGAATTACATACCATGACCTTTGCAAAATCTATCTCATGAAGCCCACTCAAAATACAATTCATTGCTCTTGCATTGATCTCAACCAATTTCTTGATAGTCTTATCTGCCTCGGGATCACCTTCAACCCTATACTCTTTTTCAACCATTTTCCATACCTCATATCCTTGTGATATCAAGTAGTTCTTCATCCTCATGCTCTAGAAAGCATAATTGTTACCATCAAACAATGGAGCCTTATTTGTAGATGATCCATTCTGTGAAGCCATCTGTGTTCTTGTAGAATCTACCCTCAAGTTGTTAGCTTTTTCGAAGGAACCCACTCTGATACCAATTGAAGAACACAAGCTTATACTGAGAGGGGGGTGAATAGTATAAGACCACTTTTTACTTTCTTTCCAAATCAATATCAATTAATGTCCTTAATTGCAATAACCAAATATAGTAGTGTGCATTAATAACTCAGATAGCAGTAGTAAGCAAGAGCACAAGTCACCACACACAATTGAGACACAAGATTTAACATGGTTCCCCCAATGTGGGGTACTCCACCAGATAATATCCTTATAATATTTCACATAAAAATAAGGATCCTTATCCAATACAATGATTTCTTTGATCTGCTCAAAGCTAGGCAATAACAAGTTCACACAAAACTTGTCCAAATCTGAATAACAAGCTCACACAAAACTTGTCCAAAATTGAATAACAAGTTCACACAGAACTTGTCCAAATCTGAATAACAAGCTCACACAGAACTTGTCCAAAATTTAATAACAAGCTCACCAAGAACTTGTCCAAATCTGCTCTAGCAAGCTCACCAAGAACTTGCCCAAATATGCTCTAGCAAGCTCACCAAGAACTTGCCCAAATATGCTCTAGAAAGCTCACCAAGAACTTGCCCAAATTTGCTCTAGCAAGCTCACCAAGAACTTGCTCAAATCTGTCTACAATACCAAAATTCAAATGTCCATTCAAAAGTTTTCACAAAGCTATCCAAAATGTCCACAAAGCTATCCCAAAATTATCCACAAAGCTGTCCCAAAACTGTCCACAAAGTTGTCCCAAAACTATCCACAAAGGCCTTCTCAAAGGCTCAATCAATCATGCTCAAGTAGCACTCAAATATCATCCACAAATCTATCAAGGCAAAGCTCAAAGATGAACTCAACAATGAATGGCAATGTACTCTTCAATGGATGACAATAATGATCCACAATGATCTCAACTCAAATCAACTCATAGAAGCATAAAGAGAATTGTTAGAGACTCAATATGTTCTAAGCTCAATCTCAACTCAACTCAACTCAAATCAATCTCAACTCAACTCAAGTCAACTCATAGAAGCATAAAGAGAATTGTTAGAGACTCAATATGTTCTAATCTCACTCTCAACTCAAATCAGAATTATGGAATAGTTTGTTTCATGGAACTTGACCAATCACCTCACACAATCACTTGACTAGGCTCAATCAACTCAACTCAACCAATCACCACAAGGGACTACTCTTTCTCACAAAAACCCTAGTCCAAGCATGTATCAACCAACTCAAATGTTTCCAACAATGCTCAACCACAAATCTCACATAACAATGATACTCATGTTCTTTTCAAGTTCTTTCACAACCAATGGGCTTCAACAACTATGCTTATAAAACAAGGTTTAAACACAACTCTCAAACCAGAAAACCTTGAAGCATTCAACCAACCACTTTCGAAAAGGAAACCACAATCAATCCTTTTCACTCCAATGATATTTCAGAAATCAACCACCATAAACAATCAATAGGAGAATGTGCCCATACCTTTTTGATGCCAAGAAGTTGTCCACAAAATCTGCCACACTAAACACAACTTTCCTTTCCAATATCAATAAGGGTTAGTGGACTTCAAATAATAATCACAAGATAAGCATAACTCAATTTACACCTTTTTACTCCAACTTAATAAACACATCCACCAAAGTCCTTTTTAATAAAAACCCTTATCAAAAATAATAATCAATAAGGCTCTCAAAAATATTTTATAACAACTCCTTATTTCTCCTAAATCTTAATTTTCAATTTCATGAATATCAAAATAAATCAACAACTCATCCACCTCTGAAATAATAATCACAACCCTTATAAAAATAAAGTTTAATTAAAAACTTTAATTATTCCTTAACCACCTTATAACTCCTATCCTAGGGCATCAACGAAATTAATTAGAGCAAAACGTAATTACCTCCTCAAGGGGATTCGAACCCCCAACTTGCACACACCATGAGCGCCTTAGCCACGGCTAAGGTTGCCACATGAGCTAGCCGCTCATTCGAAAGGAAAAGGCATGACGTGCCTTAAGTCCTTCCTCCCTTCCATGCAAACCAAAAGCGCTTCGAGCGCTTTCCTTCCAATGCCTTCGAATGCAGTCAAGGAGATTCGAACCTTGATGTAAAGCGCTGCCACACACCTTAACAAAAAGCCAATTGCCAATGCGCCACTCTACCCACAATGTCTTGGGCTTTCGACCAACCTTGGATTTATTCGTTGTCTCCCTTTTCAAAATGATTTTCGCACGAGCTCTCTTCGGATGCTTAGCCAACGATTAACACGAGCAAGGATGAATTTCAAATGAACCTTAGGATCCCCCTTTATATAGTCTTCTCCTCATTTTTGATGACGTCGATGCATTATTGATTTTCCCTCTTTCTTTAGACGTCGGCGCTAACTTTAATTTTAATTTTAAAATTTAAATTTAAATTTTAAATAATTAAAATTTAAACTAAATATTTAAAATTAAATATCTCCATCACCGGGGCACCTTTTTTGATGAAACGAAAGGCCAACCTGGGTTTTAAGAAAAACCCATTTCAAATCTGCCATCCATGGTTTTAAATAAAACCTTTTATTTTGCCTACCTTGGTTTTCACAAAAACCTTGAATTTATCCATGCTTTCCAAAATATCATTTGCCCATCAAAACTCAATGTGATCCATATGACATCAATGATTCATGTGACATCAATGACAACATAAAATAACTCAAATTGCCAACAATCTCCCCCTTTGTCATTGATGGCAACACCTCTAAAGCAAAAACCACAATCACTGCAAAAACCATCTCTCGAGAATCAAAGATGCTCCCCCGACTCAATAATCTCTATGGAGGCTGCTCCCCTAACTCAATGCTCTCTTTGGAGGCTGCTCCCCCTAACTCAATGCTCTCCCCCTTACTCAAATCTCTCCCCCTTTGACATCAATGGCAAAAGGGACACCTATGGGGCTAAAATATATGACTCTTAAGCTTAGCCCCCTCACCACCTTCTCTCTTGAGGTGATTAATTTTGGGGTGGGAGTACTTTTACTCCCATATCACATTGTTTCTTTCCTCTATCAACTTCCTTCCATGTTTTTGTGATATCCTTCTCTTGATGAATTACTTGATCTTCTTGTCTAGAACCTGTTTGACCTTCTTGCCTTGAACCTGTTTGACCTTCTTGCCTTGAACCTGTTTGGAATTGAGTCCTACACCATTTTGCAATATGCCCAAAGTTATTGCAATTAAAACACTTGATATTGTAGCCTTTGGATGGTGCCCATGTCCTGAATTCATTCTTAAAATAATTTCCATATCCATTCCTTTCCTGAACCCTGTATTGTGAAGCTCTGTTTTCATGACCATTATGACCATGACTTCTGAATTGTGAAGCTCTAAAACCAAAACCATGTTGCTCATTTCCTTTGCACTGAAAATCTCTATGACCAATCCTGTTACATGAGAAGCAATGCCCCTGAAAACCATACCTTCTTCCTTTGAAGTTTCTTCTAGCAAAATCAAACTTCTTTGATCCATAGACCCTTTCTTGACCATTATCCTTATGATCATTTTCAACTTGTGCATTGCATCCTTGAACCTTCTTTGTAGCATCTAAAACCTCTTCCTTAGTTTCTTCCTTGCTTTCCTCTTCAAGAATTTCTTTTTCTTTTGAACTTGATTCACCTCTCTCAAAACAAGAATCAAACTGAATATTTGGAGCCATATGAACTTTGGAACTTTCCTCACAAATCTTAGGTGCTTCCTTGCTTTCATTTTTTAGAACTTCCTTTCCTTTTGAGTGTGATTTTTCTTGGAAGTAAGATACAACCTTAAAATAAGTTTCCACTCCTTTTTGAACCTTTTCATCTAATGTATCATGTCTTGTCGTGGTTACCCTTAGTTCTTCATTCATCCTTTCTTCTATCCTTTTTGCATTTTGAAGCTCTTCTCTGAGATTACTGATTGTTTGAAGTAGTTCTTCTCTGATTTTGACATCTGTTCGAATCTTGTTTTCAAGATTCTTGTATTCTTCTTTTAGCCTTTTGATTTCTAATTTTTGTTTACTTAGCTCATCCTCTTCCTTTTCTATAACCAAAAGTGAGACTTCTTTGTTTTCACTATCATTGAGACCATTATAATCTTCTATAGCAAACAAACTCTCAAGATTTCTTTGACCATGCTTGTTTCCTTGATGTGTCATCTCATCTTCACTATCACTGAAACCATTGCAATATCCTGATCTGTGATCTCTTTGACCACACACAAAGCATTGCTCTCTTTCACCTTCTATTCCTAGGAATAGATGTTCTTCCTTTTCATCATCTGATTTGTCTTTATCACTATGATCTGAGCTATCACTTGCTTCTACAATGTAGTAAGATTTCTTTGCCTTACAAAAAATTTTCTTCTTCTCATACCTATTTTGCTTGTATCTGTCATCTTTGTCATGCTTATGCTTTCCATATTCTTTTCTTCTTTGACCCTATTTTTCATCATCACCATTTTCTTCATGTGGACACTTGTATGCATAGTGACCAAGATCACCACACTTGTAGCATCTGACTTTCCTTATATCCCTAAAATTCTTTGAGTCCTTATTCCTTTTGATGAAGTTAGCTTCCTCATCATTATCTGAACCTCTACTTGTTTCTGAAACTTTCCCTTTCTCTTTCTCTGAAGCCTTGAATGCAATCTCTTTTATTGGAACTCGATGCTTACTTACCCTCATCTCATAAGTTGTGAGAGTACCTTGCAATTCTTCCATTGTTAGCTTGTTGATATCCATTGTCTCTTCTATTGCTGAAACCTTAGAATCATATTTCATGGGAAGTGATCTCAAAACCTTTTGAGTAACTTCTGATTCTTTCATCTCAAAACCTAGGCCTCTCATGGTGTTAGTAATCTCATCAACACGAAGTAAAAACTTTGCAATATCTTCAGAATCTTCCATTTTCAATTCCTCAAATATTTTTCTATGAGTTTGTAGTTTTGCCAACTTTACCTTGGAATCTCCTTCATAAGTATTCCGCAACTTGGTCCACATCTCATTAGCTGAATTACATACCATGACCTTTGCAAAATCTGTCTCACGAAGCCCACTCAAAATACAATTCATTGCTCTTGCATTGATCTCAACCAATTTCCTGATAGTCTTATCTACCTCGGGATCACCTTCAACCCTATACTCTTTTTCAACCATTTTCCATACCTCATATCCTTGTGATATCAAGTAGTTCTTCATCCTCATGCTCTAGAAAGCATAATTGTTACCATCAAACAATGGAGCCTTATTTGTAGATGATCCATTCTATGAAGCCATCTGTGTTCTTGTAGAATCTACCCTCAAGTTGTTAGCTTTTTCGAAGGAACCTGCTCTGATACCAATTGAAGAACACAAGCTTATACTGAGAGGGGGGTGAACAATATAAGACCACTTTTTACTTTCTTTCCAAATCAATATCAATTAATGTCCTTAATTGCAATAACCAAATATAGCAGTGTGCATTAATAACTCAGATAGTAGTAGTAAGCAAGAGCACAAGTCACCACACATAATTGAGACACAAGATTTAACGTGGTTCCCCCAATGTGGGGTACTCCACCAGATAATATCCTTATAATATTTCACATAGAAATAAGGATCCTTATCCAATACAATGATTTCTTTGATCTTCTCAAAGCTAGGCAATAACAAGTTCACATAGAACTTGTCCAAATCTGAATAACAAGCTCACACATAACTTGTCCAAAATTGAATAACAAGTTCACACAAAACTTGTCCAAATATGAATAACAAGCTCACACAGAACTTGTCCAAAACTGCTCTAACAAGCTCACCAAGAACTTGTCCAAATCTGCTCTAGCAAGCTCACCAAGAACTTGCCCAAATCTGCTCTAGCAAGCTCACCAAGAACTTGCTCAAATCTCTCAAAAGCTCAAACTATCCAAAATTATCTCCAAGTCCTTTTCCAAAAATTTCAAAAGGCCTTCTCAAAGGCTCAATCAATCATGCTCAAGTAGTACTCAAATCTCATCCATAAATCTATCAAGGCAAAGCTCAAATATGAACTCAATAATGAATGGCAATGTACTCTTCAATGGATGACAACAATGATCCACAATGATCTCAACTCAACTCAACTCAAATCAACTCATAGAAGCATAAAGAGAATTGTTAGAGACTCAATATGTTCTAAGCTCAATCTCAACTCAACTCAACTCAACTCAAGTCAACTCATAGAAGCATAAAGAGAATTGTTAGAGACTCAATATGTTCTAATCTCACTCTCAACTCAAATCAGAATTATGGAATAGTTTGTTTCATGGAACTTGACCAATCACCTCACACAATCACTTGACTAGGCTCAATCAACTCAACTCAACCAATCACCACAAGGGACTACTCTTTCTCACAAAAACCCTAGTCCAAGCATGTATCAACCAACTCAAATGTTTCCAACAATGCTCAACCACAAATCTCACATAACAATGATACTCATGTTCTTTTCAAGTTCTTTCACAACCAATGGGCTTCAACAACTATGCTTATAAAACAAGGTTTAAACACAACTCTCAAACCAGAAAACCTTGAAGCATTCAACCAACCACTTTCGAAAAGGAAACCACAATCAATCCTTTTCACTCCAATGATATTTCAGAAATCAACCACCATAAACAATCAATAGGAGAATGTGCCCATACCTTTTTGATGCCAAGAAGTTGTCCACAAAATCTGCCACACTAAACACAACTTTCCTTTCCAATCTCAATAAGGGTTAGTGGACTTCAAATAATAATCACAAGATAAGCATAACTCAATTTACACCTTTTTACTCCAACTTAATAAACACATCCACCAAAGTCCTTTTTAATAAAAACCCTTATCAAAAATAATAATCAATAAGGCTCTCAAAAATATTTTATAACAACTCCTTATTTCTCCTAAATCTTAATTTTCAATTTCATGAATATCAAAATAAATCAACAACTCATCCACCTCTGAAATAATAATCACAGCCCTTATAAAAATAAAGTTTAATTAAAAACTTTAATTATTCCTTAACCACCTTATAACTCCTATCCTAGGGCATCAACGAAATTAATTAGAGCAAAACGTAATTACCTCCTCAAGGGGATTCGAACCCCCAACTTGCACACACCGCGAGCACCTTAGCCATGGCTAAGGTTGCCACATGAGCTAGCCGCTCGTTCGAAAGGAAAAGGCACGACGTGCCTTAAGTCCTTCCTCCCTTCCACGCAAACCAAAAGCGCTTCGAGCGCTTTCCTTCCAATGCCTTCGAATGCAAGTCAAGGAGATTCGAACCTTGACGTAAAGCGCTGCCACACACCTTAACAAAAAGCCAATTGCCAATGCGCCACTCTACCCACAATGTCTTGGGCTTTCGACCAACCTTGGATTTATTCGTTGTCTCCCTTTTCAAAATGATTTTTGCACGAGCTCTCTTCGGATGCTTAGCCAACGATTAACACGAGCAAGGATAAATTTCAAATGAACCTTAGGATCCCCCTTTATATAGTCTTCTCCTCATTTTCGATGACGTCGACGCATTATTGATTTTCCCTCTTTCTTTAGACGTCGACGCTAACTTTAATTTTAATTTTAAATAATTAAAATTTAAACTAAATATTTAAAATTAAATATCTCCATCATCGGGGCACCTTTTTCGACGAAACGAAAGGCCAACCTGGGTTTTAAGAAAAACCCATTTCAAATCTGCCATCCATGGTTTTAAATAAAACCTTTTATTTTGCCTGCCTTGGTTTTCACAAAAACCCCGAATTTATCCATGCTTTCCAAAATATCATTTGCCCATCAAAACTCAATGTGATCCATATGACATCAATGATTCATGTGACATCAATGACAACATAAAATAACTCAAATTGCCAATATTTATGTAATATATTTATCTGGTGCATACACCTTATTCCATTGTTCATCCACATCTGTATTCCCCTTTTAGGTGTTTGTTTACCTATCTCCTACTCCCCTTCAGTAGTTGTTACAAGGTGTCCAATGTGGTCTTTCGATCATTCAACCATTCCCAGTTTTCCTTTCAAATTTTGTAGAATTCCATCTTTTTTTCTTGTGGTAAGGTCTTGCTTTGGTCATAATATGTTTATCTTAAAATCCCAACACATCTTCACACTCTTAATAATGATTTTGAACTAGGAAATATGACACTAAAAAGTAAGTTCAAGCAAACAATTTTCCTTGCTCTTCCTATCATGCACATGGTCTAGAAATTTGAGAATTGACAAAAGAAAAATCTCACCCTCCAAAAAATTATCCCTTTGCTCATCTCCAAAATGAGCAAAATCCTCCAAAAGAAAAGTAAATACCTTTGCTCCTATACAAAATGAGAAAAAATACCTCAAAAAAAAACCTTTGCTCATCTCCAAAATGAGCAAAATCCTCAAAAATATCAAAATTAAGAAAACAGAGTTTGAATCCCTAGAATTCTTAAGTTTTAACAACCATGGGGTGGTTTCCATCGGGGCTATAGACACTTGACTAGCAATGGAGTAACCTTACATGTGGTGACACATCTGTCACATTAGGGACCTTATTTTTTATAGACCAATGTCCTCTTGTGGAAGAGCTAGCTTAATGGTGGCTTGCATTATAGAGTAGTTAAGTTCAACTATGTACAAAGTTAGAGTAGTGAGTTTCACTATGCACACATAGGTATATTGAATATCTTGGTATTCTTAGCATATTTTTCTCTTAGGTTCTTGCATGGTCAATAAATAAATTTTGATCGGTCAACTAGGGTGTTTGAGTCTTTTGAAAGCCTTGTTGTTCATTTGTGACCTCTCGTTGTCCACAATCCACTATCATCATAATTATGCATTACATATCTTGTCTTATTTTGTTTCATTTGGGTGTATGCTCTTGATGAAATTGTTTTACATCTTGATTTGTGACTCTTATACATTCTATAATGCATACACTTATTTTGTTATTACATCACAAATTTATTCATTATGTTTCATCGTTTAAACACACATTCATATTTTGCATCAAAGTGTCATAGGTCATTAGTGCATCATATACATATCTAGGTCTATGCAAATATAAAGCTCTATCATTTTAGTCATCTAACATACATACATACATACATGCATCATCATACATATAAATATAGACATACATATATACTCATTTACCATTACATTAATGCATTCATTTCATCCATAAACATAAACAAAAATAAACAACACAATATGTGCAATAAGAGATCATCTCATATATATAATAAATATTCAGTACATCGGTGGTACAAAATATTTGCAAGCTACAATATGATGGGTCCTCACACCTCACATCCAAAATGGGATAAAAAACAAAGGACCCATCCTCAATATGGTCTTGATCCATCACTATCACCATCGACGTCTACCTCATATCTACGAGGTTATCTAGATCCACTGGTCCTTGACATCTAAGATGTATCTGGCGATGCGAATCATGGAATCAGTGGTATCACTAAGGGCTTTCTTGATGCCCCGCTCTACCGACTTTGATGATACTAAGATTATGATTGATGAGCACCAGAAATGCTCATATTTTGTACATATTTCTTTGATCAATATGCGGCTGTATAATAAGGATTGCGTACTTTTATGAATGATTATATAGATATTTGATATAATTATGCGTGTTATCTAATTTGTGTGTTTTTAGTATGTTTTGTGGAATTGCAGTTGATTTAGTTAGATTTGGAACGGTCGAGGTCCTTTTGATGGACCTGGCACTTTATTTCATCGGGGGTTAATGAAGAGAATACGAGCGCCTCCCTGCAGTCGAAAGGCGCCAACTGAATACGAGTGCCTCCCTACAGTCGAAAGGTGCCAACTAAATACGAGCGCCTCCCTGCAATCGAAAGGCGCCAACCAAATACAAGCGCCTCCCTACAGTCGAAAGGTGCTAACAAAAGACAAGCGCCTCCCCATAGTCGAAAGGCGCTAGCAAAAGGCAAGCGCCTCCCCACAACCAGAAGGCGCCACTGATTCTTTGCCCGTTGACCAGATTTGAATGACGTGGATGGTAGCGGCTGGTGCAGTTCTAGCTCTGCATCATGCAGAGCTAAATTGGAGATTGCACCAATGTATCAAAATGTCTTACTGATGCCAGGCAAAGCATGAACCGAACAATGAACACGCCACCATTAGAATAGAATGCCAGATGTCGATTGCATTTACCAGACTGTCTTGATTTAGTCTGGGATAGATCGACTATTGTAACTACTTCTGTAATAGAAGTTCTATGGGTGTGTTATATAAACACATGCAGATCGTTCTGAGAAATATATAGAAATAAAATAAAGATCCATTTAGACGTACAAAGATAAATTGTAGTGTGTTGACGAATATATTAAAGTTCCAGAAGTTCTAAGCGCGTGTTCGATCGGGAAGAAGCTGCTGGAGCCTGGGCCCACTCCAAGCCAGTATTTCTTCCCCATTTCCTTTTCGTTTATTAATTTTAATTAGTTTATTGCTTTCATAAGAACGTTTGTTAGTTTATTAGTTCCAGCATTTGCAGTAGATTTATTTTTAGGAACGTGTACATGATTTATTTTCTGTAGGTTTAATTATGTTCTTCTTACGTAAATCATTGAGGAGTGCGGGAATGATTGACAAACCATTTCAAGAACACCCCCCAAAATGTAGGATTAGCAGATTCACCTCCAGTGGTATTGTAGTAACCTAATTCCGACTCTTCGCAAGTTTATGAAGCTCCCTGGGTTGATAATTAAATGCACGGGCATGTGACAAAAATAGGAAACCATTCACCTTGTTTGGCCCGCAACATTTTGGCACCGTTGTCGGGGAAGCATCTTAATTAGATTACTTACAATACCCTGAAACCTTCCATCTGACCTTGTATGAGTTCTTCGAGAAGAAGAGGACCTGACGGTCGCTTTATAAGAACTAATCCATCAGGACCTGAGTCAGTCAAGCATTTTGGATTTGAGTTAGACTCGCTCGACCTACCAGCAGTCCATTGGAGTGAGGAACCGCACTTTGTGCAAAGTGCCGCCTCATCCCATCAACAAGGGGATGAACGAATCATCATAAATCCCCTGTTTAATAGGACTCCTCTAGAGGAAGCCCTATTGTGGAAGGCTATGGAGGATCAGACGATCTCGCCAGACAACCTTAGAGCATTGACTCAAAAAGTTTTAAATGATCGAAAGGCCATAAACGCTGCATTAGAAACCACATTTCCCAAAAAAATGGTAGATAATGATGAAGTCTCATCTGGATTTAGTTTCCCAATAGAGGAGGGAGTAGGAGATACCAAAATGAAAAACATATCCCCTGCTCACCTTCCGTCCTTCAGAGGACACCCGACTGAGGACCCTGACCTATTTTTATTCAAGTTTGATGTTTTGTGCAGGTCTGTGGATTACAAATCAAACACGCAAAAGTTGAAATTATTTCCTTCTACATTAGACGATGCAGCTCTGCGATGGTTCATCGGTCTGGGAGACAAACACATCACCACCTGGGACCAGATGAAGAAGCTCTTTCTAGAGCAATATCAAGATTTTGGGAGAGCAAGAGACTCCAGGGAGGAGGTCCTGAGCATGACACAAAGAGAAGATGAGTCTCTCGAGGAGTATTGGGAGAGATTCAGCTTTAATCTTCAATGGTCCCCTCACTCGAAGCTATCTGATAAGTCCCTCAAAAGCATCTTCTTGAGGGGACTTACCAATGAGTCACTGGAGGCTCTCAACATGATCTCTGGAGGTGATGTCTATCAGCATGCTATGGATGACATCCAAAAATTATGCCAGAACTACTCGAGAAGGCGAGGCAAAATCATCGCCAGGACCATGAAGGCGACTGCTTCAGTCACCAAAATAGAAATAGGCAACATACTGGAGGATTTGAAGAGCGAAATGCTCTCATCTCTAGCACTACAGATGGATACGCTATTGTTAGAAAAGAAGAAACAAGAAAATGATGCAGCATTAGCCTATTTCTGCCCAAAATGTAGAGGAAGGCATGCAAAGAATGCATGTCCAAAAAACAAGGTCAGAGTATGCACAGTTTGTAGGCTGAATCATAAAACTCGATTGTGCCCACAACTACCCAGTAACCAAGAAGCGGTTGAGAGCACGGAGGCCTACTTCATAGGCAATAGGAAGAGTTGGCCATAGCCCCCCATGGGGAATATACCAACTGAAATGCCATCATATGGGGGAGGGCCATACATGCACCAAGGACCCCCTCAACCACCTAATATGGGGTGGTGGGGACCATCACCCTGGACTAACGCACCCCCAGTAGCATTTCTGAATCAGCAGCCATGGATGCCATATCCATATCCTGGGCAATAGTGGAGAGGCCACAATGCATGGAATCAGACTCCATAGAGTGCAGCGCCTGCTCACATCCAACAGAACTTACCAGCATTGCCAGTAGCGAGACCTGCGTAGCTACCAGCACAACCGACAGCAAACCCAAACAACAGAGTAAATCAGTCGACATACAATGTAGAAGGTGAGATGTATCATATGTACAATATTCAGCTTAGATCAGGTAGGCAGCTAGGAGTAGAGACACCGCCTCTGGTAGAAGAGGAGGAAGAAATAGTAGAGACACCTCCACTGGTAGAAGAGGAGGAAGAAATAGAGGAGACACCTCTGGTAGAAGAGGGAAAAGCACTTGAGAGAGCGGAGGCTCCATTTCCTAGCCGACTACAAGAACAAAGAAAAACAACACAGCCAAAATTTGACATCTTGTCGAGCTTGAAGAATCTCATGGTGACAATCCCATTATTTCAAGCAATTCGAGATGTCCCCATTTACACCAAGGCAATTAGAGAAATGTGTCTAAGGAGACCGGGATGAAAAGCTACCCAGACTATCAACGTCATGGGTAAACTAGCGAGATCTAATGATGGGTGGAACACGTCATCCGAAGTATGCAGATCCAGGCAGCCCAGTGCTGACCATAAAAATTGGAGGACATTCCCTGTCCAACACATTGGTTGACCTCGGGGCAGCCATCAACGTGATGCCTCAAGAGACCATGCAGAGGTTGCAGCTCACGAACCTGAAGCCAACCATGACAGTGTTGCAGTTAGCCGATCGATCAACCGTGTCATCGAAAGGGATGCTGGAAGATGTGATCGTAACAGTCAGTGCATGGGAATATCCAACCGATTTTTTAGTTTTGCAAACCAAGACCAGGCTAGGCGGTTACCCGCTCATTTTGGGGAGGCCATGGCTGGCAACAACTGATGCTTACATCAGCTATCGGGATGGGCTAATGACCATCTCCAATGGGCAAAATATCAAAAGGCTGACCATTTCACCGCCAGCTCAGTCTATGGACTCGGTAGAAGAACCCAGGATCACCGAGCATGGAACTACGGAGTTGTCCATAATCCAGCCGATGATGACCTTGGAGGAGGTGGCAGAAGAGGACGAGGATGGTGCTATCATGGAGTTTCTCCATGGAGAATCATCCACCCCCACACCTGGATCATCGTTGACTGGCGCCCAAGATCAGCACATCCGACAAATACACGTTGGGCCAGGGAGGATATTAAACGTCAACAGCAGGTTGACGCCCACACAACTAGAAAAATTGGAAGAGCTTCTGGTAAAACACCAAGCAAGCATTTGCATGGGACTACGTAGATATGCATGACATCAGCCCAAAAATATGTACCCATCGGATTTATTTAGATGACCAGGCAACTCCTAGTCGACAGCCATAGAGAAGGATGAACCCAGCAATGAAAGACATTGTCAGAGAAGAACTGCACAAACTTCTGGCTGTCGAATTCATATATCCGATTTTTGATAGTGAATGGGTATCACCATTAGTGGTGGTCCCCAAAAAGAATGGGAAATGGCGGATCTACGTGGACTACCGGGCATTGAACAAGGTGACTAAGAAAGACCACTTCCCGCTCCCGTTCATCGATCAGGTCTTGGACACACTCTCAGGAAGAAAATACTTCTCCTTTCTGGATGGTTTCAGTGGTTACAACCAGATCCAGATAGGGGAAGAAGATCAAGATAAAACAACGTTCACCTGTCCATGGGGAACGTTTGCCTATAAGGTATTGCCTTTTGGACTATGCAACGCACCGACCACCTTTCAAAGGGCGGTGCTTAGCATATTCTCTGATATGATAGGAGACGGGGTGGAAGTATACATGGACGACTTCACCGCCTATGGAGAAACCTTCGAGGAGGCAATGACAAATCTGGAAAGAGTGCTCGACAGGAGCAAGGAAAATCATTTGTCCCTAAGTAATGAAAAATGTTTTATGATGATGCAGGAAGGCATCGTGTTGGGACACCACCTCTCTGCGAAAGGAATAAAAGTAGACAAGAGGAAGATCGAGGTCATCAGAGACCTACCTAGCCCCAGAACGTAGAAGGAGGTAAGAAGTTTCCTTGGATCATCCGGGTACTATCGATGATTTATCACCAAATTTAGTAAGATTGCCAAACCACTGCACACCCTACTTTCTAAGGACGTAGAGTTCAATTGGATGGGAGATTGCGAAGAAGCGTTCCAATTGCTTGAAAGAAAAATTGATATCTGCACCGGTCTTGAGAGGACCGAATTGGGCCATACCATTCCATATTTACTGCGATGCATCTAACGGTGCGATCGGAGCAGTCCTCGGGCAGAAAGATGATGAAGAATTTTATGCCATCTATTATGTCAGTAAAAACTTGGCGGGAGCAGAGCTCAACTATACAGTGATAGAAAAAGAATTCCTCGTAGTTGTCCATGCAATAAACAAATTCTGCCACTATATAATGGGATACAAGGTCTTCATCCATACGGACCACGCGGCTATCAGGTATCTGATGAGCAAGCCGGCCATTGGTGGCAGAATTATCAGATGGTTGTTGCTATTGCAGGAATTCGACATCACTATAGTCGATAAACCAGGCAAGGACAACGTCGTGGCAGATTTTCTATCCAGATTGATACCAACAGATCATCAAGCAGTGGAAGATCAGTTTTTGGATGAACATCTATTCGCTATTAGTGAACAAACTCCGTGGTATGCAGACATAGCCAATTACTTGGCCATCGGAAGGACCTCACCTGCTCTCTCCTACCGAGAAAAGCAGGCGGTCATAGAGAAGAGCGCATCATTCCTTTGGATGGATGGTCTCCTATTTAAAATAGGATGGGACCAAATTATAAGAAGATGCATAGCAGAACAGGAGTTTTCAGAAGTGCTCAAGGCATGTCACGATGAGCCATGCAGAGGACACTTTGCAGGGAAATGAACTGCCTACAAAATCCTGCAAGTTGGGTATTTTTGGCCCACTCTGTTCAAGGACGCGATAGCGTATACCAGCAAGTGTGACGAGTGCCAGAGGATGGGTAGACCAACCCACCGAGATGAAATGCCCCTACAGCCCTAGGTACACCTGGAACCTTTCGATAAATGGGGCATGGACTTCGTGGGACCATTTAATCCACCTTCGATGGGAAGGAGGTTTATTCTGGTCTGCACGGATTACATCACCAAATGGGTGGAAGTGCAGGCATTAAGGGACTCAAAGGAAAGAACGGTCATCGATTTCTTATTTGCCCATATTTTCACATGATTTGGGGTTCCTCGAGAGATAACAACAGACCAAGGGCCCCAATTCACCTCCAAATTGATTGAGGAGCTGATGGAGTAGTATAGAGTTCGGCACAATAAAACCATGCCCTACCATCCGTAGGCGAACGGGCAAGTAGAAGTGACAAACAGGGAGATAGAAAACATCCTGACCAAAACCATGCAGCAACACAAGAAATATTGGGCCACACGGTTGCCGGAGGTAGTTTGGGCATACAACACCACGTGGAAATCCACCACAGGATGCACACCTTTCCAACTGGTCTATGGAAAAAATGCGATGATGCCCATCGAGTTCGAAATCAAAACTCTGAGGACGGCTTCAGAATTAAATTTGAGCTTGGACGAAGCTCAAAAATAGAGGATTCGCCAGCTAGATTAGTTGGACGAAATCTGACTGGATGCTTTGCAGAGGACAGAGATTATACAAAGCGAGAGAAAGAAGTGGCATGATAACCACATCAAGCTGAAGAAGTTCCAGGTAGGGGAATGGGTATTGTTGTACGATTCTCGGTTCCAGGAAAGGAAGGGCAAACTTATGTAGAGGTGGATGGGGCCGTATGAGGTGGCAGAGCTCATTAGGAATGGGGCGGTGCACGTTAAGACAATTGACGGTAGCAACACCATGTTCACAGTCAATGGCCACCGACTACGCCCCTATAATACGTCCAAAATGTTACAGGTGGAATCCAGAGTAGGCATGGGGGAGACCCCATCTTGCTAGATCTGGACCGAACTCTCACAGGTGAAATGGTGGGCACGAAAGTGCTCACCCAAAATTTTTTAGTTAATATAGTTTTTTTTTGTAATGTGTGTTTTTGTAGGGACGACGCCCGCATGCAAGCTGTAGGCATCCTAATCCAGGGCCTAACAGGCATGGAACGCATCTAACTACCTTTATTTTCCTTTCTTTTTTGGTTGCTTTTTGTAGGTGGAGGACCTGACAGCACGAGGGATAGGTATCTGGGAAACCAGGCCTGATTCGGCTCAGCATTCCGACACCGGCTCGTAGGTAGAATCTGGGCAACGTGAAAAACTGGGAAGGCTTGATCACCCTTTTTCCAGTCAAATCGCCATCCAGAAGAAGGCGCCTTACTGCATCCAGAAGGTGCCAAGTCTAGAAGAAGGCGCCTTACTGCATCCAGAAGAAGGTGCCAAGTCTAGAAGAAGGTGCCTTATACACCGAAGGCCATCAAGAAGGCGCCTTACTGCATCTAGAAGAAGGTGCCAAGTCCACAAGAAGGTGCCTTACTACACCCGAAAGGTGCCCATCTAGAAGAAGGTGCCTTACTGCATCCAGAAGAAGGTGGCAAGTCCACAAGAAGGTGCCTTACTGCACCCGAAAGGCGCCCATCCAGAAGAAGGCACCTTACTGCATCCGAAAGGCACCAAATCGGAAGACAACGCCTTCCATCCATTCAAAAGTTCTATTAAAAAAAAAAATATATATTATATATATATATACATATGTAGGCGCCTTCCGTGGCAGGAAGGCACCAAGTCTTAAAAAAAAAAAAAGCCAGCCGAATATGCCTTCCAACATCAAGAAGGCGCATTCATCTAGTCGAGATGCCTTCCAACATCAGGAAGGCGCATTCATCTAGTCGAATATGCCTTCCAACATCAGGAAGGCACATTCATCAAGACGAACGCCTTCCAACATCGGGAAGGCACGAACCAGAAGGAGGCGCCTCCCACATTGGGAAGACGCATGCAGGCAAAAGTGCCTCCCACCAATCAAAGGCACCTCGTAGCACCGAAAGGCGCATTCGTTCGAAGAAGAGCACCGACAACGTCGAAAAGGCGCTACAAGGACACCATCCACATGGGAAAGGTACCAAAGAATGCCTCCTACATGCAACATTTACATCTACCGGATGCCTCGAGCGGAATGAAGCATCGCACGAATGAGCGGCATCAAAGGACCATACCCCTCCCTCGTGTCACAAGTCAACAAATCAGCGGCTACCATGATGACTGGAATGACGAATCAGGTACGCGCATACTAAATCAAATCATTTATATAATTATTTATAAATACGTAGTACCAAAAAAGATACCGTCGTCATAGAGATCGTATCCCCCATAGCCAGAATCACGTGCCAATGATAGGGCGTCTTCCATAACTGCTAGGGTTAGGCATATTTTCTATAAGAAGGCGCCTTCCTGAAGAAGGAAGGACAGAAAAAAATATACAGCAACAGAAGGCGCCATGGGAGGAAGGTCCAAGAACCACGCGATCAAGAAGAATGAACCCAGTGATACTGATGGGATCAGAGGGGCAGTGAAGACCCAATTCGAAGCCGAGGGGTGGCTCGAATACTGCACCCTGGTCAGTCAGGGCCAGGACGTGGAGGCAGCTAGAGAATTCACCACCTCTTTGAGGGGCGATGCGGCCCAAGTACGAGGGGTGGAAATTCCAGTCACCCCTGAGTTCATCTCACAGGCGACTGGATTGCCTCTCACGGGGGAATGTACATACAAGGGCGGAGTGTTAAAACTATACGCTAAAATACTGTTTCCAGGAGGAAATGTGCAGATAGACAGGGAGGGGTTACTCAAAAATAGTCTCCCCATGAATATGCGAAAGATGTTCGAGCAGATTGCTCGATTTTTCACATGCACAGGAAAGTATACCCATCTGCACATTAATCATGTGCACTTCATCAATCACCTAGTGCATGGGAGGAAATTAAACATACCTTTCTACCTGGTGAATGCTCTGAAAGATGAAGCGGCTCGGTACCAGAAGGGGGCACCGTCCGCCTTAGCCCACCATGGGCTGATATCGGCATTGGTCCGCCATGCAGAAGCACAAGGACAGAACCACGATGTAGAGGGAGATGGCGGCCAAATAGAGCAACACAATGCGGTTGCCAAATTAGGGCAAGATGAAGCATCCCCTATAGAGGAGATAACAAACATCGAGCAATTGGCATTGCCCTATTTTCTAGGAGGAGCAGAGCAGTCATCGATGCCCGAAGACATAGAGGACAGAGGGCATTCCCTAGTGCCCGAGTATGAGGAGGAAGGAGCGCCACTCGTTGGTGGTGAGGATGAACCAATCCCCAGGAGGAAATGTCTACGGTGATTCCTCTCGATAGAGGAAGGACAGAGTGACCCGAAGATAGACGTTGCCACCCAAACCCTTCGAGAATTAATGAACCGGAGCCCATGGAATGAAGGAACTTTTGGGAGTAATGACTAGATCGATGCGGCCTTGGAGGAGGCGCTCGAATGGCAAACCGATTGTTGGATGGCACAACAGATTCTGGAAGATTGCTAGAACCAGCATAAAATGGAATTGGAGGAAAGAGATAGGCGAATTGCTCAGCTCGAGCAGCTGGTCCAATAGTTGTAGGAGGAAAATCAAATGCTCCAGGATAGAGGAACAACAAGATAGGAGGCATCCACTCAGACTGATTGGGTAGAAGAAGTGTCGATGAACTCTCCCACATCCATCGAATGAGTATTCTCTTCAGGGGAGATTCGATCGGACGCTCGATAGAGCAGCCCGAAGGCAGGGGAGGATTCCTCTATTTTTAGGGGTGAAAAGAAAAGAAGTCCTACCATGCCCCCTATCATTGTCCTGAGTGACACAGAGTAGGACGAAGGTCTCCAACAATAGATAAGACCAGAGGATAAGGAGGACCTCCCCAGGCCTGAAGAAGGAGAAGAGCCTGAGGGGTCGACACCAGGTAGATAGGCGAATGAAGGATCACCCCTAGAGATAGCAGCATAGCCGATCCTTCAGAGCAAGGAGAAGTCCCCGAAGGAGAAAGGAGAGACCCCTGTCCAAGCCACCACATTTTCTGTAGAAGCCAAGGCAAAGAGGCCCAGGACGGCTCGACAGAAGGCAAAAGTGACCTTCATCGACTCCGAAGAGGATGAATGGGACATGCAACCATTCGTCGAAAGGAAAAAATATTTTGAGCAGCGGCGCAATGAAATGAAAGCAGCCAAGGAGGCTAGGAAGGCATCCTCGAGGGTAAAAGGAGATTCTAGCATCTACGTCAATCCAATAGAAGACAACCAGTTTTGGGACATCTATGGTTCATCCCGAGGGTGGCCTTCCATGATGAGGAAGTACTTGGAATGGTGGGGAGTATATGGCCCACAATTGGAGGCCACTGCGATTGCAAAGGAGAATGCAGGGCTTACCCCTAAAGCGGTCGGATTATACAAGGCCCAAGTAGTGCCTTCCAGAGGGGATAACTCGGATATCCCTCTGGCAGTGGTCAGACCTCCAGACGTCGACCTATGGCAAGCTATCGAAGCTGCATTTCAATCGGTAGGAACAACGCTGGCTAGACCACCACCAGTAGCGGCCAGAACAAGAAGAGGACAATTGACAGCCATAGTTTCCCATAGGCAAAGGTGAACCACACCTTCAAATGTCGGCATGAAAAGATAGACTCGGGCCGCAGGGGCAGCAGAATCCTCCAAGAGATGGCGACGATGAAAAGTCAGAGGGCTACCTACAGCTTGGATGCCACGAGGGCATGGCATATGTTAGGCGTGGGGGGATGATGAGCACCATAAATGCTCATATTTTGTACATATTTCTTTGATCAATATGCGGTTGTATAATAAGGATTGCGTACTTTTATGAATGATTATATAGATATTTGATATAATTATGCGTGTTATCTAATTTGTGTGTTTTTAGTATGTTTTGTGGAATTGCAGTTGATTTAGTTAGATTTGGAATGGTCGAGGTCCTTTTGATGGACCTGGCACTTTATTTCATCAAGGGTTAATGAAGAGAATACGAGCGCCTCCCTACAGTCGAAAGGCGCCAACTGAATACGAGCGCCTCCCTGTAGTCGAAAGGCACCAACTAAATACGAGCGCCTCCCTACAGTCAAAAGGTGCCAATCGAATATGAGCGCCTCCCTGCAATCGAAAGGCACCAACCAAAGACAAGCGCCTCCCCACAGTCGGAAGGTGCTAACAAAAGACAAGCGCCTCCCCATAGTCGAAAGGTGCTAGCAAAAGGCAAGCGCCTCCCCACAACTAGAAGGTGCCACTGATTCTTTGCCCGTTGACCAGATTTGAATGACGTGGATGGTAGTGGCTGGTGCAGTTCTAGCTCTGCATCATGCAGAGCTAAATTGGAGATTGCACCAACGTATCAAAACGTCTTACTGATGCCAGGAAAAGCATGAACCGAACAATGAACACGCCACCATTAGAACAGAATGCCAGATGTCGATTGCATTTACTAGACTGTCTTGATTTAGTCTGGGACAGATCAACTATTGTAACTACTTCTATAACAGAAGTTCTGCGGGTGTGTTATATAAACACACGCAGATCGTTCTGAGAAATATATAGAAATAAAATAAAGATCCATTTAGACGTATAGAGATAAATTGTAGTGTGTTGACGAATATATTAAAGTTCCAGAAGTTCTAAGCGCGTGTTCGATCGGGAAGAAGCTCGCTGGAGCCCGGGCCCACTCCAAGCCAGTATTTCTTCCCCATTTCCTTTTCGTTTATTAATTTTAATTAGTTTATTGCTTTCATAAGAACGTTTGTTAGTTTATTAGTTCCAGCATTTGCAGTAGATTTATTTTCAGGAACGCGTACATGATTTATTTTCTGTAGGTTTAATTATGTTCTTCTTACGTAAATCATTGAGGAGTGCGGGAATGATTGACAAACCATTTCAAGAACACCCCCAAAATGTAGGATTAGCAGATTCACCTCCAGTGGTATTGTAGTAACCTAATTCCGACTCTTCGCAAGTTTATGAAGCTCCCTGGGTTGATAATTAAATGCACGGGCATGTGACAAAAATAGGAAACCATTCACCTTGTTTGGCCCGCAACAATGATGTTCATGATGGAAGTAATCCACCAAGTCTATTTATCTCATCCTCCAATCGCCCCACATAATTTTGATCTGTCTAGTATTGTGAGTGGTATTTGCCTACCCTTGCCTACAACTGTACCACCTCTACCTATAACCTGGCCACCTCATCTATGACCTATGTTCTTGTAAATGGATGGGCCTGCCTAGCTATCAACCTTACCATATGAGTTTATAGAGCATCTCGCTCTATCATAAGTCTCTCTCTCCTCATGAAGGCTTTAGACTTGGGCCTACAAGGTGTCCCTCTCCACTACCTAGTCTTGCCAACTCTATCTATCTCCCAAAAACTGTACTCTATGGTATGAGTTGTGTGCCTGTTAGTTTATTGACCCTAGAGGATATGAACCTACTCTCTCAAAGAAGTAATCTACTCCTGTGGGTCTTCATCATCACCTACAACCCCTTCCTCACTCCTTGTAGGAGCCTCCTTAGTGGCTCCTGAAGATCCACCATCATCTCTCTCCACTTGGTGATGCACTCATCATTGAGATGGATCCTTCACTGTACTAACTATCCCTACCTCTCTAGCTGCTACCCCTCCTTAAAATAGTTGGGCTACCAACTAGGCATCATACTATGCTATGGTGCCTAGATACTCTATATCCACATCTATTAGGATATTATCCACCTCCTCACCTAGAGGCTCATCTTGTAGCCATGTTAGCTAAGTCTCGCTCCCCCTCCACATATACACCATTGGGTTCTCAGGAACACCTTACCTCACTTTGAGCTGGTGGGTCACTCATGAGTACTAGAAGTACTCATGCTCTATTCCATGTCACCCCATTAGCCACTTACCACATCACACCCATCTCAGGTGCTCACCCTCTTCATTCCAGGTCGATGCTCCCCTCAAAGGTATTCATATAACATGTCTTGGATGTAGTCCATCCCATGAGTATATGTAGTGATCTAGAATACCCTAAAAGGGGTAAATATTATCCCACTCTTGCTCGTGTATCCATCACATGGTATAAGGGATCTCTTGGTCCACCATGTCCCTAAAAATAGTCTAAGGTAATATAGTGGGCCTATCAACCTGAAAGTGCTCCCATCCCCATCCCTGTAGGAGAAAGTTGCACCCTAGGCCCAGTCAACCTTGTTGTCTAATCTTGTATAGCTTCTTGTAGATTTTTTCCAGTAAAGTAGTGCCCCATTCTATTATCCTCGACTCCTTCGCTAAATCTATCATAAGGCCTAGAAATTTCCATGGGAACCTAGTGCCAGAGGAGTTAGGTAGAATAATATTGGACATCCGTGATATGAACACTATCTATCCCACTATCATAAGGTCTATCTTGTATCTAGTACCTACTCTTACTCCATCGCTATCATAATTGCAATCTAAAAGGTGCCATCAATCTTTGTATACTCTCTACAATACAACCTCCCTCTCAGTGATTGCAACAGTGATGATCAGAGCTTCCTCTAGAGGGACCTACATAATTCGATAGATGTCCTCCAATGTAACTATGATCTCTTTAGTGGGCATGTCAAAGGTATTCATTTTATTATTCCAATTATCCATTAAGATTATCATATAGGTTTGGTCTGTGATAGACTCGAGTTGCACTGTGTGCTAAAGTTTGACCTTATTCAACCACTCCCAATCATACCTAGACAATGCATCATGAGCAATCTTAAATGTGTATGAATTGATGTTGGGCTCTAACAAGCTATAAAAATAATACTTCATAAAAAAAAGTACAAATGCAACTATCTTGTGTCGAGGTAGTCACATAATGCAACTATCTCGTGTCAAGATGGTCAACACATAAGACTGACTCAAGTCGAGACGGTCACAAAAAGGAACCGTCTCGACTCGAGACGGTCTCCATTTCACATCAAATTATAAGAAAAAAACAACAAAAAAGGGGAAGAAAAGCAAAAAGCATCAAAATTTATTTACCCATTACCCCACCCACTTTTTTATTTGCCTAAAGCTAACCCATTTCACCCACCCCACCCATTTGTTTCCTTTTAGTTTTAACTTGGTTCATTTTTATTAATAAATAAAAAAGTGAGGACTTTTTATCCTTACCTTTCTCACATTGGCTCCTTTACTTGTAGATGCACTTGATGGATTCATTGTGTCACTCGAATCATCAACCAACAACATTTCATTATGAAAATCTAACTCCTCTCCTCCTCATCTCATCTTCTCTCATCTCGTGATGTCAAAATGACCCATTTCTATGAAATACACTATATACAATATTTTTTGGATGCGACCATCTAGGACAATCACATGGTGTGGTACGACCGTTTGAGATGGTCACATTTAAAAAAAACATAAAATATAATCACAATGAAATCATATTAGATCAAAATGATATTTGAATTTCATATTTTGTAGGGAAACTATGCTAACAATCATCTTTCATCAAGCACCTCATCGCTATCATCATTTTACATCTCCTCCATCGACTCATCGCTTGAGGGGGTAGTCAATAACTATAAATTTTGCATCTCAAAATCAAGTCAATAATCAAACACTCAAAAGTGGAAATTGCATTCATCCAAGAATCATTGCCAAAAACTATCATACACCCTCCTTGTTGGGGCAAAAGCAAAAATTTCAATCAAACAAACACTTGGTATACCTAAAGCCTAAAGCTTATAGACTAACAACGTCTACCTATGGTTGAAAGGTTACCAAGATTAAATAAAATTCATCAATGTGTTAGAAGCAATGATTCAATGAAGTATGCCCTTTCCATGCTTTGGGTATCTCACATTGACTTGTTTAATTAACATCATTCATCATCAACTCAATCATTTTAGATTATCTATTTTTGCTTCGTATTGTGCTTTTGCATAAAGAATCCTAAAAGGGGCATTTGTAGACATCTAAAATGTGTCATCATGAGGAGACTCCCAAAAAACCTCCTTTATCACTCATATCATTCATCTTGGGTAGCCTTAGGGCTAATTCAATTATTTTCCCCAAAAATAGGTAAAGTTTCCCCATGGGAAGCTTAACTAGCTCGAGTAAAGACGATCTTAGACTTGGAACTATCTTAGGTCGAGATGGTCCTGTAAATTAAAAATTAAAAAAATTAATAGGCAAAAAACTGCCTGTCAGTGCCACACCTGATTTGGCATTGGTACCAGATGCCTTGTATGTGGTAGTTTCACCTTCCACCTGTATTCATTTGGAGGTAATCAATCAGGCTGCCCCTGATTAATACTTACCCCATTTGCTACTTTCCCCAAAGCCTAAAAAATGGTGTTGCCTCCCCCTATTTTAGAGATCACAAATTTGAACACCAATGCAATGAAGCGCTATCAAAATGAATCACCATGCTTTCCTAATTCTAAACTCAATACCGTTGGATGACCATATAGGATTCAAAGTTGCACTTTTATCTCTCACAAAATCATTCCTGTTACATCATTTATTAGTCGCACCTTTGCACTCACTCTCAGACTTACCAACAATATATAAATAATACTTCCTTGTGTTATCTCAAATGCTCAAACCTGGTTACACCAAAGATTAGGCCCATGATAGAAACCATATTGCCTTGAGATGGTATGTAGATGAAACCATCTTGACCCAAGATGGTCTCGATCAGGTTACTAGTTTTTCATTTTCAGTGCATCTTAGCTTAGATTTGTGTATTTCCTATTCTTACATCAGTTTAGATTTACATTACCATATACATGCATTTATATTTCATATACTTTCACATTTTCTAATTTAACACGGGTTCAACATTGATGGAACCTTCATATACTACTAATTATCTTTCATTCATTTTGTGTGTAGGTTACAGTATTCTAGGACAATGAAATATTTTAGATCCAACCCTCACACGGTGGTCACAAGGAAACTCACTCCCTTGACATAGTGCTGGCATGAAGATCTACATATTGCATCTAGATTCTATTTGATGAAAAGAGGAACAACACCCCTATAATATTCATTGTATCACCGATGAAATCCCTCAAGGGGATACTATTATAACACATTAAAAATATAAATCAATAAAATATTCATTTAATTTGTTAATCATTGTGTTTCAATTTCATATCTTGTTTGTATGGTGCAAAATTTCTTGCTTTCAAATAGTCACCCTTATTTGGATGCTAGGGTCTTTCCACATGGTTCAAGAAAAACTAGTGAAGACTAGGACTCAATTTGAAGTGATTGAGAGAGCCAACTCAGAAGATAGTTGGAAATGACTCAACTAGAAGTGATTAAGAGAGACAACTTAGAAGATAGTTGGATGTGAGGGGATATTTAGAGTCACTGTAATATTGATTTTGGATTCTCTAGAAAGGAGGAGAATCATTATTGTTCTTAGGTGCAACCTAAGACATTAGAGATAGATTTCAGAGATTGAGAAGCATCAAAACTTCCAGGATATCGAGAAGCATCAAAGCTTCCTGAGATAGAGAAGCATCTAAGATTCCTAAGTACATAGATTGAAAAGTAGTAAGAATAGATAAGAATAGTACTAAGAAGTACATAGAAGAAACCTCTAAAGATAAAGTATATAGAGGCATAGAGAAGAGTTTTGGTTAATAAAATAACTAGAAATATAAGGCTGACTAGAAATCATACACATATTTTAGTCTTATACTTTGATTTAGTAAAGTATAAGAAGACATTCAAAAGAACCATTAAGATAAGAAAAAAATCTATCAATGAAGTGTTATTAGTCTAAGAATCTAAGAGCCATCACTACAAAATATTATTCTAAAGTTACAAAGCACTATTTTGAGAGACACTAGTAGAATATTGGATAAAAATTTGAGCATTGTCCTAAGTGCCACTAGAGGATATTGGTAGGTATTCAAGCATTGTCCTAAGTACCACCAAAGGAAGACTGGATAGGTATGCCAAGCACTATTCTAAACACCACCACTAGAAAAATATTGAACATGTATACTAGTATTGTCCTAAGCATCATCACAAAGATCAAATAGAAGCTAATCTCTATCTAAAGCATTACTAGTAGAGAAAATCATATAGGAGTTGAGCACCATCTAAAGTGCTACTAGAAAAGAATATTAGATAGAATTTGAGTGCCATATAAAACATCACTAGCAAAGAAGATCTAATAGAAGCTAACCACCATCTAAAGTGCCATTCACAGTAAGTATTGGATGAGGAATAGATTGCCCTCTATAACATTATACACAACAAAAAATTGAGCACTATTTGGATGATGACTTGAATGATATCTAAAGCATTCACTCAGAAGGACTCTTGCAAGAAATTTTTAGAACTCAAGCAATCGAAAGAAGCACCCAAAGATCACATGCTTGAGAAAGCAATTGGTTTCTATCTAACAACTTATCCACTATCCTAAGCAAAGTCTTCTTCATAGAGAAAAACATGAAGAAAGAGATTAGAAGAGAAACATTTGCTATTCTAAGCAATATCTTCTTCATAGAGAAGAACGTGAATAGAGACCAAGAGAGCAACGTTTGTTGTCCTAAGCAATATTTTCTTCACAAATAATGTGAAGAGATACAAGACCAATAGAAGCAACGTATCCAAAAAGTGAATACTCAAGAGTCATGAAAGCAAAAGAGAAGCCAACATTATCAAAAACGTTCATTGCATGCTCATGAAGCAACTTTTGAAACATTCATTGTTAACAATTGATTTTATGACTACCATGCAAATTAACAAGTGGAATTAAGGTTGAGTCAAGTATATGTTTTAAAGGCTATTTAAAGTGTTAGGTGTAATATTAAGTTCATAGTATTCAAAGACGTTAACGCAAGCTAACAAGGTTGAAAGCATGCAAGCAAGGAAGGTTGAAAAGGCAAGTCAACAAGGTGGTAAATAAGGTAAGCTATATTACCTTAATGTAGAGTTAAAGACCTAAGTTTAGGTACTTTAATTAATTGGAGTTATAAGTTAATTATTAGGAGTGATTTAATTATTATAAGTTTTTTATGATTTGATTATTAGAAGGAGATATAAGGTTTTCTACTATAGTTTGAAATTAATATTTCAAATTTTTAATTTTTGAGTTTTTAATATTAAAGTATGGAGTGATAAGGTTTTCTACTTCAAATAGAATTTAAAGGTTTATTTGAATTTATTTGAAGAAATTAAATTTGAAGATTTGTTTTTCAAGTTTTTAATTATTAAAGATATTTTTAAGTTTTTAAAATTTTGAGAAATTTTGAAATTAGAAGAATTTTTGAAATATTGCAAATTTAATAGAGAGTTGAAAGGATTATTGCATAAAAGGTTTAGGAAATGTAAAAATTGCAAATTTCTTATTTGAGTGATTATTGAAAATATCTTTTGAAATTGCAATTTATATTTTTGGAGATATAAGTTTTTCAACTTCAATAGGTATTAAATCAAGTAAAATATTTGATTACTATGGAAAAAATTATTAGAAATTCATTCAGTGAGAATAGTGAAGAAATGGTGAACAAGCTAAAGTTTTATTCTCAAAACTTAATAGATGATTTTGATGGAAAGAAGCAAATATCAAATATTTTAAAAGAAAAATTATCTTTATTTCTCAAGGATGCAAAATATGAAAAGTTCACAACACTTATAAGTTATCTTCATGAAAAAAAAATAGAACATGGTGGAATTCACAAAACACCATTATATTTTCCTCAGAAGAATGCTTAATGATGTATTTATCATTACTTACCTTTGAGATCTTTCAAGAAAAAGGCCAAGAGAAGAAAGATGACAATGATGACTCATATAACTTGAATGAAGCCTATGTTAGCTTCAATGAGGAATCATTGAAATCCAAAATGTATTATTGTGATGATTTACTAACTCATTGTTTAGAAAGCACACCATCAGGTACATCACAACTAAAGATGAAGAAAAGAAAAGCAAAGAAGAAGAATAGAGGAAAACACAAAAGGAAGGATAACATAAGACATGAATAAAAAGACAAAGAAGGATCATATACTAAAGATAAATATATAGGTCTAAAGAAAGTAGATTGAAGCAAGAAGATAAAGACGTATCTCAAATAGAGGTTCATACTCAATGCAAGGTCACATGAAGATTGAATATGAAGATGAATCTCAAATAAAAGTTCATACTCAATGTAAGGTCACATGAAGTTTGAAGATTAAGACCAATATTGAAGACTAAAGTCTTCAATAACCAAACAATGTAATAGAAAGGGGTGTTGGAGAATATTACATTATTTGGTACATGCTAATGTACCCCCATGGTACCTTCGTTGTACAAATTTTAATATGTAATAGATTACGGTTGAGTCTATAGTTTAGCTGAGTGATTTATATTTTCGTTTATTGTAAGTGTCAATGTGCATAATTTGCACGTGTCTTGTATGTAAGTGTGCAAATATGTAAAGTGAGGATGTGCACAACTGTTAGGAGTGCATGTAGGAGAGTAAATCATGTAGAAGTATGCAAGTGTCATAGAGTCAAGTATGCATGTAAGAAGAGAGTGAAGAGTCTAGTATACACGTGGCAATATGAGAAGGAAAAAATAAAGAATAGGAAAGGTCATATCTCCCAAATATGTGAGGAGTGTAATAGATAAGTATTTAAGAGTCACATTACTATGGCTAAATAATGGAGATAAATCCCCATAAAATGAAAGGGAACACAATCTATAATGATTTCCACATAGAAAGCATTGATAATAAAGCTTGTAAACATATTTTTGAGTAATTTATATTGTAAGTTTTCTTCATGCACGTACATGAATGATTTTGGCCATTTTACATTCATATTTAATATTATAAGTGTGCCATTTCATTATTATAATGGCCTAGATATATATTTGATTACTCACATATATAATTCTACTCTTGATTGTTGATATATAGACCTATAATATTGTTGGCTTATTTACTTTTAGACATGTAATATTTTGAGATATTTAGGCTTAAAAGCCAACACTAACATGGCCTTATTTCATGCCATATAAAACCATTTTTATCATATTTATACCAACCCAACGAATTGGAGAAGACCAAGTGTCACAATGGTATTGTTGTAGGAACATTGAATTTGTGAAATATAAGTGGATGACATCAATGGATCATAAATCACCAAGTGATAGTAGGTGATTGGCTCTTTTTCCTAAGGTTTGGAGCTTTAAATTTTATTTTTAGGGATTCATTAGGGAAACTTCTAGAGACCTTAACTATTGCATACAAAAGTATTTTGAGTCTTTTTTTAAATCACATGATTTTTTGAGCTCTATACACTGGTAACATCAATTTATAGGTCCACTATGGTGTTAGGGGCCAGATTGTGTAAGATGGACCACAAGGCCCTAGTTACCTACCTTAATGGGTAAAATAATAGTGTTTGGTCAACTCAAATGATCGGTCTGCTATGAAGTAAGAACCTATGGTGCATCCTTCAATAGGTAAGTGAATTAAATATATACACACACACATATATATATATATGTGTGTGTGTGTGTGTGTGTGTGTGTGTGTGTGTGTGTGTGTGTGTGTATTAAATATGAGCATATGTCAGAAGACCATCCTCAATTTGTTGATATGATAGCTTAAACATGAACTTTTTCAAGTAATGGTAAGTTCAATGCTCTTCCAAATCAAATTAAATATATGACATCTAGATCAAAGGAATGGAACAATAACACTTTTAGAAATATTTTAAGAAGAAAGAACTGAAAAATAAAATTTCAAAATTCTAAAAAGGTGATCTTAATAATCCAAGTTCAGAGGAAAGGGAGTTTCTTAGTGAATATCATAATATTTTGAGTAAGGAAGAGAAATTTTGGAGATTAAAATAAAGACAGATGCGGTTAAAAGGAGATAAAAATAGAATTTTTTCATAGGATGGCTATAATACAAAGATCAACATCTAGAATTAGTAGAATTAAATCAATAGAGAAGGGTTTGGATTGAAGATTAAAGTGATATTAAAAAAGAAGAAAAGTATTTTTATTAGAATATTCTAGGATCAGAGGAGACTGAAGTTCTTAATGATAAACTTCTTCAATATGGTCCTTCAATTATAAAAAATGAAGACAATAGGAAACTGGTGGAGCCTATTACTCTAGACGAAATTCATTTAGCTCTTTTATTTTTAATAAGGATAAATCCCTAAGTCCAGATGGAATCGCTATAGCTTTTTATCAAAATAATTAGGATATAGTGAAGGATTATTTATTGGTGGCAGTGGAACAGTCTAGGGTAAAATAATACATACCTTTTAAAATAAATGCAACATATCTTACCCTAATTTCAAAAAAGAAGGATGTTGAATTGTTTGATTCTTTTAGACCCATACGCCTATGTAATATGGCATATACGATTATCTCCAAAGTGATGGAAAATAGATTAAATCTATTGTTAGACAAAATTATCTTAGAAGAGCAAGGAGAATTCGTGAAAGGGAGATAAAATCTAGATGGTATCATAGTGGCTCATGAATTTATGCATTCAACAACTTCAAGAAAGAGAGAAAACAATGATATTAAAAATTGATATGATTAAAGCCTGTGATAGGGTTAAATAGGATTTTATTTTTGCAATTTTAGAAAAGTTTGGATTTGAAAAGAAATGGGTTAGATGGATTAAAGCTTGTGTCTCTAAAATTTCTTATTCAGTGTTGGTCAATGGGTTAGTAATAGAATCTTTTAAAGTCAAGAGAGACCTTAGATAAGGAGATACTCTATCTCCTTATTTGTTCATTATTATGGTAGAGATTTTGAGTAGGAACTTAAAGAAGGCTTACAAATATGGGCTTATAAGTGGAATTAAATTTAGTAATAATATCAACAACATCACCCATCAACAATTTCTAGATGATACAACCCTTTTTGGAAGGGCAAGGATAAATGAGGCCAGAGCTTTGAATAAAATTTTAAAGGAATACAAGAGAGCTTGAGGGCAAAAAGTTAATAGAACAAAATCTAAAATTTACTTCCTTAACACTCCAACTAATATCAAAGCAAGAATTTAAATGTTACTTAAAATGGAGGAGGAAATTTTACCAACAACTTATATAGGGATGCCTTTATTTGAGGGGAGAATGAGGATATAATTATGGAACCCAATTATTAGTAAATTTCAGAATAAACTTCCAGCTTGGAAAGGTAGATTATTATCATTAGCAAGAAGAGTGCAGTTAATTAAGTTAGTCTTACATGCCATTCCAACATATTAGATGTCATTGTATTCTATGTCAATAATTAGTTGAAATAATTTTAATCTATATTATGCAATCCCTTTTATGGTTAGGTTTACATGATAAAAGGAAATTTTCTTTGTTGAAATGGAGCAAGGTGTGTGATGATAAAATTAGGGAAGATCTTGGTTTAATATTTCTTACAGATGGATGCTAACTTAGCTCTTAAGGGAAAAGTAATCTAGATATTGTACAAAGAGAGTCAAAGAAAATGGAAAATAATTATTCTAAGTAAGTATGTTGATCCCAATGACCCAAGTTTAATATTTACTACATTCTCTCTACCAAATGGTTCTACTATTTGGAATGGTTTAAAATAATATATTGATATTATGATTAAAGGTTTAAGATGGGTGGTGGGAACTAGAGAAAAAATTCTATTTGTATGGATACTTGGTGTGATAAAAAAACCACTCAATTTAGATCCAATTTTGAAACCTTGGATGAGATTGATTCAAGATAAATATAGTGATAGGGTTTCAAATATTTTGTACAAGGATCAGGAAGGAAGATACAAATGGAAAGAATATTATTTTACAAGTATACAAGACAATGATGCTAGGAGGCAATTGAATCGAAAGATAACAACCATGATTATTTCGAGGGGAGCCAAGGATAAATTGATTTGGGAGTTGAATAGTTTATGAAAATACACAACAAGAAGTGGATTAAATGTACAACACCAACAAAATAATAATATCACTAGAATATGGAGAGATATTTGGGATAGCCCAAGCATTCCAAAAGTTAAAATGTTTTTTGGCTAGTAGGTCATAGAAGAATTTTATCTTGGGATAACCTTATGAAAAGGGGTTTTCATGGCCCCTCTCAATGTGTTTTTTGCAAAAAGTAGGAGGAGAGTATAGACCATATCTTCGAACATTGCTTAATAGTTTGGGATATATGGCAATGGATTATTAATATGTTTGGTAAATATAGAGTGATGAATAGCAGAATTGAAGATTGGTTAAATCAATGATAGAGCACTTATAAAAGTGAGGCTTTACAAAAAATATGGGATATATCAAAAGATACAATACTTTGTACTATTTGTCTAGAAAGGAATAGAAGAATATTTAAAGGAAAGGAAAACAGTTTAGAGGTAATGAAAAGGAAGATATGTTTAGCCATAGAGGAGTCTAAACCAATCCTATCAACTCACCCAATCCCTAATCTAGAAGTAGAGAGCCTTGATAGATGGAGTCAAGTCATTAAATGAAATTATGATGTTGGGTACAAGATAAGCAAAAATAAGGTAAAGAATATAAAGTGGAAACCACTATATGTGGAGTTGGTTAAATTGAATATTGATGGAGCATCTAAAGGAAATCCAAGACCAGCAGGAGGAGGAGCAATAATTATAAATAATAGAGGATAGATTTTGTCTCATTACGTTTTTAATAGTGGATTTAAGACAAATAATGAAGCTAAAGCTTGGGCAAATTTAGAAGGGTTAAAAATATGCAAACAAATGAAATGGAATAAAATATGGATGGAAGGTGATTCTCTCATAGTAATAAATGCAATTTTGAGGAAAGCTAAGGCTCCATGGAACATACAAGAGATAATTGTGAAAATTCAAGATATTGCTAAAGAGTTTGAATAAATCATGTTTACATATATATTAAGGGAAACAAAAAAATGTGGATATAGGCTAGCCAATAGAGGGGTTTTGATTGAGGATCATGAAGTTAAATTCTCCTTCATGGTTAGAGGAAGTAGTAAGTTTAGTTGAAGTTGACAAGAAAATATTGATTGTTTGAATCAGTTAATGATTAAGATTTACTTTAATATTTTCCATTGGTAATATTTTATTTATTTTATAACAATAATGTATTTTCATATAAACTATTTATTATAATTTGTGTGGTTGCACTTGTGTTTCAGGAAGGAAACTAGCAATCCAAATTTGGTAAAGTGGACTATGATAGTGTGATGTTTTGAAAATATTACTCTACTAAGATGCAATGCATAGATAGTAGAGGTTAAGGTTTGCATTGTGAAGGATGCTATAGGAAAATTTCAAGAAGGATGCTAAATTTTGGAATATTTGTATTCATACAGGAAATTGAAAAGATCCAAAAAATGAAAATCAAGAATTCAGATAATTTATTTAAAATGATGTAGGTTTCTAGATATAACATCTCAATTGAGATGACAAGTGTATCTATTTATAAGCTCTAATGCTCTAAAGAAGATATTTGTAATTTGTCAAGGGTGGGGGACCCAAGTACAACCCCTTATTATCTAGCCAAAAAAATTATCAAAGAAAAGAGTGACCTTATCAAGGTATGGTCAAAGTTGCATGAATTTTTTGGAAAGGTTAATTTTATTAGCAAGTGAGCCCTAATATTTCATAGGTCCTTATTTCTAGGATTGTTTAAATCATTTGTCAATAATCACAACACAACTCACAAATCAAATATTGCACAAAATAACACTTTATTGATAATCAAAATTCTTCATACAAACTTCATTCAATTACATTCAAAATATTACATAGCATGGATATTTATCTCCAATATATAACTTTACATGATAAACTCTTCAATATTATTGACTATTGCTCTCCTCAAACTCTCGGAGAGCTAAAATTTCACATGCCTTACATGATGACAAAGTCTCTCATAATTTCATAACTTCCTACTTCACATTTTGACACATCTCAAATGACTTCACTTCCACACTCAACACCTATCACTTATGACTCTTCACTTGCACACTTGACACATTTCAATAACATTTGTGCACTTGCACACCTAACACCTTTTACACTTAATTATAAAATACATAAACACTCTTCACACTTTGACACATACTTTAGACAAATATTAAACACACTCCCTAAACTAAATATTTACAATAGTGCTCAATGGTACTTCATGGTACTCAATGGTATTGTTGTGGAAAATTTTAATATCCTTTATTTGTTGTCACCCTATAAATTTTTTAAAATTCACAATTAGCATGCAAGCTCTGGTGGACCTACCTATTTAACCTAAAATGATAAATTCTAACATGAATAGGTTGGGCTTAGACACACCAAAATGAGTCTATTTAATAGATTTCTTTGAACATTATGCTCAACCAGATGTAAAGGGTTTATAGCGATTTTAATTGTGACCGAGCATTAGTGAATCCTACCCAATTTAGAGAAGACCGATCCCTTATCTATTGGGTGATCATAGAAAATTTTAATTGATTCTATGAAATGAAAGGAGACAAAAAGAAGTAACTGACATACCCGCATTTATTCGAATATTGAAATCAATACAATTCTTAAATTAGAGAAATAAAGCGTTATTTATGAATTCAAATAATGCACAAATAAGCAACACATACAAATTGAGATAAAATATACCAAAGAGTAGAAACCAGAATGATGTATTATATTCAATTTTTGATCTTTACAATGATAGAGCCTGGAAGTGTACTCAAGTCTCTCAAAGAATACAATACAATATTCACCTTGTTCGAATGTTGTAACAAGGGAATTCTGATCTATTGTCCTAATTATAATGACATATAGACTTTGGCTCCTCAAGAAGCTCCTAGAAATGATCTTAGGTAGATAGCTCAAATCTTGGAAATACCTGCACAAAGGTAAGAATACCGAGAAAATGAAATAACATAAACACAAAAGAAAATATGACCGACCCAAATCAAAACACTCAGGATACCTCTCTTGCAAAATTTTATAGTGGTTACTTGATGATGATTTTTGGCCATTGCATCTTCTTATATAGCTGAATTGCCAAAATTTGTTACAAATATTTTGTGTTGGTTCACCCATGTGGATTATTTTCATCCCTTTGTCTCTTCATCTTCCTGAGTGTGTTACAAAAAAAACTAGTTGGTGCTAATTGTTAAAATTTATGTCAGACTGTATTCTGCTGAAAACTATGATATTTGCTACTATAGCTCATCGTTTTGGCTCCCTCATCTCTACTATTTTTGGTTTGAAGGAAGTTCTCAAATTATGGTGGGCCAGACATGTGGTTGTACCTTATCTTTGTGTGAAAGACAATATTACATATATATAATTTTTATTCCTATTTGTCCTAGTCATCTATTTTGTCTAGCTGAACCTTGACTAGGTTTGATAGAAATATATTTTTAAGGTGAAACAAAGGGGGACCCGACATGACGATAAAGTGAGAAAAGAGAAAACACGACACAATAAAACATAATGGAAAATATTTTAGATGGGTGTGGGAATAGTTGAATACGATGGATGTGGAAGACTACAGACAATGGTGGCGAGATGACGCTTTTGGAGATAAAACATAACAACAATAAAGAGAGAATACCTAGAAAGAGGAGGGCAATCTGGTATATTTATAAGAGGGAAGGTGGAATTGGTACTAAGATGCTAGGAATAGGAAGAAAAATAGAATGGAAAACAAGATCTAGAGGTAAACTAATGAATGAAACCACAAAAAATAAAGTACCTCCCTAACTATATTCCATTAGTGTGTTTCCTTTTGTAACTATATTCTGTCGAGGTGCTTGCACCTCTCCAACGCAGACAACTTGTTGGAGCTTTAGCATTTGTTTTATTTCACCGCATCTTTTGGTGTTGATACACATGAAAATCTTATACTATTTATGTTATGCTCTTTGCACGCTTCGACTTATATTTATCACTACAACCTTCACTTTGGAACCCACCTTCATATAGATCCATGTTAAGGGGATACATTTCGTTAGCTGACGATGATATCATCATGTTCTATAGATATAAAAAGATTCAACTTGCTTGAAGTAGCATCGAATCTATCATTGGTATTGCTTTATCCATGAGCTTGCCTTTCTTGGTATATTCTGTGTGATAAATTTCATCCATGTGGCCCAACACTTTTCCCTTCATCTTTCAAGTTTTGACAACTTTTGTGTTTAGGTTTGCCTTTGCCAGTTTTTTTTGTGCTAAGAGAGCATGATGGTAGAAATGTACTCGATGATAGTGATTTCATTTATGTGTTAAAACATCCATGATAACTGAATCTCTTCCATTTTGTATGACCACTAAATTTTTATCACCAATTGTTTGCTTATTGAATAGTGAGGACCTATCTCTTTGATCTATTGCGAAAATTCTCCTTTATCAATTTTGATTAATTGCTAAGCAATGCCAGTATTATATGCTCTATCAGGTTCCTTTCATAGGAGGCTTTGATTTTCCTTTATTTTTTATTTTCTGTAGAACCAATCACTAACATGTGTTATAAACTTCAATCGATAAACCAATGGGAATTTTTGCCTTTGGACCTTAGAGAATTTGCATGAGGCTTAGGTTTTCGAAGGCTACACTTTAGGTGAGATGAAAACTTTGGATGGATCAAAGGGGAAAATATTTGCTATGTGGTCGTGACCCTCGAGAACTTAGGGAACTTTGAATAAATCAAACGAATTTATGGATCATGGTGACTATCCTAAGGACTTAGGAAAAATGAAAGGGCCATAGCAACATTTTTGCAGGTTAGCTCTAGGTAAACAAGGTTCATGGCTTATGGAATTTTAATTTGTTGGTCAAGCATAAATGGTTAATGAAATATTAAATGGCGATGATCTTTAATGGTCATGGGGGCCTAGTGAATGTTTAATGATTTAATACCTGATGTGGCTATGACTTACTATAATGGACAATTCTGGTTTAATATGCTTGATAATGGTATTAAATATATATGGCCTAAGGGGACGTAATATAATGAATGTATGGAATTATGAATTGGATGCTCCAAATATGTGTTAATACAATGGGTTAGGGGTCATAAAATTATATGTGAAGGTGAATATAATAATGTATGAGGTGAACATCTAGGTGGAGATGAATGGTAAAATGATAATATTATGGTAAAATGGAAATGATAGGAACAAATTTGTGAAGGATATTTTTGAATGATCTAAGCACAAGAAAACCAAGACCTATACCTTCCATGACCATGGGGACTTTTCTTTTGAGAAAACATGACCTTCCTAAGACTTTACAACTTTTAGAATTGACCATCACATCTTTAGAATTGACCATCACATCCTATAATCACTTAGACACTCGGTCTAGACCACCTTTGCAAAATTAGGGGTGTAATATAATTTGGGATTTTTTTGAAGCCCAACATAGGCTCTATCTAGGATAAGAGTAATATTTGGATTTTCAAGGATAAATATCCTCTTGAGAACCCCTGGGTCTATGGTTTACTTGACCACGCATTTTGACCTCTTGGTGTGATAGACTATTAACTCCAAGCTAAATGTGACTGTAGACACCAAAATCCAGCCACTTGTAAGTCATCTATACCTTCCTGTTAGCCACGTGTCAGTCATCCACCTTCCCGCCATTATTTGGCCCAAATCCACACCTTCCCGCCATTATTTGGCCCAATTTCACCTTTCCCGCCATTTTTCATCCCCAAATTTATTTAAATTAATATTTATATATATTTTTTAATATTTTAATATATTTTAATATATATATAAATATAGTTTAAGTGATTTAATCTGAGCCGTCCATCCTTCATTTAATCTCATCCGTCCATCCATCTTAATCCGTTTCACAACCTAGATTTATTCTCTACCCTTGGATCCACTTTAATCTTAGCCACACGTTCAAAGTGTCGTTAAAACCCTAAAGTGTGCCCTAAGAGTAGATTATAAATTGAGTCACCTTGATGGCTCAAACCCTATCTCTTTTACTATCTTCCCTATCTGTTTGGTTATCTATCGCTATCTATATCTTCTTCGACTAAACCTACCCATCCATCATCGTCCCTTTTCGCCGCATCCATCGCCGCATCCGTCGCCAACTTCGCCGCCATCCCTTCTACAACATTCTGTAGAATCCCCCATTCTTGTCGCAAGTGCCCGCGGGCGTTTACCCGCAGCCACAGACGTAGACCGGCGTCTGCAACCCCGATCCAGAAGCACGCGGGCGTTCAACGATCGCACCAGGGCGCCTTCCGCAGCCGATTTGATAGTTACATCACTTCCAGGTGCCGCCTGGTCTCGCCGCGTTAACAGAAAAGAGGTATAGATTCTCTAAAGCAAGTAATCTTTTTATGTATTAATCCGCCATTAGATTCTGTATTCTATTTATTTCATTTCTAGGGTTTTAGACTATTTTTGAGGGCTCACACAGTGGAGCCCTCTTACTAGTTTCTAACCTTTTTGTAGTTTTAATGTGTGCAGGATTTTAATGGCGGATCTGATTGGATGATAGCAGTTGCTTAAGTCGGAGTGGTCCGAGCCAAAGGATACAACGAAGCCCACTCATTCTGTTGAGGTTAAGGATACATTCTTCGGAGACGCCACCATATTGTGCCAGCTAGGGTTTCGGAGAACCCTAGCACAAATTGTAATTTTGTATCACGAAAAGGGTTACAGGCCCTGTTGTACTCAAAAGGAGTTTCTAAACTCCATTGATTAATAAAAATCGTTTGTTTTGTACAACTATGTTCTGCATTACTTTTTATCGTGATTTCTTTATCTTTTGTTTGGCGTTGTATCTTTAATCTACAAATGGCGATCATGGTGGGACCCCCTAGGGTTTCATGTTTTTAATACTTGCTTTACTGATCTATTCCTATTTTCTGTTTTTATTTTGCAGGTTCCAGAAATCACGAAATTCGTTGTTCCAGCGAACTAGGGTTTCTGAGGAGTTTGCAGAAAATGCAGCAGACGCAGAGCGGCGTCTGGAAGTCCGATCCGAAATGCAGAGGTGCGTTTCAGCCTGCGCAGACTCCCTTGGGCGTTTGAAGGCAGTTTCACAGAGAAAGCGTAGGCTTCCGAGTAAGTGCGTTTTTTTTTCTTTGTTAAACTGTACTTTTTACGTTTTTGGTTTTTCTGCTGTATTCTATTTCTTTTTCAGATCATTACTTTAAAATGAACAAAAACTAAGTAATCTAGAAAAGAACAGTTAAGCTATATATACATTTTTTTTGTTACATTTTTAGTTACATTTTTTTGCATTGCATTATTGGTTGTTGCTTGCATAAAAAAAAAAATTGCATACCTAGCTGCATATTAGAATAGCTACGAATTATCTGTTTTAGTTATCTAAGTAGGACTATTGATTGGATGTCAATAGTACTCCTGCCATTGGGTGATTCCGAGGCGAGAGAAGTGGACGAACCTTCCGGTTGCTCCTTTGATATCCGATATCATTGGTAGGCGGGGGGTTTTAAACGGTGTACTCCACTTCTTCGGAGGAAATGGCATGTTTTCGGTGGCCTCTTGCTTAGATCATTAGAACTTTTGATTTATAGCTTTGTATGTATACATTAGACAACTAAAACACTTAAAATAAAATTCATCGCATTTCATATTGCATTTAAAATAGTAATATCTGGATTTCATCACCAGGTATTGCTTGAAGTTTAGTGACGGTGGAATTCATCTCCATCCATTAAACTTCTGCCTTAGACACCATAGGTCACCCCCGAGCAAACTTGCCGGATTTCATCACCAGTAAGAATCTCGTTGTCCTTTCCTAGCCATAGTTTTTACCTTTTTTGTGAATAATTCAAGATTAGATCACATGCAAAACTCATAAACCGGACACTTAAAATTTACTACAGATTAAGATCAGAAAATAATTAATTAACCGCAAGGTAAGACACATTGGTTGAAACCTAGGTTGTGACCGTTTTCTGATAATTTCTTTAGTGTAAATTTATCATTCAAGTTTTGCATTCTTCTTTTCTGAATTTGTTTAGATTTATTGCTTTATGGTCTTAACAAGGAATCAATCTAAAATGTTAAATCTAAATAATCAAATGGGTAATTCACAGAACATCCCCACCACCAACATGGCCACTTATCCTAGTGAATTTCGAGCGAGGTTCGCCTGCAGGTCTTTCACGTCCTTCTACCGTCTATCGCATGGCCATGCCCATGGAGGAAGACAATTCCTCTCATATTGTCCACATTGATATGGCCCAAGTGCAAACTCACTTAAGAGATGGCACTGGCTATGTCCTTGAGCCAATCCAAGATTCCCCTATGCAAGATTCTATTTTTCAGCGAGGATATTGCATCAACCATACCCGCTGGTTTCACTCGGGTCTACACTAACCCTTTTTTGAGGCTAATGTTGTATCTTCTCAGTCGGCTTCATCTCCAACATCTTCCCAGATGCTCAATTGTCCTCCTTTGGAGACAAATGTAGTGTCTTCCCGACCACTTTCTCCTCCATTTACCCGGGTGTACACCAATTCTCTCTATGAGGCTGGTGGAACCTCCTCTAGCCATGACCAATTTCAACCCTCTTCTTCCCAAACCATTTATGGTTTCACCCTACCTGGGGCACAGTCTACTGTTTCTTCCCAGGTACCGCCTACTTCAGCCACCTTCATTGCCCCTGCTATGCAGTCTCCTGTGACTACCATGGCAGCCTGCCCTCCACCTTCATCCAATCATCCCACCTCCCTTGGGTTAGAGATTAATAAGGTTAGGGAGTACCTCGACAAGTTGCTTCAGCAACAACAGCAACAAAATGCCCAACCACCTGTCGTAGTAAATCCTACACCCCAACCAATTTCTACCCAACCAGCTTTTCTTAGCTCAGGCCCCACCTGGGTACCCCAATCTTCGGTGGTGTCCATTCCTACCCCACCTTTCTCCCAACCCAGTCCAGTTCATCATCCACCCCAATCACCTTCTTTCCGGTATCATCCATACCAACAACCTGTCCATTCCACACCGCCTAATCCAGGCAATTTCATCCCATCTCATCATTTTTCCACTCCTCCATTGCATCATCATAATCATCAAACGAGTCAAAATTTTCATGAAGATTCTCGACTCCATGCTATGCAACAACAGATTGACAACCTTATGCTCAACATGCCCGGCTCATCTAGTCGGAAACCTACGCTAAGGTCGTTGATCAATCAACCAATTCATCCTTCGGTACCTTCACCGCCATATCCGATCGATTTCACATTACCGAAGTTTGACAAATTTCGAGGAACCGAGGATCCTCATGAACATGTGAGCTCATTCATGCATGCCTGCTTTAGAATCCAAAATAATGACGCTCTTATGCTCAGAACTTTTCCTCAGACATTAGGGGGAGATGTTGTACAATGGTACAATCATTTAGCTCACCATAGCATTTATGCTTACGAGCAATTGATTAATCTATTTTTAGAACGATTCTCCCTAAATGTACAAAGGAAAGTCTCATTGTCCGACTTATACAAGCTCAAGCAACATGACGATGAGACTGTTTATGACTTTGGAAACCGTTGGAGGGCTATCATTAATAAACTGCCATTCTCCCTACCAATGGAGGAGTTAACCAAAATGTTCACCCAGAGTTGTCTAAAACCTATCTCTTGGTTACTCCAATTACAACAATACAGGACTTTTGAAGAGGCTTTGGCCCAAGCAAGTATCATAGAAGACATTAAAGTCCAAGAGGGTGTTTTAAAACCCCGTAGAAAAGAATGGCAACAAAAGGGCCAACAACGAAATAATAATTATGGCCAAAACAAACAAGCACGAAGCTAGTACGGCCTCAAATGTTAACCAAGTTAATCAAGTGGTGGCGAGTCAGCCCGTAATGGCTCAACAACAACAAGTAATGCAAAGTCAACCGCAACCAATTGCTTATCATGCGGTACCCGCCCCTCCTCAACCAGCTCACAATACTGAGCCAACCATGGAAACTCGACCTTGGCAAAACAATCGTCCCAAGCGACAGTTCACACCTTTAGATGAACCATATGCGGTCATATTCAACAAGTTATATAGCACAAATCAGTTAACTTTACCTGAGTTTAAACCTTTAGAACCATCTAGAAGGGGGAAGTATTACAAGGAGTACCTATTTTGTCCTTATCATAGGCAAAATGGGCACGATATCAATAATTGTACAGCTTTCAAACATGTGATCCAAGATCTTATTGAGATTGGAGCCATTAAATTGGATAGCCCCTTAGCCCAACAAAATCAAAATCTTGGTGTATTTCAAACACCCCTTCCACATCGGGAGGAAGCTCCAACAACTTCCGGGGGAGTAACTCAGGTAACTCCTCCTAATCAAGTCAACCATGTACAACAATACCAAGGTTTTGTGGGTACTATTAACGTAGTAACCCGGGGTCAAAGGGCGAACCAACCAAATCAGGCTGAACCACAACCACACTGTACAAACCCCCAGTCCACCTCAGGTAATAGTGACCCAACGACGTGCTAGTACTTCTCAACAACCGCTAAATCATTCTACTCAACGCCAACGACCCATCATGTCATTGAGTAGCCGATTAACTACCAGTTTAAAAATGGCTTCTGCCAAGTTATCGATCTATGACCTCATTCAACAATCTCCCCCACATAGAGAGGCATTAATGGAAATCTTAAAGTCAATCGAGCTTCAAACTCAAGATACTAATGCCTTCAACAACTTTGTGGGGAGTATTCAAACATGCATGGAGCCCTCCATCACTTTCTATGATTTTGAAATCAAACCTATGTCAACAGAAAGTATAGATCCTCCACTGCATATCATGGCCAAGATCGATCACAAGCCATTCAAGAGAGTCTTAATTGACACCGGTTCCTCAATCAATATCATTACAACATCGACGTTGAGTCATCTAGAGCTGTCGCCATCCCTTATCACAAAGTCGACTTTTACTCTTAAAGCATTCAATGATGCTTTATCTTCCACGGTTGGCACGGTTATCTTGCCCATTGAGGTAGGGGCCCGAACTTTGCATACCTTGTTTCACATCTTGGAAGGGTCCATGGCATACAATGTATTGCTTGGACGGCCTTGGCTTAGGGAGATGAGATGTGTCCCTTCTATATTGCATCAATGTCTGAAGTATGTATATGAGGGACGAGTTCATTGTGTACCTGCTGACATTGAACCCTTCAAACATTGCAACTATGTCTCAAATCCTTATGAGATTGTGTTGCCATCCACTCATCTTTTCTTGACCCCATCTACTTCTTCTATACCATCTTCTTCTAAAGCTCCCATTCCTGAGGAGCTACCCATCATATCGCAACCATCTTCCTCTTCCGCTATTCCATCTCATTCACCACTTTCTTCATCTCCTAATCTTCCTTCTTCTTCATCAGTGACCACATGCACATGTGGCCATGACCAATCATCTCTTTCCACGTCATTACCCCCTTCTTCTACACCTTCTTCAACATCACCTATTATTCCTCCATCTTCCCAACCATCACCAGTTGATGTTTCACAAGTCAGTGAAGCATCAACCCAACCAAATCCTTCCAATTCTTCTATCCCACATTCTTCTATTCCATCATCTAGTCCATCTCCCTCCCAAGTCAAGGTCCATCTCACCGATGCAGGTATTGGTGAGTATGCCATCCAAGATGTCCACATCACACCGTTCAATGTGCAAACAGTTAAAGATTTTGGTCGTCCACATGACCAACATTTATCCATTGGATCGATTTATAACATGGGTTCTATGCCAAATTCCATTAATTTTGTATATGGGGGAATAGAGTCATCTTCTAGTCCTACCACCATACTAGAACCCAAGCATCCAGTCCCTGCCAATATCGAAAGGATGGAGGGTTTTCCCTCTCGCTATTTCCAGAGACATAATTGGCAGCAATTTGGCCTAGGTCGATACGAGCAAGGGGTAACCGAACGCATCGATATGCCATACCGAGAGACCCACCGAGCGTTTTGGTCCGGGCTACCAACCACTTCCATCCCTTTCTTCTTTTGAACAAGCTTTTCAAAGCATTAATCTTAATTCAGAAGAAGAAATCCTCCACCCCGACGAATCCGAAGATGAAGCCTATGAAGAATTTGACGTCATGTCAAATGGTGATGAATCTGAAGAAGAGTCGGTGCCCATTGTTCCCCTCACTGAACAAGACGAGTTTTATCTCCAATTGTTCCCTCTCCAAGAGGCCATCTTTCGCTTGCTTCTTCCACAAGAACGAGGTGAACCACCCCCTCCGCCACATCCATAAGCCATAATCCAAACCTGTATTATATGTATATACTAAAATAGTGGTTTTCACCACTACCAAAAAAAAAAAAAAATCAGAAAATTCCAAAAAAAAAAAAAAAAAACTCAAACTAAAAAAAAAAAAAACTAAAAAACTATGTTGTTTTGCATTTCAGGTCTTCCGAGGTCTTCACCGGTATTCCCTTCCATTCCGCCCATCCTTTCTTCCATAAGTCGACAATGAATTTTGAAGACTTATTCACCCCGCTCCATAATCCATATGATCCGGATAAGCCAATCCCGATCAACCCAAGCTTGATTGACATGGATCGGATTTCATCCCCTCCATCTATTTTAGAGTTCATCCTTTCCGAGGAATTGTTAAGGGCTTCCGCCAACTACATTCCTCCTTCACCTCCACATTCACCTTCATCTTCTAAGCCAGAGGTCTTCCAGGCGGACATAGACGAGAGCAAGGCACGGGAGCTTGATGACATTTTAGATGACATAAATCCGATCCCTACTCCCCATCGGCTTGAGGAAGGTTCCCACATGTCTATTGAAGAAACTATCGATGTAGACCTTAGTACGGACCAAGATGGCACCCAAATTGTGAAGCGGCTAAAAGTCTATCATCAGAGGAACAAGAGCAAATGATTGCTCTACTCAAGCGGAAGAAGGAGATATTTGCATGGTCTTACAAAGACATGCCAGGCCTAGACCCTAATTTGGTTGTCCATAACCTCACCTTACAAAAAGATGCTAAACCTGTCAAACAGAAACTTAGGAAAATGCATCCTACCGTGGCCCTCATAGTTAAATCGGAGATTCGAAAACTTTTGGATGTTAAATTTGTCGTCCCGATTGATTATCCTGAGTGGCTTTCTAACATGGTACCCGTTCGCAAGCCTAACAGGGGGATACGTGTTTGCACCGATTTTCGAGATCTAAATAAAGCGTGTCCTAAGGATGACTTTCCTCTTCCAAACATTGATACTCTTGTCGATACTTGCGCTGGTCATGAAATGCTTTCGTTCATGGATGGATTTTCAGGATACAACCAGATTCGAATAAACCCTGAAGATCAACACAAAACAACATTTACCACACCTTGGGGAACTTTTTGTTACTAGGGTGATGCCCTTTGGCCTTAAGAACGTAGGTGCAACCTATCAACGAGCCATGACTTATATTTTCCATGATTATATGCATAAGATTATCGAAGATTATGTGGATGATTTATTGGCAAAATCTAAAACTCGACAAGAGCATTTTGATGTATTGGAAAAAGTTTTTGATAGACTTCTAGAGCATAAAGTAAGGTTGAACCCTAAGAAATGTGTCTTTGGTGTTACCTCAGGCAAACTCCTAGGTTTTATTATCTCTAAACGAGGTATTGAGGTGGACCCAAACAAGGTCAAAGCCATTATGGAAATGTGTCCCCCAACTAATTTGAAGGAGTTGCGTAGTTTGCAAGGAAATATTAATTCAATCCGTCGCTTTATTGCACAACTTTCTCGATAAATGTAGGCCATTTTGCCACCTACTACAAAAGGGGGTACAATTTTCATGGACGAGATGAGTGTCGGAAAGCCTTTGATGACATCAAGCGAGTACTTAGCATCTCCGCCGATCTTAGCTCCGCCTCGTCCAGGGGTCCCTTTCAATCTTTATATCTAAGCAACGGACTTTGCCTTAGGGACAATGCTTGCACAAAAGAATGAACAAAATCGTGAGCAATCTGTCTATTATATTAGTCGAACATTGGTAAGCTATGAAACCCGATATGCTTATGTGGAAAAGTTGTGCTTAGCGAGTGGTTTTTGCCACTAAGAAACTTCGTCATTATATGCTTAGCCATACAACATATGTCATAGCTAGAGAAAACCCTCTGCGTTATATGATGTCTCGCACTTATAATAACACTCGTACCGCTAAATGGATAATGTTGCTTACCGAATTCGATCTTGAATTCATTAGCCAAAAATCTGTTAAAGGTCAAGTTATAGCCGATCAACTTGCGGAAGCTCCACTACCTAGTGATCATCCTTTGATTATTGAGCTCCCAGATGATTCGGTATTTGCTATCACTGAACAAGAAGAGGACATCATTCCGAAGGAAGATGTTGACATCACGCTATTCTTTGATGGCTCTAAGTGCGCGAAAGGTCAAGGCGCTGGAGTTGTGTTTCATACACCTCAAGGGATTCCCATCCCTTTATCATTCAAACTAGACTTCCAATGCACCAATAATACAACCGAGTATGAAGCCTTAATTTTAGGTCTTCAATCAGCCATAGCTATGAGCATTAAGCGTATTCGGATATTTGGGGATTCTCAACTCGTGGTTAAACAAATTACAGGAGAATACCAAGCCAAAGAACCTACCATTAAGCTTTATCATGATGTAGCAATGAAGTTGCTCTCTAAGTTTGATTGGTATGAGATCACTAGTTTGCCTCGTTCGACTAATAGATTTGCGGATGCCATGGCCTCTCTTGGATCATTGATTCCAAAGGACTCCCTTGGAGAGGTACAACCCCTAATCATTTCCACAATCTCTAAGTCTGCAATTGTCCGTGCTGAGTCTAAGGATGAAAAAGATGTTTGCTTTATCCATTCGGATCCATATGAGCCTTGGTCTAGTGAGATGTGCTTTGTTGGATCTCCCTTTTCTGCTCTCTTCCTTGCGTTTCTTTGCGGAATTTATCGATGATGATTGCTGACGCCTCTTGTCACTCCCTCTAGTGAAAGATCATGCTTTAGAGCATTTGCGGTTTATCAAGCCGATTGAAACGTGCTTACAATGCCAAAGTTCATCTAAGAGAATTTCAAGTAGGGGATCTTGTCCTTAAAGAGAATAAACAAACACCAATGCATTGCCCATCTTCGAGATAAATTCGCGGCTAATTGGTTAGGTCCATATATGGTCATTGAAAGAGTGGGTAATGGAACTTATAGACTTGCCAGTTTAGAGGGAGAGGAAGAACCCGAACCACTTAATGTTATACACTTGAGGGCATTCTACGCATAGTTTGAATTTTATATGTACATATATACATGGCTTGTACAACAAAAAAAAGAAAAAAAAAAAACAAATAAAATAAAAAGAATTTGCATTTCATTGTTAGTTGCATACATCTCATTCAAAAACATTGCATTTCATGTGCATACATCTCATTGAAAACCATAACATTTCATTTTCAGCCATAGTTGCATATCATGTTAGAGACCATTCTATCTTTTGGATATAAAATTTGGTCAAGCAAAAGTCATGTTGCCTTAATCAGGGGCACCTTCATAAAATCCATCAAACCGAATTGTCATTCGTACACCCATTTTCCATTTGCACATATTTACATTGCCAAAATGTTTTCTAGTCACTCAGCCATTCCTAGTGTTTTAAGCAAACTTTGAAATGCATGTCAAAGTTCTCTAGGGCCATATCACAAATTACACTAAATAAAATCTTGAGTATTGGGAAATGATTTCAAAAGCGGTCTTGAACCTATCACATTTTCACATCTTAAAAACATCTTGTGTCAAAGAGAGATAACACCATCCTTGGGTTGTGCCTTGAAGTGAAAAGGGTAATCCTCGTTTGTCCTATCATGCAAACATAGTCCATAAAACAGTGGTTCTTACCACTATCACAAGCAATCACAAAATATAAATATAAACATAGTAGTAAGGATAGGGTAAAATTCTCATCATACTTCGGTTGAGAATCCGATTCCCCAAAGCTCTAAGGAAATGAACATTTTTCACACACCACTGATCCCAAATAAGTTGTAAGGATCGTACTACTTGTCCAGTCAGACGGATAGGTAGTCATCCCCAAGGCTTACAAAGGTCAAAAACAACATGGACTATGGAGTTAACCTTCACCGGGGCTATAGACGCTTGACTGGCAGTGGAGTATACTCATTGCGTGGCGACATGTCTCTCCTCAAAAAGAGACCTCTGAATGCTCATACGGACAAACTAGCTTCGGGGTCTTCTCCATAACAGGGTTACCTAATTTATGCAAGATGAGGTTAATGAACACACTTGCACACACACAGGTTTTTGATTGCCTAGAGTCACTACCATGCTTCCGATTTGGTTAATGAACTCGCATGCACACACATTTGGTCCTAGTTGAATTAGGCAGTGTTAGTAAGTTTGTTTGATACCACTAGCATGTTTGAGTCTTTGTAAAACAATCTTCCTCCATATCTTCTTCCATATCACCCTCCATATCTTCTTCCATATTCATGTCATTCCATACGTCATCCATTCACAAGCCACCAAGTTCGGTGCCCCTGATTAAACAATTATGATAACAGTTGGCTAAATCTAACTATCTAAAAGTATGAGTGCTTCTTAGTGCATATTTCATTTACTTAGTCTTGCATTAATCATCCATAGATTTGTATGTTTATACTTAGTCCTCGCATTAATCATCTATAAGTTTGCATTCCATTCCATCACATATGCATCAAAAACATTAAAACATATAAAAACATGCATCACAAAAACATAGGCATTCACACAAAAGAGAGTAAAACACCAAATAAATAAAAGCCATGTATATATATATGTATAAAGGTCAAACTGTACAATGAATGCCAAAAGGCTACAATATACAATAGAGCACCAAGGCTCATAAAGAGTGCATCTAAGCACTAAGCTAACCATCAAAAGAGGACCCCTGAGACCTAGTAGGAGCCCTAGACCTAGTGGTGTGCCTAGACTCACTACATCCAACCGGGCTGCCTCCGCTAGTCCCACTGCCTCCAATATCTCCCAGTCTACCTGGGACAACGACCTCCTCATCCCCGGAATGATAGGGGAGAATCGGTGTCGTGCCTCTAACACCCTAAGCTGCAAAACAACAAAACAAAAATTTGTTACAAATTTTTCCCAAAAAAAAAAAAAAAAAAAAAAAAAAAAACACATAATAAGTACTTGCTTAAATGAACAAATACCTCAGCTGGCTGCACTGGCGCGTCCGCTCCCATCTCCGCCATAGCTCCCGCGTGCTTCAATATCCCACACAAACCTTTCACTCCACTCCCTCAGACGCACTTCTCTCAAGCTCGAACGCACAAATGAGCGAAATTCTCACTGAAACTGTTTAAATAGCTGGTTTTGGCACCCTGAAACGTAGTGGGGCATTTCATGGTGCATTCAGACGCAGTCCTGCATTTGCAGAGCGCCTAAACACCGGCGGGCGTCTCTGCCAACCACAAATGCAGACCGGCGTTTGGTGTCAGTATTGAATAAAGGAACAAAACTTACAAAATTGAAGCTTACCTCCTCCAAATTTCATCAAATTGCATTCATCCATTCTTCTTATCATAATAAAACATTTTGTGAAGGTTACAACGAGTTTTGGACACAAATTTTGTCATTTCGCTCAAAAAGCACATCATTCATCATTGTTTTACAAATTGGGTTAAAAATATTCAAAACCTTCACAAAATTAACCACATTCATCAATTCTTCTGATCTATCGTCAATTTCATTCATTCTTCTTTCATCATGCATATTTTTGCCAAATCAAATTAAAGTAAACCTCGTATCTAGTGGTATATTCTATCACCTTGGCGATTGCAGCGATTTGAATCCATGCAATTCGGTAAGAGGATTAAACCACCATAAGGACACTTACCATTTATCATCATCAATTATTTCACTGTTTGAAAATTGAAAATCAATTTTGGGTATTCTACTTTTCAAGTGACCTCATACCAAGATTAATTTGCTCAACAGCTTGTCATTGATGGCCTAGTTCATGGGGCCTTAAACATGGACAATCTTTAATATCATCATTATTTTGAGTCTTGCTAGAGATTGAGGCTACCTAGGTTGATTGGTTCCGACCCGAGGAATTATCCATACAGTCACTAGGAGCATCTCTGAGTTCTGGACTCTTTTCATGCATCTTTCATCTCTGCATATCAATGGCGCCAACAAGGCAATTTCATCAACAGTATGGACTCACACACAGGAGTTGGGGCATCCGTTATCAATTTCTAATTTTCCTATAGTGGAATTCATCTTACATGATCATGGAACTTACAATTTGGCAAAAATCCCTTTATAACCGTTGGGGCAGAAAACGGTCCATCTTTCACATCACTCATATCGTCTTCAATCATATTCTTTTCTAGTTTGTACACCAACCCCTTTCCTGTTGGGACATAAACAGATGGTTCATACACCAACCCCTTTTTTTTTCACCGTTGGGGCAAAAACGGTTCATTTTCTTCCGAATTTCTTCCAATTGGCTTGTGAGAACCATTCTCGCTCGCCAATTGAGGGGGTAAGCTGATAAAATTTTAAATATTCTTTTATTCTTTGGTCTTCAAAGTTGTGCTTTAGTCTTGAGAGAGAGTTGCGTCTGATCCAGCTTTTCAGGTGTCTTAAGTTTTTGTGCTACATTGTGTCTTCACACAAAGCAGCTCAAAAAGGGGCATCTGTAGACACCAAAATCCAGCCACTTGTAAGTCATCTATACCTTCCTGTTAGCCACGTGTCAGTCATCCATCCTTCCCGCCATTATTTGGCCCAAATCCACACCTTCCCGCCATTATTTGGCCCAATTTCACCTTTCCCGCCATTTTTCATCCCCAAATTTATTTAAATTAATATTTATATATATATTTTAATATATTTTAATATATATATAAAGATACTTTAAGTGATTTAATCTGAGCCATCCATCCTTCATTTAATCTCATCCGTCCATCCATCTTAATCCATTTCACAACCTAGATTTATTCTCTACCCTTGGATCCACTTTAATCTTAGCCACACGTTCAAAGTGTCGTTAAAACCCTAAAGTGTGCCCTAAGAGTAGATTATAAATTGAGTCACCTTGATGGCTCAAACCCTATCTTTTACTATCTCTCTTTTGTTATCTATTGCTATCTATCTCTTCTTTCATCTAAACCTACCCATCCATCGCCGTCTCTTTTTGTCGCATCCATCGCCGCATCCGTCGCCAACTTCGCCGCCATCCCTTCTGCGACATTCTGCGAATCCCCCATTCTTGTCGCAAGTGCCCGCGGGCGTTTACCCGCAGCCACAGACACAGACCGGCGTCTGCAACCCTGATCCAGAAGCACACGGGCATTCAATGATCGCACCAGGGCGCCTTCTGCAGCCGATTTGACAGTTACATCACTTCCAGGTGCCGCTTGGTCTCGCCATGTTGACAGAAAAGAGGTATAGATTCTAAAGCAAGTAACTTATTTTTTTTTATTAATCCGTCGTTGAATTCTTGCATTCTATTTATTTCATTTCTAGGGTTTTAGACTATTTTTGAGGGCTCACACAGTGGAGCCCTCTTATTAGTTTCTAACTCTTTGAATATTTTAATGTGTGCAGGATTTTAATGGCAGATCTGATTTGTTGATAGCAGCTGCTTAAGCTGGAGTGGTCCGAGCCAAAGGATACAACAAAGCCCACTCATTCTGTTGAGGTTAAGGATACATTCTTCGGAGACGCCACCACATTGTGCCAACTAGGGTTTCGGAGAACCCTAGCACAAATTGTAATCTTGTATCACGGAAAGGGTTACAGGCCCTGTTGTACTCAAAAGGAGTTTCTAAACTCCATTGATTAATAAAAATCGTTTGTTTTGTACAACTGTGTTCTGCATTACTTTTTATCGTGATTTCTTTATCTTTTGTTTAGCGTTGTATCTTTAATCTACAGTAACCATGATAATTCTTTTGAATTACATAAGATCAAATACAAAGTGACTCAAAATTTGGAACTTGACTCATAAAAAAATCCTAATCACCTAAAAAAAACTTATTTTCCTAATCACCTAAAAAACCAGATAACAAGACTGAAATGGACTAAAACATAACACCACTTTTAAAAAAAAAAAAATGCAAACAAAAATAGTTCAAGTGAATTGATCCCCATCACAAGGATGATACACTTTTAGATGCTAGCCATTTATCGAGAATTGCATTTCTCTCCTTGTAGGGTCTGAAACCTGTAAGTATGATGATCTATTTTCTGGATGATATGATAAGGACCCAACCATTTTGGTTCCAATTTTCCTTTGTCTCTTGGTTTATCATTCTTTGAATACCAATATAATATTATATCTCCTTTAGTAAATGTCTTCCCTCTAGCTTTCCTATTAAATACCTAAATTATCTTATGAGTTTCTTGCATCATTATTATCAACGCATTCCTTCTATATTCTTCTAACTTAAAAATTTGATCCATTATACTTTGTAATCCATCTAGCTTTTTGTGGTCCTAAAGTAACAAAGCTAAGTTAGGCATTTCTAATTGTGGAGTAGCAGGGTTTTTTCTTCATAAACCAATTCATAAGGTGTTTTTCCTGTTGCTCTTTTAATAGAAATCATGTCAGCCCATAAGACAAATTTCAATTCGTTTTCCCAACTTCTTTTATTTCTACCAAGAGATCTTTTAATTCTGGTAATGAGGTTTTTATTGCAAAAATCTGCCAAACCATTACCTTGGGGGTAGTAATTGGCTGAGTGTGCCAATTCAATGCTATATCTACTAAAAAATTCTACCATATCATATGAAACAAAGCCTTTCCCATTATCTATGACCAACTTCTTAGGCACTCCAAATATGGTGAGGATACTTTCTTCTAGAAAAGTTTTAATCACTTCAGTGATTGACCTCTTTTATGGAGTAGCTTCTACCCACTTGGTAAAATAATTTGTTGTAGTTATTATCCATCTATAACCTCCTGAAGAGTTTGGATTAATTTCTCCTATCAAGTATACACCCCACTGTGTAAATGGAGCCTCTACTATTATAGGTTTTAGTGGCATAACAGGTAAATTTTTCTTACCATAAAATATTTGATAACTTAGGCACTTTTTTACAAACATATGTACATCTCTGAACATGGATAGCCAATAGTATCCTGCTCTCATTATGCTGTTAGCATATGCTTTAGGTACAAAATGCCCTCCATAGAAGTTGGTATGAAACTCTTCAATTATTCTAGGAACTTCCTTCTGAAAAAGGTAGAGTAATAACACTCCATTCGGATGCCTCCAATATAATTTTTTATTCTAGATACAATACTTATGTGCTTGTTGTTTCATAATCCTCATTATGTTATGAGAAATACCAACTAGGAATGTCAATGTTTGCAGATAATTGATAATATCTTTATACCAGTTATCTTCAAAGCATTATGTCTCAACATTTTGTTGCGCATTTGTTGTTATAATTGTGTTGTTGAATTCTTCTCCACCTTTGGTTACCATATACGTGGCAAAACCTTTCCTTGTGATGGATTTTACAACCTTGAACTCAACATCATATGCTATAATTTAACCATCCATCTGGCTAAGCTACCTATAGGTTCATTTTGAGTAAAATCTCTTTGATAGTTGTGATTGGTATGCATGCTATCACTTTTTTTGAGCCAAAAATTTCTTTAAAATGCTCTAAAGCTTTGATTAATGAGAAGGCATATTTTTCTTGTATTGTATACTTCAGCTGAGCTCCTTTTAAGCCCGAACTCATAAATGCCACTAACTTTTCATTGTTTTCTTGATCTTTTTGTGACAGCACAATGACAATAGTGTCTTTTGAAGCAAAGGAGTATATATTAAAATCTCTAAGATAATCTGAACATGCTAATACAAGGGCCTATGTAACTGCATCCTTTATTTTTAAAAAAGCCTCCAAGTTTTCCTCTGTCCATCTAATATTTCCATCTTCTTTATCAAGTCATTTATTGGTTTTACAATTTGAGCGAAATTCGGAATATACCTCCTCACAAAATTTATTTTTTCAAAAAATGACCTGACTTCTTTTAAGTTCTTTGGTGGAGGGACATTTGCAATGGCTACAGTCCTTTCAGGATCAATACTAATTCCTTTTTAAAAAAAAATATATGCTAATAACTTGCCTTACCTTACTCCAAATATACACTTCTTAGGATTTAATGAAATGCCAAACTCTTTACATGTTTCAAACACTTAAGTCAGATGTTCAAAGTGATCTTCAAGATTCTTAGAGAAGATAGTTATATCATCAAGGTAGACTACCACTATCTTAAACATAAATCCCTTAAAAGAAAAGTCCATGGACCTTTGAAAGGTGGCTCCTATATTCATCAACCTGAATGGCATCCCGAGGTATTCAAATGTTCCCCAAGGAGTTGTGAATGTTATTTTATGCATGTCCTCAAGGTTGACTTGAATCTTGTTATATCTAGAGAATCTATCAAGCAATGACATCCTGGTTGATCTTGCAACATTCTACAACAACTGATCCATATTGGGCATGATACTATGTGAGGCTTCACTATCCAACATACAATTATGAATCACATACTAATCCTCTAAATCTGAATTATAACTTAGTGATATGTAAAAGGGTATGACTGTTGATGGATTTCTAGGAACAAATATGGACTTTTCTACTGCTGAGACATTGCAGATATGATTACTTGGTTGTTCAACTAAACCAAAGGCTCAACACACTTGGTCTCTATATTTTGGAATGGTAATTAGCTCTTTAAAAGTGATATTAATATTTTGTTTGGCCAACTCTTGACCAACATCAAATTCATCTTTCTTGACCTCTATGTTTTTGTCAAGATCCAACTATATTTGAAATTCATTCCCTACTTCAGCTTCAAGGGTTGCTTGTTGTTTATTTTTATTCTACCTCTTGGAAGCCTTGTCCTTATTTTGGACTTGTTGGCTTGTATCAATGTTGTCAAACTTATCAATTTTATCAGGGATTGTTTTGTTTCTCATATTGATGGTATGAATCCTCTCTAATGCTTCAATTTTTTTAAGTTGTTGGAGTGATATTACCTTGTTTTATCTTTTCAAACTTGTTATTTTTAATATTTCCACATTTTCTAGGACAAAGGCTCTAGGTTCTTTTTTTGACTTAGGCATCTCATCCATTTATTTTTCAAAGTTTATCTCTCTTTCTTCATCGTATTTAGTCCAACAAGCATTGATCCTTATTTCTTCATCTGATTCTTCTTCTAAATTTACATTGGCATGTGTAATTAGATATATACCACAACCAATTGCATTATATGGGGCATCACACATAGAAAAAAAAATAGAAAATATGAAACCATATAAGCTATGACCATTGTTGGCAATTTTGGGTACTTTGGGTACATTGCCTTTGCTCAAGTGTATAAGTTGTCATTGATGTCAAGAAGCTCTTGAAGGAATTTGATTTGATGTCAAATAACTTGTTTTGATGAAGGTTACGACATGACAGTTTCAAAGGTCTTTTGTAAACCCCAAGTTGGCAGGTTTAAATATTACAGGTGGATGCATTAGTTTAATGCATTTGGGTCCAGGAGGAAGTATTTATTTAAATAATTAAAAACCTTGTTAAGGTTCCTTTTAATTATTTTTAAATAAATATTTGTTTGCATTGGGTTCTCCTAACCCATGGCGCAAATGTCTTAACTTTGATGGCGCTATGTTCTAAGTTTGTGGGCGCTAGCCAAGACCTTCGCCGACGTGTTAAACTCCTCCGTCGACGTGTTAAACTCCTCGTCGACGTCAAGAGTTTATGGGAAATATGCATATAAATCTCCCACGATGAAGATCAAAGATTATCCCATCCGCATTTTTGAAAAGTGTTCTTCGCTGTAATTTCGTGATCCGTTGTTCGGATATCCGTCGTTCATTTTTTGTATCCGTCGTAAGGTTTCATCATCGTCGTTCACGTCAGAAGACAGGGAGGCCTGTTGTTTATTTTAGCCCTAGCATAGAAGGTACAAGGGAAACAGAGTGAGGTTTAAACCTCACCGGACGCCTTTGGCGCACCGGTAGCGGCTAGGTTGTTGGCGCGCTACCCGAACGGGAGGTTCCGCGTTCGAATAACGTGAAAGGGTTTTTCTTCGTTGAAGTGGACGCAGCGGGTGGTGTTAGAGTTCGTGCGCAATTTCTCCATAGCACGATTTTTGGTGTTGGCCAAGGTATTTTCGAAATTAATTTTTGCTAGTGTATTTTGCGGATGGAGGAAGTTTATTAGAGAGAAAAACAGCTTAGGAGTTATAAGGAGTTTGAAGCTTGCTTTATTTTGATAAAAGATTCTTTTGAAAGTGTTGTTTGCATTATCTTATTGCATTCTTATGAGAGATAAAGTTTATTGTTGATAAGACTATAAGGGAGAAATAAGGTGTATAAGGGATAAATATTTCTTGTAATGTTGAGAGTGCTTTTGGTTGATTATGGAAATGAAAGCATGATGTTTTAAGGTTAGAATTGCTTCTTGTGTGAAGTTGTGAAACCTTAAGTGGGCAGCTTTGAGATTGACATTAGCTTTCATTAAATTGGTTATAATCAAGCTATTCTTTACTTGGTTAAAGTGTTGGGCTTACTCCTTTGTTGATGATTTGAAAAGTTGTTTTGTGCTATTGAGATTTGAGTTGGTGGATGCTTTTTGTTCAAACAATATTGGAGAGAAAAGGAGTTCTACTTGTTTCCTTTTCTGATGTTGATTGTGAAATGCTTCAAGGTTGTGTTTTGAGTTGAATGGTGTTGATTGAACCTTGTTTGATGAGCATTGTTGTTGAAGCCCTAATTGATGGTGAAAAGAACATGAGTATCATTGTTATGTGATTCTTTGCATAGTTGGCAATTGTTGGGGTTTCATGTTCTTGAAAGAAAGCATTCTATCCTATCCATTTTAGATATTGAGTTGAGTTTTCAGATTTGAGATTGAGATTGAGTTGAGTTGATTTGAGTTGAGTTTTGAGATTGGGAGTTGAGTATAGAACATATTGAGTCTCTAACAATTCTCTTTATGCTTCTATGAGTTTGACAAATCACATTGGGTCTCTAACAATTCACTTTGTGATTTCCTACTAAGAAAGTTTTTCTTGGTGAGCTTGCTTGAGTTTTGGACAGGTTGGTGGGGACTTGTGAGCAGTTTTGGATAGGTTTGGTGGGGACTTGTGAGCAGTTTTGGATAGGTTTCGGTGGGGACTTGTGAGCGTTTTGGACAGGTTGGTGGGGACTTGTGAGAGATTTGGACAGGTCCTAGCAGAGGACTTGTGAGCTGAGTTTGATAGTTCTATCAGAGAACTTGAGGATAGAGGTGCATTGGTTCTATGAGAAGAACCTGAGGACAGATTTGGCAAGTCTTTGAGAAGGCTTGTATGTAGAGGATTGATTTGTTCAAGAGTTGGACAGATCTGACAGACAGAGGAAGACTTGTACTAGACCGACTGACTATGTTTGGTACAGGTTGTTGAGCTACTGTGGACGTGATCATAGAAGGCAGAGGTCTCTTAGGCTAAGCATTGAGGATAGGAGGTCTTCGGTGGAAAGGAGTTCCACGTGTTGGCAAGAGGTAGAGGCAGTTGATCTTCTGAGGGATCATTTCTAGAGCAGAGGGGAAGGTATCTCCTTTGAGCAGAGGCTCATAAATTTTGATTGGGGGAAGGTATCTCCTTTGAGCAGAGGCTCATAAATTTTGATTGGGGGAAGGTATCTCCTTTGGGCCGAGGCTCATAAACATTGTAATTGGGAAGGATTCCCAAAGAACTTTGAGATAACTTTTAGAGAAAAGTTTTGTGGACGTAGCCCGACCATTCTGGGTGAACCACGTTAAAATTGGTGTCACTTTGTGGATGATATTGTGCATTGCTTTGATATTGCTTTGGGTATATTGCTTTACTATTTTGAAGTATAATGGAAAAAGTATAAAGAGGTCTTATACTGTTCACCCCCCTCTCAGTATAAGCTTGTGTTCTTCAATTGGTATCAGAGCAGGTGCCTTCGAAAAGTTTAACAGCTTGAAGGAAAAGCTAGTAAAGAACACAATGGATCATTCAAGTGGCAATGCAACACCTATTCTTGATGGGTCAGATTTTGGTCTTTGGAGTGCAAGGATGAAGGTTCATCTAATGGCACTTGGGAATGAGGTTTGGGAAGTGATTGAAGATGAGTACACTATTCTTGAACATGGTCCTAATACTAAAGAAGAAAGGTTCCTACATCACAACAATTCAAAAGCAATGAATGCAATCTTGAAAGGCTTACAGAAAGCAGATCTCACCAAAGTGATTCCCTGCAAGACAACTAGTGAAATGTGGAATCAGTTGAAGGTGGTTCATACAGGTGATACAAATGTCAGAAAGGCCAAGTTGAGACACTTCAAAGGTATGTTTGAACAACTCAAGATGAATGATGATGAAAATATTAGTGACTACATGCTTCGTATGGATGAGGTTGTTAACTCCATGAAAGACTTAGGTCTTGAGCTTGCTGAAAATGATGTTTGTGATAAGATTTTAAGATCTCTTCCTAATAGATTTAGTGAAAATATTTCTGCTATTGAGGAAGCTAAAGATTTGGATAAGTTGAAAAAGGATGAGCTCCATAGTATACTTGCAGCATTTGAGTTGAGAACTCAAGTGAAGGTTGATGTCAAGAAAGAGGCAGCTTTCAAGGCTACCAAGAAATCCAAGGGTAAACAACTTCAAGATAGTGATGAGTCTTCTAGTGATGAAGAGGCATATTACAACAAGAAAGGCAAGTTCTCTAGAAAGCACAAAAGTATGAAAAATGTAAGATGTTTCAATTGTGGAAAGTTTGGTCATTATGCTACTAACTGTATTGTTCCCAAGAATGAAAGTGATGAAGATAAACAGGATTCTAAGAGCAAGGATTCTGAAAAGCACAAGCATCACAGGAAAAACAAAGATGAGCACAACAATCAAGGAAAGAGGTATTCTCACAAGCACAAGAAGAGTTTCTACCTAGACAAAGCAAGTAAGTGTTCTAGTAGTGATAGTGAAAGTTCTTCAAGTGATGATGAAAATGAGATGTTGTTCATATCAGAAAAAGAGGAAGAACCGAAACATAGATTCATTATCATGAAATGTCTTAGATGTGGAAACTTTGGTCACCTTGAGGATGATTGCACAAATAATGATTTGGTTTCTAGTATGTATGAGGATGCTTCAGAAAACTATAAGGAAGATGCATGTATGGTTTTTGAAAAGGGTAGCACCTCTAGTGATAAGAAATCTGAAAAAGGCTTTGATGATTCAAAAAGCAAACAAATAGAGGAAGATATAGAGAAAGGTGAAGTAGATCTTAAAGGTGAACTTATTAGTGCTCTTAGTGCTTTGAAAAAGGAAAGAAAGAAGAATGCTAGACTCAAGGATAAGTTAGATGAATGTTGTATGGAGAGAGATGATCTTATAGAAAGTCTTGACTTCTCTATAGCTAAGACACAGGAACTCAAGGATGAGTTAGAGTCTAAGGTTCTTGAGTATAGTGAGTTAGAACAGAAAATGGCTTCTTTGAAAGAGGAAACTAAAGAGTACAAGGATAAGCTTTACAGGTTCCAAGATAGCTCCAAAAAGGTTAAGTCACTCATCAAAGGTCAAAGAAAGACAACAGATAAAATAGGCCTTGGTTTTGTTAAGCCACACAAGGAACAAGTTGGAGAGTCTAGTAAGAGACTCCAAAAGGAAGAGAGTTCTGATGAGGAAAGTATTTCAGAAAAGGAGTCCTTGAATGATAGATGCACAGAAATAGAAAACAGAATTCAGAATGAGAAGAAGTTTTCAGAACCTAAGAGGTCAAATAAAGGAAAGTTTCAAGGCAGATGTTTTGCTTGTCACAGGTTTGGTCACATGGCTTCACATTGCATGGCTCAAGTGAAGAAGGTAAATGACAGTTTCAGAAGTGCTAGTTACTTTCAAGGGTATTGCTACTCTTGTCAATAGTTTGGGCACAAGGCAGTTTATTGCAAGGCAAATAATAAGAATAGGTTTGGTCAAAAGGTTTGGTAAAGTTTGGAAAGTTTGGTCGAAAAGGTTTGGTCAGAACTGGTGGATTCAAAGATCAGGTTTACCTCAGAGAAACAACATCGTCAAGTGTTTCAAGTGCAACAATGAAGGTCACATAATCAGACAGTGTAGAGCTAAAATTCTAGAATACAGGAATAGGAACAGTGGCATGATCAGGTCCAAGGATCAAGGCATGGACAAGAACAGGGATGAGAACAAGAACAAGAACAAGAATAGTGACAAGAATAGGAATATGGGCAAAGAGTTCAAGAGAAGGCCCGACAAGGAAGTTATAGACGCTGATGATGATCAGTGCCTAATGGGAGTTTTACTCCCACCCCAGAATTAATCACCTCATCAGGAGGTGGGGGAGGGACTAAGCTAAGAGGCTCATTCTTAGTCCCGAGCCCCAAAGGTGACCCTTTGCCATTGATGACAAAGGGGGAGAGATATGAGTAAGGGGGAGAGCTTCAAAGTGAAGAGGAGAGCTTCAAGTCGGGGGGAGCAAAACTTCAAAGGAAGATTCTCGGTTGTGGGCACGGTTGGTCGGTTGTTAGCACAGTTGGTTTCAGTTTTGGCTCTTGAGAAGTGTTTTCAGTAAAGGTTTGCCATCAATGACAAAGGGGGAGATTGTTGGCAATTTTGGGTACTTTGGGTACATTGCCTTTGCTCAAGTGTATAAGTTGTCATTGATGTCAAGAAGCTCTTGAAGGAATTTGATTTGATGTCAAATAACTTGTTTTGATGAAGGTTACGGCATGACAGTTTCAAAGGTCTTTTGTAAACCCCAAGTTGGCAGGTTTAAAGATTACAGGTGGATGCATTAGTTTAATGCATTTGGGTCCAGGAGGAAGTATTTATTTAAATAATTAAAAACCTTGTTAAGGTTCCTTTTAATTATTTTTAAATAAATATTTGTTTGCATTGGGTTCTCCTAACCCATGGCGCAAATGTCTTAACTTTGATGGCGCTATGTTCTAAGATTGTGGGCGCTAGCCAAGACCTCCGCCGACGTGTTAAACTCCTCCGTCGACGTGTTAAACTCCTCGCCGACGTCAAGAGTTTATGGGAAATATGCATATAAATCTCCCACGATGAAGATCAAAGATTATCCCATCCGCATTTTTGAAAAGTGTTGCTCGCTGTGAATTCGCGATCTGATGTTCGATTTCTTCGCTCAGATTTCGGATGATCCGTCGTTCATTTTTTGTATCCGTCGTAAGGTTTCATCGTCGTCGTTCACGTCAGAAGACAGGGAGGCCTGTTGTTTATTTTAGCCCTGGCATAGAAGGTACAAGGGAAACAGAGTGAGGTTCAAACCTCACCGGACGCCTTTGGCGCACCGGTAGCGGCTAGGCTGTTGGCGCGCTACCCGAACGGGAGGTTCCGCGTTCGAATAACGTGAAAGGGTTTTTCTTCGTTGAAGTGGATGCAGCGGGTGGTGTTAGAGTTCGTGCGCAATTTCTCCATAGCACGATTTTTGGTGTTGGCCAAGGTATTTTCGAAATTAATTTTTGCTAGTGTATTTTGCGGATGGAGGAAGTTTATTAGAGAGAAAAATAGCTTAGGAGTTATAAGGAGTTTGAAGCTTGCTTTATTTTGATAAAATATTCTTTTGAAAGTGTTGTTTGCATTATCTTATTGCATTCTTATGAGAGATAAAGTTTATTGTTGATAAGACTATAAGGGAGAAATAAGGTGTATAAGGGATAAATATTTCTTGTAATGTTGAGAGTGCTTTTGGTTGATTATGGAAATGAAAGCATGATGTTTTAAGGTTAGAATTGCTTCTTGTGTGAAGTTGTGAAACCTTAAGTGGGCAGCTTTGAGATTGACATTAGCTTTCATTAAATTGGTTATAATCAAGCTATTCTTTACTTGGTTAAAGTGTTGGGCTTACTTCTTTGTTGATGATTTGAAAAGTTGTTTTGTGCTATTGAGATTTGAGTTGGTGGATGCTTTTTGTTCAAACAATATTGGAGAGAAAAGGAGTTCTACTTGTTTCCTTTTCTGATGTTGATTGTGAAATGCTTCAAGGTTGTGTTTTGAGTTGAATGGTGTTGATTGAACCTTGTTTGATGAGCATTGTTGTTGAAGCCCTAATTGATGGTGAAAAGAACATGAGTATCATTGTTATGTGATTCTTTGCATAGTTGGCAATTGTTGGGGTTTCATGTTCTTGAAAGAAAGCATTCTATCCTATCCATTTCAGATATTGAGTTGAGTTTTCAGATTTGAGATTGAGATTGAGTTGAGTTGATTTGAGTTGAGTTTTGAGATTGGGAGTTGAGTATAGAACATATTGAGTCTCTAACAATTCTCTTTATGCTTCTATGAGTTTGACAAATCACATTGGGTCTCTAACAATTCACTTTGTGATTTCCTACTAAGAAAGTTTTTCTTGGTGAGCTTGTTGAGTTTTTGGACAGGTTCTGGTGGGGACTTGTGAGCAGTTTTGGACAGGTTTCGGTGGGGACTTGTGAGTAGTTTTGGACAGGTTTCGGTGGGGACTTGTGAGCAGTTTTTGGATAGGTTTCGATGGGGACTTGTGAGCAGATTTGGACAGGTCCTAGCAGAGGACTTGTGAGCTGAGTTTGATAGTTCTATCAGAGAACTTGAGGACAGAGGTGCACTGGTTCTATGAGAAGAACCTGAGGACAGATTTGGCAAGTCTTTGAGAAGGCTTGTATGCAGAGGATTGATTTGTTCAAGAGTTGGACAGATCTGACAGATAGAGGAAGACTTGTACTAGACCGATTGACTATGTTTGGTATAGGTTGTTGAGCTGTTGTGGACGTGATCATAGAAGGCAGAGGTCTCTTAGGCTAAGCATTGAGGACAGGAGGTCTTCGGTGGAAAGGAGTTCCACGTGCTGGCAAGAGGTAGAGGCAGTTGATCTTCTAAGGGATCATTTCCAGAGCAGAGGGGAAGGTATCTCCTTTGAGCAGAGGCTCATAAATTTTGATTGGGGGAAGGTATCTCCTTTGAGCAGAGGCTCATAAATTTTGATTGGGGGAAGGTATCTCCTTTGGGCCGAGGCTCATAAACATTGTAATTGGGAAGGATTCCCAAAGAACTTTGAGATAACTTTTAGAGAAAAGTTTTGTGGACGTAGCCCAACCATTCTGGGTGAACCACGTTAAAATTGGTGTCACTTTGTGGATGATATTGTGCATTGCTTTGATATTGCTTTGGGTATATTGCTTTACTATTTTGAAGTATAATGGAAAAAGTATAAAGAGGTCTTATATTGTTCACCCCCCCTCTCAGTATAAGCTTGTGTTCTTCAACCATGGGGTTAAGGACTAAATTTATATTCTTTGATCCTTCATTTTTCTTCCAACCATTATTGTTATTCCCATTTTTATTCCCTTATGTATTTATTCTAACCCAAGTTCTATTAAAATTCCTCCTAATTGAGGTCTGTTATCATTATATGGTTGAGCAGGTGGCTCATAATTTACTAATTTTTCTCTTTCAATTCTAGAAAGCCAACTATTAATTGTGTTGAACATTTCAGTGAATTGGCTGGATAATTTTTCTATGGGGTCTATTTTAGTTTTCTTTAATAGTGAGAATCCAAAATTTTTAAGCTTCTTGTCCACTTGACTAGAGATTGAATTAGATGCGTATGGCTTTATTTTTCCACTATCTATCATATTTCTCTCAATATCCAGGGCTTGTTCCATACATTCATCAATGGAGTTGGTTCTATACTATCTTAACTCATAGCTAAATTCTCCAAGAAAAGCATTTTTATAAAAGCATTTAGCTTGGTAGTCAGTGTATCTCAGAGCTATGGGGATTTTATTTTTGGTTTTAGAGAACCCTCTGTTAAAATCTTCAACAAGTTCTATAAGGATTGTTCATTCTTTCTTTCCCCATATTCCTTTAAAAATACTTCTTTCATGGTTTAAAAATGAAAAATCTAGTTAGTTGGGATGAATATTATAACATAAAACACAAATAAAAAATGAAGCAGATTCCAAAACTAGAAAACATAGTAAAAATAAAGCAAACCTGAACTATGTTTACACAGGAAAAATGAAATAGTTATTGGAAGACAAAATGAAGGACTTCCACTTTTCAGAATCACATTAAATTTATACAGCTTAGAGAGCTAAGCAATTTCAATAAACTATCCAAAAATCAGTGGAAAATGATTTGTAAATCAAAAGTTATATCTTCTCAAAGTAGGCTGCTAACCACTCTTTCCAGAAACAGGACTGCACAAGAAAATATCAAGACTGAAGCTTTGTTTTTCGTTTTTCATTTTTCCATTCAACTTCTTCATCTTACTAAATGTTACAATCATGTGTTTTTACACTATTCTACCCTAATACAAATATTCTAAAGTTGTTACAAGAAGTATAACAATCTATAGTTGTTGCAAACTAAAATCTTCCTATAGTTACATATTATTTTATTCTACAATTACAAAATAGGGGATATATTTATTTTGCTTCATTTTTGCTGACTTGGAAATGCCATATGGTCAGCATCATATTCCAACATTCTCCTCTTGATTTTGAGAGGGCCAAAAATCAGGTCTCTCAGCATCAAAAACTAAGTCTTTACAACTGGTTTTGTGAATATGTCTACAATTTGGTCTTTGGTGTTATAATAGCCCAGTTTGATCATCTTCTTCTCCATCACATCCTTGATGAAATGGTACTTTATGGCAAAGTGTTTTGACCAGACATGGTGGAAAGGATTTTGTGCTAACTTAATGGCACTTGTGTTGTCACAAAAAAGTGTAGTAGGAGTTCCTTGCTTCTCCCCAATCTCTCCAAGAACTTTCCTAAGCCACAAGACTTGTGCATTTGCTGATGTGAGTGCAACGTATTCAGTTTATGTAGAAGACAATGCAACAGTAGCTTGTTTTTTGGAACTCCAAGTAATAAATCCTGAACCAAAGGAGAAACAATTTCCACTAGTGGCCTTTCAGTCATCAAGATTACTTCCCCAATCACTATCACTAAAACCAATCAACTTCAAATTATGATATGAGTAATGAATGCCAAAATCAATTGTGCCTTGCACATACCTTAGTATTCTCTTGATTGCCTTCAAATGTAATGTAAAATTATTAGCCATGTACCTTGAACAAAGTGATATTGCATAACAAATATTAGGCCTAGTTTTGCAAAGAAACATTAAACTCCCAACAATGCTTTTATATTCAGTTTTGTTTGCATGATCAGCCCCATAATCCAAACACAAAATCTCTTCGTGTGCAATTGGATTAGCTACAGGCTTGCAATAAATCATACCAAACTTCTTCAACATGTCCTTTGCATACTTTGTTTGACAAAGAAAAATCTCATTACTAGTTTGTTGTAATTCCATGCCTAGAAAGTAACTCATCAAACCAAGATCAGTCATATCAAATTCTCTTTTCATGTCCTCCTTAAAATCATCATTCATTGAAGGACCACTTCACATAAACAAAAAATCATCAACATACAAGCACACAAAGAGAATTTCATTACCTTGTATCTTGTAGTAAAATGTAGGCTCACTCTTGCTTCTTTGAAAGCCACACCTTTGGAAGTATTCATGAATTCTTTGGTACCAAGCTCTTGGAGCTTGCTTCAACCCATACAAAGCCTTATTCAATCTATAGACCTGATATTCTTTGCCATGGACCTGAAAACCTTGAGGTTGTGTCACATACACCTCTTCATCAAGATACCCATTTAGGAAAGCACTTTTTACATCCATGTGGTGCACACTCCAGCCTTTGTGAGCAGTCAAAGAGAGCATCATTCTCACTGTCTCTTTCTTTGCTATGGGAGCAAAAGTCTCCTCATAGTCTATGCCAAAATTTTGTGTAAAGCCTTTGGAAACCAATCTATCCTTGTATATCTCAATGGAACCATCATTGTACCTTTTGATTTTGTATACCTATTTGCAGCCAACACATTTTCTATCTTTGGGCAATTCACACAATTCCCAAGTGTCATTATTTTCAATAGAATGCATTTCTTCATTCATTTCCTTCATCTACAACTTGTTATAAGTAGCATGTTCATAACAAGAAGGTTCAAAATAAACAACTTTTGAAACAAGAGCATAATTAACAATATCACCTTTGGGGTCTCCATTGTCTTCATCTTCATACAAGTACAAATTCTCAAGCCTTTGCAAGACTTGGTTCATTTATTGATCCTGGCCTCTTGTCAATCTTCTATTGAAGTTGGTATCAATGATTTGAGATGGTGGATGATCCTTCAACAATCTCTTTCCCTTCGTATTTGCAGCTGGTGATGGAGGTGCGGAAAAGCTTGTAGGAACTTCTTCTTGGCTTGCTCTTGGACTTGAAGATGAACTTGTGGATCCCATGTGAGATGGTGACCCAAAAGAAGTGCTTATATACAAAGAATTATTAGTAGAAACATGGCTGGGCTGAACACTTGCTTGGCTACTTGGAAAAATCTCTTCAAACACATCATCATCAACACATAATTTTGGTGACTTCCAATTTCCTTCTTCATCAAAAATTGCATCTCTAGATACAACATTTTTTCTAGAATGAGGATTAAAGAATCTATAGGCCTTAGATTGCTCACCATAGCCAATTAAAATCATATTCTCACTCTTAGCATCAAGTTTTTTCTCTTCTCATCATTCACATGCACAAAAGCAACACTCCCAAAAACTCTAAAGTTTTGTACATTTGTCTTCTTTCTAAACCAACATTCATAAGGAGTACTATGCTCTAGACTCCTAGTAGGAATTCTATTAAGAATATAATTAGCAATCCTAGTTGCTTCAACCCAATAAAATGAACTCAAACCTTTAGTTTACATCATACATCTTGTCATCTCCACCAAAGTCCTATTCTTTCTTTCAACCACCCCATTTTTTTGAGGTGTGTAGGGGCTGGTCTTTTGCCTCTTGATGCCAAACTCCCTAAAAAACTCTTAAAATTCATTAGAAAAAAATTCACCTCCTCTATCACTCCTCAAACATTTGATGGTATGCCCACTTTCATTCTCAACAAGTGCTTTAAAATATTTGAAGCAAACAAAAGCCTCATCTTTATTCTTAAGGAAATAAACCCAACGATATTTTGAAAAATAATTAATGAAAGTGAGAAAATAGAAAGATTTACCAATACTTTGAGTTGGTGTTGGTCCACAAATGTCATTATGAACCAACTGAAGTGGATATTGGGACCTCCATGCTTCATCTTTGGGAAATATCCCCCTTGTTTTTTTACCAAGTGCGCACCCCTCACAAATCTCCTTGGTGTCTTATACTTTTGGCAAACCATACACAAGTGGTGAAAGCATCCTCAAACTATGAAAATTCAAATGCCCAAATCTCAAATGCCATAGCATCCTTTTATCTTCAATACCCACACAAGAAATTTCTCCCCCTTGCTCAACAAACCTCAATGGAAACAATTTGTTCTTAGTCATTTGCACTTTTATGATCAGCCTTCTATTCTTATCATAAATCTTGCATATTTTATCCTCAAAAACCAATTTGTAATATTTTAACATTTACCCAATGCTCATCAAAGAATGCTTCAAATTAGGTGCATAATAAATATCTTTTACCTTCAATTTACCTCTTTTTGTAGGAACCTCCATGTCCCTTTTTGCCATCACCTCCAAGATCTTCTCATATCTAAGCTTGATACTTGAATGATAAGAATGGTCAAGAGAAGAAAACAACTCCTTCTTGCCAGTCATGTGGTTTGTGCACCCACTATCAAGGATCCATGTCTCATTGGTGAAAATTTTTATTCTATCATAGGAGAGAAATGCTTGCTCTTCATGGAGTGCTCCATCTTCATTTGAGTAGAACAATGTCTCATCTTCAAATAAGTCTTCCTCTCCATAATTTGCTGATCTATTAGAGGATTGTTTCAGCCTACACTCCTCAAAATGGCTATATTTGTTACAATTATAACATTGAATATTTTCATGTCTCTACCTATACCTCTTCCTCTTGCATTTGATCTTCCTCTTGAAGCATGGGCTTGATGATCACATTCATAATTTTGATATTTGCATCTTCCTATACCAAAGGAACCTCTTCTTCCTTCTCTTCCATTTCTACCTCTTCCTATAGAGCCTCTTCCTTGTACTCTTCCATGTGCATCATTTCCTTTGATAAAAAATGCTTGTTCTTAACTAGAACTGGCTTGCTTTTTCTTTTATTCTCTCTTACGAATTCTTTTTGCATGAGATGTAAGAGTACAAATTAATTGGTCAAGGTCCATGGTGGATAAATCCTTGGATTCTTAAAGCATAAGGGCAAAATTATCTCATTTCTCTATCAAAGTTCTAAGAACTTTCTTAATTACAGCTGGTTTCACCACATCTTCACCAAGAGTGGACATTTATTTACCACTACCTTTACTCTCACACAATAATCTCCTACATCTTCATTATCTTACTGCCAGAGGTTCTCAAATTCTCTTCTCAAGGTCTGAAGCTTGACCTCTTTCACTTTATCATTTCCTTGATAATTTTATTTCAAGGCTTTCCAAGCCTCTTGTGTAGAAACACAATTTGCAATCCTTGGAAAAATGCTCTTAGAAAGAGCAGATTGCAAATGGTACAAAGCAAGACAATTCTTGCTCTCTTTCTCCCTCATATATTTAGTTGCATTTGGTGTTAACACAGTCCAATCTGATGGTTCTATGTAACCTTAATCAATAATGCTCCACAAATATTATCCTTTTAACAAAGTCCTTATTTTGATGCTCTAATATTCATAGTTTGATCCATCAAACTCTGGAAGTGGAAATGAAATTGAGTTGCTTGCCATTACAAAAATCTACAACAACGAATTGAACTCTCCAATAAATTTTAAATTAAAACTTCAAGAACAACCCACAACCTTCAAACCCAACAACTCAATCTACCAATATATGATACAAAATAAATATTATAGTATAAAACACAAATAAAAAATGAAGGAGATTCCAAAAATGGAAAACACAGTAAAAATGAAGCAGACCTGAACTATGTTTACACAGGAAAAATAAAGCAGTTATTGGAAGACAAAATGAAGACCTTCTACTTATCAGAATCACTTGAAATTTATACAACTTAGAGAGATAAGTAATGTCAATAAAATTTCCAAAAATAAGCAGAAAAGGATTTGTAAATCAAAAGTTATAGCCTCTTAAAATAGGCTGCTAACCACTTTTTCCAGAAACAAGACTGCACAAAAAATATCAAGACTAGAGCTTCATTTTTCATTTTTCACTTTTCCCTTCAACTTATTCATCTTACTAAATGTTACAATCATGTGTTTTTACACTATTCTACCCTAATACAAAAATTCTAAAGCTGTTACAAGAAGTGTAATAGTCTATAGTTGTTACAAATTGAAATCTTCCTACAATTACATATTCTTTTATTCTACAGTTACAAAATAGGGGACATATTTGTTTTGCTTCATTTTTGCTGATTTGGAAATGCCACATGGTCAACATCATATTCCAACATGGGAGACAATTAAACTAATCTCTTGCATATTTCTCTAGTTTTTGCAGGAACAGTCTAAGAATGATGCCCTTGTGTTCAATCTCAAGGTTGTCTAGTGCATATAAAAAGCTTATTATATCATCTTCCCTAGTAATGGCAGTATTGCCTTGGAATTTGGGTAGGTATTTGTGAGCCATACTGGGTAAGTCATGTAAATTTTGGGGTAGTTGAAAGGGTCTATACCTATTGGTCCTCCAGGTTTGAAGATTCTGATTTGGCTAAGCCATGTTAACTACGAGAGTAATAACAACAAAATGGATAGAGGTGCTAACAGTAGGTGTAATGATAGAATTATTCTGAAAATAATTATGTATAGGAGTATATTTTCTAGTAGATTTCTTACTAGAAAAATAATATTTATTTTCATACATAACTTTCTTAGGAATTGGAGCTTTTTGGGTGTGGGTAAATACCTCTAGGTCTTCAAATTATAGGAATAGTTGTTTGCCACTTTGTCTGGTATGTGCCAGGTCTAATTATGTTATCTTCTATCTTTAGGTTCATTTAGAGTCACCAGCACTTTTAGTGCAATAGAATCTCACTCTGGCCAAGATTGATCGGCTTTTAAATCTTTCAATCTCTTAGATATATGTAGAGGTATCCCAGAATATAAAAATTCTCTGGAAATTATGATGTTTATATCATAAGGAGACAAACTATGGTACACACAGATAATACAAAATATCTATCCCCAACAACGGTGCCAGTTAACTATTGTGGAAAATTTTGATATCCTTTATTTGTTGTCACACTATCAAATTTTCAAAATTCACAATCACCATGCAAGCTTTAGTGGAATTACCTCTTTAACCTAAAATAATAATTTCTAACATGAACATGTTAGGTCTGGGTAACTGACATACCTGCATTCATTCAAATATCATAATCAATATAGGTCTTAAATCAGAGAAAGAAAGCATTATTTGTGAATTCAAATAATGCAATGCACAAATAAGCAACACATACACATTGAGACAAAATATACCAAAGAGCAAAAACCAAAATGATGTATTATATTCAATGTATGATGTTTACAATGATAGATCCTGACAGTGTACTCAAGTCTCTCAAAAAATATAATACAATATTCACCCTGTTCAAATGTCGTAACATGGGAATTCTGATCTACTGTCCTAATTACAGTGACATATAGACTCTGGCTCCTCAAGCAGCTCCTAGAAATTATCTTAGGTAGCTAGCTAAACTATTGGAAATACCTGCATAAAGGTAAGAATATTGAGAAAATGAAAAACAGATATGCAAAAGAAAATATGACCGAACAAAACACTAAGGATACCTCTCTTGCAAAATTTTGCAGTGGTTGCTTGATGATGATTTATGGCTGTTGTAGCTTCTTATATAGCCTAAATTACCAAAATTTGTTATAGATAATCGGTGCTAGTTCACCCACGTGGATTATTTTCAGCCCTTTGTCTCTTCATTTTCTTGAGCGTTTTACAACAAAAACTAGTTGATGCCAACTGTCAAAAAAAAATTCAGACTATATATTGCTTGAAACTGTGTCATCTACTACTACAACTCATAATTTTGGCTCCCTCGGCTCTACTATTTTTGGTTTTAATGGAGTTCTTGAATTATGGTGGGCTAGACATGTGGTTGAGCCTTATCTTTGTACATACCATAATATTACATATATAATTTTTATTCATGTTTGTCCTAGTCATATATTTTGTCTTTTAGTTGAACCTTGACTAGGTTTAACGCAAATATATTTTTAAGGTGAAACAGAGGGGGACCCGACATGACGATGAAGAGAGAAAAGAGAAAACACGACTTAATGAAATAGAATGGAAAATAATATGGATGGGTGTGGGAGCAATTGGATACAATGGACGTGGACGAATACAAATAATGGTGGCGAGATGATGCTTTTGGGGACAAAACTTCATAACAATAAAGAGAGAATTCCCATAAAGAGGAGGGCAATGGTGTATTCACAAGCAGAAAGGTGGAAGCAACACTAAGATGCTAGAAATAGATAAAAAAATAGAATGAAAAACAAGATCTGGAGGTACTCTAATGAATGAAACCACAAAAAACAAAGTACCTCCCTAACTATATTCCATCAGAGTGTTTTCTCTGTAATTCATCGAGGCACTTGCATCTCTCCAATGTAGACATCTTGTTGGAGCTTCAAAATTTGTTTTATTTTGTTGTGCTTTTTACATATTTTGGTATTGATACATAGGAACATCTTATACTATTCATTTTTTGCTCTTTGCACACTTTGGTCCATATTTATCACTGCAACCTTCACTTTGGAACCCACCTTCATATAGATCCATGTTAAGGGGATACATTTCATTAGCTGACAATAATATCATCATGTTTTGTATATATGAAAGTATTTGGCTTGCTTGAACTAGCATCAAATCTATAATTGGTATTGCTTGCTCCATGAGCTTGTCTTTCTTGGTATAGTCTGTGAGATCTCAGTATGTGTGGTAAATTTCATCCTTGTGGCCCAACACTTTTCCTTTTGATCATCTTTCAAGTTTTGACAACTTTTGTGTTTAGGTTTGCTTTTGTCAATTTTTTTTGTACTGAGAGAGCATGATGGAAGAAATGTAGATTTCATTTATGCACTGAAACATCTATGAGAATTGAATCTCTTCCATTTTGGATGACTTCACTAAATTTCTATCACCAATCATTTGCTTATTGATTAGTGAGGGCCTATCTCTTTGATCTATTGCAATAATTCTCCTTTGACTAATCGCTGAACTACACCATCATTATATGGTCTATCAGGTACCTTTCATAGGAGGCTTTAATTTTCCTTTATTTTTCATTTTTTGTAGAACCAATCATTGGCATGTGTTATAAACTGGCAAGTCAATTGTTGAGAATGTTGAGTCAAGGAGAGCTAGTCAATAATTCATCTTCTCCCTTATTATTTTTATTTTTACTTTCTACTAGGGCACAAGGTTAAATTTCTCTATGGTACCAAAATATTTTCTCTTTGCACCGTGATGTCAATTTATTTTTCCTCATGCATCAACCAATAGCCGTTGTGTACTAAAGTTTAGCGAGCCAATCACTACTTTCCTCTAACACCTAGTAGACCAGTAAAATTTAAATTTTCATTTTAAGCTCTTATTTTATTTTCCTCCTTGGCCTGCTCATGGTACAAAATTTTTCTTTGTCTACCTTTGCGGCCGCTTGCTTGTCCTTATATGCTGAGGAATCACTAGTCTTCACGAAGGGAGAGGACCAATCACTGTCAAGTTTCTCGAAATTTCTAACCATGGAATGATCATTGATTAATTTCTTTTATTACTCTTCTTGTAGTACAATTTGGGCCACCTTATCCTTCATGGGGTCTTGTTCTTTTTCCTGTAGCATCCTTCAATAGCCGATCTCCGCCAAAGTTTAGAAAACCAATCGTTGTCGGGTGCTAAGATTTAGTGAGCCAATAAAAGATTTAATCACCCTTACAAAAAAATTCTAGGCCATAACCTTTTTAAACTTCTATCGTGGCATAATTTAAAATCTCATCCACCATGGTGTACATTAATTTGTCCTTATGTGCATGGAAAGGGTGAGCCAATCATTGATGTGCACAAGCCAATCGCTAGCCAGTGCTAGGTAAGGTGTACGAGTCAAATTCCATGCTAGAGTCTTCTCCCTTGTCATTTAGCGATGTCCAATCACCACTCTCTGCCAATGCATAGCAAACTAATCACTGATGAGCTATTCACCATAGTGAAATCTCTTTCATCTTGTAGTAGCAACCAATCGTTGGGCTTCACCAGCATTCAACGATCCAATAGCCAATGAGAGTTATCCTTTGGTGGACAAATTGGAATTAAATTTTATTTTTTTGCTTCTTCCCAACTTGCCCATGGTACAAATTGAAATAACTCTCTATGGTGTCCCTTACTTTTTCCTCTAGCACTAGCTAATCACTAGCAAGCATGGAAGGAATGGGCCAATCACTGCTCTCTATAATTTCTTGGCAAACCAATCAAATGTGAGAGTCTTCTTTATGCCCTTCGTGGTATAACTCAGTTGAGAGAGGATTTACCTAGCCTCCGTGGAAAGAGTGGACCAATAGCCAACAAACATCGATGAACCACTTTCCTTTGAGTCTCCTTAGAATTAAAATTCTTTCATCGTGGTGTCACCTCTTTTGTCTTCTAGCACCGTCCAATCATCTTTGAGCGCTATTGTTTGGTGGACCAATAACCAATGTGCATTGCTGGCTTGCGTACCAATGCGAGATATCCTTTAACATCTTGTTTACCATGGTGGGAAGTCCTTCGTCATGTAATGCAATCCAATCATTTCCCTTCTCCAATCTTAGTAGGCCAATCATTGACGGGTGCTATTGCTTAGCAGACCAATCACTAGGGGTACTAAATTGGATAGACTACCAACCTTTACTTGCATATACATCCTTTTTTATTTCTTTCTTGGGGTCATGGTACGAAATTATGAAATTATGCCACCATGGTACAAATTTTACTTCATCCATCGAGGGGTCCACTTGTTTTTCTTCATGCGCCAGCCAATCATTATTTTCTCCTAGTGCCTAGCAGATCAATCGCTGACATTATTTTGAATTGGTGGGCCAATCACCATTAGCGTTTAGTTTCTTTGCATCCTTCATGGTAAAACTGGTTGTGGAGGGGTCTTTTTATCTTTTTGTATCACCCAATTGCTGCTTTCCACCAAGGATTAGTGAACCAATAGCTAGCATTATTTCAATCGATAAGCCAATAGGAATTTTTGCCTTCGGACCTTAGAGAATTTGCATGAGGCTTAGGTTTTCCAAGGCTACACTTTAGATGAGATGAAAACTTTGGATGTGTCGAAGGGGGAAATATTTTCTATGTGGACATGACCCTCAAGAACTTAGGGAAATTTGAATAAATCGAGCAGATTTATGGATCATGGTGACTATCCTAAAGACTTTGGGAAAATGAAAGGGTCATAACAACATTTTTATGGGTTAGCTCTAGGCAAACAAGGTTCATGGCTTATGGAATTTTAATTTGTTGGTCAAACCTAAGAAGTTAATGAAATATTAAAGGCGGATGATCTTTAATGGTCATGGGGCCTAGTAAACATTGAATGATTTAATACCTAATGTGACTATGGCTTACTATAATGGACAATTATGGGTTTAATATGCTTATTAATGCTATAAGATTATATATATATATATATATATATATATATATATATATATATATATATATATATATATATATGGCTTATTGGGGTGAATTTTAATGAATATAATGAATATATGGAATGATGAAGTGAATGCTCAAAATATGAGTTAATATAATGGGTTAGGGGTCATAAAATGATATGTGAAGGCGAGTCTAATAATGTATGAGGTGAACATCTAGGTGGAGATGAATGGTAAAATGATAATATTGTGGTAAAATGGAAATGATAGGAATGAATTTATGAAGGATATTTTTAAATGAATTAAGCACAAGAAAACCAAGACCTATACCTTCCATGACCATGTATACTTTTCTTTTGAGAAAACATGACCTTCCTAAGACTTTATAAATTTTAGAATTGACCATCACATCCTATAATTACTTAGACGCTCAATCTAGACCACCTTTGAAAAATTAGGGATGTAATATAAGTTGGGGTTTTTTTAAAGCCCAACAAGTACCAATTAATGTAATATCACTAAGACCCTCCCCATATTACATTATTTGATATGAAAAATTTTGGTCTTCAATCTCTAATTCTGGTCTTTGTTCGCTTGCTCTATCTCTCATCTTGCTTTAAGCTCTAACACTATTCCATTGACCTGCTCCTTGCAATGCTTGTCAGACTTTCTTTTTATTCATAAAAAAAATTATAACATATCCATGATACTCTTCCATTATGATTTATTGATCCATCCATAATGTATTTTGATTTTTTTTGTAATATGTTTTTGGTTTGGTCTTCTCACTAATCTTACAATTCTAAAATTATCTTGATTTTAATCCATGCCTTTCATTTGTTCCTTCTATTTCTTTTTCAACTGCTTTTGTTTTGTCATATAAAACATCAATGCTTTTTTAAATTTTTGAATGATCATTCTTATCATACTCATCCTCAATTTGGTATTCATCTTCATTATCTAAAATCCTTCCCATAAGGGCTCTTATTTCATTTTCACCTTCATTTTCTATCTCTTGAACTAATTTTCCTTTTTTATTTTCTTCTTTTGGTCATTGTTGTTGCACAAGTTGATATCAAGGCTGATATTGCCTTAGTTGGAACCTTTGAAAAGGTCTATTCATTTTATTTCTTTGATTCAAATAATTATATCTACAATAACTTGTAGTATGACCTTCTATATTGCATATGTGACAATATTTTCTTCTCCACTCAAGTTGAGATTGTAATGATGCTACAATATTATGTGATGCATTTTTGCTTGATATCAAATCATTATTAGTCATTTCTTTTTTTTGGTAGGTAAAATATTTTAATTAATTGTTGGGTTGAAGGGTCCCGATCCCTATTACATAGGGAATTCAATATGCCAATAGTACAAAATTTGAAGCATCCCAAAATCACAGGGATGAACATGAATACAACCAACAACCAGTAACAACCTTATACAAACTGGCTCCAAGAACTGAACAAGAAGATTAAAACAGACATGCAAACTTGAATCCATGATTAGGAGAAACGAAAATACCACATAATTCAAAATTTAATGAGAAAACCATCTGCCAACTACCCCACTCCTAGTACTACTGGGAATCATCTTCATCCTCCTATTTTAAAATGATACTTGTTATCATTTGACATTGTGCTCAATATCATTTTTAGCAGCGGTGATGATGTCTTGAGGGAATGAGTCTTCCCATATGATGAAATCATTCTGATTGGCTACCCTATTATCCAGCAAATCTTCAACCACATTGGCCTCTCTAAAAACATGTTGAACTATGCTGAGCAGAAGCTTCTTTAGAATGGATTGGCTTTCCTGTATAATGTTTTGAATATTCCACCCAACCTTGGAGTTATTCTTGACATGGTTAACCACATTAAGGGAATCCCCTTCAAATATCATTGGGTTAGTTAGTCCTTTTCTGAGCTCAAGTCTCCTCTAGATGGCATGAGCTTCAGCATAATTTTTGGACTAAACTCCTAGGTTTTCAATGAATGCTCTTATGATCTTGCCCTCATGATCCTGAATGACCCCTCCAACACTGACATCTCTAGTATTACCTTTATATGATCCATCAAAATTTGTGTTGATCCAACCAAGAGGGGGAGGGATACACTTGGTGATGGCCCTGTAGTTGGTACAAATAGGAGGTATAGTGCACTCAGAAGGGATGCTAAATGATTTGAACAGGTGGGCTTCGAACCCAAAGGATGGGGTTTACGGATAGGGGACAAAATTTGCATTCTCAATGGCAAAGCATAAAGATTTATTGGCCACCACTTATGGATCCCTTGAACAGTCATTGAAGATTCTGCTATTGTACTCAAGCCAGATTTACCATAGGGTATGATGCAGCAAAGCATCCCACAAGAACTTGAGTCTGGGATTATGAAACACTTGGGACCATTAGGTAAAAATATCAACAATTGAATGGGGTCAGACCCAAAGCATTGTAGGAAAAGGGACACTTGATCAATAGGTGTTGAGTGGATTCCCAATCCTGTAAGCACATATAACATTTTTTAGGCACTATGACACCCCTCTTGATGAGGTTTTTTATAGTGAGAATTCTATTTTGGAAATATAACCAAGATAAGTGAGCAACTTTCAAAATGAGATGTTTAAGCCAAATTATCTTAACAATAGTTGGGGCAAGTAGATTATGTTGTAGGTCCTGAGGGGATTCAAGTAGGAGGAAGGCAGACTTGACCAAAAAAGAACCATCATCACAACATTTCCAGAAGGATTTGTATTTTTCTTGGACCATAGGGATGAAGCTTGATCTAAGAATTACCTGCAATGAGATGACATATCTATCTATATTTGCATAATTTGTGCTAAAAGGAAGTTATTTCTACTTAGGGCATCCCTGATATTGCACAATGAAGTTAGCAACTTCGAGCCAAACTTGTAATCAGTTAGGGGTTTGAGAGCAGTGATTTTTGGGTCATTGATAAGAGGCTCATCCCTAGCCCACGAGTCATGCCAAAATTTGATAGTTTTCCCATCTCTAAACTGCCATCTAGTTTCTATTTTAATTAGGGGTCTGGTTTGGATGATTACGCATCAAAAGTGAGACCCTATTTGAGGGGCTTTTTCATATCTAAAGGAGTGATGCTACAAATATTTTATTTTAATAATTGAAATCTGTTCCAATATTTTGTTAGTGAAAAATTTCCAAGCTTGCTTAATTAAGAGTGTGTGATTCATTTTGTCGATTCTTCAAAATCCAATCCTACCCTTTTCTTTTGGAGAGCATACTTTGTCCCAAGCCACTAGGTGGAACGTTTTCTTATTGTTAGCTCCAACCCATAGGAAACATTTTTGGATTTGTTCAATCATGGTCCCAAATGCTACAAGGATTTTAAACACTGATAAAAAATAAACAAGTATGCTTTGTAAAATCGACATGACAAGAGTAGCTTTACCCGTATGAGAGAGAAGGAAACCTTTCCACCTTGCAAGTTTCTTATGAAACCGATCAATAACATTATTCCATATTATCTTGGTAGGATTCCTATGAAACATTGGGAGACCTAGATATGATGCTGGGAGGACTGCAATAGAACATCCCAGAATTTTTGTAATTTTGACTTGGCGGGGCACTAGGGTATTAATGAAATAAATCTTGCTCTTTGTGAAATTGATTTTTTGCCCTGCAAATTATTCATAGAGGTTGAAGATAGATTTGATGACTCTTGCCTCTGAAACTGAAGCTGAAGTAGCCAACAGAGTATCATCCACAAATTGTTGGTGAGTTGAAGGTTGGAGATTGGATGCAACTTTTATGCCAAAAATCAAACCCATGGAATAGGCAACTTTTATGGCTCTCCTAAGGCTCCCAACTAGAATTATGAAGAGGATGGGTGATAAGGGGTCCCCTTGTCTCAGTCCTATGGTACTTGGGAAGTACCTTGCAGCAGACCCATTCACTAGTACTGAGAACCAAGAGGTTGAGATGCATTGCATGATCAGATATACCCAATCATCATGGAAACCAAACTTTTGGAGAACTTTGGATAGAAAATTCCTATCCACTCTATCAAAAGCCTTATTCATTTCAAGTTTTAAAAAGAAAGTAGACTTTTTGGAGATGTAGGATGAGTGAATAAGTTCATGAATTATTACGACCCCATCCACAATATTTATACCTTTAACAGAGCTTCCTTGGTAGGGGTCAATCAAGGATGGGAGAATGTCTTTTAATCTATTGGTCATAGCTTTTGTTAAAATTTTGTAGACAAATTTACAAAGGCTTATGGGATGATAATTTTACAGGGCTTTAGAGTTGGGACATTTTGGGATGAGGGCAAGAAAAGTAGAATTAACATCCTTGGGAATGAATCTGGACCTCTACATTTATTTTATGGCTTGACAGAGGTCAGGGTCGATAATTTACCAAAAGGTTTAGAATAACCTTGGGGAGAATCCATCGGGTCCTGGGGCTTTGTCAGGTTGCATGGAAAATAGGGCCTTGTGGATCTCCTCAGAACTTAAAGGTTTTAATAGATTGACATTCATGTTATTAGCGATGATTATGGTAATGTGCATGAGAAGGTATTCCATGGCTCGGATAGAATGAGGAGGGAAGGAACCTAAGAGGGACTCAAATTTTAGGACAACTTTGTCATATATTTCATGAATATTGGAAGTGAAAGTGCCATCATTTTTTATTAGAAACTTGATCATGTTTGCTCATCTATGTTTGAGCATTGAAATGTGGAAAAAATTTGAGTTAGAATCTCCTTATTTCAACCACAAGTGCCTCAATTTTTGATGCCAAAACATCTCTTCCTTCTTCAATGTGTTATGGAATTCTGATAGAAGAAGTTTTTATTCAGATCTCAAGCTGGCATCCCCTTGACCCTGTTGAAACTGATTTTGAATAATTTGGAGTATGTCCCTAATGTTCTACTTTTTTTCAAAGATATTACCAAAATTTCTTTATTCCATACCTTCAGTTTTGCTTTTATAGACCACAACTTCTGAGGAACTTGGCTAGTGAAAGATCCTGGGAAACTCTTTCCCCACCAATCAGCAATGCATGCTTTTAAGTCAGGGTGGTGAGTCCACATTGCCTCAAAATGAAAAGGAGTTTTGAAAGGTGGTTTGTTTTTAGTTTCAAAAATTAGGGGATTGTGATCAGACCCAATATTTTGCAGGGCTTGCAAACTAGCATCTCCAAATAGAAGTAAAGCATCATGAGAAATAAAAAACTGGTCAAGCCTTTCCTAAATGAGATCACACACTACTCCAGGTAAACTGGGATTCCCTTAGTTGAATATCCATTAGCTCATTTGCATCCACAAAATTTTTGAAGTCCCCTATGATCTTGGGAGTAATCTCTTTTCCTCATTTTTTCTCAGAAGGATATAGCGGAGCATTGGAGTCTCCAATAAGGATCCAAGGGATATTTATAAAATCATCTCATATCTAAGTGAGGGTATTCTAGATGTTCAATCTATCCTAAGGAATATTTGGTGCATATACGTTTGTCATCACCCAAGAATGCTTTGAAATTGAATCATGAAAAAAAATATTGGAAATTCACCCTTCGTTGGAAATCACTCTTCCTTCCACCTTGGTTGGATCCCAAAGGCAAAGGAGTCCACCAGATGTTCCAGAGGTAGGGCTAAAGGAAAAATCACATTTTATCCATATGATTTTGAAAACTTTAGGTGAGGACTACATGCCTAATTTGGTCTATTGCATTATAAATATTGTAGAATTTGATTCCTTTTGCATCGAAGCAGCTAGTCTATATTTTGCTGCTCCATTTAACCCTCTCGCATTCTAGGAGAGGATTCTCATTTGGATCTCTTGGAGGGTTTTTTTCCCCCTTTGCCTTGCTACATCGGAGGTTTGGATCTCTTTGATTCTTCTCTATTGGAAATTCCCAGTTCTTGAAAGAGAGTTCTTTGGGTGTCATTGGTTGTCTTCTACTATATATTTATTTCTTTGCTTCGCAGAAGAAGGCATGCCCTTATTTTTATCACTTATGACATCAATTAGGGATTTTCTAAAACTTTTGGTCTATTTAGGACTCCAAGTTTCAAGAGACTCGAGAGATAGCTCGGGGGTATCAACCTCGAAACCTTGGGGATTGGGTGGGGGATACGAAGGCCCAGACTTGTTGGAGGATGGGGGAGAGCTGGGTGGGGGATTATATGGTGGCAGTGGGGGATTGGATGGTGGGGGCTGGTGAACATGCACCATGGCCGATGGGGATTTAGGATGCAAATCAGAGGATGGGTGAGGAGGTTGTAGGGGAGGGTTTGCATTCATAGGGGAAAGTTCAGGGTGATTTGAGCCAGGGTATTCCTCTTTGGGAATATCCTCATTATCATCATTTGCATTGATATTTAAATTTTTGAATAAACTAAACCTGTTAGAAAAAGCAAAAAGGGAACTTACCTTATTATTGTCACCATTTGGAGATGGGGGAGCAGGTTGCTTACCTTTGGGATCATAACATGGACCCGCTTTAGCTCTTATTATATGCACCTCTCCTTTAGGTGGGTGTTTCATCTCCTGGTAATCATTTTGATGAAGCTTAAGCTTTGGACACTAGTTTTGAAGGTGCCCTTGGGTGTGGCACTTAGTGCAAAAGGAGGGTTTGTTATCATACTCCACCACATGGGATCTATGGTATGACCTGTAAATCAAGTTCACATGGATCGAAAGATGAGACTCCAAATTCACATTAACACATATACGGGCTTGTGTCATCCTCAATCGAGCATGCATAGTAGGATCAATAGTGACAAGCCCTCCAATCGTGTGGGCAATCCCTTGTAGAACATTATCATGCCAAAAATGAGAGGGTAAATTTGGAAGTTAGACCAGATGGGAACAAAGTAGATGCTTTGGGTTTCTGGATCAAAATCGATGTTCCACTTGCAAAGGAATAGGTTCTTTCTCCTAAATAACCAAGGGCCACCAGATAGAATGTAGTTCATGTCCTCTTAAGTATTGAGTCGAATCATGAAGAAGCCTCTTAACATAGAAATAAGTTCTAGACAACCCCTGGTTTTCCATTTCATAACATATCAGGTCTTACCACCATAAATTTCCTGACTCGAGAAAAGGAATCTAAGGCGATGTACCCGACCATAACTTCTTTTGGTAGGATTACATCACATCCATTAGGAATAAAGGTGTGAGATGTAGTTGAGGAGGGTTTAGGCCTTCCCCTGACTATTTATACAAATGATACTGCTTGGGATTTCCTATTTTTTGTAGCTATTTTATTTGGGGGTTCTTTCCCCCCAAAGACATCAGTCCCATCTTCTGAAACCACAGAGTCAGTCTTGCCTAGGACCCCATTCCTATATTCTTGGATGCTCATTCTATTATTGGTCCCACTTCCATGCATACCCGTTCTGTTCCCTGCTCCCGTACTGCAGATTCCATGTTTCCCACTTGACGAATATTCAAATTTCAAGGTTTCACTTGCCATCGCTCCTACCTACCAAGTAGCTTACTTTGGATCATGGCAGCTATTTATTAGTCATTTCATCTTTGACTTGATTTTACACTTCATATTCTTGAAGAACATTAAATAATTCATCAAAGGATATGATATTATTTAGAACTTGAAGAGAAGTGACTAAATTTTTGAATGTTTTTTAGAGTGTTCTTAATGTAACTTGGACAAGAAAATTGTCTTGTACTTTTTCTCCCAAAGTTAGTAGCTTAGCTTTTAATTCTACTATATTTTAAAGGAAAAGTCCTATACTTTCTCCATTATGAACATCTAAGAAGTATAATTGTGATTGCAAATGTAAGATAGTCACTACATTCATTCTTTCAAATATTTTGCACAATTTTATCCAAACAGCGTTTAAAGTCTCTACTTCACTTATATATGGTTGAATTTTATATTTTATCCCAAATGTGATTAGCATAAGGGCTTTTGCATCATCATCCTTAAATTTTTATTTTCCACTTTCATCTTCTAGCATGTCCTTTGTTCCATTTACTATATCCCAAATTTATTAACAATGAGAATTGATTTCATTTTATTTTTCCATGATGTAAAGTTTGGTCCTTTCAAAAGTTGTGATTCAGAAAGAAAGATCTTTGTATTTGCCATAAAAAATATTTTTTTTCAATTTTTAAAACTTCATTAAAAAAATCCAATTTTTAATTTTCCTTCCTTCAATCAAACTTTCAATCTCCTAATTTCAAATTCAATTCTTTAATTTCCTTATATCTCCCATTAATTAATTCATTTCTTAAATATTTCCTTTCTTAATAAAATTTAAATAAATGAACTCAATTTCTTATATCTCCAAACTAATGCATTTCTTGTTAAATATTCCTTTTAACTCCCAATTTGATTCCTTTAATAATTAGAACCTTATAACTCCTTATCAAAAACTAATAACTCCCCCCCCAAAAAAAAACAACTATTTCTCCAAATGACATGCCCAAGCATAAATAACGTGCAATTTGCTTTAATAATCACAAAAATTAGGAGTTTACCCTAGTCTGGTGCCATGTTGTGAGTGTAGGGTATCTGAAGTATACATTATGTGAATTGTTTGTGTTCCATGCAAAGGTTGAGAAGTTACTCTTGATTCTCATGTTATCTTAATGCAACTTCATCTCCACATGCTTAGGTGAATTAATACCCTTATTTCCTTAATATTTCAACTCTTAGATAACATTTTTGGCTTTGATTTTTTTTAGGATCCAAGCTATCATTGAACTCATATTTCAAGCTCTAATTTGCTCAAATTTTACTTCTCTCATTCGGCTTCTCACATTCAACTTCAATTTTCTTACATTTAGCTTTTTATGTTTGGCTTCTCATGTTTAGCTATAATATGCTCACATTCATCTTCTTAGGCTAATCCAATGTCCTTTCCTCTTTGGTATATCTCAACTTAGTTACAATCTCCTTTATCTTCACATGTTCTCCAAATTCACAAGATCTTCAACAATCTCCTCCAATATTTATAGTCAATATTCTCCTATTTCTTGAATCCTCACATCTAAATAATTCTTTAGACTCTTTCTTACTCCTCCATGTCTTTTCTTCTTCTCCAATCATCTCCTTTATCCTTTAAATCTTCTCCTCTTATCCAAAATTCTTTCTTTAGTCTTATCCTTCCTTCTTCACATGCCCAAAGCCTCACGTCCAAATTATCATTCATCCTTCCACGATCAATATTCACCTTGTCCTCCTTCAAAAAACATTTCCAACAATATCATGCTTCAATATTCTCACACTCTCTCTCCATAAATCTTCTCCTTAAATCTTATTACTCTTCCTTACTCTCTCCACCCTAGATATGACAAGCTAAATTGGCTATGACACCATTGTTAGAAAGTGAGCCTAAATATTTCTTAGGTCCCTATTTTCAGGATCATTAAATCACTTGTAAATAATAACAACACAACTCACAACTCAAATATTGTATAAAATAACACTTTATTGATAATTAAAACTCTTCATACAAACTTCATTCGATTACATAGCATGGAGCTTTGTCTCCAATATATAACTTTATATTATAAACTCTTCAATATTCCTAACTATTGCTCTCCTCAAACTCCTAGGAGAGGTAACCTTTCACATGCCTTACATGATGATAAAGTCTCTCATAATTACATAACATCCTACTTCACATTTTGACACATCTCACATGACTCTTCACTTCCACACTTGACACCTATCACTTATGACTCTTCACTTACACACTTGACACCTTTCACACTTAATTACAAGACACATAAACACTCTTCACACTTTAACACATAATTTAGACAAATATTAAACACACTCATTAAATTAAATATTTACAATAGTACTCAATGGTACCAAATGATGTAATACCGCTAATAAATACTATTGAATTAAGTCACTTGAAATTAGAGCTTTCTTATCTTAAGTTAGCTAGGTTTGATAATATTGAGGACTATATTGCAAGATTCAAGTATTTGAGGGTAGATATTGTGTCTTTTGGAGAAACATAAATATGATGTAAAATGCTTAATATTATCATTTCTAATCTCTCCCCATCCTTTTAGATGTTAAATATAATGGTTCATAAGATTCCTATGTTCTTGGAATCCCAAAAACTCTTACTCTTGATCAAAAATTTTCTCTTCTAATTCACTTTTAGATTGTAATAAAAAATTGTGGTGGTGGAACTCCTCAAATACAAGCTCATGCAAAGGAATTCCAATGTAAGGCTGACCTAAGGGCCCAAATCAAAGATCACTTGTAGATACTATAAAAGGGAGGGATTTCCTATGAAGAATTGCTTGGTAAAGCTATAGAATATTGAAGCTAAGTTATTAAAGCAAGGTGGACATATTTCAAACAATGAAAGGGATTTAGATGGATCTACCTCAACTTTAGATACCCACTAGAGCATGAATTATGAGAGAAGATATTATTTTCACTATTATATTCTCTTCTTGCCCCCTCAATTTAGATTATGGGAAGGTGTTAATTTTGTAATTTGATTCATGGCCAAGAACCGATATTATGCGATGTATTGGATAGGCTTAAGGCAATTTAATTGTGCAATGTATTTAGTATTTTGTAATATTTTATTATGTAAGCCTAATGTTCCATGGTTAACCTTGTAATGATTTAACCTAATTAAATATTTGTAATTAACCTAAATCCCACTTGTTATGTTGGCTTAAACTTTATGATGTAATTTAGGGTTTTGGTATTGCTATAAATACCTCCATTACAATCCTCATTTCTTATCAAAATATTATGTAATATGATCTATCAATAGTGATTATTTATGGTGCCTATAGGCACCCAAATATTTTTTGTCCCTTTTGCTTTTTGTATAGGATTTGAGTGTATGTTTTGTTTATGTTTATTTCTAGAAAGCATTTTGAATTCTATTAATACTAAGCTATCTTAGAAGGTGTATTCTAAAGGATATTGACCATAATACAATATTACAAAGGAAGTATCTAGATGAAATGAATGGAAAAAGTGTCTTCACCATTATAAACCTTTCTAAGGATTTAAATATATGGAAGTTATAATTTGTAATATAATCCTAGCTACTTTGGAACTTAACACTAAGTGATATTGGAATTGTATTCTAATGGATCCCGAGTAATAATAAATTATTAAAAATGAAGTATCTAAATGAATAAATGGAAAAAAATTACCTATTATAAAAAATTCTAAAGGTCTCAAATGACATTAGATCAATCGATTAGATTCCTTGACTTTAAAATAGACCAAGGTTTAAATATTGCCAAGTGATACATGTATAATTACCAAGCTTGTTGTAATACCACCATGTTGTCATGATGTAATACAGTTGGGACCCATTTCAATTCCATATAACTAGTTCAAAAATATATGAAGGGTTAAAATATGTGGTATTACTAGAAGTAAATAGTTTTTACTCAAAGTAATTTTTTGAGGGTTAAAATTGAAGGAAATATAGACCCATGGGAATATATAAGGATGAAAGTTCATATATGGGAAAAATCACTCAAGAGAACTTGGAACTATGAGGTAAAAAATATTGTTGCTATCAATATAATTATGGTTCCTTTAGGAAGATATTTTCAAAGGTTATCTTAATGCTTTCCAATATGGTCGACAAAGTTGTTAAAATGTAGATTTGGTTGTTAAATGGTGCACAATCTTCATATGATGAAAAAATGAATAAGTTGAGATGGAATTATGTGGGGTATTAGGATTACTCCATAAAATAAAGATATTGGATACTATAGGTTATTAAAAGTTTGCATTCCATATGGGGTTTTTAGGATTGACCCAAATAAAAAAAATATATATGAATAAGGAAGGATTCTCACTAGAGAGAAACTTTTGTAACAAGATATTGAGGGCTAATAATAGTGTGTTATTTGAAAAAAGATAAATTTTAAGAGGTAAATCTTATGTTTGTCCAATTTGAGTCTTTCCTAAATGTTTGGTGAATAAAAAATTAAAATTTAACAATGTTCTTGCAATCAATTTGGATAGTCTAATAAATAGATATAATTTTAAGTGTCAAGTAAAGAAAATACTTTTGTGGAGATGTCTACCAATTGTTATTACTTGATATATTTATATTTAAAAAATGGTAGTGTTTTCTATAATAAAATTGGAATGATACCCTTTCAAATAATATTATCTCAATAGATTAGATTCCTCAACTTTCAAGGATGAGACTAAGGTTCAAATATTGCTAAGTGATACATGCATAATTGCCAAGTTTGTTGTAATAAAACCATGTGGTCATGATGTATTATGGGCGGTGCCCATTTCAATCCCATATAACCAATTTAAAAAAATAGAATTGTAACCTTTAATCAATATTATGGGAAATATTATCATTAAATCAAGTACACTAAGTGGAAAAAGAGAGAAATAAGACCTAATGTATAAGGAACTTAATATTCTTCAATAATGGCATAACTTCAAGGTATTATAATAAGGGCATGATGTGTACTAATGATGGATAAAGGACAACATTGATGGTTTTATCTTCAATAGAGTTGGACCAAAAACTTAATGTTTCTTTGTGATGGAACACAACTACCTAGGAATGAGGATGTGTGATTGGAAATTACAAGGGAGAGATGTAGGTTTCTATCACTATGAATACTAGAATTAGTATAACCAAGTTTTCAAAGGGGAAAGCCTTTATAATAAGCATTAAAGTATCAAGGAATATAAGAATTCATTGATTATGCGTTCAAGAATACTCCTTAATATTAATAAAACTTATGAACTTTGATATTTATCCATAGTGGTAGTTGTACAAAATTTGAAAAGAAGAGGAAAGTTTGAAATAATATATTTTAATAAATTGCCTTCTCACATTGCTTTTAGAAAGTAAATTAAACTTATAATTGGATTGTTCATTATGGTGTATATGTTTACAAAATTCATATAGATAAGAGGAGTAAACATACAAAACAAAATATATCCATAGAAGCTATTATCAAGCATGATTATACCCTTACATTTTTGTTCTTTTATTTATCATTTGTAGGAGATTAAGTCATTTTAATATCGGATGGTTTCTTATTGAAAATTACACTAGTGGTGTTCTAGTATATCATAAAGTATTTTCTTGGCATGTGTTATGTATAGATATATTTTAAGTCATCATCATTTTCAATGGACTTTTTAATATCGGTGGTTCTTTATATTATCTAGTTGAGAGTCATCTTGGAACAGAAATAAATTCTTTAAGTTTTGAATCTTCATTTTATTTCCTTTGAGGAATGTGGTGAGAATACATTGGAGGAGTTATCATTTTCTTCTTTGGGTTTTTTAATTCTTACATGGACAATGATTTTTTTGTGTGGAAAACATCCCAAAAGGGATGCCACTTTCGAGTAAGACCCAAGGAGGTAGGGGTATCTCTTCCACAAAAATTGCCCAGGGCTTGCACCTGACCTACCACCTTTGACATACTCAAGGAGTAAACCTGAAACAACAAAAAAAAAAACACAAACACAAACACAATAAGATTAAATAAATTAAAATAAAATAAAATAAAAACATACCCCTTGAGTCTACCAAAAATATAAAGCACAACTAAACACTTACACAATAAGATTAAAAAAAACATGAACCACATAGAAAAAATACAAGAACAACATAACAAAACACAAACAAGACAAAAACAACATAACGCTACAAAGACATAACAAAAAAAAACAACCAAAACCTAAAAAATAAAAAATAAAAACAACCAACAACAGACAATAAACAAAAACAAAAACAAAAACAAAAACAAAAACATAGAAAACACTCACACACAAAAACATGAATTAACACAAACATACATAAACACAAGAACAAAAAAAAACACAAAACAACAAAAACACAAGAACAAAAAAAAACACAAAAAACACAAAAACAAAACAAAACAAAAAAACACACACACCTCAAAAAACTAAACAAAAAAAGAAGAAGAAAAAATTGAACACAACAATGACCTTTCTAGACCAAAAGAATTTTAAGGCAAAAATCAACAAAGGAAACAAAATAAAAATTAGGTTGATCTAGGGAACTAAAATATCTTGACCAAACCAAAGAGAAGCAAAAAAAAAACAAGAAGAAACTAGGTACCTCCATAACTGGAGCCATTCAAAAAAATTATAGAAAGAAGAGATTATGTTATTTGTGAATCCCACCATCTAGGAGGGTGGTTGTAGAAAGTAAGATCACCTTTGTTCAAAGCCCAATTAGCTAAAGCATCAACACTCTTGCTATGATCTTTGACCACATGATTGTAATCAAATTTCAAAAATCCCATTTGGATTAATTGAATGTTCTCAATAATTGTTTTTATTCTCCAATCAACCTTATGATTCTTAGAAGGAGTCTTCAAAATATTAATCATGATTTGAGAGTTAAAATCAACTAGCACCTTTTCCTTCCAACCTTAGTAGCCTCTTGAAGGCATCTGAGGATACCATACCCCTCAGCAAGGTTATAGGAAAGAATACCCAAATTCTTAGCAAAATTAAAAACCAAGGAGCCATCTGAAAGTCTACCAATTCCTCTTGCACTAGTTTTTACAAGGTTCCCTCTAGAGGCTCCATCGGTATTGAATTTTCTAAAATCCTTAGGAGGAGGTTGCCAATTTCTTGTTATATCCATCTTATAATTACTCACTTTCCCTTTAAGTTGGTTGCCCTTAAAAGAGTTAATCTTTAATATTTGCATCACTTGATCCCATATTTGGTGGGAGTTTTGGGGGTGATCAAGGAGTTTTTGGACTGATTCAACTTAGTTTGCAATGGTCTTTTGCCACATATAGTGAATATCCTTCATATCTTGATTAAAAATTTGGTTGTTTCTTTCATTCCAAATATTCCAAAGAAGAATGGTAGAACCCATCCAAATTAACTGCCTAATAAAATGATCAACACCCCCTTGTTTAGGCCAATCCTTCCAAAGCTATTAAAAAGTAAAAAAATTGGACCATTGTAAGTCAAGTAAAGTGGTCATTCTCCTCCATAGCTTAGAGGCTAAATTACACTAAAAAAAAATATGGCTGAGAGTGTAGACACCTAAAATGCGTCATATTTAGGAGACTACTCATGTGGGCATATTTATAGACCATATGAACCCTCTTGGATCTCTCCAAGAGAAAGCAGTGGTCCTAACCACTCAAATAGGGTAGTTCTAGCCCATCCAGGCTTGGTCGCTCTCAAGAAGAGTGGCCAAGACACCTGGCCATTAGAAACTATAGCTACCACATCTGGTTGCTAAACCTGATAGCGACTAGCATCACACATAGTCTAGCCATAAACACAGGCCCATATATCGTAGTCCGAATGCACCTTTGCATGGTTAATGAGCGGATTTTGACAAGGAAATCTCTAAGTTCCTCCTAACTACACCTTCCATGCCAATTTGTGACTGACGCTTCCCACCCAAAATAGCCAGTCACATGCAATTTGGACTGAAGCTTCTCCAGGAAGCCAAAGTCTAGATCTAAGAGGGAAGTATAATTATGGACTCTCCCATGAAGAGCCAAAGGATCTAAGAGAGGTCAAATTATGTGCAGTAGAGCCTTGTCGAAAGGGAGATCAAAGCTACGTCCCTTTGAGGAGCATTGGAGTATCGTCCAACCGAGCCACGTCCACCCATTAGTATTCATACCCAGTATTCTTAACCACCAATCAGTGTAGGAGACACACCTAGCAACCCTTGAACATCAATTTGAGCAAGGGATCGACTACCACAGCTCATAAGACCCAAGGTAAACTTTAAGTCAGAGGTCACTATCTTTGACAATGGCCCATGGTCATAGCCAGGTTTTAAAATGGTCGATTCCTTTGTTCTAAGTAATAGATATTTATTTATAATTATTTAATTTACATGGCTTTAGCATAAATATGAATCCTTCATTGCATTTAGATTAATATTTATTATTTTTATATGCATATTGCTTATATCTGGTATATTTTAATACATATTATGTTTATTTATCTAGACTATTATATTTGCTAATAAGAGCCTCTTTCGAAGAGGCGACCCGTGCTACTCAATGTGCTTTGTTGTTTTCATGAACGTAGGTACAGGTCTATAGGATCAGATCAAAGCATCAGGAGCACAAGGATCCCTCTAAGACTAGATCTAGAGAAGGAGGCATCTGTAAGCCCTCGGACAATTTTGTGTGCGAGATCGGGAAGCCTGTGAAAGTGCACCCCCTTGCGGGGGAATACTTCCAACCACTACTCTATTGTGTAATATATGTATCAAAGTGATGGGTATCCCTCAGAGGGACGAACTTGTAATCAAATCCTGGAAATATTATTAACAAACTCCTTTATTTGTTTTCATTACTTTCAAGTTACGTGTGTGCTTTCATTCCTTTTATTTTGGTGCAAATAATAATGAATAAATCAAATCGCAAATAGGGTAGTTGGGGTGCATGCTTATCGGGGTTGCACAGATGGTGATCATGGTGGGACCCTCACTAGGTTTTTTTTTTGTTAGTTTATTGGATTTCATGGGTTTTCTATGCTACAGGTTTGGTCACTTTACTCAACAGCAACCCACAGATCTTGGCTACTCTGGTCGACAACAACCAGAAGATCTTAGCTATTGTAGCTGTCAACATCTAGAACCAGCCACTCTGGTCAATAGTGGCTAGTAGTAGAGTGTAGCAGAGGTCAAAATTTCCATCAACAAAGCGGGATTTGAGGTTGGTTTCATCCTATGGTTTTCTCTATGATTTTCTATCTACATTTATTTTCTAGAAATAGTAAGCAAAAACATAGTCTAAGTAGGGAAAAATGAAGAAAATGAAAAGAATACTACATTCTACGTTTCTTATATTTCTTTATTTTTATTTAGGCACTACTAGGAACAATGAGCCTCTACTTGTAAGGTCTGCCCTAGTCTCCAGCATGCTAGGATATGTGTGCTAGTTTGCTTCCATGTGGCCCAACCAGTGGCCTCAATTCACAAAGTAGGAAGTGCAGTACATGAAGATCATCTATATTAAATTCGATATGCATATTTTTGAAGACAAAATGTTCTTTTCTTTAGGCATGTAGTGAATTAAAGCATGAATGTGTAGACACCAAAACAACACTAATCTGATTATGTGACTACAAGCACTGACCGAATTGGCATACATACCCTCTAGGACAGCCTCTAGAGCTTAAAAAGTGGTCCTAACCACTCCCAAATCAGTTTTGGAGGGTCAAAAATCAATTTGGCACCTTTTTAAGAACACTTATCCCTATTCATCCCACCCTGGGATGATTAGAATCCTATTCACCCCACCCCGGGACGATTAGCAACAATCGCTCCAGGGTGGGGTGAATAACAGGTTTGACTAGAAAAAATTCAAGCCTTGAAAAATGGCATCCTAGATCTACCACTCAACTTTACCTTCAAGGCATGCAATTGTGAGGAACGGTTTCAAATCAGAGAGAGGGACTTCAATCAAGCATGCCTTGATCATGGAGGCCCTAAATTAGGGAGGAATCTTCTCTACCCCAAGAAAGGCATGGTGAGCCAAGTGGTGCCCTCGCATACACATTCAAAGGAGACCCCCGAGGTCTATAAAAGGGTGAGCCTCCTCACCCCAAAGGAGGATAGAGCTGGAGAATTTGGAGCAATGGAGTACTGCCAAATTATACCCCCATACCTCTTTGTGCTTCCTACATCTCTAATTTCTATTTTGGGAGAGAGGTTATCGGTTGAACACTCGGAACGTAATCCAGACCCAAAACATGAGAAATCCACCACAATCCCACACCAAATTTGTCGACACAACTCCCTAGGATTTTTTGGACCCATCCCACTTGGATTGGTGCCAAAACCAAGCCCCAAATGGTGGGCATCCTGCCCCTGAACGTCCCCCGCACTGCTGTAGTCCTAATCGTCCCACCCCAGAGCGATTAGAAATTTGTAAAGTATTTCTTTACTATTATTTTTGCATTCTATCATGTTTCATGTACTTATGCTACTGTTCAAGTTTCATGGCATTTTGACTTGATTTGACCTTGTTTTTATCATTTTATGCGTTTACTAACATACAGGGAGCGCCTTCGAATACATGATAATCTGGGTAGAATATGCCAAATATGACCTTCTTGATCATCTCAAAATTCCCCTTTTAGACTAACCCCAAGTTTGTAGGAGTTTTGAAGGCCTTTGGGCAGGACATTTACAAGGTCGCTCTTGCACGTTTTGTGACAGTCCTAATCGTCCCACCCCGGAGCGATTAGAAATCCATGCATGATTTCCTGACTATTATTTTTGCAATGGGTCCCTGATCATGTCTTGATACTTCTATCAAAGTTTGGGTTCATTATGAAATTTTTTGACCATCGTTTCATTCTTTTTTAGATTGACCAGTCGAAGGCTTTGGGGATTGCATGTTTTCCTAATATCCGCATATGCTATTAACTATTTATTGTTTCTTTGTGCATAGGATCTCACTACCAAGAACACCGAAGGGGTAGAAAGGAATGACAAACACATATATGCAAGCGGTGGCAACGTTTGGCCTACCCATTTTGAATGTGGGCATGCAGAGGACATTGGAAGCGTACCATCCGTTGATGTAAAAAACTATATCAAAAATTCTGAGCCCCAAAGGGGGGAGACGTATTGCAACTGGATTGAAAGCAACATTAATAAAATAGGTCCCACTTTTTTTTCTTACATCTCATTTATTTCTATTTTATTTCCTGCATGCATTTGTTCATCGCATTCGTAAGATTTAGCATCTACCTTATATCAATTTTGTTTGCATCATAATTTGGTATGTCGTCAGTATGCATTTGGATTTTAGTGGCAATAATGGTGGGACACTATCCCCTACTGTTAATATTATGTTTTTGACCCAATTTTTATGGTTTTCCTTACAGGTGTTACGCCTTCGAGCGCTAGACTGCTACTCGTGCCACCCTGTGACGAATACAGACCTGCTATTCATCCCACCCCAAGATGAATATGTATTCACCCCACACTATGATGAATGTAGACCTGCTATTCATCCCACCCCAGGATTATTAGAGCTCTATGCATTTTCTGAGTAGAAACTCAAAGGCATCTGGTTTAGACAGAGAGGAGGTAGGTTTTTTGAACATCCTCTGTGTTCTTTTGTTTTCTGTTTCTGCAATTTTCTATTTTCTTTGCTTGCATAGAAAAGTTAAGTAGTTTGTTTTCCTTCTTGCAATAAGAAAAAGAAAATAAAAACATAGAGTAAATTACATGGAAGGAACCTAATTAGGAATGCATTCTTCTCTGGTTTTCTTGCATGATACTTGCACCAATGGCAAGTCCTAATCATAGGTGTCAGTTCTAGGTAGGTTTTGTGATTCCCTTCTTGCTGCTAATTGTTTCTGAAAGATAAAACATACTTTAAAGCATTGCATTAGTGAAAATCATCTTTTGTTGTATGTTTTCTTTCTTTACATGATTAAAAGGAACCACACACACGCCACCTAATAAAATTAACATCAAGGATTTGGTATTAATACCCCAACACTTGATCAAGACCAACAATGGATTTCATCACCACCTTAGCTTGGATTTTGCATACATATACCCTGATCACAATTGTTGCTAGATGTAAATCCTGACGAAAGCTGACCAAGTGTAACGGGGGTGATTCCCTGTGCATGAGCATAAGTATTCTATGGTAGGTGTCAAAAATAGAGCGATCCCCCTTTCGTACCGCCTATGTTCCACATACCGTTATGCTCTCACATACCAATATTTTCCCTCACATAAGGGCGGGTATATTGAGAGGTTCGGTATAATGACCTGGCAATGGTATATTGAAGGGGCGACCATTTTGGAGATACAAGAGCCATCATTTTGCATGTATAACAAAGTTTCATTTTACAATATTCACACAAAAAAATTCAAACACATTAGACAATATCTAGGGCACACATTTAATCTGTAAACGAGATAATCATTTATTTGCTTGTGTGGTCCCCTTTTGTTTGGTATAGCATAAAAATTGTAAAGGAGATAAAAATATACATATCTTTCTAAAAAAACCACCACCATGGTGTATACCCATAGCCAAGCCCAATCACGGGTAGAAGCTGCAAAAAGTATACAAGGAGGCACAAGTCACCTCTATTATAGCCCCAAGGACTTGGTTATACCACCTTGGCAACCTGACCCACAACGTAGTCCACACTATGCCACTACAGAAAAGGACTATAGAGGCACCCCTTTGAGGGGAACTCCCGTTAAACATAGACCCTCTCAGGAGGAGTACACACATGGGAAATCTCCCTTAGAAACTCATTATGAGTGGCCATTGCATGATGAAGTGCTAGATAAGCATAGGGTTCATAAGGAGGGACCACATGATTATATCATTCCTCCTCCAACCTTCATTTTTGTGAGAACTAATAGGCCAAATCCAGAGTGCAAGGCTCTTCAAACAGGGTGAGCCAACTTCGCCCATCCCTTTCACATGTACGAAAGGGAGCACAAGGAAAACCAGTACATTCCTCAAGAGCAATACACCGTGCAGGAGTAATGCGCCTTCACACCTGCTAACTATCGAGATCACCTATTGAGGCCAGAGCCTCAGGTGAATGCTGCCAACCTTGACAGAGGAAAATGACCCATAGAGATCTTGAATCACCATGATCGAGATAGATATGTAGGGGAGGCATCTAGGCCTCCTAGACATAGGACGGTAGAACAAATCAACTTGGCATTTTCCAAACATACCGCCCACAAAGCGCAAATCACACAGCTTAGGCAAGATCAATAGTATTTATAGAAACTATATCATCTTAACAAAGAGTGCATTCAGCACCAGATAGATGAGTTGCTCTAGAACACTACGTATGAGAGGATTCTAGCCCCTCGCACGCATAGGACAAAAATTTATGAGAGGCACAACCTCTTAGTGCGAGATAGGTCTCCATGACCTTACCAAGTGTTGCCTCCAAGACCTACTAGACTTGAGCAGGAGGCCACCCATAGAACCAATGATGGGTGCCTTCCTCGAGCACCCATCCATGTTTATAGGTCATGCCCAAAAACTCCTCAAGAGGCCTATGAGGAATTTGAGCAAGAAGAAGAGTAGGCTGAAATGCCCTACCAAGGTAGGGGGGCGCTATCCGAATACCCCTCCATAGGCCTCAAGTTCCTCGCAATTCACAACGAGAACAAACCAAAGAAGGGGAAATCAAATCCTCTTATGCATACAAAGCATTGTTAGAGTGCTTAGAGTCTATGGAGACCAAGACTTCGGGGCCCCAAAATCCCACCTTATGCTAGCTCCGTAGTCACCCTGTGCATCCTTCAGTTCAAGCACCCCCATAACCCAACCACTTCAAAATGCCCCAATTGGCAATTTTTAGAGGGGATGGGGATGCCCAAGAGCACGTAACAAGGTTCCTGAGTCAATGCTTTGGAATTTAGGACAATGATGCATTGCTTCTGAGAACATTTATAACCACGTTCGTAGGCCCTGCCTCGGATTGGTTTACCCAGTTGCCAAAGCATAGCATCAACAATCTAGACCAGCTAGTGGACGTGCTCCTTAAATGTTTTGCCTTCAACACCAAGAAGAAGGCATCATTAAGCGACCTAGCTGGCCTTAACTAGTATGATGATGAGACCATAGCCGCTTATGGGAATTGGTGGAGGAAATTACTTTTAAAGCTACGTTATCTCCCTCCCATGGCCAACATGACTCAGATGTTTTCAAAGAGTTGCATAAGGTCGATCTCCGTGCTATTGTAGCTGCAACAATATGCCACCCTAGAAGAAGACCTGGTGCAAGCCAGGATAATTGAGGAGATCAAAATTCAAGATGGCAATATTGCCAAGCCACACAAGAAAGAGTGGACCAAAAATTCCAAAATTGGGCCCACGCAACCGAAACCCGCCGTGGTCAATCAGGTTGTCATAACTGTACCACCGCCTACACAAATGACACAGCCCCCAAAGGCTAATTATCAGGCAGTTCCTCTTGCTAACTATGAAAAGGAAAACCACAAACAAGAGCAAAATCAGCAGCATCGCCCTAAGCGACAATTCACGCAATTCACTGAGTCTAGAGACTCATTTTTTGACCGCTTGTTCACGACAAACCTGATAAACTTGCCAAAAATTTGACCCATAGACCCTAACATGCCAAAAAACAAGGGCTATATGGAAGATTTATATTATAGATTTCACCGATAGAAAGGACACGACATCTTCACTTGTTGGAAATTCAAAAACTTAGTACAGGACTTGATAGACAACAAAACGCTCGCGATGGATAATCCCATAGCACTGAGAAACCAATAGATGGAAGTCTTCAAAGACCCCCTGCCTACCCATGATGCGTAGGAAAAGACTTTACAAGTAAATAAGATAACACAAAACTGCCCCATGCAAGGGTACGTGGGGATTATAAGCATCATGACATGAAATAAAAGATACTCAAACATGGCCGCACCTGCTGTAGCTACAGGAGATGTTCCATCAACGTCACAATCTCCACAATGCCCTATGCAACCTCCCCTACCTAGACTAGTGGCCATGATTCGGACTAAGCTTACTCAAAGTTTAAGGACCACATCGGCTAGGCTCTCCATTTATGAGCTCATCCAACAATCACCACCCCATCGGGAGGCTTTGATGGAGATACTCAAAGCCATTGAGCTACAGCCCCATGAACCTAATTCTTTCAACAACTTTGTGGGACATGTGAGACAATGCACAGAACTAGTTATAACCTTCAAAGAAGATGAATTGAAACTGGTGACTAGTGATATGGTGGATCCACCCCTGCATATCATCGCGAGGGTTAACGAGATTCCATTCAAGAGGGTGTTGGTGGACACTGGCTTTTCCAGCAAAATAATCATGACAATGGCATTAAAACACCTTAAGCTGCCAGCATCCCACATTGTGGCATCCACTTACACTCTTCGAGCATTCAACGATGCATTATGCTCGATGGTTGGCATAATTTTCCTACCCATCTAAGTAGGACAAAAGATCATTCCTATGTTGTGTCACATCCTTGAGGGTGAGATGGCCTACAATATCTTGCTAGGCTGGCGTTGGATCAAGGACATGAAGTGTGTCCCTTCGATAGCCCATCAATGCCTCAAATACACATACGAAGGGCAAGTACATGTAGTCCCAATAGACTTAGAGCCCTTCAAGTTTTTCAATGCGATGCAGATGATGCCACAATCGACCCTCCCATCGACACATTTGGACTTTCAATTGAATTCATCCACTCAAGGTCCGATTCCACCTACATCCCCATTTTTAAGTCCATCAACTCACCAACCTATCCCATCTTTGTCATCTATTCCTTCACCAATAATTCCACCTATGGTGGCCACACAGAAGGACAATAGGAAGAAGCCCCTAGAGGAGATACCACCATTAGTCTCAACCATCTCTACCGAGGAGGTGCCCAACCGAATGGAAGTCAAGACACTTGATTCACCCAACATGGAGTGGACTCAGGGGGAACTCCCATTCCCTCCCCCTCAACTACCGATGATTACTATTGAAATGGCCAACACGGGCCTGGGGGAGTACCTAGTGCAGAACATTGTGGCAACACCCACACTCGAAACCATGCAAGACATGAGGAGACCTTGCCTCCCCATCGGCACTATCGTCCCTTTAGGCTACCCACCAAATCAGACCAACTTTGTATATAGGGGCCTCGAGAATATCCTAGAACCCTACCTACAAGAAGAAGAGGACGAAGAGCCATTTGCTAAGAATGTTGATTATCTGTCCAACCCGGACTTCACCTTGAAATACCTAGACCAATGTAATTGTCATGGATATGGATTGGGTAGATACGAACAAGGAATGTGCACTCTTTGTCAACCAAGATATCAAATGCCATATGATAAATCAGGAGTAGGGTTCAACCACCCTTTTCCCCTCGACATCTTGGTAGAAACCATGCAATTCTTAGGTCTAAGAAACAAGGATGGGTTGACACAAGATCCATATGCCAATCCCAACACTACATACACATTGGGGAATTATTTTCCATTGTTAACAACAAACCTTGTTGACCTCAACAACCCCGCCCATTTGATCGAGGAAGGGGAAAGTTCAAGAAGTAACCTCCAAGAGAGATATGAACAAAATCAAGGGGGGTCTTCTAAAGATGAGTTCGATTATGAGGTAGCACCCTAGGACTCGTTTGAGTCTGATAGCAATCATTCGTAGGTGACACTCCTTGACAATTATCAAGAGTACTTCATGGCAATGTTCCCCTTTAATGTTCCAATCTAACAATTGCTACCTCTAGAGAATCCAACCCTCTCGTAGAGAGTGGAACAACCCAGGAGGGACAAAATCAACATGCTCAAACAAAACGAGCCTCCCATGCCAGCTATAAGGCCAAGTGATCAAGAAACACCTAGTGGGAGGCTATACCAGCCAGAGGGGCACATGGTTGTCAAAGACAATGAAGGCCTATGGATCTCCGATAGCGACTATGAGGATGATACTGAGATGGCATATCTCAACCATATGAGGTAATAGGAATATCCCATGGACATAGATGATATATTTGAACATTTAAATATGGGACCAAGGCATAGGTGGCATTTAAAACAAGTACAGCTAAACCAAGTGCTTCATCCATCACTTCAAGCATACAGAGGGCACCGCCCATCAAGAGACCCTACAAGGCCACCAGTGCCAAGGGCAGACCCTGTCCTTATATCTACACATAGGGCCAATCCTTTTCTGCCAATATCCACAAATCCAGATCCAAGGCACAAGGATCACCAAGAATGTCCGAATCAACACACACGCGGTAATGGAGACCAAACTCAGTCCATAAACATGATCTCCATTGATTTAACCACCCCCATCCACAACCCAACCAATCCAACATGACCATTGTATCTAGACCTAGATGCCATAGACTGGGATCGCGCTGACACACCACCATCCCCATAAAAGTACTGGCCTTGCAGTGAGATGTTTCATTTCACCTCAGGATAGACTCAGGATATATTCCATGCTGAATAGGAACTCGACATTCCCAACATAGATCTAAATTCAATGAATGATATCCACTTGATCCCAACTCCACACCAGTTTGAGGACGGATCCCACACGTCAGTCGAAGAGACGATTGATGTAGACATCGGTTCTGATCCAATGAATCTGTAAATCATCAAGCTGGGGGTAAGTTTATCCCCCAAAGAGCAAGCCGATTGCATTGACCTTCTCAAAGAGAAGAAGGAGGTTTTTGCATGGTCCTACAAATACATGTCAGGGCTAGACTCGCATCTAGTCACGCATAATCTGACACTTGATCCGATAGTCAAGCCAGTCAAGCAAAAGCTATGTAAGATGCACCCAAGAGTGGCCTTAATGGTCAAAGACAAGCTACAAAATTTGTTGGATGCACAGTTTGTCATCTGTATGGATTACCCACCATGGTTGTCCAACATGGTACCCATCAAAAATCCTGATGGGAGGATTCGCATATGCATCAATTTTTGAGATTTAAACAAAGTGAGTCCCAAGGACGATTTCCCCTTGCCTAGCATCGACGCATTGGTAGACGCTATAACAAGCCACAAAATGCTTTTCCTCATGGATGGTTTCTCGGGATACAACCAGATTTGTATCAATCTCGATGATCAACTAAAAATAGCATTCACGATGCCTTGGGGGACATTTTGTTATAAGGTCATGCCCTTTGGCCTTAAAAACACTGGCGCCACCTACCAATGCGCTATGACATACATCTTCCACGATCACATGCATAAAACATTGGAAGATTATATGGATGATTTGTTGGCCAAATCTCTTTTGCACCTAAATCATCTCGATGACTTATGCAAGATCCTTGATTGCCTCATCGAACACAAGATTAGGCTAAACCCCAAGAAGTGCGTATTTGGCATCACATATGGAAAACTCTTGGGTTTCATAGTCTCAAAATGAGGCATAGAGGTATACCCAAACAAAGTCAAGGCAATCCTTGAGATGCTTCCCCAAACCACCATCAAGCAGCTCAAAATCTTGCAGGGTAAGGTCGCATCAATCAAGCACTTTATAACATAGTTATTTGACAAGTGCCAACCCATGAATAAATTATTACACAAGGGGGTAGCATTTCATTGGGACGACGAGTGCCAGTCAGCCTTCGATGAAATCAAACAATACTTGGCTTCGTCGCCAGTATTGGCACCACCTAGACCAGGAGTGTCGTTCTACTTATACATCTCAGCTATTGAGGTGGCACTGGGTGCCATGCTAGCCCAAAAAAATGAATTACATAAAGAACAGACTAATTATTATCTTAGCCGCACCCTGGTCAGTTATGAACTTAACTATGCATACGTTGAGAAGCTATGCTTGGCCATGGTATTTGCCACCAAAAAGCTACGCCATTACATGTTGAGCAATACGACGTATGTTGTGTCTAAGGAGAATCTATTGTGGTACTATTGGAACAAAATCTGCCTTCGGTTAATAGTGTTGCACCTTAGACTTTGCCAACATTGAATAGACAGATCTTACTTGATATCATCTATCTAGTCTCCAGAGAAGGCTAGTTCCTTTGAGTTTTTTAGAGAAAAGGGGAACAAGAGATAAGGCAAATATAGCCTAAGACAGAAACTTTTCTCACGGTATAGATTGGACAACAACAAACATTGACGATGCAGATTACTACTTTCAGAGTTTCCTTTATATCTTCTTTATAGAAAACATGAATTCCTGAGTGTGACTTTTAGATGTTCGTCTAAAAGCATGTAACTATATTTTAATGTTCAACTCTAGAAACAAGATTTATACGTGCACAGTCCAGATTTTAGAACAAATACATTATAAAACTTAGAGTGAATAAAATTTAAAACATCAGATACATACAAGCACACAGAAGTTTCAAAATCCAGAGGAAGAAATCTTTTATTGCTTGTAATCCAGTACATGTACATCAAGCTTGTAAATGTCCAAGAGCCGACCCTTTTTCTAGTCGACTCACTCCTATTTATACCCTAAAAAGAGTATCTTCTACTATGTACATTTAATTTCCCATAGATTGGATAAATTTCCTTCTGGCTAATTTTGGGTGAGCCTATTATTCTGCAATCATCCAGCGAACCTGCCAGGTTATAATCAATAGACCATTCTTCAAAAATTAGCACCTGATGTCAGTGCATGTCCCCAGTTGCCAAAAATATACTCTATTCCTTTACAGCTGGTGTGTCGCGAAATCACGATATTCTTTCCTTGCTTTGCTCTTTTGCCACCTCCAACCGCAAAAATGAGACATGTCACGAAATCATGACATTCATCTCTTATTTTGCTCTTCTACCGCTTCCAGTCGTGAAAATGAGACATGTCGCGAAATCGCAACATTCCTCTCTTCCTTTGCTCTTTTGCTGCCTCCTGCCGTGAAAATGAGACATGTCGCGAAATCGCGACACTTTCCTTTCTTTGCTTTTCTACCGCTTCCAGCCATGAAAATGAGACATGTCACAAAATCGCGACATTCATCTCTTGCTTTGCTCTTCTGTCGCTTCCAACCGTGAAAATGAGACATGTCACGAAATCATGACATTCTTTCCTTGCTTTGCTTTTATACCACTTCCAGCCATGAAAATGAGACATGTCGCAAAATCGTGACATTCGTCTCTTGCTTTGCTCTTCTGCCGCTTCCAGCCACGAAAATGAGACATGTCACGAAATCGCGACATTCTTTCCTTGCTTTGCTTTTCTGTCGCTTCTAGCCACGAAAATAAGACGTCACGAAATCACGACATTCATCTCTTGCTTTTTTCTTCTGTTGCCTTCAGCTGTGAAAATGCGACATGTCACGATATCGCGACACTTCTGCCTCTTTGTTCTCTTTTGTTGCTCTTAGCCGTGAAAATGCAACATGTCACGATATCATGACACTTTTGCCTCCTTGCTCCCTTTTGTTGCTCTTAGCCACGAAAATGCAACATGTCACGATATCGCGACACTTTTTCCTCCTTGCTCCCTTTTGTTGCTTTTAGCCGCGAAAATGCAACATGTCGCGATATCGCGACACTTTTTCCTCTTGGCTCTTTCTCTTTGCTTTTGCCAGCAAAAATGCAACGCAATATTGCGACACTTTTCCTCTTTACTCTTTCTATTTGATTTTGCCCACGAAAATGCAACATGTCACGATATCGAGACACTTTTTCCTCCTCACTATTTCTCTTTGCTTTGGACCGTGAAAATGCAACATGTCGTGATATCCGAACACTTTTTCCTCCTTGCTCTTTCTCTTCTCTGTTGCTGCAAAAATACATGTTGCAATATCGCGACACTTTTTCCTTCTTGCTCTTTCTCTTCTCTTTAGCTGCAAAAATACAACATGTCGCGATATCGCAACACTTTTGCCCCCTTGCTCCCTTTTGTTGCTCTTAGCCGTAAAAATACAACATGTCACGATATCGCGACACTTTTACCTTCTTGCTCCTTTTTGTTGCTCTTAGCCGTGAAAATACAACATGTCACGATATCGCGACACTTTTACCTCCTTGCTCCTTCTCTTCGCTTTGAACCGCAAAAATGCAACATGTCGCGATATCACGACACTTTTTCCTCCTTGCGGTGTTTTGCTTTTTCTTTGATCTTTAGCATATGGGCCACTTTGGTCTTCTTGGAAAATATGCAAAAAAGGTGCATCAGCTTTTTTTCTGTAGTTAGTCACTTTTTGACTAACAGATACATGATGAGTTGTACTTATCATAGTAGTCGCATGGCAAAAAGGATCATGTCGTTGACAGATTTTGACATCGAATTCATTGGACAAAAGTCCATCAAAGGTCAAGTCATCGTCGATCAACTAGCAGAGGCTCCTATCAAAGACGATTATCCTCTGACCATAGAGCTACCCGATGATGGGGTCTTCCATGTCTTAGAATTGCCAGATTCTGATGAGCCTGAGCCATAGGCCGACATAACCTTATTTTTTGATGGTTCTAAATGTGAGAAAGGGGGTGGCGTGGGAATCATGTTTTTCACATCGTAAGGGGCTCCAATGCCTTTATCATTTAAACTTGATTTCCCATGCACCAATAACAATGCTAAATATGAAGCCTTGCTCATAGGTCTTCAGACAACCATCACCATGAACATCAAACACTTGAATATCTTTGGTGATTCGTTGTTAATTGTCAACCAAGTGAAAGGGGTATTCCAATGCAAATGCCCAGTTCTACAGGCCTACAAAGCCCTTGTGGATAAATTCTTGGAAAATCTTGAATGGTATGACATCGAGGCAGTCCCTCGATCATCGAATTGTTTTGTGGACACTATGGCCTCCTTTGGGTCACTAATCTCGCAAGACCCTTATGGTGAAATGACAACCATTCAAGTAAAAACATTATCACAATCCGCAATGGAGCGTGTAAGCTCTGACATAGCACCAGGGATCCACTTGATCCAAATTGAAGCATCTCAGGATAGGTTCTCTCGAATCCATGATAGTATGAATCATGCCAACTAGGGGTCTTTGTTCTCCCCAACCCCTGTTAATAGCAACACAACATTATTTCTATAAGTTCTTTTCTGCTCAGCTTTTTCTAGGGACAAACTTCAAGAGGGATCGATCGTTCATACCATCGAGGTTTTTGATCAACAGGATTGGTACACACCCATAAGAGACTATCTCAAGTTAGGTAGCCTCCCACTTGGATTTTTGCACATTGTGAAAAGATCATTCAAACAAAAAGCAAAAAAACATGTCTTGCTAGGAGACATTTTGTACAATCGAAGCTACAAAGGGATCCTCCTCCATTGCTTGGACTAGTAGGAGTCCACTTGGGCAATCACCCAAGCGCACGATGGTACGTGCGATGGCCACTTCAGTGGTATGGCCATCGCCAAGCGCATTCTTTGCATGGGCTATTATTGGCCATATTTAGAGCAAGATTATTGCGCATATGTGCGAAAGTGCGTGAAGTGTCAACACCATGCTAACTTGACACACGTACCTTCTCAGGACTTGTATCCAATCCAATCAGCCTGGCCATTTTCACAGTGGAGCTTAGATCTCATTGAAAATATCTCCCCTATGTCGTCAGGTCATCACATGTTTATCATAACGGCCATAGAATACTTCACTAAGTGGGTGGAAGCAACTCCGCTTACCTCTACGACTGGGCCCCACATTGCGGAGTTTATTTTACATAACATCATGTCATTTTGGTATTCCATCCAAGATCATATTGGATAATGGGATGTCATTTAAGAACAAAGATGTGCGTGCCCTGACAACAAAGTACAAAATTCAGCACAGTTTTTTGACACCCTATTATCTGCAAGCAAATGGGCAAGCAGAGGCATCAAACAAAATGCTAGTGGCCATCCTTAAAAATATGGTCATAAATAATCATAAGGATTGGCACATCCAAATACCACTTGCCCTATGGGCTTATCGCACTAGCATTCAGATGCGCACTGGGGCAACTCCATTTTTGCTGGTGTATGGATCTGAGGCAGTCATGCTTCTCGAGTTGGAAATACCCTCCCTACGCATATCAATGCAAGAGTTAATCGATGATGACACTGCGTGGTAGGCCCGGTTAGACCAGCTTACGTTACTCGACAAACGACACATCAATGCTCTCGAGCATTTACGTATCTATCAAGAGAGACTTAAGAAAGCATACAACATGAAAGTTCACCTGAGGGACTTTCAGGTTGGTGACCTGGTCTTAAAAAAGAACCAATAAAATTCTAACTTGCCGCCCCATTTAAGGGACAAGTTCATGGTAAATTGGCTAGGTCCCTATATAATCGATAGTAAAATAGGACCTGGAACATACCGACTCGCCTCTCTTGAAGGAATCAAGGAACAAGAACCCTTGAACATTAGTCATTTGAGGCCATTCAACATTTAGAGATCCATGGCCCACACCAAACGCCCCAAAGGTATCCATAATCCCTTTTGTCAAACCAAACCACCCCAAAAGCTCCAAGGATTCCAGCAATCACTTGGTCAACCTAAAACAATCTCCAAGGGTTCCTATAATCGCTTGGTCACCCAAAATGCCCCAAAGGTATCCATAATCTCTTTGGTCAAACCAAACCACCCCAAAAGTTCCAAGGATTCCAACAGTCGCTTGGTCAACCTAAAAAGGCTCCAAGGGTTCCCACAATCGCTTGGTCACCCAAAATGCCCCAAAGGTATCCATAATCATTTTGGTCAAACCAAACCACCCCAAAAGCTCCAAGGATTCCATAAATCACTTGGTCAACCTAAAAAATCTCCAAGGGTTCCCACAATCGCTTGGTCACCCAAAATGCCCCAAAGGTATCCATAATCCCTTTGGTCAAACCAAACCACCCCAAAAGCTCCAAGGATTCCAGTAATCACTTGGTCAACCTAAAAATGCCCCAAAGGTATCCATAATCCCTTTGGTCAAACCAAATGCCCCAAAGATACCCATAATCCTTTTGATCAAACCAAAAGCTCCAAGGATCCCACAATCACTTGGTCAACCCCAAAAATGCCCCAAAGGTATCCATAATTCCTTTGGTCAAACCAAAAGCTCCAAGGATTCCAGTAATCACTTGGTCAACCAAAAATGCACCAAAGGTATCCATAATCCCTTTGGTCAAACCAAAAGCCCCAAGGGTTTTAGCAATCGCTTGGTCAACCTAAAATGCCCTAAAGGTATCCATAATTCCTTTGGTCAAACCAAAAGCTCCAAGGGTTCTCGCCATTGCTTGGTCACCAAAAATGCCCCAAAGGTATCCATAATGCCTTTGTCAACACCATGCTAAATTGACACATGTACCTTATAAGGCCTTGCAGTCGATCCAATCGGCCTGGCCATTTTTGCAGTGGGGCTTAGATCTCATCGAAAATATCTCCCCTGCGTCATCAAGTCATCACATGTTTATCATAATGGCCACAAAATACTTCACTAAGTGGGTGGAAGCAACTCTGCTTACCTCTATGACTGGGCCCTGCATTGTGAAGTTTATTTTCATAACATCATATGTCATTTTGGTATTCCATCCAAGATCATCTCAGATAATGGGACGTCATTTAAGAACAAAGATGTGCGTGCCCTGACAACAAAGTACAAAATTTAGCACAGTTTTTTGACACCCTATTATCCGTAGGCAAATGGGAAAGCAGAGGCATCAAACAAAACACTAGTGGCCATCCTTAAAAAGATGGTCATAGATAATCATAAGGATTGGCATATCCAAATACCACTTGCCCTATGGGCTTATCGCACTAGCATTCAAACGCCCACTGGGGAAACTCCATTTTTGCTGGTGTATGGCTCCAAGGTAGTCATGCCTCTCGAGTTGGAAATACCCTCCCTATGCATATCAATGCAAGAGTTCATCGATGATGACACTGCACGATAGGCCCGATTAGACCAGCTTACGTTACTCGATGAACACCGCATCAATGATCTCAAGAATTTACGTATCTATTAAGAGTGACTTAAGAAAGCATACAACATGAAAGTTCACCTGAGGGACTTTTAGGTTTGTGACCTGGTCTTAAAAGAGAACCAACAAAACTCTAACTTGCTGCCCCATTTAAGGGACATGTTCGTGACAAATTGGTTAGGTCCCTACGTAATCGACAGTAAAATAGGACTTGGAACATACCGGCTCGCCTCTCTTGAAGGAATCAAGGAACAAGAACCCTTGAACATCAGTCATTTGAGGCCATTCAATATTTAGAGAGCCATGGCCCACACCAAATGCCCCAAAGGTATCCATAATCCCTTTGGTCAAACCAAACCACCCCAAAAGCTCCAAGGATTCCAGTAATCAATTGGTCAACCTAAAAAAAGCTCCAAGGGTTCCCACAATCGCTTGGTCACCCAAAATGCCCCAAAGTTATCCATAATCTCTTTAGTCAAACCAAACCACTCTAAAAGCTCCAAGGATTCCAACAATCGCTTGGTCAACCTAAAAAATCTCCAAGGGTTCCCACAATCGCTTGGTCACCCAAAATGCCCCAAAGGTATCCATAATACCTTTGGTCAAACCAAACCACCCCAAAAGCTCCAAGGATTCCAGCAATCGCTTGGTCAACCTAAAAAATCTCCAAGGGTTCCCATAATCGCTTGGTCACCCAAAACACCCCAAAGGTATCCATAATCCCTTTGGTCAAACCAAACCACCCCAAAAGCTCCAAGGATTCCAGCAATTGCTTGGTCAACCTAAAAATGCCCCAAAGGTATCCATAATCCCTTTGGTTAAACCAAATGCCCCAAAGATACCCATAATCCCTTTGGTCAAACCAAAAGCTCCAAGGATCCCACAATCGCTTGGTCAACCCCAAAAATGCCCCAAAGGTATCCATAATTCCTTTGATCAAACCAAAAGCTCCAAGGATTCCAACAATCGCTTGGTCAACCCCAAAAATACCACAAAGGTATCCATAACCCATTTGGTCAAACCAAAATCCCCAAGGGTTTCTGCAATCTCTTGGTCAACCAAAAATGCACAAAAGGTATCCATAATCCCTTTGGTCAAACCAAAATCCCCAAGGATTCCAACAATCGCTTGGCCAACCAAAAACACACCAAAGGTATCCATAATCCCTTTGGTCAAACCAAAAGCTCCAAGGGTTCTCGCCACCGCTTGGTCACCTAAAACATCCCAAAGGTATCCATAATCCCTTTGGTCAAGCCAAAAGCTCCAAGGGTTCCCACAATCTCTTGGTCAAAAATGAATATTCAAAAAATAAAAATTAATCAAAAATAACCAAAAAAAATTGCATCTCATTTTCATGCATACTCTTAAAAATCAAAGACACAAAAAATAAGTTGCATTAGGCATCACATCAAACATTGCATATTTATTGTTCATACATGTCAAATGCACCATAGACTGTAATTACTCGAAAGATCCATCAAGAATAACACCCTTTGCATTTTTGCCATATCATAGTCAGTTGTCTTTTAATGTCTTTAGTTAGATTTCTATTCAAATGTTGTACAAATTCAGACCAATTTTTACAAGGTAGAATTTACTTGGATCACGCCTTGTTACATAGTATCCCAACACAAGCTTAAAACACATAAAAATTCCCAAGTTGTGTGAACGCAAGATGAAACCTACAAAGCAGTCTAGGGTATCATAAGTGAAATGTTATCCTACTCATCTTCCTGTGTGAATGGTTCAAGAATGCTGAGAATTGATAAAAGGACAAGCTCTTTCCCATCCAATTCCCCATAATATATAGTGGTTTTCACCACTATCAAAAATCCCAAACACCTTTGATCTCCAAAGTCATAAGGATTCATACTACACACCTCTGAGAAGGATGGGTAGTCATCCCCAAGGCCTAAAAGATAAATGTTGTTCCAAAGAAAAATTCCCAACCACCTTTGATCCCAAAAGTCGTAAGGATTCATACTACACGTTCTTGAAAAGGATGGGTAGTCATCCCGAAGGCCAAAAGGACCAATGCCATTCACAAGATAAAAACCCACAAGCTCAACTTTGAAATTAAAAATCTAAATCCTCAAAATGCAACAATAAAAAATAACAGTGGTTATCACCACTACTCAAACCCTTTGCTCAAAAAAAAAAAAGAAGAAAAGAGAAAAATAAACAATGATTTTCATCACTATGTATGAGTGCAAGTATCCCAACCAGTTGAACAACCGAACGACGCCTAAGCTTGAATCCTTGGAATTCTTAGCATTTGAAAAACTATTTAGGTGATCCTCATTGCGGGTTTGGTGGATAGCCTACCTGGCAATGGCGGTATCCTAAACACATGATGATATGTCTATAATATTTTGTGTGTGTGTAGACCAATTTTTGCATGTGGATGAGCTAGCTTATGGTATCTTATATTGTGTCGTAGATTAATCTTACTAAATACAACAAAGGAATTAGTGGAGCTAATTAGGTGATCCTCAATATAGGTTTTGTGGATAGCCTACCTGGAACTTGCGGTATCCTTATGAATACCACATAAACGAACTCAATCGCACACACAGGGATGTGAAATAACATGGTCAAACTCAAGTCTGATTCGTACCTTGTTCGAAAGTCTTGTAAGATAATATACAGTCTTGATTAGTTAGTTAAATAATCTGAGTCTGAAAAAAACCTTAACTACATTTTAAAAACAATTGTTGTACATTTCATTACTCACATCACCATCAAAAAATACAAAACAAAAATAACAAATGCACAGTTGTTCCATAAAGCAATCACATAGTGCAGAAAGCCAGTAAATCCTGTACAGTCTATGGTGCCATTGCCTATAAACCAACAAATCATTCCATCCATTCCACATGCATACATCTATATCATATAGCTAACATCATACGTAGTCATAATAGCGTATGCATACATCAACATAACTAAAGGTGCATAAAAGAAACAATAAATCATGACAAGCATGTCATCAAACCAAAAATAAGTCATGTATATATATCAAATCAAAATGCCCTCAAGCTACAATAAGAAGGTCATCTCACCTCACAAAAAACCAAAAACTCAAAATCCCCAATGCCTAGGGAGTCGGCCACCATGATCATGCAGTATCGGTGTGACTGGAACTACCCCCAGTTGTATGGGTCCTATGGGACCTCTCAAGGCAGCTACTGCTGGCCTAAGCACCCTGCCCACCAACGCTACCCTCATCCATCTGCCTATGATGAGAGGATGCAGACTGCTCAGTCTAACTACCTCTCGTACGACGCGACGAGCCACCTCCATCAATATCAGGTAACTGTCCACCAAGATGAACAACCTCTATATCTAACTCTACTTGATACTGCCCCCACTCCATATCTCATCGATGATACACAACCAATGTGTTGTCCCACTGTGCCAGCTGAGACCATAAGAGATCCCTCTCCTGTAAGAAATCTCTATGCTCCTTGTCCCATCTCTGTAGGAGACCCTCTAATTGTGTTATCTCAGCACAAAACCTAGCCTCCACATCCCCTAAGATAGCCTAAGGTATGGGCACCTCCGGGACAGCCTGTTGCTCCAGCACCCAATGCTTCAAAACATCCTATACATCCGACTGCTCCGGAACCCCCGCATCATCTCCATCGCTAGTAAAGTCATCGACCTCCACCATGTTCACATCATCAAGTGGAGCCTCCCAAACCTCCACCAATGTCTCTACACCCCCACCTCCTGTTGTTGATATATTCGTGCCTCCCAGAGGCCCCTCACCCCGCCATCACCGCATATTCCACCACCGGTCATACTATGTAGTTATCTCGACATCATCCATGTCGGGTACATCAATAATTGCATTATACCCCTCGCCCAATGGCTCAATGATAGGCCAAACTAGGGTCCTCTCATCCCCGTGTCATTGATAGATCAAAGGATCACCAAGCAATCCCTAGTGCACCCCAAATTTCCATATCACCTAGACATATGGGAAGTACTCCTGATTTGTCCCATTTTGTCCAATCAACCACCTACCCCTGTGCACCTATCAGAGCCACTCTCCAGCCTCAGGCCAGGTTGGACAATCCCGATACGATCGCCAAAACACCTGCCCTAGCATGAGACGAACGAAGGCATCAGTATAGTGACCTATGTCACCTACCCACCATCGAATTTGCCCATGATCCTCTGACCACTACCATAGATTGGCATACCCAATCTCTCGATCCACCATCTCACCTCGAGTGGTCCAAGACAAACCCTGCGATCGCTCCACAGCTATGTGTTGCCACCCCCAGCACTACAAGAGATAGCTGCACCCGATCCCATTTCACCTTTGGAAGCAAACCTCATATAGCTTGTCGTACAACTGTGCCAACAACATCTAACCCCACCTCATAATAAGTGGAGCTAATGTCGGATACTCCACCAAAGTGAAAATCAACTCCAGTAGGTTCCAAGGGAACCTCGCACCTGAGCAGTCTGAAAGTAGCATTTTGGAAATAAGGGTCATGAGTAAAGCATGCCTCACCCCCAATACGCCCTTCTCCAACCACCATCGCACCTGAATACCGCCTATCTGGCAATCAACCTCTACCCTCTCCACAGCCCTCTCCACCCCCATCTCCCCCGCATGACCAAAACACCATGTCATTACTACTATCCGCTGGTCCCGATGAGTCATCCAAATAGGAAGCCCATCTATCGAAATCCGTAGAATCCGATACACATCCTCCAGAGTCATAGTCATCTCCCCTGTTGGGAGATGAAAAGTATTGGTATGGGGATCCCACAAATTGATCAGGGCAATAAAATATGCCCGATCCCCTACCACAGGCTCCAAAGGCGTCACCTGCTTGAGCCCAAGGGCATCAAGCCACTCCCAATCCTCAACTGTTAAGGCCTCATGGGCATCCAAGAAAATAGTCGGTTGGCGATACTGACTCTTCACAACCTGAAAAATAATAAAAAAAAGAAAACGATATTAAGTACATACTTCATATCAACAAAAACAATAAAAGTATGACAAAAGTATAGAAACATTCAAAACAAATTGTACAACAACGATTGCAGACATAAAAATAACTATACAAAAACAAAACAAAAAAACACAACAAAAAAACATAATTAAAAAAAAAATCATCCTAGGGTTTCAACCTTAGTGTGAACAAAAAACATAATAAAACAAAAAATCATCCTAGGGTTTAAACCTTAGTGTGAACAAAAAACATAATAAAACAAAAAATCATCCTAGGGTTTCAACCTTAGTGTAAACAAAAAATATAATAAAACAAAAAATCATCCCAGGGTTTAAACCTTAGTATGAACAAACAACAAAAAAACAAAAACAAATTCATCCTAGGGATTCAACCTTAGTGTGAACAAAAAAAAATGAATTCAAACAAAAAAAAAAAATTGTCCTAGGTTTTTAGCCTTAATGTGAACAAAATAAAACAAAAAAAATATAAAATATAAAAATTAATACTAGGTTTTTAACCTTAGTATTAACGCAAAATAAAAACAATTATGTGCAAGTTTTTAACTTCATATAAAGCAAAAATGAATAACAAGAAAGGAGAAGGAACATCATACCGGCCTTGCCTCAGCTCCTCCACTTGAAGATCTGGTTCTCACACTCATTATGTCCATGAAATTTTGGTAGCACTCCGCTACGCAAACTCGCACTCCTCCTCATTGCTCCAAATCGCCAAGAAAAAATTGTTGCAAATGAGCCCAAAACCTAGTTTTGGTTCTTTTATAGGTTGTTAGGCCTATAATCGTTCCAACCTAGGATGAGCATCCTAGTTGGTGCTCGTCCCACCCTAGGATGAATACAAAATTGGTATTTGTCCCACCTTGGGACGATTACAGAGCAAGAAATAAAGCAATAAAAACTACATCCAAAAAAATGCACCAAAAATAGCAATAAAACTGCCGGATAAAGGTGCCTTTACACCAGAAATTCATGGCATGAAAAATAGCCGTCGGGTTCACAAATCATCACTATCCTACTCCCTAAGAAGGCTAGCATAGCCGGACCACTCCATAGGAAGGAGGATTTTTGATAATTTCTACCCCACTAGGCATCAACAAAAGGGTCAAATCCTACCAAAAATAGGTATGATTGTTGGAAAATTGCATAAGCATTCAATTAAAAACAACTGAAGGCACCCTTACAAACATCATCTTGGGTCAAGCAACTCATTGCTTTTCTCATGTTGTTCATTCTCTCATCAATTCGTCACTTGATGGGGTAGTCACACTTAGTCACCAATCAAAAAATACACACCCAATCAAGGAAATGACATGCATTCAAAGAATCATTGACAAAGACAATCACGCTCCTGCTTGGGGCAGCAAACAAGAAATAATCACAAGATAAATAAACACTTGGCATTTTGGAAGCATGAATACAAGGTTCCTCAGATAAAAGGTTGCTCCCTTTGCCTATTCATAACTAAACAATGTCCAAAATCAAGTACACCTCACTGAAAAAGGTTACACTTGACTTAAGCTCCTTAACTCGTCAGAAGCAAGGATTCAATAATACGTGTCCTTTCCATACTTGGGGCATCAAATTTTGGTTAGGTTACTAAGAAACCCTAATCATTAAGTTCTTTTGTCATCTATTTTTGCTCAGCCTGTGCCACACATAGCGCATCCCAAAAAGGGGCATATGTAGACACCAAAACAACACCAATCCGATTATGTGACTACAAGCACTGACAAAATTGGCATACATACCCCCTAGGGCAGACTAAAGAGGTTAAAAAGTGGTCCTAACCACTCCCAAATCAGTTTTGGAGGGTCAAAGGTCAATTTGGCACCTTTTTAAGCACTCTGCTCCCTATTCGTCCCACCCTGGGATGATTAGAATCCTATTCGCCCCACCCTCGGACGATTAGTAGCAATCGCTCCAGGGTGGGACGAATAGCAGGTTTGACTAGAAAAAAGTCAAGCCTTGATAAATGGAATCCCACATATACCACTCAACTTCACCTTCAAGGCATGAAATTGCGAGGAACTGTTTCAAATTAGATAGAGGGACTTCAGTCAAGCATGCCTTGAACATGGAGGCCCTAAATCAGGGAGGAATCTTCTCTCCCCCAAGAAATACATGGTGAGGAGCCAAGTGGTGCCATCGCATGCACATTCAGAGGAGACCCTTGAGGTATATAAAAGGGTGAGCCTCCTCACCCCAAAGGAGGACAGATCTGGAGCATTTGGAGCAATGGCGTGCTGCCAAATTATACCCCCATACCTCTTTGTGCTTCCTACATCTCTAATTTCTCTTTTGGGAGAGAGGTTATCGGGTGAACATGAGGAACGCAATCCAGACCCAAAGCCCAAGAAATCGGCCATAATACCACACCAAATTTGTTGATACAACTCCCTAGGAGGTTTTGTACCCATCCCACTTGGATTGGTGCCAAAACCAAGCCCCAAACAGTGGGCGTCCTGCCCCTGGGCGCCCCCCGTACTGTTGCAGTCCTAATCGTCCCACCCTGGAGTGATTAGAAATTTGTAAAGGATTTCTTTACTATTTTTTTTGCATTCTATCATATTTCATGTACTTATGCTGTTGTTCAAGTTTCATGGCATTCTGACTTGATTTGACCTTGTTTTTATCATTTTATGTGTTTACTAACATACAGGGAGCGCCTTCGAATACAGGATAATCTGGGTAGAATCTACAAAATATGACCTTCTGGGTTGTCTCAAAATGCCCCTTTTAGCCAAACCTCAAGTTTGTAGGAGTTTTGGAGGCCTCTGGATAGGACATTTGCAAGGTCGCTCTTGCACATTTTGTGACAGTCCTAATCGTACCACCCTAGAGCGATTAGAAATCCATGCATAATTTCCTGACTGTTCTTTTTGCAATGGGTCCCTGATGATGTATTGATTCTTCTATAAAATTTTGGGTTCATTATGACATGTTTTGACCATCGTTTCATTCTTTTTTACATTAACCAGCCGGAGGCTTTGGGGATTGCATGTTTTCCTAATATCCGCATATGCTATTAACTATTTTTTGTTTCTCTGTGCATAGGATATCACCTCTAGGAACACCATAGGGGCAGAAAGGAATGAAGAACACATGGACACAAGCGACGACAATGTTTGGCCTGCCCATTTTGAATGTGGGCATGCTGAGGACATTGAAATTGTACCATTCGTTGATGTAACGAACTGTATCAAACGTTTTGAGCCCCAGAGGGGGGAGATGTAATGTAACTAGATTGAAAGCAACATTAATAAAATAGGCCCCTCTTTGTTTTTATTACATCTCATTTCTTTCTATTTTATTTTCTACATGCATTTGTTCATCGCATTCGTAGGATTTAGCATCTACCTTATATCAACTTTGTTTGCATCATAATCTCGTAAACTGTCACTCTGCATTCAGCTTTCACATGAGGGAATTTTAGGTTGGTGACCTGGTCTTAAAATAGAACCAAAAAAAATCTAACTTGCCGCCCCATTTAAGGGACAAGTTCACGGCAAATTGGTTAGGTCCCTATGTAATCGATAATAAAATAGGACCTGGAACATACCGACTCGCCTCTCTTGAAGGAATCAAGGAACAAGAACCCTTGAACATTAGTCATTTGAGGACATTCAACATTTAGATATCCATGGCCCACACCAAATGCCCCAAAGGTATCCATAATCCCTTTGGTCAAACCAAACCACCCCAAAAGCTCCAAGGATTCCAGCAATCATTTGGTCAACCTAAAAAAGCTCCAAGGGTTCCCATAATCGCTTGGTCACCCAAAATGCCCCAAAGGTATCAATAATCCCTTTGGTCAAACCAAACCATCCCAAAAGCTCCAAGGATTCCAACAATCGCTTGGTCAACCTAAAAACATCCCAAAGGTATCCATAATCCCTTTGGTCAAACCAAACGCCCCAAAGATACCCATAATCCCTTTGGTCAAACCAAAATGCCCCAAAGGTATCCATAATCCCTTTGGTCAAACCAAAAGCTCCAAGGATCCCACAATCACTTGGTAAACCCCAAAAATGACCCAAAGGTATCCATAATTCCTTTGGTCAAACCAAAATCTCCAAGGATTCCAGCAATCGCTTGGTCAACCCCAAAAATGCCCCAAAGGTATCCATAACCCCTTTGGTCAAACCAAAAGCCCCAAGGGTTCCCACAATCGCTTGGTCAACCAAAAATGCACCAAAGGTATCCATAATCCCTTTGGTCAAACCAAAATCCCCAAGGATTCTAGCAATCACTTGGTCAACCAAAAATGCACCAAAGGTATCCATAATCCCTTTGGTCAAACCAAAAGCTCCAAGGGTTCTCACCATCGCTTGGTCACCTAAAACACCCTAAAGGTATCCATAATCCCTTTGGTCAAACCAAAAGTTCCAAGGGTTCTTGCCACCGCTTGGTCACCTAAAATTCCCCAAAGGTATCCATAATCCCTTTGGTCAAGCCAAAATCTCCAAGGGTTCCCACAATCGCTTGGTCAAAAACAAATATTCAAAAAACAACAATTAATCAAAAATAACCAAAAAAATTGCATCTCACTTTCATGCATACTCTTAAAAATCAAAGACACAAAAAATAAGTTGCATTAGGCATTGCATCAAACATTGCATATTTGCTGGTCATACATGTCAAACGCACCATAGACTGTAATTACTCAGTAATTCCATCATTTTCCATATTTAGTCCATTTTTCAAAAAGATCTATCAAGAATAACGCCCTTCGCATTTTCACCATATCATAGCCAGTTGTCTTCTAATGTCTTTAGGGTTTTCATCATTCAGTTTTCTTTAGATTTCTAGTCAAATGTTGTACAAATTCAGACCGATTTTTACAAGGTAGAATTTACTTGGATCACACCTTGTTACATAACATCCCAACACAAGCTTGAAACACATAAAAATTCCCAAGTTGTGTGAACGCAAGATGAAACCTACAAGGCAGTCTAGGGTATCATAAGTGAAACGTTATCCTGCTCATCCCCCTGTGTGAATGGTTCAAGAATGCTGAGAATTGACAAAAGGACAAGCTTTTCCCCATCCAATTTCCCATAATATATAGTGGTTTTCACCACTATCAAAAATCCCAAACACCTTTGATCCCCAAAGTAGTAAGGATTCGTACTACACGCCCCTAAGAAGGATGGGTAGTCATCCCCAAGGCCTAAAAGATCAATGTCATTCCAAAGCAAAATTTCCAACCAGCTTTGATCCCCAAAGTCGTAAGGATTCGTACTACACATCCCTGAAAAGGATGGGTAGTCATCCCCAAGGACAAAAGGACCAATGCTATTCACAAGCCAAAAACCCACAAGCTCAACTTTGAAATCAAAAATCTAAATCCTCAAAAGGCAACAATAAAAAATAACAGTGGTTATCACCACTACTGAAACCCTTTGCTCAAAAAAAAGAAAAAAAGAAAAGAGAGAAAAATAAACAGTGATTTTCATCACTATGTATGAGAGCAAGTATCCCAACCAGTTGAACAACCGAACGACATTTGAGATTGAATCCCTAGAATTTTTAGCATTTGAAAAACCATTTAGGTGATCCTCATTACGGGTTTGGTGGATAGCCTACCTGGCAATGACAGTATCCTAAATGCATGATGATATGTCTATCACATTTTGCATGTGTGTAGACCAATGTTTGCATGTGTATGAGATAGCTTATGGTATCCTATATTGTGTCATAGATTAATCTTACTAAATATAACAAAGGAATTAGTGGAGCTAATTAGGTGATCCTCAGTACAGGTTTCGTGGACAGCCTACATAGCAATGGAGGTATCCTTATGAATACCACATAAACAAACTCAATTGCACACATAGGGATGTGAAATAACTTGGTCAAAATCAAGTATGATTCGTACCTTGTCCGAAAGTCTTGTAAGATAATGTCCAGTCTTGATTAGTTAGTTAAAGCATATGAGTCTAAGAAAAACCTTAACTACATTTTAAAAACAATTGTTGTACATTTCATTACTCACATCACCATCAAAAAATACAAAACAAAAATAACAAATGCACAGTTGTTCCATAAAGCAATCACATAGTGCAGAAAGCCAGTAAATCCTGTATAGTCTATGGTGCCATCGCCTGTAAACCAAAAAATCATTCCATCCATTCCATATGCATACATCTATATCATATAGCTAACATCATCCATAGTCTTAATAGCGTATGCATACATCAACATAACTAAAGGTGCATAAAAGAAACAATAAATCATGACAAGCATGTCATAAAACCAAAAATAAGTCATGTATATATATCAAATCAAAATGCCCTCAGGCTACAATACGAAGGTCCTCTGACCTCACAAAAAACCAAAAACTCAAAATCCCCAATTCCTAGGGAGTCGGCCACCATGATCACACAAGATCAGTGTGACTGGAACTACCCTTAGTAGTATGGGTCCTATTGGACCTCTCAGGGTGACTGTTCCTAGCTCGTGCACCCTTCCCACCAACGCTACCCTCATCTAGCCACCTACGATAAGAGGATGCAGACTGCTCAGTCTCACTGCCTCTCGTATGGTGTGACTAGCCACCTCCATCAAGCTCAGGTAATTATCCACCAAGGCAAACAACCTCTGTCTCTAACTCTATCCGGTATCGCCCCCACTCCACATCTCATTGGTGATACACAACCAATGTTTTGTCTTGCTATGCCAACTGACCCCGCAAGATATCCCTCTCCTGTAATACGTCTCTATGCTCCTCATCCTATCCCCATAGGAGACCCTCCAATCATGCTATCTCAGCACGAAACCCATCCTCCACATCCCCTGAGATAGACTGAGGCATGGGCACCTCCTGGATGACCTGCTACTCTAGCACCCACTAATCTGGGAGGTCTTGTACATTTGACTACTTCGAAACCCCCGCATCATATCCATCGCCAGTAAAGTCATCAACCTCCACCATCTACGCATCATCAAGTGGAGCCCCCCAACCCTTCATCGATGCCTCTGCACCCCCACCTCCTGCTGCTGTCGTATCCGTGCCTCCCAGAGGCCCCTCACCCTGCTATCACCACAGTCCACCATCGGTCATACTCTGTAGTTACCTCGACATCATCCACATCGGGTACATCAATAACTACATCAAACCCCTCACCCAGTGGCTCAATGATAGGCCAGACTAGGGTCCTCTCGTACTTACATCATCGATAGATCAAAGGATCATCAAGAAATACCTGGCACACCCCAAACTGCCATGTCACCCAGATATACAAGAAGTACTCCTGCTCTATCCCATGTCGCCCAATCAACAAACTACCCCTGCACACTTGTCAGAGCCACTCTCCAGCCTCAAGCTAAGCTAGATAGTCTTGATACGATCACCAAAACACCTACCCTGGCATGATATGAGCGAAGGCATCAGTATAGTGACCTACATCACCTGCCCATCGTCGACTCTAGCCATGCTCCTCTAATCGCCGCCATAGATTGGCATACCCAATATCTCGATCCACCATCTCACCTCGGGTGGTCCAAGGCAAACCCTACGGTCGCTCCATAGCTATGTGTTGCCACACCTAGCACTGTAATAGAAAGCTACACCCGATCCCCTTTCACCTTTGATAGCGGACCTTGTACAACTAGTCTTATAGATGTGCTAACAATGTCTGACCCCACCTCATAATAAGTGGAGCTGATGTCGGACACTCCACCAAAGTGAAAACCAAATCCAGAAGGTTCCAAGGTAACCTCACACCTGAGCAGTTTGAAAGCAGCATATTGGAAATAAGGGCCATGAGTAAAGCATGCCTCACCCCCAATACACCCTTCTCTAGCCACCACCGCACCAGAATACCACCTATATGGCAGTCAGCCTCTACCCTCTCCACAGCCCTCTCCACCCCCATCTCCCCCGCATGACCAAAACACCATGTCAGTACTATTGTTCGTTGGTCCTAGTGGGTCGTTCGGATAGGAAGCCCATCTATCAGAATCTACAGAATTCGATACACATCCTCCAGAGTCGCAGTCATCTCCCTTGTTGGGAGATGAAAAGTATTGGTATGGGGATCCCACAGATTGATCAGGGTAGTCAAATATGTTCGATCTCCCACCATAGGCTCCAAAGGTGTCACCTTCTTGAGCCCAAGGGCATGAAGCCACTCCCAATCCTTAATTGTCAAGGCCTCTCAAGCATCAAAGAAAATAGTCAACTGGTGGTACCGACTCTTCACAACATAAAAATAATAAAAAAAGCAAACAATATTAAGTACATACTTCATATCAACAAAAACAATACAATAAAACTGTACAGAAGAAAACAAAAGTATGACAAAAGTACAAAAACATTCAAAACAAACTGTACAACAACGATCGCAAACATAAAAATAACTGTAAAAAAAAAAAAAACAACAAAATAACATAATAAAAAAAAATCATCCAAGGGTTTCAACCTTAGTGTGAACAAAAAACATAATAAAACAAAAACTCATCCTAGGGTTTAAACCTTAGTGTGAACAAAAAATATAACAAAACAAAAAATCATCCTAGGGTTTCAACCTTAGTGTGAACAAAAAACATAATAAAAAAAAAATCATCCTAGGGTTTAAACCTTAGTATGAACAAACAACAAAAAAACAAAAACAAATTCATCCTAGGGTTTCAACCTTAGTGTGAACAAAAAAAAACAAATTCAAACAAAAAAAAATCGTCCTAGGGTTTTAGCCTTAATGTGAACAAAATAAAAACAAAACAATATAAAATATAAAAATTAATACTAGGGTTTCAACCTTAGTATTAACGCAAAATAAAAACAATTATGTGCAAGTTTTTAACTTCATATAAAGCAAAAATGAATAACAGGAAAGGAGAAGGAACATCATACCGGCCTTGCCTCGACTCCTCTGCTCGAAGATCCGGTTCTCGCACTCATTATGTTCGCAAAATTTTGGCAGCACTCCGCTATGCAAACTCGCACTCCTCCTCATTGCTCCAAATCGCCAAGAAAAAATTGTTGCAAATGAGCCCAAAACCTATTTTTGGTCCTTTTATAGGCTGTTAGGCCTGTAATCGTTCCAACCTAGGATGAGCATCCTAGTTGGCACTCGTCCCACCCTGGGATGACTACAAAATTGGTATTCGTCCCACCCTGGGACGATTACAAAGCAAGAAATAAAGCAATAAAAACTACATCCAAAAAAATGCACCAAAAATAGCAATAAAACTGTCGGATAAAGGTGCCTTTACACCAGACATTCATGGCATGAAAAACAGTCATCGGGGTCACAAATCATCACTATCCTACTCCCTAAGAAGGCTAGCATACCCAGACCGCTCCATAGGAAGGAGGATTTTTGATAATTTCTACCCCACTAGGCATCAACAAAAGGGTCAAATCCTACCAAAAATAGGTATGATTGTTGGAAAACTGCATAAGCATTCAATGAAAAACAACTGAAGGCACCCCTACAAACATCATCTTGGGTCAAGTGACTCGTCGCTTTTCTCATGTTGGTCATTCCCTCATCGATTCTTCGCTTGAGTGGGTAGTCACACTTAGTCACCAATCAACAAATTCACACCCAATCAATAAAATGGCATGCATTCAAAGAATAATTGACAAAGACAATCACACTCCTGCTTGGGGCAACAAACAAGCAATAATCACAAGCTAAACAAACACTTTGCATTTTGAAAGCATGAAGATAAGGTTCCTCAGACAAAAGGTTGCGCCCTTTGCCTATTCATGACTGAACAATATCCAGAATTAAGTACACCTCACTGAAAAAGGTTACACTTGACTTAAGCTCCTTAGCTCATCAGAAGCAAGGATTCAAGAATGCATGCCCTTTCCATAATTGGGGTATCAAAATTTGGTTAGGTTACTAAGAAACCCTAATCATTAAGTGCTTTGGTCATCTATTTTTTTTCAGCACTACGCTACACATAGCGCATCCCAAAAAGGGGTATTTGTAGACACCAAAACAACACCAATATGATTATGTGACTACAAGCACTGATCGAATTGGCATACATACCCCCTAGGGCAGCCTCTAGAGGTTAAAAAGTGGTCCTAACCACTCCCAAATTAGTTTTGGACGGTCAGAGGTCAATTTGGCACCTTTTTAAGCACTCTTCTCCCTATTCGTCCCACCCTAGGATGATTAGAATCCTATTCGCCCCACCCCGGGAGGATTAGTAGCAATCATTCAAGGGTGGGGCGAATAGTAGGTTTGACTAGAAAAAAGTCAAGCCTTGACAAATGGCATCCCAGATCCACCACTCAACTTTACCTTCAAGGCATGCAATTGTGAGGAACGATTTCAAATCAGAGGGAGGGACTTCAGTCAAGCATGCCTTGATCATGGAGGCCCTAAATTAGGGAGGAATCTTCTCTCCCCCAAGAAAGGCATGGTGAGCCAAGTGGCACCCTCACATGCACATTCAAAGGAGACCCCTAAGTTCTATAAAATGGTGAGCCTCCTCACCCCAAAGGAGGACAGAGTTGGAGCATTTGGAGCAACAGAGTGCTGCCAAATTATACCCCCATACCTCTTTGTGCTTCCTACATCCTTAATTTCTCTTTTGGGAGAGAGGTTATCGGGTGAACACTAGGAATGCAATCTAGACCCAAAACTTGAGAAATCATCCACAATACCACACCAAATTTGTTGACACAACTCCCTAGGATGTTTTGGACCCATCCCACTTGGATTGGTGCCAAAACCAAGCCCCAAACGGTGGGCGTCCTGCCCCTGGACGCCCCCGCATTGCTGCAGTCCTAATCGTCCCACCTCGGAGCAATTAGAAATCTATAAAGGATGTCTTTACTGCTCTTTTTGCATTTTATCATGTTTCATGTACTTATGTTGATGTTCAAGTTTCATGGCATTCTGACTTGATTTGACCTTGTTTTTATCATTTTATGCGTTTACTAACATACAAGGAGTGCCTTTGGATACAAGATAATCTGGGTAGAATCTACCAAATCTAAACTTTTGGGTCATCTCAAAATACCCCTTTTAGCCTAACCCCAAGTTTGCAAGAGTTTTTAAGGCCTCTGGATAGGACATTTGCAAGGTCGCTCTTGCACGTTTTGTGACAGTCCTAATCGTCCCACCCCGGAGCGATTAGAAATCCATGCATGATTTCCTGATTGTTATTTTTGCAATGGGTCCCTAATGATGTCTTGATGCTTTTGTCAAATTTTGGGTTCATTATGACATGTTTTGACCATCGTTTCATTCTTTTTTACATTAACCAGTCGGAGGCTTTGGGGATTGCATGTTTTCTTAATATCCGCCTATGCTATTAACTGTTTGTTGTTTCTCTGTGCACAGGATCTCACCACCAGGAACACCGGAGGGGCAGTAAGGAATGACGAACACATGGACGTAAGCGGAGGCAATGTTTGGCCCGCCCATTCTGAAAGTGGGCATGCGGAGGACATTGGAAGCTTACCATCCATTGATGTAACAAACTGTATCAAAAATTCTGAGCGTATTGTAACCAGATTGAAAGCAATATTAATAAAAGAGGCCCTGCTTTGTTTTTCTTACATCTTGTTTCTTTCTATTTTATTTCCTGCATGCATTTGTTCATCACATTCATAGGATTTAGCATCTACATTATATCAATTTCGTTTGCATCATGATATGGTACACCGTCACTCTGCATTCGGCTTTTAGAATGAGGTTTGATGCATTATTTTACATTTCAAAAGCTAAAAAGAACCACACACACATGCACATTCCACAATAATATTGGTAAGGTTGAATTTCATCACCAACCCCAAATTCAGACCGGTGATATTAGAATTCATCTCCTTCCAACAGCTTGCCCCGTAGATGTCCTTAGACAGGATATAGAACTCCTTATTAATAGATGCAGGTCATTTGTGTTCAAACTGTCTCCCACTATTTCATAGTGGAAGAGCTAGGTGAACCCCCCACTGGTATTTAAGCGATGTACCCTAAATTATTTTGAGAAATCATGTTCGGAACTAATGTCCCTAGTTTCTACTTTGATTGAGTTCCCTCATTCTAATTCCAAAGTATGAACAAGAAGTCAAGATCAACAAAAAATTCAAAATACACCAAACATTTTAGGGAACACATTAAATCCTTAAACAAGATAAACATATGCTTGCTTTGTTTGTGTGATTTGGAAGCTACATAAGAATATAACGCATAATAATTATGGTAAACACATCGAGCAACCACCCTCGGTCTAATACCAAGGGAGAAAATAATGCTCCTCACACTCACCATCACATTGGAATTGAGCTGCCCACCCATAGTGTCATTGGATGAAGTTTGGCAAGTCTTAGGGATGATAACTCGACCCTTGGGGGGACTCCTTGAGAAACCCTGATGAGAGAGCCACATCTTGGTTCTCCTTCACATAGATATGAGGAGGCCTCAAATCCCCCCTCATCACACAAGAATGATGATTCCTCATGGTTCCTCTCTTCATTTAGATAGACGGAGGCATATCGACCTCCTTCATCACATAGGTACGAGGAGACCTTAAGGTCTTCCTTGTCACATTGGCAAATGGAGGCATCGTGGCCTCCCTATTCACAATGATATGCAGAGACATCACAACCTCCCTCATTGCACAAACATACAGAGGCTTCAAGGCCTTCTTCATCATGCTAACATGAGCAGGCATCAAGGGCCCCATCATTGCATAAGCATACAGGGGTCACAAGACCCAAATTTTCACATGGTACACATATGACAGATCAACCCACTAAGGGGTAAGATGTTAGGGATACACCTAGTTATAGACCCAAGACATCCTATAGCCTCCTTGTAGATGGGAGGGCACCTTTAAACTATGAGCTCATTGGTGCCAATGGGACTCTACGGGATCAGCCATGGAGGACCCGACAACTTGATGAGTTGGATCGAGTTCCCTCGAGAACAGCTCCCAAAAGTATTGCTACTAAACATTCTGCTTCAATAATTTCATGTAGCATAGCCACTAGATGCACCAATGAACCAAGGGAAGCTTCAAAGCAACCCCGTAGCACATACACTACTTTAGATCATGAGGGTACTCAACCCATAACACAGTACATAGAGTAGGTCACCCTAGTGGACAAAGGCAAGCGCATAGTGGGAGCCTCCTTGCACAGAGATAGAAAGACATGAGCCTTTAGTAGTAGGTCATTTTGACCAAATACATAGGATGGAAGAAGTGATGTGCATCAAGCGAGAGTGCATAGAAGCTCTTGAGAAAGAAGAGTTATGGAAGAGGCTCATGTGCCTACAAGAACAACACTCAAGAAAAGAAAGAGCTGAGCATGAGGAGCTAGCAAAGAGGCTAGCTTGAACAGATGCACATATAGGTGGTGAGATATATCGATGTGAGAAACATGTTGAATCTTAGTAGGAGAGGAGCACTAGGTAAGGAAATAAGTGTGCTCACCACACTTCGCAACATCAACAACACCTAGACCTCGAAAAAACATAATTCAATGAGGAAAGGGTAGGGATGGAAGACCAAGAACAAACATATCCTGAGCCTCCATCCATGGTTATAGGAGACGAGTATAGACACCCAAACCAAGAAAACATAGGAATACCTCTATTACCATCATGAGCTAACCTTTAGTAACATAATATTATTTCCTCGAAGGCATACCAAATGCTCACCGAGGGAGTCAAGTCTCTCGAGAAGCAGGACACAGGTAGAAAAAAGCTGACATTGAGTAAAATTCACAACTAGCCTCTATGCCCCTTAGTGTCGAGTCCAACATATCCTAGGCACTTTGAGATGCCTAGATTGGAGAAGTTTAAGGGAGAGGGAGATGCACAAGAACACATGACCAACTTCATGAACGTGTTCTTCCACCTTGACAAGAATGATTCCCTAATGCTAAGAATATTCATCGTTATGTTCTCGGGCATGACAACATAATGGTTCAACCAATTGCCCAAGCATAGCATCACCAATTTTGAGAAACTAGTGAATGCGTTCCTTGAATGATTTTCCTTCGAATCCAAGAAGAGGGTGAATATATTTGATATGGCCAATCTAAAATAATATGATGACAAGCCAGTGATGGACTATGGGGATAGGTGGAGAACAATCATGGCAAAACTATAATTCTCTGTCCCCATAGAGGAACTTATTTGAATGTTCATAAAGAGCTACATTAAGCACATCTCTCTACTATTACAACTCTAGCAATATGAATCATTTGAAGAAGCCTTGGCACAAGCCAAACTTATTGAAGCTATTAAGGTCGATGAGGGAGACCTTAAGTTTCATAACAAGAAAGAGTGGAGCAAGAACAAGCAGAACAACAAAAACAAGCAAAAGCAAGCCAAGCCTGCTCAGGTTAATCAGGTCGTGTTAGCCACACCAAAGGAGGGGAATGGACAACAACACCAAAATTATCAAGCTCATCCTTTGTCAGCCAACTATGACCCTAAGAAAAACCACGGCTAAAACAAAGAGTGGCGGCCACATCATTCTTATACGCCTCTGATCGAATCAATGCAATAGTTGTTTAATCAAGTAAAAGAAGAATAGAGGCTAAGGTTTCCTAATGTGCAACTTCTTGACCCAAATCATACCAAACCAAGGGGATACAGGGAAGATCAATACTACCCCTATCACAGGATACAGGGGTATGATATCAAGAATTGCATCAGATTCAAGAATATAGTATAAAACATGATTGAAAATGGAGAGCTTAGACTTGACAACCTACTAGCTCTTGACAATAGAGACATGGGGATATTCAGGAACCCATTGCCTAATCATGAGGTCTCTAGAGATCAGGTTCCCCAAGTTAACTAGGTCCGAGTCAAGCCACTTATTCAAGGGTGCATTAGAATGGTTGAATTGGTAAATGTGGAAACCAAGAGTCAGAAATATGGGCAACCATAGCCTCCAGTGGCTCCCATCAACATCCTAGTTGTACCTTAGTAGAGATAGGTGCATGCCAACCCTCCAGGTCCACCAATGAGACCTATGGTGACAGTTCAGAGTAGACTAGAACAAAATATACAAATGACTTCAGCTAAGTTATCCATTTACGAGCCCATAAAATAGTCCCCTAGGAACATGGAGACTCTAATGGAGATTTTGAGATCAATTGAGCTCCAACCATAGAACCTAGATGCATTCACACATTTTTGGGGGCAAGTACAATAGTGCCAAGAGCCCGTGATTCATTTTTACAGTCACAAAATTAAAGCAGTTCCTACTACCTCAACAAACCCACCTATACACATTATAGCATTAATCAATGACATTCCATTCAAGTAGGTTATAATCGATACAGGCTCATTGATCAACATCATCACCACCAAGTCTTTGGGACACTTGAAGATCCCTAAGTCCAACATTATCTCGACTTCCTACACACTCAGGGCTTTCAATGATGCATTGTGCACCATATCGGGTACAATCATTTTACCTATAAGGGTAGGACATAAGACCATCCTCATGATGTGTCATATGTTAGAAGGGGAAATGCAATATAACATCCTTCTAAGTAATCCCTCTATTAGAGATATGCAGTGCGTGCCCTCAATCCTGCACCAATGCGTCAAGTATGTGCATGAGGGATAAGTTCATGTGGTTCCATTTGATGAAAAGCCATTCAAGTATGTGCATCAAGTTGACTTATTGGGGGACTTTGTCCTTCCATCAGTGCACTTGTACATAAGACCCTCATCCCCAACCATGTAGCCAGGTAGCAAAAGCATATCAGTGCGAGGTGACCCATCCACATCGGCATCACCTCCTGCATTCAAATCTATTGGTGCTTTTCAAAATCCTTCTATGAATAAGAAAAAAGACAAACATAAGCTAAAGGCACCCCTAGTGGAGGAAGGACCTAAGGAACTTATGACCATAGAAACTATAGGAGTTCCTACTCCCATGGAGGAGGAGCACTCCTAAGAAATAGTCAAGGAGGTACCTCAACCTGCCTTAACTGCATCATCAACAATGTCATCTGCATCGCAGGTGATGGTTCACCTAGCCAACATAGTGCTAGGTGAATATCTCATGTAGAACATGACCTTCACACTAATTTTTGAGTCTACACAATACATGGGATGGCCAAGAGTCCTAAATCTACCAATAGGGATAGTGGTCCCCTTGGGGGTGCCACCTAGCAAAACTAATTTTATATATGCTAGTCTATATTATGCTCATAATGCTCCTGATCTAGAAATGGATGAGGATGAGCCATTCACCATGAGTGTGCACTACTTGCCAAATCCTGAGTTGCTCTAAAGTACTTTAAGCAATGTCACTAGCAAGGCTATGGCCTAGGCCTCTATGAGCAAGGGCATCAACTACAATTTCAACAGTAGTACCATTTACCTACTAACAGGTGTGGTTTGGGCTATCAAATGAGGAGTCATGGTGACTCTTTGGAAGCAACCCTAGATAGATTGAGCATTGGGTTCTAAGAGGACATTTATTGGAACCCCTATCAACTCCCCAGTAGAAACTACTTGGGTGATGGATCGATGTCGATGGTCAATATCACACCACCTGATAATTATCACCCCAGTATCTCGCTTGGAGCACCCCCATACAAACTCATATTGTGGGAAGATGAGCCTACTCATGGCTATGAGTGGGAGGAATACACATATGTCTCAAGCAAGGATGAAGAGAGAACTGACTTGGCCTACCATGGGCCTCGGTATGTGCAAAACATTTCTTTGATAGGCCACATAGAGAGTGGCTATATCTCGAATGAGTGTGGGTACATCTCGGATGAGGATGAATATATGTCAAACAAAAGTGACTATGAGTCAGAGGAATCAACCAAGTGGCCTATCTAAGGCATCAATAGGAGAGCCACCATCCCATCCTAGGGATAGAAACTAGTGTCGATGGTTTATGGATAAGTAATGATGACTATGTAGATGAGACTGTGATGGCCTATCTGAGGCATCAGTAGGAAATCCACCACCCCATATTGGGGACAAAAACCAATTCCAATGGCTTCTGTATAAGCGATGATGAATTTGGAGATGAAACTAAAATGGCCTATCTTTGGCATCAGCAGGCCAGTCAGTATCCAACCTTAGTGGGAAGGAATGAGGGCTTTCCCACAAGCAATGATGGCATTTAGAATGAAGCTGATAGGTCTTACCTTGAGCTCCACTTCCAACAAGTCAATATGATTATGGAAAGAGAAGTGTTAATTCACACCATAGATCATAACCTTCACTTCCTAGGGAGACCAGTAAACCTAGATGCCATCCATCGCATGGTCAACCTGGATCCCTTGATATTTAGAGATTTGTTACTGCCTAATCTTGTCACCACATCTATCCATAGATTGGATCCTAAAATACCTATGTCCCTAGAGCCTCATTTTGAATATGGAGGGCGCACCCTTGACATAGAGATTCACCCGCGTGGTCTTGGAGATTCCATTTCACCCATCAACATGATCTCCATTAATTTTACCACTCCACTCCATAACCCAACAGACCCTTCACAACCATTGTGTCTTAACTTAGATGTTATTGATCAGGATCATGCTAATTAACCCCTAGAGCATAAGGATTTCTTCCCTAATGAAGATATGCTACAACTGTTTCATTTTGCACCAAGCTATGCATATGATGTCTATCATGCTGGTCTCAACCCTGATTTGGTGGGAACCATAAATATAGTTGATGACATTCATTTAATCCCCACTTCTCACTAGCTTGAGGAGGGGTCACACATGGCAATAGAGGGGACTTTCGAGGTGGACATCAGCAATGATCCTTCTCAACCAAAGAAAGTCAAGTTTAGAGAAAGCTTATCTCTAGAAGAATAGGCCATCATAATTTCTCTACTGAAAGAGAGACTGAATCTCTTTGCTTGGATCTATAGAGACATGTCGGGTCTAGATCCAAAGTTGGTTGTTCACAACCTTTCACTATACCCCGCAAAGAAATTGGTCAATCAAAAGCTCTGGAATATGCATCCAACCATCGCTTTGATGGTTAAAAATGAGTTTCAAAAACGGTTTATGTAGTCTTTATTTTTTCCATCGACTATATAGAATGGGTATCAAACATGGTGCCCATTGGAAAACCTGATGGAAGAGTCTGCATATGCATGGATTTCAAGGATCTCAACAAGGCAAATCCAAAGTATTTATTCATGTTTCCCAACATAGATGCTCTTGTAGATACAATTGTTGGTCATGAGATGCTCTCTCTAATGGACGGTTTTTTTGGTTACAATCAAATTAGGATTAAGCTCGAATACCAGCACAAAATTGTGTTCACCACTCCATGGGGGACATTTTGTTACAAAGTGATGCCATTTGGCCTTAAAAACACTGGTTCCACATATCAATGGGCTATGACATATATTTTCCATGACTATATGCACAAGATATTGGAAGACTGCATCGATGACTTGCTATCCAAGTCATTACTATGACAAGAGTATGTTGAGACCCTCAGAAAGGTCTTCGATCGTCTGATTAAGCACAATGTCAGGTTGAACCCCAAGAAATGTGTCTTTAGCATAACTTCTAGAAAACTCTTGGGATTCATCATTTATAAATGAGGCATCAAGGTAGACCCAACAAAGGTAAAGGCTATCCTGGAAATGGTCCTGCCCAAGAACATCAAAAAACTAAGAAGCCTACAAGGAAAAGTAGCATCCATTAAGTTATTTATTACACATATATAAAATAAATGTTGACCCATGAATTGATTGCTATACAAAGGGGTCCCATTCCAGTGGGACAAAGAATGTTAGCAAGCCTTTACTGAGATCAAAGAGTACCTGGCAATGCCACCAATATTAGCTCCACCAAGGCTAGACGTGCCATTCCTGCTATATATATCTGCTACAAATTTTGCTTTGGGTACTATGTTGGATCAAAATAACATGTAAGACAAAGAGCAAGCGATATATTACATTATCCACATCCTGGTGAGCTAAAAATTTGGATATGCATAGGTATAAAATTTGTGCTTAGCGATGGTCTTTGAAACTAAGAAATTGCACCACTACATGTTGAGCCATTCGACGTATGTAATATCCAAGCAAACTCCTTTGTAGTATATGATGAGCAAGACGTATCATAACACGCGTACTATAAAGTGGATCATGCTATTGATAGAATTCGATCTGGAATTTATAAACCAAAATTCCATCAAGGGATAGATCATAGTTGATCAGTTGGCTGAGGTACCTCTTAAAAATAGTAGGCCCCTTACCATAAAGATTCATAATGATTTAGTCTTTCCACTATCAAAAGCACCCAAACCCAAAGAACTAGAAGACAAAGTTGATATGACTTTGTTCTTTGATGGTTCAAAGTGTGAGTAAGGAGGCGGTGTGGGGATTGTCTTTTTCATGCCACAAGGTGCTCCAATGCCCTTATCATTCAAGTTAAATTTCCCTTGCACTAATAACAACATCGAGTATGAGACCCTAATCTTGGGCCTCAAAATAGCCATTGCCATGAAAATCAAGAGGCTAAATATCTTCTATGACTCCCTCCTCATAGTAAACCACGTCAAAGGAGTATTTCAATACCAGGAGCCAATCCTAAAAGCTTACAAGGAGCTTGCTGACACATATCTATCCAAAATAGAGTGGTACGACATCGAGGTAATACCTCACACATTGAATAGATTTGTAGATACCATGGCATCTCTGGGATCCTTGATCCCCTATAATCCATCTACTAATTTCACTACCATTCATGTCAAAATGCTCTCGCACTTAGTGATCCAGCGTAAGATGTTTGATAACAAGGAATCAGTCGACATGATCCATATAGAGCCAAACCATGATTGGTTCTATAAATCTAGAGACTTCTTACAGAAGGCACTTTGGGGTTATTTGATCTCTCAAGGTGCTATGGGAAATGGTACCATTATTCACCACAAGGTTATTTCTCAATCTATGTTTGTGCAAATTGAATTGCAAGAGGAACAAGTCATATTATCTATCAAGGTTTTAGCCTATCAATATTGGCTATCCCAATTACAATATTTCCTAAGACTTGGAATTGTCCCATAGGGATTATCGCATGTTGAAATATGAGCATTCAAGCAAAAAGCAACTAGATATATCTTGTTAAGAGGTATATTGTATTGTCTAAGCTATGATGGGGTTATTCTACATTGCTTAGAGCCCCAAGAAGCTTGGGAAATCTTGCAAGCCCATGATGGTACGTGTGGTGGCCACTTCAATGGCATGGCCATTGCCAAGCACATCCTTCAAATGGGTTATTACTGGCACACCATGGAGAAGGACTGTTGTGAGTATGTCAAGAAATGCGTTAAATGCCAACAACATGCAAATCTGATGCACTTGCCATCTCAAGACTTACAACCTATTCAAGCGGCTTGGCCATTTTCTCAGTGGGGTTTCAATCTGATTGGAAATATTTCTCCCCCATACTCGGGATGACACACACTCATATTAACAGCCACTGATTACTTCACCAAATGTGTGGAAGTAATCCCCTTGACCTCGATAATTGGTCCTTAGATTGCGGAGTTCATACTCCACAATATCATTTGTCATTTTGGGGTACCTTTCAAAATAATCTCGGATAATGGTCCATAATTCAAAAATAAAAATATTTGAGCTTTAACAACCAAATACAATATTTAGCATAGTTTTACGACACCATATTATTCATAGGAAAACGAGAAAGCAGAGGCCTCAAAAAAGATAATAGTAGCCATCTTAAAGAATATGGTGAAATAAAATTACAAGGATTGGCATCTGCAATTACCCTTAGCATTATGGGCTTACAGGACTAGCATGCGAATGCCCACTGGGGAAACCTAGTTTTTTCTTATATATGGTGCTGAGGCCATTACGCCTTTAGAGTTGGAAATTCTAACATTACACATCACATTGAAATATTTCATCAATGACAACTCTACATGACAAGCTCACCTAGATCAATTAATCCTTTTGGATGAATGATGTGTCAATGCCCTTGAGCATCTTCATATCTACCAGGATCATCTAATACAAGCTTATAACAATAAATTCCATATGAGAGAATTTAAAGTAGGGGATCTTGTGTTTAAAGAGAACTAGTAGAACTCAAATCTATCATTGCATCTACGAGACAAATTTATGGCCAATTCGATAGGTCCCTATATCATCTTTGAGAATATTGGGATTGGGGCATATCACCTAACAATACTAGAGGATGTTGAGGATCCAAATCCTCTCAACATCATTCATCTAAATGCATTTCACACATGAATCAACAAAATATCAAAAACATTCAAATAAATTTCAAATTATTCAAAAATAGTAGAAATCAAAAAAATCCAAACAAATCATAAAACATTAAAAAAAAAGGCTCCAAGGGCATCTCCAAGTTGTTTGGTCAATTCACGAAAGGCTCCAAAGGCATATTAAAGCCCTTTGGTCAACTCACAAAAAGCTCCAAAGGCATCTTAAAGCCCTTTGGTCAACTCACAAAAAGCTCCAAAGGTATCTTAAAGCCCTTTGGTCAACATCACAAAAAGCTTCAAAGGCATATTAAAGCCCTTTGGTCAACATCACAAAAATCCCCAAAGGCATTTTAAAGCCCTTTGGTCAAACACAAAAGCACAAAAACATTTCAAAATTCAAAAATGAAAAAAAAACATTCATAATAATCAAAATTCAAATACATTAGAAATCATAAAAATCTAAACAAATAAAAAAAAAATGCTTCAAGGGCATCTCCAAGCCGCTTGGTCAATTCACAAAAGGCTCCAAAGGCATCTTAAAGCCTTTTGGTCAACTCACAAAAATCTCCAAAGGCATCTTAAATCCCTTTGGTCAACTCACAAAAAGATCCAAAGGCATCTTAAAGCCCTTTGGTCAACATCACAAAAAGCTCCAAATGCATCTTAAAGCCCTTTGGTCAACATCACAAAAGCCCCAAAGGCATTTTAAAGACCTTTGGTCAAAAACAGAACACAAAAGCACAAAAATATTTCAAAATTCAAAAAGTTCAAAAAACATTCATAATAATCACAACTCAAAAACAATTGAAAGCATCAAAAATACAAAAACATTGGCATTACACATTTGCATTTGTATTCACATAGTTGCATTACACTTAGGCATGTACATCCATGGTATTTGCATTAGGATACATTTGTGTTTACAATATTACAAATGATACCACGTTTGTGCACATCATCCATAGTCCATGTGTGTAATTGTGTTTTTCAACACAACCCCCATGTTGTTGTAAGGAATATACTAGGATTTTTCGGTCACTCAGCCATACCTAGTGGTTTTATCAAACCTTGTAGAAAGTTGTCTTAGCTTTTGATAGATGAGGTTTGGTTTTGATAGCACCTGGTATATTTTATAATCCCATCACTAATCAAAACACTAAACTCCTAGTTGGAACAAGGAAAATATGAACGCTGCAAAGCGATATTAGGTATCCTAAGGTAAAAATTTTATCTTGCTCATCCCCTGTGCAACCAACTCAAAAAAGCTAAGAATTGGAAAAAGGACAAGTTCACCCCTACCCAAAGAAATCCCTTGCTTTAGTCAAAACAAGCAAAAATCTTGAACAAAGCAAAATTCAAAAGCAACATAAACATTGATTATCATCACTACATAAACCCCTTGCTCAAAAAGAAAAACAAAAGCAAAATAAATAGTGGTCTTCATCACTAAATCATGAGCAAGTATTCTAGAATAAATGTGAATAAAATAAGGGAGTACTGAACTTGAATTCTTGGAATTCTTAGTGTGAACGAGTCGTAAGGTATCCTTACACATGACAATATGTTTGTTACTCGCTTTTGTACAAACCAATATTTGCATGTGGAAGAGCTAGCCTTAGGTGTCTTGTACTGCCTAGTGGTCTAGTCCAACCAAGTCCAACTTAGGATTAGGATAAGTATTTGAGGATCCCCAATACAACAATGGGCTGAATGAATACCGCCTAGCACTGGGGTATGCTTATGTTCTATCTAATATATTCATTTGCACACACAGGGATAATGAATATCTAGATCTTCATACCAAAGCTTTATCCTAAAATGGCTTTGTATGATCAATATACAACTGTTTGATGAAGCAACTAGGGTGTTTGAGTCTCATGGAAAACCTCAAAAAACCTCTAATAGCAACAAGTCATATCATCCATCACATCATCAACTTTCTTTAAGAGTTTTTGTTCGCTAAAATAATGCATAAGATACGATAAATATTGGATAATGGTCAGAAATGATAATAAGACAGACACTAACTATTTTATGCACATCAATAGCAACCTATTAATAAATCCATACATACACATCACATCATCTCATCTCACATTTGTATGTTTAATTTATTAATTATTATTATGATAATTATTGTTTATTCATGATTTTTATACATTCTGTGGTGTCGCCCATTAGATTGTCAAACTCATATCACATCATACAATTTGTTTTAAGTGATTTAAGCATACAGATTCATTTACATTAAATCATCATCATAGTGCATTACACATATCGCATTCATCATATCATAACAACATAATATACAATTAAATCAAAAGTAAACATGCATCTCACCATAAAAATTGCATCCACATGTGCATCCATCATCATCATCTAGATCATGCCATCTAAGCCTCCACACATCATAAAGCATAGGTCATGTAAGCCATATAGCATAAGATCATAAAGTAGTCCATCTACACATATACATCATAACATCTAAAGCATCACATCACATCATATCACATAAATCATGATACTACATCCATAAACATAAAAACGTAATCATAAATGGTCACACATAATGAGTCTTAAAGTCTAGATATCATATAAACAGGTGTCCAAATAAGTACATGTAGGTACAAAAATTACCAATAAGGGTACAACTATGTAGGTCGGATGACCTTACACCCAAAAATAGGTATAAAATGTCAAATAAACCATAATCATCAGGAGTGGCCTGCACCACTAGCCTCATCTCCACCCTCACTACCCCCTCTAGGAGGCAGCATAGAACTGGCACCTCCAGTCTGCTCTATCTGGGACTAGGTCCTGTGACTCGACCAAGCTAATGACTGCCCTGAAGTGCTCCACATGCTATGCTATGAATCCCTTACTATGGGTCTCTCCTAAGGAGTAGCACCTAGGAACCTAACCTGCGACCTAAGGATAATAATATAGGCAACATCTAATATCATATTATCATCATTATCTTCTATAATCGCCTGAAGTCATCTCACCTCGGCCTCAGGATTTGCACCTATGGTTGGGGCAATCTAGCTTCGAGTAGCATCTCACTCGATAGTAACTTGGGAAAGTTATCTTCGAAGATATACAATAGTGACATCCCTCTACTAAACCTAAATATGGGATGTCTATAGCTTGGCTTCAACCTGGTGTAGTTGAGCCCAAAGAGGAGACTCATACTCCTCAAGAGCTAGATCCTCCTCCTCCTTGGGGGTAACATGCTCATCTATAGTATACTCCTCTACTACCTACTCTTGTTGCCCTACCTACCCCTAATCATCTATTCGAGCCTGCACTTGGCACCCATCAGGATCCTCAGCCTCAGTCTCATCCAAAGACCACCCTAGGTAGCTACCTCCATTCCATAATCATGCACCCCACTAGTAGATGTATGCATTTGTGACCCCAGTTTCAGCCACACCAAGATCAACTACAGGAGGGTCATCTTCCTCCAATACTACTATGACTCATGGCGGTGGAAAATTCCTCTCTACGATAATTTGGTGATATACAACTGACTTGAGAGGAACATCCCACTAGATCCCAAACTGGCTGAGCATCCTAGAGTAGTAGAACTCTCTGATGTCATCCTTGTAGCCGATCAACCATCAGTCATGGTGAGTCCTCGCTATGAAGCGAGTAGGATCCTCCCAGGTAGGGCATGTTGCATAACTTTATTATCATTAACATAAATCATTCACCAATATGCAAAAATACCAAATCATTCATCCACAATACATTATCCACAATAAAAATCCATAAATGAGAGAGAGATAGATAATACCCTTAAGGTAGGGAAACACCAATAATAATCCTTAAGGAAGGAACAACTCCACAAGATCTCCTAAGATGAGAGATGCCTCTTAAGGAGGGCAAAGTACCATAAGCCACTTCATGGGCACGATGATTACATAAGATTATTCTTCAATGATGATTACAATGACAAGTATCTCTTATTTATATATCCATATTCTTATTCTACTTTTGGGAGCTTACTACTAATATAATATTATATTATAATATAATATAATAATATAATACAATTAACCTTGGGTTATGTGTAGACCATGCCAACCCTTATACAATATAATAATATATCCCCAAATATCTATTCCTAGGTACCCTACCATGCCACCCTCCTTACAAATGTTTCGTCCTTGAAACATATGAAGAAACATGATAATATGATTTGCTAAGAAAAGTTAGCAACTAGTACCAATCTCGATCATCCATCCATCCAAGTGAAACACGTTGATGCTGGTATACCATTTTTTTACTTGAGTATCCAAACCTGCTTCATTGGCTCCACGCTTTTGCTGTTGTATTTTGATAACTTGAATGATGGGTCCAATTTTTCCTTGATGTTGATGATCCACTTTGAAAACCAGGATCCCTATGCTTTCTCTACCAAACACTACCATAGTTGGTGCCCTTATGATTCCATGTAGAACCATAATATTGTTGCCTTGAACCATACCTCAAAGATTTTTGCTGCTCATGGTGGTGTGGATGGCGATATGGTGCAACATTTACTTGATGTTCTACCTTCTTTGACTTCTCAACCTCTGGATCCATTGTTTTAAATTCTTCTACACATTATTCTTTCATGTTCGTTTGGTGTGTCCTTGTACTCTTCTATCAAAGCTTCCTTGAACTCTATTACTGTTGTTTCTATGGACTCAATTATTGCTACTTCTTCAATGGACTTTGTTGTTGCTACTACCTTCTTGGATTTTGTTTTAGGTTTTTCAATTTGTTTCTCTACAACCACTTCTTGATTTTCCTTGTATCCTTGATCCTTAAATTGAGAAATATCCTGTAATGTTATCTTCTTTTTCTTGTACCATAACTTCATAAAATTCTTTTACACATTAATGTTAACAGTACCCAAATAATCTAACCAAGGATAACTAAGAACAATATCCTCATCATCCATCTCAATAGCATAGAAATCTGAATGTAAAACATATTTATCTATGGTGATATTCAAATCTTCAAAAATCTGAACATGCTCACCCTCTAGTTGTATGTCCTTAATTTTTGTTGATTGAAATTACAACTTATTAGCCAAAGCAATATTAATAAAATTATATCTACTACTAGGATCAATGGAAATAATAACATGTTCCTTCTAAATGCTTCCATGAACCTACAAAATAGAACTTTTAGCTAAATTTAAACCTTTTTTATTCTACTCTTGCTTTTGTAAATCCAATGATGTGCCTTCTATATTCCTCTCATTATCTTCCCTAAAATTTTCCTCTTTCTCCTTGAGTAATTTTATTTCTTTTCATAGTCTTCATTCTGTTTCCTGAAAACTTCCCAATCTCCTTTTATTTCATTCCGCTCATTTTGAATTCCCTGTAGTTTCTTTTCAAGGTATTTTATGACATCCATTAGTCTATCTATATAATATGGATCCCATCTACCCAAGAATTCATGCTCTATTTCATCCCAAGTGTAATCATTATTCCTTTCTTTACAAAAATTTTTCAACCAAGACCAAGCTTCTCCTTCAAGACTCAATTGAAGGCTGATTTTCCATTGATAATTATTACAATGTAGAGATCTAAACTTTTTCCACCATTCTCTAGCATCAATATCATCTTCTCCAAAAAAAATTTGGAGTGCCATTGTTCATGCCCTAATGCAAACTAGGGTTTTATGGAAATAAATAACTTCCCACTGATTTGAAGCTAAAAATCCACATAGACAACTAGATCTATAATTTTTCTTCCAAAAAAAATAAAGTGCAATTATTTTTCTTACCCGAACTAAACAAATTTTGTCTTTTGAAAAATTTACGACTTGAAAATTCATCACTACCCTCATTCCAGATGACTGACTTCAGAAGTTTTATCTCCATCTATACTACTTGGATTCCTTCATATGACCACTTATTTTAAATCACTTCAAATTCTACACAAACTGATCCAAGAATCGCCTAAATCGAATAAAATCTCACAGAGATATGGCTTCTGAAAGATGAGATATTTTTTAAGAAAAAATCTGTGAAATTCATCATATCCTTGTTCTAGATGGCTGACTTCAGAAGGTCATATCTCCCTCAATACTACTCATATTCCTTTATATGACCATGCATTTTAAATCTCTTTAAATTCTTCAAAAACTAATCCAAGAATCACCTGAATCGGATAAAATCTCGTAGAGATATGGCTTCTAAAATATGAGACATTTTTTAAGAAAAAATCTATGAAATTTGTCACTATCCTTGTTTCGGGTGACTAACTTCAAAAGGTTGTATCTCCATCAATACTAATTAGATTCCTTCATATGACCACTCATTTTAAATCTCTTAAAAGCTTACACAATCTGATCCAAGAATCACTTGAATCGGATAAAATTGTGTAGAGATATGGCTCCTAAAAAATGAGATGTTTTTCCAAAAAAAATTACCCTAATTTTGCAATTTCACAAAAATCCCCACTTTACCAAAATCATTGCTCTGATAGAACTTGTTGCATAACTTTATTATCATTAACATAAATCATTCACCAATATGCATAAATACCAAATCATTCATCCATAATACATTATCCACAATAAAAATCCACAAATGAGAGAGAGACAGATCATACCCTTAAGGTAGGGAAACACCAATAATAATCCTTAAGGAAGGAACAACTCCACAAGATATCCCAAGATGAGATATACCTCTTAAAGAGGGAAAAGTCCCATCAGCCACTTCATGGGAACAATGATCACATAATATTATTATTCAATGATGATTACAATGACAAATATCTCTTCTTTATATATTCATATTCTTATTCTACTTTGGGGAGCCTACTACTAATGTAATATTATAATATAATATAATATTATAATACAATTAACCTTGGGTTATGTGTGTACCATGCCAACCCTTATACAATATACTAATATATTCCCAAATATCTATTCCTAAGGACCCTACCAGGGCACTCAAAGTAAGGTCTCCAAATGATATCACCAGCCTCCAAACCTGTCAAAGACACCCTATAGTGGGAAAGCTCCCCTGCAAAAGGGTGACTCTTACACTCCTCGAGCACTCTGGGAGACCTAGATCTATAACACTGCACATCCTCATCTAACACAATGATCTCCACTAGTATACCTATTGGGCGGTCAATCCAGATATGCTCCCATCCCCAGACCTGAAGGAGCAAGTTGTAGGAAATATCGGCCCGTCTGCAGCACTGAATCTTGTATAGCTCATCATAGCACTACACCAATAGTGAACTCCCCAGGCATAGATAATGGGCTCCTCACTATCTATCAGATCCTGCACCATTGCTAGGAGGTTCCATGGTAACCTCAATCTAGAGCAATCAAGTATGAGGGTGTTGTTGATGACCATCAGTAACATGGTGTGCAACTAGGATCCTCCTGGTACTAGTGGGTAATAGAAATCCCCCTAGAATGATTATCCTTGAAGGTAGCGGTGGCATGCTCCCCAAATACCCTCACAAAAATTGCCTCTCAGGCATTAGTGGGGGAAGAAACAATGGGCACTTCGTCAAAAGGGATCCTAAAAATCTTGTAGACGTTCTTCGACGTAATGGTCATCTTGCCTATAGGAAGATGGAAAGTTTTGGTCCTGGAATCCCACCTATGGGTCAGGGCAGTAAAGTAGGCCTGATACGACATGATCATAGGTATGCCAATGATATACTGGAGCCCATGAGCCTTAATCCAAGCCCACTCTATGTCTTCCATCTCATACAAAAGGTCACAAAGCAGGTTCGGGTCTCGAGCCCAAGCAGACAAGATCTAAGAGTGCAAAATAAAGCCTAAATCAAATGCACTAACAACTAATAAATGCAACCAAAATTCCAAATGGTGAAAATACAATCAAGCTACTCTAAGGCTACATGAGAAACAAATAAATACACTTAATCATGCAAAAAATTTTAGAAAAACACTTCAAAATTTCAAAAAAATCAATTTGTTGGCTCAAAATTAAAAAAATTAATAAAATGCCTAAAGTTCCTTGGTCGCTTGCACCATGAGCGGCCACAAATAGACCGCTAAAGTGGACAATGACCAACATCCAATAGTTAAAATTTTGATTGTTGGATTTCAAATTAGTCGCTGATAGTGACATCGACCAGCTATTGGCCATGCTAGCCGCTCTAAGAGGCATCGACCAATAAGTGGTACATCAACGACATGCCCCGATGGCCAAAAACCAAAAAAAAATGCAAAAAAAACTAAATCTAAAGGAAACCCATGTACCTAAAACTAGAATTAAGCCTATCTACTAGTTTAGTTCATTGCCAATGGGGTTAATGAGGTTTCTTTACCAAATTACTTAGTGAGGTTAATTTTACCACATTAATAAAAGAAATCTAGGGTTTAGATAGGTGCCCATGATGCTCTGGATCCTTCGCTCATCGAAGCCTCACCCTACTTAGACATGGTGTCGAATCGACAATGTCCTAGTCCACCAAACAATTACTATCAACTCAGAGCTCCAAAAGCAGAATGGACAACTAGAATAATGAAGGGTCAAAAACCCTAATTTGCTTTTGAGTACTCTAATCGAGTTTTGGTCATTCCTAGCATCAACAACCCAAACTTTATGGCTGCTAAACCTGACAGCGGCCACGAAGCCCTATTTGGGGGTCGTTGGAACTGATAGCGGTCAAAATTCAAGGAGGAATTTCTATAATTTCTCACCACATAGCACATCAAAATAGGACATAAAGCACACATTTCATATCAAAATCCACCAATATAAGCAAAATACCAAAAAAAATTACATATATCAAAACCCAAAAACATCATAAAATCCATATAACAAAAAAAATTAAACAAACAACAAAAATCCCAATTGAGCATCATAATCAGTGATTTTTTCTATGCACTTTGTGATTGCAGTGACTAGCGCTCCATGCAATGTGACAAGATGAGTGAAGCACCATAAGGCCACTTGGGTCAAAACAGTTATTGTAGAATTGAGATGCATCATTTCAAACCTGAAGAAGGCTATAATAGCCAGACCACCCTACGGGAGCAAAGATTCATCTCATTTTCTACTATAGCAAATAGTGATTCAACACAAGCCCAATTAGAATTGCTATCATCTTGAATTCCTAAGAAGGCCATTGTGGCCAGATCACCCCATGGGATATATATGTACAATTACCAAATAAGGTTGAAATCACACCTGGATGGAAACTACTTTAAAACATAAATGCAAACCTCTAAATAGGGAGCCAAATAATTCATTTTGGTCAAGTGACTCATCGCTTTATTAATTGTCCTTTCCTCATCGACTCGTCGCTTGAGGGGGTAGTCAAAATTTTTCAATAATCATAATCAAAGCCAACAAAAGATCATATCGATCATGTCAAAGTTACGTTAATCCTATGAATCATTGCCAACAACTATCATAATCTTACCCTTTGCTGGGACAAAAATAAAATATAATATTTCAATTTGTGGATCTCCTTCTTTCATACCTATAGTAGTACCAAAGCTACCCAATCGCTTGATAATGAGTGCAAAATCCCACACATTTAAGCCTTCCATTTCGTTGGAAGCAATTATTCTAGGATTCACGTTCTCCTGCATGACTAGGGCATCCTATGTTGATCAGATTAATGATCATCATCCAACCTACAATATGGCCCTAGATGATCTACTTTTTTGCTTCACATTGTGTTTAGCTCACAATGCATCCCAAAATGGGGAATCTGTAGACACCTAAAATGTGTCATTTTTAGGATACTACCCATGTGGGCACATTCACAGACCATATGAACCCTCTTGGATCTCTATAAGAGCAATCAATGGTCCTAACCACTAAATCAGGGTAGTTCTAGCCTATCCAGGCTTTACCGCTCTCAAGAAGAGTGGCCAAGACACCTGGCCACTGAAAACTACAGCGGCCACATCTGATCGCTAAACCTAATAGTGGACAACATCACACATAGTCTAGCCATAAACACAATCCCATATCACACAGTCCTACTGCACCTTTGCATGGTTAACAAGAGGATTTTGACAAGGAACTCCTTGAGTTCCTCCTAACTGTCCCTTCCATGCTAATTTGTGACTAACGCTTCCCACCTAGAATAGCTAGTCACATGCAATTTAGATTAAAGCTTCTCTAGGAAGCCAAATTCTAGATATGAGGGAGGAAAGTCTACATATGGACTCTCCCACAAAGAGCCAAAGGATCCAAGAGAGTTCAAATTATGTGTAGCGGAGCCTTGTCAGAATGGAGAGCCAAGCTACGTCCCTTTGAGGAGCATTGGAGCATCGTCTGGTTGAGCCATGTCCACATATTAGTATTCATACCCAACATTATTAACCACTAATCAGTGTAGGAGACACACCTAGAGACCCTTGAACATCAATTCAAGCAAGGGATCAACTGCCACAACCCATAAGACTTGAGGTAACCTTTAAGTCAGAGGTCGTTGTCTTTGACAATGACCCATAGTCATAGCCAGGTTTTAAAATGGTCTATTCCTTTGTTCTAAGTAATAGATCTTTATTTATCATTATTTCATTTACATGGCTTTAGCATAGATCTGAATCCTTCATTGCATTTAGATTAATATTTCTTATTTTCATTGCATATTTCTTAGATCTGGTATATTTCAATACACATTATGCTTATTTATCTAGACTATTATATTTTCTAATAAGAGCCTCTTCAGGAGAGGTATCTCATGCTACTCACTATGCTTTGTTATTTCCATGAATGTAGGTACAGGTCTACATGATCGTATCAAAGCATCGAGAGCACAAGTATCCCTCCAGGACTAGATCTGGAGAATGAGGTATCTATAAGCCCTTAGATAGTTTTATGTGCGAGATCGGGAAGCCTGTGAAAGCGCACCATCCCCTTGTAGAGAAATACTTCCAACCGCTAATCTATTGTGTAATATTTGTATCAAAGTGATGGGTATCCCTCAGAGGGACGAACTTGTAACCAAATCCTAGAAATATTAATAAAAAGCTCCTTTATTTTTTTCTTTACTTTTGGGTTACATGTGTGCTTTCATTCCTTTCATTTTGGTGCAAATAATAATGAATAAATCAAATCGCAAGTAGGGTAGTTAGGGTGTGTGCTTCTCGAGGTTGCACAGAGAGTTTCCACATTATCTCCACACATTTGACATCTAAAAGGGCCATGAAAACCATGGTTCATAATTTTCTCACTAGTAAGCACCCTAGGATGCAATAAAATCCAAGTAAAGAACATCACCTTAGGCCATAGCTTTTTAGCCCACAACTAAGAAAATATATCAGATGATTGGTTGGGATTATTATGGCATACGGCCAAATAACCTTAAGCAACTGAATACTCACCCTTAATAGTGTTGTTCCATCCAAAACAATCTTTTTTCATGGGACCAAGAGAGAGATCTCATATGAAGGATGCCTTGGATATCTTGTATTTTCCTTTCTGGGATTTGAATAGGCCAGTCCTCAATAGGGATCCAATATCTACCAACCTTTGAATTACCAGTATGGTACTAATAGTAATTAGCCACCTTTATCCAGTTAGCTCGGTGAAGCTCCTCCATCAAAGGCCTCCAATCGGGAAACTTATTTATCAAAGGCTTGTGACCATCCCACGAATCAATCCAAAAATTTGCTTGTTGACCATTATGAATGATCCAAAATAATTTTTTCTTTATCAAATCCTCACCAGTCTTAAGAACTGCTAAAATGAGAGAACCTTTGGTAGGCAATTGATAGCAAACAAGGTCTTCAAAATTTTTGTTCTCAGTGTATTTAGCACGAAGATTATTGGCCCAAAGAGCATTGGGGTTATGCAAAATCCTCCAATATAATTTATCATCTAAAGCTTTGTTGTTATTAATAGAAGACCGAAATCCTAACCCCCTTCATTCTTAGGAAGACATAAAGTGTCCCATTTCACCAAGGCCCATTTTCTTTTCTCCTTAGTACCACTCCAGAGGAACCTATGACTAATTTGATCCAGTTCTTGAAGAACAACCTTTGGGATATTCAACATGGTAGAAACATAAATAAGAATAGCTTGAAGAATAGATTTTACCAAGGTGATTCTACCCCAAGAAGAAAGCTACCTATTGGTTCACTTTCCAATTTTCTTCTTGACTTTGTCCAACCAATTCCAATATTTTTTTTTTGCCTTTGAATATTAATGGGAATACCTAAATAAGTGATTTTAAAGTAGGTCTTCTTATATCTTAATTTATCCAGGACCATGGATTCCTATATGGCAGAGAAGTGAAAGAAAATGACTTTAGATTTATCTTCATTGATCAATTGCTTGGTAGCCTTAGAAAATAGCTAATGATTTGCTTAATATTAGAAGCTTCCTTAACTATAGATTTACCTAAAAGAGTAGAGTCATCAAAAAATTGAAGATGAGAGATAGGTCTAGCTCCATGAGCAATGGTAACTCCCTCAAGGGTTTTGTTTACTCTCTTTTTAGTTATAGTCCTACCCAAGAATTCAACAAGAATGATGAATAAATAAGGGGATAGGGGGTCACCTTGCCTAATACCTTTGGAAGCTAGGAACAACTGAGAAGGTTTGCCATTGATAAGAACTAAGTACGAAACTGAAGAGATACATTCCATAATTCAATCCATTAAATCCTTAGAGAAACCAAATTGCCTCAAAACTTTGATAAGCAAGTGCCAATCCACTCTGTCATAAGCTTTGGATAAGTCTAACTGAATGAACATGGAAGGAAATTTTTGCATATCCATGGAATGGATGGCTTTCTGAGCAACAACTATATCATCTACTATTTGACGTCCTTCCACATAACCCCCTTGTTTAGGGAAAATAATCTTATGCAAAATAGACTTCAACCTTTCTGCCATGATCGTAGTAATGATTTTGAGAAGAAAATTACATAAATAAATAGGTCTAAATGCTGAGATATGATCAACCTCTTAAGATTTTGGGACAAGAGTTATATAAGTTTTATTGATAACATTCAAAATTTCTTTGGATTTTCTGGCTTCTTCCACCATCTCCAATAAATCAGCATGAAGTATATCCTAGAACTCTTGGTAGAAATCAATGGGAAAACCATCAGGACCTGGGGTTTTCCCTTTTTGCATTTTAAAAACTACTTGTTGAAGCTCATTGATAGTAACATGGGTAGTTAAAATAGAGTTCTCCTCAGAAGTGATAAGGTAAGGGATTGCTTGAAGAACATTTTGTTGATAAGTTGATTCAATAAGAGTAGCAACAAAAATATTGGAAAAGTAATCAACAACAATAGAGTTCATGTCATCCCAAGTGTAGACAACATCTCCAGAATCTGATTTTAGTGAATAAATAAATTTGTGAGATCTTTGAGCTAGAAAATATTTGTGGAAGAAATTTGTGTTTAGATCTCCTTCTTTGAGCCATTGAATTCTAGATTTTTGCTTCCATAAGAGTTCTCTTTTTTTCCATTCCTCTAATTGAGTTGTGAGTCTAATTTCATCTGCACTTCTACTCTTTGTGAGGCCATATAAATGGATTTTCTTATTCAAATTTTCAAGTTGAGCAATAACTTCATGTTTTTTTATGAACATCCCCAAACTCCTTCCAGTTCCAAGTCTTGATTTTGGATTTAATGTATTGCAGTCTTTTGGTAAAATATAACATCTTAGTCCCATACCTAGTCTTACCTTCCTTCCACCATTGTTGCACATGAGGTCTAAAAGGACTATCTCTGAGCCACATTAATTGAAATAAAAAATGAGAGAAACTCATAGTGATTTTTCATATTTCCACCAAGACTGGCTAGTGATACAAACTAGCATTATTAAGAGTCTTCTCTTTAGGAATGTGACCATGTATTAAGAATTTTTTAGAGAGCAATAACCTATCCAATCTCTCCATTATACAAGCTAAGCCTTGCCTTATATTAGACCAAGTCATAAGGCCATTATCTGGTTGGATGTCCACAAGATGAAGGTTTGCAATATATTCACTCATGAGGTCAGTGCTTCTATCCAAATTTCTATTTCCCCTATTTTCTCATCCAAAGAGAGGATAGTATTGAAATATCCTCCGATCAAGATCCAAGCTTTAGGAAAATGAGATAAAATATAATTTATATCCTTCCACTATCTTCTTTTTTCATTCAAAGCAGTCGAAGCATAAACAGTAATGCAGAGCATAATTTGGTTGGAATGTCTACTTTGAATAGCTATAGCCAAAAGACCCCAATTGCAAACCATATGGTGAATATCTACCTCTTTTTGGTCCCAAAGATAAAATATGCCACCAAAAGTCCCCTGGGAACTGAGGGAAACCACTTTTCCAATTGGCCAAATTTTACTAGCAATTGAGTCGATATCTTGTATTGATATCTTTGTTTATTGAAGGAAAACAAGATGTGGATGATTTATCTAAATCATTCTTCTAATTTCATTTTGTTTTTAATGGACAATGATAGTCATCAAACAAGTGCATGGATTATTTCTAGTTTTATAGTACTAAAATGGTCATGGTATCATATTATCCATCATCACGACTAATGAGACCAAGTTTGGAAAATCAAATAATATGTAACTTGTGGAAATAAATTGCACACTATCCCATCATAATTCTATACTTACCTCATATAACTATTATAAATTTAGTCTTAGCTATAGCTTATTAATAAAAAGGAATGGATTTTTGATGGATTATAATAGAAATGATTTGCATTGATCTCCAAGATAATGATAATTTATATTTATTTTTTCATGTTAGAAAAGTTATTTATAGTCGACTGGATAAAAAACAATTAAAAGAATAAAATCAACATATTTTTTAATCAAATGGGTAGACCAATCTATCATGGTAGATAAACAAGTCATAAGTTGGACATGCAAGTCATGTTTTATCATTCTAATCTAGGAAACTATGAGAGTAAAAACAAAGATTTTTTTTGTTATCTCTTTTGGTATAGTTTTGGTTTCCCTTTGAGTAGAGTGTGATATTAAATTATAAATCATTGTGCTCAAATTTGTAAGGACATGAAAAGAATCAAGTTTTTTTCTCTCATTGTGTTAATCACCATGAAAAGAGTTGTTCATCAGGTTATAATAAGTTAAAAAAGTTGTAAGCTTACTGTAGTGGTAAGGGCTTTGGCCTCTATTTAAGAGGTCCAAGGTTCAAACCCCACTCAGTATGAGGGGATTGGTACTCCTCATAAAAAAATGTGTAAACTCATTGAAAAATATATGTGGATAGCCAAAATCAAAATGGAAAGAGTTTCTCTCCATTTTAATTGTTGTAAATAATTTGATCATGTTTGTATGATTTCACTTGAGCATATACAAGGAGAACCAATTTAGAATGGAGATAGCAAGGAGAATTATTATATGTACATAGTATTTTTAAGGATCAACTAAGTATAAAAAATTGATATAGGAGCATCCAGATTCATGAGCAATCTTTCATCGCTAAAGAAAAAGAGAATTTCATAGCTAAAAAAGATTTTTTTATTTCATCTGGATTTCAATTTTAACCAAAACTAATTTTATAATATTTTATTTGGATTACAATGCATATCCAAAAAAAATAATGTTCTATTCAGATTTTTTTGTTGCTTAATAATAAGGGGTTGTACTCATGTCCACCACCCTTGAAAAAATGTATCTCTCTTCTTTAGAGCTTGAGAGTTTACAAATAGATACACTTCTCATCTCAATTGAGATGCTATAGCTAGAAACCTACATCATTTTACATAAAATTTCTGAATTCTTGATTTTTATTTTCTAGATCTTTTCAAATCTCTGTATGAATACAATTACTCCAGAATTTAGCATCTTTCTTGACATTTTCCTATAGCAGCCTTCACAATTCCAAAACTTCACCTCTACCATCTATTCCTTGCATCTTTCTTTTTTGGTTAAATTCTTTGCATCTTAGTAGAGTAATATTTCTAAAACGTCACACTATCATAGTCCACTTTACCAAATCTGGATTGCTAGTTTCCTTCCTAAAACACAAGTGCAACCACACAAATTATAATAAATAGTCTAAATGAAAACACATTATTGTTACAAAATAAAACATATATTACCAATGGAAAACATTAAAGTAAATATTAATCTTTAATTGATTTAGGTAATCAAAAAAAAATTTCAGCTTCAACTAAAATTTCTACTTCCTCTAACCATGGAAAGGAGAAATTAACTTCACAATCCTCAATTAAAACCCCTCTATTGGTTGTATTATCTGCACATTTCCCTTAATATATGTGCAAACCTAATTTCTTCAAACTCTTTAGCAAGATCTTGAATTTCCACAATTATCTCTTGTATGTTCCATGGAGCCTTTACTTTCCTCAAACTTGCATTTATTACTATGAGAGAATCACCTTGCATCCATACTATATTCCATTTAATTTGTCTACATAATTTTAACCCTTCTAAAGCTTCCCAAGCTTCAACTTCATTATTTGTCTTAAATCCACTATTGAAAGCATAATGAGACAAAATATCTCCTCTATTATTTCTAATTATTCCTCCTCCTGCTGTCCCTAGATTTCCTTTAGATGTTCCATCAAAATTCAATTTAACCCACTCCACATCTAGTGGTTTCCACTTTATATTATTTACCTTATTTTTGCTTCTCTTATACCCAACATCATTATTCCATTCAATGACTTGACTCCATATATCAATACTCTCTGCTTTCAAATTAGGGATTGGGTAGGTTGATAGGGTTGGTTTAGACTCCTCTATGGCTAAACATATCTTCCTTTTCATTACCTCTAAAATACTTTCCTTTACTTTAAATATTATTATATTCCTTTCTACCCATACAATCCAAAGTATTATATTTTTTTATATATCTGATATTGTCTAAAAAGCCTCACTTTTGTAAGTGCTATACCATTGCGTTAATCAATCTTCAATTCTACTATTCATCACCATGCATTTACCAAAAATATTAAGAATCCATTGCCATAGATTCTAGACTATTGAGCAATGTCCCAAGAGATGGTCTATACTCTTCTTCTCCTTATTATAGAAAACACATTGAGAGGGACCATGAAAACTCCTTTTCATAAGGTTATCCCAGGATAAAATTCTTCTATGACCTACTAGTCAAACAAACATTTTAACTTTAGGAATTCTTGGGCTATCCCAAATATCTTTTAATATTCTAGTGATATTATTATTATGTTGGTTTTGAAAATTATATCCACTTCTTGTTGTGTATTCTCCTAAGCTATCAACTCCCAAATGAATTTATCCTTGGCACCCCTCAGAATAACCATAGTTCTTATCTTTCTACTAAATTGACTCCTAGCATAAATGTATTGTATACTTGTAAAAAATCTTCTTTCCATTTGTATCTTCCTTCTCGATCCTTGTAAAAAATATTTGAAACCCTATCACCGTATTTGTCTTGAAGTAATCTCATCCAAGGTTTCAAAACTGGATCTAAATTGAGTGGTTTTTTATCACACCAAGTATCCATCCAAATAGAAAAAATTTCTCCAGTTCCCACCACCCATATTAAAAATTTAATCATAAGATCAATAGATTTTTTTAAACCATTCCAAAGAGCAAAACCATTTGGAAGAGAGAATGCAGTAAATATTAGACTTGGGTCATTGGGATCAACATACTTACTTAGAAGAATTTTTGCTCATTGTCTTTGACTCTCTTTGTACAATCTCCAGATAAATTTTCCCCTAAGAGCTAAGTTTGCATCTGTAAGAGTTCTTAAACCAAGACCTCCCATAGTTTTTTCATCACACAACTTGCTCCATTTCACCAAAGGAAATTTCCTTTTATCATGTAAACCTGACCATAAAAAAGATTGCATAATAAAGATTAAACTTTTTTCAACTGATTTTGGCATAGAATACAATGACATATAATATGTTGGAATGGCTTGTAAAACTGACTTAATTAACTTCACTCTTCCTGCTAAAGATAACCATCTACCTTTCTAAGCTGGAAGTTTATTTTGAACTTTAGTAATAACCGGATTCCATAAATCTATCCTCATTATCCCCTCAAATAAAAGGATCCCTACATAAGTTTTTGGTAAATTTACCTCCTCCATTTGAAGCAACCTATAAATTATTGCTTTGATATTAGAAAGAATGTTAAGGAAGTACATTTTTGGATTTAGTCCTATTAATTTTTTACCCTGAAGCTCTTTTTTACTCTTTTAAAAAGTTATTCAAAGCTCTGGCCTCATTTATCCTTGCCCTTCCAAAAAGGGTTGTATCATCTACAAATTGTTGATGGATGATGTTATCAATGTTATTACTAACCTTAAGTCCACTTATAAGCCCATATTTGTAAGCCTTCTTTAAGTTCCTACTCAAAATTTCTGCCATAATAATGAACAAATAAGGAGATAGAGGATCTCCTTGTCTAAGGCCTCTCTTGGATTTAAAATATTTTATCACTAACCCATTGACCAACACTTAATAAGAAACTGTAGAGACACAAGCTTTAATACATCTAACACATTTCTTCCCAAAACTAAAATTATCTAAAACTGTTAAAAAAAATCCCATTTGATCCTATCATAGGATTTACTCATATCAATTTTTAATATCATGAGCTACTATGATCTCATCCAGAATTTATCTCCCTTTCATAAATCCTCCTTGCTCTTCTGAAATAATTTTGTCTAACAATGGCATTAATATATTTACCATCACTTTGGAAATAATCTTATAAGCCATATTACATAGGCTTATGGGTATAAAAGAATCAAACAATTAAACATCCTTGTTTTTTGAAATTAGGGTAAGATAAGTTGCATTTATTTTATAATGAATGTATTATTTTATCCTATACTGTTCCACTACCACGAATAAAGAATCCTTCACTATATCCTAATTATGTTGGTAAAAAGCTATAGAGATCCCATCTGGACCTAGGGATTTATCCTTATTAAAAGATAAAATATCTAAATGAACTTCTTCTAGAGTAATAGGCTCCATCAGTTTCCTATTGTCTTCATTTATTATAACTGAAGGAACATCTTGAAGAAGTTTATTATTAAGAACTTTGATCTCCTTTGAACCTAGAATATTCTGATAAAATGACTTTTCTTCTTTTCTAATTTCACTTAGATATTCAATCCAAACACTTTATAAAGATTTAATTTTACTAAATCTAGAAGATGATCTCTGTACTATAGCCATCCTATGAAAAAAGTTTGTATTTTTACTCCTTTTAACCAAGTTTGTATTGATTTTAATCTTCAAAATTTATCTTCCTTACTCAAAATATTATGATATTCACTAAGCAACTTCATTTCCTCTAAGCTTGTATTATTTTCATCACCTTTTTGGAAATTTGAAAATCTATGTTTTAGTTCTTCTTATCAAAAATATTTCCAAATGTATTCTTGTTCCATTCTTTTAATCTAGATGTCATAGCTTTAATTTTGTTTGGAAGAGCAGACAACCTATCATTACCTAAATAATTCCATGTTTGAGCTATCATATCAACAAATTGAGGATGGTCTTCCCACATCTACTCATATTTAAAATATGATATATTTTTTAATTCACTTACCACCATTTTAACTCTTATTGGCCAGTGATTTGAACCAATCTTTGATAAGGTATTAATTTTAGCACAATTCCTTCATCTAACCAATGATCTAAGAGAATGCATCTATCTAATTTTTTTGCTATTATGTTCTGGCCTCTCCTGTTATTGGTCCAAGTATAGTTGTCTTCTTCAAACTCAACTTCCCATAGATTGTTGTTTTGAATAAAAGTTGAGAAATCTTTCATACTTTGGGTCAATTTCCTAATTACACCATATTTTTCATTCATATTGGTTATGGCATTAAAATATCCAATGATCATGAATTGGGTTTCTTGGTCTTTACTTCTCATAAAGGCTTCAATCTCACTCAAAACTTCTAATTTACCTGATTGAGTTGTAGGTCCATAGACATTGATAAGGATGAAGTGGATATCTGCAAAGTAGCAAGTGACTAAAGAGGCTATCCAATGCCTAGTTTTATGAATGGTTACACAATAGGTTCTAGAAGGATTACAACAAGTTAGAATTCCCCAGACTGCTCATTCATAATACATAGCATCCCATTCACATATTTTCCAAACTGCTTTCATAGTTTCTAAAACTTCTTATTTTGTCATTTTATTTTCCTGGATGCATAGAATATCAGGTTTATTACTTAAACATAGATCCCTAATACACCTATGCTTTGAGGGGGAATTAGTACCCATTATATTCCATGAGATTATAATCACATCTCATTAGGGTCTTTTGGCCCCTCTTGCGTATTTCCAATATCATTTTGTTGTTTGGTAAAAAGAAGTTCAACCAACTTAGTTTGTGCCTTTCTTTATGTTAGCTCTTGCTTCCCTAGATCTTGCTTGATAATTTGAGGGTTTTCCTCTTTTTTCCTTGCCTATATTAGGAGTAGGTCTTATTATTATATTCCTCAATATTCTTTCACAATTTTATTTTTCAACATATTTATCCTCTCCTAGCTCTATTATAGAAGCTTTTGACTTATCCTACTCATTTTCTAGTATTTTCTTATTAATGGCAGAGGTATTAACTTCTAAAACTATATTTTATTTACCAATTATTTTCTCTTGAATGGTGCATGGTACTTCAAGAGAGTCTTTAATATCTAATGAGACACATTCCTTAGGTTCATCAAGAATGATCTTCCTTAAATTAGGATCATTTTGAATAGACGGTTCCTTGCTAATATGTTGAAATTGTTGTATTGTGTCCTCTAAGTTTTGATCTACTTTTTCTTCATAGGCTAAAGCCTCAAAAGAATTGGAATTTCTTCTAGTATCCTTTCTTATTGGTCTCCACTATTCATTTTCTTTTATTTTTCTAGATCTATTTTTTGAAAGTTGAAAAGCATCTTTATCCATAACCATTTGTAAATTCTCTTACAATTTTCTACAAATGATTTTGGTGGGCTCTTATTAGGGCATGATCTCTCAATATGTCCCACATCATGACATATTCTACATCTAAAATATATGTTTTTATAATCTATAGTTTGGTTCCACATATTATCCCCATACTTAAGAATGATTTATTCTGGTAAAGCTTTACTTATATCAATCATGACCAATATTCAAGCATAAATAGCCAAAAATCCATCTTTTGTTGTATCTAAAATCTCAAGGAATTCTCCTAGAGTGTTTCCTATTGCCTTGAAGGTATCTATTTCCTAAATTTAAATGGTTAACCCAAACATCCTAACCTAGACTGGTACTACGGATAGATTTACATTTTTAGGTGAAAAGCCTTCATACCTACATGAAAAGAAGAGCCTTGCTCTTCCCATAAACCAAGGACCCTTTTTTAGGATTCTTTATCTTTCTTACCTAGAACAAAAAATGGCTAGGAAGAAACCTTTGGGAAGAAATGATAGAATCACTCCTTGAGACTTCCAACTCCTATCAATCCATTTTCTCAAGGCTAAAGCCTTTGGTCAATACCCATTAAATTTACCAAAAACTACCCTATCTTGGAGTAATGAGGATCTCTCTGAGGTGCGCTCACTAACCTCTACCACTAGGAATTATTATAAGAATTTAACTATAAATCGATCCATGGAAAGAAAACTAAAACTCAAAATCTAATAAAATTTATTTGAAAGTCCTATAGCAAATATAATATTTGATAAAAACTTTATAAATTTTCATGCACAATTTCTAAGATAAAGAAAAGAAAAAATAACTTAGATAAAAAATTCTTTGTCGAGATAGAATGTCTTACCTCTTTGAAGTCTTATATCTTCATTGCTCTTCCCATCATTCGAACCCTAGTTGGAAAATATTTTCAATTTTATTTTTCATGACTTGAAAAATCATCACTGCCCTTGTTCCAAATGGTTGACTTTATAGGGTTGTATCTCCCTCAATATTGCTCAAATTTTTGCATATGACCACTCATTTTAAAGCTATTAAAATTCTTCACAATTTGGTCCAAGAATTAGCTGAATTGGATAACTCTTCATGAATATATGGATCCTAAAAGATGATACATTTTTTAGGAAAAAACCCTAATCCTTCATACTTTGCAATTTTTTTTATAAATTGAAAAATCATCACTGCCCTTGTTCTGATTGGTTGAATTTATAGAGTTGTATCTACCTCAATATTGGTTGGATTTTTGCATATGACCACTCAATTTAAATCTATTCATTTTGCACAAGTTGGTCCAAGAATCAGCTCAATCGGATAACTCTTCATGAAGATATGGCTCCTGAAAGATATGAGATGTTCTATTCGGATATGATATTATAATATTTTATCCATATTGCAATTCATATTGGAAATAAATAATATTTTATCCATATTTTATTCAAATTGTAATTCATGCGAAAAAAATAATATTTTATCTAGTTATGATTTTATAATATTTTTATCAAGTCTATATAAAGATGACCTTATAACCATTTGAGACCTCTTCAAGCAAATTGAACAAATATTTACAGATGTGTTGGTTGCACCATCTCCCAATTCTGTTTTTTTGCAATTAATTTGTTATTGTTCATTTTCTAGTTTGTTAATTTGTGAGATATTCAAGTTGTAAGGAGAATTTGTCTTTCATTAAACCCCATCATCTAAAAAACATCAAAATCCTACAAAAAAAGATAAAAATTCTTAGTAAAAGTATTCATCAAACAATTGCTTTCATGTTTGCTTAGTAAAATTTAGTGATTAATGTCTCATGGGGACAATGCAATGGTTTGAGTTTTGGATCTTCTTTGGGAGGTCCAAGGTTCAAATCAATGCATGTGTGTTTGTGTTTGCTTGTGTTATAAATTCCCTATTGATAAGCTCAACTCTTCCCCTTATGAGAGGTCATGGTGGTATGGGGATGCCTAACCCTGAGCATCGGTCATAGGGGTTTCTCACACTAACCAAATCTAAAAACAATAGTGATCAATAATGGTTATTTTCCCTTTCTCTAGAGAAATATGGACCAAGATTCATGAAGGTCTTCTTGGTTGGAGTGAATCCCCCATGCTCTCTTCAATACCTAAGTTCATTTCTCCTAGAAATCCCTTCTTGCCTGTAGAAATTAAAAATGATAAATCCATGCTCCAAACTTGGAAAATCATCCCCAAATATTTTCTCTAGGGAATATGGAATAGTAGGAACAAGAAAATTTTCAAAGAAGAAGCTCCCAATATAGATAGAACCATGGTCAAAATCCAATGTCTAGTTAGGGATACTATCAAATCCTATCCTTGTAATATATAAAAAAAACCTCAAAATGGCTTCCTCAATAAAATATAAGCATAAAATACCTTCTTAAGTTTGACAAGGCCTCCAAAGGTAACCTTAACATTTTTAGTGCAGGGGGAATAATCCTCAAAAAAATGGAAAGGAAGTATAGTTATATTTTCAATTTACTGGTTATAATACTAACAATTTTGCAAAATTTCATGGCCTCAAGATAGGAATGGAGCTAGCAGTAGAAAAAGAAATCAAACAATTTACATTATGAGGGCCTCTAAATTGGTTCTTAAAAACTTGAACAATAAATCTAAGTCAAAATTTATTTGGCTTTAAAGAGTGTATCAAGAAGCAAAGGAAATTAGCCTTAATTATGACCATATCTAATTTGAACACATCCCTTAGAATCTAAATAAAAGAGCAAATTAGCTAACTAATAAAGGAACTTGGTTAGGGGGAGGAGTATTGAAGATATATCAATCAAGAAATCTATATAATAGGGACCAATAAAAAGTAAAAAATATAGTGATAGGTGAAAATATAGCATAAAAAAGATGTCCAATATTAGTTGATCTAATGCTAATTGAACTTGTTATGACAAAAAAGTATGTAGTACCAGTAGGGCAGGTAATTCCAACTAAATTTATAGCATTAATAGTGCAAGTAGCCAACTAAATTTACAATGCCAAGTGAATATGTAACAATCAATAAATATATAGTGTTGGATGAACGAGTAGCACCATCAAAACATGCAATGCTTGAGAAACATGTAGCAATAGTTGAATACAAAGAGAGAGTGGATTATGCAACATCGATTGGCCATGCAACACTAATAGAATATATAGAGCCACATGTAATACAAGTAGAACAATAAATGCATACAAAAAATGTGAATCAAGTAAAACATACAAGAAAACTCCTTAACTATCGATCGATGAACAAAAACCTAGGGTTTCTACTGTCCAGAGTCTGCGCACGATCCGAATGAGGGTCGAGTGGAGCATCCATGGTGTCACAAGGTGAGAAGGAAAATGGAAATTAGGTCACATGCAACGACATGGTGAGTGGCTTTCATAATGCCACAAGCACCACTGTGAAGGTGGGGAAGATGGTGGGATCGGACATTGCCAATAAAAATGGGGATATTATTGACGGCATTGGGGAAAAGACCATCAACGATGACCATACCTATGGAAACCCTTCGTATGCAGATCTGTTGTAGAGCAATAAAATAACTAAAATAGATACCACATGTGATTTCGTTACTCAGGGTTGTGATGTCTTATGCCCTAGGAGCCTCATGGAAAACTACAAAATTTGTGACACCTACTCCCTAGTGGGAAAGTTCATAGGAGGTTGCCCAGACATGGATTCAATTCACAAATGGACAGTGTCCAAGTGTAATACTTTGGGAAGCATGGAGCTATCGGTAATGACTCGGGGTTTCTTTATGATCCAACTAAACACCCAGGAGGACGTAGAACATATCTTGTCTAAAGGACCATGGTTTTTTGGGAGGAGAAGTCTATTTTTAAAAAATGGTAACTGAATTTTAATCTAATTTCTCATAATATCAACTACTCTCTACTCTAGGTGAGGCTTCCAAACCTCCCAGCTCACTTATTCTATGAAGATGCTCTACAAGGCTTAGCCAAGGCTATCAGGGATCTTGTGGCCATTGACCCAACCACTCGAGTGATAACACGCTTAACTCAAGCCCACATCTGTGTCAATGTGAACTTGGAGAGACAACTCCCAGAATACTTGAACCTCATATATGGGGAATTCAAATGGAGGTAACCGCTAATCTATGAGAAAAAACTGGTATTATGCCATGAATTTTAAATGCATGGCCACCTGTAGTCCCAGTACCCTAAGGCTAGGAACCCTATCATGGACAACCATATCATGGATCGTCTAAAGTAGATCTCCAGATGAACTATAGAAAACTACATAATGACCTAGGCATCAAGCTAGACTGATGTCGAACACCCCATATCAAAATGCAAGTGCTTCTATCCTTGTTACTAATAAATTTGATGTGCTTAAATATTATGGTGTTTCTAAGGAAGTTGAGGAAGGGGAAATCCCTGTTGAATCTAACCTAGTTTTTAACCCTAAACCCCTTCAATGCCCTAGGCCCAGCCCCACCCACCAAGTCTCCAAGTCTGTCTCTCCCCCAAAATAGTCTCCCAGTCCCTCCTCCAAAATAGTCTCCCAGTCCCTCCCCCTCCCAGTCCCTCCAGATTTCCCCCACAAAACCTTCTGCCTCGTCGTCCTCCACCCCGTAGGACTCTCCACCCCTGGATTCCAGGCTCTAGCCTCACCCACCTTCTATGACCCTACTTCTGACAATGAATACTGTGACCAACCTTCCCCTAAGAATTTGAGCCCTAAAATAACCTGCAACATCATGAAATCCCAGATGCATGTTGGAGGGGAGATGAAAAAAGGTAGACCATCGAAAGCAGACAAAAGAATCAGGAACACAATAGAAGCTATAGCCAATGGGACCTAGAAAATCCTATTCCAGGATAATGAAATTAGTACTACAGAAGAAACCCGAAGATCCAAACCCCCTACATAGCAAGGAAAGGGGGCCAAAGAATTCCCAAAAGTTCTAAATGAGAATCTAGTTTGTGTGGAGCATGGGCATGATGGTGTTTGTTTTTGTTTTGCTGTGTAGTTTGAATTTTTTGTATGTTTGTGGAAGGACACCTATGGGGGCGGTCCGTGAAACTTTTTGGTTATTTGATTTATTTTGTTGGCTCAACATCCCTCGAATATGGGATTATGGCCTTCCAACCATAGCTATTTCAAATGTAAAAATGGGCAGGTCCTTTCAACCCATAAAGTAAATAAAATTACTTTTACCTACCAAAAAAAAAGTAAAACATACAAAATGAGGAACTATAGAAAAAGAAGGAAGAAGACCCTATCAAAATCAAGAAAATCATGATCTAGGATAATTGGTTACCCAACCCTTGATTGTATAATATGGGTGTGTATGCATATTCTATAATTATTTATCCTACCTATAATACAAATTTATCTTCCTTTTACAAAAATATTGGTTATTTTGGAAACTAGAAATTGAATGACTAGTGCCTCCATCATCGTAATAGTCATCATATTGTTTATATTTTTTACTTTGATATGATCACGCAATAAGTCTTGTTAAGTTTACTAGTTTTTAAGGTGATAAAAGGTCATTCTATTTTGATGTAATGATTTGGTCAGTGCTAGGCCCATTGTATTTGGGCAACTAGTAAGGAGTAAGGATTTTCACATCACAATTTAAGGTTCCAATCCTATGGGTGAACCTTATATGTCTGGTAAACTAAGCTTGAGTGGTTGAGGTGGGCCATTTCCCATAAATAAGTCTTAAGTTGAATTCTCAATAAGCATAGAGGCCTATGTGTATGAGTGGTGGGAAATTAACCTATAGGTGAGTTTTTGTGACCTCATTATAAACAAAAATATGATAGCTTATTAAGAAAAATGATTTGGTTAGTATTAAATGCATGAGATTAAGTGATTAAAAACTTTGGGATTCTAATGTGGAGTCCCAAGTTCAAATCTTTTTAGGCAATATATGCATAACTTCCAATCACAATGACACTTTGTATGGTTTGTAAAAATACTACGTGGTCATATGATATAATATAAGTGGGACATATCTCCTAAATACATGGAGCTTGAGGAACTCAATTAAAGAAATCAGGTTTAATGGAGTTCCATAAGATCATTGTATCAGTTGGGTCATCGAGTTTCTCTTTGGACTCTTATTTCTCTCCAACTAAAATCGAATCCTTTTTTTTTTTTGGATTCCTCTTCCTAGGATTTTTGGGTATTTCTCTTCGGATGCTCACTTTTCTCCTCTTGATCTAGAAGCTCTCTTTACCTCCTGTGATTTGCAAAAAAGTGAGTCATCAATATTTTTGGGTCGAGTGGTCTGGTTGGATCGTCGGATATCTTAGCCAATAAGATGCAAAATATTGAGTCCAATATTTTTGGTGGTGTTGTACCACCCCTGAACTCGATGGTTTTTCATCAATGTGGTGTTGCTTCATCCATGGTATGGTTTTTTCCTAGCTTTCAAATCTTCTTGATGTTGGACTCACTCTCCTCAATTCTGGTGGTGGGTAGACTGAGTTGGCTAGTTTGGAGAGGTTGGCATTTTGGGGATATTATCCATATTTGTGGTTGTATGACCTTTCAACTAAAAATTTTCTATGGATTTTTTCTCTTATTTTGTATGCCTTTCGGGTTAGAATCCACTAGAATTGGGGGATTTCATTCCCTTTTGGGGATCTCACGGTATTTTCTCCCTAGATCTTTGCAAATTTAAGATTATCCTTGATATTTCCTTGGCAATTCCTATGGTTTTGGGGGCTATAGTTTTAAGTTTTGTCATTTTTTTGTTCTTTCTAGATATTAAGGTGTTTATATGATCAATTGTTGCTTATCTAGGGTATCTCTAGAATCAATGAGTTTGGGGTTGTGTTCCTATTGTTGGTGGTCTATGCTTTCATTTGTAAGGCTCCTGGTGGATGGGAAAATATTCATTGAGCCTTATGATTCAAATTTGAGTTCTCCTTTATCTAGTTTTTTTAGGATCCTCAGTAGGAGTTCTCTACTCTTAGTCATAAATGTTTGAATTGCAGGTTTTATCTGGACCCAAAAACAAGATTTTTGGGAATGTCAAGATCTCTATTGTAGGGCTCCCATTTTATGCGAGAAGGTTATTTTTTCAAGTTTCAAATTTGGGCACCCTTGGAATGTGAACGAATTTTCTCCATATCACTACCTCCTACCAGGCAGGAAAGATTTTCAAACCCCAACTGCTAGTTTGATGAGCACTACAAGAAGGTAGAATTTTCAAACTCATGTCTCCCATTGGGTGAGAAGATGTTTATTTTAAATTTGAATTCTTTTTTTTAGCTTTATTGTTTGGGTGGGAGTTTATTTTTTAAAATTTTATTCAAACTATTGTGCTCTATACCAAAAAAATATGAATTTCTTAGCTCTAGATCACTAGTTAAATGTGCACTATTGGAAGGCAAGATTTTTGATCTTATGCCTCTCACTGGGTTGTGATCGGTTTAGTTCCAGATTATTGTTTCCTTCCAAGCGGGAAATATTTTCAAACCCCAACTACTGGTTGGATGAGCTTTGCAGGAAAATAGGATTCTCAAACTCATGCCTCCCGTTGGATGAGAAGTTATTTATTTTAAAATTGAATTCTTTTTTGAGTGCTACTATTTGGACAAGAGTTAATTTTTAAAATTTTAATTCAAACTGTAGTAGTCTATCCCCCCAAAAAAAAATGTTGGATCCACCTATGTTCTAGATTGTATATCTAAATATTTAGGTTGTTTGTTATCTCTTTGTGGCTTGGGCAGGAATATTCATTTCATGTTTGATTTTATTTCTTCGTTGGTAAGGCAGGATTATTGGTTTTTTTGGATCCATAAGATCTATTTTTCTTAGATTCTATATCAGTTTATGTTGGATGCCAAATCAATTTCCCCTAGGGGAATTAGTCCCATTTGTGTTCTTCTCTAGAATGAATTAAATATTTTAATGGCTTTGTAAAGGTTTGGGGATCCTTCCAAAAACCCTTTGTAAAATGTTTAAGGACCCTTTCAAAACCCCTTCATTTACCAAATAAAAAAAAGATGAGTGGGGCATCATTCACTACCATATAACCAATAATAATTTGATTAATGATCAAAGGTCATAAGTAAAAGGAGCCTCTTGATTTATTTTATCATGTAGGTCTATATAAAAAATTATTATTTTATATAGATAAATTTTAGATATGCATAAAACTAATTTAACATATTATAATACTTGTAAGCTTAGTGTAGGAGGTCCAAGGTTCAAACCCCACTCAGTTTGAGTGATCAGAATCCCTCATAAAAATATATGTAAACTCATGAAAAAATCCACATAATCAATTTTAATATATTATAGTACAATAGTGAGTGCGAGTGTGGAGTGCAGTAGTGACTATGAGCATGGAATTTAGCAATGAGTGTGAGTATGGAGTGTATCAGTGAGTGTAAAGATAGAGTGCAATAACAAGTATGATCATGATCCAGGAGGGAGTGCAACAACGAATATGAGTGTGAGCCGAGAGTGAGTGCAGTAACAAGTGCGAGTGCAAGCTAGAAATAAGTGCAGATGGAAGCAAGTGCAAGCATGATCCAGGAGTGATTGTAGCAATAAGCTTGTGCAAGCATGAACTAGGAGTGAGGATGAAATATGAGCAGGAAGTAGAAATCAAAGTCTGATCTAGCTAAATAAAATCCAGTGTGAGTTGGGAGGAAGTGTGATCTAATAGGGAGTACAAGCCAAGATTTAATCATGGCAGAAGAGAAAAATATTCATCCAAAGTACATCAATGCTTCAAAACCTTACCACAAATATGTGGAATATTATTTCCAAAAAATTTCTAAAGCAAAGGAACACCGAGAAAAATAATATACAAGGGCTATTGCAAGCCAAGAGAGAGTGGAAACCAAGAGCAAGTGTGAGGTAGGAGAGAGTGTAAGTTGGGAGTGAGTGCAAGCTAAGAGGGAAGGTGAGCAAAGAGGGAGTGTAAGCCAAGAGCAAGTCCCATTAGCTAGTATGGAAGGAAAGTCATATTTGAAAGCCCTAATAGGAAGTTAGGATGCCTTGGTTGGAAGTATGGAGGCCCAAGTTAGAGATAAGTAGAAGAAAAAATACATGGAAAGTTCAATCCAAGTAGCAGATGTTACACTAGAAGTGAGTATCAAGGATGATATGATTGAGCATGATATAATGGTTCTTAAAAGTAAAGGGTTAATATGTAAAATTCATAGATGATGGCTAGGGTTTTGGATATTTAAAATTGGATCAAGTGGAAGTGGGGATTAAATTCAAATTACTCTATGACTTTTCTTCCTAAAGGTTTTTTCTCATCATATTTTCCTATTCAAAAATTAGGAATAAAATAATTATTGGTGGCCCATGGTTTAGGGTAAGAGATGCACTTTATTTAAGACCATGGAAAGAAAAGTTTTCTATTGAGATAGAAACTATTAAGAAGCTTCCAGTATGGGTTAGGATTTTTAGACTTCCATATCAACTTATAATTAAGTATGTTCTAAAAAATATTGCAAATACCCTAGGGGAATTCATCAAGGAAGAACTAACTACTAAGGAGCGAAAGCATGCTATATATACTTGAATATGTGTTACTATGGATATTTCAAAACCTTTGCCACAATCCATTAAGATAAAATTTGAATCAAGATAATGGGATCAACAAGTATATTATGAAAATATCACATTTCATTGCCACAATTGTTATGAGATTGGACACATGGCAAGAGTTTGCAAAGTGAAAACTATGAAGAAAGAGATAAAAAATTCTAGCCATGAGATAAAATTAAATATGAAGCAAGGAATAATATAGTAATAGAAGCTAGATCATAGCAAGGATATTTTACTCTGAAAGAAGAGGTAAAGAAAGCCTATCTAAAATATCATTTGGAAAGTTCAGAAGGAATTAAAGGTAAAAAAGAAGATGTGGAGAGAAATTCTAAAACAAAGATAGAAAAATAGGTCAATTTTATTCCAAGTAAGTCATCTTCATTTTTCTCAAGTAGTACAGAATCCTCTCCATGTAATAAGAGTGAGAGGGATCAAGATGTTATGCCTTGCACTTCAAGGTTTCAAGAGCAGCATAATAAAGAAATACGGATGCAAAAAACACATAACAATTTAGGTTTTTAGAGTAGATTAAGAAGGTAATTTCTACAAAAGAGCATCCTTGCACTTTAGGATTTCTAGGGAAAATAAATAATATTGTACTTTTGAGGTTATTCCTTACACTTTAGATCCTTCAAAACAAGGCAAACCTAAAGATGATAAGTCTTACTATGATCGATGTGAGAATTTTGAAGAGATTGATGAAGATGAAAATATTGTTAGGAATAAAAAAGAGAGGAAGACCCAAGAAGCAAAAACAAAGGAAAATAAACCCGAGAGGGATATTGATATGGGAAAACAAAAGAAAATATCACAAGTGCTAACAAGATGTGGGACTAAACCCACAAATAAAATCAAAAAATAATAATGAAAATAATATCTTGGAATATTAGGGGAATGGATACGAACCCTAATAATAGGTATTAAGAAAGTGTGAGGTTGATATAGACAAGATATTTATAGACATAAAAGTTGGGAAACAAATATTTTAGCCATTAGAGATGTTGAATTTCATCTTTGTAGAAGTTAAATTTTAGAAGAAATTTGATAAAAAAAGAGTTGATTATGAAAACTTAGCAATTTTAGGAAGATGGAGATTGATAGAAAGACAAATGAAGAATATTTTTGATTGAAAGGCAAAGTTGGATATGCTTGTTAAAAATGTAATGAGAGCAATGTAATATTTTATTTTTGTAATGGGAGTGGCCCCAAATAGAAGCCACACATAGTTTTTTTTTTTTTTAAATTAACATATTATAACAATAACATAAAAAATAATAAATTCCTACTATTCAATTTTTATTTTTAATATTTAAATGTTTTTATTAAAATAATAATATAATTAAATATAGCCATATATTTGCTTAGATTTGTCCAATTTAAACAATTCTTGTGTTATTTTGTGCAAATTTTGAAAATATTTGAAATGAGTGGTCATTCAAAAGAATCCAAGTAGTATTAAGGGAGATATGACCATGTGAAGATAATATTTTGAAACTAGGGTAGTGTTAGGGCAAATTTTTCTAAAAAATATCTCATCTTTTAGAAGTCATTTCTTTGTGAAGGGTTGTCCGATTTAGATGATTCTTGGATCAATTTATGTGGAATTTGAAGATCTTTAAAATGAGTGGTCATATGAAGGAATGTAAGCAATATTGAGGGAGATATAACCCTGTAAAGTCAACCATCCAAAACAAGGGTAGTGACAATTTTTCAAGTCACAAGAAACAAAATTATAGATATTTTTTAGCTAGGGTTTGGATGATGGGAGGAGCAATGGAGGGTAGGGGCATAAACAAGGTAGGAAATTCTATCTGGACATAGAATTTTTTAGTTAAGTTTATTTTTCCCCTTCATTATCTTAGAAGTTTTGCATGCACATTATTATAGGTTTATTTTCAAATAACATAGTTCCTATAGGATATACTTGTGAATTTTAGTATATTTTGAGTAAAAGTTTCCTTCCCATGGACCGATTTACAACTAAATTCTTAAAATTATTCCTTAGAGGTTAGTGAGGAACTCACACAAAAATGATCCTTTATGCTCACAGATAGGATACTTTTTGGTAAATTTAATGGGTCTTGGCCAAGGGATTTGGCCTTGAAGAAATGGGTTGATAAGAGTTGGAAGTCTCCAGGAGTAATTCTATCCTTTCTTTCCAAAGGTTTCTTCATAGCCTTTTTTTTTTCCAAGGAGGAAATATATATAACCCTAAAATGGGTTCCTTAGTTTATGGAAAGAGCAGGACTCTTCCTTACCCACTAGTATGAAATATTTGCACATGACAACATTAATTTATCCCTAGTACTAGTCTAGGTTAGTATGTATGGTTTTCCCATTGAATTTTGGTAAATGTATACCTTCAAGGAAATAGACAACACTCTGGGAGAATTCCTTGAGATTTCAAAAATACAAAATATTGATTCTTGGCTATGCTCGGATAATGGTCATGATTGATGTAAGTAAACCTTCACAAAAATAAATAATTCTTAAGTATGGGGTAAGTTGTGTACCCTAACCATAGATTATGAAAACATATTTTTTACATGTAGAAGATGCCATGATGCCATGATATGGGGTATACCAATATACCATTCCCTAAGAAGATTCCAACAAAACATATGTAGAAAACTACAAGAGAAACTTACAAATGAATATGGATGAGAATGATTTTCAACTTCCAAAAGATATATCCAAACATATAAAAGTAAATAAATAGTGGAGACCAATAAGGAAGGATATTGGAAGAAATACCATTTCTTTTGAGGCTTTAACCTATGAGGAAAAAGTAGATAAGAGCTTAGAGGACATAGTACAACATGATAATTATATTTACAAGGAATAATCTATTCAATATTATCCTAATTTAGGGATGAACATTCCCGGTAAACCTCAGGAATGTGCCTAATTACATTTTAAAAACTCTCTTGAAGTACCATGCACCATTCAAGAGAAGAAAATTGATAGAGAAAATGCAAAGGCCAATAGCCCCTAGTGGGATATGATTACCATCTCATGGAATATAGGGGGTGCTAATACCCTCTCAAAGCAAAGGTGTATTAGGGACCTCTATTTAAGTAATAAATTTGATATTCTTTGTATCTAGGAAACTAAAATGACAAAGGAAGAAGTTTCCAAAACTATGAAAGTATTATGGGCAAGATGTGAATGGGATGCTATGGATTTTGAAGAAGTAGCAAGGGGAATTCTAACATGTTGGAATTCTATTAAAACCTCCTCTGCAACCATTCATAAAATTAGGTATCAGATAGCCTCATTATTCATATGCTACTTTGCATATATTTGTTTCATAACTATCAAGGTCTATGTACCTACAACTAAGTTATGTGAAGTCTTTATGAGAAATAAAGACCAAGAAACCCAACTCATGATCATAGGATATTTTAATGCCATAACCAAGCTGGATGAAATTTTTTGGGAATTAGAAAAATAACCCAAAGTATAAAATATTTCTCAATTTTTATTAAAAATAATAACCTATGGGAGGTTGAGTTTGAAGAGGATAATTGTACATGGACTAACAACATTTGAGGCTAGAACCTAATAGTTAAAAAATTAGACAAATGCATACTCTAATATCATTGGCTATATGAAGGGACTTGTGATAAAATTAATACCTTGACAAGGATTGGTTTAGATCATCGACCAATAAGAGTTAAAGTTGTGGTAAGTGAATCCAAAGAATATCATGTTTAAATATGAGAATATGTGGGAAGACCATACTTAATTTTTTGATAAAATAGCACAAATATGGAATTATTCAGGAAATGGAGGCTTGTATACACTTCCAAAACAAATTATCCATTACATCTAGATTAAAAGAATGGAACAAGAACACTTTTGGAAACTTTTTTGAGAAGAAATAACTAAAAGAGAAACTTTCAAAATTCTAAAAAGGTGAACATAATAATCCAAGCTCAAAGGAAAGGAAGTTTCTTAGTGAATATCATAATATTTTGAGTAAGAAAGAGAAATTTTGGAGATTAAAATTGAGATAGACTTGGTTAAAATGAGGAGATAAAAATACAAAGTCTTTTCATAGGATGACAATAGTACATAGATAAACATCTAAAATTAGTAGAATTAAATCAATAGAAGGGGTCTAGATTGAAGACCAGAGTGAAATAAAAAAGGAGAATGTTTTTTTACTAGAATATTTTAGGATCAAAGGAGTTTGAAGTTCTTAATGATAAACTACTACAAGAAGTACCTTCAGTTATAAAAAATGAAGACAATAGAAAACTAATGGAGCTTATTACTCTGGAAGAACTTAATTTAGCTCTCTTCTCTTTTAATAAGGATAATCCCCTAGTCTGGATGGGCTCTTTATAGCATTCTATCAACATAATTGGTATATAGTGAAGGATTATTTATTGGTGGCAGTGGCACAGTCTAGGATAAAACAACAAATATCTTATAAAAATAAATGTAACGTATGTTACCTTGATTCCAAAAAAGAATGATGCATAATTGTTTGATTCATTTAGGCCCATAAGCCTATGTAATATGACATATAAGATAATATTTAAAGTGATGGAAAACTGGTTAAGACCATTGTTAGAAAAAATTATTTTAGAAGAGCAAGAAGGATTTGTGAAAGGGAGACAAATTTTGGATGGGATTATAGTAGCTCGTGGAATTATGCATTCAACAATTTCAAGAAAAGAGAGAGCAATGATCTTAAAACTTGATGTGAGTAAAGCCTATGATAGGGATAAATAGAATTTTATTTTTGTAGTGTTAGAAAACTTTAGATTTGAGAATAAATGGGTCAAATGGATTAAATATTGTGTCTCTACAGTATAATATTCAACATTGGTCAATAGGTTAGTAACATAATAATTAAATCCAAGAGAGTTCTTAGACAGGGATATCCTCTATCATCATATATGTTCATTATTATGGTAGAGGTATTGGGTATGAATCTGAAGAAGGCTAACAAATATGGGTTAACAAGTGGACTTGAGGCTAGTAATAACATTGACAACATCACCCATAAATAGTTTGTAGAACATACAACCCTTTTTAGGATGGTAGGGATAAATGGAGCTAGATAGTTTAAGAACTTATTAAAGGAATATGAAAGAGTGTTAGGACAAAATGTTAATAGGACAAAATATAAAATTACTTCTTAAATTATCCAACTAGAATCAAATTAGGAACATATAGGTTACTTCAAATGGAGGTAACTTTACCAACAACTTATCTAGGGATGCCCTTATTTGAGGGGAAAATGAAGATAAAATTGTGGAATTCAGTTATAAAGTTTAGAATAAATTATCAACATGGAAACTTATATGGAGAAGTCCGAGATCTGACATCCTAATTGTAGCCAATGGGTTTCTTTCCATGCGGCAGATCGACAAGCTTCCAAGTTTTGTTTTTCATCAAAGACTTATACTCTGTATCCATAGCAGCCTTCCACTAAGGCTCACCGAGAGCAAATTGTACTGATGCAGGTTCAAGATCATCTATGGAAGACATAAACACCTTATCACTATCAATATCCATATCTTCTTTATCTCTCTCTGGATCTACATAAAGTTCTTCAAAAGATTGACACAGATCATCAACCCCAGTATTCTCTGTTGCAGCTTTCTCCTATCGAGCCATGCTGCGAGTATGAGGCCTATCCAAAGTCAAATCTGGTGGAGTAGATAGTTTAGAGTCTTTGATTGTATTTGTATACCACTTTGGATTCTTCTTCTTAGGTGTTGAAGAAGATCCAGAAGAACCTCCAACCTTAGATTAAGGAGATTTAACAACCTGAGTTTCCACAAGATCTAGGTATACATCTGATGTGTTTGCTGATGTGAAAGCCTCATCAAAAAAAACATCTCTACTTATGTGAATCTTCTTGGTTAAGGGATCAATCAAACGATAACCCTTAGAGTGCTCATCATACCCAAGAAGAATACAATTCAATGACTTCTCATCTAGCTTCTTCCTTTTCTCTTTTGGTATGTGCATGAAAGCTTTACACCCAAAAATGCGTAGATGATAAATGGAGGGTTTCCTACCACTCCATGCTTCCTATGGAGTCATTCCTTGTAGGGCCTTTTTGGGTGCCCTATTCAACAAATATACTATTGTGGTGACAGCTTTTGCCCAATATAGTTGCTCAAGTCTAGCTCCTGTGAGCATGCAACGAACCATTTCCATGATGGAACAATTCCTTCTTTCAGCAACTCCATTTTGCTGAGGAGTATAAGCAATAGTTAACTGTCTTGTGATCCCATTTTCTTTCAAGAATGCAGAAAATTCTTTAGAGGTGAACTCCCCCCCTCGATCTGAGCGGAGGGTCTTTATAGAAGTCCCTGACTCCTTCTCAACAGATTTCTTGAATTGCTGAAAGAAGCCAAATGCTTCAAATTTTAGTTGAAGAAAGAATACCCACATCTTTCGTGAGTAATCATCCACAAATAACTAAAAATACCTCTTACCCCACAACTGTTGGGAGTGAAGGGACCGCACAGATCAGTATGAACCAACTCCAGAGGTTTCTTTGCTCTAGTAGAGCTCTTTTCAAAAGGCACTCTATGCTGCTTTCCTGCCAAGCGATCGAGCAAACTGGTAAAGTGGTAGAAAGGGAAGGAAGACCCTTAACCATCTCATACTTACTTAGCTCAAGTAAGTAACCAGAACTCAAATGTCCATATCTCTTGTGCCATAGGGAAGTTGCCTCCTTTGTAGAGACTGTCATGGAAACATGTGGAGTAGAGATAGTATCTAAGGCAAATAAGCCATGCTTATATGAAGCGGTTGCAATTTTCTTACCCCTCCTGGTAATAGAACAACACTTCTTGCCTCCCTCAACACTAAAGTTCACAACCATATCTTTGTCCAGAATTTGTGTGACTGACAACAAATTGTTTGCCAATCCTGGAACATAGAGGACTTTATCAATCTGACACTTGCCATCAAGAAGAGTGACTGAAACAGTGCCTTCTCCTTGAACCTTGTAGGTTTTATCATTAGCAATAGTGACAGGTTTGCCCTCTTTGGCCTCAAAAGACTCAAACCACGATTTGTCACCAGTCATGTGCTTACTAGCTCCAGAATCAACATACCATATAGGATCCATCTGCTTGGACACTATGGTAGTCATGAGAACTTTGTGAGCTCTCTCAGAATCCGTGTCAGATTCTTCAACAACAACATTCACTTGATGTTTGTTCTTTTGTGGTTTGTTTCGGCATTTCTATTTTGATTGCTTATTCTTATGCGAACATCTGTTTGTATCATGACCTTCTTTGTCACAGATCTTGCAATATCTCTTTTTTTATTGAGGTTGTTGAGTTTGTTTCCCTTTTGAATCCTTTTGTGAATTCCCTCCCTTCTGAAAATTACCCTTCTTCTGGTTCTACCCTTTCCTGTTGATGTAGAGAGCAGTATTAGAAGAATCATCTCTCTATAGTTGGCGTGCTTCCTCCTCTTGAAGCATATTAACCAATTCTACAAAAGTAACTTTCCGTTGTGATACATGAAGGGAAGTAATCAACACCCGATAAGAATCAGGTAAAGCTCTCAATACAACTGAAGTAAGGAGCTTGTCTTCAACTGGTTCTCCCAAAGAATTCAACTTTGCTTTCAATTCAAAAAATCTGCAAAGAAAGAATTCTACTGTCTCACCCCCGCTTCATGCTCGGATCGTGTAATTGAGATTGAAGAAATAGAATGGTGGAATCATTCTTTCCCTCATATATAGTATTAAGGGCATCCCATGCCGCTTTACTAGTTGCACGATCAACAATATGGGGTTGGACTTCATCGGACACGACAAGCAAGATGAGCACTTTTGCTTTACTTGTCTAGCTTATCAAAGTCTTTTTCAGCATTAGATGGAGTCGTAGCACCAGAGCAATGAGGTGAAGGTCCGGTTGTTGCTCCAGATACAACATCCCATAAATCATCCATTGCTATGATGGCCTTCATCTTATTTTTCCATGGTGTGTAATTAGGACCTTTCAACAACTGATGAGAATCAGTCATTAGTTTTGCAGACATGATGAAGGTTCCTTATAACACCAATTGGTCCCCCTTTCGATATACCTTTTGCTAGGCCGTTATACCGTACAAAATACCCGCACTTACATGAGGGAAACTATAGGTATTTAGAAAGATCAACAAAAAATCACCCGCCCTGACGTGAGGGAAACTATAGGTGAGTTTTAGAGATCATACGATACGTGGAACATAAGCAGTACTGAAAGGGAATCGCCTTGTTGATGGCACCTACCATAGAAGATTCTTCTCATGCGTGGGGCGTAACTTCCCCTAAACACTATGAAGAATACTTCGTCAGGATTTATGCCTAAACACAAGAGCGATTAAGGGTAGTGGATGGAGTAAAAAAATGCAAAAAATGGCAAACTTATCTCTCCCCGACGATTTATAGAGAACAAGCTCAGACGTCATTGTAGCAGCTATATTAGGCGGTGGATACAGTAGCGCAATCACGACAGCTTTACCTGTAAGTGCTGGCCAGAGGTATCACAAATACCAAACACTGCAATGCAATAAATTGCACGGATGGGTTTTAATTATTCCGGGGACTTAGGGAGTGAATTTGATTTTAATTTTTAATGTTATAGTGCAAAAGACAAATATGCAACATACAACAAAAAAAATGCCCACGGGAATAACCCACAAGGTGTCGGGCGCAACCGAAAATGCACCTTTTACAATTCGCCAAATTGCTATTTTTCAAAAAAAAATACTCTCACTATCCCCCTTTTTTTTATGGTATTTTAGCAATTTATAATTTTTGAAAAAAGTAAAATTTAAACTTTTAATAAAAATATTTCAAAATTAATTAAATAAGTTTCTAATTAATTTAAAAAATAATAATTAAGAAACAATTTAATTAATATAAAATATTAATTATTAAAAAAATAAAACTTTAATCAAAAAAATAAAAAAACTTATACCTGGCAGGATTGGAACCTGCAACCTCAGGGCTCCCCGAGCCCTACCGCACAGCTCACTACCAAGTGAGATAGCGGGCTGATCCGCTTGGATCAGTTGGATCCTCCTCTTTCAACACGAGCCCGCAGCTCGTCCTGGCTGTGCCTCCTCCTCTGACTCTGTCCACCGCCTCTTCCTAGCTTTTACTGCGCGTTGCGCTGGGCGCTGTCGTAGCAGTGGTGTGCTGCACAGTGGCTGCTGCACGCAGTAGTGCACGCTGCATGCTACGTTGGGCGTTGCCGTAGCGGTGTGCACTGCATGCTACGCTGCACGTTGCGCAGTGCATGTTGTGTTGGCTGCGCAATGCAGCGCGTGCGCGCTGGCTGCGCTTGCTGCGTAGGCTACGTAATGCAGCGCTACGCGCTAGCTACGCTAGCCGCGTTGGCTGCATAGTGCATGCTGGCTGCACAGTGCAACGCTGCACGCTGGCTACGCTGGCCGCGCTGGGCTGCGTTGGCCGCACAGTGCTGCGTTGGCCGCGCAGTGCTGCGTGCTGCTCAGCACGGGGGAAAGGGGAGGGAGGGGTGGAAGCGCGGCCTCCACGTTTTTTTTTTTTTTTTGAAAAACGCAGGTGGGTTGGGGGAGGATTGCGGACTGCGTCCGCTATTTTTTTTTTTTTTTTAAATCCAATCACGGGAAGGGGGGGCGGAAGAAAAATTGCAATCACGCCGATTTTTTTTTTTTTTCTTTCAAATACAATCACTCAATCACGCGACGGCGTGATTAAAATAAATCACGTCGCGGAAGAAAAAAAATGTTTTTAAATCTCACGGTGCTCGGGAGAGAAAAAAAATGCGTTCAGAAAAAAAACGCACAGCAAACTTTCTCCAAGCAAACAGCGTCCGCCTCCAGCCTCTCTTCTCACGCTACTGGCTCTGATGCCATGTTAGAATAAAACAGCAGTTTGATTCATAATGGAGATGGTTTAAATAATACAATTCAGGACTATAATAGCCTGGAGGTTACGAAACCATCCGAGGCTGAAATAGAACCTGTTATAAAAAATAACAGGTTCAGCCTAATTAACAAATAATGTAATAACAAATATATACGCTAACAGCAGGAAGAGAACAGGTAGATGCCATCCCAACATATTATATGTCCTTGTATACTATTCCAAAATAGATAGAAAAAAAATTAATCTATAATATGCAATCATTTTTGTGGTCAGGATTACATTATAAAATAAAATTCTCTTTAGTGAAATGAGCAAGGCGTGTGATGATAAAACTATGGGAGGTATTGGTTTAAGAGTTCTTAAGAATGCGAACATAGCTCTTAGGAGTAAACTTATTTGGAGATTATAGAAAGAGAGTCAAAGACAATGGGTAATAATTCTTCTAAGTAAGTACGTTGAGCCCAAAGACCCGAGCTTAACATTTATTGTATTCTCAATACCATATGGTTTTTATTTATGGTATGATTTAAAATCAATTGATCTAGTGATTCAAAGTCTAAGATGGATGGTGGTAACTAGAGAAAAAATATATATTTGGATGGATAGTTTGTGTGATAAAAACCACTCAATATTGATACAATTTTGAAAACATCGATGATATTACTTCAAGATAAATATGGTGATAGGGTTTCTAATATTATGTAAAAGGATTAGGAAGGAAGATACACATGGAAAGAAGATTTTTTTACAAGTATACAAGACATTTATGTTAGGAGGTACTTGAGCAATAAGATAACAAAAATGATTATTCTGAGGGAAGTTGAGGATAAGTTGATTTAGGATTTGAATAGCTCAGGAGAATACACAAAATTAAGTGGATATAATGTAAAGCACCAACAAACTAGAAATACCACACGAATATGGACATGTATTTGGGATAGTCTGAACATTCCTAAAGTTAAAGTGTTTGTTTGGCTAGTAGTTCATACAAGAATTTTATCCTAGGATAACCTTATGAAAAGGTTTTATGGCCCCTCATAATGTGTTCTATGTAAATAAGAGGAAATCATGGACCATCCCCTAGAACATTGCTCAATAGTCTGGAAACTATGGAAATGCATTCTTAATATGTTTGGTAAATGCATGGTGATAAATGGAAAATTTGAATAATGTTTAAAGCAATGGTAAAGCACTTTTAAAAGTGAGATGTTATAGACAATTTTGGATATATTAAAAGATATAATACTTTGGATTTTATGGGTAGAAAGGGATAGAAGAATATTTAAAAGAAATAAAAGTAGTTTAGAGGTAATGAAAAGGAAAAATTGTTTAGCCATTGAGGAGGCTAAACCAACCCTATTAACTCACCCAATACCTAGTCTTCAAGCAAAGAGCCTTGATAGATGGATTCAAGTCATAAAATTTTGGGTATAGGAGAAACAAAAAGAAGGAAAAAAAAATATGGCGGAAACCATCAAAAGTGGAGTTGGTCAAATTAAATTTTTATGTAGCATCTAAAAACAATCCAAGACTAGGAGGAGGAGGAGGAGGAATAATTAGAAATAATAGGGAAGAGATTTTATCTCATTATGCTTTTGATAGTGGATATAAGACAAATAATGAATTTGAATCTTGGGCAACTTTGGCAAGGTTAAAATTATGCAGACAAATGAAATGGAATAAAGTATGGATGAAAAGTAATTCACTAATAATAATAAATGCAATTTTGAGGAAAGTAAAGACTCCATGTAACATACAAGATATAATTATGGAAATACAATACGTTGCTACAAAGTTTGAAGAAATCATTTTTACACATATGTTAATGGAAGGAAACACATGTGCATATAAGCTTAGCCATTAGAGGGGTTTTAACTAAGGATCGTGAAATTAAATTCTCTTTTCCATGGTTAGAGGAGTAGTAAGTTTAGCTAAAGCTGACAAGAAAATGTTGACTGCCTAAATAAAATAATTATAAATATTTACTTTAGTATTTTTCATTGGTAATATTGCTTTATTTTAGAACATTAAATTTTTTTCATATAAATTATTTATTACGATTCTTATGGTTCCATTTATGCTTCAAGAAGGAAACTAGCAATCCAAATCTACTAAAGAAAACTATGATAGCATGAAGTTTTGGAAATATTACTCTACTAAGATGCATTGCATAGATAGTAGAGTTGGAGCTTTGGTATTGTGAGGGATGCTACAAGAAAATTTCAAGAAGGGTGCTGAATTTTGAAATATTTGTATTCACATAGAAAATTGAAGAAGATTAAAAAATGAAAATTAAGAATTCAATTTTTTTATGAAAAATGATGTAGGTATTTAGCTATAGCAACTCATATGAGATGAGAATTGAATTTATTTGTAAACTCTCAAGATTTAAAGGATATATTTGTGATTTTTCAAGGGTGGGAGACTCAAGTATGACCTCTTATTATCTAGAAAAAAATAAAAATAAAAATTATATATATTCAAGAGATTTGAGATAAGTAATAATTAGTTTCATATTATAAACCAAGGTTGTAATCTGATGTATGAACCTTAAGAAGCTCATTTAATGAGAAACAAATAGTTTGTCATTAATCTATCATGGTAAGCTAAATTTGTTGAGAGGGTTAATTTTATTGAGAATGATTAGGTTCAAATCTTGAGGGTCATAAAGGCTCTATATGTGTGGTGGATGCTTAACCCAAATGAAATTTGACCATCTCATTATAAAAAATTCCATAGTAACTTATTTAAAATAATAATATAATTAAATAAATAAAATCATCTTTATCACCAAAACTATAATATCATAATTCTATCAACTCACTCAATCCCTATTCTAGAAGTAGAGAGCATTGATAAATGGAGTCAAGCCATCAAATGGAATTATGATATTAGGTACAAGATAAACAAAAAGAAAGCAAAAAATGTAAAGTGGAAACCACCAAATGTGGATTTGGTCAACTTGAATTTTGATGGAGCATCTAAAGGAAATCCAACACCATGAGGAGGAAGAGTAATAAGTAGAAATGATAGAGAGAATTTGTCTCATTATGCTTTCAATAGTGGATTTAAGACAAATAATGAAGCTAAATCTTGGGTAGCTTTGGAAGGGTTAAAAATATGCAAAAAAATAAAATGGAATAAAGTATGGATGGAAGGTGATTCATTCATAATAATAAATGCAATTTTGAGGAAAGCAATGACTCCTTGAGCATACAAGATATAATTGTGAAAATTCAAGACCTTGCTATAGAGTTTGAAAAAATCAAGTTTACACATACATTAAGGGAAGAAAACAAATGTGCATATAGGCTAACCAATAAAGGAGTTTTAATTGAGGATCGTGAAGTTAAATTCTTTTTTCCATGGTTAGAGGAAGTAGTAAGTTTAGCTGAAGTTGACAAGAATATGTTGACTGCCTAATTCAAATAATGACTAAGATTTACTTTAATATTTTTCATTGGTAATATTTGCTTTATTTTATAACATGAATGTTTTTTTATATAAACTATTTATTACAATTTTTGTGGTTTCACTTATGTTTCAAGAAGGAAACTACCAATCCAAATCTGGTAAAGCGGACTATGATAGTACGATGCTTTGAAAACATTACTCTACTAAGATGCAATGCATAGATAGTAGAGGTGGAGTTTTGGTATTCTTAAAGCTACTAAAGGTAAATGTCAAGAAAGATGTTAAATTCTGAAATATTTGTATTCACATATATCTAGAAAATAAAAATCAAGAATTCAAACATTTTATGAAAATGATGTAGGTATCTAGCTATAGCATCTAAATTGAGATAAGAATTGAATATGTTTGTAAACTCACAAGCTCTAAAGTAGAGAGTTGTGACTTTTCAAGAGTAGGGGACTCGAGTAAAACCCCTTGTTCTCAAGAAAAAAAACTATAAAATATCTTTAAAAAATAACAAACATTCAAACCACGCCAAGATGTGTGCGTGTGAGTGAGCTTGTTACAAAAAAAATTGACAAACATTAAAAATATGTCAAATAATAATATGAAACATTTAAAATTATGAAATTATAAAATAAATAAAATATACATATATTTTTTACTAATTTCATTTTTTGAACTGTTTATATACGATTAAAATAGATCCCACTCACATTGTATCATGGTCATAGAAGTAATGTATTCCAGCAAACACATAGTGGTATTATAATTGGCAATTATGCATATATCACTTGATAAGAATAGAAATTATGAAGCCCATGCTTTTACCGTTTGAGTAATGTCATTTGAAATTTTTTATGTCAATTTAAATATGTTTATTATTTTAATAAAAAATTGATGTTTTAATTTTTGTACTTATATAGTTAAATTAAAAAGTGATTTCAATCAAATATCCTTAGGTATTAAAAAACAAATATTGTGTGAATGTTAATAATTATTTAGTTTTATTGTAGGTTATAAGTGATGCAAGTTAGGTGTTGTAGGAGCCAATAGCAAGCCTCACTATGTAGCATGGAATGAAAGTCATTTGAAAGCCCTAATTGGAAGTTAAGAATCCCTAGCTAGAAGTATGAATGCCCAAGTTAGAGATAAGAGGAAGAGCAAATATATGACAAGTTCGATGTAGAGAGCAAATGTTTCATCAAAAGTGATTATCAAGGATGAGATGATCAACTATGATAAAATGGTTCTTAAAGTAGAAGATTAATATATAAGTTCCATGGATACTCGCTAGGAATTTTGTAGATTCCAAATTGGATAAGTGAAAGTGGGGATTGAACTCAAACTGTTCCATAACTTTTCTTTTAAAAGGATTTTTCCTCATCATATTTTCTAGTTTGGATATTTGGTATAAAATAATGGGTGGTAGTTCATATGTTAAGGGGATAGATGCTCTTTATTTAAGGCCATAGAGTGGATTTTTTCTATTGAGATAGAAACTATTAAAAATATTCCAGTGTGGGTTGGGTTTTTTTGAACTTCCATATCAACTTATCAATAATGATGTTTTAAATAATATTAGAAATATCCTAGGGGAGTTCATCAAGGAGGGACCAACTACTAAGAAGTGAAAGCATGTTAAATATAAGTAGATATGTGTTGGCCAGGATATTTCAAACCCTAAGCCATGATCCATTAAGATTAAATTTAATTCAAGAGAATGGGATCGATAAGTGGATTATGAAAACATTGTATTTGGTTTTCATAATTGTTATGAGACTAGAAACATGGCAAGGTAGCAAAGTAAAAATAATAAAGAAAGAGGCATACAGTTTTGGTCATGAGATAAACTTCAAGATGAAGCAAGGAAATTATAATATAATAGAATTTGGATTAGACCAAGGATATTCCCTCCAAAATAATAGGTAAGGAAAGCCTATTTTTAGCATCAAATGACAAAGGCCACCATAGTTCACTCAAATCAACCTTTAGAAGAAACAAAGAACGATACAAGGCATGAGAAAGTAGAATGTACAAAGTAATATGTGGAGAACATTTTTAAAACCAAGGAGGCAGAAGAGGTAGATTTTATTCCATAAATCATCTTCTTTTTCCTCAAGTAGTATAAAATCCTCTGTTGTCAATAGAAATTAAAGTATGTAGAGATTTTTAATTACACTTTAAGGTTTCAACAACAAGATATTAAAGAAATGAGGATGGAGTATATCCATAGCAATTAAGGGCTTTAGGGTAGCATAAAAAGGTAATTGCTATGGAGAAGCACACTTGCACTTTATGGTTTCTAGAAAAACATAGTGAAGAAAGTGCTTTTGAGGTTGTTCCTTGCAATTCAAAGCCTTCATAGCAAGACAAACCCATAGATGATAAGTATCTCTATGAAAAATATGAAAAAATGAAAGAGATTGATGAAGATGAAAGTGTTGGTGAGAATTAAGAAAGAGAGAGGAAAACCTAAGAAGCAAGAACAAAAAGAAAAGAAAATTTGGAGGGATATTGATATGGGAAAACAAAAGTTAGTATTGCAAGTGATAACAAGAAATGGGATTAATCCATAAATAAAAACAAAAAGTGATGATGAAAATGATATCTTGGAATACTAGGGGTATAAATAAAACCCCCTAAGAAAAGAGAATTTTAGAGAATTAACAGGTTGTTATAGCCAGCATATTTTTATATATGGAAACTGAGCTAGATATAATTTAGCCATTTACAATGTTGATTTATTTTGGCAAAATTCAAATTTTAGAAGGCAACTAGTTGAGTGATCTTTTACCTCTTAATAAAAATGATATCAATGAGTTGGTTACAAAAACATAGCAATTTGAGGAAGATGACAAATATATTTGATGAAAAGGCAAATGCAGGATATATTTAATAAAAAGGTAAGTTGGATATGGTTTAATAACCTAATAGTGATTTAATAAGAGCAATGTAACATTTTGTTTTGTTAATGAGAGTGACTCCCAATATAAGCCACACATAACTTATTTTAAGAAAATATTGTGAGTGTTGCATCCATTACTTTGTAATTGCATTGAGAATATATAACAATAATAGATGATTAGGTACATATACTACATCAAATGTATAAGGTGTATTTATGGAATCAAAGGGTGCATAAATTAATAACAAGTGAATTTGGACAATGCATAGGTGATTTTAATGTGCATTACAACCTTTCTAAACTTTTATACCTTACATACTTCTTCATCCTCATATTTATTATTCCAAATTTAAAACAAATGTTGTGTGAGTGTTGCATCCATTATTTTAAACTTGAATCACATACCTATAATAGGTGATTAGATATATGTTTTGCATCTTAATGATGCATAAAATTTATAAGGTTTATTTATAGAATTAAAGGTTACATCAATAAATAACAAGTGTATTTTGACAATGCATGGGTACTTTTAAAACGTATTGCAAGCTTTCTAAACTTTTACATCTTGCATACCTTTTCATCCTCACATTTATTACTCCAAATTTAAAATTTCACATTGAATACTTTGTTCTTACACCTTACTTCATATATATATATATATATATATATATATATATATATATATATATACTTGTAAAATATTATTAAAATATTAAAATCATATTTTATGCATTTAAAATATATTAAGCATATCATAATACTTATAATGACCCTCTCAAATGGAATTAGTTCAATCGGTTAAATTTTTAACTTTCAAGCAAGAGACTATATTCAAATATTGACAAGCAATACATGCATACTAGTGTATACCATAATGTAATTATGATTTTATACTGGTAGGAACCATTTCAATATAACAGATTAAAAAACAATAATTATTATGGCCATTGAATCAAATGGCATTATCTCAACAAGTTAAATACCTCATCTTTCGAGGAGAACACTTGGGTTTGAATCTTGTCAAGCAAAATACATGCATAATTGGCAAGTAACTATAATAGTACTCTATGGTTATGATGTGATATGGATAGAACCATTTAAATTAATTAATTATATATACAATGACCTTAAATATATATAATTATTTTTAAAAGATAAATTGCTTATTTTTAGAACCTTAATAGTGGGAAAGCATGGAGAACCCCAACAATAACAATAAAGGAGTTCACTATCAAACATAAAAGAAAAGTATTTCTTAGTGTAAGAGGTCATCGACAATAGGGAATGTATAATTTTACCCCCTCTTGAATTTGAACCTTGGATCTCTTATTTTAAGTACCATAATCTTCACAATTAGGTCCACTCTATTCATACTAGACTCAAACCTACTCAAGTTGAAGACATATATGTTGAAAACACCCTGTGTAAAATTAAAGAATAACTCAAATTTATTATTTTTCATTTCACTATGCTTGAAATCTTATATATAAACAATTTCAATACATGAACTTAAATTTAATTTAATTTAAAAATGTATTTAATAAGAAGTAATATTCAATTATAAAAACTTGAATACAAACCATGGGGTTTAGAGAGATTGGTTGGGAGTGAAGAGATTCATAACTTAAGCCAAGGTTCAAATCTCACGGATGAATCTTAATATGTACAAGTTAAGTGGGTTTAACGGTGAAACCTTCGGAACTTCAAATAGGAGATCTAAGATTGAATCATACAAGGGGTAGAGTTGTACATAACGCTTCATGGACAATCAAATGGTATGATCTCACCTGGTTAAATACCTTGACTTTCAAAATGGAAACCAAGATTTAAATCTAACAAGTGATATATATATATATATACCATGATCAAATGTATGATCTCACCTAGGTAAACACCTTGAATTTCAATGAAGACCAAGGTTTAAAACTATTAAGTGATATATGTGTAATTACCAAAATACTATGATGCCACTACATAGTTTCTTGAAATACCATAATACTATAATACTATTGTAATTCCAACTAGTGTAATCATGATGTAATATAAGTGAGACATGTTTCATTTCCAAATAACTAATTAAATTACATACAATTGTTCAATCCATGTTTAGACTAAGTATTTTATTATACAAAAAACCATTGGAAGCTCATGTGCATAACTATGGAGTGTCTATGGCCTAAATTCATTTTTTAATGAAAATGCAAGGGTATTATTATTTTATGAAATTTTCATCACATTAATATTAGCATGGAAGTATCCCGAGACAACCCAATATTTTAGGGTTTGGTTCTTCTTCGGTAGGAGGTTCAAATTGTGGTGTGCATGTGTGGATTTGTGTTAATCCCCTATTGATAAGTGTATCTCTTGTCTTACGAGGGATCATGGATGGGGATACTTGTTCAACCCTATGCATTAGTCGTAAGGGTTTATCACACTAACTGAATTCTTATATATATATATATATATATATATATATATATATATATATATATATAAGTTTATGAAGAAAATTAAATATTATTATTTTATAAAAAATTATTGTTTGAATTAATTCTCAAATAATAAGTGGAAAGTAGTATATAAAAATTTTATCTCAATGTTTATTTTCAAATAAAAATATTTTTATATGCATGTCATCCCTTTATGTCTCATACTTGTAAGTCATATATATATGATTTTTTATACTTATGTGTTGAGTTTGAAATAACAAATGGGAAGCAAAAAAAATGACACTATAAACCAAGGTTTCAATATCATAAGTACACCCGAATATAGTTTAATGAATTTAGAGTAAGATATTAGGAAAAAGGAGTTTCATATAATAAACCAAGGTTCCACTTTTATAAATAAACCTTAACATTTTGCTCATAAGGTTCAAATTTGACTTATGAAAATATTTATCATAAGATAGCCCATGTTAATATGGTTTTCAATTAACATTTTCAACCTCATTTAAGTAAATAAAATTCAATTGCTATATATATACATCTCGAGGATGGGCTTTATTTATTTTTTTTATTTTTAAAAAATACTTCTTAAAGATTTATAAATAGAACAATGTACAACAAAATTATGTAAGTCTATACAACATGAATAGATATTTTGACTTGCATTTATCATAAATTCCCTTGAGATCTTTTAACATTTCTACTCTAAACATTCTAACTTGATCTAAAATACAACTCATAACTTTACTTACAATGCTAGTAACGTGAATGAAAACTTCATTAAAAACAAGAGAGCATATGTCCTTCTAGATAGAAAACAAAATAGAGACCCTCACCACTTGCCATATTCCCACCAGATGAGGTGGGCAATCGTTGACATCTCAAAGAAGTGCAATACTCCACTAAATGTGTCCTAAAAAAGGGGTAATAACCCAATCCAATCCTTTCCATACTAATTTGGTATAAGAGAAATCCCAAAAAATATGTTTTATTATTTCCTATTTACCACAAACCACACAACATCCATATATGAAATTCATTTTGGCCAACCTGGCTTTGCAGGGTAGACCTTGGAAGGCTAATGACCAAGCAAATACCTTAAGTTGAGCAAACATTTTGAAATGCCAAATTTTAGCTAATCATATTTTCTATTTCTTGTAGGTGTAGTTGACATTCCATCTATGATTCAATACATTATCTATAGGGGCATTAATCAACATTACCTTGAAATAATATTAGTAGACTTAAACTAGAGCATAGGGCAGTCAAAATTTCACCTCTAGTCCCTCCTTATAGGTCTTGGAAGTCATCTATTTAGTTTGTAAAGTTTATAATACGATAGAAGTGAGTGTATCTAGGTTATAGCTTCTTTATTAGAGTACCACAACTTGTATTTAAGAACCAAATCAGACCAAGAGGACCAATCATTAGTGTCAACATTCATAAATTAGCCTAACATCAATCCCCTTTTCTTACCAACTGTTTACAATGGAGTATCAACTTGTCAAAGGCATACTCTTGATTATCTTTCCATAACCAAATTGACTTGTAAGGAAGCACCCATCCTATACTATCATCAAGAAATTCCTAATGCAACACATGAACAACTGACTTCCATGCTTCTCAAATTCTTTTAATAAGAATATTACCTCCTATTTTAAACTTCCAAGGGTTGCCAATGATGTCCTCCAAATGGAAGGAGCTCTTAATGCCATCAATGTGAGTACAAGTTTGAATTATGTTTCATAACAAAATTTTCCATCCTAGATTCCCTTCCAAAGCCCTCACAATCCACTTAGTTTCCAGAACCTTACCCTAAATATGAATATCAAAAAGTCACAAATCTCTCTTCTCTTTGGAAATGGTGCAGTATTTCCATGCTATACGCAATATTTTATTTGAACTATCAAAGTTGGACCACATAAATGATCGAATGATATTCTCAAGCCTCATGTATTGTGAAGTATTAGGCAACCAATAGGAAGAATAGTAAAGATGATAGACTTGTATAATTTTTGTCACCACCACCAGCTTACCAACAAATGAAAGTAACATATTTTTCCACACCTAAATATTTTTTTCAAATTTATCCAAGCACCAATTCCAAATATCAACCAATGATACTCTCTTACCAAATAGTATCCCAATATATTTAACAATCTCACCATTTGCAATATATTTCCATTCAGGGGAAAATCTCTCTGGTAAGGAGTTAACACCGACCAACCAAAACTCAAATTTAGGTTTACTAATTTTAGCACCTAAGGCCAAGCGGAATTGATCAAGGGATAATATGGTATTTTCAATGGATTGTCTATCTAGTTTGACCAAAATAAAAGAATCATCTACAAAGTGGTTGTTAATAACTGTATCCCCTAAAATCAAGGTGCCTCTTAAATCCCCTGCCTTCATTCTAGCTTCTAATAGATATTCCAAAGCATCAAGCAACAACATAAAAATATAGGAGGCTATATGGAAGCCTTGTCTAATCGACTTAAATAAAGTAATAGATTCTAAAATCGTACCTTAACCATTACCTTTGTCAAAGCACATGAGAACAACACCTTAATCCTCCTAACAACTGCTTTGTTGAATATCATCCACTCCAACATATTAAAAATAAATCCCCAATCAACCCTATCATAGATCTTATCAAAATCTATCTTCAAAAAAATGTTTATTGATTACTTCCTTGTGCCTAATCCATTGTCTCCCATACAACCAACATGGTGTCTAATATAAATATTTCTTTAACAAACTTTTTTTGTTATTATTGTACAATTATCACTGCTATAGGTTTTAGTCTAAGAGCTAGTGCCTTGGACAAAAATTTGTATGAGACATTGAGCAAATTAATGGGTCTACAACCTCCAATAGTATCCTTGTTATTCTTAGGGAACAATTTATCCTAGAGATAACACGCTTTTGTCAAAAAATTCTTACACCATCATCATGTAGTCATTAAAAATTACTTCCCACATTTTCTTGTAGAATTCTATAGGGATTCCATCTAGAATAGGGAAATTACCATTTCTCATATGATAAAGAGTAGTATAAATTTCATCCTTAGTGAAATCATCCACCATCTTGTCATTCTCAAAACTAGAAACTTTTCTAGGTACACAATTTTTAATTTCTTCTCTAGCCAGCAACACACCCTCATCTGTAGGATACTCTACAAATATCTTTCCTAAATGATATTCATATATAGAATTAATCTCATATTCCTCTTCAACAACAGATTCATATTCTATCTATAAAGTGTAATACCCCTCCTTGGTAGGACTCATTTTGGGACATTGACTTATGTATTGTGTATGGAAATTTAATGCATAGCCTCATTTTATTATGTCAACAATAATGATGGTATTTTATGGTTTATTTTGATTCTTGGAATCTGGCACTACTGATGCATTTGTGATTGTAGGACCAACTACTCTTGTTGATGGGTTGAACAAGGATAACCACTGAGTTGAGAGAAAATTAGGGGATATGATGGCTAATGATTTTTTTCATCGATAACTCCAAGGGTAAAGTATACCTTTCATGTAGTTGCATTGCATTTTGCTTATTGTTTGAATACATTGTTGGGCAATGAGATTACTATTGGAAAATAAGTCTTTCTTAGTAGGTAGGGGTTAATGTATGGTTAGCTTAAAAATTTACCTACTCAAGGATAAAACAACAAGATGTATTATGGATTTGGTTAAGCTTTACATTGTTTGATTTTGTTATATCTAGCATTATTTATTTGAAGAGAAAACATTAATTACTAAGGTTAATAATTAATATTAACCCTTAATCAAGTGGAATTATATCAACTGGTTAGATTCCTCAATAGTTAAAGAGGAGACCAAGGTTCAAATCTTACCAACCGATACATGGATAATATCCAAGCTTTGTTGAAATACAACTATGTGGTGATTGGAATACCACTATATGGTGATGATGTAAAATAAGTGGGATTAATTTCAATACTATATAATCAATTGAAAAAAATTAATAGTAACCCTTAGTATCAAGGAATTAAAGTGAGGTTAAGGTTAGTAAAACCCTTTTAATAATTGGAAACACCATACTTAGTGGTACTTTATTAATACAAGGTGGAAAGATTTTTGAATTTCCTTGAAAATGCGCGTACGTTATGATGCCATCCAAGAAGTTGCACTCCCAAACCTATTTTAGTACTAGGCAATGAGTTTATTTGAGATGTTGGAAGAAAAAAAGGAATCTATAGTTGAAGAGGAAGTAGATTGCAAATCATTTTGAGAGTATAGGATGATGGATAAGCTTGACCAATAGGTAGATGTGCTTGTTGCTTTGTTATTTCTCTACTTGCTTTAGTAGGATATGCTTAGTTTAAATTTTATGCTATAATCGATTTGCTTTTGTGAGTAGTACCCTTTGTAAGTTGTAATTTCCTACAACCTATGATTTACCTGATTGTTTTGCATAGATTTCTCCTTTAGGGTTGGTTGTATAGCCTCCTTATTCCTGATATTTTTGGTTACCATCATGCTAACCTTACCCTGATCATATTTTTGGAAAAATATTTTTCATGGACTAATTTCTTGAAGTGAGCCAAATGTTTTTTAGAACTCCAATCAAAGTCAAAATGATTGTTTTATGTTAATGTAGTTCTAAATCTTGTTTGGAAGGCCCTGGTTCTCCTTGTGTTTGTTGTAGACCCTTATGTTCCCTTCTTAAGAGCTTGAAACCTTCACCTCATTTTGGTTCATACATCTTTGGTTGTGTGATAGGTTAGGTCTAATAGTGGCACTTGAATCCAGTTCTTTAGTTGCTCATAAGTTGTTGTTTGGCTTGTGCTTAGCGCTTGCCTTGGAGTCGATGGATTAATTTTAGTGTTGCCTTATTTTTATTATTGAAGGTAGGATTGATAGGTATAGCTAAGTTAATATTGATGGAGATTTATTAATGAGAATATAATATTTTTTATCCCTTATGATAATAAAAAGGTATTAATGAAATGTTAGTATGGTTATGCTTTCTATTCTTTCTAGAGGATGCATTAGTGAAAGAATACGATTATGTTTTCTATTATTTTTAGAATACTTTAATGAAATAATTATGTTTTATCTAATTTTTATTTTATGAATCATTAATGAAATGTCATGGTTATGCTCTATTCCATTTTAGAGATTGCATTAGTGAAGGAATATTAAAATGTTTCTTTTCTTCTTTTAAAGAGAATGCATTAGTAAAATGATAGGGTTATGTTATCTATCATCTTTAAAATATAAATATGAATATCCTTAGTCTCTTTTAGTTAATGTTGGAAAGGTTATGATTATATAAAGGTTTCATCACTTTCCATCTTGTTGAATGCAATAATAGTTAACACTTGTGCTAGTATTTGTAATCTAAGTTGGTATTCTTGTTATTGTAAGAAATAAAGTTATGGATGAAAGAATATTTGCTAAAATATGGGAATGATTGTAATGGTTTCCTGAGACTTGATTAGTTAAGTGAATTATTATTGAGAGAAGTATGGGATTCTCTCCTAGATTGTTGTATGGAATTTTTACATGTTTACTTGATCTTAAATGGGATTCTTGAGACTTGAGTAGGTATTGGAGCCATTTTGAGAGAAGTATGAGATTCTCTCTTTATTGTTTTTTTATCAATATTTTATGCATGGTTGCTTGTATTATGATAGCGCATGTTTGAAATGCATTGCATATGGAGTTGTCTTGATCCCTAAGTAAATCTAAAACTCATAGTAATCACTTTCTTGAAGAAGGTAATGGTAGAAAGTGGCATGGAGATCACTTAGATGGATGAATTTATTTTAAATTGAAAATGATATAAGAAATGCTTAGTTTAAGTTTGTTATTTTGTCAAGTTTTTTGTAAAACAATGAAAGTTTGATCAATGTAAAAATTCATGGTTTGGTTTTATTGATTGAAAGGTTAAATGTTACCCTCTTCTGGTACATAGATCTTGTAATGAGTAACTTTGTATTTGTATTTCATCCTTCTGGAAGGATATTTCTTATATAATATTTATGGTAGCATATGGTTCAATAAATCATGGTTTGGGAAATGGTTGAAAATCTATGTTTTATTGAGGATACCTCAAGTTATGTTCATCCTTATTTTATTTCTATGATCAATATTATATTATATAATTAAGCATGTTACCTCAAATTAATGATGGTTTTACAGAGAGAAGATCTTAATCTAAATACCCTCTTGGGTTCATAATTTTTTGTGGAATGGATTAGATTTGCTTTAGAACCATAGTCAAAGGATTAGCCCAATCCTAGAAGGAGTTGTAAAGATGCAATAACCAGGTGGATATAATCCTAGAAGGAATTGCATGGATGTAATATCTAGGAACTCATGAATCTGGAAGGAGTTGCATTGATGCAATAGCCAAATTCTTACAAATTGATGCACCTTGAACGTTGAGTATTAGGTGCACCACAACCTTAAGGTTGTAATATCATTCACAAAAAAATAGTGGTGGTATCTCAAATATGTATGTTCAAGTGATCATTATCATTGCTTGTGAAGTGGTACTGACCTTAGTTTCCATAGAGGTGGGGTAACTAATCACCAAGGCTCTATGTCAGGTTAACCTACCTAGATGGAGTTAGGAATATTAGGGAATATGTATTCCCATTTAAGTGTTATGGACCTTTAATGATAATCCCTATGCTATGATCACATTGTCTTGTGATGATAAGGGTATGGGAAAATTAGGGGAACCACGTTGGTGTCCTTCTAAACATTGAGGTTTAGTAAGGTGAACCCCAAAAAATATAGGACATTGGCTACTCTTATCTACTTAATATCATCTACAATTACATAGAACTCAAATTTGGTGGAGCCTGAATGTTGAAGAAAAATATTAGGATTATTGAGAACCTTACTTGTGTTGTCCTATCCAAAAAATCTCTCTCTGGGTTGGTTTTTGTGGGTCGTTGCATAAATTTACTCTCTTTCAAAGCAATCTTTCTTTTGGTTTGACCAAAAAATAACTAAGAGGGTGCATCACCCTGTTTAATCCAATTGAGTCTACTCCTAATTTTTGCTTCTCTACCCATGTAGTCTTCATACCCTCTAATTTCCTTTTCTTTACTTACCACCAATTTTTTTTTTTTTTTTGAATTTACATGGTGTAATCGATAGCCGCCATGAATCTGGGCAGGTTGTCCAGCTTTTATGGCCACCACAGTATTCTGCGTTGTCCACCCTAGAAGCCGCCACATAGATCTTCATGCAGTCCGCCCCTATAACCACCATGCCATAATCATTTTAAACCTTTTACGCCACTGAAAGCACTAGGAAAGGGACAAGCGTTCAGTCCGGCGAGGCCTAAGATTTGAACCTTGGACCTCCGCCCCCCTTATGGGGTTTGGATGAACCAATTGGTCTACACCTCGGACCTACTTACCACCAATTATTGTAATTGAATATTTGAAGGATTTCCAATTCCCTTCTTTCCTTTTCTACTAATATTATAGTTTTAATTTTACCCCTCCTTTTTTTGGCCACCAATCTCTCCCAACCCCATAGAAATCTAACAATCATCTTCATCGCTACTTCCCACCATCCTAACCACCCATTATTTTCTCTAGGCCTAAGTTCTAAGTTCCATATATATTTGATCATAGTTCTACAAGTATTAGATTTTAAATGAGAAATATTTAGCTTAAAATTCAAAGCACCATCTATAGCAGAGACCTTATCAATATAAATTGTTGTGATAATAGGAAAATGGTTAGAACCTATTGTCAAAATGTCCACATCACCAAATATTTTACTTATACCTGTACAAGTGAAGACACTACTATCAACATAAAATCTATGCAACCTAGCCTATACATGATCATCACCCCTTATCATATTGAATCACGTAAGCCAACCTCCATTTTCTAGGTACTTTTGTTTAAATTTATGTTAAATACCTATAAATAGACCTTTATTTTGGCCTATTTTTCTTTTTCCGCACCTACAACACATCCTCATATTCCTCCTTCCATGTACCCTATCCATTCTACCATGTTAAAGTCCCCTATAATAATCCATTTAGTATTTTGCACATTAGAGGTCATCCAGTCTCATAACTTGCTTCTGTTATTTGTATTGTTGGGAGCATACACTTAACAAACACCAACAACTTTCCCGATAATCATAAAGGTTTCTCACACTAGTCATCCTTGAGGATCCTCTTCAATATCCATTAACAAATAACCACACCATGGGCTCACTACTAAAATGGCTCCTCTAGATCCATTATCATGAGAGGAAGCCCACCAACATTCCACCTTATATCCATAAAAATATTTAATGTAAAATCACTATATCTAACTTGCTAAAAAAATACTACATCATATTTCACATTTCATAAAAAATGATTAACTAAACTCCTTCTTAATGGGATTGAAATCCCTATTACATTCCAAGAAATTATATTGAACTTCATTTATTCACATCAACATTTAGCACCTCAAATCTATTATCTGATCAGCTCCCACCTGTACGCACATAGTTGCTGAGACTACCTGTCACTTCCTTTCCATGATAATGCACCTCCCTTAGCAGATTTTCTCCACCATATTTTTTGTTGCCTAGAGAAGAATACCTTATTTTGACTTTATAAGGATTCCCTAGAGAATTTATGATCTCCCTTATTTTTTGTACCTATATCCATTTTATGGGAGTCCCATATTTCTTATCCCTTGAGCCCTTACTCTGATTTGTCTTCCAATTTCATGTTTTTCCCTCCTATATTACCCCCATGGAGGAGTGCTCAAACATCAAGCATAGAGAATCACTCAAACATAAAGCATAGAGAAGTACTTAAGAAAAAATCATAGACATACCTAGATAAGTTCTATAATAGGTAGGCGAAGATAGCACTTAGATAAGCACTCAAACTACAAGCAAAGACACATCAAGAAAAGTATTAGAACAAGCAGGCAGAGTTATAGAAGTGTACAAAAAACACCATCACCTAAAGAGAGAAAAGAAAATTGAAACCAAAGAGTCCAGAGTATTCTAGCAAGAGAGAAAGAGGAAGAGCTAGACGCTGAGCAAACGTATCTCTGGAATGTTGTGCCAAGTAAACCCAAGAGACAAGGATATTAGAAGTTAAGCATGAAACGCAGGTAGAGAAGTGATATATTCTCAAAGTGCCAAAGGGTAACATAACCAAATAAAATACGAAACACCACCCAAGATGAATTGTTGGAATGAAATCTGCCTTAGGTTATGATTTGCATCCAAGACTTCGTCAACATTGAATGACCAGGCTTAAACAAGGTTTGCCTGGTTCAGTCTCCAGAGAAGGTTGGTTCCTTGTTTTTTATAGGAAAAGGGTAGAGAGAAAGGAATGCTTAAAGAGAGGGAAATATAGCCAATGCTAGGAGATTAAAATGGTACAGATTAAGCAACAACACAGTACTAATTCAACCTTTTGTAGAAAAGCATAATAAGACCCAAAACATAGAAACTAAGATCATTCAGTGTATATCTAACTCTGAAGCAGTTTATCCGTGAAGTAAATTGCAGATCTAATAGAACATTTAATACAAAAATTCAGCTTAAGAATTAATGTATGATACATTCAACATAGATTTAAACTTAGCAATAGACAATCACATACATACTTGCACACCAAATGAGCTCAGAACCAGGGTGAATGATCTCTATTAATATTTCAGAAGTCTGAATACATAGCCTTGTAAACACCTAAGAGCCGACCTAGAAATTAGGTCGCTCATCCTATATATAGAGTTTTACATAACAGAAAACTGAAAGTTGTTACAACAAACTGCCCGTGGGCTTATTCTAGCAAAGGAGTGGTTAGAGATCAAGATCTTTCTTGTTACAGAGATATTCTTCAAGCCATGAAGCTTCTAACCAAAAATGTTAAGATATTCTTGTTACAGAGATCTTCTCCACTTCTTTTTAGAGATCATGGTTTGCTTGCTCTTCAAAATGTCGTGCTATCATGACTTTTCTCCTTGGCTCGCTCTGGCTCTCCAAAATGTCATGCTATCATGACTTTTCTCCTTGGCTAGCTCTTGGCTCTCCAAAATGTCATGCTATCATGACTTTTCTCCTTGGCTCGTTCTTGGCTCTTCAAAATGTCATGCTATCATGAATTTTCTTCTTGGTTGGCTCTTGGCTCTCCAAAATGTCGTGCTATCATGACTTTTCTCCTTGGCTTGCTCTTGGCTCTTCAAAATGTCGTGCTATCATGACTCTTCTCCTTTGCTGTTGGCTCTCCAAAATGTCGTGCTATCATGACTTTTCTCCTTGCTGTTTTGGCTCTCCAAAATGTCATGCTATCATGACTCTTCTTCCTTGCTTGGTCCTGGCTCATCAAAATGTCATGCTATCATGACTCTTCTTCCTTAGAAAATTTGAGGAAAGTACCTTTATTTCCCTAGGTGTTGTCATTTTGACCAACATTCTTGGTGCCTCCTGGGGTAATTATGTTAACTGAATGTTAGAACTTAGAGCCTTTATCCATTGGGAAATGGAGTCAAAAAAAGAGAATTAAAAAATAAAAAAAATGAGGGGAAATAAAGGGAATGATACCAAGTGTAAACAAAAAACAAAATTCAAGCTTGGGAGTGATCATTCCTCTAGGGACTCTCCTTCAGAATTTTTCGTTTCTCCTTGCCTTGAAGATGTCGTATTTTTTGCTTGCTTGACTTTCTCTTATCCTGTTTGTCCCTAGATTGAACAACCTCATTATAGGCGGTACAAGCCTTTTTCTAGGTCTCTTCATCAGTATCCACCTTTTCTTTGAAAGTAGCATACAAGTACTCCAGTTCTTCTACCTTATCATAAGATAGATTTTTTGACTTGAGGTATAGCTCATTTAGACTGGAATTTATTTGAGTGATATTTTGAGCCATGCTAAAAATGTGATCTTCATGCACCGGCTCTTCCCAACTATTAATTTCTGATATATCATCATAGAAATTTAGCCAAATAGCTTTTACCTGATCTTCTGCTAAGATATTGGAATGAGAATCCCAATAGCTAGGCATACCACAGTCTTCAACCATACTAGCATGCTTTGAAATTGACTTGGCCTCTGCTTTCAATTCTTGCATAATATTTACAGCTATCATTACCAACTTATGCCACTTGAAAAAGTTCTTGGCAACTGCTTTAGCTTGAGACCAGTTTTCATCTTGAGCTCTGTAGTCGGCTATTGCTTGTGTACTGTTCCAAGACTTGGATTTTGTTAGCTGTAGATACTCTTGGCTTAGGAGCTTAATTGAAGCTTCAAATTCTTTTTCTACCTGACTTAATGTACTATTTACCTTGGAGAGGTAGGCCAGAGTGGGTCTAACTTTGAGGACTAGCTTGCTAACTATCGCAAGCTTTTCTTTTTGTACAACTATCACCTTTTCTTTGGAGAAGCCCTGAGTCTTTTCTGAAACTGCCAACAACTGCTTATTCAGGTCTTCTATTTGTTGTTGCAGTATTTGGACCTGTTCCTCTACCTTGGCTACCTTTTCTTGGAAGGAAGCGGCCTCATTGAACTTTTGTTCCCATTTCTTGGCATCATTCTTGAGAGCCTTTTCAGTGATTTTTTGTTGATTGAAGGCCTCCTCTAACCGTTTTCGGGCCTGTTCTGCTCTGAGGAATTTTTCTTTGTAATGCTCCGCATTCAGATAAATTGTCCCCATGTGAGTCTAGGCCTTGCTCCACTCATCCTCCATTGGCAGTTGGGTAATGTCTTCTGTAATTATTTCAGCTTGATAGTCATCCAGAGTCATCTATTTCTCAGGATTCTGTACCAAGGGAGTCATCTTCATGGTAGACTGTTGCATGTTGATTGGGTCTAACATTGTTCCTTCCCGAACTCGAGCCATATTAGTAGCACTTGGAGAACTTCGTGACTTCAGCCATGTGGTGGCATTCATCGTGGCTTTCTTTATTTTTTGGAATTTGGTGATAGTAGGGTTATTGGCAGAAGAGGTACTTTGAAGGGATTGAAGACTCAACAGGTTTGTGGAAAGAGGGAATGGAGTGAGTGGTAGGGAATATTCCATGCTAATTTGTTGAGAAGGAGACCCGGTTGGGGTGTGATGAGGTGAAACTTGTGGGGATCTAGGAGGTGATGATGGTTTTGAAACCTCTTTATCTTTTGAATGGGAAGGGGAAACTCTATGGGGATGAGGGGAAGAAGAGGGAGTATCAAGATCAATTGGAGATTTTTCCTGCTCCTTTTGTGGATTGGAGCCTCTAGTTTCTTATGATTTTTCTGAATAGACTTCCGCTATATGTTTTAGACATGAAATATCTGCATCATCAGGTACTAGTGGTGGGGTCTGCTCCTAGCTTGGAGGCTCTCTTTGGGGAGGCTCCTCTATTTCTTTAGCCACTTGTTCTTTCTCTTGTGCTTCTTTAGCAATTTTTTTTCTTTTTTTTAGCTATCCTTCGAGTTTTCCCCTGTTTCCTCCTTATCTTCTATTTTTTCTCTATCCTCTTCTTCTCCAAATTTTTCAGAAGAGGATTCTTGTATCTTTCTCTTTTTTTGGCCTTCTCCCTTTTTTGGTTTCGCTTTTCTCTTCTTTAGCTCCGATGCTAGTTTTTTACGTTCGAGTGGAGCAATATCTTCAGACTCTATGTTTGATCCCAAAAGTGGAAGATACACCTACGTCTCTTTTGGGAGCTTCTGTTCATTCAACCGCAACTTCTTTCCCCTTTTCCTTTTCGGTATATTTTTCAAGAATCTTGGGGGAACGCCACCTATTCCGAGTGGGACCTTGTCAAATAGAGTTTCGGACCAATTTTGATGGTGCTCATCATACTTGGTATAGAACTTTGTATCCATTTTGAGCCCATACCTTGTGAAAGTATTAATATGGCACCGCATTTGCCACCATGTCAAGATTTTTGAATTATCCCAGTCATCTCCCCTTTTCTTCATTTTGTTGGAAGTCTTGGTGTCGATTCTATGGGTTGGGCAAGAATCTAGGTTGTAATCCACTAGATGTTCATAGAAATCATGCCATGGAGCTAGTGGTTGCATTCTTTCAACATGCCATTCAAGAGGCTGATCCTCACTATTATTTTGGCCTTGCTCAATGTCCCTATCAGAGGCATGAAATTTTTGGAAGGGACTCTTATTCAGAGTGGCTTGCCTTTTGGTGAATATGTCTTCAGGATCATATTTCCACCTCTGTGGAAGCTCCACCAACTTCATGTTTCTCAATACTTGAGCAATTTTTTGATGATCTCCCTTCTTTGAAATGGTTACTCCTTCAAACTGGAAGGGCATGAGGCAAGTGTGAGTCTTTTGGGCATCGGTCCCAAATGTGTAGTTTATGAATTCTTGTTGCCTTACATACTCTAAGGTGAAGAGTCACTTGGTGACGTAGTAAGGCAATAAGAAAGGCTTCTCTGTGAAGTCGTAGAGCCTTATGACTACCCCTTGGGTCAGGATGAACCAGTCTCCTTCTTCTACGTGAGGACGTCTCAGGGTTTCTTCCACTAATTTAGGAATCCTTGATGTATGCCCTAGCACAATCCGTAGAGCAGGGCCTAAAAATCCATATTGAATTGATAATATGAACTCTCGCTTGAGAGGAGCGGAGTCCACTCACATACACATAAATTTTCTCCTTTTGCATCCTTTTGAGTTACAGATATTGACTTCAAATTTTTTGATTGAAAGAAGAAGAAGAGCCAAACCAAATAGGAGTACCTAAAAGCATCTGGGGCTTCTGTGTGCAATTTTGATAGTCCCGCATGTAGCTGTTGAGCTAAGTAGGATGGCCAGTCAAAGAAAAGAGGAACTTTGTTTGGGTCCATGCATGTTTTATCATAAAACTTATAAATTGAAATACACTATGCCACTGCAACTTGCCACCCATGAACTTGAGAGTCATCTTCCAACCCTGCTACCATGGCCAACATAGAGAAGAGTTGTTTGTTTTTGAACTTGGACAAGGGAATGGGAGATTGGGGAATGGAACCTTTAGGGAGATCATTTTCAAGATTCTACTGGAGGAAAGCCCTTATGTTTGGGGTATTGAGATAATATTTCGTAGAGTTGATTGGATCAAACAAAATGGGGGGAACTAGAGGTTTATATCCTTGGGAAAAAACTACTCTGATTGTGTCGGGATCTATTGTAAAAAGTGTTTCTCCTTTGTAATTTTTTACACTCCTACTTTTTACATCATATAGTTTTGCCATTGCTCTAATTAATTCTAGGTAGGGGTGGACCTGAGGGCATACATACTAGTAGAGCATAGAGTAGTATGGGAAATTGCTTGGGTTTGAAGGAGAAGCATCTATGGTCATCCTAGTAGCTATGTCCTTGTGGATTTGTCCTAGATCTCTCCATGTCAGCTTCGTGTCTGTAATGTGGCCATCGGGATCTACAAAGTTGTTCACTTTGATACTCGAACTCCTTTTCTTCTTTGAAGGTGTAGATGTAGAACCTAAAGCAAGGGGGGTAGCCATCATGATTCTATTGCCTATAACTCGGGTACTCAAAACATAGGGACGCCATCTAAAAATTGTAGAATTTTCTAGGAGGCTATTAGAACATAGATAGTAAGAAGCAGAAGATGAAAAGAGAGGGAAGGTGAAAATTTGATAATATAAAATATTATGCATGCTCATGCCAAAAGATACACAATTAAACTGCCTAGGTGATGTGGAGTAATTGTGATTGGTAGTACGCATCTCAATGCAGATTTCAAATGTTGGTAGGAGCTTCGGTTAGTGTGCTAGCTTTTAAGGATACCAACTACCTCGAGTTGCCATTTATGATATAGGCCAATGAAAAGCTTCTACGTGGTATCGAGCCAATAAGACAATGTCATCTTTGGATCCAATCATCAAGTATGATTTTCATTTTTTAAGAGTGGTGCCTTTTATGTTCTCAAGACACGTGCTTTAAAACCTTTGATTATTCATTAATTGGTTACAAGATGTGGCATTATGATATTTTAGAACATGCATTTGTCGCCAAATCATGACAATTTACCTTGGAGAGACACTCTTCTACCCAAAAGTCATGAAATCATGACAATTTTCCTGAAAGGAGGCCATGAATGCCCAAAAGTCATGCCATCATGACAATTTGCCTTGGAGAGACACTCTTGTGTTCAAAATTCATGAAATCATGACAAAAAAAATGGAGAATCTTATAAAGAGTAACATATTTACAAGGTTATTTACATACATAAGAAACAAAATATATACAAGGATAGGTCAGAACCCGTTACTTGTAATATAGCTTTAGGTGAAAACCATTAACGGGAATGGGTAGGATCTGGCCCTGTTCATATTTCAGCTAGAAGGAATTGTGTTGCTTTTCTTCAATGATTTCAAAAGGGCCATCCTAGAATGTATCGAACTTATCATGATTTCCTGGTTTTGACTTCTTTTCATTCCATTTCAGGACTAGATCTCCTACTTTGAAGTTCCTTAGAGTTGTTTTCTTGTCAAACCATCCCTTCATTGCAACTGCATGTTTTTGATAGTGATCATAGGCTTGTTCCTTCTGTTCTTCCAATTGTAGGAGTTGGATCAACCTATTTTCCATTGGTTCTGCTTCTTCTGTACCAGCTAGATCCAACAATTTTAGAGTTGGTATTTCTATGTGTATTGGGAGTACAACCTCTTTACCATAGACCAGAGAATAAGGGGATGTGTTGATAGATTTTTTTATTGTGATCCTATCAGCCCAAAGCGCCTGATTTATCAAAGAATGCCAACTCCTTTTATTATCTTTGAGTGTTCTTTTCAAAATCTTGAGTAGATTTTTATTCATGGACTCAACTAATCCGTTACCTTGAGGATAATAGTTTGACGATGTCTTTAAGTATATCCCATATTTTCTTGTGAATTCAACTATCTTGGCTCCCACAAAGTGTGAGCCATTGTCTATGACTAGGGCATCTGGGATGCCGAACCTTGTGATCAAGCTTTCTACAAATTCGATCACCACTTCTTGGTCATTTCTTTTTGTGGGTATAGCTTCAGACCATTTTGTGAAATAATCAGTGGTCGTGAGAATGTATTTATGACCTGCTGATGAATTTGGCTCTATGATGCCTATGAAATCTAAGCCCCATTGCTGGAATGGTTCTTCAACCTGAATGTTTTTTAGGGGTAATGGTGCATTCCTATTCCTTCCTGTATATCTCTAACATTCTTCATAGTTTCTTGTGATTTTGAAAGCATCTATAAAAATTATTGGCCAGTAGCACCCAGTCTTGATGATTTTTAGTGTGGTAGTTCTCTTGGAGTAATGTCCTCCTGATAGACCTCCATGAAATTCTTTTAAAATTTTTTGCTTCTGTTCTTCTGACACACATCGAAGCAGTACTCCATCCAAGTTTTTCCTATATAACCCTTCAGGAAATAAAGTGTATTTTAGAGCTTGAATCCTGTATCTTCTTCTCTGGGAAGCATTCAAGTTTTTTGGACATATTCCAGTCTAAAAATACCTAATTAACTCATCCGCCCAATCAAGTTGTTCTGAATATTGATCTTCATCTGATATTGATTCTTGAGCTTGGCAAGCTACATAATCTATCGATGCTTGTTTTGCAAGTTCTTGGCATAATGCTCTACCTCTGACTAGTTTGGCTGGGTGTATTTCTACATCATACTCTTGTATTTTAGTTACCCAACGGCTCTTGTATCACCGAGCTCCCCTTGCGTAATGAAGCTTCGTACATCAGGGTGAATTGTATAGACTATGATTTTGCTCTATGATAAGAAGTGCCTAAACTTTTTTAGGGACTTCATGATAGCATAAATCTATTTTTCAATGAAATTATACTTTTCCTCATGTTCTTGCATATTTTGACTCAGAAAAGCGATAGGCCTTTCTTCATTGTCAGTTCCCTTCTGAGTGAGTACTACGGCGTAGCTTCCCTGTTCACCTATGGCATACAAGATAAAATCCTTGGAGTAGTTTGGGTTTACCAGGATAGGAGCTTGAGCTATTTTCTCCTTGATCTATTGAAAATCTTATTTTCTTGTATCTATCCATTTAAAAATGGCATCCTTTTTCAACAATTCAGTCATAGGTTTAACAATTTGTGCAAAATCTGCTATGAATTTGTGTACGAAATTGATTTGACCAAAAAATGATTGCAAGCCCTTTTTTTTAAGGGGAGGGGAAGTTCCAACAAGGCTTTCACTCTGTTGGGGTCTATGGCTAGACCAGATTTTGAAACTACATGACCAAGTAAGATTCCCTCCTCTACGACAAAAATAGATTTTTTGGGGTTTATGGATATCCCAAACTCTCGATATTTTTCCAGTACTCTCTTGAGGTGAGTTATATGATCTTCTTTCCTATGAGAGAAAATAGTCATATCATCCAGGTATATCACTATTATTTTATTCACAAGTTCTCCAAAGGCTACGTCCATGGCTCTTTGAAAAGTCGCTCCAACGTTTGATAACCCAAAAGGCATCCTTTGGTAAGCAAATGTTCCCCATTTGGTTGTGAATGCTATTTTAAATTGGTCTTCATCTTTGACCCATACCTGATTATACCCGGAGAAACCATCTAATAGAGAAAACCTTTCAGCTCCTACTATGTGTAAGATCTGATCGATCTGTGGGAGGGGGTAATGATCCTTGAGTGAAGCTTTGTTCAGATTGTGAAAGTCAACACATAGTCGAATATCTCCATTTTTCTTTCTTACTGGTACCAGATTAGCGACCCATGTCGAGTGCTTGATTGGATATACAATCTTAGCTTCTAGTAGTTTTAACAACTCTTGTTTCATCAAAGCTTCTATTTTTGGATTTACTGGCCTTTGCTTTTGATGAAAAGGTTTAGCACCTTCTTGAAGCTCAATTGTATGTTGGATTGTTTCCTTTGAGTACACCTTTAGATCACCATAGGTCCAGACAATTGTATCTAGAAATTCCTTACATAATTCTCTGATTTCATCCAGTTCCTTGTCTGTAGTTTTTACCCCTACTTTGATGGCCTTGTCGGGTCCCATTTTAGCTTCCTTATATCTGTGTTTGTCAACTTTCATCTTATGGCCTGTTGACCTATCATTGTTATCAAATAGAGACTCAAGTGTGACCAGCCCCTTAGGGATGTGATTATTTTTCAACTGGATGACATTTGCCTCTTCTTCATCTTCATTTACTCTATTGTTGGAGCAATTCATCTCATGGACTAGGAAGTCTACTATATGTTGATCATTCTCGAAAACCTGCCAGAAGGTATCTCTATCAGGTATAGAAGGCCTGTATATCAATCTGACTATTTTTTATTTCTGAATAACATTGCTTATAGGATAAAAGTTTGCTCCTACTAAAGCCAACAAATCTGCATGTGTATTTTTCTCTCTGGGGATTGCTTTCATGTTCAAGGATTCAAAATATTCTAGCAAATCCTAGACTTTATTTCTGTAAGCCTTAAGATAATGTTGTTTGCTTACACATTTCCCTGTCACTTGATTTACTATTAGCTCAGAATCACCAAAAATTATAGTTGTTTAATGCCCATATTTTTTACCTTTTTTAGACCTAAATAGAGTGCCTCATATTCTATTGCGTTATTGGTGCAGCTCCAAGTTAACTTGTAAGAGAAGACTTTCTCTTCACCAGTTGGAGGATTAGGACAATGCCTACTCTAGCTCCATTTTTGCATCTAGCGCCATCAAAGAAAAGCTTCCATAATTGATTAGTAGATATATCAGGTAGTGGGGAAGAAGTAGATTTGCTTTTCTTGGTTTTTGAATGGTGTAACTCCCCAGATCTATCTCGATCATGGCATTGAAATCTAGGAGGAAAACTGGTCTTCTTCTTGTAACTCATTAAGAGCTTCTTCCATTAGACTCAAGTCTGTCAGTTCTTCAGTCATCATGTTTATAGTAGTAGAGGTTTTCTCCTCTTCTCCAAGCTTCTCGACATGGAAGGTAGAAGGTTTCTCATTGAATATCTTCACCCTTTTTCCTTTGAATGGGATTTTGAGGTGTGAAAAATCAAGAGAGAGATATCCTCCTATTTTGGCAGTAAATTCTCTAGACAGGCACATGCCAAAATAAGGCTCTAAATCTACTACTACTACTTCTTGTATAACTGTAAGTTGAGGGAGCCTATGAAGAACTATAGGAATATCTTTGATCATGCCTACTATTTTTACAGGGGTCCCATCCAGTTGTAAGACTCTTGGAGTGCTCCTTGTGTATTCCATCCCCATAATATCGCATACTACTTTAGGCATAACAGTAGTTGCGGCTCCAGAGTCAATCATACAATTATGGACTACCCATCCTTCCATTTGGAGAGATAAATAGAAAGGGGGAGGTCTATTCTTTCCTGAGGTGGAAGTAAGACTTGCTTGGGTAGAACTCAATTTAACTGGATCTTTATCTTTGTTTTTCATAGACTTCAATGATTCTTGCAGTAGGTCAATCTGTCCTGGGATCCGTAGGGCTTCATACATAGTGGCTTTGGAGGGAGTCTTCTTCATTTCTTCAACAATATTGAATGGAAGAGAATCAACACTCTTTTATTTTACTGTCGTATCAAACCTATTCCTGTATCCCTGAGTAGCATCAACTCTTTGACGTTTAGTTAGTGAAGGATACCTCAACTTTTCTCTGGCTTGCTCTTGAGTTTCTGTCTCTTTAGCTGGAGGTGTTTCTTTTTGGATCTCTGCTCCTTTTGGATCTAAATTTTGTGGAGGTCTTTTCTCAATAGGACTCTTTGTAGGCATAGGTACCTTTAAAGGATTAAGGTCCTTAGGATCAACCTGAAAAGGTTTCTTTCTTGATCTAGTCAGAACTGAGACTTGTTCTAGAGAGGGCATCATAAAATTCTGATCATCTTCTCTGATCATGTTTACTTGACCCTTGAGGGACCTTTCTGCCTTTTCTGTAGCCACCTTCTGGACCTGATGTTGATGAATCATGCAAGCAGTTTCACCATGAGGATCATTGCATGTGGAACACCAGAAGGATGATTCTGGTGAAGCATTACTGGGTCCACCTTCTTCATTAGCGTAAACTGTATTTATTTTTTCATAATTTCATCCACTGGTGGAGGCTTGATCTCTGGTCACTTGTGGATAACGTCTCAGCTGAGAGTTTCTTTCCGCTTCTCTACGCTCCATAGATATGAATTTATTTGATAGAGTCTTATAAGAGGCTTGCAAATCTTGCAAGATCGCCAGTTGGGTGTCTTGAGTAGACGTGTTTGCTATTGGGGAGGGTGCAGGGATAGGAGGGAGCATCAAAAGGGTAGGGGGTGCTGGTAGAAGTGGGATGCTAGGCTATCCATTCCATTTGGGAAGACCAACGTTAGGATCTGCAGGGGGAATTGGGAAAGCAACACTTGAAACTTGAGGGAAATTTGGAAAAATGGGTGGAATCATCTTTGAAGGGAATCTTCCTATGGCGATCAAATATTTTTCCACTTTCTGTGCTTCTTGATAGATTTTAGGAAAGGTTGTCACTCGAGATTGTCTGATAGCCATACTTATTTTTGAATTGAAAGCTCTTAAATAGTAGTATATAGCTCCTTCTTGCATTGGTCTCAGACCATCAGGGACTCTCTGCCAGGTTTGACTGAACCTAATATTGAAATCTATGATCTCCTCTTGAGGATGTTTTTGAATGGCATTAAACTGATTCAACAATGAAAAGGGATCTACATGCTCATTAAATTCTTCCACTAATTTACCAACAAGTTGAGCCCAGGTAGATATAGACTGGTTTTCAAGAGCTCTGTACTAGTAGAGCATTTTTCCTTTTAAGGAAATAATCAGTAGTCTAATCATCACGTCTTCCTCTATGATGTCATATATTGGTGCTAATGCAGCCACATCTAAGCAATGTTCATATGTTGTCTTTCTGGTACCATCATACTGGGGTAGCACTTTCAGAGTCGCTGCTGGTATTGGGTGCTGGACTACAAGATTCAAAGGGCCTGTATGATTCCATAGAGGGTAGGGTAGAATTGGTAGATTTCTAGCCATTGTAGTTGTGTTGGTAACTAGAGTCGAGGTTTCGTTAGCAGTAGTGCTAAGGAAGGCTACACGGGAAGTATGTGCTTGTCTTGGATTGCTATTTTGAGTTGAAAATGTTCTAGCAACCAAAATTGGGTTAGCTCAAAGGCTACCAAGATGTAGTTCGAAGAACTCTATGGGTTCTTCTAAATTTTTAGCTTTAGATCTGGTTATCATAAATATGGTTCATAACTAGAAGTTGGGTAAGGATTTTTTAGGGTTCCTTTTCGGTGTGGAGTCGCCAGGTGATAATAGAAAGGTTAACAGGGCAAAGGCTTCACCGGGACTTTGATCTGTATATAATGTGTGGGATTTGTGTCCCATCGGGCATGCCAAAAATTATTGGAATGAAATCTACCTTAGGTTATGATTTGCGTCCAAGACTTCATCAACATTGAATGACCAGGCTCAAACAAGGTTTGCTTGGTTCAGTCTCCAGAGAAGGTTGGTTCCTTGTTTTTATAGGAAAAGGGTAGAGAGAAAGGAATGCTTAAAGAGAGGGAAATATAGCCAATGCTATGAGATTAATATGGTATATATTAAGCAACAACATAGTACTACTTCAACCTTTTGTAAAAAAGCATAATAAGACCCAACACATAGAAGCTAAGATCGTTCAGTGTATATCTATCTCTGAAGTAGTTTATCTATGAAGTAAATTGCAGATCTAATAGAACATTTAATATATAAATTTAGCTTAAGAATTAATGTATGATACATTCAACATAGATTTAAACTTAGCAATAGATAATCACATACATACTTGCACACCAAATGAGCTCAGAACTAGGATGAATGATCTCTATTAATATTTTAGAAGTCTGAATACATAGCCTTGTAAACACCTAAGAGCCGACCTTGAAATTAGGTCGCTCATCCTATATATAGAGTTTTACATAATAGAAAACTGAAAGTTGTTACAACAAATTACCCATGGGCTTATTCTAGCAAAGGAGTGGTTAGAGATCAAGATCTTTCTTGTTATAGAGATATTCTTCAAGTCATGGAGCTTCTAACCAAAAATGTTAAGATATTCTTGTTATAGAGATCTTCTCCACTTCTTTTTAGAGATCATGGTTTGCTTGTTCTTCAAAATGTCATGCTATCATGACTTTTCTCCTTGGCTTGCCTGGCTCTTCAAAATGTTGTGCTATCATGACTTTTCTTCTTGGCTCTTTCTGGCTCTTCAAAATATCATGCTATCATGACTTTTCTCCTTGGTTGGCTCTTGGCTCTTCAAAATGTCATGCTATCATGACTTTTCTCCTTGGTTGGCTTTGGCTCTTCAAAATGTCGTGCTATCATGACTTTTCTCCTTGGTTGGTTCTTGGCTCTTCAAAATGTCATGCTATCATGACTTCTCTCCTTGCTGGCTCTCGGCTCTCCAAAATGTCATGCTATCATGACTCTTCTCCTTGCTTGCTCTTGGCTCTTCAAAATGTCACGCTATCATGACTTTTCTCCTTGCTTGGTCCTGGCTCATCAAAATGTCGTGCTATCATGACTCTTCTTCCTTAGAAAAATTTGAGGAAAGTACCTTTATTTCCCTGGGTGTTGTCATTTTGACCAACAGGAATATAGCATTTTGAGCACCATCTATTTATAAAAAACTATAGCATCATTAAAATGAGATCAAGAATCATTTCATTATTACTATTTATTGAATAGAAACCTAATTTTCATTGGATAAATCATTAATGAACACAACAAATGCTAAGAGGGAAATGGAATTGAAACATTGAGTATAACAATTTTTAGCTTAGGAAATTGGAAGCATAGAAGTGCCACGTTGAATAAGACCAATTGTTTGAGTGCAAGGTAATTAAAAGTAAATAAGTACCATGTTGAATAAGACCAATCATTTGAAATGATTTGTTTGGAAAAGGTAATTCTTAAAATAATATTAATGCATTATCATTTTTACACACTTTGAGGTAGATTATTGAAACACCCAAGATGTTGGACAATGAGCAGAGGAAGGTTGAATGCATCAGAGGAGAATTGAATGCATCAAATAAAATTTTAATGTGCCAGAGGAGAATCAAAAACGTTATAGGAAGGTTGAATGTGCTAGAGGAGAATGAAACATGCCAAAGGAAGGTCAAATATGCCAAAGGAGAATCTAACATGCCAAGATTAAGGTATTAAATATTTAATTTAAATTTAAATATTTCTAAGATTTTTGAGGAGTAATAAGGTTGATTTTTTATTATTCTAAGGTGTAATTAAGACTAAAGTAGAGATAAGGAGTTTAAGAGATTAATTAAATCCTTAAATATTTTAATTAATTTTTTATATTTGGAGAGATAAGTAGATATTTAATTTGAAGTTTTATAAGGTTATTTACTTTATCACTTTATTATTATTTGAAACTCAAGTCATATAGAATTTTTTCAAATTATTTGATTTTGGAGAGATAATATATTCTACATCAAACATATAAAAATTGTATTTGCAAAATTATTAATTTTATAGCTTCTATTTGACTAGGAAGCAATTAGGTATTTGACTACAAAAGTGTTTTTTGAAAAATATAGAAATTTGAAATAACTATCATTCAAAAACTAGGGAGATACAAGGTAGTTTACATCAAAGGATATTCATGGATGAAATTGTTAAGAATGCATTTAATGAAGATAGTGAAGACATGTTGCATGCACTCAAATTTTACTCACAAAACTTAATAAATAAATTTGATGGAGAGAAACAAATATTTGATGTTCTAAAAGATAAATTGACTTTGTTTTTTAAAGAAGCAAAATAAGGAAAATTCACAACTCTTATAGGTTATATTCATAAAAAAACTTTTCAGGTCATGGGGAGATTCTCAAAATACCATTATACTTACTTCATAAGAGTTTTTAATGATGTATCTTTCATTAATTAGTTTTGAGATTTTTCAAGGGAAGATACAAGTTGAAAGAAATGATACATATGATAGTATCAAAGAAGAATCATTGAAATAAAAATCATATTATTGTGATGATTTACTAACTCAATGCTTAGAAGGTATACCATCAAATATATCACAAATGAAACTACAAAAAAAAAAAAATAAGAAAGAGGAAGAGAAGGAATCACATCAAGAACAATAGGAAACCTAAATTCAAAGACAAGATCAAGCAAGGAGAAGAAGAAGATCAGCAAGTTCATAAAAAGACAAAAAGAGAATAGGGAAAGTACAAGATCCAAGAACACATGAAATACGAATTTCATGTTGAAGACTCTTACATGAAGGATCCAAACATTAATATATTAATGATAGATTGAATATTGAAGGATCAAGATTATATCGAAGACTAAAATCTTCAATAATTAAATAATATAATACAAGGGGGTGTTGGAGAATATTACATTATTTGGTACATGCCAAGAGAAGCCAAGAGTCATGAGACTTGGCATGAGGAAACGAAGAGTAAAGTAACCAAAGAGTCATCCTAGAATGGGTATATATTATTTCATATATGATTTACAAAATAGATAAATGGTCTATATTGTATGAGAGTTTTATGATACATTTGTAACAAAAAGAGGAGTAATACAAGTTTGCATACATTTGAAAAATTAGTATTATAAGTGATCTTTTTGTGCATATATTACTCCTTTTTGAATGCTATTACATATTAGTTGTTTCATATATCTTTGGCATATTATCTTATTGGATTATTATATTGCAAATTTATTATATTCGATCCTATGATTATATTCTTGTGAGTTTTGTATTTGATGTAAGGCTTCAAAAGCCATCATTAGGCATAGAGAATAGATTCTATTCATCATGCATGACCTCCTAATTAATTTTGTGCACTCTTTAATAGTTCATCCAAAAAAAAACACTCCAATATTTGTGACTACTACATCTATTATATTTACCTCTATCAACCTCTTGAAACCTGTCGTAGATTAATCCATTTGATCCAAAAAAAATAATGTTCAAGCTAATACTCCCTCTATTACTTGTAGCACTCAATAGCAATGATGAACGATAGTTATCTTGACCCTTCTCTTCTTCCCCAAGGCTCATAGTGGAATAAGAATCGTTGATTCACTTGTCTTCTAGTCTTTCTCTCTAAAAAATGTGATCCTCTGCATTCAATAAAAAATTCTCTATTGATTTTCTCCCTAGATGGCCTCCTATTCCATGAACCCTAGCCCCATGAAGGCTTGCCTAGTTTCCCACTCTCTATGCCATGAACCCTCCAGTATGGGCTTCATTAAATTATAACGCATTTTTTAAGTGACATAATTTTTTATGGTATGTCAAAAAGGTAATTTTGGATAAGATGATGGTGGTGTCTTTATGGACATGAATGGTGAAAATGTAATCTAACTTTTGGCCAAGGCCAAAATTGTAGGATGTAATATTGGATAATCCTAAGGACATTCATTATACAATATATTTAACTTATTATAATATTTTATTATGTAATCCCTATAGATTGTGATTAACCATGTTATGATTATACCTATCGTATAACACATAATTAACCTAAATCCCTCTTGTTATGTTAGGATAGGTTAACTTAATTTCATGGACGACCATGATAATATATGCTAAGATAAAGTCTTTGGTGTTTTTTTAGGATATGCAATAGCATTGAATTTAATTTTGTTGTCCACCATTGATGCTTAGACCTAGTTTTTGGATAAGGGTTCATGCCACTCGACACATTATCCTTTGCATGCCTATATTTTGTAGGCATTGTGAATATTTATAGATTTTTGGTAATTATTTACCTTAAGATATTTTGCTTCTTCCTTTATTGATTTCCTCTACTTATGCTTTTGCTTTCATGGTTTTTCCATGAATTTTACCAAGGAAATTGACCCGAAAAATAAAATCTCTTAGATTTTGGTAAGGGTTTTCTCTTTTGGATCAGATAAGGGTTTTGGTCATCTCTGAAGCCCTATCATGGAAATGGGAGTAGGGAAGATACCTTACCCCAAATTCTCATTTTGGGTTGTTACCATGAGGGCTACATCCATACTCAAGAACAATGACCATTCTTTGTTTTTCTTTTTCTCAGTACCTCCTATGTTTGACCAGTAAAAAATGGAAAATATAACCAAATATTTGATGGTGAGGAGGCTACAACAATGAAAACTAAGTAACAAATGCTCCCTAGTTCCTAAGTTGGATGATTCTATAGTGGTAAATATCCCTCCATACTATATTCAAAGCCTAATCCTCACCCTAACTAAGAGAGCTCTTGCTTGCAAATTTATGGGTATTTGGCCTAGCCCAACAACCATTCAAATATGGATCACCTCTTCTTGGGGATCTAAAATATCTAGCTATGAATTCATGATGGTAGGCAAAGAATATTTTATAGTTATTTTCTCCTCCATTAAGGAAATAGATACAATATTTTAATGAGGTCTCTAGTTCCTTATATCAAGCCCTCTCTATATGACTCCCTAGTCAGTTAGTTTTGACCCACAAATAGAAGCACTAAAAGAAGTCTCAATTTGGGTAAGACTACCATTTTTACCTCTACATTTATGGGATAAACTAACTCTTGAGATGATAGGTAACTCTATTGGCATATTTTTAGGCAACTTGAAGGCCAATAGTGCAACTTGTTCTAGGCTATGTGTTCAATTTAATATTAAAAAAGGTCTTCCCAAAAATATAGGTATTAAAGTCTTGGACTGGATCCATATCCAATCACTATATTATGATCACATTCCCTTTAAATGTATCACCTATCATCAATATGGATATTTCTTAAGGAATTGTCCCACTAAGGTACAACAAGAGACAAAGAAGAAAGATCAATTATCCAATCACTACATTATGAGAACATTTCCTTTAAAAGAGTTGGGGTTAAATTCATTGTAGAAATATTAAATAGATTCCTGATATAAGATGATATACTAATCAGGTATCCACTTATATCAAGTGCTATAATTACAAGTTCAATATTAGATCACAAACCTATCTATTTGGATATGGGTGATAGTGCTCTTGGAAAATGAAAGATTCCTTTCAAATATAATCCAAAATGGATGGAGCATGAGGATATTGCACCTTTAGTAAAAATTATAAGGAAGTAGCATGTCTATGCAAATACTCCCTAGGAGGTATGAAGAATTAAAAAATTCCAATCTCAATAAAACCATTAGGAAATGTATTTCCAATAATATCAAGGTTTAAAATAGGTCAAGCATATTGCTATAATAGATGGAGGAAGTAAAGCAAGAGATAGATGATCATCCTCCAACCCCTCAACAAGATGTGAGAAGACTCCAACTGAACCAAGAAATAGATCATGCTATTAGATAAGAAGAGTCACATTAGAGACTTTGATCAATAATTATTTGTCTTAATAAAGGAGACAAAACACATATTACTTTCATCTAAAAACAATTCAATGCTACCAAAAAAATGCAGTAAAAACAATTCACAAAACTAAAGAAATTTATTCTAACAATGAAGCCATAAAATAACTAGTAAGAGATATCTACTCAATCCTTCTCACAAAGACAACACTAAATAAATAGGCTCAAACCACTCTCCTAAAAAACATCCTTCCTTTGATAAAAATAGAGATATAGAATATCTCTCTTTAACAATAACCAGAGAAGAGTTAGAAGAAGTTATACATTCACTACCCAAGGACAAATCTCTAGGACCATATGACTTCACTAACAAATTTTATTAGGACAAATCTCTAGGACCATATGACTTCACTAACAAATTTTATTAGCAGTTTTATGAAATTATAGGATATGACCTGCTGGAAAATGATCAAAGAGACAAGGATAAAAGATAAGCTATTTGGGGTGATCAACTCCACTTTGAAGGTACTTTTGAAATATTTAGAGCTATCTCTCCATGCAATTGATCTTATAAGACTAAAATAATAGCAAACATAATTAAAGGGAAGATTAATTATTTGATAGAACTGGAACAAGGGGGTTTTATTCTAAGGAAATAGATATATGACAACATTATAATTATTCATGAAGCCTTAATATCAAGTTCTAAGTCTAAAAATAAAATAATACCCTTTAAACTTGATATGGATAATGCCTTTGTCAAAGTAGATAATAGCTTTATAAAATAGGTTTTATCCAAATTTGGATTTCCAATTCAAATGATAGACTAGATAAGAATTTTGGAATATATTACATTATTTGGTACATGCTAATGTACCATCTTGGGTACATATTTAGATTAGGAGTATGTCTTAGATTAGAGTTTGAGATTTACTTTATGCAATGTAATAAATGCACAACTATTGTTAGAATGTGCAATGATGTAAATGTGCATGTTGTCCATGTGTACATGAGTCTATAGAATAGGAAGATGAAGAGTCATGGGAAGGTGAAAGGTCAAGAGTCACATCCCATTATATATAGGCCTTAGATATAGAGTAAGGTAGATGAGAGGGGAGAGAGTAGTACATTAGAGTAACACAAGTTAGTTACAATGTAGAGCATGGAGTATTTGAGAACTCCATATTTTGTATGAAGATTCTATTTTCGTGAGCTCTCATTAATGGTAGATTTATGAGTTATTACAAAAGTTTCTTATGAGTTTTACTTGCTTAATATATTGTCATTATCATATATTTAATATTGCATGCTCATTTTAGACCTTGTGGTAGCTTTTACATTAAATATAGAGCATCAAAAGCTAACAGTGGTATCAAAGCCACAAGGGAGATTGATAGGAGATAGGGAGAGCCACAAGAGAGATTGAGATGAGATAGGGAGATCTCATTTTCAGAATTTTTAGAATTGCTTTTTGGCTAGAGTCTTTCCATAGGGTTGCAGAAAAACTCATGAAGACTAGGACTCAACATAGATCTCTTTCCACTAGATTAAAAGATAACTAGTGAATTTTATTGATTTTTAGAGATCTAGAGATTTAGATGCATTTGCTTGCTGCTATCTAAAGTTTATTGCAGGAGATTAGTTTCTAGTTGCAGCAAAAGAGAAGATTGAATATTGAGGAGACCCAAAGAAGGAGGTCCCCATAGAAGCTTGAATATTGAAGACTCCAAATTGAAGAAAGATGAAAGAAACTCTATTGAAGATAGAGAAGAGAGAAAGAGGTCAAGAGAAGCCCTATTGAATATTGGAGAAAGAGGATATCCAAGAGAAGAGATCTCATTGAAGAACTTCCATATTTGGAATATAGAATATTGAAGATTGAATATAGAGGAGGACTAAGAAAATTCCTATTGAATATTTGAGAAGCTACAAAATTTGAAGACCCAAGAGAAGAGGTCTCAAGAAAACTTGGTAGGAGAAAGAAAAAGAAGGCTAGATAAGCCCTATTGAAGAAGTTGAAGAAGTGGCCATTGGATAAGATTTGAAGAAAGCTCAAGGTAGAAGATTGCAAGAAGGAGTAGCTCCTAAAAAATAAGGATTTGGGATAATTATCACCATCTGACAACAAGCCCAAAAAGAAAAAGGATTTGGCAAGAATTTTATCAAATTTTGGAAAGGTTTCTTGAAGATCTCAAGACATTCATATTCTTGAGGAAGAGGCCAACAAATAGGCCCAATTTGAAGTCAAAATTCGACAAGAATATTGGAGGAGAAAGAAGCTAGAAGAGGCCACCAGATTTGAGAATTTTGAGGATAGCCATAATAGATTTTGAAGGCTGATTTGAAAGGAGAAGATTGTTGTTTTTGCAGTAGAATTTGAAGAGTCACAAGCCAAAAAATTGAAGGTGACTTAAAGCTACGATTTGGAGAATATTTGGGAAGATTTTGAAGTGCCCTTGAACAAAAAATTAAAGGAGGAATTGACAGCAATAGAAGGCAGCAATTTGGAGGAATTGAATGTTGTTTTTGGACAACAAGATAAGGAGAAGAAATCAGATTTTTTGAAGCAGAAATTTGAAGAGATTTGAGCTGCAAATTTGAGCAGCATTAAGAGGAGAAATTAGAGTTGCGTTTTGGAGAATTTTGGGGCAGATTTGCAAAAGTTTTGGACAACAAAACAAAGGAGGAATTGGCTGTATTTGAAGCTCCAAAATTTTCAGGTTTTCAGATGGTAAGAGGGCAGCATTTGAGCAGAACCAATAGCTATAAATTTCAGAGTTCAAAAGAATGAATTTCAAGGAGAATTGAAGCCACAAAAATCAGATTATTTGGTAGCATTTGAAGAAGGATAATTGCTGCAAAATAGAAAGACATTTGGACAACATAGAAGTTGATTCCTAAACAGTGTTGAAAGCTACAAATTAAAGCCTTTTGAATAACAAGCTAGAGGCTAAAATGTAGAGAGTTAAAGGCAACAATTGAGTAGAAAGGAGAGCTGCAAATTTTACAAATTTGAGGCAGCAAATAGGTGAACCAAATCACCAAGAAGACTAGCTACAAAAGGAGGTCAAAAGGTGTGTATAAGTGGTGCTATGAAATTTCATTATTTAAGCATTAAAACTAGTTCATTATAAGGTTTTTGAAAGCACCATATTAGAGTTATTTAAGGAGAAAAATCTAGTTTGAGTTAAGTATCTCCAAGCCAAGGAAGGAGACATCATTATTATCTTGGAACCTACAAAACACAAACAACATAAAGTTGAGTTAAAAGTATTGCTTGAAAGGAGTAATAAGGAGATATAACATAGTAATAGAAGCATTATAAGGTAGATAAAGTTTCAGCCAAGATAAGACAACAGAGGAATGTATTTTCCAAGCACTACTACATTGAGAAGCATCTCTATTCAGACAGCAAATAGAAGGAAAGTTTGGTGCAATAAAATCTATTTTTTAGAGATATTGAAGAGTGTCATTGCTCATTTAAGGTGCAAGGAAATATATCAACTTCATAATCCATGACCTACAAGTAAAATTAGCATAGTAGAATGTGCAAGATATTTTTTGAGAAGAAGCACCATTGAATCTTAGAAGAGTCACAGGATTCAAGGAAAGAGTATTTGGGTTCGAAGCAAGAGCATGATTAGCGAAAGTAAAGTGTCATCACCACCTATTTAAGAACAAAGATAAGAAAAAGAACCATCATCATAGAAGCATTTGTGAATTTAAGCAAACCACCATCAGAAGAGATAACGTTATAAATACCTCTTCTACGTTAAAAAGAAAATAGGAAGTTTAAGGTTTGCATATACTCCATACAAGGTCGTTGAAAATAGGGCAACAAAGAGCTAGTCAATATTCATATTATTTGGAGAATATTTATTGATATAAATATTGATATACAACATAACAATAAGGATAAATAATTGAGTAGCATTCAACATAATGTATACTGAGGAGCACCAAAAATAGTTGAAGATTTCTCATTATCAAGCATTACAAAGAAAGGAAGGGCATTGGAAAATCAACACACTTATATGGTTGTTGCTTGTCACTTGGAACATCAGAGATAGAGTTCCAATTACTATGGATAGATAGTCTAAGTTTCAAGGAAACAAAATCATCATTTTATTTTCAAATTTTGTAGAAAACCTAAAGAAGAGTGCATAGCTTGATGACCAATGAGGAGAGAATGTTAACCGAAGGAATGTTACAATCCATAATTCAAGGTGCATACATGGAGGAATAAGATCAATTTGAGCTCATACATGGAGGACTTTTAAGTACCTCAAACCCACCTACAAGAGTAGGTGAAGAGGCATTGAAAAGGAAGAGCACCAAGAAAGAAAAACCATCACTGTAGAGAAGACAAATGATTCCAACATTGAGAAATTTTGAATGTTACCAAGGAGTGTGTAACGTCCATTGCTAAGTGTTACGAAGGTAAAGGGTGCTAGAGATAATTGTCACCCAGGAAAAGAAGTTCCAACCACCATGATTAGTAACATCCTCTTACAAGCAATAAAGGCATGGGTTAGAGTGCCACTTGATATCAATGAAGGAAGGCATGTAAGAATATTGCACAAGCACTGCAAGAAGGAAAAAAGAACGTAGTCAAAATTTTTGAAGACTAAGTTGATGAGCATCTAGAAGGAGCATTAAAGACTTTGTAGAGAAGGTAGATCACTTAAGAGCATAGGTTGCAGAATCAAGTTAAGTTTAGCACACCATATACAAGGAGGTATGATTTAATTTATAACCTTTGCAAAGATTAAAGGAGGTATAAGGCATATTATTGAGATTAAGATTAATTACTCAATTATATTTAAGGTTATTTGAATAATAGGAGAAATAAGGTGATGAATTATAACCTTAGAAGAATTATTGAATGCCTTAGAAGATATTTGAAGTAAGAAGCTTTTTGAAAGATTTTGGAATTACTTTATTCAATTTTGAAATTCATATTGCATAAGATATTTGCAAATAGTTTAACTTGGAGGAACAAGGATTTCTACATAGAAATATTAATTTTGCAAATACATTATTTTCTAAATTTCCAATTAGGGAGTTATAAGGAATTCAACACCAATTTAAGTTCTTGAAATTTAGAAACTACATTATTGAAAATTGAAGGCTATAAGAAACACAACATAGAGTTGTTGAAAAGTTGGAAAATTATATTGGTATTAGTCTCATGCTCAAATTAACGAGACATAAGGAATCCAACTTAAAAGTCTTGAAATTAGAGAATCTTATCAAAATTGAAATTGCATCAAAATAGTCTATAGCTTTCCATTCATAAATAGGGAGTCAAAAGGGATTCAACTCAAAAATCTAAGTATCATATCAAAGCCATATTAAAACACTAGGGAGATATAAGGTAATCTACAAGTGTTATCATGGCAACAAATAAATTCTTTCTTTCAGAATCCCAACTTCTTAAAGGACCTAATTACACTTCTTGGAAAAACAAAGTGAGGTCAATATTGATAGTTGAAAAGCTTTGGGATATTTTTAAAGGAGCAAAAACTAAACCTACTACAGATGCTAGAGAGATTCAAAAGTATGAAGAATATGAAGCAAAAGCACTCATGATAATAGCATTCACAATTACAGATGAAATACAACCATACATTAGTTCAGCAACAACTTCTACAGAAGCTTGGAAAACTTTAGCCAAGATATTTGAAGGAAGGAATAAAGCCACTATCTTAAATCTTCAAACCCAATTGCATTCTCTAAAAGTTAATAGTGGTGAAAGTATAGAACTGTTTCTAAGAAAAGTAGCAGATATAAAAGAAAAATTGTTAACCTTAGGAGAAAAGGTAGAAGACAAGTTTCTTGTCCAAGTAATCCTAAGAGCACTTTCAGAAAGCTACAAGCATCTAGTCACATCTTTACAAATTCTAAGTAAAGATACATCATTTGATGAGTTAGTCAACATACTACAAGAATATGAGGAAGAAAATTCAATGAAAGATGAAATGACTAACAATGCCATGGTCTCAAAAGATAATCCACAAGGAAATATTGCTTCATTCTCAAGAGGTAGATCTAAATGGAATAATAGATATTGTCAAGTATGCAAAAAAAGAGGACATAGCACGAATTATTGTAGATTCAATCCAAGAAATCAATATCAAGGGAATCAAAAAAATTTTGGAAGCCAATCAAATAGGCCATTCCAACCAAGACAATATCAAAATCAATATAATTCACATCAACAACAATTTCAGCATCCATATACTTCTCAAAATCAATACAATCATCCTCAACTACAATATAGAGAAGGAAAACAAAAAGGACACTTAGTTCAAGAGATTCAGGAAATTCAGGAACTAGAAGAACCCATAGATGAACATGAAGTTAAAGCTCTTTTAGAAAAAATAGTATTTTATGAAGATACTAATTATTTACTTGATCAAAATACAGACAGGGAGCAAAATGAAGAAAGCAAAAAAGAAGAGCTCAAGTTCTAGAACAAGGATGAAGATCCATATTGAAGACTAAAGTCTTCAATAACCAAATAATGTAATACAGGGGGTGTTGGAATATATTACATTATTTGGTACATGCTAATGTACCATCTTGGGTACATATTTATATTAGGAGTGTGTCTTAGATTAGATTTTGAGTATTTACTTTATGTAATGTAATAAATGCACAACTATTGTTAGAATGTGCAATGATGTAAATGTGCATGTTTTCCATGTGTACATGAGTCTATAGAATAGGAAGATGAAGAGTCATGGGAAGGTGAAAGGCCAAGAGTCACATCCCATTATATATAGGCCTTAGATATAGAGATGAGAGATAGAGAGTGAGAGAGTAGTACATTAGAGTAACACAAGGTAGTTACAATGTAGAGCATGGAGTATTTGAGAACTCCATATTTTGTATGAAGATCCTATTTTCATGAGCTCTCATTAATGGTAGATTTATGAGTTATTACAAAATTTTCTTATGAGTTTTACTTGCTTAATATATTGCCATTATCATATATTTAATATTGCATGCTCATTTTAGACCTTGTGGTAGCTTTTACATTAAATATAGAGCATCAAAATCTAACAAAGAGCTTGTATAGAGGGACCTTGGATAGCCACTCTAATCAATTGGGAACCAACTAACATCTTTAAATCCACTAGAGGATAAGGGTGTCCTCTCTCCCATCACTTTTATATCCTTCTAGCTAGAAATTTAGGGAGGACCCTAACCAAATTGAAAAGGAAATAAATCCTCATGATTAGAGCAACTATAGAATATAAAATAATCACTCATGCTCAATTTGTAGAGAACACCATTTCACTTGGGGAAGCCACAAAACTAAATATCAGGTTGATCAAATAAGTTTTATATTGCTTCTCTTCAAGCACAAGGGCAAAGATAAACACCCAGAGGAGCAAATTTTACACTAAATATTTCAACAACATAAGATAGATATTCCTCTTAGATTTTTGGATTTCACAAAGGTAGTGATACCTTTAATTGTCTAGGTGTTCCTATGGGCTTCCATAAAAAATATAAGAAACTTGGAATTTAATTCTAGAAAATATGTCAAGGGGAATACAACAATATAGCAATGGTTGGTTGAACTTGGCTAGAAGAAGTAACTTAATCAAATAAGTACTTGGTGTATCATGCACACTTATATATCTTGTAAAATTTATATGTACTACTAATAACTTTCCTATGGCAAGGGTGAAGGCAATCAAATAGGAAAATATTTCATTTGGTCAATTAGAATACTGTTACCAAGCCAAAGGAGTAAGAAGGCCTAAGAATCACGAAAAAAATGATTGTTAGCAAGGCACTAAGTGTTAAGATATTTTATAATATTCTCACTCTTCTAGAATCTCCATGGAAACAAATCCTAAATGAAAATATTTAAACAACTCTAACGTGATCCAACTCCTAAACAATATGAAAAGCATAGCAGGCTCCTCAATCTAGAAATATATTATGAAATCTAAAGACATTATATTAAATCATAACACTTAGATTCTAAGGGATGGTAAACAAATTAATATATGGGATGATATTCTCTTGGGACAACCTTCAATAATTAAGAATTGTTCTCCAAAAATAAAAGTGGACCTACAATAGTTGGGTGTTAACTCTCTTGCAATATTAATTGAGTGGGTGAGATATCCACTGCTATCACATCTTGATCAAGACATATGGAGATAACTACACATACAAACTGAAGGCATTAAACTCTCTCCAACCTCTAGATTAGATTATATGGGTATTAATTAATGGTTTATATGTTTACACAGTCATCCAAAGGGTGTTATTACAACAACAGGGTCAAAAGAAATCAACCATAGCTAAGGTATGGAATAACAAGATTTCTCCCAAACTTCAAGTATTTATTTGGTTGGTGCTCTAAAACAATATTCTTACTCGAGACAACCTCATCAAGAGGAATGTCATGGGACCTCGTATTTACCATTTGTGTCTTAAGAATAATGAAAAAACATCACTTTTATTCCTTTAGGGTACAAAAGCAGATAAAATCTAGATTAAAATAACTCAACAACTAGGATCAAAAATATCGGGAACCTTCAACTCTAAAAATTTGGATAACCAGTTGGGGCCAAATGTACAAATGGGGATTTATGGATTAGAACATTATCAGGAAATATTGGTATTAAATGCCAATATTTATCATATGGCACATCTCAAAGTACATAAATAAGATTATTTTTTATGATAATGTTGAACACAAAAACTATATATCATAAACAACAAAAAATTAGGATATTAAGAAAAAGGGAGATAGAATTGTTATACCAAATGGAACTCCAAATCTCTTGAATTATGGGCAATAGGTTAGAACAATCAAAACTCCAGAGATAAATTTCCTTGCACTTTTATTTGATGGATCCTCTAACTCAAACCTAGGTTGTGCAATGCTTGGTGGTGTGATTCTAGTGGCATCACACCATGAAATACTTCAATTTAATATCAATTTGGGGAAAACAACTAATAATGTTGTAGAATTGATAGACTATGAAATGGGACAAATTTTGGCTTATAAACAAGACATTAAACAACTTTGTGTATGGTGATTCGAGATTTTTGTACTATATCCTATCTAATAGGATGTAATTATCATTGGTCCAACTATAAATAGTTCAGAGAAGACTAAGATAATTGGAGTAAAATTTTAAATATATAAAAAACTCCCACATATTATGAATTCTTGGTTATGCCATTTGGCTTGACCAATGCACCTTCAGCATTTCAAAGCCTCATGAACAACATCTTTTGGCCAATTCTTCATAAATTCATTTTAGTTTTCTTTGATGACATCTTGGTTTATAGTCATTCTTGGGAAGAGCACCTCATCTATGTGGACCAAACTCTACAAATTTTGGCACAACATTAGCTTTATGCTAAGAGGTCCAAGTGTTCTTTTGGTTTGACTAAAGTAGAATAATTAGGACACATTGCCACCAAGGATGGAGTTACAGTCAATCCTAAGAAGATTCAAGCCATTCAAGAATGGTCAAAATTGCACACTCTAAAGGGTCTTCATGGATTTTTGGGTCTCATAGGGTATTACCACAAATTCATCTACAACTATGGTAAAATTGTTGCTCCTTTAACAACCATGTTAAAGAAGAATTATTTTACTTGGACAAGTCCAATTGAGAAGGCTTTCCTTGATTTAAATCATACTATGGCAACCACTCTCATCTTACGAATGCTTGATTTTTCCAAGTCCTTTGTAATTGAAAGTGATGCTTTCAGCAATGTCATTGGAGTTGTGTTGATGCAGGAAAGATACCTTGTGGTCTTCACTAGTAAAGTGCTTTCAAGAAAAAATCTAGGCAAAACAACTTATGCGAAGGAGATTCTTCCAATTCTACATATGGTTACTCATTGGTGGCCTTATCTCATTGGATGTATTTATCCATTAAAATAGATCACCAAAGTCTTAAATACTTCTTGGAGCAATGGGTTGCCACCCCCGAACAACAAAAGTGGGTCTCTAATATCATGGGCTATGATTATGATATTACCTATAAAAAATACAAAGAGAACATTGTGGCGGATGCTCTCTCTCACCAATTTGAGGCTCAAAGTATGTTATGTGTCATTTCTACACCCATAATGCAATGGGTAAATCCTCTCTAATATGATGTTTTTAGGGATTAATAATTAAAAACTTTAAGGTACACTTGGGATGGATAAGATTTGCTCTATCTCTAGCACCTTGTTTTTCCTTGCACATATCCAATTCGATAACTCATTATGATAAAAATGCATGCTTCACCCACTATGGGCCATTTAGGTTTCCTCAAGACATATGAAAGGATTAAGTAAATATTTTTTGGAAGGGTATGAAGAAGTACATTCAGACTTTTGTGGTCAAGTGTGATATTTTTCAATGGATGAAAGGAGAAATAGTACCTTCCTTGAGAACTCTTCAACCCTTGCCTATTCCAAAATAGGTCTGGACAGATATTTCCATGGAATTTATTGAAGTTTTACCTAAATCATAAGGTAAATTAGTTATATTTGTGGTAGTGGATCATCTCACATAGTATGCTCATTTTTATCCCCTATACCATCCTTACACAACCTTCATAGTTGCCCAAGTTTTCCTCGATTCTATATATCATCTTCATGATATGACCACCTCCATTGTGTCCAATCGTGACCCTACCTTTACTAGTATTTTTTTGTAAATTGTTTAATTTATAGGGAACTCAGCTCAAAATTAGTTCATCTTATCATCCACAAATAGATGGACAAACAAAGATTGTCAATAAATGCTTGGAGACCTATCTTTGTTGTTTTACCTCTAATCATCCTACACAGTGGGTGAAGTGGTTTCCCTTGGCTGAGTGGTGGCATACCACTTCTTATCACACTAAAATACCTTTATTCTATATTCCATGTAGCTCCAAGGTCCATGTTGTTAACACTACACTCCACCAACATGTCAAAGTCCATAAAATGAAGCTAAATTTGGAATTGGCCTAGAATCATGTATCAACAAGATGATCAACACCATATGGAGCGTAGTTTTTAATTTTATGATATGGTATTCCTCTACTTGAATTCGTATAAATATTCATTCCTCCAGCTGTGTAAGTGCCAAAATCGCATTGCCAAATATTATGTTCCCTACCAGGTCCTACAATGAATTGGTGCCACTACCTATAAATTGGCCCTATTGTCTACATCCAAGCTCCATATTGTGTTTCATGTATCCTCTCTTATGAAGGTCCTATAAAATAAAGTATAGGTTCAATCTGCTTTACCTGAATTGGATGAAGAGGGTTTTATTTTGATCGAGCCATAATATATTTTGGGTTGCAAAATGTGTACTCTTTGCAACCATGTAATAACTAATGTTCTCATTCAGTGGTTAGGAATACAACTAGAATATGCTACATGGGAATCCCTCCAATAGCTACAACACCAGTTTCCTCATCTACATATTTAAGGACAAATATTTTTGAAGGCGAAGGGCATGTTAGGACCCCATCCTAACACCATTTTGTAATTCTCATTTGATTATTGTAATGACCCACTTCCAACGTAGGGATACCTTTATAATGTTATTTTATAATATTTTGTAGTGGTATGTGGCAAGTAAGGCACCTAGACAAGTGGAGCCATTTCATGTAATCATTATCAAGAATGTAACTAAAATTTGGTATAATATTCTAGCTTGAGTGGCATTTTACATGTAAGCCAACTCTTGAGCTTAAGGTTAGGGTTGCATGAAGTGTATATTTAAAATACATGGATCCATGAACAAATGTATCTTTTTGCAAATTAATGAAAGTATTGAAGGAGGTTGCCCTCTCGAAGAGGCCTACAATTATGTGTTGTTGTGAGATTGTTTAATTCTACATTTACTTTTTGCATTGTGATATTATGTTATTTCATGAATCTCTATTTTATTTACAGTATTTGTGTGAGTGAGTTTATTTTTAATAGTAGGTTCCTAACAAGTGGTATCATAACACTTTCCAGGACTGAGTTTCATTGCAAGTGTGATAGTTCTTTCCCATTTATTTCGACTGCTAGGTATAATTTTTCTATATTTTCTATTTTTTATTTATCCTTTATCTTTAAAAAACTAGTAAAAATACAATCCTTTCATTTTTGTAGTAGTTGTGCAGATTAGAAACCCTGTGCTAGAGGTTTTAAAGTATCGTGGAGGAGCTATCATTATTGGCTAAGCTAGATAGCCCATAAAGTGTCTAGTAAAATGAGGGTGATCAAGCTCCAATACCTAGGCCTCAAAAAACACCCACATATGGAATTGAGCTCCAATATATCTTTGGGTATCTCAAGAGACCACCTAGGATTAGGCAAACCCTTAGCCCTAGGAAGCTTTCTTGGCCTAGTAAGAACCCTTACTATTCTCTTGTCTTAGTGGTTCGAAAGAAATATGGGTCTTGGCAATTATGTATAAATTTTTGTAAGCTCAATAAGCTCATAATTAAGAATTTCCTATCCCTATGGTGGAAGAATTACTGGATGAGTTGCATGGGGTTATATTTTTCTCCAAATTATATCTTCACTCAAGGTACCATCAAATCAGGCTCAAGGATGAGGATATCCCCAAAATAATATTTCGTACTCATGAGGGTCATTATGAATTCTTAGTTATGCCATTTGGCTTGACCAATCCACCTTCCACATTTCAAATCCTCATTAACATCTTTTGGTCAATTATTAAAAAATTTATTTTAGTTTTCCTTGATGATATCCTAGTTTATAGTCATTCTTGGGAAGAACACCTCATCCATGTGGACCAAACTACAAATTTTGGCACAACATCAACTTTATGCTAAGAGATCCAAGTGTACTTTCGAGTTAACTAAAGTAGAGTATTTGGAACACATTATCACATAGGATGGAGTTAAAATTGATCCTAATAAGATTAAAGATGTTCAAGAATGGAAAAAACCTCACACTCTAAAGGATATTCGTGGATTTTTGGGCCTTACAAAGTATACTGCAAATTCATCCACAACTATGGTAAAATTGTTGCTCCTTTAAAAACCATGTTAAAGAAGAATTCTTTTACTTGGAAAGGTCCAACTGAGAAGGATTTCCTTGATTTGAAGCATGCTATGACAATCACTCTTGTATTAGCAATACCTAATTTTTTCAATTCCTTTGTAATTGAAAGCGATGCTTCCAACAGTGGCACTAGTAAAGTGCTTTCAAGAAAAAATATAGCTAAATCAACTTATGCTAAGGAGATGCTTACAATTTTGCATGTGGTTACTCACTGGTGATCTTATCTCATTGGGTGATATTTCTCCATTAAAATAGATCACCAAAGTCTTAAATACTTCTTGGAGTAGTGGGTTGCCACCCTGAACAATAAAAGTGGGTCTCTAAGCTCATGGGATATGATTATGATATTACCTATAAAAAAGGTAAAGAGAACATTATGGTAGATGCTCTCTCTTGCCAATTTGAGGCTCAAAGTATGTTATGTGCCATTTATGTACCCATACCATAATGGATAAATCCTCTATAATATGAGGTGCTTAAGGATTCAAAATTACAAACTTTGGTTGCCTCACTTCAAATGGAGCCTACATCATTTCTAAGGTACACTTGGGATGGACAAGATTTGTGCTATCTCTAGCACCTTATTGTTCCTCACACATCTCTAATTCAGGAACTCATTATGATGTAAATGCATGCTTCACTCATTGTAGGCCATTTAGGGTTCCTCAAGACAAATGAAATGATTACGAAAAATATATTTTGGAAGGGTATGAAGGACATTCAAAATTTTGTGGCCTATTGTGGATTTTTCCTACATTTGTAGGATGAGTTGTCATGCTACAAGAAAACCTATTGCCAACAAGCTATTATAGGCTCTAGTCGACCTACCTCTTTAACTTGGGAATAGAGTTATTTTAATATTTTCTAGACAGACCAAGTATGGTAAGGATACCCTTGAGGTGAGCTTAAATTCTTTAAGTTCATGCTCTTCTAGATTTATGGTGATGAAATAACACTTATTAAATTTGATCGAGCTAAAAAAATAACAGTTCTAGTATACCTTATATATGACCGGTGCTTTAATCCATTGGGCTATTGTAACAAGATTTAATAACACTTCAATGAAAATATAAAGAAAGAAAAAAGAAACAATCGATGCAATTACATTCATTCAAATATCATAATAAACATAATAGTTGACCAACAAAAGAAACATTCATTATGTGTTCAAATAATGTAACCCATAACAAAGACACACACAAAGCTAAACATAGAAAGATAACAGGAAAGAAGCCTAAAATTGTATTAATATTTGAATGATATTACATGAAGAATTGGCTTAGAATCACCATTTAACTCTTAGAAATACTAATACAATAAAGATCCTCATTCAAATATCGTAACAAGGACCTTTCACTCTTCCATTCGAATATTGCAACAGTCAAGTCTCTAGACCTCTGGATCAATAATCTAGAAATATTCTCAGCTTCTTGGGCATATTCCTATCAAAAACCTACACAACAATGGGAGGAAAGATGAGATTAAAAAGGAGAAAGAAAACAAAGGAGATACAACAACAAATAACGGGAACTCAAGTATACCTCTTAGCAAAAATATGCTATGTCAAAGCTAAATCTAGTATTATGGTTATAGATGACCTTATTATAGTCATAGCAACTCTACAACTACCTGAACTTCCTGCATCAAGACCGTCCACCTGATTCCATCTCCCGTCATGTCATCGATCGGGTGTTGTACAGTATGTTATCTAACTATCTCAAAAATATTATTAGTAAAATTGGTCGAACCCTTCTTAGTTTTTATTGACCTTCTCTTTCCCCTTTTCTTCTATCGTGGGTTCCATGCCACTTGTTGAGTTATATGCCTTTTGAATCTTTTTAATTGCCTCTCACTCATCTTGACTTGCACCAATGGAATCTGCTATAAGGATCGATATTTCTTCATCGATATTACTAATTGTGTGAATCCTATATAATGCTCTAATTCCTTTTCTTTTGTCTTCCCTTATGTATGGCTATCTACTCAGGAAGAACCTTATGATGTCAAGGGAGTACGTGGTCAATGAGATGAATTGTTCGAAGATATTATCTTCATCAACCTCTTCACAAGAAAATTCTCTAATATCCCAGATTATTATATGATAGAAACATTTTGTGCTAAGTAATTTTTGAGGATCAACATTAAGAGGCTTTAGCTGGACAATTGTATCTTTTTTTGCTTTTTCTAGTTCTTTAACCGAGTTGTTCCATCTGGGTCTTTCCACCTTGGGACTTGCAACATTTTCATACTCTCCTAGGCAGCTATGAACCTTCCCATTAATAGTGGTCACTTGCATGGACCTAATATGTTCATATTTGGCCTTGCACATTTCGTAGACCATGGATATAGCTGCTATCTTCTCATATGCATTTACTAATAGGGATTTTATCTCCTTATTTATCTCCATTATATTTCTAAAATTCTTGCAATAAGTTTCTATCATTTTTGCTTCATGTTCTAGTAGTGATACCGAGTCTCTTACTATTGTTGCATCACCTATGTTAGGATATATTTGGAGTTACTGTATCCTGTTAGTGGAAATGATGATAGTGGCCTTTGAGGTATGTTGTGAACTTTATGGAGATTAATTATGCACTTCACCTTTACCTTGGATCCTTGTCACCCTGTCTTCCATTATAGCTTTGATTTGATCTTCCTCTTCAGAAGTGAATTGTGTAAATCTTTCCTTTCTGACCAGAGTGGTGCTCATAGGCTCGCTGGATCCTAATTCAATACTTACTCTTTTGGAAGGAGGAGGTCCTATAGTTTCAGGCATCACCACTTGATAATTTCTAAAGATGTCATTGAATATTTTGAATTTCTTTATCCTCTCCCATGTCATGGCAAAGATCTTGAATTCCTTACTATTTGCCATGAAGGTTTTTGGTACTGCCTATGGTGATATTGGAACTACCTATTGTAGATGTTGCGAGGTCATCAAAGTTAATGCCATTATCTCGATTGTAAAACTCCTTGGGGTAATAGAAATAGGCACAATATCTTTCCCTCTACTTGTGTTGGAGGACTGAGAGGTAGAAGAAGTACCAGCCTTATATTTCATCGCCTAATCTTGTACCTCAACTATGATTTTGATTTGCTCAGGATTCATTCTCATAACCTTCTTATATTTTGATTTTGATTTTGATTTGGGGGACTGAGAGGTAGAAGAAGTACCACCCTTATATTTCCTCTGGTGATATGGTGGTTATTTGAGTTACCTTTTTATATAATGTATCTTTTCTTACCATCCTCAGGTTCATGGAGTAGTCACCAACCGTCTCTATTTGAGTATGTGCTCTTACTAGGTTTTTGTTATTCCATATTTATTTGATGTTGATGCCATTTTTTTGTGCCCATAGAAGACTTTTTTCATATTCATCCTCTTTGTGCTCCATTGGATTAGATTCTAGAGCGATTTTTATGTAACGACCCTCGGGATCGTATGGTCTCTAGGTGATTTATGTGAAATAGAAAGATTCCATTACAGGTAAGGCTTTTATCATTGTTGAATATCTTTGGTATACATATTTGCCTATATTTCCTGGAGTTGTGATCCAAGGAAATCTGGTCTTCTTTTTCCTCCACCTTAGTTTGGCTTCTTCTACGGACTATCTTACTATCTCTAAGGTAGGCAACGATCTAGGGCAATAAGTGGTCAAGGCTTTCGGTGGTAATTTGCCTTTGTATGTTTTAATGAAACTAAAATTTTCATTAAGGGAATAATATCTCTTTCATTTCTTGGAGATATTTGGCCATGCATGGGCTAATTATGGGTGGCTTTTCTTGGTGAGCACATGGTACATTGATGCTAAGAATGTCCATAGAATTCTGAATATGGGGAAGTGCCATCATAGATGCAAGGAAATCTATCTTGGATAATTTTCCTTGGTACTCCTTCAAGTTGTTGGATAGCATCATCTTTGAACTTCCCGATGATCAGGTGCACAAGGAATGAGTAGTGCAAGAAATGGGGTATAAGATCCATATTTTTCTTTATGGCATCTTGTAATTCTTTGAATTCTTTGTCTATGGTGTCACATATGATGTCTTACCACCTATACATGGGCATATTCCAGGTCTTGTTGCACTGTACTATTAAATACATCACTTCAACATTGACCCAGTTGAGATCCTCTACTCCCAACACTAGATGAATCTTGTCATCTTTACCTCTTACCCATTTGTAGAGCTGATTCTTATGAATCAAAAATACCGTTGACACTAGTTTTTCATAGTCAAACAACTTCTTGTAGAAGGTGGTGTCGATCATGTGTCGTGCCTATCTTGAAATCACCTTTGCATCATAGCATTGTTTGGTTATTTCTAGCCCAAACACATGTTTGACCTTTTTTGGTGTAATCCTATAGATGGGCTTGTTTCACCCATTAACGATGGCCCTAGTCCTTGGATCATATGATATGGATAATCATATTAACAATTCAAGAGAGAAATACACTCTTGGGAATAATAGTTTTGCCAAGTTGGTTTTCCATTTGTTGCAGTGGGGACATCTCTTGTCTTTGTCTTTGTATGCTTGGTTGAATATATTCTTTAGCAGGTAGTGTGGACATCACCACTCTTCTATGATGGACTATAAATAGAACTCATTGAGTTCATATTCACCCCATACTTGTTCTCCCATATTTTTGGTATTCAAATTCTTGAATGGTACTTTCTCATCTAATGCTTCAATTCTCATCTTGGGGGCTGCCCTGTTAGAGGATGCCATTGCTCTGATCTCTAACACTGGTCTTCTCAGCTCGTCGAATAGTTTAAAAAAAATTATTAGCATTGTGAGTTGCTCATCGCTCTCTTCATGTATTTAAATTGGTTTGAGTATGAGGTATTAATAACGTCCTACCATCCATAATTGTATTGTTGTTATTTTTGGATCACCACCTCAATATTCTATAATAATCAAGTGATTTTGAATGACCACTATCTATTGATTTGTGTAACTAGCTGCTAGATTTTACAAATATTAGATTTTGGTCCACTTTATCAATACACATTGTCTTAGAAAATCATGCCTAGGGATATTTGAGGTTGTGGTCTATGGTTGGCCTGTGTACCCATAATGCTTGAAGTGGTTCAGCCATGTCAGCAGGATCGTCATTGGTTTGAGCATCACATCAGCTTTTCTTGAGCGATGGTATGAGAATGTGGATTTAACGATTGACTATCATCGATGACATATTAGCTGCTCAATGGTTTGATTTAGCCAAAGATATATAGTCCATTGATGGATGATCAACTAATTATGTCTTTCCTTCTATCATATTTTGGTCAATGTATCACTTTGATTTTGCACTAATGGAGATTTAGCTTTTGGATGCCATTATTCAACTAATATAGATTTGGATACTTCTGCATGTGCTGCATTTTAAAATTTGAGATATCTTTTATAGAGGATTTCAGCTAATAATAATAATTTTAAAATTAATATTTCATGCATGCAAAATTAAATGGTGGCATACCTTAATCTGTGTTGTTTTACCTTTGATTGGTTGGGTTGATCTCAACTATTGATCTCATTCGACCGATGATACTTTAACAATGGGTGTATCGTTCCAAATTTTTCACACCCTTACCTTCAGGCTATAGGATCCGTGCCCGAAAGGGGGATGTGAAAAGGATGGGACAATACCTCGGACTGAGAGGCCTTTGGAAGGTCCCGCCTCTCGGGGGAGGTGTATTAAGGTGATTTTTCGACGGATGGTGGGTTCACCAGGAAACTTTTGAATGGCAGTTTCCATGCCTAGGTTGGGAATGTGTTTGATGTGTTCAATTTTATCTTTAATCATCCAAAGCCTAGGTTTGGCCAAATGAATCTAAGTTGTTCTATATGAAATGCAGATTTAAATGAATACAGAAAGCAGAATTAACAGAAAACACAGAGAATAAATTAAGTGAAGAAATCCATACCTGGTTCCGGATGTCTGATGGAGGTTCTAATTTTTGAAGCAGTCAAGATCGTCTAGAATTTGACAGGATCGTCTCCTATCTGACAGGATCGTCTGAGATCTGACGAATTCATCAGACAAATTCGTCAGAGACCTGCAAACAGAGAAATAGATACAAAATACCAGAAATGCAACTATTCTGATGAAGGAAAATGATGTACAATAATAATAAGGATGTTAATAAGATAATCCCGAATAGAAATGCAAGTAAATTGTGACACTTTAATAGCTAATCATGATTTTATTATGCAATTAAACTACATGGGTGAACTCCAAGATGCAGGATAACAGGAAATAATGATAAAACTGACTAAATGCAGAATAAAATAGCAACAAAGTATAGGAAAAGTGCAAACTCTGGGCACTGATTGCCCCCAATGCAGACTGCAGTCAAAATCGTCTCGAATTGGTACGAAATCGTCTCGAATTGGACAGGATCGTCTGCGATGATCTGAGCTTGCTCCGACTGAAGAATAACAAAGTTCCTGCAAGAAAACTTGGAAAGCACAAATGCAGATGGTAATCCAGGGTATTCTAATGCGCGTAAAGGTCAAGTTACAGGAAAATTCAGCCAGGGGAATGTCAAGGGGGGTCCTAAGGTTTAAATAGGCTTAGGAGGGAGGTTAGGAGGTTGGGGATCATCCTAATTTGGAAGATCTCCAATGGGGAGGTCTCTAGCGGCGCAGACACGCTTCTGCCCAACTTAGAGACGTCGTTGAAACAGAAGCTAATTATGAAAAATTAGTTTTGGGACGAAATCGTCTGGACGTCCTAGTCCAGACGAAATCGTCCGATCTGAGGCGATATCGTCTGATCGGCGACGATATCGTCCAACGGTCACAACAAATCCTAAAAATGGCACGAAAAATGAGGAAACGGGTAGCAGGCGGTTTTGGAGCGGTTTTGGGGTTGAAAATTTAAATTTGAATTATTACTAAGGTAATTTTAATTATTGCTAAGTTTTACTGCGCCAATTTTAGGGTGCTACATTTTGCCCCCTCTTTAGCGAATTTTTTGAAGAAAATGCGTTAAAGATGAGTTCTTCTCGATCTACGAGAAAGCAAAAATTATTCCCATTTTTAGGCGACGATTCTTGGTCGAATCGTACGACAGCTTACTATGGTGCCCCCTCCGTGTTTTTACCCAAATCGAACGTTTGAGGTAAAAACGCGAAAAAGCTAAATTTTAAAATGTTGTTTAAGTGTTTTTGAATAAAATTAAGAAAAATAGGGTAAAACCCTAATTCATTGTTACTGTTCATTTTTACTGGTTTTTAGAGCTCTGGAGACAAGATGGTTGAGACAGCGCACAGATCAACAGAGGTCCGACGCGGGCTACGGGTAAGGGTCTAAACTTAGTTTAGAGTGCTTTAATTTAGAATTTCATGTTTTTTAGATCAATTTTGATTGATTTTTGAGCATCGCGGCCATTTTTGGGCCGTCGACGTCATCGAGACGAAATCGTCTCGATATCGCCGATTTCGTCCAAGGGCGAAATCGACGATAGGGGGACGATTTCGTCCAATAAGGGACGATTCCCTCATGCAAAATCGAAGATGAATTTGCTCAAATTTGGGACGATATCATCCAATAGTGGACGATATCATCATTTGTGTGAAAGTGAACTTATTTTACTTGCATTTTTTAATTAATGATTTATTAATGATTTTTATTGATGATTTTGTTGTTTATGTTGCAGAGAGGATTACTAAAGAGCCAGGAATGGAAATACGATGGACTAAGGGATGACTTGGCCACTCTATCTCAGGCAGAGCGAGATCAGCTGGCACAGGTCGGCTTGCAACACGTGGCAGATATGCCACAAGTGTCTACAGACATGGGGCTATTGACAACCCTAGCAGAGAGGTGGTATCCGGGTTCTTCTTGTTTTCGGTTACCGACAAGGGAGATGACTCCCACATTGGAGGATGTATGGAGGATTTTGAGGATCCCCATACAAGGATGACTAATCACTCCCATGGCCAATCAGGGCCATGCGATGATGCGACTATGCGGAGACCCGAGCTTCGCCCTGGAGAAGGGCGGAGTGAACATCGAGTCATTACGCTAGATGCCTGGGGCATCTAGGCTGACATAGGTTTTGGCTAGGGTGGTAGGTGGTCTGCTACTATGCCATCAGAGTGGATGCAGGCTACCATGGTTTCTGACAGATGTGGTCTACGACATGAGAGACCACGGATACAGGTTTGCTTGGGGGAGCTTTGTTCTATGCCGATTGTATAGGATCCTGCATGGGGTCGTATACAAAGGCGATCGATGTCTAGTCATGACATCGCTACTACAGGTTTGGTGTTGGGAGCACATCACGGTGCGAAGGCCGATAGGGCTCCCACTGATAGGGATTGATGGGGAGAGGCCCCGAGTTTTCTACTGGTGGCTCTAGAGAGGGTCACAATGGTGGATAGATCTGCCAGTGTCCCGGAGACTACTTGATGACCTTGTCTCCGACCAGATCACCTAGAGGCCTTGGAGAGATCATCCAGGGTGGGCCGAGGATAGACAGGAGCTGGCTCACGTCAGGCGAGTCTACTGGCTGAGGATGGAGAGGGGAGAGGTGGAGCTCCATCGGTACGACCGAGTTTTGAGGCAGTTTCGGTCTACAGCAGGGGATCCCATCTCTCAGAGACTACGAGTTTTCTCGGACTATCCGGGATAACACTACAGTTAGCGGGGCTCCAGATATGCAGCGCTTCTAGAGTCAGGACGCAGATGATGCCCCCATTCAGCCAGTGGATGGGGACGATGCAGGGGTTGCCGATGGCTATGATGCCTGGTATGCAGGCATCCACCCTCCTCGGATGACGAGGGCTCAGGGTCCGATTCATGTAGTTGTGCATCGGATGGGGAGGCGGTGCCAGGCGGCCATTGAGGCAGCACAAGGTCACAATGGGAGAGAGCAGAGGAGGCCACAGGCTCAGCAGAGGCCATGACAGCGGGAGAGGAGGGAGGAGAGACCCCCTTCTCCATAGAGAGAGAGGCCACCATCGCCCGATAAGGGCAAGGGTGTGGACACAGGAGAGAGTAGTGAGATGGCTACTCTCCGGGTGGAGACTATCCGTCTCTAGGCATAGGTGCAGACTTTACAGGATGAGGCTACACGTCATCGAGCGGAGGCTACACAGCTCAGAGATGAGGTTGCACGCCTCAGAGCACGGAGCGGAGGAGCGAGCACTCAGGAGCTGGCACGGTCGATTGCTCAGACCACGTTCTATCAGGGTATCTACTTCCAGCTGGTGCCAGAGGGCCAGAGGGTACAGCTGCCAGTCGACATTGCGGATCCGATCAGGGTTGGGTCATCGAGGACTTCATCCCGATCGATGACTAGGACTCGCAGTACCACACATACTACGATGGGGCCACCTCGTCCACCTCAGGGTGGGAGGAGATGAGGCTGAGAGCTCGAGGGGTTCTCGAGGCTAGGCTACTGCACTGCACAGATGGGATATATGATTGAGAGGATTGAGTATGCCAAGATGTAGATTGTGGCATACCAATCTAGTTTTGATATGATGTACATATATTGTTGAGATATATATATATATATATATATATGATATTTTTGATCATATGACTTGTCTTATGTGTTTGTATGATGCTTTAATGTTTTTGATGTGATTGATTTGATGATTCATGTAATTATGTCGTTTGGAAATATTATGGTTTGGATGTCATGCTTTTAAGAATTTAAATGAAATAATCTGATGTAAACAAATTGGTTGTTGTGATGGATAATTTGATAAAAAATAAAAGGGACTTTTAACAATAATTTCAAAGGACATTGTCGCTATTATAGACCATTTCATGGAGTCGCCGCTCACTCGGTCGTCAAGCTAATCCCGGTATAGAAATATTGTTAAAAAGTAAAAGAGTGCTTAAGAGACTGTCTTAAGACTTTGTTGTGATGATGCAAATGATGATGGTGATGGTGATTTGTTTTCAGATTTTTCATAAAAATAGTATGCATGAAATATTTTAAAATGATTTTTGCTAGGCATAAATTCCTAAGTGTGATAAAAGTTTGAACAATTCCTTAGGAATTATACCATGGTTGCAAAAACTGAATTTGAACATAATGACATGAAATAGAATAAGTGTTCGTTTGTTTGTAAAGCATAATTGTGTAACATAATGATTTAAGTCATATGTTTTTTATGATTTGGAATAAATGGGAAAATAAAATTAAAACAATGGTTTGCGCTAGGCATAGAATATTTAGGTATAGACTTATACCATCATCGCGAAATCCAAAGAAGAAAATAATAGTTTTATTGCATGGTTGATTTTTAATTTTTTGAAAATAAACAGAAAATATGAAGATGAGGACTTGCGCTAGGCATAAAATTCCAATTGTGGTTTTGGAATTATACCATCGTCGCGAAAGTCAAAAGTTATATATAAATGTAACTTTATTGCATGTTTTTGAAAATGATTTTGATTTTTTTTTTGGGTAATGCATGTGGTTGTCTTTATACTAAACAATTGTTCTCAGAGAAGAAAATGAAATTATTCCAGACAATTTGCAAAAATATTTCAAGGTATCTTAAAGACAAAAGTTAGATTTATAAGGAATCCCATGTGCGTATGTGAGTTCATTTCCGATCTTGATTTATCATAATGATACACAAAATCTCTCAAATACAAATGTGTGTGCGATTGTAGTATTCATTTACCAGGTTTGAGCAAGATACTATGATACAAGTGATTTGAATTAACCAAATAAGTGTTCATTAACCATGATTTAGATGCATATAACCATACCGGACTACTATGTAAGTCGGGTTATCAAGAGCTAGCTAATCCATAAGCAGACATAGGTCTATACAAAAGAAGGTCGCTAATGTGACAGACATATCACCACGCTAGGAGTTACCCAAGGCCAAGCGGGTTGGGCACAAACCACTTGTTATGGGGCTTACCTCACAGTTTTCGAATAATTGAGAATTCCAGGGATTCAAGCTCATCAACCCTTCTTTTCTTTTCAATGGGTAGGGAAAGGGATTTTATTGCATTTGCTTTTGCTCATTTTGCTTTCTTTCTTTCTTTCTTTCTTTTTTTTGTATTTTTCTTTTTCGTATCTTTTGCTTTGATATTTGAGATAATGCTGAAATAACCTTTTTCTTTTTCTCTTTTTCTTGAACTTTTCTTTTCTTTTGCTTCCTATTCTAGGGATACTTGCTCGGATTAGCTGTAGAGCAAGGGATTTTTATTCTAGGTAGGGGTGAGCTTGTCCTTTTGCCAATTCTCAAAGATTCTAGACCATGTGCATGATAGGATAGCAGGGGAAACTTTTCGCTCAAGAAACCACTTCTACTATGTAGCATAGCATGGACATTACAAATATAATCATTTTATTGTGAAAAGATATGCTTGGTTTAAGTAAATAACAAGATCAATTCTCTATGCTCAAACTTTATTTAATTGAATTTTGTGGACTTTGATATAAGAGAGATTAGTAATCATGCCAAATAAATCAAGATATTTATTCATGTGAATGTGAAAGTGCGGGATTCCAAATAAATGCTAATTTATCCAAAATAACTGAAAATATAACTGCAATATGTCACAATTTGAGAAGTACAAAAATAAAAGATGTTTTTGAAGATTTTGATGATTTTGAATGTTTTTGGTGTTTTTTAGATTTTTAAGTTTATAAATTGAAAGAAATACAAGATAGTGGTTTTTGAAAATATTTTAAACAAATATATACAATGATGAAATGACCAATTTTTATGCATAGTAACGTTTAAGATGCATAATATTCATAGGTTCTTTAAGTTCTTTACCATCTAAGGTAGATAATTTGTATGCTCCCGATTCAAATTTAGCAGTGATAATATATGGTCCAAGCCAGTTGGGCTCAAATTTACCTTTAAGGTCTTTAGTTGCATTAGTATTTTTTTGATTTTCTTTTAAAACAAGATCGTCGACCTCAAAGGATCGATGACGAACTTTCTTAGCATATGATCTTTTAAGCTTGTTTTGGTAGGCACGAAGATGCTCCAAAGCATTGATGCGCTTTTCATCTAGGAGTTCCAGTGATCGAGTCTACGCAGCTCGATATTCATCTCCTACTTCGGTATCTTGAAGTAGTAGAGCCAAAGAAGGAACTTCTAATTCAAAGGGAAAAATGGCTTCAATGCCATAAACCAAAACAAAAGGTGAAGTACCAGTGGGAGTACGAACACTAGTGCGATATGCCCACAAAGCTGGATATAATTGAATGTGCCAGTCGCGGCCAGATTTATTGACCAATATTTTGAGGATTTTGATTAAGGTTTTGTTAGATGCTTCTGCTTGGCCATTACCCTGAGGATAATAGGGAGTGGACCAACGATGTTGAATCTTATATTTTTGACATAGTTTCTTAACATCTTTATTTTTAAAACAAGTTCCATTGTCTGAGATGAGATTTGCAGGAATTCCGAACCTACAAATGATTTGATTAAAAATAAATTTAGAGACTTGTGTTCCAGTGCAGGAAGCTAAAGGCATAGCTTCAACCCACTTCGTGAAATACTCGATGGCGGTTATGATGAATTTGTGTCCATCGGATGACACAGGATTGATTTTGCCAATAATGTCTAAGCCCCATTTTGAAAAGGGCCAAGGAGATGAAATAGCCTGCAGGTCTTGTGCAGGGGCATGGACAAGGTCAGCATGTTTCTGGCACTTGTCGCAATGGTGCACATAATCATGTGCATCATTCTCCATGGTAGGCCAAAAGTATCCTATCCTAAGGAGCTTTTTAGCAATGGCACTACCATTGAAGTGTCCTCCACAAGATCCATCGTGGGCTTCACTCAAAGCTGATCTGGATTCTTCTAAATTCAAACATCTCAATAGGATACCTTCAAAAGATCTCCTATATAAAGTATTGCCAATTATTACAAATCGACTTGCTCGTCTACGTAATAACCGACGTTGGTTTCTATTGGAATTGGCAGGGAAAGTCCCATTGTGAAGAAAATCAAATATATCTGTATACCAAGGTTCAGGAGTAGTTTCATTGATTAGAAACACATCCAAAGGTTCTAAGCATGACTTATTTGAAGCGGGTTCCTGGAGTCGACGAATAATGATGGTGGCATATTCGTCATCTAACTCCAAGGGCAGAAGAGATGCAATTGCGGCCATAGCGTCAGCTGCACGGTTGCTAGTTCGAGGAATAGCTTCCAAGGTAACTTGATCAAATAGAGATATTAATTGTAAAACATATGCTTTATATGGATGCAATTTATCATCTCTGGTCCGATAAACTTCATTAATTTGGTTTATAACAAGTTGAGAATCACCAAAAACTAGCGAGATGTTTAATTTTTAGCGCCAAGGCAGCTCGTAATCCAAGGATTAGAGCTTCATATTCAACGAGTATTATTGGTGCAAGCAAATGTTAATTTAAAGGACAAAGGTATAATGTGTTTTTGTGGAGATATTAAAATAATACCTGCACCAGCCCCACTCATGCATCGGGCTCCATCAAAGTATAAGGACCATTGTTCAACATGGTCCGCCTCTAATTGAAGGCATTCATCAGGAAACTCAATGATGAGGGGATGGGTAGACTCTAAGGGTGCAACGACTAATTGATCTGCTATGATTTGACCCTTAACAGACTTCTGTCCTATAAACGTGAGTTCAAACTCGCTTAGAGCAAGAACCCACTTAGTTGTGCGACCCGATAAATAAGGTCGACTCATGAGATACCGCAAGGGATCATATTTAGCAATGACATAAGTTTTCTGACTGAGCATATAATGGCATAATTTTTGCGTAGAAAATATGACTGCTAGACATAGTTTTTCTAATGCTGTGTAGCGGGTTTCATAACTGATTAAAGTTTGGCTAATATAATAATTAGCACGTTCTCTTTTCTCATCATCAAGTTGAGCTAACATAGCTCCTAAAGCAAAATCGAAAGCTGAAATATACAGGATAAATGGGCGATCAGGTCTAGGCGGTGAAAGCACAGGTGGGTTAAGGAGGTATTGTTTGAGAAGTTCAAAAGCTTCCTTACATTCGTCGTCCCAATTAAAAGGGACATCCTTCTTAAGGAGCTTAAGAAAGGGACCGGTTTTGTCCGCCAACTTATCGATGAAGCGACGGATAGCTTGAAGCTTACCTTGTAAACTTCGTAACTCAGATATATTGGTAGGTGCGGGCATATCTATGATAGCCACAATCTTGAGAGGGTCAATTTCGATGCCACGTAAAGAAACTATAACCCCTAAGAGTTTACCGGACTTAACTCCGAATATGCATTTAGCAGGATTTAGTCGGATAAGATATTCCCTTAACCGATCAAACACTATCCTTAAATATTTTAAGTGATCATCTTCTTTGATAGAACGAGCTATGATATCATCTACGTAATCATGTAGGATATCATGCATCATGTCATGAAAAATATAAGTCATAGCTCGTTGATAGGTTGCACCTGCGTTCTTTAAGCCAAATGGCATCACTTTCCAACAAAAGGTACCCCAAGGGGTAATAAAGGTTATTTTAGCTTGATCTTCAGGAGCTATCCTGATCTGATTATAACCAGAAAATCCATCCATTAGGGACATCATTCCACTTCCAGCAGTAAAATCAATGATTTGATCCATGTTTGGAAGAGGAAAATCATCTTTAGGGCATGCAGCATTAATATCTCTAAAGTCTGTGCAAACCCTAACTTTGGTAGCTTCTTTCTTGGTGACTGGAACTACATTCGAGATCCATTCAGCATAATCAATAGCTTGTATAAAAACAACATTCAAGAGTTTTTCTAACTCCCCTTTGACTAGCAAGGCCACTTTGGGATGCATTTTTCTAAGTTTCTGTTTAACGAGGTTTAGCATCCGGATGGACTACTAGGTGATGCATGACTACGAAGGGTCTAAACCTGGCATATCTTCATATGTCCAAGCGAAGACATCTTCATATTCTTTAAGGAATGCAATGTATTGCTCTTGTTTTTCTTGACTTAATTCTGATCCAATATTGATTATGTGGGGATTATCCTCAGTTCCAATGTTAATTTTAATGACGTTTTCTACTTCCATGTGTAAATCTCTTTCAAAATTAGGTGGGGTGGGTGAAACGCCCAATTCTTGTAATTCTTTTAAAGTTAACTTGGATAATTCATCTTGAGGAGTCGTGGCCTCAAGTTGGGCTATAGTAGGTATAGAACCATCAAAATAAAAACCATTGTGTAACATCTCTTCAACGGAGACATCATGGAAAATATCTCCTTCCAACTCATCATCGGATTCAGCAATCATTTCAGGATAAGCTATGGACAGCATATTGCATGTAAATGGCTGATTTTTTAGAGGCAAATCATCATGCCCATCCAAATAATCTTGATAACATATGAGTTGATCATCATCTTCAAAAGGGAAGGGTTGACCCTTACTAGGAAATAGGCCCACACCACATCGGGCGGGCCATGGTTCTACCTCAAAAGGTTCTTTCATACCATTTTGGAAAGGTCCCAAGCCTTTCCCTTTATATCCCATTTTAAGCATTATAGGTTTAGCTTTAATATACTCATTAGTAAAATAACATCGAGCATATCCATCATGATGAGTTTTGATATTCCTAGGTATTCTTCCCCAGTCATATCCCTTATAAATGAAGGCACAACTCCCGACTTGGTAAGTACTTCCCATAGGTTGTGGGAGGCCCAAAGTATGAGGAGATGGAGGCAAATTACTTAAGATAATGGAATTTTGCATAGAAGCATTTGTTTTTTCTGATATAAGAATGTGAGATAAATCAGGTAAGAGTTCATCAGAAAGAGCATAAGATGTAGAAGGATCATTCCCTATATCTTTAGATGTGGAAGGTATGATAGATGTAGATAATGTGGAGGTGTTAATAGATGGGTCTATAGGTTTTGAAATGATAGGGACAGAACATGAAGGATTGGTTATGGATTTAAGATCGTTTTGAGGTTCTAGTGTGGTTTGTTTAGAAGATTGTTGATCTATATATGAGGGTGAAATTAATGGAGGAGAAACAGATGAAGTTATGGGTGTGTGTTTCATAGTTTTAGATGAAAAATAAGAATTAGGATGTGTGGATGACAGAGCAGGGCAAAATTGGACTCCAACAGGTTCTGCCAAAGCACACATATCAAAGGGTCTAGGATCACCATGGATAGTGACCAACTGATTTTTAAATTCGAATTTAACACATTGGTGTAAAGTTGATGGGACAGCCCGCATTGCGTTGATCCAAGGACGACCTAAGAGGATATTGTATGATGCGGGGCAATGTACAATAAACACGGTCGTATCTAAGGTTCTCGGACCAACTTGCAATGGGATGGTGATAACTCCACACGTTTCTTGTGTTTCGTCATTGAAAGCTTTTATGATCATGTCAGTTTTCTTCATTTCATCACTTCTAAACCCAAATCTTTGGTAGAAGTCAAAAGTGCAAATATTTAGAGATGAACCATTATCAATCAAAACCCTTTTGATTGCTACATCTCCTATTAGGGCAGTAATGTATAAGGGGTTATCCTTATGTAAACTATGTTGCGGTATATCTTTATCTCGAAAGTCAATACAATCGACTTCTCTAGTGATGATAGTATTGGTCATGGCTTCAGGTTGAATGTTTTGTGGTACCATCATTTGGCTTAATGTAAGCATCAATTCATCTCTATGGGTAGGAGAAGATCTTAATAAGTCCAAAAGGGAAATTCTAGGCTGTAGTATTGGATAATTGCTCATTAATATTATAAGGAGGTTTAGGTTGAACATTAGGAGCATGATTCCCTTTATTGGGATTTTTCAAAACAAATGGGGCTGATCCATCATTTTGAACTTGATCTTGTTGAGAATTTTGAGCTTGTTGTCTGGTAACGACTCCGATGGTACCTACAATGTTATATTGAGGACGTTGAATAGGTCTTGGTCTAGCATTTATAGCTTGTTCATTAGAAAGGAACTGATTAGAAGAGGGTCGAGTAGTAACTCTTCTAGGAAATGGTTCTTCTGGAACCATAGAATCTGTGATAGGTTGAATAGGATCTGATTCATCTTCAAAACTATTCGATTGATTTGAAGTGATTTCCATGTCACTTTCGGTATCCGATTCTACATCACTGAGATCCGGTGTTTGAATATTATGTAGGGGCCTGGTCGTGACCATGGATAAAGTTGTGTCAAATTTTTGTAAATCATGATTAGGTAAATGTCCGCTAATAGTTCCTACATATCGGGTAGGAGGAGGAACATTATGATGCTCAATTTGATTGGCCACCTCTTTACCATGTCTTGGTAAAGGATGTTGAAATATATCTAATGATTGATTAGCATTTTGATTTTGATTTTGGGGAATGTTCTTTTGAGCATTATTAGGAGCATTTTGTTTAGGTTGGAAGGCTTGCACCTCCATCTCATTATTATCAATCAGATCTTGTATTTTATGTTTTAACCTTTTACAAGAGTTGGTAGAGTGTCCAGGTCCTCTATGGAAATCACAGTGTAAATCGGCTCTGTATCCGGGTATGGTTGGATCAGGTTCCCGGATAGCTGGTAATTGAATCAAACCTCTTTCGAGTAATTGGGGTAGAATAGTTGATAATGGTTGATTTAATCTAGTAAACTCTCGAGGAGGTTTATCAGGAGGTTTTAATATAAATTTTTTTGTTGTCTTCGTTGTATTGATATTAGCAACATTTTTTCTGTCAGTGACTCCGTCACCTACAACTTGTTTGTTTTTATATTGATTTCTGGATGTTTTCTCATCATCTTTCTTCCTAAGTTGGCCTCTCCTAATGAGGGCATCTTCTACTCTTCGAGCTAAGTCTATACCTTGATCGAAGGTAGTTAAGGTAGCGATTGATAACTCATAAGATATTTGTTCTTGCAAATTATTAATAAAAATGTCCAACATTTCCCTATAAGGTAGCACAAAGTGCAGTTTTCCTGTCAACTGCCTCCATCTAGCTAAGAAATCAGCAAAACATTCATCTTTGTCTTGTTTTAAGTTGTACAAATCTTTAATGGTTACATGCCTTTCGATATAGGCACTAAATTGATGCACAAAAGATTCAGCTGTCTCTTCAAAATTTCTCAAAGAATGAGTGGGCAATTGATAGTACCACTCTAATGCCATTCCTCCTAAAATTTTTGGGAACATTTTTAGTAACAACAAGTCATCATGTGATATATCATGACATGCTATCCTAAACATGCGAAGATGCTCTATGGGATCTTCAGTTCCTTTATATATAGGCAGGACGGGCATGGGAAAGTGTTTAGGGTATGGTTGTGCTACAACTATAGGATCTAGAGGTTGACTACACATCTCTCGATAATTGTACGAGGGATGGTAGGGATCCATCTGGTCCATGCGGGAAGCAAGCTGTTTCACCATGGCTTCCAGATTATTGGTTTGCCCACCATATTGATTCGGTGGAGCATGAATATGGGATTGGTGAGCATATGATGGAGGGACATGCATATTAGATGCTATATTACTATTGTGTAAATTGTTGGTAGGAAGGGTGTTATGAAGAAGTTTTGAAGTTGTATTATGTTGTATCCCAGATTGTTGGAAATTGGTGTTTGGCTTCATTTTAGGTTTTTGTCGATTTGAAGCATATTGATCAATAGTTTGGCGAAATAAAGCAGTAAATGAAGGTCTCTTTTGTGTGGGCCTGATTTTAGGCTCAATAACGAGGTTCCTTAGGAGGTTGGGTAACCTGTTGTTTTTGCATATTCTGAATTATAGCGGCCATATCCATATTGGATGGCCCAGCTTTATCACTTTCTTGATCAACGAAAGACAAGGGATTAGTGTGTATGTCAAACATATGTTCCATGGCTGCTTGAGTGTCACTAATTTGTCCCCTATCAATACGAACTGCCATATTAAGAGCACCAATATTATTATTGAAGAATTTCCAAAAATGATCTATGTTATCAAAAGTAACAGTTCCATCTTGAGCTATTCTAGGGGATGAGGATCCTTCCTCTCTAACATTTTCTTGTTGTTCATTTTCTTCAACCAGGTCATCTTCTGGCTGTTCTAGAGTTTCTTCTTCTGGGATTGGATCCTCAGGAAGGGTATTTAATTTTTTGTTTTTCTTGCCTAACCAATCTTCTTCTTCTTCTTCTTCAGTTTGTTTACCATTCCTAAGTTTAGTCATTGTGCTTAAACTTAGATTTCAGCAAATATATATATATATATATATATATATATATATATATATATATATATATATGCAACAAGCTTAAGAGGTATATATTTTAATTATATACCTACTATAATATTTAAAATGAAATGTTTTGGTTTTTGTTATGTTTTTTGGTTTTTGGTTTTAATAACAATATTATAAAGATAACAAACAACACACAAAATGCAAGAAATAATAATAATGAAAGCAATGATCTAATTTTCTATAAACAATTTATAAATATCATTAATGGGCTCAAGTTCTTCAGGATTCATGAAATGTTCTTCTTCAAATTGAAAATTTTCTTTCAAGAATTTGACAAAAAGTGCTATAGTGATATTATCTGTTTCAGATTCTGTTTTGTAAAAGTAAAGCTCATGGCAATACTCTCGATATAACACAGCTCTAGGAACTCTCCTCCATATTTCCCTATCCGTAAGAATGACCTCTTGGTCTTCTACACGACCTAGGAATTGGTGTATAGTGGCTGCGTTCTCGAGGTATTCCTCGAAGGTGAACAATTCTGAAGACACAAGAGCTCTCCTATAAGCTAACCACCTATGGCAAGCTCTCTGAAGTTCATGATAAAAAATGAGTTGATGAGGATCCAGGATTCTATCTAGGGCAAGCCTCTTGATTTGTTTAAGTTCTGTTGACCTAGATGAAATGATACCTAGTCTCCAATTAAGTTCGTCCCACAAAGGCGGGACTCTGTATGTTTCAGATGTTCTAAACAAAGAATCAACCTCTATGGCTATTAATTGATTTTTAACATTTATAGTAACTGCTAGTCTTTTCTTAGGAGCTACCATCTAAACATGATATGCAACTTGGTAATTTTCTAGTGATTTTAAATGCATCTATTTTTTTTGTTTTTGTTTTTGTTTTCAAAAGGTTTTAGTTTCACGTCGGGTTCACCAAAATGTATCGTTCCAAATTTTTCACACCCTTACCTTCAGGCTATAGGATCCGTGCCCGGAAGGGGGATGTGAAAAGGATGGGACAATACCTCGGACTGAGAGGCCTTTGGAAGGTCCCGCCTCTCGGGGGAGGTGTATTAAGGTGATTTTTTGACGGATGGTGGGTTCACCAGGAAACTTTTGAATGGCAGTTTCCACGCCTAGGTTGGGAATGTGTTTGATGTGTTCAATTTTATCTTTAATCATCCAAAGCCTAGGTTTGGCCAAATGAATCTAAGTTGTTCTATATGAAATGCAGATTTAAATGAATACAGAAAGCAGAATTAACAGAAAACATAGAGAATAAATTAAGTGAAGAAATCCATACCTGGTTTCGGATGTCTGATGGAGGTTCTGATTTTTGAAGCAGTCAAGATCATCTGGAATTTGACAGGATCGTCTCCTATCTGACAGGATCGTCTGAGATCTGACGAATTCGTCAGACGAATTCGTCAGAGACCTACAAACAGAGAAATAGATACAAAATACCAGAAATGCAACTATTTTGATGAAGGAAAATGATGTACAATAATAATAAGGATGTTAATAAGATAATCCCGAATAGAAATGCAAGTAAATTGTGACACTTTAATAGCTAATCATGATTTTATTATGCAATTAAACTACATGGGTGAACTCCAAGATGCAGGATAACAGGAAATAATGATAAAACTGACTAAATGCAGAATAAAATAGCAGCAAAGTATAGGAAAAGTGCAAACTCTGGGCACTGATTGCCCCCAATGCAGACTACAGTCAAAATCATCTCGAATTGGTACGAAATCGTCTCGAATTGGACAGGATCATCTGCGACGATCTGAGCTTGCTCCGGCTGAAGAATAACAAAGTTCCTGCAAGAAAACTTGGAAAGCACAAATGCAGATGGTAATCCAGGGTATTCTAATGCGCGTAAAGGTCAAGTTACAGGAAAATTCAGCCAGGGGAATGTCAAGGGGGGTCCTAAGGTTTAAATAGGCTTAGGAGGGAGGTTAGGAGGTTGGGGATCATCCTAATTTGGAAGATCTCCAATGGGGGAGGTCTCTAGCGGCGCAGACACGCTTCTGCCCAACTTAGAGACGCCGTTGAAACAGAAGCTAATTATGAAAAATCAGTTTTGGGACGAAATCGTCTGGACGTCCTAGTCCAGACGAAATCGTCCGATCTGAGGCGATATCGTCTGATCGGCGATGATATCGTCCAACGGTCACAACAAATCCTAAAAATGGCATGAAAAATGAGGAAACGGGTAGCAGGCGGTTTTGGAGCGGTTTTGGGGTTGAAAATTTAAATTTGAATTATTACTAAGGTAATTTTAATTATTGCTAAGTTTTACTGCGCCAATTTTAGGGTGCTACAGTGGGTATGTGCTCATTTTTCAATAGTTAACACTCTTCTTTTGTTAGCTAAAATATTTTAGTGGTAGTTCTTTAACCAAAACATCAATCAGTCTTTACCTTTGTTCGGCCGATAAAGGCTTTATTTAGGTCGAATGATAACTTCGCTTTTACTGAGTGGTCGACACTTATTTTTCATCAATCGAAAGGATATTTATTGAATCTTAGACTTTTTGGCTGCCTCTTCATTATTTTTTAGTCAAAGGTATGTTTTCATCGCGTGACTTGCTTTACATTCGGCCGAAAAATTTATTGCTTTTTGTAATCGATCGATCAGTTAATCGGTTTCTTTTTACCTTGTGTCGATCGAAATACCTTTTACCTTAAATTATTACTTTCTTCTCATCAGTATAAAAATGGCTTTTTAATGGACCAGAATTTGCTCGACCAAAAATATTTGGCAATAATCTCCTTTTTGTCAGTTGATTAAAATTTTGCGTACTTCACTTATTTTGGCTTTTCAGTCTGAGGGGTCAATCAAAAGTTTCTATCAATTGGCCAAAAAATATTTGTTTGTAAAAATTTTGGCTTCTTCTAATTTTCATTAGCCAAAAAACTTTCAACAATATTTAGATTCAACTGATCGCTCTTTTCTATTGTTCGATTGCTTAACTTTTGACAAGTTTTTTTTATCAATTGAAACTTTCTAGCAGTTGGCCAAAGGGTGAAATCTTTGCAAGAAAAAGTTGGGTAACCCCTTAATTTTTTAATGAAAGGAAAATATTAGCTAATTAGGGCCTGGAGATGCTCATGAAGATAGAAATTACTTTACTCAGACCTAAAATATTCACAAAGGTGTACCTTCTTAGGACCTTCATGATTTTTAAATTATGGGTACATTCATGTTGTATCAGTTTTGGCTATAACATGGCCAAGTGTGATATTTTTCAATGAATGAAAGGATAAATAGTGTCTTTCCTGAGAACTCTTCAACCCTTGCCTATACCAGAATAATCTTGGACATATATTTTCATGGAATTTATTGAATATTTACCTAAATTGGGAGACAATTTAGTCATTTTCATGGTAATGGATCATCTCACAAAAGTATGCTTATTTTTGTCACCTCTCCCATCCTTATACAACCTCCATAGTTTCCCAAGTTTTCCTTGATTCTATATTTCATCTTTATGGTATACCCACCTCCATTGTGTCCGATCATGACCCTACCTTCACTAGTAATTTTTGGCAAGAATTATTTAAGTTGTAGGGAACTTAGCTCAAAATGATTTCATATTATCATTCATAAATGAATGGTCAAACAAATATTGTTAATAAATATTTGGAGACCTATCCTTGTTGTTTTACCTCTAATCATCCTACACAATGGGATAAGTGGCTTCCCTTGACCGAGTGGTATAACACTTCTTATCACATTGTAATCAAGGTCATCCCTTTTGAAGAAGTTTATGGTTGACCTTCATCAACACCCTCCTCCTATTTTCCAAGAAGCTCCAAGATCCATGTTGTTGACACTATACTCCACTAACATGCCAAAGTCCTTCAACTGAAACTGAATTTGGAATTGGCCCAAAATTGGATGCACTAACAAGCTTATCGACATCGTATGGAGCATAGTTTTGAAGTTAATAATATGGTCTTCCTTTGCTTGCATCCATATAAACAATCATCTCTCTAGTTGTTTAGGTATCAAAATCTCATTGCCAAATATTTATGGTCCCTACTAGGTCTTACAATGAATTGATACCACTACCTACAAGTTGGCCCTACTATCTACATCCAAGCTTCATCTTATCTTTCACATATCCTATCTCAAGAAGGTATTGGGAAATCAAGAACAGATTCAATCTACTTTACTTGAATAAGATGAATATGGTTCTATCTTTCTCAAGCCATAACAAATTTTGGATTGCAAAACATGTACTCTTTGCAATTATCACTGAGGTTCTTATTTAGTGGCAAGGATTACAGCCAAAATATGCTACATGGGAATCCCTTCAGTAGCTACAACACAATTTTTCTCATCTATAGCTTTGAGGACAAATATTTTTGAAGGGGAAGGGCATGTTAGGACTCCATCCTAACACCATTTTGTAATTCTCATTTGATTATTGTAATGGTCCACTTCCAACATGGGATCCCTTTACAATATTATTTTATAATATTTTGTAGTGGTATGTGGCAAGGCACCTAGAAAAATTTACCCATTTCATGTAACCATTATTAAGAATGTAACTACTATTTAGTAGAATATTCTAGATTGAGTGGCATTTTGAATGTAAGCAAACTCTTGAGCTTAAGGTTAGGGTTGCATGAATTGAATATTTAAGAGACATGGATCCATGAACAAATGTATATTTTTGCAAATTAATGAAGTATTGAAGGAGGTTGCCCCATTGAAGAGGTCAACGATTCTATGTTGTGAGATTGTTTAATTTTGTATTTACTTTCTGAATTGTGATATTTTGTTATTTCATGAATATCTATTTAATTTATAGTATTTTTGTGAGTGAATTTATTTTTATTAGTAGGTTCATAACAAGTGGTATCATTGGATTTCTAGGGCCAAGTTTCATTGCGACTGCTATAGTTCTTGCCCATCCATTCTGATTGTTAGGTATAATTTCCTATGTTTTATATTTTTGTTTGTCCTTTATCTTAAAAAAAAAAAACTAGCAAAAAAAAAGTCCTTTATTTTTTTATAGTATTTTTATAGGTTAGAAACCGTGTGTTGAGGGTTTTAAAATATCATGGAGCTGTCATTATTGGCTAATCTAGATAGCCCATAAAGCATCTAGTGAAATGATGGGTAATCAAGCTCCAATACCTAGGCCTTAGACAACACCAGCGTATGGAATTGAGCTCCCACATATCTTTGGGTATCTCAGGAGACCACCTAGGATTAAACAAATATTTAGCCCTAAGAAGCTTTCTTTACCTAGTAAGAACCCTTAATCTTCTTCTATATTATTTGTTCGAAATAAATATGGGTCTTGGTGATTATGTATAGATTTTTTTGAGCTCAATAAGCTCATCAGTAAGGATAAGTTTCCTATACCTATGGTAGAATAATTATTGGATGAGCTGCATGGGGTTATTTTTTTCTCTAAATTAGATCTTCACTCAAGGTACCATCAAATCAGGCTCAAGGATGAGGATATCCCCAAAACAATATTTTGCACTCATGAGGGTCATTATGAATTCTTGGTTATGCCATTTGGATTGATCAATCCACATTTACATTTCAAATCCTCATGAAAAACATTTTCTAGATATTTCTTCATAAATTTATTTTAGTTTTCTTTGATGATATCCTAGTTTATAGTCATTCTTAGGAAGAGCACCTCATCCATGTAGACCAAACTACAACTTTTGGTGCAACATCAACTTTATGCTAAGAGGTCCAAGTGTTATTTTGGGTTGACTAAAGTAGAGTATTTAAAACACATTGTCATCAAGGATGGAGTTAAATTTTATCCTAAAAAGATTTAATATTTTCAATAATGGCCAAAACCTTACACTCTAAAGGGTCTTCATGGTTTTTTGGGCCTCACAGGGTCTTCATGGATTTTTGGTCTTCGTGGATTTATCTACAACTATGGTAAAATTATTGCTCCTTTAAAAACCATATTAAAGAAGAATTCTTTTACTTGGATTGGTCCAGCTGAGAAGACTTTCCTTGATTTGAAGCATGCTATGACACCCGCTCTTATCTTGGTAATGCTTGATTTTTCCAGGTCCTTTGTAATTGAAAGCAATGATTTTGGTAATGACATTGGAGTCATGTTGATGCAAGAATGGCACCCTATGGTCACTAGTAAAGTGCTTTCAAGCAAAAATATAGGTAAATCAACTTATGCTAAGGATATTCTTGCAATTATGCATGTTATTACTCACCGGTAACCTTATATTATTAGGTGATATTTCTCCATTAAAATGGATAGCCAAAGTCTTAAATACTTCTTGGAGTAGAGGGTTGCCTCCCCTGAATAAAAAAAAGTGGGTCTCTAAGCTCATGGGCTATGATTATGATATTACCCATAAAAAGAGCAAATAGAACAACTTGGTATATGCTCTCTCTTACCAATTTGAAGCTAAAAGTATGCTATGTGTCATTTCTATGCTCATATCATAATGGATAAATCCTCTCTAATATGAGGTGCTTAAGAATTCAAAATTGTAAACTTTGATTGCCTCGCTTCCTACATTGTGTCTAAGGTGCACTTGAGATGGAAAATATTTATACTATCTATAGCACCTTGTTGTTCCTTTCATGTCTCCAATTTGGGAACTCATTATGATGGAAATGCATGCTTCACCCATTGTAGTCCATTTAGGGTTCCTCAAGACATATGAAAGGATAAAGTAAACTTTATTTTGAAAGGGTATGAAGAAGGACATTCAAAATTTTGTGGTTGAGTGTTACATTTATCAATAGATGAAAAGAGAAATAGTGCCTTCCCTAGGAACTCTTCAACCCTTGCCTATTCCAGAATAGGCTTGGACATATATTTCCATGGACTTTATTGAAGGTTTACCTAAATCGAGAGGCAAATCAGTTATTTTTGTGGTAGTGAATCATCTCATGAAGTATGCTCATTTTTGTCCCTTCTCCCATCCTTACACAACCTCCATAGTTACCCAAGTTTTCCTTGATTATATCTTTCATCTTCGTGGTATGCCCACCTACATTGGGCTTGATCGTAACCCTATGTTCACTAGTAATTTTTGGAAAGAATAATTTAAGTTGCAAGGAACTCAACTCAAAATGCGTTCATCTTATCATTCATAAATGGATGGTCAAACAGATATTATCAATAAATTTTTGGAGACCTATCTTCATTGTTTTACCTCTAATCATCCTACATAGTGGGTGAAGTGATTTCACTTGGTTGAGTGGTGGTATAACACTTCTTATCACACTATGGCCAAGATCACCCCTTTTGAAGCAGTTTATGTATGACCTTTGTCAACACCCTCCTTTTATATTCTAGGTATCTCCAAGGTCCATGTTTACACTACACTCCACCAACATTCTGAAGTCCTTATTCAACTGAAGTTGAATTTGGTGGCCCAAAATCAGATGCACCAACAAGTTGATCAACACTGTAAAGAGCATATTTTTGAAGTTGACAGTATGGTCTTCTTCTAGTTGCATCTATATAAACAATCATCCCTCCAAATATGTAGATGTTAAAATCTTATTGCCAAATATTATGGTCCCTACCAGACCTTATAGAAAATTTGTACCACTACCTACAAATTGGCCATATTGTCCACATCCAAGCTTCATCCTATCTTTCATGTATCTTCTCTTAAGAATGTACTAAGAAATTAAGTACAGGTTCAATCTACTTTACTTGAATTGGATGAAGATGGTTCTATCTTGCTTGAGCTAAACAGATTTTGAACATCATAACACGTACTCTTTGCAACTGTGTAATCACTAAGGTTCCTATTTAGTGGTGAGTATTATAGCTAGAATATGCTACATGCGAATCCCTCCAATAGCTATAGCATCGATTTCCTCATTTACAGCTTTGAGAATAAATATTTTGAAGGGAAATGGCATGTTAGGACCCCATCCTAACACCTTTTTGTAATTATAATTAGATTATTGTAATGACCCATTTACATGGGGATCCCTTTATAATGTTCATTTATAATATTTTATAGTGGTATGTGGCAAGTAAGGAACCTTGACAAGTGGGCCATTTCATGTAACTATCTGTTGGAAATATGAGCAGGTTTTGTTGTCATTGATGTCAAGAAGTCGGAATCGATAAGCATCGGTTTCGATGAGCGAGCATCGGTTTCAGGTTCCGTAATCAAGTGCAAAAGAAAGTTTTCTCCCAGGTGGTCGAGATGAGGTTTAAAGGGCAAAAGGAAGGCCCAAGAAAAATAATATTATAATAATTTATTATAATATTAAAAGTGCAAGACCCAAAGAGTTAATTAATTATAATAGTTTTATTATAATTTAATTTATAAATTAATTTAATTAACTTTTAAAGTTATTAAGTTAATTGTAAATTAATTATAATTTAATTATAAGTTAATTTATAAATTAATTAAGCTAACCCTAAAGATAGGGTTATAAAGTTTATAATTCAAATTTTTGAATTAATCATGCCGACGTCGTCGAAGACATCACATTATGCATATAAAGGAGGGAAGAGACCCAAGGCATTAATCATCCGCGATCGATGTGTTAAGTGTGATTTTTGTGCGCATGGTAAAAGAGGCGATCGTGTGTTTTTCGAAGGGTGTGCAAGGTAGAAGACAAGTAGAGGAGGTTTTTGTTTCATATCCCAAAGTGCTCTATAGCACAACTAGTAGCAAGGGAGGCGCCAAGTCGTTGGCAAGCATGAGGTGCAGGGATCGAATCTCACGGGTTTGTGTTTTGCAAAGTGAAGGAAGTGTTTTGGTAAATATTGTGCACTAGGAGGAATACAAAGGAAAGGTGCAAGCCATTTCCTTTGTGTTGTGGCTCATAGCCCACGTGGTGGGTGCACGCCTTACTAAGGCGCCTGGCTGGGAGAGGTTCCGAGTTTGAAACCCGCCGAGGCACCTTTTGCGTTGTCTAAGGTATGCACTAGTTTCAAAATTTATGGAGACCCAAAATTTGTGGAGATAATTTTTTTAAGGTTTTAAATTGGAATTTGCATGCTATAAGGTTTTTGTGAGGGAGATAAAAGGTTTGGCATTGTTTTATGTTAAGGCTTGATTTTTGAGTGTTATGAGCTTATTGAGAGGAGTAATAAGGTGTGCCTTAGGAGTTAGAAATATTTGTTGAATACAAAGTTAATAATTGTATTGGAAGGAGAAATAAGGTTGATTAAGTTGTGATATTTGACTTGGTGAAATATTCTTGTGAGAATTTATTGAGAACAAATATTTGCTATCTAACCCTAGTATTGGCAAAAGGAGTGGTTGTGATTGAGACAGGTGTTTGAGGTCAAATCATCTTCAAACAAGAGGTAAGGGCATATTATCCTTGAGAGTGATTTTTGGATGTTATGAATGCTAAGTTGGAGTGAAAAGGATTGTTTGGTAAGCATTGTTGAGTTTGATTGTTAAAGGTTTTTTTGAGTGAGAGTTGATGATAAAAACCTTGTTTGATAAGCATTGTTGAAAACATTGAATGAACCTTCATATGCATGATTAGGGTTTGTGCAAGATCATGAGTATCATTGTTATGTGAAGTTGAGAACTATCTTGAACTAGAGTTTGTGCAAGATCATGAGTATCATTGTTATGTGAGATTGTTTGATAAGCATTGTTGGAAATAATTGAGTGAGTATTCATATGCTTGGACTAGGGTTTGTAAACAAGGAGTGTTTCATTGAGTGATTGATTGAGTGGAGTTGATTGAGCCTAGTCAAGTGGAAGTGTTGAAGTGATAGTTCTAATTCTATGAAACAAATTGTTCTATATTCTAAATTGATTTGAGAAAGAGATTGAAAGTGATTGAGTGTTTGTGAGTGTGAAGCATATTGAGTCTCTAACAATTCTCTATATGTTTTTGTGGTAAAAAGAGAGATTGAAAGTGATTGAGAATTGTGGTGAGTGTGAAGCATATTGAGTCTCTAACAATTCTCTATATGTTTCTGTGAGATTAAAAAGATTGAAACTGTTTTGTGATTGAAGAGTTTTTTTTTTTGAGGTAAGTCTTGGTGAAGACTTGTTGAGCATATTGGACAAGTTCTAGTGAGGACTTGTTGAGTAGATTTGAGGTAAGTCTTGGTGAAGACTTGTTGAGCAGATTGGACAAGTTCTAGAGAGGACTTGTGGATAGATTAGTGTGAGCTTTTGTGGAAGCTTACAATGCATATTTGAGATAAGTCTTTGAGAAGACTTGTGAGCAGAGTTGATTGATTGATTTGTTCAAACCTTGAGTTAAGGTTTGGAGCAGATCTAGCAGAGTTGATTTGTGATTGAGTCAAGCTTTGTGTTAAGGCTTGAGGATAGATATTGAGTAGATTTGTGCTAGACCGAAGGACTATGTTTAGTGCAGATTTGAGGATAGATATTGAGTAGATTTGTGCTAGATCGAAGGACTATGTTTAGTGCATATTTGAGGATAGATTTTGGTGTATATTTGAGGATAGGTTTGTGCTAGACTAGAGATAGATATTGAGTAGATTTGTGCTAGATCGAAGGACTATGTTTAGTACATATTTGAGATAGAGCTGAGAGTAAGCTTTGGAGGTGATAGAGTATAGAGGATGATAGTCTCTAGTGGATAGAGGTCCATTAGCTAGGGTAGTGAGGATAGGTCTTCTGAGTGAGGATATGAGTCTTTAGTGGATAGAGATCCATTAGCCAGTGTAGTGGAGGTAGTAGTTCTTCTAGAAGATCACCATCCAAAGTAGAGGAGAAAGGAGTTCTCCTATGGATAGAGATCCATGAACCAGATGAGGATATTGGTGTCTCCTATGGATAGAGATCCATGAACTTGATTAGGGGATTGGTGTCTCCTTTGGATAGAGGTCCATAAACATTGTAATAGGGAAAGGTTTCCCAAGAGATTTGTTGAGAAAATTTTAGTGAAATATTTTCTCCATGGAGTAGCCCACATTGGGTGAACCACGTTAAATTGGTGTCTCTATTGTGTGTGGTGATTTATGCATTGCTTTGATTACTACTATTGATATTGCTATTGATATATTGCATAATATTGATTGGGAAAGAAAAGTAAAAAGTGGTCTTATACTGTTCACCCCCCTCTCAGTATAAGCTTGTGTTCTTCAATTGGTATCAGAGCGGGTTCCTTCGAAAGAGTTTAACAGCTTGAAGGAAAAGCTTACAAGAACATAAATGGATTCTAAGAGTGGATCCTCAGATAATTCAGCACTAGTGTTTGATGGGAGCGATTATGTATTTTGGAGTATGAGAATGAAGATTCACCTGATGGCACTTGGCAATGAAATATGGGAAGCAGTTGAAAATGGATACACACCACCAACTACTCCACCTATAGATAAATATGGTAAGCTTCTACATCATTACAATTCAAGAGCAATGAATGCAATTTTGAGAGGTTTGCATAGAATAGAGTTTGTTAAGGTTATGCACTGCAAGTCAGCAAAAGAAATTTGGGATAAGTTGCAAGGCATATATGAAGGAGATAAAAAGGTCAAAAAGGTAAAGTTGCAAAATCTCAAGGGACAATTTGAAGATCTAAAAATGAAGGATGAGGAAAACATTAGTGCTTATCTACTTCATGTAGATGAGGTTGTTAACTCCATGCAAGGACTTGGACTTGAGGTTCAAGAATCTGATGTTTGTGATAAGATCTTAAGATCTCTCCCAAAAAGGTTTAGTGAAAATATTTCAGCTATAGAGGAATCAAAAGATGGTGATATTTTGACAAGGGATGAATTACTTGGTATTCTTACAGCTTTTGAGATGAGAACAAAAGAGGAACCTAATCTCCAAAAAGAAGCAGCCTTCAAAGCTACTAAGAAGACAAAGGGTAAGAAGTCAGATTCAAGCAATGAGTCATCCATTGATGAAGAAGCAAATTATGGCAGAAGGAACAAGGATCCAAGAAGATTTAAAGATGCAAAATCCATTAGATGTTTCAATTATGGAAAGTATGGTCACTATGCAACTGATTGTCAAGAAGCTAGAAATAGCAATGATGAAGAAAAATAGGATCATAAGAATAGGGAATCAAAAAAATACAGGTACCAAAAGAAAAGTAAGGATGGTCAAGGCAAGCAAGGAAAGAAGTTCTTTCAAAGATAGAAGAAGAGTTTCTATGAAGACAAGGCAAGTAAGTACTCAAGTGATAGTGATAATAGTTCCTCAGATAATGATAAATATGAAGTTCTATTTCTGGCAAAAGAAAAGGAAATGGTTAGGAAAAGGTCACCAATAATCCTCAAGTGTTTTAGATGTGGTAACTTTGGTCATCTTGAAGATAGTTGTACAAAGAGTGGTTTCAGTTTCAGTGATGATGAATATGAAGATACACTTGAAGGACCAGAAGAGAATCTTCTAATGGCATTAGAAGAAGAAGGAGGTGATCCTATAAAAGATGAGTCAGAAAATAATGAAGATGTTTTCAAAGGAAAACAAATAGAGGAAGAATCAAAGAAGGGAGAAGTTGATCTTGAGGGAGAACTTATTCATGCCCTTGATGCATTAAATAAGGTAAGAAAGCAAAACTCCCAACTTAAGCTTCAGTTTCAAGAATGTGATGAAGAGAAAGGAAAGCTTATAGAGGATCTAAATAAGTCAATGGCTAAGACAAGGAAGTTCAAAGATAAGTTAGAAGCAAAGGTCTTAGAATGTGAAAGGTTAGAACATGAAGTGGCTCTACTAAGGGAAGAAGTAAAAGAGTCTAAGGATAGGTTACACAAGTTTGGAAGAAGCTCAAAGAATTTGGATAAGATTATCAAGATACAAAGACAATCAACAAATAAGATAGGTCTTGGTTTTGAATATGTACAAAAGAAATAAGGAGAGGAGTCAACCTCAAGTTCTAAAGAAGAATAAACTTTAGAAGAAGAGAGTGTAAGAGAGAGTGAGACTTCTGAGGATGAGTTGGACAATAGAAAGTTCAACAAGGAAAGGAACAATGCACAAAAGAGGAACAGATGGAACAAGAACCAACATAGGGTAAAAGAGACTAAGAGACCAATGAGGTCAAGGCAAGGTAGTTTCAATGGATGATGCTTCTCATGTCATAGGTTTGGGCACAAGGCTACACAATGCAGGACACATGAAAGATAGGAATATGGAAATTTTAAAAATAGGTAACTTTTTCAAGGGTATTGCTACTCTTGTAATCAGTTTGGTCACAAGGCAATGAATTGCAGGGTTCATGATAGGAATAGATATGGCTTCACCAGGAGAAATCCCAAGATATTTGCACCTCCAAGGAATAATAACATTAAGTGTTATAAGTGCAATAATGATGGACATACAACAAAGTGGTGTAGAGCAAAAATTCTAGAGACAAGCAGGAACAGGAATAGTCAGAGGAATCAGAAGGATCGATTGAGAAGGAAAGTGGACAAAGGTAAAGATCAATGCATGTTGGGAGTAGAAATACTCCCACCCCAGAATTAACCACCTCAAGAGGAGGTGGAGGAGGGGCTAAGCTAAGAGTTTCATTCTTAGCCCCGAGCCCCAAAGGTGACCCTTTGCCATTGATGACAAAGGGGGAGAGATTTGAGTAAGGGGGAGAGCATTTGAGTTAGGGAGAGCATTGAGTTTCCTAGGGGGAGCAGAACAGAAAAAGGTTAAGGAAATGGTAAAAGATAATTGGGTTGCCATCAATGACAAAGGGGGAGATTGTTGGAAATATGAGCAAGTTTTGTTGTCATTGATGTCAAGAAGTCAGCACCAGTGAGCATCAGTTTCAGTGAGCAACATCAGTTTTAGGTTTCGTAATCAAGTGCAAAAGGAAGTTTTCTCCTAGGTGGTCATATGAGGTTTAAAGGGCAAAAGGAAGGCCCAAGCCAAATAATATTATAATAATTTATTATAATATTAAAAGTGCAAGACCCAAAGAGTTAATTAATTATAAATTAATTATAATAGTTTTATTATAATTTAATTTATAAATTAATTTAATTAACTTTTAAAGTTATTAAGTTAATTGTAAATTAATTATAATTTAATTATAAGTTAATTTATAAATTAATTAAGCTAACCCTAAAGATAGGGTTATAAAGTTTATAATTCGAATTTTCGAATTAATCACGCCGACGTCATCGAAGACATCACATTATGCATATAAAGGAGGGAAGAGACCCAAGGCATTAATCATCCGTGATCGATGTGTTAAGTGTGATTTTTGTGTGCATGGTAAAAGAGGCGATCGTGTGTTTTTCGAAGGGTGTGCAAGGCAGAAGACAAGCAAAGGAGGTTTTTGTTTCATATCCCAAAGCACTATGTAGCACAACTGGAAGCAAGGGAGGCACCAAGTCATTGGCAAGCATGAGGTGCAGGGATCGAATCCCATGGGTTTACATTTTGCGAAGTGAAGGAAGTGTTTTGGTAAATACTGTGCGCTAGGAGGAATACAAAGGAAAGGCGCAAGCCATTTCCTTTGTGTTGTGGCTCGTAGCCCACGTGGTGGGCGCGCGCCTTGCTAAGGCGCCTAGTTGGGAGAGGTTCCGAGTTCGAAACCCATCGAGGCACCTTTTGCGCTGTCTAAGGTATGCACTAGTTCTGAAATTTGCGGAGACCCAAAATTTGTGGAGATAAATTTTTTTAAGGTTTTAAATTGGAATTTGCATGCTATAAGGTTTTTGTGAGGGAGATAAAAGGTTTGGCATTATTTTATGTTAAGGTTTGGTTTTTGAGTGTTATGAGCTTATTGAGAGGAGTAATAAGGTGTGCCTTAGGAGTTAGAAATATTTGTTGAATACAAAGTTAATAATTGTATTGGAAGGAGAAATAAGGTTGATTAAGTTGTGATATTTGACTTGGTGAAATATTCTTGTGAGAATTTATTGAGAACAAATATTTGCTATCTAACCCTAGTATTGGCAAAAGGAGTGGTTGTGATTGAGACAGGTGTTTGAGGTCAAATCATCTTCAAACAAGAGGTAAGGGCATATTATCCTTGAGAGTGATTGTTGGATGTTATGAATGCTAAGTTGGAGTGAAAAGGATTGTTTGGTAAGCATTGTTGAGTTTGATTGTTAAAGGTTTTTCTGAGTGAGATTTGATGATAAAAACCTTGTTTGATAAGCATTGTTGAAAATATTGAATGAACCTTCATATGCATGATTAGGGTTTGTACAAGATCATGAGTATCATTGTTATGTGAAGTTGAGAACTATCTTGAACTAGAGTTTGTGAAAGATCATGAGTATCATTGTTATGTGAGATTGTTTGATAAGCATTGTTGGAAATAATTGAGTGAGTATTCATATGCTTGGACTAGGGTTTGTAAGCAAGGAGTGTTTCATTGAGTGATTGATTGAGTGGAGTTGATTGAGCCTAGTCAAGTGGAAGTGTTGAAGTGATAGTTCTAATTCTGTGAAACAAATTGTTCTATATTCTAAATTGATTTGAGAAAGAGATTGAAAGTGATTGAGTGTTTGTGAGTGTGAAACATATTGAGTCTCTAACAATTCTCTATATGTTTCTGTGGTAAAAAGAGAGATTGAAAGTGATTGAGCATTGTGGTGAGTGTGAAGCATATTGAGTCTCTAACAATTCTCTATATGTTTCTATGAGTTAAACAAGATTTGTGTGAAACTTGTTTATGTGATTGAAGAGGTTTTCTATGATAGAGTTGAGTATATTGGACAAGTTCTAGTGAGGACTTGTTGAGCAGATTTGAGGTAAGTCTTGGTGAAGACTTGTTGAGTAGATTGGACAAGTTCTAGTGAGGACTTGTTGAGGAGAAGTCTTGGTGAAGACTTGTTGAATTGGACAAGTTCTAGAGAGGACTTGTGGACAGATTAGTGTGAGCTTTTGTGGAAGCTTACAATGCAGATTTGAGACAAGTCTTTGAGAAGACTTGTGAGCAGAGTTGATTGATTGATTTGTTCAAACCTTGAGTTAAGGTTTGGAGCAGATCTAGCAGAGTTGATTTGTGATTGAGTCAAGCTTTGTGTTAAGGCTTGAGGACAGAGATTGAGGATAGATTTGTGCTAGATCGAAGGACTGTGTTTAGTGCAGATTTGAGGATAGAGTTTGGTGCAGATTTGAGGACAGGTTTGTGCTAGACCAAAGATAGAGATTGAGCAGATTTGTGCTAGACCAAAGGATTATGTTTAGTGTAGATTTGAGGATAAAGTTTGGTGGAGATTTGAGATTGAGCATATTTGTGCTAGATCGAAGGACTATGTTTAGTGCATATTTGAGATAGAGCTAAGAGTAAGCTTTGGAGGTGACAGAGTATAGAGGATGATAGTCTCTAGTGGATAGAGGTCCATTAGCTAGGGTAGTGAGGATAGGTCTTCTGAGTGAGGACAGGAGTCTTCAGTGGATAGAGATCCATTAGCCAATGCAGTGGAGGCAACAGTTCTTCTAGAAGATCACTAGCCAGAGCAAGAGGAGAAAGGAGTTCTCCTATGGATAGAGATCCACGAACCAGTTGAGGAGATTGGTGTCTCCTATGGATAGAGATCCATGAACTTGATTAGGGGATTGGTGTCTCCTTTGGACAGAGGTCCATAAACATTGTAATAGGGAAAGGTTTCCCAAGAGATTTGTTGAGAAAATTTTAGTGAAATATTTTCTCTGTGGAGTAGCCCACATTGGGTGAACCACGTTAAATTGGTGTCTCTATTGTGTGTGGTGATTTGTGCATTGCTTTGATTACTGCTATTGATATTGCCATTGGTATATTGCATAATATTGATTGGGAAAGAAAAGTAAAAAGTGGTCTTATACTGTTCACCCCCCTCTCAGTATAAGCTTGTGTTCTTCAACTACTATTTGGTAGAAGATTCTAGCTTGAGTGGCATTTTGCATGTAAGCCAACTCTTGAGCTTAAGGTTAGGGTTGCATGAAGTGTATATTTAAAAGACATGGATCCATGAATGAATGTATCTTTTTGCAAATTAATGAAAGTATTGAAGGAGGTTTCCCCCTCAAAGAGGACTTCAATTTTGTGTTGTAAGATTTTTTAATTTTGCATTTACTTTCTACATTGTGATATTCTGTTATTTCATGAATCTTTACTTTATTTACAGTATTTGTGTGAGTGAGTTTCTTTTTAATAGTAGGTTTCTAATATTCTCTCTATAATGAGGATTCACATGAACACAAAAATATTTCTTAGAGATAATATGACTAGTGGGTTCCATAATAATCAACTTCCTTTGGCACAACTCACTCATGAAGATGTGACATTAAGAATATTTACATCAAGAAAAATGAGGATGATTTAATTTGATTCAAATGATTGGATTTGAAGAGGGAAACTGTTGAGTTAATTTTGTATAGGTTAGCTAAATATCTAACATTTAATACTTCAATGGAGTGTTACTAGATTCCATTAGCTAACATTGTTTCCAAGGATTGTTTCTAGAACCAAGCATTTTTTATACTTGAGATATTTTACCGTGTAGATGCCATCCACTATAATTTGTTGAGGAAATAATAGATGGAGGATAATCAAGATTTTATGTCTCCATAGAGAGTAATTGGTTCTAGAATGTGCACACTAATTAGTTGGTTTCCATATGTTTCTTCTCATAGGATTCCACAAAAAATAATTATATATTTTAGATGGTGCTTGATTTCAAGCTAGATATTTACCCAATTAGAGGTTTTCTTCTTCCTTTTTTTATGTTGCACAAATAATTTTAAGGGTTATAGGCCAAATATTTATTAATTTCTAATCATTGGTAACTTTCATTTTATCTAAATATGATTTATAAGTTGTTAGTAACTTTATATCAATTTATTATGATATTGAGTTTGTATTTGATAAATTTATATTTTTTTAAGAGGTTGAAAAACGATGGCATAGTAGGGGCCACCCTTCTTGTGAATTGAACTTGGGTCTCTATTAAGAGTTCCCAATAACTTTTTCCATTTCAATGGCCCTTCCAGGATGATAAATTTATATTATTTATTTGAAATTTTTGAATGTTTTAGTTATATTTTATGAAAGTGTATTTATATAACTCATTCTTATGCTTTCTCCATTAAAAAAATATGTCTACGTTTACATTTCATTATAACTCTAATAAATTAACATAATACATTTATACAACAACAGAAAAAAAAGAACAAGGAATCAATTTATTTACACAAAATCATAAATATTTTACAAAGAGTTCCTCAAATAAAATATTGACAGGGAGTACAATTTTTAAATATATCCAGAACTGATTTTTTTTTAAATTTATTTTTTTGAGACTTGAAGGAATCTTTAACTAAACTACCTTCACTTATTTTCCACTAATATAATTGAATATCAATCAAAAAGTTCAATTCATATACATTATTTAAAATATATTAAATCTTCTATAGGACAAGCTCCAAGTTATCCAATTAATGGAGATGCTCCAACATCTAACTAGGATCCCCTCCTACAAGGTGTTTCATAGAAAAATATATACATCATACCACAAATTACATCTCGTATGAAACAAAACAAACATTGTGCATAGATTTATATGTGCAAAAAATATATTTTTTTTTTTTAACGTAATATGATAAAAGGTTTAAAAAAATCATATTTGGGCCAAAATCTCTAAAATATTGTTTTTTTTACTACTTTTTTTCTCCTTGCATCTCTTTCTTATTTGCAACCCCTTTCCTCCTTTTTTGCATCTTCTTTCCTATTTTCATCTCTTTTATTATTGTTAGTGTTGATTCAAAGTTATTATCAAAGCAACACCTATACAATTAAAAATATTTAATCATAACTCTACTACCCTATTAATGTAAATCTATGATTGAAATATATATATATATAGTAGTTTAATTTAAGCAACCCCGCTTAACTAAGTATAAGTGATTTTTTATTTATTAAAAGCTCATTTTATTATTGTAAGATAAGTAAACATGTTCAGAACCAACAAGGGGTAGGTATTACATCATTTCCCTCTTAAGTTCAAAGTTTCTCCTAGAAGTTCTTAACAACAATATGTGGGTATACAATTTTCATTTCTTCTATATTTCCAAGCAGCAATATTTTAACTGTATTGATCTTGTTATACCGAAACTTGGATGACTTATTTATTGTCCAATTGCTTTATTATTTTATTTAGGAAGTAACATGGTTCTACATTTATGTCCCTATCCATATTCACCTATAAAATATTCTAGTCTAAATAAGGTGAAGGATCATATGTATTTTTTCTTAAGCATGTGTGGAAAATATTGTGAATGCATGATAAGCTAGGTGATAGAGCTAGTTGATAAGCTAGAGGTTAAATCCTCTCCAAAACTTCAAAAGGACCAATAGATCAAGGGGAAACATTTGAGTCTTTCTTAAACTTGAATGAACTTTTTTGTGGTCACACTCTAACAAAGACCTTATCTTCGTCGATGAATTCCCTTTCAGTCCTTTGAGCATCAACATAACCTTTTTTTATATTATGGCTTGCTTCAAATCTTGTTCTGATTACCTATTCCTTCATGTCTTGTAATACTTTAGGACTGATAATGACACAATCCTCAAGTCGATTCTAACTCAAAGGAGTTCTACAAGGTCAACCATAAAGAGCTTCATATGGAGTCATGCCAATTAAGCTATAGTAACTAATATTATATGCAAATTCTATTACAGTCATATATTTTCCCATTGACTTTGTTGATCCCTAGCATACATTCTTAACATATCCTCTAGAACCTTATTAATTCTTCTTATTTGACTATCATTCTTAGGGTGGTATGTAGTACTAAAATTCAATTGGGTGCCCAACGCATACTAAAAAGTCTTCCAAAATCTAGAACTAAATAATAAATCTCTATCAAAATTATTTTTTATAGGAACACAATGCAATCTATAAGTCTAATAAATATATAACTAAGCTATATCCTTTGCTTCATGAATATCTTTAGTAGGTATGAAATGTGTATTTTTTGTTAATTTATCAACTACCACCAAAATTGCATTGTGTCTTCATTAAATTAAAGCTAATCCCATAATGAAATCCATAGAAACAACATCGCATTTCCACTATGAAATTGTATGAGGGTATAATAGTCTTGTTGGGTGTTGATGTTTGACCTTCACCCTCTAACACTCCAAATACCTACTCACAACAATATCCTTCATTCCTGGCCAAAAATATTATTTTTTAGCTTAGCATTCATCTTTTTGACTCCAAGATGAGAACCATAAGGTGCCTTTTGTGCTTTATTCAAAACTAATGCCCTCAATTCTTCTACCTTAGGCACATATATTGCATTATCAAATCTCAGTAGCCCCTATGAATCAATGAAATACCCTTTGTATTTAACTTCTACCATATTTATACTTTAACAAGCATGACTCATCTCTTGAAACCATTTATCATGAGCTAGTCTCTCATTAATTATTTTATTTAGATTGATTATCACACTCACTGTGAAAAAATCATACCCTCTCTTTTTTAAGTGCATCTGCCACCTTATTTTCTTTTCTTTCAATATACATAACATCAAAATCATATTCATAAAAAATCCATCCATTGATATTATCACGCATCCAAAATAGGTTGTATAAATAAATACCTTAATATTTGATGATTTCTTTTTCATTTCAAACATTTTCCCTAGTAAGTAATGCCTCCACATATTCAAATCATGAATGATAGTATCCAACTCCAAAACATGCACCAAATAATTGAGTTCATGATTTTTTGAGCTTACAGGATTCATAAGCAACTACTCTTTCTTCTTGCATCAAAACATTGCCTAACTCTTAATAGAAGCATTGGTGAATACTATATGAGGTTTTCTTGGATCATGTATCATTAATATAGGAGCATTTTTTTAGACACTTTTTAGTTCTTGGAAAGTTTATTCACATGTTTTAGACCAAATTAATTTCTTACCCTGTAGTTGTGATGAAGTAATTGGGTTGGAAATCCTTTAAAATTTTCTTACAAATTTATGATAATATCCAACAATTTTCATAAAACTTCTTACTTCTAAATTCTTTGGGTTTTCCATTCCACCAAAGCCTCAATATTTCTTGGATCCACTAGAATTCTTTCTCCTCAAATAATACACCCTATATATTGTATCTCTGATTGAAAAAATAGACATTTAGAAATTTTTGCAAATAACTTTTGTTCCTCTATACACTACAACACCAATCTCAAATGTTTCTCATGTTCTTTCATTGTCTTAAAATATATCAATATATCATCTAAGAAAACTACAATGAACTTGTCCAAGTACTTAGGCAAAACACTTCATCAACCCAATAAATTTTCCATGAGAATTAGTTAATCCAAAATCCAAAAGATACCACAATGAATTCATAATAACTATACCTTGTACAAAATATTATTTTTGGGATATATTTATCCTTTATACATAATTGGTGATAGCATGACCTCAAATCAATCTTATAAAATACAATAGCTCATTGTAGTTGATAAAAAATATTATCAATACATAGTAAAGGATATCAATTTTTATAGTAACCTTAATTGATGGTAATCAATACAAGACCTAAGAAAAACATTCTTATTTATCATAAAAACTACTAGCTCATACCAAGGTGACACACTGGGTCAATTTAATCCTTTGTGAAGAAGCTCTTACAACTAAATTTTCAATTCACTCAATTCTATTACAAACATCCTATAAGGTGCCTTAGAGACTAGTTATATACCTAGTAATAACTCAATAGAAAAATATAATTCTCTCAATGATGGTTGCTCTAGCAATTTTTTTGGAAACACATTTGCATATTCTCAAAGGATAGGATGAGAATCTAAGTTATTATGTTGTTTATTTTCTCAAATATCTTCAATATGAATGGAATAAAGTACAAATCCTTTTCTTATGTCTCGTTTAAGTTGCATTGTAGATATCATGCAAAGTGACATTGGCCTATTCACTCCTTGAATCACCTTTTTATTTCCATTTTTATCAATACATTTCACCTCTTTGGAGTAACAATCATTTTTTTCTTGATGTCTACTTAATCAATCCATTCCTAAAATAATCTCATATTTTCCCAAACATGTCACTAATAGTACTAGACAAGCCTTCCAACCTTAAAAATATCTTTCATAGTCTAACACGAATCCCCTTATAGGTTGTAATACCCTTGAAACTATGCACCTCTCTAAACTCATTTGACTTTTGCTCTACCAACCTAAGCTTATCCATAAATTAACATTAATGAAAAAATTGCCAGCTCCTTGATCTATCAAAATGGATAAATTATGATCATAAACAATACTTGATGTTCGAATAGACTGGAGGAGATCGGAGGGGAAGAGATAAGAGAACGAGAAGAAAATTGAAGAGTGAGTGTGCACTCAATTAGTTGGAAAATAATTATTCTAAGCTAGTAGAATTTATAGGTAGACTCATTTTAAATGCCTTTTAGTTCTTTGGGTGATGTTGAGTAGTTTATGGTGCATGTTATGTATATATGTTTTAGTGGAAATAAAATATCACTTCACTTAAATATAAAAATACACATAATGGTATTCTTTGATATGCAAATATTCCCTATTGAGGGTAGCGAAGGCAAGCGCAATAGTGCTAGGGTAGCAAATTAAAAATATTTTAACAGTGCCACAATAATACTAGGGCAGCGAAGGTGAGTGCAGTAGTGCTAGGACAGCAGAGTAAAAATATTTTTATAGTGCCATAGCAGTGCTAGGGTAGTGAAGGTGATTGCAACAGTGCTAAGGCAGCGAAGTAAAAATATTTTAACAGTATCGTAGCAGTGCTAGGGTATCAAAGGTGAGTGCAGAAATACTAGGGTAGAGAAGATGAGTGCAGCAGTGCTAGGGTAGTGAAGTAAAAATATTTTAGTAGTGTCACAACAGTGCTAGGGTAGCAAATGTGAGTGTAGCAGTGTTAGGGTAGCAAAGTAAAAATATTTTAACAGTGTTGCAACAGTGCGAGAGCAGTGAAGGTGAGTGCAGCAGTGCTAGGGTAGTGAAGTAAAAAAAAATTAATAGTATCACAACAGTGTTATGGTAGTGAAGGCAAGTGTAGCAGTGCTAAGGCAGCAAAGTAAAAATATTTTAATAGTACCATAGTTGTGCTAGGGAAACAAATATGAGTGCAACAGTGCTAGGTTAGCAAAGTAAAAATATTTTAACAGTGCCACAACAGTGTTGGGGCAATGAAGCCTAGTACAGCAGTGCTAAGATAGCGAAGTAAAAATATTTTTTATTTGAGATTTTTAAAATGGTAATATAATTTGGGAAATTGGTTTCTTATTTTTTTATGGAGAATGAAGAGGAGTGTTTGGACTTCTCAAAGAATCCCTTTGAGGGTAACGCATCTTTTCAACTCCAAGGGCCAAGGGTCACATTTCTAGACAAGATTTAGAAGTTGAGAATTGGGGGTCCTTGGGTTTTTTAAGTGACCAGAATAATACTACATGTTATCAGACTTTAGTGGATAGAGGAGAGCCTATGTCAAAAGGTTCAGATCAAGTCAGTTGTCCTATTGAATTCTCACTCTCAAGTGTCTCAAAACACTCTACTCAAGTAATGGTTCTAATGAATGAGCAAGCATTTTATTGCATGAAAGAAAAACTTGAGCAGGCTCCAAATAATCCAAGCTCACTTTATCTGACAAAGTTTTCTGTTTTTGGTTTTGGTTTTATTGGTAAAAGTCTTGATTTAGAGGCCCTAAGTGGAGTGGGTCTAAACTTACAATCAACATAGTCTACAACTCTGGTTACTAAAGTGTGTAATGCATATAAAGTGGTTAAAAAGAGAAGGTTGAAGATCATAATGGTACTTGGGGAAGACTTGAGGATGGAACAAGTTTTGGAGTTTTTAGGGAAGGCCCTTATTGGAAAGTTTCATGGACATCAAATAGCTGATAATACACTAAATGAGTGGTTGCAGAAGTTATGGGTCCCAATATTAGGATATGGGCTAATTTTTCACTTACTTGCTAGAGGATGTATAGGTTTTCTTTTTCAATCTGAGGAAGATGCACATAATATTCTGGGAGTTCATTGGTATTGGGGGTCTTCTTTTTTGGATTTGAAGGCTTGGATGGCTTACTTTGATCCTAGGACTGAAGTTGCTAGGAGAATACTGATCTGGGTAAAACTTCTAGGCCTGCCAATGGAGTTATGGTTAAAAATATATTTGAAAGTGATTGGAGATTCATTAGGTAAAACCTTGGATATAGATATTTCTTTTAAATCTAGTGTTTTTTGGTTTGTATCTCAGGTTTTGGTTGTGATGAATATCAGTGAAGTCTTACCGAATTGTATGGAGATAGTTGTGGGGACAACAATTCATACTCAAATCTTGTATTATTTGAAGATTCATTTTATATGTGTTCATTGTCATGTTTATGGACATATTTCTAAGGAATGTTCTCAAGATTTCACACAAAAAGTATGGAGGAGAAAACAAATGACTAGTGGGGATTTCAAGTCAGCTAACAACAATCAAGAGATACCTATTTTTTAGAGCTTAATAATACTCCTTGATTTATCACAAACAAGCAAAAAGAATGTTATTGAACCTAGAACCAAAACTCTGGAGAAGGAGGAAGAAATTTTGGACCTAGCTTTGTCTTCATTTCACTATTCACAAGTTGCTAGAGAATGATACAAAGTCATAAAGAAAACTATGAAATGATTGGAACTCGATACTGTTAAGTTTTTTGGTCATACATCTAAGTATTATGATAATTATTTTCCAATCATGAGAATAATATGGACTTATATAATAAAAATTGTACACTTCCTTATGAATGTTCGAAGAGAAGTCCTAGGGACAAGGAATTTTTTAAGATTTTGGACAATGGATCGGCAACCTCAAACGCATTGAATAGGGATTGTGATCCAAATATTTCTACTATTGGGGGAATTCTTTGTGACCTATCAGGTGAATCTTCTATGGAGGTATCTATTTCAAATATGGTTTGGAGATAGGCTCCTCTTGCATATATTTTTTATATTCTAGGAAAAGGGAATCTGAGCTAAGAACTTGTGTAGTTGTTGTAAGGTTAGGGTTAGGTCTGGACCTTATAAAGGAATCTTCCACTACTTTAGTAGGTAGAAAATAATTTTTATTTCATGAACAAGAGAAGGATTTGATGGAAATTCAGTAGGGTAAACAAAAATCTAAGGGGTCCTTAGAGCAGGATAAAACCCCTCTAAGATGTTTATATGATCTTATTATCCCTTAATATTCGAGGTCTTGGAAGTACCTCTAAAAGACTTACCTTAGCCAGACTAGTGGAAATTCATAATTTTGATGTTATCCTTCTACAAGAAACCATGGGGGCAAGTACAAAAGTCGTTGAAATGTTAAGTGAATTGCTTAGTTACTGGGAGTTCTTGGCTTTAGATGCTACTAAAAATTTCAAGGAGTGTTTTAACTGGTTGGAAGACCTCAGTATCCTTAATTAATTCTTCCTTTATGGTTTTAGTCTTGTGGATATAATTCTTTTTTAAATACTTGGGTTTGATTTTATCAGTTATTAATTGTTATGATCCCTATGAATATAGGTAGGTCTTTTGGGATGATTTTTTCTCCCAAAGGTGTGTTAGATATAAAAGAGTTATCATTGGTGGGGACTTAAATTGGTGGGGACTTAAATTTTACTTTGAATAGAAGTGAGGTCTAGGGAGAATCTGCAATACTTGAAAGACTTGCATATTACTTCAAGCATAAGATTGAAGAAGTTGGTTCAATTGATTTGGAACCAATAAAATTAATGCATATGTGGAGAAATAATAGATTTGGGGAAGTTGAGATCTCAAAGAGGTTGGAAAAATTTTTGATCCTAGAGACATTATACAATGAAATAGATAGAAAATGGTCATGGGTTGAGACTGGAGCTGGCTCAAATCATTCTTCCATTTTTCTTCAATTAGAAATTCAAGAGGCAAAACCTTCCAGTCTTTCAAGCTCAATCCAATTTGGTTGGAGGAAGAATATTTTCAACAACTAATTAAAAAAGAATGGATTGGTTATGGCCAAAGATCTAGGTCATCAATGAGTTTTCAATTTGTTGTTGCTCTAAAAAAATTAAAAAGAGTTGTCATCTTGGATTGCAGTTAAAAAGGAGAATATGGATAGAGATATTAAGTTGGTGGAGAAGAAAATTTCAAAAATTCATAAAAATAATGAGGCTAGTTTGTTTAAAGAGGAGGAGAAAATAATATTGGTTGAACTAGAAATTGATAAGAACAAATTCTTGGAGTGGAGGAATGTTAGAGTAATATTCCATTACTTGGGATATTTACCATTTACTCCACTAGGTAAAAGAGTAGTTACTTTTACTTTTACTATTTACTTTTACATTCTAGATATTTATCATTCTTATCCTAGGTTAATATTTAAATATCCTAGGTTAGTTGTTAGTCAGTTAGTGCTATTTCCTATGGTTACCGTAGTTAGCATTAATGTGGTTAAACAACCTATATTAGCCTATATTTTTCCTAATGTTAGGCTAATGTTTTCTGATTAATATTATTGTGCAAACTATTTCGCTCACTCTCTTTACCACATTGGCATCAGATCCACCAGGGTAGGCGAGGCGAAGGAAGTTATTCCCTCGTTCCACCTACCCAGGTCAAGGTTATTTTTTTTTTTGCTCACCCAGAGGACGAGCCTGGTGCCAATTGACAGCACCCAGCCCACCTCAAAAGGTGAACTCACAGGTTCAGCAAGCACTACATTGATTAGGACCACACGTGGCGGTCGAATACAGGTGACCAGCCCATCAAGGAGGGTAGGATCATCCTCCCATGGAGCAGGCACCGAACTCAGATCCAACGATCGGTGACACAGATCCAACGATCAGATCGACTTACCATCGATGACTTCATGCGACCTCGGGCATAGATCCTGAGGCACTGACATGGCATGTCTAATGCGACTCTCGAGACAAGGAGCTAATGTGGACTGGGGTGATCGAGGAGATGTGGATCCTACATGGAAGACACCTGGGTGGACTGGACATAAGGACACTGACTGGATCGAGCATGGAACCCAAAGCTGACTAGGATAGTTGTTTAGGCGACACGTGGTAGACAGGCCACGTGCCACTTGGATGCTAACTAGACAGACGATTGGACTGGACCTAACATGTAGCAAACAGCCACAGGGACTAGACCTAACTTGCATGGGAGAGCTAACCTTGACATGGCAGACTAGACACGTGGACAAACACTAGCACGCACCTCAAGGTGCTGGTTGGACCGAGACCAGACATGTGGCGGACAGCCACTAGACGAAGACCAAACACAAATGGATAAGACACGTGGCGAACTAGCCACGTGTCACTGGACCTGACACTGGCAACAAGTGGTGGCAAGCCACTTGTCGCGACTCTGACGGTCCACGTGACTAGCAGCAAAACCAGTCACGCGATGGACTGACTGCCCGAAGGCAGTCATAGCGCTATATGCGCTTTTGCTCTTTTAAAGAGCAAATACATTGTCGCACAGGCAATGTGGGACTAAAAGTCCCGAAGGTTTTTCCTTCTAATAAAGCCTCAAGACGGCTTTAAAAGGCACATGTTGTGCCTTTCTTCCCATCGGGCTCTCTAGCCCGACCGGTTGATCGGGTCAAGCTAAGGCCCTAGGCGGGGAGTCCAAGGTTCGACTCCCGCCGGGTATAAAAGGCATTTTTTTTGCCTCATACAAAACCAGGTACAATTTATTTTTTTTTATTTTGCATATTTAATTAAAGTTTTTTGTTTTAATATTTTTTTTAATAATTTAACTTTAAATAATGTTTTATTTTTGAATCAATTTCTATTAAACCTTTAAATTGATTTATTTAAAACATTTATTTTAGTTTTTATTATTAAATAAAATGATTTACTTAAACTTTCTTTAAATTTTGCAAATTAAAATTAAAGAAATAAGTTTTTTTTTGCAACTTTCAAATTCGAAGGTGCTTGTGTTTTCTCACAAAATGGAGATATGAGACATAGCAAGAGCACATTTTTTTGTTGCAAATTAGAAAACTCTTCTCAAACCTTGTTAATTTAGCATACAACAAAGGATCACATTTGATTTCTTTTTACAAATTAGACAACAAGGAGACTGAAATTTTTGTAAGAATCAAAGTTCAAAGAGTGCATTTGTTTTCTCCAAGGAGATATAATACATAAAATTGCACATCTATTTTTTTTTCAAATTTGAGAAGAAATTATAACCTTGGGTCCATAAAAACTAAGTCGTGTGTTGACTAGTTTTGGAAGCCTTCCAAACGCGGGTCGTGTGTCAACTTCTCTTTGAATGAGTGCTCATATTGTTAATTTTGCAACATAGAGGGGGGAAGACAACATTGTACTTATTTTGCAAAATTGTAAAACAAAGTAGGAGACATAAAAATATCATTTTTTACACAACATAAAACACACATTTTGTTGCAAAAATTAAAAGGTGCATTTTCGATTTTACTCGACACCTTTATTGGCAAATTAGGTGCATTTTCGATTTTACTCGACACCTTTATTGGCAAATTAGGTGCATTTTTGGTTGCATCCGACACCTAGGTGATAAGAATTTTGTGGGCATTCTTGTTTGATTATTGCATTATTTCTTTTGCAATTATAATTCATAGAATCAAGAACACACTAAACCCCAAAATTTCACAAATTTGTGTAAATCCTTACACAGATTTAAATCCAAAATTCACTTGATATTCTCTCCTAAATCAACAAAACCCCTAATTCACTCTTATTTTTTTGGCTTAATTTCCTCAAAATTTTCATCCTTATTGAAGGGAGTTAAGGTAGGTGCCATTAAATATCTGTTTGAGTGAATTATCTTTTGGTACTCTTTTAGGGTAATCAAAAAGAAAGAACAAGTTTTTTGAAAATAAGGAACCTTAAAAAGTTGCAATCCTTTGCACTAAGGGGGATAATTCCTTTCTTCCTTCAAAACACAGATTTTTGACAAGAGGGAAATAAAACTTGTAAAGGCAATCATAAAAGTAGAAGTCATAAAAATTATACCTTTTCTTTTAGACTTCATAATAGAAATCATTCTTGAAGTTCTTACAATAAGGAAGGATGATTTGGTGAACTTTTTGATAAAATTGCCTAGAAAGCATAGTTTTGCACAAATTGTAAAAATGAAAACCATGACACCATTCAATGTTGGTTTCAAAACAAGCAAAACTAAAATGGCAAAGGCACACCACAAAAGCCATCTTTCTAGTGAAGTGTATCATTCAGATTCTGATTATGGTTCAGAGAAAGCACATAGAGTGCTAATTGCTAGAATAGTTTTGTAGAGGGAAAACACATGTGTCACCTTGGGTAAAAGCACCATTTTCTCTCTCCTCTTTTTGGCTTCATAAATAGCATAAGTATTTTGTTTGAAGACCTTGCAATAAGGGGTGCTTGTACCTCTTTTAGGCTTCATAAATAGCAAATTCTAGGTGTTTGAAGTACTTGTAACAAGACGAGCGACTTTTTGTGATGTAAAATTGTCTAGGAGGCAATATTTGTAAAATCCTTCACAACACTCTTGCATTGCACACTTTTTGCAATTGATGGGGGATATAAATTTTTTTTCTTCAAAATTTTTGTAAATAGGGAAGAAGTCTTATAAGGGTGCATTTTCGGCTTCGACCGACACCTTAGTCACACTTCCTTCAGAAATTGAATACACTATGTTTTTCAACGAGAAGGGGGGAACTTATAAGGGTGCATTTTCGATAGTGACCGACATCTTAGCTACCTTATCTTTTGCAAATTCATATTGTAAATGAATGAACATTGTATGAAGTGATCTATTCTACTACACCTAGTGATTGCAGTGGCTGGTTACCCATGCAATTCGGTTGGATGATGTGATTACCATAAGGACATTCGTTGGCGTGAAGACAAAGTGAGGAATGACCCACTTTTTTCTTAGGAGCAGCCAAAGCACTGTGACAGAGCAAAGAACCAGCAGATCAACATCTTCTTCACTGTATTGGGGCAGTTATATACTTTACCCAAATATTGTTGTATAGAGGGATATGTATGTATTACCCAAATAATGTAATAAGGGGGGATGTTAGAGTAATATTCCATTACTTGGGATATTTACCATTTACTCCACTAGGTAAAAGAGTAGTTACTTTTACTTTTACTTTTACTTTTACTATTTACTTTTACATTCTAGATATTTATCATTCTTATCCTAGGTTAATATTTAAATATCCTAGGTTAGTTGTTAGTCAGTTAGCGCTATTTCCTATGGTTAGCATAGTTAGCGTTAATGTGGTTAAACAACCTATTTTGTAACCTATATTAACCTATCTATTGCCTAATGTTAGGCTCATGTTTTCTAATTAATATTATTGTGCAAACTATTCCGGTCACTCTCTTTACCATAAGGAAATTTGAATGGATAATGAAAAGTAGAGCTGTATGGTTAAAAAAAGTGATGAAAATACTAAGTTTTTTCATAATTTTGCTAATCACATGAATAAGGTTAACACTATCTAAGAGATGCAAAATAAATAAGGGGTTCTCGTTAGGAGTTTTTCTGAGTTAGCAGATTTGGGAGTAAAACAATTTTCAATCTATCTATAAAGAACCTAATAGAGTCAATATTGGGGAAATTTTAAAGTTAACTACTTTCTTTCCTAGTTTTGTGATAGAGAAGGACAATCAGTTACTTATGAAGGAGGTCACAAAGGAAGAACTGAAATTTATCCCATCTTCCTTCAAAGAGGATAAAATTCTAGGGCCTGATGAATGGCCTATGGATTTTTTCCTAGTTTTCTATGATCTGGTTGAGGAGGATCTTCTCATAGTAATGGATGAAGTTAGGTTGAGTGGTCAGGTTTTGGGGGATTTTAACTCCACTTTTTTAGCTTTAATTCTAAAAAAGGAGAAGCCTAAAATATTTGATGAATTTAGACCTATTTTGTTGTGTAACTATATCTATAAAATCATTGTAAAGATTCTAGTTGTTAGATTGAAGAATATTTTCTTTGAAGTTATTTCCCAATAGTAGTTTAGTTTTTTAGTAGGTAGACATATTTTTGAAGCCATAGGAGCTCCACAAGAGGGCCTTCACTCTATTAAAGCCAAAAATCTTCCTACAATGGTCCTTAAACTAGATCTATCTAAATTTTATGATAGAACTAGTTGGTTGTATCTCATATTGATGCTCTTACATGTGGATTTTATTTATCTGGTAGTAAAGTGGATTATGGGATGTATTTCTTTTGTATATTTTGTTGTTCTTATCAATGGATCAGCTTCCAAATTCTTTAGACCCTCAAGAGGACTGAGACAAGGATGTCCTTTATCTCCTTTACTTTTTTTATTGGTTGCTAAAGGATTGAGTAGAGTTGTTTTGGATGTAAAGAGGGTAGGATCCTTGTCTAGGATCAAAGTGGGGGTTCTTTATTTATCTCATTTATTATTTACTTATGATGTATTATTGTTCACAAATGGTAGTTTATGGAAATATATAAAGTTAAAATAAATCTTGGACACTTACAGTATTGCTACCGGCATGGAGATAAATTTTCAAAAATCCTCTGTTTTATTTGATGGTCTAGAGCTAGAGATTAAATAGGAATCAAAATTTTTCCTTTTAATCTCTTATATTTCTAGGAAGGATTTAAGTATCTGGGGTTTGTATTGAATCCAAATACTTACAAAAAGAGAGATTGGGGATGGCTTTTAGAGAATATTTAATTTAGGATTAACCATTGGTGTAATATATGGTTGTCTATTGGTGGGATATTAACACTTGTAAAGTCGGTTCTTGAGGCAATTCCTGTGTTTTTGCACTCCTTGGACTTCATTACCAAAGGAGTTATAGATAAAATAAGAAAACTCTGCTTCAAATATCTTTGGACTGGGTGCAAGGAACACATGATGTTGAGCAAGGTGCAGCAACAGTATTGTCATTGTTGTCAACACAGTCAGATAGATCTGTTGATACAATGGACAGGAAGTTCAAAATATATTCAGATGCAGAAGACAGGAGTTCAAAGGTTATTCAGAGTATGTACAGTGATTTTCCAAGAAGACCGAAGTGGCCCATATGCAAAAGATCAAAGAAAAAATACAAGTAAGAAAAGTGTTGCGATATCGCGACATATACAGTAGGCAAGAAAAACTGTCGTGATTTCGCGACATGTTGGAAGAGAGAGAAAAAGCAGAAAAAACTGTCGCAATTTTGTGACATGTTGGAAGAGAGAGAAAAAGCAGGAAAAACTATCATGATTTCATGACATGTTGGAAGAGAGAAAAAGCAGGAAAAACTGTCACGATTTTGCGACATGTTGGAAGAGAAAAAGGCAAGTGGAAAAACTATCACGATTTTGCAACATGTTGGAAGAGAAAGAGAAAGTAGGAAAAAGTGTCACAATTTCGTGACAAGTTCGAAGAAAGAGAACAAAGAAGAAAAGTTTTGCGATTTTGCGACATGTCACATTTTCACGACTAAAACAAGAGAGAAAGTAAGTTTTAAAAGTGTCATGATTTCGCAACATGTCGCATTTTCGCGACAAAAGAAAGAGAGGAAGCGTACGGAAGTAGAACTATCATGATTTCATGACAAAAGTAGAAAGCAAGACTTTGGAAGTAGAAGTGTCGCAATTTCACGACAAAAGCAAAGAAGTAAAGTACGAAAGCAAAAGTGTCACGATTTTGTGACAAAAGTAGAGAAGAAGACTTCGAAGGCAGAAGTGTCACAATTTCGTGACAAAAGCAAAGAAGTAAAGTACGAAAGTAGAAGTGTCATGATTTCATGACAAAAGCTAAGTTGAAGACTATGAAGGCAGAAGTTTCGTGATATCATGACAAAAGCAAAGTTGAAGTCTATGGAAGCAGAAGTATCGTGATATCACGATAAAAGCAAAGTCGAAGTCTATGGAAGCAGAAGTGTCGCGATATCATGACAAAAGCAAAGACGAAGTATACGGAGGCAAAAATGTCATCATATCATGACAAAAGAAAATATAAAGTCTACGGAGGTAGAAATGTCATGATATCATGACAAAAGAATAGAGAAAGCGTACGCAGGCGAAGGTGTCGCGATATCACGGCATGTATTTTCGCGGCAACAGCAACAAAAGAAGCTACAAAGGCAACAATGTCATGATTTCATGACAGGTCATAAATGTGCAAGTCAAGAAGGAGAACTCGACTAAAATGAGAAGTATGACAGTGGACCGACATCACTATGGCATTTACAGGGGTAGTTACAGAGTGATTTCATACTGCTGAAATACGAAGAGTGATCAAAAGTCAATATGGCAGTTATAGGGTCTGTCTAGAATGAAATCATCAAGCGATGGATAAACCAAACATCTTCTTGAGTTGAATCCGATGAATACCGATGACAGCCGACTAAAATTAGGGTTTACAGTTATTATGAAAGTTGACTAAGATTAGGATTTACAACCGACTAATATTAGGGTTTTCATCATAAAAAATATTGTTATAAAAGGAGTGCTATTTGGAGAATTGAGAAAATGGTGGAATGTGTGTGAAATACGGTCGTTGTGCGCAAAGAGCAAGTCGTGTCGAATCATGCTAAGTGCAAAATTCACAAAGAGAGCAAAGTGCGCAAAAGGAGAAGATGATCGTGAAGTTTGACTGTAACGAAGCAGAGTGTGCAAGATTGTGCAGAGATAGAAGAGTGCACAGAGAATGCAAAGGTGAAGAAGACCAGTCAGGGTCTTGCAAAAGCAAAGGTATCTTACTATCAAACTTATAGATTCAAATTGAAGTCCAGGTTGCATCTTGGCATCAGGGGTTGGTGCTTCTTTCTGTTGGTGCAGATAAATAAGGGGTTGGTGCTCCTTTCTATTGTGTAGATAAATAAGGGGTTGGTACTCCTTTCTATTGGTGCAGATAAATAAGGGGTTGGTGCTCCTTTCTGTTGGTGCAGATAAATAAGGGGTTGGTGCTCCTTACAGTGGGTGCTGGTAAATTGATTTTAAAGTTGGTGTTTTGCAAAGGCTGGATTTGGATGGTAGTCTAAGCAATCAATTTTTGAGGAGTAGCCACATTGGTGAACCTCATTAAATCTTGTGTTGTGTGATGCTCGTTTGTTATACTTGTTGTATCTAGTAATAAGTTTTAATTATTACGGTATTAAGAGCTGTAAATTTAAGTTTATAGAGCTACACTGATTCACCCCCCCTCTCAGTGTCATTGTAAGACTAACACATGAAGGTATTCTTTTAGTTAAGTGGTAGAGTACTTCTAGGCCAAAGGAGGAAGATGGTTGGGGCCTTTAAAATATCCATCTTTTTGTTTCTTCTTTGGTAGCAAAAAAATTATGGAGGATTTTGACTAGAGAAGGATTACGGAAGAAGATTATTGAACAAAAGTATATTTTTTTAGGTACCTTTATGGATTGGATCAGAAGTCCACATAAAAGCATTAAAAATATTTTCATTCAATAGAAGGTACTAGTAGGTCTTTTCTATGATTGGAAAATATTTGTCTTGGAAATGGGGCAACGGTGAACAAGTTAGAATAGTGGATGATTCTATTTTGGGTTGCGGAGAAAACATTTTTTTGTCGAAAGCTATGATAAGTTCTTTACAAGACAAGGGTTTTTACTTTCTTCATCAAGTGGGAGAATCATATTCTTCTAGTATTTAGACCCAGGGTTGGAAGCAGGATTAGGTCTTGGGTTTTTTTGATGAGCAGGTTATTTTGTGGAAGGCTTACATTGATAGTCTTAATAAGAGTCATATCAAGTTGAGAGCTAAACCAGATACTATTGCTTGGATATACAACAAATCTGGGGGTCAATATATGTCTAGACTTGGTTACAAAGAAATTTTTGACCCTCATCCTCAAGGGTCTACTTGGTGGTTGAAGCAGATTTCAAAATTATCTACCCCAAAAAAGATAATTATTTTTATGTTGTTAGCTTTGAGAAATAAGGCTTTGACTTGGGAATTTTTACAGAGAAGAAGCATACAAGGTCTAAGTATTTGTATGTTATATCATTCAAAGGAGGAAAATATCACACATTTGTTAATCAAATGCTCTTTTTCTCGATAGGTTTGGTTAAAAGTTGAACAAATAACTAGAGTAAAAAATATTTGGGAAGGAGAAACAGTAGAGGTATGCTTAAGACAGTGGTGAAAAAAATGAAACATTTTCTTTCTTTACCATGTCTAATATGTTGGGGTATTTGGTTGGCATGGGATGTAGATATTTTTGAAGGAAATTTATTCCCCCATTTCAAGTCATATTTCAAGTGAGGACTTTGGTATCAATAGACAAAGGGTCTAAAAAACATAAGAAACCTCAACAAGTAGACAATTTGTTCATTAAAAAGTCTCAGTCATGGTTTTTTTGATGAGGCTAGTCAGAGACAGACATCTTTTAGTAGTGTTGAAGGCATTATGTACTTCTTAGATATCCATTATATCAAATTTAAAGTAGGTCTTGGGACAGGTTCCAATAATTTTATCGAGTTTCGGGAGTTGATATTTCTAATGAAGTGTGTTGTGGAGAGAAATGTGAAAAAATACAATTTTTTGGAGATTCCACTCTAGTCATCAATTGGATGAATAGATCTACTCAATTAAAAAATAATATGTTTAACCAGTGGGAGATGAACTACTGGAGGTGATTTCTTTTTTTTTAAATATCTCTTTTACATGTGTTTATAGGGAATTAAATCAAGAAGCAGATAGGTTATCAAAATAAGGTCAACAGGTTCCATAAGGTTTCTTGCAAATGGAAGAGAACAAGGATGGAGTTTCTTCTTTCACCCACATATCATATCCCTAGTTTCAATGCTAGCTCTAGGTTTTTTACTATGGGCATGTTTCATTTAATTAGAGCTTTATGGCATTTCTATCCAGGTTTTGGTCATGGAGGTTGTTTGGATGATTAAGTATTGATATATAAGGATGTTTATCCTTATTATTCCCATGCTATTTCGAATATGGGATTTTTTCCTCTCTGATCTGCCCAACTGTAATTATATCTTGAATCCTAGTAATTTGCTTTTATATGGGTTTTTTTTTTTGCTAAGACACATGAGAAGTGTAATTTTCTTTCACTCTTGAAATAAAATTACGATTTTTTTCTTGTAAAAAATAATACTTGATGTTTCAATGACTAAGTTCTGATGTTTTGCTTGTCTACCATTCACTTTTAGGGTTTGGTACATCTCCAAAGAGCTCTAAAATATTTTCTTTGTATTCCATTACCAATCCACTTCCTTGATAGAGATTATAAAACTCTTGAATCCACTTTTGAATAAACACTTATGAAATGTACTTCTCCCTAAACTACTCTTCAAATAGCTCCCAAGTTACTTCCAATTTATCAAGTTTTATTATGATCTCTTCATTCCTCCACTATACATTTGGATAACCTTCTAAATGAAAATGGTAATCTTAATTTTTTCCTTGCTATAAAATTCATCAAAGTCGAAATAACTTTTCATTTCCACAAGCTATTCTCATATGATTTTTCCTTCGATAGTTCCAACAAACTCAAGAGGATCAATCTTATTCAAATTTTTAAAGATATATCTTATTGCTTTCTTCATAATATCTATGTTTTGGGATCCACCTTATCATGATTACTCAAGTAAGATATTTCTTTCTTTAGTTTTTGGTGGATTTTGTAGTTCATCTTGTGCTTCTAGAAACCATTCCATAATAATATGAGTCAAATTTTGTGTTGCTTGTAAAATTTGATTCATGAAATCATTGGAACATTCATTATGCGGATGAATTTCATGCTTTCCTTTGTAACACGTCATCTTGTTGATTAATTAAATTGCTTCACATCTCCTCTCATAGTTATATAAACAAAGTTATCCAAAAGGTTCACATTTTGACAACTAGGGGGTCTGATACCATATGTCATGAACAAACATAATAACAAATGCTAAAATCAAATCATTTATAAATATAAAGTGATCCTCCAAATTCATTAGTGGCTTATTGTTTTATTATCATATTCAAAACTTAAAATCCCAATTTGATATATAACTAATTATTGAAATATAGTGATATGCTTCTTTAAAAAAAGAATTGTATCTAAATAGTCATGATTAAATTACCAAATGATAATTCTTAATAGTGTTTACTATATATTTTATTCTCTTTTCATATATCTATTTATAAATTTAGGATTCACCTCATGGTTTAATTTATCTCAATGTGAATAAGTTAAAAGGCTAAATGAATAGTCTTGTAATTCATGTGCCCTTAAAATGAGATTGAATTTATATTCAAGTGTTTTTTTGAATATTCATAAATTTTTGTTTTCATATGAAAACTCACTACTTGTGACTACCTATAACTTCCTCTATTAATAGTGGTGCTCAATTTTCAATCTTTGATCATCTAACCTATTATTCAAGAGGTCCTTAACCAAATTATGCATAACTAATATCAAACTTATGGCATAAAGTACATTAGTCCTATTTTATGGCAAAAATGTGAGTGAGGTACCTATGAGAAACAATAATTGCTTCTACTTTGTGGATATTTAAGTTGATCTTGTTTTTTATTTTCTTGTACATAATGTATATCTTGATTTTAGATGTGATTCTAGTGTTTTTATAGATTTAGTATAATCATATTTACTTAAGGGTTTCTCTCACTAAAATGAGGATGCACAAGAGCACAAAGATATTACTTACAAATAATATGGATGGTGGATTCTATAATGATCAACTTCCTGTAGCACAAATTACTCATGAAAAAGGTAACATTAAGAATATTTTCATCAGGAAAAATGAAGATGATTTAATTTGATTCATATGGCTAGATCTAAAGAGGGAAAATCTTGAGTTGATCCTATACATTTTAACAAAATAGCTTTTATTTAGTACTTCAATTGGATTTTTACTAGCTCCATTGGCTAACATTGCTACCAGAAATTATTTCTAGATTTAAGCTTTTTTTACATGCAAGCAACATCCACTATAATTGCCTAAGGAGGATAATCAAGATTTGATGTCTTCCTAGAGAGTGCTTGGTGTTAGAACATGCACACTAATAAAGTGTTTTTCATATGTTTCTTCTAGTAAGACTCCACAAATAATAATTGAATATTTTAGATGGTGCCTGATTTCAAGCTAAATACTTATCTAAAAAGAGGTCTTCTCTTATTTTATTTACACTACATATATTGTTCAAGAGTTACAGGCTGAATATTCATTCATTTCTAATAACCTGTAACTTTATTTTTATCTATGAATGATTTATAAGTTGTCTCTATTTCTATATTCACTTTATTATTATGATATTGAGCTTGAGTTTAACTAATTTCTAATAAATTGTGACTTTCATTTGATCTACAGATGATTTATAAGTTGTCTCTAATTCTGTATTCACTTTATTATTATGATATTGAGCCTGTATTTGACAAATATCTATTATTTATTTGAAATATTTGAAAGTTTTAGTTATGTTTTATGAAATTGTATTTATATAACCCAAGCTTATGCTTTCTCCATTAGGACTCTTAACTTGTTTAATATATTAGCATAACATAAATATACAACAATAAAAATAAGAAATAAGGAATCATTTTACTAGCAGAAAATCATAAATAACACTTGCAGTACATAAATATGTAATTTACAGAGTGCTTTGCAAAACAATTATTGATAAGTACAAATTTTTTAAAATATTCTAAACTAATTTATTTTTAATTTTTTTTTAATTTTTTTTATAGACTCGAAGGAATATTTAATTGAACTACCTTTACTTCTTTTCTACAAATATAATTGAATGATATTAACTTAAAAATGTCAATTCACATACATTCTTATGGCCAATAAATCAAAACAACAAAATATATTTCATATATTAGTCAAAAACTTTGTGGACCCTCTTAGGCCTTGGTTCCCTAGTAACATGTATTTAATGTAAACTACCTTCCAAATAGCCACTCCTAAACCTAGAAAAATAATTTCATGGGTAGCAAAAATTAAACCCATACATATAAAAGAAATATATTAAATCTTATATAAGACAAGCTCCAAGTTATCTAATTAATGGGGATGCTCCAACATCCAACCAAGGTCCCCTCCCACTATTGGGAATATTATGCTATGCAAAATCCATAGTTGTAGAAAATTTATGTAGATTCTTAGCTAGGCTTGTAATTGCAGTTGTGTAGATTCTCAACTAGACTTTAATTGTAGTTGTGGATTCCCAGCTAGGCTTGTAACTATATTTTTACAGATTCTTAATTGAGCTTGTAACTACAGCTATACAAATTTTTAGCTAAGTTTGTAACCATAGTTATGCTTATTCCTAATAGTGCTTGTAACTATAGGATAGAATTAGTTTGATGGTGTGTGTTGTATGTTTTAAAAAAATCAAAATGCTCTTACTATGTAATTGTTTTGAGATGTGAAAAATTTCCCTTAAAATTTTTGTGTTTTGCTAAGTGAAAGGGTTGTAGTTTTCACATTTGGTGCCAGAGAAATTATTATTCTTAGGTTGGACTGATTTTGTGTTCATTATTTTTCTAACCATTGATCATAGCCAACAATAACCCCCTTCCTATTCTAGATTTTAGTGGGCAAGATTATGACTAGTAGAGCATTAAGATGAAGATATTATTGAATGGAAAAGATATTTTGGAAATTGTTGGGGTTGGTTATGATGACCTAGCATATTGGTCTATTATCCCACATAATAAAAAATAAGCAAAGGAGGACATGATGTATAATAATGGCACTATACCACATTCAGTCAACTTTAGATAAGATATTATTTCCAAGGATTGCAAATGAAAATTAGTCAATGAAGCTTGGAAGGATTTACAAGAGGCTTACCAAGGCAATGACCAAGTGTAAGTGGTCAAGTTGTAGATATTGAAGAGAGAGTTTGAGAATTTGATAATGAAAGAAGCTAAAAGTGTAAGTGAATATTATGTTAGAGTGAAAGACATGGTTAATAAAATGGCCACTCTTGGAGAAACTATGGAGATGGAAGTTGTGAAGAAGGTGTTAAGAACTCTAACACCAAGATGAAAAAATGTTGACATCATCATTGAAGAGAGCACAAATTTGACAACATTAGACTTTGATCATATTTTTGGTTCTCTTATGTTACATAAATAAATACTAAGAGAAACCTTTGGTGAATATGAAGAGAAGGCTTTTTCCTTAAAGATAATATTTTTAAAGAGTGATTATTCTAGTACAAGCAACCAAGGACAAGGACAAGGTAGAGGAAAAAATTAGAATTTTTAAAGAGAAAGACGAGAAATAAGAGGTAGATGTATTTCTAGAGTAATAGGAAGAGGAAGACTTGACAAGAGAAATGTCCAATGTTACTATTGCAAGGCATTTTTAAAAAAAATGTAGAGTACAAGTTGTAAATGAAACAAAGAGAGTAAATTATGCAAATGAGAATGAGAATGCTTCAAGCAATTTTTTCTTATCCTATGACAAGTCTAAAAAAAATCTTCAAGAGATTTGGTATCTTGATTCTAGTTGTTCCAACCACATGATGGGCAACAAGGAGGTTTTTACCACTATGGGTGAGAAATTCAAGTTCAAGATCAAGCTTGACGATAACAAGTTTTTTGAGGTGGCAACAAAAGACCTAATGGACGTAAATCCTAAGGTAAAAATAAAATTAATGTTTTTTATTACACTCCTTATCTTAAACATATTTTTTTTAGTTTTGGGTAGCTTTGTAAAGATAATTAGAGTAGTTTTTTATGATAAACAATGTATCATATATGATAAGAATTGTGGGAACAAAGTTGTCACTATTGTTCCCATGTTAAGCAATTGAATGTTTCCTTTGAAATTTGGAGGTAATGACAACATCTTGTCAAAATTTGTTATGGAATATACGAGCTATGGCCACTTAAAATTTCAAAGTTTAAACTTGTTGACTTCTCAAAAGCTGGTTTTTTGTTTACCCAAAGTTAAAGATCACAAATAAGTGTGTGAACGTTGTACCAAAGGCAAGCATGCTAAAGATAGGTTTCCAAGAGGAAAAGCATGGAGGGCCCAAAATCCACTCCAATTAGTTGATTATAATATTTTTGGCCCAATGCAAACTAAAAGCTTGGGTAAGTCATCTTATTTTTTAACTTTTATTAATGAATTATCAAGAAAGTGTTGGGTATACTTTTTAAAGAGTAAAGATGAGGCTTTGGATGTTTTCAAGAGGTTTAAAGCCTTTGTAGAAAATGAAAGTGGATATAGAATTAAATGGTTAAGGATTGACCACAGTGGTGAGTATTGTTAAAAAAAGTTTATAGAGTTTTGTTATAAGAATTTAATCAAGAGGTAACTTACAACTACATACATACCTCAACAAAATAGGATGGTTGAAAGAAAAAACTGAACTGTGGTTGACATGGCAAGAAGTATATTTTAAACCAAATTATTAAGCAATTATTTTTGGGTTGATGTGGTTGCTATAATAGTATGCATTCTTAATAGGAGTCCCACAGGAGCTCTTGAGAAGATGACTCCTAATGAAGCATGACATGAGAAGAAACCCAATATTAATCATTTTAAAGTTTATGGTTATTTAACCTATGTTCATGTTGCTGATGAGAAAAGAAAGAACCTTGATCCAAAAAGTGAGCCTTGCACTTTTATTGGATATTATGAAAATAGCAAATCTAATACGCTTTACATTCCAAAGATAAAGTGATGTTTTCTAGAGATGTGATTTTTTATGATGGAGGAGTATGTGATCATCATAGAGACCAAGCTAGTAAGACCATCAATATTGGTAATGGTAGTATTGGTGGTGAAAAACCCACTAGTGTGTCTACTCCTCCATTAATTCCTTCAAGCAATCCTTCAAGTAGTTCTTCAAATATTCTTAAGAAGAGTTCATCAAGTTCTTCAAGTAATTCATCACCCACTATTTATCTTATGAAGACTACAAATGGGAATAGAACTCTTCAACTCACCTACCAATTCAAATTTTTGATATCAATTTTAAATGGAGGCTTACAAGATATAAAGCTTAAGAAGTTGTGTTGGAGGTATTACATTTTTTGGTACCTTGCAATATTAATTTAAGGATCATGTAAATAGTTTAGTCTAGTATGTGTTTAATATTTGAGTCTATAGTATATGTTGTGTTAGTAAGTGTGAGTTATGTAACTAAGGTGTTATAAGTTATAATAAATCATGAGAGTATTTATATTTATGTAAATATGTGATATTTATTATTATGTAAGAGATATATATGAAGAGTTAGATCTCGTGTGAGTATGAGGAGAAAATTTTATTCAAGTACAAAGGTTAGGAGTCTTGAGAATATGAAGAGTCTAAGTTAGAGTTACTATGTTAGTAACTAGAATATTACCTCATTTGGTAATTAGTAGATTTCCTAGGGTAGTTAGTTTATTTACTATTACCTAGGTTAGTTTGTTACTACTTAGGTTAGTATCTTACCGATATTTCTTGTCGACAGATATTAGTTGTTAGATATTATATTATTGTTAGCAATAATCATGGAATATTATTCTAAAGGTTATTTTTAGAAATGGCATTGTATTTAACCATGATTACTATCAATATTAACAATTACATTTTTCATTATCATTACATGGTGTCATAGCGATACCTTCGATCGATCCTTCAATGGCGATTGAATAATATGTTTGGTTGGACCTGGCAACCAGACGTGGTGGAGGTAGTTCAGTTGACTAGACTGGAGGACTTGACTGGGCCGAATACAGAACAAGATGATTGGAATTGGAACCCTAGGGGGTATGGTAAACACTAGACCATTGGGCACCTAACGAATCGGACCAACCAGATCCCGATGCAAACCTGAATGACCTGTGGACTAAGCAAAACCTAATGGTGGGTGACTGATTTATCTAACGACGACTCGAATGGACCTAGACCCTACCAACTACCCTGAACACGGATCAAAATCATGAACATGACAGACACAAGCATATCGAAGCGATCCAAAATTGGGCACCTGATGAATTATGTGGGGCTACCCAGGCTTACATGGATGACACATCGGGCAGGCACAAATATCCAGACAAATGATGTGGCATTAGTGGAAGACCAAAATTTGGCACATGGACAAGATGATAGTGGACAAAGTGCAGGCTAAAATACCACCTTACGGTGATCATGTTTATTATGGCACACACTTCATTTTAAAGCGTCATATTATTTTTTCTCATCCTATGTGGGAAAAAGCGTTATAAAAAAAATGCAGCTGTAGCGACCCCAGGATGCATGCACCGTTATCCTACTTGCAAAACTATACCAAAATGAAAATGAAAGACCATGAAATGCATATAACACTAAAATAACAAAGAGAGATCCTTTTATTGATATTGAAACCTGGTTACATGTCAATCCCTCTAAGGGATACCCATTTTGATACAATGAATTACAAGTGGGTAATATGTCCCCTCGCAAGGGGTGGTGCACTTTTAAATGCTTCCCTATTTCACATACGAAAATGTATGAGGGCTTACAGATGCCTCCTTCTCCAAGTCTGATTCCTAGAGGGATCTTTGTGCTTTTGAATGTTGCTAATATGTCTGATGAACCTATAGTCCTATGATCATGAAAACAACAACACATGCTTAGCTATCCAATATTACCTCCTTGGATGAGGTTGTTAGTAGTAAATCTGACAATAAAAGGAAATATGCTCAATGATAATAAATGCAATGAAACTAGTGCTATGAAAGCAAAGAAATGAAGCAAAATGGATCTTATGCTAATGATGTAAACTATAAAGAAAGCAGAATAAGATAAACTAACACCTAAATCCTAGACTAGGTTTGCAAGCCACTATCCAGGACAGCGGCCGCTAAGATGAAATCCCTCTCTATTGACCCAAAGACTATGGGCTTAAGTTGCTACTAATGTTAAATGGTTACCATATGTGTATGGATGATTACCTCTCAGTTGGCTAGCACTTAGTTGCTCCTAAAGGGTGCTTAGATCTTCTCTCCAATCCGATAGGGCTTCGTTGTGTATGCTCTCCAAGAAAAAGCTCTCTCAAAGAAGTCTGCTAAAAGATCATCCTTGGTCTCAGAATTGATATCTGGTCATGGATGGATGATTATGGATCCCTTGGTGCTCTTAGGCTTGCACCTTTTATAGTGTGAAATCCTAGGTCTATGTCCAAGCCCTAGGAATAAATTTCTCATGCGTAGTGAGAGTTAGCATGAGAAGCTTTTTGTCTTTTGTCTATGTTTGGAGGCCAGTTAACTAAAATATAACTGCCAACTTGAGTCCCCTATGCAAACTAGTTGTTAGCATGAGAAGCTTTGTCATTTGTCTATGTTTGAAGGCCAGTTAACTGAAGTCTAACTATGGACTCAAGTCTCCCATGTGAACTGGTCGTTAGCATGAGAAGTTTTTTCATTTGTCTATGTTTGAATGCCAGTTAACTGAAGTCTAACTTTGGACTCAAGTCTCCCATATGAACTGGTTGTGAAGGAGAATGCAAATTTGTCCCCGCTCACTTTATTGCATGCAAACTACCACTTTCATCCTTGATTGGGCCTATTTTTCAACAAATTGTATATTTCGGGCTTAGTCGTTGTCGTCTGTAGTCGCTAGTTGTGGCCGCTCTAGCCTATAGCGGCTAAACTGGTTTCTCAGCTGGCCTTTCTAGCCTACAGTAGCTAAGATTTTTTGGTCGCTCTAGTCTATAGCTGCTAAACTAGTTGCTCTACTGGCCGCTCTAGCCTATAGTGGCTAAGATTTGTTGGTTGCTCTAGTCTATAGCTGCTAAACTGGTTGCTCTACTAGCCGCTCTAGCCTACAGCTGCTAAGCTTAAATGGGCTAAAACTACCATTTTGAGTGGTTAGAACCACTGCTTGCTCTTGGAAAGGTCCAAAATTGGACATATGGTCTTCATATGTGCTCATATGAGTGGTTTCCTAAACATGATACATTTTAGGTGTCTATAGATGCCCCTTTTTGTGATGCGTTGTGTGGAAAAACACAACGCTTTGCAAAAACATAGACTGATATGTTTATGGGGTGATTTGACCAAAGGGTTTGTGATTCCTTTGGGGTATTTTGTTAGGTTGACCAAAGAGCTTACATTATTTGGGGCATTTTTTAAGTTTTACCAAAGGGATTATGTCCTTTGGGGCATTTGTTAAGTTGACCAAAGGGATTATGTCCTTTGGGGCATTTATTTTTTACCAAAGGACTTGCATCCTTTGGGGCATTTGTTAAGTTGACCAAAAGGCTTATGCCCTTTGGGGATTTTTATTTTTGACCAAAGGATTTGCATCCTTTGGTGCAATTTTTAAGTTTGACCAAAGGGATTATGTCCTTTGGGGTATTTGTTAAGTTGACCAAAGGGTGTGTATCCTTTGGGGCATTTTTTAAGTTGACCAAAGGGCTTACATCCTTTGGGGTATTTTTTAAGTTGGCCAAAGGGCTTGTGTCCTTTGGGGCATTTTTTAAGTTGACCAAAGGGCTTGTGTCCTTTGGGGCATTTGTTAAGTTGACCAAAGGGCTTGTGTCCTTTGGGGCATTTTTTAAGTCAACCAAAGGGCTTGTGTCCTTTGGGGTATTTGTACATTGATTGCTTAACTATTTAATTTTTTTGACTAGGGGAGGTATGATACCAATATTGCCCCAGTCGATGTTTAGAAATGTTTTTATTTTGATTTTATGTTATGGATGAAATAATGTACGCTATGTGTAGATAATTATTTGATTATGCTATATGTATGCAGTGTATTTATGTCATGTACTAGCTATATGATAGATATATGATTATATGGTATGATTTAAATGATGATGATGGTTGCATATGTGGATACATGTTTAATTTTGGTTTATTGTATGCTTATAACTCATGTTGTTATGATATGGTAAATGCAATGTGTGTTAATGCTTTATCTAGATGGTTTTGATTTGATGTAAATGAACCTGTATGCTTTAATCACTTAAAACATAAGGGATACATATGATATGAGTTTAACAATCTAATGGGAGACACCACAGAAAGTAAAAAAAACAATCATGAATTTAAATGATCACTCTTGTCATAAGAATTGATTAAGTATTCATATGTGAGATGTAATGGCATGAAATGTATGTATTTTCTTGATAAGTTTTTGTAAATTAAAAGATACAAAATAGTCAGTGGTCATCTACATATCATTTCTAATATATATCTGATATCTATCCTACTCTATTAATACCCCCTAATTTATAGAATATTATAAATAAAATTGATGATGTGATTGATGATATGATTTGTTGCTATGTAGAAATTTTTGAGGTTTTTCCTGAGACTCAAACACTCTAGTTACCCTATCAAAAACTACGTATTGACCAATCAAGACTTTTTAACAGTAAGGTTTTCATCATGGACCTAGATACTCATTATCTCTGTGTGTGCAAATTAATATATTTAGATAGAACTCAAATATTTCCTACCCAGGTGTTGTAGATGATTTGGAGAGGAGAGGGCAATCCTCCAAGGGAGGTCCCAGGTTCAAATCTCCACCCTACCAAAAATCTAAATTGGGTATCCAAAATCCAATTGATAATGTTGGTGTGGGTAGGGTCGGGTGCGACTCTTGGGTGACTTTGACAGTGTAGAACCCCCTGTTTGTGGTCTCTCAAACCAAGGCGACCCCCCAAGGGGTTTTTCGCTTAAAAAAAAATATTTCCTCAGATGTTAGGCGGGATTCTTGCAGCCCATTGCTAAGATCAGGGATCTTCAAGTGTTCATCTGATTCTTGTGTTGGACTTAGTTGGATTATACAACTAGGCAGTATTGGGTTTCCTAAAGCTAGCTCATCCACATTCAAACATTGGTCTACACAAATGGATAGTTATTATGTTAGACATATCGTCATGCGTAATGATATCACCATTGCCAGGCCGACTATGCACCAAACCTATAATGGAGATCGCCTTCCAATTTTGTATAATGCTGAGAATTCCAAGGATTCAAGCTCCATTCCCTTATTTTCTTCATTTTATTTGGGATACTTGCTCTTGTTTAGTGATGAACATCACTGTTTATTTTTTATTGATTTTTTTTTTCTTTTGAGCAAAGGATTCTTTTAGTGATGATAATCATTGTTTATTTTGTTTTTTTCCTTTTGATACTTTGAACTATGACTTTGGATGTCGATGTATGACTTTTGAGGATTTTGAAATTTGCTTTGACTCTAGGATTTTTGCTTGTTTTGATTAAAGCAAGGGATTTTGGGTAGGGTGGAGCTTGTCCTTTTGTCAATTCTCAGCACTTTTGAACCGGTTGCACAGGGGGATAAGCAAGGAATACCCTTTTCGCTTTAAGTAACCTAACCACTTTTACAACTTTCATATTTCCCTTGTACCAACTAGAATTTAGTGTTTGTAATTAGTGATGGGATCCTGAAATATGCTAAGCTTTGTCACCACTAGACCTTACTCTCTACTAACCAATATGGATTTCCACAAAAGTTGATAGGATCACTAGGTATGGTTGAATAACCAAAAAACCATAGTATATTATGTATAGCAACAAGTAATGGTTGTGTTGAAAAATACAATTACACACATGTATGAGTGGATGTAGATGGATTTGAGTATTTGTGATACAAATTGTGGCATCGTTTGCTATATTGTGATCATAACATATGCAAATGTAATGGATATGAATGTTTAATGCAATGCAACTATGTGGATGCAAATGTAAGATGCAAATGTTTTTGTATTTTTTATGCTTTCAATTGTTTTTGAGCTTTTGATTATTTTGAATGTTTTTGTACTTTTGATAAATTGTTTCATGCTTTTATATTTTTTTTTTGACCAAAGGGCTTTAAGATGCCTTTGGGGCCTTTTGTGAATTGACCAAAGGGCTTTAAGATGCCTTTGGAGATTTTTGTGATTTGATTTGACCAAAGGGCTTTAAGATGCCTTTGGGGCCTTTTGTGATTTGATTTGACCAAAGGGCTTTAAGATGCCTTTGGAGCCTTTTGTGATTTGATTTGACCAAAGGGCTTTAAGATACCTTTGGGGCCTTTTGTGATTTGATTTGACCAAAGGGCTTTAATATGCCTTTGGGGCATTTTGTGATTTGATTTGACCAAAGGGCTTTAAGATGCCTTTGGAGCCTTTTGTGATTTGATTTGACCAAAGGGCTTTAAGATGCCTTTGGAGCCTTTTATGAATTGACCAAAGTGCTTTAATATTCCTTTGGAACATTTTGTTTTCTGATTTTCTATTTTTTTTGTGATTTTGATTATTTTGAATGTTTTTGAGTTTGTTTTGATGTCTTGACCAAACGGCTTATTATACCTTTGATGTCTTGACCAAAGGGCAAAGAATTTAGACATGTAGTTCCTTCCTTTGAGTTGATGTGGAGGCTTCATGATGATCCACTTTGTTAGTGGTATCCACATGCTCATGTTTATGACTTAGCTCATGTTTTTGTTTCACTTTGTAGTGTTGCATTGTACTAGCTTTGATACCCCCTATCTGATGTGGGAGGAACAATTGTTCTTGTTCTTGAGGAGGCACCATGAGAAGTGAGTTAGGTGTGACTAATTCCAATGGTTTTGATCCCTTCAATGGGGAAGCAACATATGATTGTACCACATCTTGTTTTATCTGCTTTAGAGTCACTTGGTCCTCTATCTCGCTATTGACCATTGCTACAAAATCTTAAGAAGGTGCTTTTTCTTATGTCTCATCAACTTTCTTGTAATACTTGAATGGCTCAGGATCATGGGGGACCATATACACTTGTCCTTGATGTATGAAATTTAGGTTTTGGTGCACTATGGAAGGTATGAATTACATATCCCTTATCCATGGTCTACCTGGCAATATGTTGTACTGCCTCTAACCCTTCGATATGGCACAATGTAGGTATCATATTTATCCCAACCTGTATAGGTAGGATTATTATGCCAATTGTTGGGGAAGTAGCATCATTGAAGGCTCTTAATGTAAATATTTTGTCCTTAATGCATGAAGGTGGCAAATTTAAATACTTCAAAGATGCAGTTATGATGATGTTGATGGATGACCCAGTGTCAATCAAGACTCTCTTGTACGGAATTCAATTGATGCTTACTATAATGTGGAGTGGATGATCAGGTTCATCTTGAGAGATTGTCTTAATCTCCTGCTTATGAAATGCAATCACAGGGTCCTTTTGTAAGTGCATTGAACTTATTGTTAGTATGGACTATAATAGATTATCAACTTTAGTTGACTTTCTTGGTATGTTGGGTTGATCAAAGCATATTTTTCTTCTTATTGTAGTTTTGATCATAACAATAAAACCCTCCTCATGCGGGGCTATGTGTACTTCATTTATGTTCTCAACTTGATTGTTATTGCCCCCATGATTGGGGATAAGATTTTTGAATATGTTGATGTTTTGCAATTTATTCTTATCCAACATATCTTGCACTATATTCTTGAATGCAACACAATCCTAGATATCATGGCCATTTTGTCGATGGTAAACACAATAGAGATCTTTCCTATACCCCTTAGGTTTGGGGCAATTAGGATCCAGGATGCGCTCCTTAGGCAAGTTTAAAACCTTGGCCTCGCAAAGGCGATTGAAAATTCATGTCAACGATTCAGGAAATTGTGTATAGTTGTGATGGGGTTGTTTCTATTTGTCCCTGCCTTGATTCTTGTTGCACTGGTTGTAATGCATAGTTGAAGGTTGATCCTGATAGTTTTCTTGTTGTTGATTTTGTGCTATTTTTGGAATGCTTAACATGATATGGTTGACATCTGTAGGTTGGGCCTATTGTGGTTGATGTTGCGTACTCTCGTTCCATTCTTTCTTGCTATAGAGCTTTAGGTCTCCTTCTTCGAGCTTTATATCTTCAATAAGACTAGATTGATCCAAGGCTTATTCGAATGTATCATACTCCTATAGTTGCAATAGTAATGAGATGTGCTTGGTGCAGCTTTTTTTGAACATTCGGATTAGCTCTTCGATCGGGATGGAAAATGATAACTTTGCCATGATTTTTCTCCATCTATCCCCATAATCCATGATTGGCTCATCATCATACTGCTTTATTTTAGACAAGTCTAAGAGGTTCACCTTCTTCTTAGCACCAAAAGAGAAATATTTCAAGAATGCATTCACTAGTTGCTCAAAATTGGATATGTTGTGCTTGGGAAGTTGGTTGAACCATTGGGTGGCAGCCCCTAAAAATGTCATAATGAAGGTTCTCGGCATAAGGGCATCGCTATCTTCTAGATGAAAGAATGCATTTATAAATTTGGTGACATGTTCTTGTGCATCCTCTTCACCCTTAAACTTCTTCAACCTAGGCATCTCAAAATGCTTAGGATATGCAGGGCTAGGAACTGATGGACACAATGGTTGGTTGTGTATTTTGCTTAATGTTCGTTGGTTCCTAGCTGCCTCTTGTTTCTCAAAGGCTTTCATATTTTTAGCAAGCTCTTGAAATGCATTTGATACACATATTTCCTCCTCTTGTAGGCCTACTCGAAGTGGTAATGGAGGTAACTCTCTATCCATTTGATTTTTTTTGTTTTCCTCCCTCCTATGAAGGGACTCGGGATTGTGATCCTGGTTTGTTATGTTTGCCCTTTCCCCACTAGTTGGATTTTTTTCATGGTTTGGTGAGTGGTTTCATTGTGGGCTATCTTTTCTAGTGTGCCTCTCCTTAGGTGAGTTAGCATGTCTAGTTCTTTGGTGGTCACCACCATTTGTTTGTAAATTGCTAAGAGCTAGCCGCTCAGCTTGCTCTCTTAAGCACTGCTCGTGTTGGTGCAAGAGTATTTCTCTTTTTTTATCTTGTTCAAGAGCTTCCACTAGATCTAGCTCCTTATGTAATTCATTTTTCAACCACTGCATGTGGTTAGCTTGTGTTGTCATAGAAGACTCATGTTTTTTGACTCTATTCTTATGGTTCTGATTCGTAGATTCCTCGAAGAGGTTTTCGTTGTCTCTTTGCTCTTACTAGTTAAGGTAACTTGTTCAGTATTCTCTGTATGGTGATAAGGGTCTCTATTTTCAGACTTTGTATGAGCTTTATGGGGTCACTTTGAAGCATCTCTAGGTTGAGTGGTGTGTTTGGTAGTCACGCTTTGTGAGCTTCCAGATGCAAAAAATTTTGTGGCTATGGTTCTGGATGTCGGTCTTGAATAAATTTTATTCTACTCATCCAATTGATCTTGGAGACTTTGTTCTCTCTGAATTGCATGTGACCCATGTGACTAATTTGATCGGTTTGTTATGTTGGTTCTATGACTCTACAACTTTTTTCAAGGGTTCTTGTGTACTTCAAATTGTGCAACAAGGTCAGCAACTCTCTTTCCTCTATCTTGCCCTTCATTGGGCTGATTTGAAATCTCAATGTAATGAGATGTGGTGGGTATGGAACCTAATTCCCTCTCTATATTAGAGGTCTTGCTCACCATGGGAGGTCTCCCAACCATAATTTTTGTTATAAAATTTTTGACTTTCAAAGTCCCTCTCTATTGACCCAAAGACTATGGGCTTAAGTTGCTACTAATGTTAAATGGTTACCATATGTGTATGGATAATTACCTCTTAGTTTACTATCACTTTGTTGCTCCTCAAGGGTGCTCAGATCTGCTCTCCAATTTGATAGGGCTTCGCTGTGTATGCTCTCCAAGAAAAATCTCTCTCAAAGACGTCTGCTAAAATATCATCCTTGGTCTCAGAATTGATATATGATCATGGATGGATGATTATGGATCCCATTCCACACTAGTTGGATTTAGTTCACGGTTTGGTGAGTGGTTTCATTGTGGCCTATCTTGTCTAGTGTGTCTCTCCTTATGTGAGTCAGCGCGTCTAGTTATTTGGTGGTCACCACCATTTGTCTATAAATTGCTAAGAGTTAGCCGCTCAGCTTGCTCTCTTAAGCACAGCTCATTTTGGCACAAGAGCTTTTCTCTTTGTTTATCTTGTTTGAGAGCTTCCACTAGCTCTCGCTCCTTACGTAATGTATTTTCCAACCATCGTATGAGGTTAGCTTGTGTTGTCATAGAAGACTCATGTTTGATCTCATCACTAAAATAATCCCTTAATCAATCAAAAATAAATAGTGATTTTCATCACTAAACAAGAGCAAGTATCCCAAAATGGAAAAAATAAAAGAAGGTAATGGAGCTTGAATCCCTGGAATTCTTAGCATTATACAAAACTGGAAGGCAATCTCCATTACAGGTTTGGTGCATAGCCAGCCTGGAAATGGTGATATCCTTACGCATGACGATATGTCTAACACAATAGTTATGCATTTGTGTAGACCAATGTTTGAATGTGGATGAGCTAGCTTTAGGTAACCCAATACTGCCTAGTGGTATAGTCCAACTAAGTCCAACACAAGAATCAGATGAACACTTGAAGATCCTCGATCTTAGCAATGTGCTGAAAGAATCCCATCTAACATCGAAGGAAATATTTGAGTTCTATCTAAATATATTCATTTGCACACATAGGGATAATGAGTATCTAGGTCCATGATGAAAACCTTACTATTCAAAAGTCGTGATTGGTCAATACGCAATTTTTGATAGGGTAACTAGAGTGTTTGAGTCTCAAGAAAAACCTCAAAAAATATTACATAGCAACAAATCATATCATCAATCACATCATCAATTTTATTTATAATATTCTATAAATTAGGGGATATCAACAGAGTAAGATAGATACTTGATATATATTAGAAATGATATGTAGACGACCACTGACTATTTTGTATCTTTTAATTTACAAAAACTTATCAAGAAAATATATACATTTCATGTCATTGCATCTCACATATGAATTAATCAATTCTTATGATAAAATTGATCATTTAAATTCATGATTGTTTTTTTTACGTTCTATGGTGTCTCCCATTAGATTTTTAAACTCATATCATATGTATCCCTTATGTTTTAAGTGATTAAAGAATACAGGTTCATTTACATAAAATCAAAACCATCTAGATAAAGCATTAACACACATTGCATTTACCATATCATAACAACATGAGTTAGATGCATATAATAAACCAAAATTAAACATGCATCCACATATGCATCCATCATCATCATTTAAATCATACCATCTAATCATATATCTATCATCTAGCTAGTACATGACATCAATACACTGCATACATATAGCATAATCAAATAATTATCTACACATATCATCCATCATTGCATCCATAACATAAAATCAAAACAAAAACATTTCTAAACATCGATTGGGGCAATATTGGTATCATACCTCCCCTAGTCAAAAAAATTAAATAGTTAAGAAATCAATGTACAAATATCCCAAAGGACACAAGCCCTTTGGTCGACTTAAAAAATATCCCAAAGGACACAAGCTCTTTGGTCAACTTAACAAATGCCCCAAAGGACACAAGCCCTTTGGTCAACTTAACAAATGCCCCAAAGGACACAAGCCCTTTGGTCAACTTAACAAATGCCCCAAAGAACACAAGCCCTTTGGTCAACTTAAAAAATGCCCCAAAGGACACAAGCCCTTTGGTAAACTTAACAAATGCCCCAAAGGACACAAGCCCTTTGGTCAACTTAACAAATGCCCCAAAGGACGCATTCCCCTTGGTCAACTTAACAAATGCCCCAAAGGACATAATCCCTTTGGTCAAACTTAACAATTGCCCCAAAGGATGCAAGTCCTTTGGTCAAAAACAAAAAGCCCCAAAGGGCATAAGCCCTTTGGTCAACTTAACAAATGTCCCAAAGGATGCAAGTCCTTTGGTCAAAAAAAAATGCCCCAAAGGACATAATCCCTTTGGTCAACTTAAAAAATGCCCCAAAGGACATAATCCCTTTGGTCAAACTTAACAAATGCCCCAAAGAACATAAGCTCTTTGGTCAACCTAACAAAATTCCCCAAAGGAATCACAAACCCTTTGGTCAAATCACCCCACAAACATAGCAGTCTACGTTTTTGCTCAGCATTGTGTTTTTCCACATAGCGCATCACAAAAAGGGGCATCTATAGACACCTAAAATGTGTCATGTTTAGGAAACCACTCATATGAGCACATCTGAAGACCATATGTCCAATTTTGGACCTTTACAAGAGCAATCAGTGGTCCTAACCACTCAAAATGATAGTTTTAACCCATCCAAGCTTAGCCGCTGTAAACTAGAGCGGCTGGATCTTGATCGCTCAAGCTGAGAGCGACTAGACCTTAGCCGCTACAGACGATAGCGACTAAATCTTAGTCACTGCATATGACAGCGGCTAAGTCATAAAAAGTATTTTATCGAAAAACAAGCCTAATTAGGGGTGGAAGTGTTAGTTTGCATACAATAAAGTGAGTGGGGACAACTTTGCATTCCCCCTCACAACCAATTTACATGGGAGACTCAAGTCCAAAGTTAGACTTTAGTTAACTGGCCTTCAAACATAGACAAAGACAAAACTTCTCATGCTAACGACCAGTTCATATGGGAGACTCAAGTCCAAAGTTAGACTTCATTTAACTGGCCTTAAAACGTAAACAAAGACAAAGCTCCTCATGCTATCGACTAGTTCACATGGGAGACTCAAGTCTAAAGTTAGACTTCAATTAACTAGCCTTCAAACATAGACAAAAGACAAAAATCTTCTCATTCTAACAACCATTTTGTATAGGGGACTCAAGTTGGCAGTTATATTTTAGTTAACTAGCCTTCAAACATAGACAGAAGACAAAAAGCTTCTCATGCTAACTCCCACTACGAATGAGAAATTCATTCCTGGGGATTGGAAATAGACCTAGGGTTTCACACTATAAAAAGTGCAATCCTGAGAGCACCAAGGGATCCATAATCATCCATCCATGATCAGATATGAATTCTGAGACCAAGGATGATCTTTTAGCAGACTTCTTTGAGAGAGATTTTCTTGGAGAGCATACACAACGAAGGCTTATCGAATTGGAGAGCAAATCTGAGCACCCCTGAGGAGCAATGAAGTACTAGCCAACTAAGATGTAATTATCCATACACATATGGTAATAATTTAACATTAGTAGTAACTTAAGCCCATAGTCTTTGGGTCAATAGAGAGGTATTTCATCTTAGTGGCCGTTGTCCCGAATAATGGCCCGCAAACCTAGTCTAGGGTTTAGGTGTCAGTTTCTCTTATTCTACTTTCTTTATATTTTACAGCATTAGCATAAGATCCATTTTGCTTTATTTTTTTGCTTTCATAGAACTAGTTTCATTGCATTTATTATCATTAATCATATTTGCTTTTATTGTCAGATTTACTGCTAACAGCCTCATCCGGGGAGGCAATCTCGGACGGCTAAGTGTGTGTTATTGTTTTCGTGATCACAGGACTACAGGTTCATAAGACAGATTAGAAACATTTGAAAGCACAAAGATCCCTCTATGAACCATAATTGGAGGAGTCATTTGTAAGCCCTCATACATTTTTGTGTACGGAACTAGGAAGCCTTTAAAAGCGCACCACCCTTTGCGACGGGACATTTTACCCACTTGTAATTCATTGTATCGAAATGGGTATCCTATGTTTGAAGTCCAGTTAACTAAAGTCTAACTTTAGACTCAAGTCTCCCATGTGAACTGGTTGTGAGGGGGAATGCAAAGTTGTCCCCGCTCACTTTATTGCATGTAAACTGCCACTTCCACCCCTGATTGGGCCTATTTGTCGGCAAATTGCATATTTAGGGCTTAGTCGTTGTCATCTGCAGCGGCTAGTTGTGGTCGCTCTAGCCTACAGTGGCTAAACTGGCTACTCAACTAGCCGCTCTAGCCTACAACAACTAATATTTGTTGGTTGCTCTAGTCTATAGTTGTTAAACTGGTTGCTCTGTTGGCCGCTCTAGCCTACAGCGGCTAAGATTTGTTGGTCGCTCTAGTCTATAGCTGCTAATCTTAAATGGGCTAAAACTACCATTTTGAGTGGTTAGAACCACTGCTTGCTCTTAGAAAGGTCCAAAATTGGATATATGGTCTTTAGATGTGCTCATATGAGTGTTTTCCTAAACATGACACGTTTTAGGTGTCTACAGCAGTCCCTTGAGCACCGATCGCTAGCCATAATTTGGCTGGATCGATCACCTCTGTAGGCTCCCTCATGAGTTTGTAGTGCAGGCCACGCACCATAAGAGATCATTGCAGGTTCAAATAGGTGCTTCTATTCTAATTCGGTGATCTGCAAACTTGCATACATCCATCGATCGGAGATAACCGGCACTTCAGTCGATGGAGATCACCTCTGTTGGCCTTTTCTGCATAGTATATGCCCAAGAAAAAAGCCTAGGTACTTGCATTAAAGAGTTTCATTGATCACATTGATCGCACAGCAAAAATCAATATTGCATTGCTCAGACGGCCCTCGCACAGGAGCAAGGAGTAGAGGATATCGCCAGTGACAACACGTGATTGCCCAATGTAAAAGGAAATCGCTAACGACGAATTTGAAGATCCGTAAATATTTTGCAAGATCGTTAGGAATCTGCAGATGTACCTGAGATCTAGCATTTATCAAGGAAGATCCAGCGTTGCATTGAGCGATCGGCAGTGGGTTCCGCGACCATTCCATTATAGTGGTTTTTCGTCAAATAAGTCCTCTACGAAACAAAAAAATTTAAAAACAAATCTGGTCAACATCGGTGGCTCCAAGAACAGAGGAGATCCCTCTATGTTCACAACCATTTTGAATATTGGTACACATCACAGTGCAACCTTACAGAAGGAATATCCCGGAGGAGTTTAACCAGACGATGATTTCCAGATTTGCTTCAGTTTTAAGAGCCGAAGGAGATAGTTGCAGATTTTGTGATCGTATATTGGTTCATTGACAACAGGAGACAGTTGAGATCTTTCATGAAGGATTGTAGAGAAGCACTAGCTGCAGAGGGTGTAGTAGCTTGACAACACTCGATGACGAACATCGATATATTTTACATAGTGCAGGAAAAATTACAGATTATTTCTAGATCAAAGTTTTTTCAAGTGGTGATGCGCGCACAGTTTTCACTGTTCAGACGATCTACTATTCAACCTTAGTCGTGCATGCCTTGTCGACTCATACCCATAGAGAGACTTGCAGCAATCACTTAGTTACAACTCTAAATATCACAGCAGATAGAAAGGCATTTAAGGTGTTGCGAGCAAGGTTGTTTTTCGGCGTGTCGCAGTTGTCCCCTAGCCTAGAAGCAGTGCTGCGAGCAAGCCGTGGGCAAAATTTGGGCCAAAACTCCTTGAATAGAGATTCTCCCTATTCATTCCACCGATGGTGGTAGCCGGGTTGGTCGGTAGGCCAACTTTGAAGGTCTTGGCGCTCGCAGGTCAAGGGTTCAAACTCCAAGCGGCTAAAAGGGTAATATATTTTTTATTTTGCAAATTTTTTAAATGTTGTTTCAAAAGAATTTAATAATTTCATATTTTAATTTTGTTGTTTGTTTAAAATCAATTTTACATTTTATTTATTTTACAAAAACAAAATTATGTTATTATTAATTAAAGTTTTTTTATTCAAAATTTATTTTTGCAATAAAAATCAATCAAACCCCATGGAACTAAAATATTGTTCACAGGTACTATGCAAGACAAACATTATCACTATGAATATTTTCTTTTAGGATTCATAAATAGCAAAATTATTTTTGTTTGAAGTCCTTAAAATCAAAGGGGGATTTATTTTTGTGGTGACATTGTTTACAATTTGTCAAAAAGGTGTGTTTTGTAAAAGCCCAAGAGGTTTCCTAGTTGCAATTATTTTGCACTAAGGGGGGGACATTTTTGCACTAAAGGGGGGATGATAAAATTTTTATCCACCATAATTTTGCAAACAAAGGGGGGATACTCATTTTTCTACCTCCCAGAATATTGTTGCTAAAAAGGGAGTCCGACTTAAAAAGGGTGCATTTTCGGCAGCGTCCGACACCTTAGTCACAATTATTGCACCATTCTGTTCACAACAATTTTACAAAAAGGGGGGGAAATTTTGTAAAGGTGCATTTTTGGCAGCAATTGACACCTTAGCCAAATTTTGCAAAAAATCCCTTGTAAAAGGTGTATTTTCGGTAGAGACCGACACCTCCAAAAATGGGCAGATCAAATAAAAAGCAAGCCCTAAAACAAACTGATGTTGCTAAATCAGTTAAAGACCCATACTTTCCACCAAAGATGGATGGGCTGGATTTTTATGATGAGGGCACATTTCTCACACTAAACAATGGTTTAGTAGCCCTACTCAATGATTATGAGTCTTGTAAAGACCTTCAGACAAATGGTGCTCAATTTCCTATTGGCATTATAAGGGGTATATACCTGTTATTTGTTGCACTTGATCGTGCCCAATGCAAAGTGAAATTGGAAATAAATGAGGAAACAAAGGTCAAACCCCTAATGGTCGATGCTTGTAGTGACACAAGTGACCTTTAGCCCATGGTGGTGAATGCTTGTTGTGACACATGTGAACTTGAGCCCATGATAGCCAATGCTTGTTGTGATACAGGCGACCTCCTACCTTCAATGGTAGATATCAGTTGTAGCATAGGTGATCTCATTTTAGTAGTAAATTTTTCTTATGACACTAGTGACTTAACAACTGAACCTCCTCAAAAAGAGCTCCATAATCTCATCAAAAGTGACAAATGCAATATTGTTAAAAGCATTGATGAAGATGATAAAATTGAGTGTTTTGAAAAACACACCAAAGGATTTGGTTCCAAACTGATGAAGAAAATGGGATTCAATGGTGAGATATTAGGTAAACAAGAACAAGGCATCAAAACTCCAATAATGTTAGATGTCAGGGTAAAGAATGAAGGCCTTGGCTATACTGGACATGCAAGTACCAATAATACCATGTTTGTAAAACCTAAATCTCCTCTAAATCCTAAAAATCATTGTTGCAGTCATTGTGGAAAGACAAGACATGTTACAGCTAGATGTTGGAAATTACATCCTTGTGATTCATGTGAATGTACGAATTATTCTTCTTCCAATTTTTGGTACAAAGTGAAAATGGCCAACAAGGTTCATATAAATCATGGATGGATAGATCACACACAATGGACCATGATGAAATAAATGTTGTATGGCTTCTACCAAAAAGGTAAAACCTATGGTAGACCCAGAGGCAAATCTAGAGACAGACCTAGTGGTAGTCCCAGAGACACTATCCTAGAGACGGACCTAAAGATAGAACCAGAGAAAAATTTTAGAGGCAGATCTAGAGGCAGATTCACAGGCAGATCCTGAGATAGACCCAGAGGTACAAATCTAGAGGTACACTTAGAGCTAGAGCTAGAGTCGAAGACAAAGCATGAGCCACCATTCTTTCATTTCTCTTCTTCTTATTCACTATATTGGGGCAGTTATATACTTTACCCAAATATTTTTGTATGGGGGGATATTTATGTATTACCCAAATAATGTAATAAGGGGGGATGTTAGAGTTACTATGTTAGTAACTAGAATATTACCTCATTTGGTAATTAGTAGATTTCCTAGGGTAGTTAGTTTATTTACTATTACCTAGGTTAGTTTGCTTCTACCTAGGTTAGTATCTTACCGACATTTCTTGTCGGTAGATATTAGTTGTTAGATATTATATTATTGTTAGCAATAATCATGGGATATTATTCTAAAGGTTATCTTTAGAAATGGCATTGTATTTAACCATGATTACTATCAATATTATAAATTACATTTTGCATTATCGTTACATCTAATGTATGTATATATTGAAGACAAAGCTTTGTAATATGTAATCAAATAATAAGCATTGCATTTATGCATTGCTTAAAGTAGATGTTTATCAATAATATTTAATGAGTTTTATGTTCATTGTTATGGATTGATTCATGTATGTTCTTGAGATATTGTTTGATCTTCAAAGAGTGATAAAATTGTGAGAACAATGGTGATTTTCTAATAAGTTGATCAAGTTGTTTCAAGATTGAAAATGTTGCACATATATGGAGATGATGAAGAATATCCTAAAGGTGAGTTGGTTAATTATGCTTTGATATCTCAAGCTAAGTTTGAACCTTCTTGTTTTAAAGATGCTTGTACTAATGATGTGTAGGTGCAATCAATGTGATATAATATAAATTCCATTCACAAGAATGATACTTGGGAGCTTGTGAAACATCCCAATGGTAAGAAATATGTGAATTACAAATAGGTCTACAAGATCAAGCGTAACAGTGATGGCAGTATTGAAATACATAAGTCTAGACTTGTTGCTAAAGGATTCACACAAAGGTATGGGATTGATTATGAAGAAATGTTTGCACCTATAGCAAGTTAAGAAACAATCATAATGGTTATTGCTTTGCATCCCAAAGGATATGGAGTGTGCATCACTTGAATGTGAAAAGGGACTTATCGAATGGATACTTAGAAGAAGTGTATGTACAACAACCACAAGGTTTTGAGGTTAAAGGAAAATAAAATTATGTATACAAGTTGAAGGTCTTGTATAGCCTTAAGCAAGTACCAAGGGCTTGCATTGCCTAGATAGATGGATACGTACATCAAAGTGGATTTAAAAGGAGAAATAGCGAGCCTCTACCCCAAGAAAGAAGGTAATTTTATTCTTCTTATATGTTTGTATGTAGATCATTTGATTTATATGTGCAACAACTCAAAAATAAAATTTGAATTCAAAAAACCTATGATGAATGAGTTTGAAATGAAATATTTGGGGTTGATGCATTACTTTCTTGGAATGGAAGTTCTTCAACAAGAAGATGAAATTTTTATTTGGAAAATAAAATGTGTTAAAGAAATGTTGAAAATGTTTTGTATGGACAAATGTAAACTAGTTGCCAGTATGACTACTCATGGAGTAGAGTTGTGCAAGTATGATGGAGCTGAGAAAGTAAATATGATAGGTTATAGAACATTATGGGAAGTTTGATGTTTCTTACTGACACTAGATTGGGCATTGCTTATGTTGTTTATCTTGTTTCAAGGTACATGAATGAACCATATCAAATTCATTTGAAGGTTATCAAGAGAATATTGAGGTATGTGAAAGGTACTCTTGATTTTGGTATTCATTATTATGCAACTAAGAATATGAAGCTTGTTAGTTTTAGTGATTTTGACTAGAGCGATGGCTTGGATGACAAAAAGACTACTTCTGGAAATTACTTTTCTCTTTGTTCTAGATTGATCACATAGAGTTCTATTGCATAGAATTTAAGTATATTGTAGTCACTTAAGCTAGTGAACAAGTCTTGTGGCTTAGGAAGGTATTGGAGGTGATTTTTAAGAAGCAATGTCATCCTATAGTCATTTTTTATGATAATATTGGTACAATTTAATTGGAAAAGAATCCCATGCACCATGGCAGGTCTAAACACTTTGATTTGATTTATCGTATTATTAGGGATATGGTACAAAAGAAAAATAGAGTTGAAGTCCTATATCACTCAAGAACAATTTGTTGATGTGTTCAAAAAAGGAGCTATCAACGCTCAATTTCTAAAACCTATAGATAATCTTGTGAGAACTCTCAAAAACAAGGGGGAGAATATTGGGAATATGACGCAGGAAAAAACCCATAGTTGTGGAAAAATTGTACAAATTCTTAGTTGGGATTATAATTGTAGCTATGCAGATCCTTAGCTAGGCTTGTAGCTATAGTTGTTTAGATTCCCAGCAGATATTGTAATTGTAGCTATGCAAATTTCCAACAGAGCTTGTAACTATAGTTATGCAAATATTAGTTGAGCTTGTAACAACAACTATGAATTTTCTTAAGAGTGCTTGTAAATGTATGGTAGAATCAATTTGCTGGTGTGTGTGGTGTGTAAAAAAAAATAGAATGCTCTTTTTGTGTAATTTTTCTAACATGTGAAAATTTTACCTTAAAATTTATGTTTTGCTAAGTAAAAGGGGTACAGTTTTCACGTCCATAAGGTTTTTCACATAAATATATATACAACATACCATAAATTACATCATATATAAAACAAAACTAACATTGTGCATAGATTTCTACATGTAAAACATAATTTATTTTTTTACGTAATATGATAAAAGGTTAAAAAAATCATACCTATGACCTAAGTCTAGAAAATATTGTTCTTCCTACTAATATCATTTTTCCTTGCATCCCTTTTCTCTTCACACCTCCTTCCCTTTTTTTGCATCTCCCTTCCTATTCATCTCTTTTGTTATTATCCGCATTGAGGAATCTAACTGGTTGATCTAATGCCATTTGATAAAATTTATTTTCTTATTATAATATTAAAAACATGATTATTTAAAATCATTTAGGGTGGACATTACACTTCATTTATGTAATTGAGGTTTTTGTATTGTTATAAACACCCCTATCACTCCATCGATTGTATTGGAGTGTTGTTATTCTTATTTATGGATAATATAATGATTATTTATGGTGCCTATGAGTTCCCACTATATATTTCTCTCTTTTATCTATTTACACTTTTTGTATAGGATTTGAGTGGATAGATTGCTTATGATCGTTTGTGGAAATAGGTATGAATTCTAACTTGATATCAAAACCGGTATGGAGCAACATCGCTTGGTCACATAAAAAATTAATCTATAGCCTCTAATTCTCTTCTAATTTTTAGGATGATTTAATCTTCAAAGCTTCATAAATGTATCCAATATATTTAGATAAAAAAACATTCCCACGATTTTTCATTCATTTTCCAAAAATATTTGAAAATTTAATCTACTTCATTGTATCTTTGAGTCTTTATATACATTTATAGATTTTATTTGATGTAATTATATTTTTTTAGACTTCTCTAGGTTTACTATGGCATTTTGGTTAGTAATAAAGAAGAGAAAAGTCTTTAAATGTTCAAATATTGAAAAGAGGCACCAAAATCTTTCTACATGCTTTCTTTTCATGCATGCACTTTTGCATGTTTATTTCACTGATCTAGATATTCGCCTTTGTCTTCAAGAGCAAAGGTGCACCATAGGTATCATCAAAGTGACACTAATATGGTTAGCAAGAGAATTATTGGGTTGTTTGCATTAGAAGGTTGTGGGTTCAAGTCTGCATCTCCTATTTTTTCTCTTTAAGACAAAGCTATTGAACCAAATCAAAGGGACTTCATAATGATCCCAACATTATTAGACAACTATATGGACAATAGATAATGAGTTTGAATGTTTGTTGTGATAGGTTTAATGTTTGAATCATAGTTTTTCACAACCTAAAAAGCTTTGAAGGGTTTTAAAGGTGTCCTTCATATAGGCATCATCTATTTCTAGCCTAGAAGGGGTGATGCTCATATATTTACAAAAGCTTTATTGAGACACTTGTATAGTCCTTGACCCCAGTTTTAATCACACCAAGAAAATTTCTTTCACTTGCATGCTCATATGTCTTGGCGCTAAAAAGGATATTTTGGAAAGTTTGTTTAACTTTCCATCCTCAATGGCATGTTGGGCACCTTGGTTAACGTAAAGCGCTCAACACATGAGAGACTCAGGTTCGACTCTCCACTTTGGCACTTTAAAAACCTTTGGATGGATGATGATTTTTTCCAACTGATGTGGCACCCATCTATGGCATAAAATGTTTTTAACCTATTTATTCATTCTCAGACAATCAAAAAATGATAGTGATAATGTTTTAGTCAATCAGAGGTGATCAGGTGGCATAGAATGAGTGGTTATCACTAGAAAATGAGTGGACACCAAGTGGTAGATTAGGATTTGTTGTTGCTATTATAAGGTTTGATACTTTAACTTTTTCATTTTTAGGGGTTGTTTGGAAAAATATTTTGGAGGCCATAACTTCTACATGCAAAAGTATTTTGAGCCTCTTTTTCAAATCATGTGATTTTTTTAGCTCTATGCATTGGTGACATCAATTTATTGACATGTTCTAGTCTTAGGGGCCAAATTGTATAGAATATTCCTCAAGTACTACTACCCTATTTTGAAAGGGTAGATTTACCATATTCTACACAATTAGAATCTTTGGTTTAATTTGAAAAATACAGCTAGATTTGTGACAATTATATCATATTTTCAGTCTTTTAGAGGTGTATACAAAAGGATTCATGTTGTGCTTTAGTAAATTTATCTTCCTCATTTAGAATAATTTATCTTCCTCCTTTAGGATATTTATTCAACTTATATATGAAGATTCAACCATTCATTATCTCTTCCTTTTATCTGTTTTTCAAGTAGTCTTAGAAGTTTGTAATAGATCTTCTTTCAAGCAATTTCATGTGAAGCCTTTTTGGTCACAAAGATCAGGTGACCCACGAGCAATTTGAAGCCTTTAAACAAGGTTATGTATGTTGTAAAAGGAAAGGTTTTGTATTGAATAAATACCTTATGTAACTAGGGAACATTGAAGAAGTTTTTCTTTAGAAGTGATGGTGATATTGACTTCTTTTTCTCATTTCGAGCCTTAATGAAATTGTTCATTAGATGTGTGTGTGGGAGTATCTAATAATGGTAATGATGACTATAGTTGTTAGGAATTTTCAGATAAAAATAATCATAACCATAATAGCAATGCAAGAATTAATGGAAATTTTTTAAAACTAAATGACCATGAAAATGAAATATCAAAAATATTTTTAAAAACAACTAATTGGAAATACAACAAACTTATATTAATCAAGTGGAACAAATATCGCATGCTTATTTGAGGGGATAACCTCCTTGGAAGCAAATATTTTATACAATTTCAAATAATATAAGATACATTCTACTCCAAACCCATGTCCTTATATAGACTCTTATTTACCCTAACCTTAAAACTTAAGGGTCAAACCATACGAAAGAGGGAACCCAAGCTACTAATTCCTACTTATAATAATAATGGACCCATACACGCTAGGCGTCCAAGGTGTAAACATACACCAACACTAAATAAGTACATAATAATGGTTGTATTAAGATTGCTAGGCTTTATTACATTATTTGTTGTTATGTAAATTTAATTATTACATTATTTGATGTTATGTAATATTCAAGGGATGAATGAGATGTCACCTCGTATGAGGTTGAATACTCATATCTCCTCTAAGAATGATAGAAGGTGAAAAGATAAAGTTGAATGTGAAACACAAAAATTCTTTCGAAACTAAGAGACGCTATCAAGCATAAATATAGATGATGTACTCAGACATTGGCTAGTGAATATTGGTGGAATATATGATATAATATTTGGTAAAATATATTTTGTGTTGTGTTTATTATGTGCCTTCCTCCATTTCCTACATCTAGTATCAGAGCTTAAAGAGGGGATATGTGCAAGTTTTAAATTGTGAGGTTACGTTTTGTTTTCAAGGGACAACCATCGTTATTCGATGGAATGCCTTGCTTGTGGAAGTTTGAAGATAATCCTAAAAAGGTTAAAAATGGTTGAAAGCAACATATAAAGGTATTTCCAATGTGTTAAAATGTTGTAGGTTGTAGCTATGACTAGAACATGGGAACTGGAGGATCTTTACAGCTAGAATGTGAGTCCAAAGGAAAGTTGCAAAAGATATTTGGTCATGAGAATATGAGGAGCCACCCCATATAAGTTTAACTTCATCAAAAATATTCTTCAAAATAAATTTTTTTATTCTAATTCTTGTTGAGACGTCTCCATTTTTCATATACCTATTATTTTATTTTTTACTTGAATCGTGAGAGATTTTGTTTTTGTATGTTTTTCCAAACCCTAATAAAATTTAAAATAATTCAATGTTTTAATTTAAAGGAGAATTAAAAATCAAATGGCATTAGCTCAATCGGTTAGATTCCTCAACATTCAAGGAGGAAACCAAGGTTTGAATCTTGCCAAACAATACATAGATAATATCCAAGATTTGTTGTAATATCACTATGTGCTAATAATGTAATACGGGTGGGGCTCATTTCAATCATGTATGACCTATTGAAAAAATTAAAGGAGAATCAAAAGCATATGCAGTAATAAAAAATCGTCTTGATTGGAGGAAGAATAATTCCTTGATTGGAAGGTGAAAGAAAACATTCTAATTGGAGGTAAAATAACATTTGGTCAACAATCATCTTGAGACGTTTAATGCAAAATAATGAAACACTCAAAGAAACATAAGCGTTGATGTGCGTATCGAGAAAGTTAGAAGTTTGAAGCTAGGGCTATGTGGGTTGTAGTCAAATGTTTGACTACAAGGTAGATTTTATCTTTAAAAAATTATTTTCATTTTAAATTTATGAAGTGCATAATGAGTTATTTGCATTTACAAGAATAATTAAGTATCTTTTGAAAGAGGTTGTGAGTTCAATTCATTTAGAGGGGGTAATTTTTCGTAGAAGAAATTTTAAAAGAGGGCATAATGGAAGAAAAAGTTAAGATTATTTTTAAAGGGGTAGAAAAGAAAGCTATTACTTAAAAATTCTTACAATTCTTAAATTTCTAAAATTTAGACTATAGTGAATATTTCTAATATAAAAATGGGGTGCATTTTAGGGAGTTATAAGGTACATAGGTGCATTTTATTTTTCAAATCATGTAGAGTGAGAAGTTGGCATTTTAGAAAAAAAGGGAAAAAATATTTGAAAGAAAATTTGAAGTTTTTTTGGCAAAGACCAACACCTTATTTTTCAACAAAATTTGTATAAAAAATATTTCTATGGTATAAACAATTCCTTTGACTTACATTTATAGGTAATGTTATCGCATTAAATTACTACGTCTAACACCTAATATAGTTGCCATAATGATATTTGTGCATCGACCCTATAAATTTTTTAGAATAAATAAGGACAATTTTTTTTGTGATAATTTGTTTTACTCTATTTTTTACCCCATTTGTTATATCGGTGGATATAAATCCTAAAATTAAGAAAATTCAAGTATATAAGAAAGTTACACCCACAAATGAGGATTTCTCTTTAAGCAAGTATTATTGATAGGACAAATCCTTTTTAGTACTACTTGGGTGCCACATATTGATTTCTTTCACATACCCTGAGGTCTCTCTCATGTACATAGAGAGGATTAGCTTCTTCCATGTATCGACAAGTATATAGAAAGGGTAGGTATATCAAAGGATCAATATATAGGACTAGTGGTATATAGAAAATGGGACTATTTTAGGAAATATAAGGAACCTTCACCACGGTTAAATTAAAAAAATATCATAGAATCTTAGTTGTTAAAGGGTCCAAATTTTGCACCATGGAAGACAAAAATGAAAACAATACTAGTGGTCGAAAAATTTTGGGATATAGTTATTATTGGTAAAATTGTTCACCCACATCCATCTCCTGATAAAGAGATGAATTTTGTTAATAGAATACCTTACCATTTTTTCTAGGAGGGATTATTGGACACCTGAAACAATCGTTAAATCAGAGAAAGACAAGGCAAGAAAAAAATATGTGAAATTTTGCTAAGTATAAGAACACTGCCAGAAACTCTAAGGTGATGATGTTAGCAACAAGTATAAAAATATCCAGCACCTAGCAACTAAAGTCACGAAATCCCAAAATAGAATTTTGGCTAAGTGAAGGAACTCGTCGAATGGTTTTGAGTTTTGATATCAACAAAAGAGCAATTAAAGTTTAAACAAAAGGTAAAGGGATGTAATGCATTGGATGGATAATGATGATGATGTCAACAGGACAACATAAAAAGTTTGGCATAACTTGAAAAGGCATTTGACATGATTAAAATAATAATTTTGGCTTAAGTATGAATAAAAGTTTGAAACCCAATGTAATAGCAAATTTTATCAGGTACAATAACGCAAATGCAATGCTAAATATTTTTTAGTGCTTACATCAGCAAGGGTGCATAAATATCCAACACAACAAAAGAACAAAACAAAAAATTATAAGGTATGGATTGCATCTGGAACTTGAAATTTGTTAAAGGGCTTCATCAAGCTAAAAGATCAAAGGAGCATTGGATATTCTAAATTTTGATGTCAACTAAGGGTGCATAAATAACTAACAAAGATCAACAAAGTACCCAATGCCCTATAAAGCAAGAAGTAAAGGTGAAAGCGACAACAAACAGAGAAGAGCCTAAAGAGTGTGCAATGCAAAAGGACTAGCTGGAGTGTCAAACATGCTCTAACAAGTAGAATCTGTTGTCAAAAAATCTTAATAGTTCTAAGCTCCCTTAGTTGATGCATGTATTTCTACAACTAAGTAGTGGGACAGTTAGAGCAAAACAAACATGTTAGAAGATTTAATGCATCAGATAAATACATAGTAGTTGCCATTCCTTGAGATAGAACAAGAGTGAGCCACATCAATGCCATAATACCAGATTGGTTGCAAAAATATGAACTAAAGGAACATGTGCTTTACCATCCTGTCAGACCTATAATCCACTCATCAAGCTATGATGATAGAATAACTAATTGTATTTGTAAATCTATATATACTAGAATGTAATCCATTTCAATAGTTGTCTCTTTGGCATTTATAATTGGCATAGGTGTATTTATTGAGGTTATACACCTTTTGAATGAAGATTGGATTGTTGTTTGGCCTCTTGCTCAATTATTTTACAAAACATGTATGTATGTCTCACTAAGTAGTTAAGCATTTTTGTTAAAGCTATGAATGGATAATTTTGTTATAGTTATTCTACTTTTTAGATTTCTCCTTGGATTTACTATTCTAGTTCTATAATGGCTTAATAACTCTCAGAATTTATCATGATTAAATTTTTTAAAGCATAAGGAATGTGAGTTAGTATATTAGGTAGTTTTTTATAAGTTCAATTTGTGAGACTCTACACCGTGTCTCTTGATGTTTTCAAATTTGCACCACTTTCAATTCAGTCTTCTACCCCTTTTTTATTTCTTACTTTTGTCTATAACCCTCTATTAGTTATATTAGCTAGGCATAAAGGATCTAACCTCCAGAGGTTGACTCAGAAACCCTTGTTTTTTAGGCATCCAATCTTGGTCAAGGTCTTAAGGGTGCAACTCATCCACTTAGGTAGATTTTAGACTAAGAGTTTTTTGGAATGCTTAAGGGGACCTAAATCCCACCATCTTGATTGAGTAGAAATTTGGTGATATTCTACTCCAATAGATCAAAATCCTATCATCTGAAAACTCTACATTTTAAAGAAACCCAGCTGCCATTTATCTTGTAAGATTATGCTCACACGAACAGCAGCTAAGAAACTGGAGGAACCAATGTTATTTGTAGAATTACCACCTCTAGAATTCATAAGAAGCAAATCCACATCATCTCCTACATCACCATATTTGGTAATCCCTACATAAAGCCAAGGATTTCCTCATTTTACATCTCCACCACTAGTCCACTCAACTAGATCAGAGCAAATGGCTCAAAATCAATCTCTACAAAATTTACCAAACTAGAATAATATGGGACCACTTAACTTGCCCAACCATAATTCCATTCCCCCTATAGCTCTTAAAGCTTTGCCAACATATGATGGTACTAGAAAAACAACCTATGAGCACTTCCAAGATGTAACCTCATTAGCTATAATCCATAAGCACTTCCAAGATGTAACCTCATTAGCTATAATCCATAATATTCATGATGAAGATGATGTGATAAGGCTTTAATCATATCACTGAAAGGAAAGGTATTGTATTTGTATTAAACACTTCAGGATAATTGCATCAATTCATGGGTATAGCTTATCGGTAGATTGGTGCAATAATTCAATGAACAAGTAGATCCATTTTCTTTATTAACCTAGTTTACCACCATTCAAAGGCACCCACAAGAGGTAGTAATGGATTTCAACATCATATTTAGTAGAACATGGAAAAGAGTGCCATAAGAAATTAGGCCAATAGATGCCCAAGCACTGTACTATTATCTACAGGCCTTCAACACAGATCTAGGTTTGATGATCTGATAGTCTAATGTGTTGACATTTCTAAAAATATATCAAGAAATTATGGTAGCATAAAGTACTTTAATAGCTATAGGTAGACTTCCTCCTAGGAATGTCATGCCAATATTTTTAGAAATACTACAGTTAGAGCCTAAGAAATAAACACTAGTGGTAATCACTCATCTTCCCAATGTAGCTCTAATACCTGCACCAAAATTTCTAACACTACCAACTCCCACATTGCCTACACCTCCCACTATACTAGCATTACCAGCCCTTAAGTCTTAGACTGCTAGTATGAATGACATCATGACAACATTGAAAAACTTAACCAATGATATTATTACTGTGAAGAGAAAAGAAGCAGAGATAAATTTCTAGCCTAGGATATTTTCATACATGGTAAAATATCAAGGAGATTCTACTAGAAATACTGGAGGAAAGCCTAATGCAATGTATAATAATCAAGAAGAAAGTCCTTCTACCTCTACTTTAAAATTAGACTATTGGTGTTCAACTTGCAATGACCCACATGGTGAAAGCACATGCATGCTTCACCAACATCAAATGCAGAAGATTGTAGTTGAAAATTTAGAAAGAGCATATAAATATCGAGTAAATATGTTATGGGAAGAAGGTCTGAATCTAATGGTACAAGAAGAAGATCCAGTTTTAGAATTAACATAGTCAAGAAATAAACCATTATAGGTATATCCCAAAAATTAGATTCATTCAAGGTCCCACCCAAAAAATAAACAGCTAGAAAGGGAAGCAACTCGATCAGCTTAGCAAAAATAACAACCCATACAAAAGCCTTGAAAGAATAGCTTAATCCATAGAAAGAGGCTAAGACTCAAGAACATGTTATAAATAGACTCTGAAATCATTCTATCACTAAAGAACAAAGAATAGAAGCAACACAAGAATACTAAAAGAAATTAAATGAGCTTGAGGTCATAAAAAAGGTAGTCAAAATATTCTAGCTTCAACATTGTGAAAGAGCTAAAGAAGACATCATCCAAAGTAGCATGTATGACTCCTTAATGATTTTGGGGAAAATTGATCTCTTAAGAACATTGTTTAAGTCCATTAGATCATAGGATCAACAATAGGGAAAAATTAATTTGACATAGGGAAAACTAGTTCCAAGAGTAGGCAAAAATAGGTTGCCACCTTTCTATATTTCCTTGCAAATGGAAGGATAGGTTGTAAACAACTACATTGGTGGATTCTAAAGTAGCAAAAATAGTAATGCCAAAAGCAATATACAAAGCAATAGGTATGGAATATACTCATTCCAGTCCTAGAGTGTTGCAACTGGATGAAACTTTGGTAATGATAGTTGGGGTGATTAAATATATTTTCATGCATAGGATGCCTCAGATAAGGATGATACAAGAAGTAATTTGATATATGCCTATCCCATGAGTTCATAACTAAACTAGATACTTGTCCATAGATTATTAACACATGGAAATCCCACACAGGAAGGTGAAAATATCAGCTAAAAAGCCATCCACATATATTATAGGGAATATTGAAAATGAGGTGCAACAAGACAACAACGTTGGTATGATTAGCAAAGAAATTGATCCAATGGATAAAATAATAGATGAAATGTATATTGAAGATCATTTATCACTTAATAATTTCAATGCTATGGTTGAAATAGGAATAAACACTTATTCTATTTTTAAGCCAAAAAAGATAAAATCTTTGGCCATAGCAAAATAAAATCTTCATCATAATGAAATTTGGAATCTCTATTTTGATGGATCTAGATGTAAAAAAGATGTTGAAGTTGGTATTGTGTTTTTTTTCATATGGGAAAGTTAAATGATTGTCATAAATGTTGACTTGGAGTTGTACAAACAATGTGGTAGAGTACGAAGTATTATGCATTGGGCTTAAACAAGTAGAGAATCTGGGAATCAAGCAATTGATAATCTATGGAGATTCTGATTTGGTGGTAAACCAAGTGATAGAAAAGTACAATAGCAAGCAACATTTTCTAAAAGCTTATCGAAACAAAGTTTGGTACTTGTTTGAAATATTTGATGCACTAAACATAAAATCAATCCCTAGAGAATTGAATGTACAAGCTAATGCATTGGATTCTTATGGAATAAATTTTTGCCTAACATTTAATTTAATAAAAAACTCAAGATCTATCAAATTGGCATTTAGACCATCTATGTCAGTAAAGAAACTTTTTGGCAAGTATTTGACAATGATAGACAGATAGTCGATTTCTTAATTCAAGAGATGGACTGCACCAATGTAGTTGAAGAACTTTTCAAGGATAAGATGGTCTAGCTAAAGAACAAACACAATCCTAAGAGACTAATCACCCTCAAAAATTTATTTTATATCAATGACCGTTCAATTGGCCCAAAGATAAATATCAATGAACAAGAGTTTAGATAATTTCAATTGAAGCCAGAGAAGAGGTTGAAAATTGGTGTAAGATGCTTTGAAAAAGAAGTGCAATAACTTGTAAATCTATGTAGATAATACAATGACATCATTGCTTGGAGCTATGATGACTTAAAGGTCTATAGTAAGGAGACCATCCAACATACTATAGAATTACTGCCTAATGCCAAGCCATTTTGACAAAAGTAGAGGCTAATAAATCCAAATATAGAAGCATTGATGAAATAAGAATTATTGAAGCTACTAAATGCAAAGATCATCTACCCAATCAAACATTCAACATGGGTAGCCAACTTGGTCCTAGTCAAAAAAAGAATGGAGATATCCACCTTTGCATGGATTTTAGGAACCTAAATAAAGCCTCTTTAAAGGATCATTATCCTTTGCCCTAGATCGATCAGATCCTGCATACAGTTGTTGGGGTAGAAAGGTTTTCATTGTTAGATATATTTTTAGGTTTCAATCAAATTTGGGTTAGAGATGAGGATCAATATAAGACTATGTTCACAACTAAATGGGGAACTTTTACTTATCAAAGAATACCTTTCAACTTATCCAATGTTGGAGCTACTTTCCAAAGGGCTATGGATTTAGCTTTTGGTGAGCTTGTAAAAAAAGTTATACTCATCTATCTTGATGATATGATAATATTCTCTCATCAAAAGGAGAAGCATATTGAACATCTCAGAATGGTTTTTCAAAAATACAAAGAATTTGAGGTTTCACTTAACCCAAAAAAATCAATCTTTGTTGTCCATGAAGGAAATCTACTAGGTCACATAGTATCAAAGGAAGTTCTAGCTATTGACCCAAATAGATTTTAATTTATACTAGGACTCCCTCTACCATAGAGAAAAAAATGATTGCAATAATTTTTTGAGCAAATCAAATTCGTCCAAAAATTCATATCAAACTTTGCTCAGATAGTAAAGCCTATGATAGGAATGCTAAAAAGGTAAGCTGACTTCACTTGCACAAAAGCTAGAGGGGAAGCTTTCATAAGCATAAAGGAATCTATTACTAAAGCCCTGATATTAGCTAACTTGAACTCTAAGAGAGATTTTATTCTCTGTGTATTTGGAGCAGAAGAAAGCTACGTTGTTGTGCTCACTCAGAAATATAAAGATCATAATGAGCGGCCCATAACTTTTCTAAGAAAAAATCTACATGACCATGAAGAATGATATAATTTTATAGAGAAGCAAGTGTTTTATCTAATGAAGTCGTTAAAAAATCTCATTCACTACATTTCTCAAAGCAAAAAATTGGTGTATGTAGTACACCTAGATGTCTGAAGCTTTATAGTGCAAGGAGTACAAGGCGAAAAATGATTTGGTTGGATCTTTAGTATGACATACAAATTAAATTATGTTAGTCAAAGGGAGAGAACTATGTGAAGAATTGTCAAACTCTACAGACCTAGACGCTAATATCTTGATTGAACAAGAAAAGCAACATCAGTCGAAAGAGACCCGAATGGAACAAAATGATTGGGTAAACCAAATGATTCATTTTCTTAAAATCGATAAGTTTCTAGATGGATTTATGGCCTCTCAAAGGTGTAGGTATAGGTTGCAAGCTTTGAACTACAAGCTAATTAATGGCATTTTGTACCAAATAAAATTGATGATGTGTTATTGAGATGCGTGCAATTAAAAAAGGTAAAATAAATATTAAGAGAGTTTCATGTTGGTTTCTTAGGAGGACACTATTTTGAATAAACTATGACTACTAAAATTCTCATAACTATATATTATTGGCCTACACTATTTTCTAATACTTTTAAGATTTCTAATACTTGTGACAAATATCAAATATTCATTGGTAGAAGCAAGAATCTGACAATGCCCCTACAACCAATTATTGTAGAAGAACCCTTTCAACAATGGGGGTTAGACTTTATTGGGGTAATCAACCTAAATTCTTCTACCAAACACAAGTTCATATTGATAACCATTAACTATTTTACTAGGTGATTTGAAGTAGAGGCAACCAAACATGCAGATCAAGATATTGTTATAGAATTTTTGGAGAGATTGATCACCAGGTTTGGAATCCCTACTACAATAGTGTCTAATAATGCTAGAGCATTTATAGGAGCTAAAACTATGGATTTTGCAAGAAAATATGGCATTTACTGGAAGGCATCCTCAAATTACTATCCTTAAGGTAATGGATTAGCAGAATCCACCAATAAAAATTTAATGAGGATAATTAAACAAAATATTGGTGATAATAAGAAGAGTTGGCATTTAATGTTGAACCAAGCATTATGGATGAACATAATCACAATCAAGAAAGCTTTGAAGACCACACCATATGCTCTGGTTTATGGGAAATAAGTTATGTTGCCAATTAATCTTGAATTGCCTACTTTGAAGTGTATTGACCAATCAGAATTAGAGGATGTCAAGCCAATTGAAAAAGGTTGTCAAAACTATTGTTGCTAGAGGAAAAAAGAGAAAGGGCCTATAATGATTTTTGTCAGCACCAAGTGGCTATGAAGTGGTGGTTTGATAAGAAATCATCATTGAAATCCTTTAGGGATGGAGACTTAGTGCTTAAGTGGGATTCAAATCATGCAAAACCCGAAAAGCATGAAAATCTAGAATCATTGTGGTTTAGCCCATACCTAATCTTGAGAAGGAAATAATTAAATGCATATGAGCTTCAAGATATGGATGGTCATATTTTGCCAATTTTGGTGAATAACCAATACTTAAAGCATTATGCATAGAAGAATGTGTTACTCATGTGTACATATGTAAATAGTGACACATGCAAATAATCGCATAGTGGCAATAGTCATAGTAGCACTTTGTAAATAAATATATTTTAAGAATTGTGTCTGGCCATAAAATTTTGAATTCTCAATAATGTCATTATCCCAAAAGCTGACAATTTTGAAAAAAATGAACATGTGTTGCAAAAGCTTACATAAACTTGCAATCCCAAGATAATATTTTATCGTAGAAGCTAAGCATGTGCAATCCTCGATATTTAATTAGCAACAACCATTCGATGCAGGTATTTATTGCTATATAATTAGGGCCAATATAGGAGAATATGTATTTACGCATTTGTTTGAGAAGGGAAATACTACAAAATTGTTGTACTCTACAAAAAATTTTGAAGGGTTATGTGAAAGAAGAAAGCTATACAGTTGTTGGTGCCCATATTCAAAGAGAAGTAGACTAGTGCAGAATGGCTATAGGAAAAAGAGGGCAAAAATATAAAAGAATACAAAAGAGTTGTAAGATAACTTGGTGGACATACATGACCCAATTATCATGATAAAATCAAAGTGGAAAAGCTTTCAAGAAGGGTTAGAGATGAGGGAAAATATGTCAATTAGTAGAATTGAAGCTACTCTATGGAATTTGTTCCTATCTAGATATATGCCCAGATTCATCCATCCCTACCTTGAGCTCATCAAAGTAGTAGTAAAATATTATGATCTAGAGACAATGATGGTTTACAATGTGCAAAAGCAGAAGTTGTTCACCATCACCAAGGAAGCAATCATAAAATGCATTTGCAATGGGAGAAAAACTAGGTACAAGACTTAAGCCCATTAGCATAAATGAGCAAAGGAGTTATTTATAAAAGAATACTTTCATATCTTGGTTGACTAAGCTTATAGGTAAAATTCCCAAGGACTTTCCAAAGAACCCTCTTAAGCTTGGAAACTTTAGAGATACCCTACAAATAGTCTTGTCCATGTTGTCTGTAATTCTAGGGTTAGATTTTGATGAATTTGTATATGACTATCAAATATCCCTAGCATATGTAGTCACTAATGTGCGCAACTATGAGGGGACTACTGCTAGTAACCCTATATTCTTTGATTGGGATCATTTCTTAAGCTCTCAAATTCATAACCAATTAGTTTTCCTAAAACTAAAAGAGAGCAAAAATTTTGCTATCCATAATTCTTAGCCTGGTTGTTTCTCTTCCACATGCCCCCAAATTTGTATAGTATCAAGCTAACTAAAGCAGATAATAATCAACCATGCTTAGTAGTTGATTGGACTCTAGTCCTCAGGGAAACATCTTCTTATTTAGATTTTAATATAAGGTTTCTTGGGACCTACTTTGTCATCTATCTATGGTCCAATACCCCACCTTAGTTCTGAAGCCATAGATAAGCTAAGGGGTAAGAAAAGAGAAATAGGGGATTGGTACTTTTTGCTAGATGACACCATAATTTGGGTGTATGGTTTTCTCAAAACACCCTATCTACTGCCATACTATATCATAGACTAGATATTTGGCATGGAGTTGTGTAGGTAGATAGATGAAATGGATGAGCATTTTGGTTCCTAGGCCAAAAATACTTGCACCTATTGCTACCCCTTTAGGTTTGAAGACATAGCAATGACAACAAGGGAAAAAGCAAAATTTTTGGATGATAAGCTCAACACCCTTCAATTCCAATTATGCCTCACATGTGGCACTATGACCCAGAGGGTAAGTTCAAAGTAAAATTGGCACAACTGAACAATAAGCCACCTACATTTGACCATTTATCATGGCCAAAAATTGAGCAATTCAAGAATAATGATGAGAACAGCGTCATGGAAATGGATATATTTAAGATGCAAGAAAGACCTCCATGGAGGACATGCTATGAGTATGCACAAGTTTATGACTTGACAAGAAACAAAGATCAATGGATAAGTGATGACCTCATAGGAAAAATTAAAGAGGATTTGGATTGGGATGACAACATGATTAGAGAATGGTGGATATCATGTTGTGAATGTGGTAATTAGAAAAAGGCCTTCCCCAAAACCTCTAATAAGTGGTTTGAGAGTGAATTCAAAGCTCAATATGAAAAATGGATGGATAAACACAAGGGAGAAATATATCTAATTCTGATGATATAGAGGGATGAAGAAGAAGAGATACATCAAGAAGAAGTCCCTTAACTAACTCCCACATAAGTAGGTTCTTTGATACCATGTAGACTCAAAGGAGGATGTGAGCATAGAAGATGTGTCTGTACAAAGAAGACATAGAACACAAGCCAAAAGAGTTGAAGTGCCTAAAACTATTCTAACAATTGATGTTATGTTAGGATCTGATGAGAAAGACCTAGAAGGATAGGATACTACAATTGAAGAAGCCCAAAATCTAGCATCCATAAGAAGAATAATTTATGCAATAAGTGAAACTAATGCAATAAGTGCAAAAGAGGCCAAACCTCTGGTTTAGCAAGAAAGGCCTAATGAAAAGCAAAAGCAAAAAGAGCATCCAAGTACCAAAGAGGGAAGAAATAAGGTTAGCCAAAAGATAGCAATTGGAGCAGGAAATACAAAGGATTGATACACAAATTGCACTATTCAACACAGTATTTTAGGAGCCAATATCAGATGCAAGAGTAATAGGTACGCTTCCTTCTCCATCTTCTCGTGATGAAATTTTTCCACCACCTCAACAACCTATGCCTAAACAACCACTTACATAACCTACCCCTGCTAATGAAGCCTCTCACCTGCTTACTAGACCATCAGTAATAGTTGTCAACCCCCATGTACAAGAGGTACAAGCAGCCTCAACCTATGTAAATATACAAACCTTTGTAAAAACTATCATAGCAATAAATCCTTTATGTACAATTTTTTCATCCTTTCAAGCTGCATTCATACCTTCCACTGTTGTCGAGCATCCTCTATCAAAAGCATTACATTAATCCAAGGTATCAAAACAAACACACAAAAATGGGTAGAGTAGCAAGAACCACAATATGGAATAGAGTTGGTGACCACCCAAACATACAATGGAGTGGTTCCAAGGTTCCAATTATCGTAGAATAAGTCAAGATGATTGCATACCCAAAGGTAAAAAATCTAATTGTAGAGATGACAATGGAGGACTATCACATCAAGGTACAAAAGTACAATATCTCTAAAATCCCCAAGATAGATACACTCTAAGCTCTACGCATTGAAGTAAATACTTTGTTCCTGCAAAGCAATCAGTCGGATGTGAAGCTTGCAATGATAGAAAGGAAGATCAAAGCTCTAGAACAAAGGTTGAGCAAGGAAAAGGTAGAGAAGGATAGTCTCAAGAATGAGATTCTAGACCTAAAGTAGATAATAGACAAAAATCCCTCTAAAGAACAGTTATGATAGAGGGATGAAAAAATACAAAAATTGGAAGAGCAATTACAACAAGAAAGCAATAGAATGCATGCACAAGGAAAATAATTACAAGAACTGAAGTTGAAGCTCCAAGGCCAAGAAGAGATCTTGACAGTAATGCAAGCAAAACTAGAGAAGGAAAGAAGGAAGCCTAAAGGCCAAATGATCTCTAAGGATATGCTGAAACAATTTAGAAGCCAATATTGGATGAAGATAAAAAAATGTTGCAATGGATGCATTTCCTCTGATAAGGAGAACAACCAGTATTGTGAAAGCTAATCTAGGATGCTAAAGAAGAGTTCAGCAAAGCCAAGGAAGAGCTGATGAACAAAATACAATAGGCAAAAATTACCTAGCATATGCTAAGAAACAAAGAAGAACACCCCCAGTTTCTCAAACACTCACAAAGATACCTAGGAAAGTCCAAGTTTTGTACAGATCAAATCATTTCTAGGAGTTGGAAGTCCAAGAAATCCACAATCTTGGCTTTCCAGAATTTTGGGATTCAAATGGGTAATTCTATAGTAAGGAGCATTTGAGCTAGCTTTTAGACTAGTAGCTGAACATTGGAAGAGAGATTGACACATTGCCTAAACCTATACCAATAGATAAAATTATTGTGTTCTTCCATAGGCTCTCTACTCTGCTATCAAAAACTAGAGAATTGGCATAGAGATATAAGGATCCTTCTTATGACCACTATTATCAGCTGTAAAAGGTCCTCTATGAATTTGGAGCAATAAATGTTCCCTCTCAAAGAGACATGGGATAAAATGTACAGGCTATTTCAACTTCCAGGAGCACCTTAAACAACCCAAGTAGCTAGTCAACAAGGAGAAACATCTACAATAGCTCAAGAAGGGCAAGAACAATCCAACAATAGAGCTGAAACTTCAAAAATGGGAAGCATTTGAAAGGTTGACCCTTGTGCAAGAAAATTTTAAATTTTATTTTTGTTTTTGTTTCATTTTGACTCCATGGCCCAAGTGGATAAGGCTAGATGGGTTTGATGCTTCTGCAAGCAAAAACCCCCTACGAGGCACCAATAATATGGGTAAAATTTTTCACCCACATCCATCTCCTGATAGGGAGATGAATTTTGTCAATAGAATACCTTACAATTTTTTCTAAGAGAGGTTGTCGAACACCTAAGACAATTACCAGATCAGAGAAAGACAAGGCAAGCAAAAAATATGTGAAATTTTGGTAAGTGTAAGAATACTACTAAAAACTCTAAGGTGATGACATCAACAAGTATAAAAATATCTTACACCTAGGATCTAAAGTTAAGAAAGCTTGGACTAGAATTTTAGCTAAGTGAAGGAAGCTCATCGGATAATTTTTAGTGTTGATGTTAGTGGAAGAGCAATAAAAGTTTGGCGCCCAACATTGAGACAAAAGGCAAAGGGATGCAACATGCCAAACAGATAATGATGATGATGTTAGTAGGGTAGCATAAAAGGTCCAACACAACTTGAAAAGACATTCGACATAATTAAAACAAGAATTTTGTCTTAAGTATGAATGAAAGTTTGGAACCCAGTGTAATAGCAAAGTTTGTCAAGTACAATAAAGCAAATGCAATGCTACATAGTTTTGAGTGCTTGCGTCAGTAAGGGTGCATAAATATTTGGCACAACAAAAGAATAAAATAGAAAATTATAAGGCATGGAATGCATTTGGCACCCAACATCCGACAAAGGGTTTTGCTAAGCTAAAATATCAAAGGAGTGTAGGACATTCTAAATGTTGATGTCAGCATAGGATGCATAAATATTCGATAGAGATCAACAAAGTACCCAACACTAGAAAAAGTAAGAAGTAAAGGCAAAAGTGATAACAAACAAAAATAAAATCCTAAAGCATGTGCAATATAGAAGGACTAGCTAGAGTGTCAAACGTGCTTTGACAAGCAAAATATGTTGTTAAAAAATCTTAATGTTTTTAAGCTCCCCTAGCTGACACTTGTACTACTATAACTAAGGAAGTAGTGGGATAACTAAAGTAGAATGAACCTGTCAAAATATTCAATGCACCAGATGAAGACATAGTAGTCGCCACTCCTTGGGATAGAACAAGAGCAAGCCACATCAGCACCATAATGCCATATTGGTTGCAACAGAATGAATCGAAGGAGAAGCACATGTGTTGTAATAGCCTATCAGACTTACAATCCACTCCCTGAGCTATGATGATAGAATAACCAATTGTAATTGTAAATCTATATATACTAGAATGTAAGCCATTCTAATGGTCGGCTCTTTAGCGTTTACAATTGGTATAATTGTATTGATTGAGGCTATATGCCTTTTGAATGAATATTGGATTGTTGTCTAGCCTCTTGCTCAATTCTTTTGCAAAACATGTATGTATGTCTCACTGAGTAGTTAAGCATTTCTATTAAAGCTATGAATGGATAATTTTGTTATAGTTATTCTACATTCTAGATTTCTCCCTGGATTTACTGTTCTAGTTCTAGAATGACTTAACAATGCTTAGATTTTATCATGATTAATTATTTTAAAAGAATAAGGAAAGTAAGTTGGTCTATAGTCTAAGTTCAAATTGTGAGACTCTCTACATTATGTCTCTTGATGTTGTTGAATCCATACCACTTTCTAGCTTAGCCTTCTAACCCTTTTGCATTTCTTACTTTAGTCTACAACCCCCCTATTAGTTAGATTAGCTAGGCACAAAGGAGTTGGCCTTCTCTGAAGGTTGACTCAGATACCCTTGTTTTTGAGGCATCCAATATTGGTAGAGGTCTTAAGGGTGCAACTCATCCACTTAGGCAAATTTTGAACCAAGATTTATTTATGATGAAACTTCTCCTAAGGAGATAGTAGATAAGCAAAAGTATGATGAAAGATATGCAAGGGCACTTATGCTCATCATCACTTTTGGAATGGTTTATGAAATACAAACACATCAGTAAAGCAAAAACATAAAAATATGCATGGGACAGACTTTGTGCCATATTTGAAGGGAAAAATTAAGCCTTAATCCTTCATCTACAATCACAACTTCAGACATTAAGGGTCCAATATGGTGAGTACTAAACATTTTTTTTGAAGAATTTCAAACTTGAAATCAAAGTTGAACACCATGGGAGAAAAGGTGGAAGATAATCTTTAGTCTTAGTTGTACTTAAAGCACTCCCTAAATCTTTCATAACATTGGTGACATCTTCAAGTATCAAATAGAAGGATGTCATTTGAATAATTGGTAAACATCCTTCAACAATATGAATTTGAAAATCAATTGATAGAGAGTTGTCCAATAATACTCTTATTTCAACAAAGAAACATCAAAAAGGTTCAAAATGTCCTTCTATTCCATCTTCATCACAAAATTAGCATCAATGGAAAAGATATTGTCATATTTGTGAGAAAAGGACATAATACCAAATTTTGTAAATACAATATGATGACTTGTGGAAATCAATTTCATAGACGTCAAAGAAATTAGCAATTTCAATCACAATATCAAGGGCAACAAGGACAAGATCAATATCAAAGAGGGTAGTCTCAACAAAGACCACAACGGCAATGATATATTGCTCAGGGTGAATTAGAACCAAATTATGAAGAAGAGTGTGAAACAACACATAGGAAGTGTCAAAACCAAAAAATAAAGGGATTGTAAACAAGCTAAGAAACATGGTGAAATTCAAAAATGTGTGTCATCAAAAGATAATTAAGATGACGAGTTTTTAAAACAATGATCTTGTCTACATGCAATACTCAAAAAAATTAAATAAAATTACTTTGACAATGTTGTGACAATATTTATTGGTGCAATGAGAAGAATGTGCATAGCACTATTCACCCTTGACATTCTTGAGGTGCAATGTAGAAAGCAAATAGAAATAATTGAGAAATTGAAGGATAAGCCATGATAAAAGATGTTTGTTATAACACAAATGATAGATTTCAATTGTGATACTAGTGATTTGAGGCCCATGAAGGTAGATGATTGCTATGATACATGTGATTTTGTTCAAAGGGAAGACATCTTGTGATACTTATGATTTGAAGATTGTTGATGAGAAAAAATATTGTGTAGAAGATGGTTGTATTGGTCATGACAAAGGCGGAATTGTTAGAAATAAAATGATAGTGATTGTGTTAGAGTTGATGAAGATGATAATTCATATTGTGTTGAAGGACATTGTGATGATGATGTATGGTATTTCAATGTTGTTGGTGATAGTGACAAAAATTAGAGTTGAGATGAAGAAGTTTGATGTTTGAATGTTGTTGATAGAGTTTAGAATAATGATGAAAAAAAAAATTGTGGTGAAGGCCATAATAATGAAGAAATTTAGTACTTTAAAAATAATACTAAAGTTATTTGTTCAAAAATAAATGAGAAAATTGGGATACAATGGTACAGGTTTGGGAAGATATGGGCAAAGTGTGAAAATGGTTGTAATACCAGGTATAAGGCCAAAGAATGAAGGTCGTTGTTTTGATGGTCAAGCAAGAAGTAGTGAAACCAAATTTGTGAGAAGAGAAATCAATACAAAAAATAAATCTCCTAGGATGGGTTGTTGCAGTCAATGAGAAACATCCAGACTTGTGATAGCTAGGTGTTGGAACCTACATCCTTGTGAGATGTGTGGAGGTAATAATCACTTCCAAAGAAAGTTTTAGTACAAAGAGAAAGTGAAATACATATGAATTGTGGATGGATGAATGTCTTATAATGGGATAAAGCAAAAGAAATGTCAAATGGCTTCTACAAAAGAATATGGATTTTGTTAAATGAGAAGAATGTAAGTTTTCTCGTGGAAAAATGTCTTGGCAAACATGAAATAAATTATGTTTGTATCAAAAGAATGTGACCAATCAATTCTTGGAAGACATGCAATGACAAGACCTACAATAAAAAAATTATGTAGAAAATTCCGAAGAAGTGAAAGATTTTAAAACAATAATTTAGTTGTAATTTCTTAAAGGTGATGACCTAGATGTAGATCTAGAGGCTGACCTAGAAGTAATGATGGCCCAAAGGTAATAATGACCTTGTGGCAAAGACCTTGAGGTATTGACCCAAAGGCAAACCCAGTGACTGACCAAAGAGGAAGACCCGTTGGAGATTACTTAAAGCTAGAGCCAGAGCCAAAGCAAGAGCCAAAACATAATTCAAATGTACCACCCCTGAAATCATGGGAGGTAATGATCCTTAAACCAAATAATGTAAACCAAATAATTAAATTAAAAGGATCTTAGACTTTTTTATATTATTTGTTGTTATATAAATGTAATTTTGCATTATTTATGTTATGTAATAATTAAGGGATGAATAATGATGTCACTTCATATGAGGTTGGATACTCATATCTCCCTTGAGATTGAAAGGTGAAAAGACAAAGTTGAGGGTGAAATGCCAGAAGTCTCTTGAAACAAAGACACTAGCAAGCACAAATATAGATTATGTACTCAGATTTTGGTTGGTGAATATATGTGGAATGTGTGATATAGTATGTGGAATGTATGATATAGTATTTGATAAAAATATTTTTTGTATCATGTTTATTGTTTACCTTTACATCAAAGATATGGTCCTAACAACAATCCAACCTAAGGAGACTTGTGCAAAATGCATTTTTGCAATAATAAATTTCAAAGGATGAGAGGGATTCAAATGAGACCACCTCAAGTGTGGAGGCCCACTAAAGCATTCCTTAAGTGAATAAATATTATTGTCACTTATGTCTTCTCTTCTTGGCCCCTTAGTTTAGATTATGAGGTGTTGAAAGTGTAATATGAGTTCTAACCTAAAAGCATTCATTGTATAATGTATTTAAATTATTATAATATTTTATTACATAAGGCCTATGGATCGAGGTATAGCTTGTTCTGGTTAAACCCGCCTTATAATTAACCTACAACCCTCTAGCTATGTTAATTAAGGTTAATTTATATTAATGAAGTTTTAAAATTGGGATAAATACCCCCTACAATCCCATCCATTGTATCAAAATGTTGTGATTCTTACCTATAAATAATAATGATGCCTACAAATGCCCACTATCTTTTTCTTTCGTTTCTTATTTCACTTTTTGTATTATAAATTAATTTTATTTTATTTTTTAAATAGCTGTGAATTTAACAATCTCGTCCAAAATTAACCTTGTTATGGTAAAACCCACCATATGTAAAACTCACCTTATAATTAACCTATACCCCCAATAACCTATACCCCAATTAAAGTTGACTTGATTTATATAATTAGGATTTTGATATAAATTACCCATAATTCCTTTCATTATATCAAAACATTGTGATTCTTTTATGATGTCTATAGATGCCTTCTCTTCCGTTCTTTTTTTGCACTTTCTGTATTCTTCTATTCGTTTTTCCAAATAGGTGTATATATTTAACCATGAAGGAGTATTATGTAGTTAACACAGCAAAATTATTATTTAAAGGGATTATGCTACCATGGAAATTAAACGTTTAAAACTAAAAATAAGAGATTTTTCAATTGCGAACATGATTATACAAATGATCACCTTCAATCATATAACCTTCAACCAATAAAAAACAACATTTTCGAGCAGTTTTAAAACTTTGGATGATTTTTCTTCTTTATTTTCGAGAATTTCAATTTTTTTCAATAAATTTACAAATGTTTTTATAAGGGATCATGTTCCCTCATACTAAATAAAGTTTGAACCTTGAAAACCAAAGCCTTTACCACTGCAATAAATTCACAGCTAATAAAAATATATATAATTTTTTTTTTAAATCTTCTAAATATATATTTAACTCACGTTGAATCATTTTCTATAATTATCTTTCTTTAATATTTAGTAATAGAGCTTGTTCATTTTATAATTGCCTTGCATAACGGAAGCTATACCGTGAGGGACTAGATTCTATTTATATTTCTAGTTTTTGGACAATTACAGTTTTTGTTTCAGTTTTTTTTTTTTTTTTCAATTGAAAGTTTTGTAAACCTAAAGACATTGGACTTCAGTGTCAATATATTGTAGCCATTGCCACATTTCATAGGACTACTTAAAAAATTCAAGTACTTCAATATTTTTAATATCGGATTTGTAAAATTGTCAAAGGTAGTCAGTGTGCACGAGTAACTAGTGTTGTGGTCTCTCCACAACTATCTCTAAATTTGGGGACCCACCTTGAAATTTTGGTTTGTTTGAGTTTTTGCTTTCATTTGAGTCAGAGTTTTCGCAAATCTCTTCCTAAGAGCTCGCACTCCAAAGTTCACTTTCATGAGATATCTCTTGGTTTGTCTTCATCATGGTTATTGTTTGGTTCCTTTTACAATTTCGCGAGTTGTCTTGATCATGGTTATTGTTTGGTTTTTTTACAATTTTGTGAGTTGTTTAATAAGTTTGGTAGGTTTTGTTTTATTTTAGTTAATTTCAAATGTTGTTTTTAATTAAATTAATGTTTGAAACTAATTAAAATGAATTTATTTTTAGATAAGAATAAAAGTCATTTTTAAATAAAAAATAAAAAATATATATTTATATATTTTATATATATAAATAAATAATTAAATAAATAAATAATTTAAAAAATTGATGTGTTTATACATATATAGCTAGTTTATTTTAGTATTTTATTTTAATGTTGATTTTATGGTAAATGCTCGCGGTTGACCTTATGGTCACTTTAAAGTAGTAGTGGCCATATTTATTAAGTGAGAAGCTTAATTAATTTTGGTTTATGTGCACCGGTAAAACACACGGCGAACTCTGCGTGGAGATGACTTGGCGGGATTGTGGCTCGACATGGCGGACGGCGATTGTATAAGCGCACACCGGGACATCTGACATGGACATCGCTAGTAATCTGGACACGTAGGTAAGATCGAGCAAGTATTAAATGATATCTCCACCCCAGCGAACCCCACGACTCGAATGAGAGGGCAGTGCTTTGAACGTCAATATGAAGCGATCGACCGGAGAACATCAGACAAAAATTGGAGGAAATCTCTATAATGTTTAAAATTACAGCCAAGCATGAGGAGCGAGTTTTTTCGGCGAGCGAGTTTTTAGCGAGCGATTGGAGTCGGGAGAAGAGTGGGTGTCTTCTGCGCACGTGCGCACGATATGGATGAATGTCGCTTGGTCTGACCATGGCGACAATAGGCGAGAAGGGAGGCACGAACCACCATGTGCGCTCCGATGCTATGGCTAGCCCACTTAAACCCCACATGGAACCGGGAGGAGCAAAAATATTGGCCTCGGCCAATCAGATTGTCGGGCCAAATGAGGGCACTAGGGGAGAAGCCACCCAGGAAGATCCTCTCAATAGAGGATGAACATGCGAGAAACCCTCATTTGCAAGTCTATTGCAGAACAAACAAAGAGCAAAATCAAGTGCTCCAAACAACTTCATCACCCAAGGATGCGATGTTCTATGCCCCAAAAGCCTCATGGAAGACTATGCATCTCATGACACTCACTCCCTGGTGGGGAAATTTATAGGAGGCCGCCCTGACATGGATGCAATTCGCAGATGGGCTGCATCCAAATGGAAGACTCTAGGGAGCATGGAGTTGTCGGCAATGACTCGGGGCTTCTTTATGATTCAGCTCAACACCCAAGAAGATGTCGAGCGCATCTTGTCCGGAGGACCATGGTTTTTTGGGAGATGAAGCCTATTTTTGAAGAAGTGGCAGCCAAACTTCGACCCAAATTCTCAGAGCATCAACTACGCCCCGATCTGGGTACGACTTTCGAACCTCCCAGCCCATTTTTTTATGAAAATACCCTTCAAGGCCTAGCCAGGGCCATCGGAGACCTAGTGGCTATTGACCCAACCACTCGAGCAAGGACCCGCTTAACCCAGGCTCGCATCTGTGTCAATGTGAACCTGGAAAGCCAGCTCCCGGAGCACCTGAACCTCATATATGGGGATTTCAAGTGGAGGCAACCACTGATTTATGAGAACAAGCCGGCATACTACCCTGATTTCCAGGTGCAGGGTCACCTGCAATCCCAGTGCCCTAAGTTCAAAAACCCTAATTCGGGTAACCAGACCATGGTTCGATCAGAGCAGATACCCAGGCGTGGTACAAAAAACCGCACGATGACCTCCAACATCCAAACCCGATCGCAGCCAATCATGCAGTCTCAAAAGGCAAGTGCTTCTATCTCTATTACTAATAAATTTGATGTTCTTAAAGATTTTGGTCTTACTAAGGAAGTGGAGGAAGGGGAAATCCCTGTTGAAACTGACCTGATACCTATCTTCGAGCCCCACCAGGGCCCTGTGCCAAGTCCCGACCACCAGGAGTCCAGGTCTGCCCCTCCCCGAAGCACTCACCCCGTCCGTCTCCCACCCAGTCCCCTCGAAGCCCTCCCTCGAAGTCCCCCGCTCCGTTGTATTCCCCCACGTAGTCCCTTACCCCCCGAAGTTGGGAGTCCCAACCTCGCCTTCCTTCTATGACCCAATCAATTTTGACAGCGATGACCTTGAACAACCCTCCCCCGATCATTGGAGCCCTAAGCAAACCCGTAGTTATAGGAAATCCCAGATGGATGTTGGAGGAGATAGGAAAAAAGGTAGACCTTCGGATCTTGAAAGAAGGAACCGTGATACAACGGAAGACATAGCCAATGGGACTCAGAAAACTCTATTTTAGGAGAGTGGAAATAGTTCCAAAGAGGAAACCCGAAGATCCAAACCCCCTGCACAACAAGGAAAAGGGGGCAAGAAAATCCCCAAAAGTTCTAAATGAGAGTCCTCTCCTGGAATGCGAGAGGGTTGAATGGGGCAGCTAAGCAGAGATTGGTTGCTGCCATGAGAAGAGAACATAACCCAACTATTTTCCTCATCCAAGAAACTAAACTTAATGATGAATTGTCTTCCAAAGTTGCTAAAAATATTTGGAAAAACTATGAATTTGGCCATATCCCGGCCTCCGGTTCGTCAGGCGGCCTCCTGTGCCTATGGAATCCTACTAAACTGCAAGGCAACATCATCTCTGGATAGGATAGATTAAGTAATATTTTGTTCCATAATCTCACTTCCCAGGTCTCGTGGGTTATGACCAATGTGTACGCCCCCAACTCTTCCCAGGGTAGAAAGGCGTTATGGAACATTCTAACCCAGTTGAGGCACGCTTTCAGAGAGCTCCCGTGGATCCTAGCCAGGGATTTCAACTCACCCCTGCATTGCTCGGATAAGAAGGGAGGAACAACGACCACTCACAAGGAAACAAAGGACCTAAGGCACTTCATAGACTCCAATGCCCTCATGGATGTCCAGCTGCAGGGTTCCCTGTTCACTTGGAGTAATAGGAGAAAAGGTAACAACCTTATTCAGGAGCGCCTTGATCGAGTCCTGTTATCTCAGGAAGCCCTCCCGCTCTTCGGGGATGCTAGTTTGCTAGCGCTCCCCAAAATTGGGTCTGACCACAACCCTCTCTTGCTTCAAACTGACACAAAATCTCAGTTCAAGACTCCCTTCAGGTTCGAGTCGATGTGGACCCAACACCCCGATCTCAAAAACCAAATTTCTTTGTGGTGGAAGAAAAAGTTCCTGGGCTCAGCCACCAACCAGCTCATGCAAAAACTCAGGTTTATTAAAGAAAATCTCAAAATATGGAATAAGGAGACCTTTGGAAACATCTTCGAAGCCAAAAACCAGGTTAAGACCCGAATTAACCAGATCGAGGATAGTTTTCAGAAGGGAGCAGGTAATGACGAACTTCGTGATGAAGAAAAAGGGTTGTTGGCTGATTACCATAACATCCTCAACAAGGAGGAAACCTTTTGGCGCCAAAATTCCAGATAGTTATGGCTCAAGGAAGGGGACTCTAATTCAAAGTTCTTCCACATCTCCACTCTCAAGCACAGGGGAGTCAACAAGATTAAAATCCTGGTCAAGCAGGACGGGTCTTCTACATCGGACTTGCATCAGATCAGGGAGGAAGCAGTCAGCCACTTCAAGAGTCTCTTAGACCCCCCCTCCCAGTCCCCCTCATCCAGGGAAGCTTTGATTGCTAATAGCCACACCATCATTCCCCAGGCTACCAACGACTTTCTCCTCAGCCCCCTCTCCCAAAAGGAAATTAATCAAGCTTTGTTTTCCATGAGTCCAGACAAAGCCCCCGGTCCAGATTGGTTCCCTCCCAGATTTTTCCAAACCTTCTGGGACATTGTTGGTCCGGACTTGTGCAGCTCCATCATTGAAATGCAATCTTCCAAAACCATACCCAGAGATGTCAACTCCACATTCCTGGCCCTGATCCCTAAAGGTGATAACCCCCAGTCCCTCTCGGACTTCCGCCCCATTAGCCTATGCAACGTCACCTATAAGATCTTGTCCAAAGCCCTGGCCAACCGGCTGTCCAACATCCTCCCCTCCATTATTGACCCTTGCCAAGGTAGCACTGTCAAAGGCCACAATATTCTTGATGGTGTCATCACTATTCATGAGCTGATCCACTCTGTCCATGTCTCCAAGACTACTGCTTTCTTCCTCAAACTTGACATGAACAAAGCTTTTGACAGGGTCAACAGGGACTTCCTCTCCCAAATCCTCCTCAAGTTTGGGTTCCATGAATCTTGGGTCAATCTGATTTATAAGTGCATCTCTTCCTCCTGGTTCTCGGTCTTGGTGAATGGATCCGTTGTTGGCTACTTCCCAAGCTCCAGGAGCCTAAGACAGGGAGACCCGTTGTCCCCCATCCTCTTCATCATTTTGGTGGAGAGCCTAGGAAGAGCCATCAAGATGGCCTGCTCAAATAATCTGGTATCGGGCATCAAAGCTGCCTCTGGCCTCATGCCCTCCACCCATCAACAATACGTGGATGATACCTTGTTGACAACCAAAGCCTCTATCTCTGACGCCAAAGGTATCAAAACCATTCTCAACCTCTATGAAGAGGCAGCAGGTCAAAAAATCAATTTCACCAAAAGCAAGTTGTACTTCATTAACACCCCCTCTAAGAGACAACACAAGATTGCTAGAATCCTAGGCTGCTCCATTGCTGACCTCCCCACTATGTACTTGGGCCTTCCCATGTTCAAAGGAAGACCCCTCAAAGACATGTGGAGTAATGTCACTGATAAGATTCACAAGAAGCTTTCGGGATGGAAAGGTGCCCTTCTCTCCAGCGCGGGTAAGGCAACCTTAGTCAAAGTGGTGTTACAGAGCATTCCCACCTTCTTCCTATCTATTTTCAAAATCCCGGCTGCAGTGGGTGAAGCTATTGAAAAAATTCAGAAACAGTTTCTATGGTCGGGAACTGACAACCAGAAAAAGTTCCACCTGGTTGCGTGGGACAAAGTTTGCTCCCCCAAATATCAGGGAGGCCTGGGAATGCGACGCATCAATGTCACCAATCAAGCTCTCCTGGCCAAGCAAGCATGGAAGGTCATCTCAAATGCTAATCTAGAGTGGGTGAACATTGTCAAGAGAAAATATCTTCAACAACAATCCTTCTTGCAAATGGATGCCCCCTGCAACTGCTCTCATTTCTGGAAATCCATTTCTCTCACCCAACATCTCATGCACCAGGGCTCTTGGTGGCAGTTGGGAGATGGCAAAAAGATAGATTTCTGGAAGGATGCTTGGGCTAGAAAAGATCCCCTCATTTGTGATCACAAGTTGACTGCAGTCAAACACCTGTCTGACAACAAGTACGGGTCCCGTGTAGCAGATTTTGTCTCCTCGAGCCAGGGCATCAAGGTATGGAAAAGTTTTCAGTTCAGAATCAAGAATGATGCAATTGCGGAGGTTGTGTCAGATATCCAAGTGATCTTGAGGGTAAACTTCATTCCCCAAACCTAGAAAGAGGACGAAAGATGTTGGAAAGGCACGAGCGATGGAGAGTTCTCAGTCAAGTCCGCCTCCCAGCTCATCGAGCATAACATTAGAGGAGGCAACACTAACAATGGGTAGGCTTTAGCCAGAAGTGTGTGGCTCAAGGCCCTAATCCCAAAAATCACCCACTTTTGTTGGACTGTAGTCCACAACAAAATTCTCACCACCGACAATCTAATGCATAGAGGAATCGTTGTCCCCAACAGATGTTACCTATGTAGGCAAGCCTGGGAATCGACCCAACATATTCTTATGGACTGTCCCTTTACCAATAGTGTTTTTTCCCTGGTGATCAGCAAGTTCCAAGTGAGTCTGGTCCGGCCAGAGATGGTCAAGGATATGTTCATTCAATGGCCCAACATTTTCAAAAACCCCAGACTCAACTTCTTGTGGAAATCCCTGCTCCACCATACTGTCTGGAAGATATGGTTGGAATGCAACAATCACGTTTTTAGTGATAATCCCAGGGACCACGAGGCGGTTGCGGCAAGAGCCATTGCCTTTGCCATTGAAAACAATAGTCTGATCCCCTGTCCAAAAATTCCCAAGGTAGGGGTAGAAGGGTATTTGTTTGCTTCCCTGAGGATTCCCCTGGACTGCAGCAAGGCCAAGGAATCCCATGGGGATAGAGCCACAGCCAAGTGGGTCCCCCCCGGAGGGATGGCTAAAGGCCAACTTCGACGGAGCCTCTAAAGGTAATCCAGGGAAAGTAGGAGCAGGGGGAGTCATCAGAGACCACAATGGTAAGATCATTCGAGCATTTGCTAAAAACTTGGGCACCCAAACCAATAACTATGCAGAGGCCAGAGCGCTATGGAGGAGTATTGACATCTGCAAAACCATGACCAACCCTATCATTTTCGAAGGTGATTCTACAGTTATCATAGGGCTCATTCAAAACAACAGCACAAGGGGGAAAAACATTCAGAACATCATCCAGGAGTGCCAAAAAGTCCTCAGCAACAATCGTCAAAACCAGATCAATCACGTATACAGAGAAGCTAACCAGGTGGTCGATGTGCTTGCCAACATAGCCATTCTCCAACCCAATTTGACGGTCTGGGAAGATAGCTTCCCATGTGAGATCATTGAAAAAGGCAAACATGATGCAGAAAACCTTACAAACAAGTAGCCTTGGCTACGTGCTTAACGGTATTTTTTAATACCAAAAATGGGTGAACTCTGTCACCCGCACTACAACAACTACAACAACGATGGCTTTAGCTGCCCCAATGGTGTCTTCTTGACACCAAAGGACCTTCGTAAATTCAAAGGTGGCTATAGCCACCCCCCTAAGGGGGTTTTTTCCTCGAAGGTGTTTATCAACACCAGGTTCCACCTTTTTCATGACGCGTGCATCATTTTTTGGAATGGCAAAGATACGAAGAGTAGCGTAGATTCCATGATCCGACCCATCCTCCCATGCTTTCCCATTCAAACTCCCATTCGCTCATGGCCTCCATATTTTCCCTCCACCTATCCATCCTGTCGCATGCCTACGACCATTATCCCCCTCATCACCTCCAGCACCATTTTTCCCGTTCATCCCCCCACTCCCGTCAAGCCCACCACTGCTAACCCAAGCCACGTCTGCGTTTGGATTTTTGGCCCTAAGTTGTTCGACAAGATAAGCATCCCCATGACCTTCTTGCTTTGGGACCCCTTTCTTATTCAGCTAGGCACTCTTGGTCCTGGTCGCACCCTAGTTAGTTTCGGTGATAGAGTCGATAGCACCAAGCAAGTCCCTACTATCGCCATGGCCGCTATCGAACCTACAACTCTGCAGATTGATGCAGGCACTACGACACTGCTCGAACCTAAGCATTTTGTCAATTTCTTCAAGATGTTCGAAGGGGCGAAGGAAGAGGTAACGAAATATTTCATTGAGTCCTAGAACGACGGTGAGGTTCGTGTTCGTGGTCTTCGTTTTGTGGTAAGTGCTCAATCCATAGCCCAGGTTTCTGGTCTTAAGCTTGATGGCAGAATTATCCACAGAGATGGTCACAACTTCAAGGAAGAGATTGATCAATTCCCCGACAAGGGGAAAGAGTTACTGTGGGAAAACAAAGGCATTGTGCGGTCTTCCATTCCCCGCCCTTGGGACACTGCAATTGTCCCTATCCTCCAATACATTTTTGTGGATAATCCCAACAGACCCTTGACTACTTACAATCTTGCCTTTGTAAACCATCTTCGCGATGTCCACCCCATCAATGTCCCAGAGTTTCTTTTTCGGTCCATCTCCATCACTATTACCAATTTCAGAGCGAGCAAGTCTCCCAAGCACCCCCACCACCAAGGCCTTTTCCTGGTTCTTTACAAGTATGCTCTAGCCCATCGAGCCTCAGGAAGCATCTCCTCTAAGACTCCCTCCCTGGACCATCGGCCTGAGCAGGCCACCAATGCTAGCTCGTCTCCGCCTCAGTCCCCCAACCGGGCCACGCCTTCCCCTGGCCAGCCCCTGGCTGACCACCAATTGTCGCCGCCTGCTTCCCCCCCGCTCAGGTAACGAAAACCACTCCCCAGGGTAAGCAAGGCTCCCCTATGGAGAAGGAGTCTCGGTGGGGCAAAAGACTCCGCCCTAAGCGGAAGTCAGTCTGACCCCCCAAAAAAAAGGACTTCTAAGCATCTGGCTACGCCTAATCCAAGTGACAATCGGTCATTCCACGACATCACCAGTGATGATGAAGACTACCAGGAAGAGAGTCAGAATGATAGTCAGGAGGCACGCCAGGAAGAAACCCAGGAGGACCGCCAGAGGAATCGCCAGGAAGACCGCATAGTAGCGCAGGAGATGCTGTGCACAGTTGCTCTCAGCCGCATCGATGAAGCTGTAGGGCATTTTCAGACAGCGGTAAACGTTCTTCGTGAAGGTGGCAATCTCATGGCAAGCGCCATCGAAGAGCTTAAGAGTCTCCCGGCCATCCTTAAGTCCCTCCTGTCCAGCGGGGACAATGTCAAGCATGAGGGGGAAAACAAAGCCCAGAAGCCTGGGAGGGGAGCTACCTGATGAGTCAGAAGCCAGGGGCTGCTGTGTTGTTCTATTTTTGCCTTGCTAGGGGTGCCACTAGAAATTTTTTGGTTGTCTGTGATCTTTTTTGGGTTTAGCCCTGTTATAGGTCTATGGGTTGTGTGGCCATAGCTGCAGTTTATGTAAAAAGGGGCGGGTCCCTTCAACCCGTAAAGTAAATAAAATTACTTTTAGCTACCAAAAAAAAAATTACAGCCAAGCATGGACTTAGGGTTGGAAAAGACATCGGACAGTAAAGCCAACGCTGACGATGAATTGGAGATACGGATAAAGCGTCAGCGATAACGTCAACATTGGCAGTGTGTAGCAGAAGATCCGACGGCAGAACGGGATAGCAGGCCAGATTGTCTGAACAGACGTCGATTGGGATTCGATGGAGGTTCACAACACAGGCAGACGTGGCAATGGCAAGCCGGTAGGCGTGGAAGCCTCGATTCATAAGGTGCTAACATCGTCAACAGGACACCACGGATAAGTAGGTGGCGACACAACGAATAACAAAGACACCGAGTAGACATACATGGTGTTAGGACAACAACGGATCAGAACGAGGCTAATTAGATTGTCAAGATGACTCGGACACTAAGCGTCTTCGACGTAGTACATATTAACATGGGCAGGACAGTAAACTGCGTCAGCATGGAAGGTGACCTGTCCGGCCCGCGGGTAACAAGTTTAGGCATGACCACAAGCCACAGATGCAAAGGAGAAGATGAACATCTACGCAAAAGAATGCCCCGTAAATTCAATCTGATGTGGTCAACGCAGATAATACAAGGTATACAGCAGAGATGCGCCAAAGGCGTAGAAGAGGTATTAAAGTAGAACAAAATCCCAAAGACAATGTAGATTGATGGTGGACGTCAAGATAATCACCACCGCAATCGGAGGATAACTCAGCATGGCTTGCGTATTGACATGATAAGACCAATTGTCGGATAATGTGGGATTCATCGACGTCGGACACAATGGTTGTAGCAGGTGAAATACCGCACGTCAATGATTTTAGGGATTAGCAGGTAGTTTTGTGCGCAGAAAATCGTCGCGTAGCAACGTCCAAGCGCGACGAAGTTCACAGTGTGGAGGATTTGTCGGCAAAGTGGGGAACTTGGCAGCTACATGTCGTTAGCGACGAAGGAAGTAGTGGTTTGTGGATAGCGAGCTAGACAGGAGAATTACATGGAAAGACATGTGCAGTGTGTTTAGCCTCCAAACACATGGGCGAATGGAGCATAGACGCGGCCTAACAATGTTATAAGCACGAAATGGATAGATTCGTTGTGTTGTTGCAGGGATGCGAACGTGAGACGCCGAAGGATATATGATATTTTGGTTTCATTACATAGTCGATACGAGGATCATTTACGCACTATATGCATGGTCAAACACAGCGGTTAAAGTGCAATGGTTTGGGATTGTCATCGAACGATAATTCGACGGGAGATAATTCAAGCTGCCGACGGGGCAGTATAGCATGGTGTAACGCTGGTTACCGGGTGATATGAGCTCACATGATGCAATGATGTGACGACTTCCTATGGCATCTGAGGCGTTACGTGGGGTATAACGAAGACAACAAGCAGCGGCAATTGGAGGCATTAGGTGGACAAAACAGTCTTTCGTCGTGACATAATGCGATGCATGGCGGACATCTAACGACTGGCCAACGTGTGAGGAGATAGCGTTCACGGCTTATACAAAAGCCAAAGCATAAAAAATCAAAGGAAAAGGCTAAGATAATTTTTCATTTTATACGGCCACTATGTAAGTTGCGTGGATGTACTGAAGGAATAATTTAAAGTACGTTATTAAGGTTGTCGCGGAGCGGTTACAAAGGGAAGGAGAATCGCCAAGGAAGAAGGGAACGCTTTGAAAAGCGTTACAGAAAAAAAAAAAAAAATGGAAGGAGACAAGAAAAGGGGTTCGAAAGCTTTAAATACAGTTGTGAAAGAAATTATCAAGGTTGGAAACTGGACTGCATGCACATGCTTCTGCATTTGGATGTTTTCCTTCCACCTCGTTGGACTGGAGTTTATCATTATGTATTCTGCATTTTCTTGGAAGCTTATTGAAAATCTTTATTGTTCTGCAATACAGTGATATACAACAAGTTTATGCATTGTGTATGGTGGCTTGCATGTTTTGGTTAGTGTATTGTTTATTTTCCTTAGGAGATCGCACCCCATTAGAGGTTGGATTGCGTGTATGCGAATCACTTTAATGGTGGTTTTCTGTGCAGGATACTAACGTTGCAATGTTCTTGGAATTTCTGAGTTGCAGCATGATTTGATGTTCGCTTTTCATTTTATTTCTATTTCCTAAGCCAAATCTTTTGCAATTTTTTTTATGTTCTTTCAAAAATAAAATATAAAAATCTAAAATATAAAAAATCCAAAAACATGGACATAGATTTAGTGAATAAGCTTTAAAATTTGATTTAAAGCAAATTTTGATTTCGTTTCAACGCAAAGTTCCAAATTATTTGAAGTTCATATTTTAACAAGAATTTTGCAGATGTAGCTTTACATGTTGGTTTCACAAACAATAAATTAGTTTCTTTCATGAAAATCATAATTTCATGGAAAGAGGGCAATTCATCTGGTATTTCACAAGCCATTACATCAAATGTATTAAATTAATTTCTCTTCATGAAAATCACTATTTTACTGAAGAGAGGTGATTTACAGAACATTACAAGCAGTAAATTAATCCTCTTAATAAAAATCTAAAATATAAAAAATCCAAAAACATGGACATAGATTTAGTGAATAAACTTTAAAATTTGATTTAAAGCAAATTTTGATTTCGTTTCAAGGCAAAGTTATAAATTATTTGAAGTTCATATTTTAATAGGAATTTTGCAGTTTTAGCTTTGAATGTTGGTTTCACAAGCAATAAATTAGTTTCCTTCATGAAAATCATAATTCATGTAAAGTGGGCAATTCATCAGGTATTTCACAGGCCATTACATCAAATGTAATAAATTGATTTCTCTTCATGAAAATCACAATTTCACTGAAGAGGGGTGATTTACAAAACATTACAAACAGTTAATTAATCCTCTTAATGAAAATCATTTTTAATTAAAGATGATTATTTGTAATGCAAATCAAAGGCTATTGAAGCTACATAAGAGGAGTCCCTCCATCATTTTCTGATTCACGTTTCAGAAGTAAATTTTATCTTTTATTTCATGTTTAAAGCAAAAGGTTTAATAAAAGATCAAAATGGTTTAAACTTGCTTACAAAGGAAGATAAAAATCTGTCTAAAACTTGAAAGCTAAAAGGAATTTCATTCTCACATCGTGGTCATATGAGGGCCAATCACGTTTATTTCTTTTTCAGGTTTCATGAACAATAATAGCATATTATACTAAAGCAACCCCAGCACAGGCCCCTTGTTAACAGTTGTTTTGCAGAGCACTAAGGTATTCCATGCACTCATTTGACACACATACATGCACACTTTAGAGTAAAAGGAACCTTGGAGAAGTTTTTACTTCTTTGCAAGAGAGGGTTTGTTAATAAAATCCCAACTGTGAGTGTGGTTTTGCACTTGGGCAAAATCACCACTCAACACCTAGATTCTAGTTGGCCTCTGCAAAGTTTCAGTCATAGCAGCAGGAGAGCAACAAAAAAAAAAACAAATATGAGATTAATCCTAACTGTGAGTGTGGTTTTGCACTCGGGTAAAATCACCACTCAACACCTAGATTCTAGTTGGCCTCTGCAAAGTTTCAATCATAGCAGCAGGAGAGCAACAAAACAAAAAAAAGCAAATATGAGATTTTTCCCCTTTCATTCCCATTTTCCACCTTTTGGCCATCATGCACAAATTGGTTATTCCCCCTGTTCCCATATTCCACATTCTAAAGTTCTTGCTGGGACATCAACAAGATTTTAGTAATTTTCTTGACAATTTCTCAGTGTCAATAAAATGGTATTGTTTTCTCACCAACCCCATTTTCTTGAAACAAAAAAAAGGATCTCACAATATGTCTGCAATTTTCCTTCTATGCTACATGACCAAAATAGATCAGATAAGACTGAAAAGTACAATAAGCAATGACAGCAATAATAGGGGTTCTAGAACATCTCTCACCAAAGTGGTGAGTGTCGGTATACATAATGGCAGAGTGGCCTTGCTGGCCAATGGCTATTTATATTAAGTTTTCCCTGTGGTTTACTTCCAAGCCTACTAGCAGAATAACTCTACTTATATCCTCTTCATTATATGACTGTTCTACTTAAGGCTTACCAACCACAAAGGTGGTAAACGATCTGATTGCTTCGCTATAAACCACATCCGGTCTGACCGCCTGCAATTTAATTTGGGCTAAATAATCAACAGGAATCCATGCAAAACTCAACAAAGGAGCACTACTATCACCACCAGGTGCCGTTAGCTGTTCTGTCATTTTCTCTATCCATTTCAGATGATAGGTTACTTGGTACCATGCAGATGCTTTGGCTTTGTACTTGGACTCTTCACAAGGCTTCGTACTTTGAGAATCTTTTATACCCTCAAAAATCAAACGGAACTCTTTTCGCAAAGCCCTGTATGCGTGCTGCAACCTCTCCTTAATATCTCCCTGGCGATCTGATTGCTTCGCTATAAACCACATCCGGTCTGACCGCCTGCAATTTAATTTGGGCTAAATAATCAACAGGAATCCATGCAAAACTCAACAAAGGAGCACTACTATCACCACCAGGTGCTGTTAGCTGTTCTGTCATCTTCTCTATCCATTTCGGATGATAGGTTACTTGGTACCATGCAGATGCTTTGGCTTTGTACTTGGACTCTTCACAAGGCTTCGTACTTTGAGAATCTTTTATACCCTCAAAAATCAAACGGAACTCTTTTCGCAAAGCCCTGTATGCGTGCTGCAACCTCTCCTTAATATCTCCCTGGCGCCTGCTATTGTGTTTAGAGATAGAAGAAATATGTCCAGTCACTACTTCTCCCTCTTTTCTTACATTGAACTGGCCTAACAATGCTCTAAGTTGTCTATCATACAAACATTTGTATTGCCAAGTTTCTTCAATATATTCTTCATATCCATCAACATATAGATCTTTATCATAAGGTAGTGTTTCAAATACATTGACAAAGTCCGCACAACATTTTCGTTTCTGAAGCTCTTCTCCATACATATCCTTCACCTTGCGATAAAGTTTACCTAATATCTTCTTTGATTTATACGAAACCAAATCCTCTTTTTCCATAAAATCTGGATATTGCTTGGGTTTCAGATATTGTGGCATCACTGCTGCCTTTCCAGTTTTAGGGAAGTCCACGGCCATGGCAGCCAATTTTGCAAGTTCAAGACAGTTTTCATCTAGTGCACCAACATCACTCAGATCTGCCTGAACAACATGTGCATTGCAAATAACACCCAAACTATCATTGACCATATGTCGCACAAAAAAGTCAATTATATCCTACAAAATGTCCATGTGTCAGCAAGCAATTAAAGCATAATATATTAAGCCCAAAGCATTTACTTCCATGAAGGAAAAAAAAAAACAACACCCAATGTAGAAAGACAAAAGCATGTAAAAACATAAATTTTGGCTAACAGATTCAGAGATATGCCACAATGCATTGTTATGAATTTAATGTACTTCAAGCTCAAGTTCTAAGATAGAAAGTTTGGCCACGGATAAATACTCTAGAAATAGAGAGCTTATCAGACTAGAGTTATATAAGCAGATTATAAACTGAAAAGTGTTGACATTTAAATACAAAAGAAGTATTTAAATCCATTGAAATGAAAATCACAGGTGATTTGTATTTATTTTTTCTCAAAGAAGAAAATCCTCGAGTGTCATATCCTGGGTATGAATACAAGTATCAAACAAATTGGTGTTACCTACTTATAACACGATAAACCACAGAAGTATGGTCATTACCCGTGTCAGGTCAGCAAAGTACGAAACAACATTTTAGTGACATCTTTTACACTTTTATATATGATTTAAGTGGATGGAATGCTTATGTTCGTTTGTGGAAATAGATGTGAATTCCAACATGGTATCAGAGTTATGGAGTGGTATTGCTTGGTCACACAAAAAGTTTGTTTAAACTTCCAATCTTTCTTCCAATTCAGGGTTTTTGGCATAAGAGGCAAAGATGAGATTCTTTTTTATCATCCTTCATCCGCTTTTCCGAAAAAATTGGAGATTTTTTGCCTACTCCATAACTTGCTTTGTTGTCACCAAAGTATCTTCAATTCCTTGGGCACAAATTTGAACTTGGATTGTCATCATCCTCTTCCAACATTGCAAGGAAGATGAGGCACTCTCTTCAAACAGGAAAAACAGGTTTGTCGCCAAAAATTCAAACTTGAATGTGTTCCATGCACACTAAATTATTCATGGTGTTTTCCCAAGCGCAACCCAATGAATTCTCCCAAGGATGAGGCATGTAATTCTTCCAAGGAAGAGGCATGCAGCTAAGTGGATGCGAGCAGGGCAACATGTTGGTTGGGCGAGCAGGGCGACATGTTGGTTGGGCGAGCAGGGCGACATGTTGGTTGGGCGCACGCATCATAAAGATTTTGACACTGTTGGTTGCGAGTTCAAAACTGTGCAGATATCGTTTTACACGTCTTCAAAGGATGAAAGGAATATTAATAAATGCAATGTGTATTATTCCCAGTTACACGTGTCGCACGCTAGTAGGACAGTCTATTTAGCGTAGAAAGGGAGAGGTTCCAAGTTTCAACCATTGCAGCTTCTTTATTGTAATCCCATGATAAGCGCTTCGGGTGACATTAACCATGGAGGCACCCACGGACTATTCATTACCAACATCCCTAGCAAGATGGTTATGTGAGGACTATGAAGGCATTGGAGAGGACTTTTACGCAGGTTTGAATCTCCCTATGGATCTTTTTTGCAAGTGACATCGTGGCTCTAAAGCACTATCTAAGGAAGCGCCTTAAGTTCCTCAAAGGGCACCTTGCTGCCCTGGCTAGTGCAAGGCATTTAGGCCACAGGAGGTTCAAGTTCAAAACCCATAAAGCAACATTTTGACATAAGCGGAAGGTGATGAAAATTAGGTCGATGTGGTGGCTGACAAAGTCTCTTCCAACACCACATATCACCTATTTTATACTATTTAGACTTCATTCACCAATCAGATGAGGCAAGTGTCGATAAGCCAGCAATTCAGAGACGTTTAGGTGGCAAAAAAGCAATGGAGGCTATCAATGAGTCAAAAATGCCAAGTGGTGGGTCGCAATTGGTTACTGCTTCTCTAAGGTTTGAGGCTTTTATTTTTGCACTTTTAAGATCCATTAGGGCAAAACTTCCAGAGGCCATAACTTCTTTTGCATACAAAAACGTTTTGAGCCCCATTGTTTTTCAAATCGCACGATTTTTCGAGCTCAATGCATTGGTGGCATCAGTTCAAGGACCTATTAAAATGTTAGGGGCCAAATTGTGTAAGACAGATTCCCAAGCCTATGTTACTCGCCTCAATGGGCAAAATTATGTGTGATCAACTCCAATGACCAGTCTACTACACAGTAAAAACCTATGTTGCATCTTTCAAGATTAAAAAGCAGCAGCCCTTGATGAAGATACTTGTCAGCATAACTAAGAACAAGCTCTTGGCCTATTTTCCTTCTTGATTGAACTAGAATTGTTTTTTCATATCAAAGAAGAGAGCATTCAAAGCATAACTAAGAATTGCTTTTTCATATATACAACTCTATCGAAGTGTCTTTTCGTATCCATAAGACTTGACTCTATCTCTTCAGCTCTCACTCTTACAAAACATTTGTCTTTTCGTATCCATAAGACTTGACTCTATCTCTTCAGCTCTCACTCTTACAAAACATTTGTCTTTTCGTATCCATAAGACTTGACTCTATCTCTTCAGCTCTCACTCTATCAAAGACAAATTAATAATAATTTGTCTTTTAAAAAGTATAACAATGTACCAAATAATGCAATATTCTCTAACACCCCCCATTACATTATTTGGTATGAAGTTTATTTTTTCATTCTAGCATCTGCTATTTTTGTCACTTCTAATCCTATTTGGTTGGATCACATCTTGCTATTTGTGCAAAGAAGGTTACTAAAAAATTCAAACTTGTTTTAACCAAGTGCCTTTGTAAAAATCTTTGCAAGTTGATTTAGTGGGGATGTATTTAATCTGAATATGATGATCTTGGACATGTTTTCGAATAAAATGTCATTGTATTTCAATATGTTTAGTTCTTTCACAAAATAGCATCTTGTGTTGCACAATATTCTGCTTCTGTGGAAGAAAGTGCTACTACATGTTTTTTGATATGCCACAAGAGGGATCCTAAACCAAGATGAAACACATAACCTAATGTTTTAAATGATCCAACATAGTCTAAATCTGTATACCCCTGTAAATAAAAAAAATTCCATTCTTCTTATATTATGAAAACCATATTCTATTGTATTGTTGATATAATGCAGTATCCTTTTTGTAGCTTTCCAATGACTCTCTTTAGAATCTTGCATGAATCTGGAGAAATAATTTACTGCAAAGACAATGTCTGCTCTAGTATTAGTTAAGTATAAAAGAATTCCCAATCAATTGGCAGTACAAAGTAGCACATACTTGAGGTGATTCATCATATCTAGAAAGTTGTAGCCCTTGTTCCGTAGGTGTCACTTTAGCCTTGCAATCTGTCATTCTGTATTTTTCAAGTAATGTTGTAGCATACATAGTTTGAGTGAGTACAATATGATTTTGTTTTTGTCAAGCTTCTAAACCAAGATAATTGTGTAGAAGTCATAAGTCTATCATTTCAAATTCCTTTTTCAAATGATTTTTCACATTGTTTATCAATTTTTCTGAACTTCCCATAATTACTAGATCATCAACCTACAAGAATAACTATACCAGACCCAATTTTCTTAACATAAAGATTTGAATCAGAAGCACTTCTTTTAAAACCATGTCATAAAAGATGGTCATCGATTTTGACATACATGCTCTGGGGGCTTGTTTCTAATCATGTACGTTAGGAAATTAAAAACAAGCAAGCTGAACAACAAGGAACAGTACACGAGTTTTATGTGGAAACCCTTTAGTGTACAGGGAAAAATCATGGGGCAAAAGGCAGCTTTTCTCTTTTAACATTCTCAGCTAGTTTTCATACATTCGCACAATTCAAGTGCAAGGGGCGTTCCCCTTTTTTATAGAAATACAAAGGAAGACTCCAAAAAAGCCGTGGCACATTCCAGATAAAAGCGCTTTATTAAAAACGCGCTTTACTTCATTTTAGTAACCAGCACCGTACGGATGTACTGACGTAAATTTTCGGGTTACTATAAGCTGCACCACCATGCTCCACTCTACTGAAGAACAGAACATCGCAGATCTGGATATTGACTTCACCTCCTGACAATATAGTGATTTTTTTTAATTTACAAACATTTTGTTCCCATCCCTAAACAACAAATCCTTTTTGTTATACTTCCTCCTCAATATCACCATTAAAAAACATTTTCAATATCCATCTGATTTATTTTCCATCCAAATTGAGCTACCAATTCACAAATTGTACAAATGGTAGTCATTTTTGATGTGGGTGCAAATGTTTCTTCATTATCAATCCCTTTTGTTTGTGCAAATCCTATAGCAACCAGTCATGCCTTATATTTGTCAATGGAGCCATCTATTTTGTCCTTTGTCTTGTAAACCCATTTGTATCCTATAGTTTTCTTGCCTTTGGGTAGATCAAATAAATCCCATGTTTAGTTTTTCATTAATGTTGTGTATTCTGATTCATTACTGTTTTCCATTCAAGTTGGCTCATTGCATCCTATACTGAAGTTGATTCTATATTTTCCATTACTGAAGTAATTAGTCCCATATTTGATTCTCCTCTTGTCATGCTGCAAGTTTGAGGTTTTGTAATGGTAAGATCAGGTGGTTTTTCTAGTTTTAAATCTTTAAGAGTGCTTGTATACCATTTTGCATCCCTTTTTTTGTTGAGGTGGTGCTGTAATTACTGACTCTTCAATAGGCTCATTCACTATTTCTGATTCTTCTTCAGAAGATTCTTCATGAAATTCTTTATTTGATGCAATATCTAGAATGAGAAATGTAGTGTCCTTGAAATGTTCAATATTTGCTTCGCGTCCATCATCAAATAGTGTAGTATATCTCTACTAACAAAGATTTTTTTTGTAATTGGATCAATTATTCTAAAACCTTTGAATGCGTCATCATATCCAACAAATATACCACAAAAATTTTACATCTACTTTTCTCCTTTTTTGTTTTAGAATCTAAACTGAGAGGATTTTAAAAACAAAAGACACTTGTAAAAGAAGCTAACGTTGCAAAAAGATCAAAAAACATATTATCCAAGTTTCTGACATCCATTCATATTGATATTCAGAGTGATATGCAAGAATCCTTAAAAAATCAAACAAGGTTAAACATAAGAGGTCCTCTATTCGACAATAGGAGAAAAGACAAAGGAATGGAAATGGATAAGTCCAATAAACATCCAAAAAGCACGAGAGTTGAAGAAACATGTAAAGCATGAAGCCTGTGAAAAGCAAGAAAAGGCAGGACAAGCCAAAGACATCTACAGTGAAAAGATAACGCCCTCACAAAGAGATGATGAAATAAAGAGTAAAACTGTGGGATGGAAGCAATACAATGACATTCAAAAAAATATTGAAATGTGCTGCAATAAAGCATCAGAAATACATAGAAAAATAATACTGGAATATCCCTTTGAAACAAGTGGATCATTTGGGAATTTTGCGTAGAAAAACTGCTTACTGTTAAGCATAAAAACAAACAAAAAACAGCAGACTATGAATGGAGAGAATGAGTACAAAAGAGTGTCTCAAGCAGGTAAACAGAGCACCAATAAAAGCATCAAAATAAAGGTCCACAACTGAATGGTGACTCAACTCCAAGTTTAAAAACCTCATTGTAAGAAGTGTCTAATAAGAGCAGGACAAAGTAACAAAAAGTGATATCAATTCGGTATCCTTGGTATATTTTACCTATATATTTTATCAAATATGGATGCCATTCATTTTCACATGTCTAACTGAGACAATAAAAAACCTAATGAAGATGATGGCCAAGATGGAATCAGTGAGATTAGAGATTAGAATCTATTGCTCACATGAGACAATAACTGTGGTTTCTTAAAACAGAGAAAATTTCAACAACTATCAAAGATATTTTGGATTAATAAGGACTCGTTTGCAATACAGGATACACATCACCTTTTTTTCCAAAAAATAGCTATATGTTGTGACTATGTTCAAATCTAACCGTTTTTCAGGGTGTGAGTTTCAGAAATTGAAGTCCCTCAAAAACCTTACTGAAAAAAAAAAATAGGATGTATTTTTTCTTTCCCCCTCCAAAGAGTCAAATCATTCCCTATTTTATAATTTTAATACACATGATAATAGTCTCCAGACATAGTTTTATAGTCATGGTCTGAATATTACATACACGTATAACAGATAATGAAGAAATGAATAAGACAACCTTTATCTATGAGGTTATCACTGAGATTCAGGGCAAAATAGCAAACATGCACAAATTAACATAAAGACATTTAATAAGACACCTTACAAGGCAGGTAAGGTGCACTCCAAGAGTTTGTCTTTCTCTAACACATTTAATTAGAATTTAAAATAACTCCAGTCGACCATTATATGGATTCATCACAGAAGTTGTACGAAAAAACAAGAAGCAGTAATAAAACCATAATGCAGACAATTTTTGAGAGTTATATTCCAATAAAAAAGAAAACTAGCTATAATGCACAAACTTTGGGCCTAGGAAAGTAGAGTAAGGTTGATAAAAGTGATCATACCTCTCTAACAACAGGTCTTTTTGACTCTTTCCATTCACCTGGGGTATAGTCCATTGGGTCCCAACTCTCTCCTCGTGGTGGAATAAGCCTTGAGTCCCAAGAAACAAAGTAGATGTCCCCGTCAAGATCACTTCCTGAAGCTTCATTAGGATGAGGTCTATCACCTTTTTGTGGGAAAACTAAACAATCGACGAAATGATGTAACCCAGGAGCATCAACTGCTTCTAAAACTCTGACATCACCAGGATGTAAGCAAGGATTCTTGGCCACAATCACTTTTCCTTTTATAACTCTTGGAGTCGTTTTCCTTTCACCAAAGCTTAAGCCATCTTGGAGAAAGCAGCCCTCCAAAGGAGGACTTGAAACTTGTATGAAACATTGGCCATATTCTAGCTCTCCTATTTCATCCAAACAACCCATTAACCATCTACCGTCAGGGACAAAGATCCTACATTTCTTCAAAAGCTCTTCTAATTGGACTGCTCTTATAGAAGAGAGCATATCTTTTAAGTGTGGTTCTGTTTGTGGGTTAAAACCTGCACTTAGCATTATAGCAGCAGTGTTTTGTAGATCTCCTGTACATGATGTGGTTAATATATCAAATGCCACTTCAACATTATCAATCATTTTACTAAGCTTATCCACCATAGAAACTAGTAAATCATAGAAAGTAATGTCAGGAACCAACAGAGTTGACAGCAAAGTAATTATCTGCCTGTTCAGAAAGCAGGGCAAGAAGCGTGTCCAAGTGATAACTTCAAGCATATCATGATGAGATTCAAACTTTTTCATGCTGCACCTCAATGAAAGTTTATGCTTGCTTCCAGGTTCTTCTGACCAAGTTGCAACCACACCTTTGTAGCCGCCATACCGGATCTGATAAGCTGATGGAGGATTGATATTCAATTGCAATTTCTGAGCAACTTCCATCGCAAGATCTGGTGTGATCTTTCCTATGCCATCTGAGAAATCATATCCATTCCTTCTAATGTCCTCAAGATTTTCATCAACATATTTCCTTTCAACTTTTACCGTGCAGTAAGTGGAAGAAAAACATTGACCCATTCTTGCGGCATGCTTGGCAACATTATGTCTAGGAAAGACACCCATCCACCTCTTAATGTCTTGTACACTAACATCTATTGCATCGGCAAAGAACCATGCAGACCGATCTCTCAACTGATTAGGAGAAAACGCCAGAAATGAATAGCTGCGCCCACATACTTCAAAACCATTCTGTAGGATTTGCCTCACTCGCCTATAAATAGCAGTCCTATGTGCAGGGGAGCTAGTGGAAACCTCTTTAACAATAGGTGCTACAGGCACAGTTAATACCATTGAGGACATGGCTTCCATGCTATCATCCATGAAAGTTACTCGCAGAAACCTATCGTCATACCTTTTGAACTGCCTTATGACTCGGTTTGAAAGTTCTACTTCTGGAGGAAGACAGTAGGCCTTTGTAGGAGTGATTATCAATCTCCTCACCTCTATTGTTTCCTCGTGAATTTTTGGGCCCTTCAGAAGCTTTGGGTTTTTTGGGATCCAGCTAAGAACAGTTTTGAGTCTTCCGACTGCATCAAAAATTGGATTCTGGTATGAAAACATGTGTTTTAGTGCAGGAGTGGACAGTTTGGTGGATGTGACCATTGGACTCAACAAATCATAGAATTCAGTGGTTAATCTATGGTGATTGAGAATGCCCTTGTGCACAAGAGCGTTCAGCAGGAACATGGTATCAAACGTCATTTTGCGGCGATGTGGCAGGACAAAAAAAAATCCTCTTCTTGGAACCTCGGGCTCATTCCGACTTCCCAGTGTAGTAATCTTTTCATCTAGCAAGCGGTGCTGTTTGAAGTACTCTCTGGTATTTTCCATGATATGACCAAAACGAGGAGAGAGTGCAATCCTATAGACCAAGCACCTCCCCACGGCATTATTCGAAGTAAAATCCAAGGTTCGAACCCACGGGTCATCGTCATCCAATAAAGGGAAACAACAATTCTCATAAATGTCATCGTCTGCAGTTCTATAGTATATTCCTGGGGGGACCCAAAGCTGCAGGACCATAACATAAGTCCCTCTATCATTCAGAAAACTCACATTCCTAATATCCCTCACAAGCCATTCAATCTTGAAGTCACACTTTATGAGAGTATCCTTGGCAATATCATGCAGAGCAAATAACTGATCCCTAGTGAAGAAAATCCTGCATTTGTTATCAAAGGGGTCTACATGAAAATCCACCCCAGAACCAGGCCCCCGCCAGGCCACCAAAAACTCATCGAGGCTAAACAACGACCCAATTTCGACTGTTACAGGAGAAAACCTAATGGGTTTAATGGTTCTTCTTCTCTGCATTCTAAAGGAGGTTTCGGTACCGACCTTTACCTTGAGGGCGTTGCCGTTGAGTAAAAGCCTCCCCCGCTCGGCGAGCTTGACGGCCTCCTTGACGGCAGCCGGAGCCGCAAAGTGCACAAAGGCATGTGGCGGCACCCTCGCTTGGTTGTGGACCATGTAGTTTCTGCTGTTTACAAACTTGGGGACTGAATACGGAGGAGTCCATGATGTCTTCAGTCTGCATCTCCACACCATCCCCACCTCATTTTCCAAGAATTCTGCAAGCTCCTTGGCAGTTACGCCTTCTCCAAATCCTCCCAAACTTATCTGCGTCGGCTCCATCGCTGCACTTCAACAATACTTCTTCGCACCCGCTCAATCACACAGATAATATTGTATGTTGCACGGAGAAAATATGAATGTATATGTTGCAAGGAGAAGATTACGTGTGCCAAGTGCATTGGTCAATCCTGCGTGCAGAGGAAGCATCCGTCAACATCCCTCAACTTGGACACCTCGACAAGCGGCGGCCCATTACTTTTAACGTACCTGTGGGGCCGCCCGCCTTCCGCCGACCAAGGGTAGAAGGAGTTGCTACTAGACGAATCCCTACACCTATTAAAGTCAACAAAGAGTAGATGGAGTTGCCACTAGCGATTGTACGCGAATCCGTACACGCATTAAAGTCAAGAAAGGGTATCAGTGTTTCCTCGCAAGGAAGAAAACAATCTCGCAAAAAGACAAGCACCTTTTGATTTGTGTTGTCTTCAAGAAAGATATAAATCCGCGTAAAAGTTCACGCGGCTGCTTGCCTTTTGGTCCCCACGAGGAGTAAAAACAAAGTTACAATGCCTTGTCACCAAATACGGAGGGAAAAACTCAGAGATTGTACCCCCAATTGGGAACAGTGGTATCATACTGCATCTCCAACATTTTTTTAGATTTGGTTCATTTTTAGAATTAACTTATATAGTTCTATATCTTTATTTTATCATAATCTTTTATAAATTTATCAAGAGGGAATTTAACACATAGAGTCATATACACACGGCTCGGTTTGAACCTTGTTAAGCTTCCACATAAAAGTCAAAGCACCTTTTAACATTTTGATTCTCTTATTATTTTGTGATTTGTTTGAAATTTCAATATATATATTTGGTGGAGTTAAGACTACAGTTTCACAAACTAAGTGCCTGTTGATTATAAAAGGTTGAATGAGGTAATGACAAACCCACAACACAAAGGCAAACTAAGTGCACATTGATTATAAAAGGTTGAATGAGGTAATGACAAACCCACAACACAGAGGCAACAAAGTAAAAATAAGTGAGATTAGCTTGAATCTATCACTTAATACCATGGTTAGCCCATCTCCTAACATATTAATAGTTTTAGAAGAACACTTGCAACATAAGATATTGGAATTGACCACAATCGTGGAATAACAAAGAATGATTTTAGAACAAGTTGTTCAAATCAATCTATTGAAGATGTCATTGGTGGAACTAAAATCCTCTACTACTATGGGCTTGTGGAGAAGTAATGATTCTATAAATGGATTTCGTCTTCAAATTAAGTTGGACATTAGCAAAGAAAGAGAAAATGAAAAGAATTTATTACAAATATAAGAAACTCAAGCAATAATTACAAACATGATGCCAAAAGAACAAGAATTATGAAACAAATTAGATGAGACTAAATTTGGGTACAAGTTGTAAGAGATCTAATAATCAAGCCAAAGGAACAAAGAGATTTAATAGATAAACAAAACATAATACAACTATTAGAAGAAAGAAAGAAAAAAGATAAAATAAGCCAATAAATATCATTGTTAATAGAATAATAGAGCATGGACAACAAGAAAAATAGAGGTCCTATTCTAGGGCCTATAGCTAAAGAAAATGATGTAATTGTACTCATAGAAACACATGAGCATGATGGATGCAAGATTTCATATGGTAAAGATACAAAAAATATATTAATAGAGCATGAAGCAATAGAAAATGGAAAAGGACATGGAGGAGTAACAATACCAATAAAAGAGTCTTGGGGTATACTAATAAAATATTTAGGACAGGTTGAGAAAGAAGACCTAAATAAACATTAATAAATAGATTAGAATCATAGATAATGACAATTTGATTAACATTATCACTTGTTATTTTGCTATATAACAATCAAATTTTTATAAAAAATATGGCTTAAATCATGAGCATCCATATATGGCAGTGACAAAAGACATCACACAATTTAACAAGCTTGGAGAGGTGGTTTTAGTAGATGACTTCAATGTAAGGATAACAAATAGACAAGAAAGCTCTTTAAAGATCAACGAAGACATAAATGATAATCTACTACAGCTAGAAAAAGAGGTGGATCATCATTAGTTAAGTTCCTCAAATGACATTCAACAACCCATCATATATTATGGAGAATAACTTTTTAAACTATGTAGCATAGAGGGATTGATCATCTGCAATGATATAAACATGTGGCAAAAAATTAGAAAATATACTTGTCAAATACATAATGGACACAATGTAGTTGATTATGCTATTTGCTCATCAAACTTCATTTCAAGGATAAAAGATCTAAAATTAAAGCAATTCTTATGAATTTAAAATTTGATCACAATACAATGTACATAAAGATCCAAATGCAAGAAAGTGGACAAGAAAATTATCAAGTAACTAAAGGAAAGACAATAGGAAACATCTCTATGACAAAGAAAAATTGAAATCTTTTAAAGCATCACTTGAGCAAATTATTCAAAGAGAGGAAAGAAAGAGAAAAAATATTTTTCAAAATTATACTTTTGATAGCATAAAACTAATGGATATGAGATAATATCACAAGTGAACAATGGTTGCAGTAATCTAAGCAATTATATGAGAGAAATCAAGAAAAAAAATGTTGGAAATTTGAGTTATTTTATGTTGTCATTGATGTCACATGGATCATTGATGTCACATTGATTTTTGGTGGCAAAAGCACTTCATAGATAATTATCTATGATATTTCGGAGAGCATGGATATATACAGGGTTTTTATGAAAATCAAGGCAGACAAAATAAAAGGTTTTATTTAAAACTATGGTGGGCTTATGTGGAAAGGGCTTTTCTTAAAAGCCAAGGTGGAATTTTGTTTCATCGAAAAAGGACCTCCGGTGATGAAGATATTAAAGTTTAAAGTTTAAATTAATGGAGGGTCGACCTATGTGCAATTAATGGAGGGTGGCATATATATACATGTAAAGGTTTCAATTTATTTTGGAAATGGGGCATATTATATATCGTCAGAAAGCTTATTTCGAGGGCTATTTGACTAACTTATTTAGAAGGAGAAATAAGGTGTGTGTAAAGAAATATTTCTGATTTTGTAAAGGGGTTCCAAAAGTGAAGTTTGGCTTGTTCTTTTTTAAGAGGATTAATTCTTTCATGAGGTGACAAGGTATGCAATATTGTGATTTATTTTATTTTATGGTATAAGTGGTTTTGAGATTGAAAAGGTTATGCAATGTTTTGATTTATTTTATTTTATGGTACAAGTGGTTTTATGAGAGATAAGGAAGTTGTGCAATTAAAGGCCTTGGTGATGATTATTGAAAAGTGGAGTAATGTTGATTATTTTGTGATCTACTAACCCTTGTGAAGATTGGCAAAAGAATTTTGTGATTATGGTAGATTTACAAAGAAGTTTTTTCATCTTCATAAAAGGTATGGGTACATTCTCCTATTGATTGTTTATGGTGGTTGATTTCTGAAATATCATTGGAGGAAAAAGGATTGTTTGTGGTTTCCTTTTCGAAAGTGGTTGGTTGAATGCTTCAAGGTTTTCTAAATTGAGAGTTGTGTCTAAACCTTGTTTTATAAGCATAGTTGTTGAAACCCATTGGTTGTGAAAAACTTGAGTTAGAAAAGAACATGAGTATCATTGTTATGTGAGATTTGTGGTTGAGCATTGTTGGAAACATTTGAGTTGGTTGATACATACTTGGACTAGGGTTGTGTGAGAGAGATTTGTCCCTTGTGGTGATTGGTTGAGTTGAGTTGATTGAGCCTAGTCAAGTGATGTGTGAAGTGATTATTCAAGTCCTATGAAACAAACTATTCCATTATTCTGATTTGAGTTGAGAGTAATATTATAACATATTGAGTCTCTAAAAATTCTCTTTATGCTTCTATGATATTGACTTGAGTTGAGTTGAGATTGATTTGAGTTGAGTTGAGTTGAGATTGAGATTAGAACATATTGAGTCTCTAACAATTCTCTTTATGCTTCTATGAGTTGATTTGAGTTGAGTTGAGATTGATTTGAGATTGATTTGAGTTGAGAGTGAGATTAGAACATATTGAGTCTCTAACAATTCTCTTTATGCTTCTATGAAGTTAATTTGAGTTGAGATTGCCATTCATTGTTGAGTTCATTTTGAGTACTACTTGAGCATGATTGATTGAGCCTTTAAGAAGGCCTTTAGGACAAATTTGAGGACAGTGTTGGGACATATTTTAGGATAATGTTGGCACATATTTATGGACAGTTTTGGGCAAGTTATTGGTGAGCTTGCTAAAGCATATTTAGGCAAGTTCTTGGTGAGCTTGCTAGAGCAGATTTGGACAAGTTCTTGGTGAGATTGCTAGAGAATATTTGGGCAAGTTCTTGGTGAGCTTTCTAGATCAGATTTGGACAAGTTCTGTGTGAGCTTGTTATTCAGCATTGGACAAGTTTTGTGTGAGCTTGTTATTCAGCATTGGACAAGTTATGTGTGAACTTGTTATTCAGTTTTGGACAAGTTCTATGTGAGCTTGTTAAGCAGGTTCTGTGTGAACCTATTGAGCAGGTTCTTAGTGAGCCTATTGACAGAGCTTTGGAGGTGATAGAGTACAAAGGACAGAGTCTCAATGGATAGAGATCTAGCAGCAACATAGTTGAAGATAGATTTGAGTGAGGAGTCTTCAAGTGGAGAGAGGTCCACTAGTCAATGCAATAGAGAGACAAAGTCTTATAGAAGATCACATAGCCAGAGCAGAAGGGGAAAGAGTTCTCCTATGGAAGAGATCCATGAACTTGATATTAGGGGATCAGAATCTCCTTTGGATAAAGATCCATAAACATTGTAATTGGGAGTTATTCCCAAAGAGATTGATTGAGAAATTTTTAGTAAAAGATTTTTTTCGTGGAGTAGCCCACATTGGGTGAACCACGTAAATTATGATGTATTTATTGTGTATGGTTTCTATGCATTGTTTTTATTACTGCTATTGATACCGTTATCTTTACACAACATAATATTGAATTAGAAGAAAAAGTAGAAAGTGGTCTTATACTGTTCACCCCCCCCTCTCAGTATAAGCTTGTGTTCTTCAAAAAATACCACTATTATAATTAACACAATTGAGGAACTTTTTTCTCTAGAATATGTAAAGGAGGGCATTAAGAAAATGATAATAGGTAAAGCTCAAGATATAGATGGTTTGTAGGCTGAACATATCAAGTGTGGGGTTGGCATCTTAGCCCCATACATCCAAAATATTTTTATTGGCATCATTAAAGGAGGGTTTCCACTAGAATGGATAATCAAGCTAGTCTACCATTGAATAAAAATAGAGACACCAACAATCCTTTAAATTACGACACCATCATGATTAATCCTCTTTTTGTAAAATTGTTTGATAGCATAGTAGAAAGCAAAATCAGTCAATGGACAAAAAATCAATTAAAAGAGGCAATAGAGCAAGTAGGGTTTAGACCAAAGTACTCAAAAATAAATAATTGCATTACTTTAAGGCACCTAATAAAGAGAATATGGAATGGAAAAGGAAATTTTTATTGTTGTTTTGTGGACTTTAAAAAGGCTTTTGACATAGTACGTAAGGGTAAATTATGGAAAAGAATGGAAGAAATTGGTGTATCAACAAATTATAGAGTAGTTGTACATAGACTTTATGAGCATGTGGTAGCAAAATTCAAAATTGTAGGACTATCAAAGTGTTTTGGGAGTGATATGGAGGTGAAATAGGGTTTTTTATTGACACCTACTTTATTTGACCTTTATATTGACAAATTGAAGGAATTGTTAGAAAGAATGGAAGGAGAGAGAATACAATTGGCTAATTATATAGCGAAAATTCTCCTCTATGTCGATTACGTCATCTTAATTGGCAAGACAATTGAAAATTTAAAAGAACATATAAAATCTTTAAAACAATTTTGTAAAGAAGTTGGGACATAGGTAAACAGTAGCAAGACAAATTATGGTCTTCTCTATTCAAAGAGATTAAAAACAACCATATATGATATTTGAAGGAAATCCCTTAGAGGTAGTAATAGAAAACAAATACCTTAGGTTAAATTTTCAAAGTACACTCATTTGAGAATATGTAGGATGAAACAAATACAAGTAAGATGGAGGACACTCTACTTATTGCTAAATAGACGCAAAAAACCAAAGTTATGGGATTGAAAAACCATAGGATCCTTTTTGGGCTATCAGTTACTCCTATGGTGTTATATAGGTGTGAGGCATGGACTAACAATACATCAAATTTTAAATGGAGATAAATAGAAATAATTCAAAAGGGATTAATTACATATAATTTTCGAATTAAAGCATCAATCCCATATGCTAAAATAAGAATTTTTCCACTAGAAGTTGAAGTTATGGTAGGGCTATTGGGGTACCTAAAGAAAATAGAAAGAATGAAAGACAATAGGTTGCCTAAGCAAGTAATCAAAGAAACATTGAATAGAGTGGATGAAACAAAATAACAAATGAATGGAAAATTGAGCATTAAATTTTATGAGGTCTTAAATTCCAACAAAGAAACTAAACAGTATATGAGGGAAAATTTTAGACTTGTAATGTGGATTGAAAATATAAAAAGGAAAAAATAATTATACATTAATAAGTTCAACCCAAATTGTGAACACAACTAAAAGAAATGTGTAGATGCAAAGATAGAATGGAAGGAAAAAATGCTTATAGCCTAACTAAGATCCAATTTACACCATCTCAAATGTTAAAATAAAAGATGGACAATTCCTTAAAAGGCATGGCTAGAATGAATATGTGTATTTTGCACAATAAGAGTAGTGAAGACCAAAAAATATTGGCATGTAATGTGAAGCCTATACAAACATTAGGATTGCATGTGAGGGCACTCTAAAAGTAAACTCACTAATGGAACTTTTTGAAGAATTGAGAATAGAAAAACAAGAAAACTTCTCATCAAAATCAACAACAAAAGAAACACATTTTAAAATATGATAAGAGAATATTTAGCTTTTTTACTTTGTTGACCAATTTTTTCTTGGATTTTATTAAACTTTGGAACTCTGAATAGCAGATCCAAGGTTTGGATCCAAAAGAGAGTAATGTTGTACAGCATAACCCATATTTCATTAAAGCTTATGGTCTCGTGGATGTAGTTAAAATCATTTCATTAATTAATTCTCATGATTTGTGTTGGATTATAGTGACCACTAGAGAATACATACAATGAAAGTGCACAACTTTAATATACACAAGAATAATTGAGAATGATATACTACCTAGGTAGTCATAACAAGTCGATCCAAAGATCCATATTTTTCAAATTACTTAAAAAATAAGGCTTGTATATTTTATATAATTGAAATCAAAATTGTTGAGACTGTTATTTTAAAGTTTTTCTTCTAAAAATATAGAAATAATGAAGTGGTATAGGCTTATTGGGAGTCGCCCGTGTGGTTTGAGCCTTGCACTTGGTAGTTACTAAAAGTAGTGTGGATGTAACCAACTCCCTTATGTATCCAACAAAATACAATGGGTGGAATATGTTCAGAGACTTAGTGCAAGAAATGAGATATAAGTTCATCACAAATCCTAAATAAACAAAATTAAACATAAAAAATAATAATTTGTATAATTAATTTAACATTAAATCTTTTAATTTTTTGAGTTATAAATAAAAAATTTATACATTAAACGACATACTAGCTCAATCAGTTAGATTCCTCAACTTTCAAGGAGGAGGCCAAGGTTCAAATCTTGTCAAGCACTACATGCATAGTTGTCAAGCTCATTGTAATACCACTATGTGATCATGGTGTAATATAAGTGGGACACATTTCAATCTCATATAATCAATTTAAAAAGTGAAATGTTTATATATATATATATTAGAACTAAATATTTAAGGTATTTAAACTTTTGTTAGAGGTATGGACATCAAAGATGGAGATAAGATGAAGAGTGAATATAGGATAAGTTTGTCTCGGGGGACAATGCAACAATTCGAGGTTTGTCTCTTCTTCAAGAGATCCAAGGTTCAAACCGTGATGTGTGTGTGGTTGTGTTAATTCTCTATTGATAAGTTTAGCTCTTGACCTTATGAGGGGTCATGGATGGGATGGAAATGCTCAACCCTAAGCATTGGTTGCAAGGGTTTCTCACACTAACCAAAAAGAAGAAGAATAAATAAATAGGATAAGTCCAATCCAAGCACTATAGATGTTCCACTATAAATGGTTATTAAGGATGGAATGATCAAAGCATTTTGTAATGGTTATAAAAAGCAAAGGGTTAATATCTAAGGTTTTAAGAGATTTAAAATTAGATGAAGTGGAAGTATGAATTGAATTCAAATTACTTTGAATTTTCTTCCTAAAGATTTTTTTCTTTTATATATTTTTTAGTTTGAAAATCAAAGATAAAATAATGGATGATGGCCCAAGGTTTAGGGGGAGGATGCCCTATACTTAAGCCACAAAGTGAAAACATTTAAATCAAGATAAAAACTACTAAAAAGCTTCTAGTGTGGGTTAGGACTTTTGGACTTCCATATCAACTTATCAATAAAGGTAAAAGATAAACTAGTTTTTAACGTCTATAAGGGCATAGCCATATGGGATAGTCATTAGAAGAATTATTAAAGAATATTAGTAATATCCTAGGAGAGTTCATCTAAGAAGGACAAACTACCAGGGAAAGGAAGCATGTTATATATACTTGAATATGTGTTCCTATGGATATTTAACATCTTTGCTATAATTCATTAAGAATGAATCATAATCAAGAGAATATTGCTCATCTTAGAGAGAACACCTACTAAGGGGTAAAAGCATGCTGTATACTTGAATATGTGTTGCTATTAATATTTCAAAACCATGCCACAATCCATTAAGGTTAAAGTAGAATCAAGAGAATGTAATCAACAAGTAGATTATAAAAACATTGTATTTTCATGGTGCAAATGTTATGAGATTGGACACATGGCAAGATATTGCAAAGTGAAAATGATAGAGAAAGAGACAAAAAAATTTGGTCATGAGATAAACTTTAAGATGAGGCAAGGAGATCATACTATAGTAGAAGATGGATTAGATCAAAGACATTCCACTCCAAAGAAAATAGATAAATAAAGCCTATTTATAACATCAGATGATAAAAACCATCATAATTCACTAAAATCAATTGTTGGAAGAAAAAAATGTTACAAGGGATGAAGAAGTACAATATGCAAGTTAAAATTTAGAAGAAAGTAAAGGCGTCAAGCGAGGAGAAAAAATAAAAAATAAAGGAGGTGGAAGAGGCAAGTCTAATCCATGTAAATTGTCTTCATTTTCCTTAACTAGTATAAAATTATCTCCTTACAACATAAACGAAAGTAGTGTAGAGGTTATCCCTTACACTTTAGGGTTTTAAAAGTAGCATGATGGAATAATGAGGATGGAGGATATCCATAACACTTTAGGGTTTTTAGGCCAACATAAAAAGGTAATTACTATGAAGGAACATCCCTACAATTTATGGTGTTTAGGATAACATAAAGAAGAAAGTATTTTTGAAATTATTCCTTAAACTTAAAATCCTTCAAATCAAGAAAAAATTATATACAATAGATCTCACTATGAACAATATGAAAAAGTTGAGATTGAGGAAGTTTTGGTGGGAATGAAAGAAAAGGAGAGAAAGAACCAAGAAGCAAAAACAAAGAGAAAATAAAACTCAAGAGAGATATTAATATAGAAAAACAAAAGCAAATATCATGTGTTAACAAGAAGTGAAATTAAGCCCATAAATAAAAATAAAAAATGTTGATGAAATTGTTATCTTTAAACATTAAGGATATGAACAAGACCGCTAAAAAATGAGGAATTAGGGAATTGACAAGTTATTATAGTAAGCATGTTTATAGAGGTAAAGTGAGTAGCATATATTTTAGCTATTCATAGTGTCAGTTTTTATCTTGGCAAAATTTAAATTTTAGCAGGAATTGACCAAATAAGATCTTATCTCTTAATGAAATTGATATCAAGGGGTTGAATGTGAAAACATAGTAATTTGAAGAAGATTAAAAATATCTTGGATAGACACTACAAATGAATGATCCGATGGCGGGAGCGGCAGCAGGAGCAAGGTTTGGAGCAGAAGCGGACGCAGGGCTAGGATCGGATCCAAAATAGGGCGCAGGTTACTGGGCGGGACCGGCACCAGGGTCAGGAACAGGTACGTCTGGGCCCGGGCCCGGACCAGGCGGATCCGTGGCGGGGTCGAAAGGGGGCTACTCGCTTGAGCTGGACGGTGGGCTGGGTGGGGACGGGATCCTGGGCCCGCGCCCTCTGCCCGGCCTCGACGCGACGGACGGCCTCGGGAAGAAGCCCCCCGATCCTGGGCAAGGGCTTGCCCCGGGAGGGCCCAAACCCTCCTACCAACAGATTTTGGTGGGCTCCAGGACCCCTGCTCGGGCCCTGGGCGCAGGGCTTTCCCTTCAAGGCACCCACATTTCCATCCAGGAGGAGGTTTATTCATCCCTGGTTTCTGAATCATCGTCTTCCTTGGTTGGGAAGTTCCTGGGTGGGCGCCCAGACATGGAGACTATCCGCAGATGGGCGGCTACCAAATGGAAGGTCTCTGGGCATATTCAGTTGGTTGCCCTGTCCAAAGGCTTCTTCATTATTAAACTCAACAACAACGAGGACGCTGAGAAGATCCTGTCGGGCGGGCCCTGGTTCTTGGGTCGCAAAAGTCTTTTTCTCAGACGTTATGGTGCGGATTTTCACCCCAGCACCCAAAGCATCAACTTTGCCCCGATCTGGGTTCGCCTCCCGGACCTTCCCTTTCATCTGTGGCGTGAAGACGTCCTAAAGCTCATTGCTCAGTCGGTCGGAGACCTGGTGGCCTTTGATCCCGTGACCAAGGCTGGCTCCCGTATGGTGCATGCCAGGTTCTGTGCTAACGCCAATCTCGAATCTGAGCTCCCCTCCTCGGTTACCATCTCTTCTGGGTCCTTCTTCTAGCGTCAAACCCTAATCTACGAAAATAAACCTACTTTCTGCACCTCTTGCAGCACTCAGGGCCACCTCCCTCACCAATGCCCGACATCCAAAAAGGCTGATGACCCTAATCCCAAACCCCCTCACAGATCTGGTCGGGCCCCATCCCGGGGTCCCCCTCGTCCCGACCCCAGTGCTTCCCACAAGGAGGTCTCCCCGTCGGGCCCAAAGGCCCCCCTTGGTGGGCCCGGCTCGGAGGGCGACCTTTCCCAGATTCCTATTCCCAGCGACCCCTCCGGGGACCCGATCCCAGACTCCCCCTCGCTTCCCATTCTGGCTCCTTCCCCTCAAGCCCCGGCTGCCAACCCCATCCTGAGGCGCAGGCCCCCTTCCCCCAACCGGGACCCGCTCCTCCCCCCTCACCCCCGCCTGGCCCCGGCCCCCCAGGCATCCTTCCTAGAGCCTACCCCCTTGGTGTGTGGATTTGAGCGATCTGATGGCGAGACCGAAGCCAGCTCTCCGTCCGAGCCCGACGAAGTCAGCCCCAAAATGACCCGGAGCAGGTCCTTTGCCACAGATTTTGGTAGCAAACTCAAACGAGGGCGGCCCACCCTATGTGAACAACGGTCAAGGATCACGGAGGACGACATAGCTAATGGCTCCCAAACTACGCTCTCCGACGTTGGCACGAGCTCTCACAAGGCGGACGACGCCCGATCCAAACCCCCCGCTCAGGCAGGAAAGGGGGGCAAGCGACCCCACAAGGGTGCCAAATGAAGCTCATCTCCTGGAACATCGGGGGACTCAATGGGGTCCCCAAGAAAAGGATCCTCAGTCAACTCCACAAGGACCACCACCCGTCCTTCATCCTCCTTCAGGAGACCAAGATTGATGACATCGTTGCCCAGAGGATAGCCCATGCTACCTGGCACAGCTACGAGTTCCTCTCCACCCCCGCGACTGGCTCAGCCGGGGGCCTTATGTGCATGTGGGACCCTCGGTCTTATGAGGGAAGGCTCATTTCTTCGTCGCCCAGGATTATTAATATTCTGGTTCACTGTCTCAAATCAAAGCGATCATGGATTTTGTCCAACGTCTACGCCCCCAACAGCCCCATTGAGAAAGCAAGGCTTTGGCAGGAAATTAGCTCGATGAGAGAAGCTTTTGCTCCCCTACCCTGGATCCTGTCCGGAGACTTCAACAACCCCCTATTTTCCTCTGACAAATGCGGGGGCTCTGAGGTCAGGACCAAAAGCATGGATGACTTTGGGGCCTTTATCGCCCTCAACGAGCTCATGGACGTCAGCCTGAAGGGAGCCCGGTTCACGTGGTCCAACAAAAGAGCGGGACCTAGCCACATTCAGGTTAGATTGGATAGAGTCTTCTTGTCCAAGGAAGCCCTCCCCATTTTTGCTGACGCCACCCTGTTGGCCCTCCCCAAAATCGGGTCTGACCACAGCCCCCTCCTCCTCGAAACTGATCATCGCCCCCCCAGGAGGCCCTTTCGATTTGAGTCCATGTGGCTGCACCACCCCAACCTCCGGGCCCAGGTCGGCTGTTGGTGGGCTCCCCCAGTCCTTGGTCGCCCCGCTGAGCAAGTCTTCCACAAGCTGAGATGCATCAAAGAGCACCTTAAGGCATGGAACAAGGAAGTGTTTGGTAACATCTTCGAAAGCAAGGAGGCTGTCCAAAAAAAACTTGAAGAGATTGAGTCCAGATTCCAAGCAGGCTCCCAAGAACCGGGGCTCAGGGAAGAGGAGCGCATTGCCCTCAGCGAGTACCACAATATCCTGGCCAGGGAAGAAACCTTTTGGAGGCAAAAGTCATGCGCTCTGTGGATCCAAGATGGCGATGCAAACACCAAGTTCTTTCACGCATCGACCCTCCGAAATAGGGGTTCCAACAGAATTGTCGAGCTGGTTGATAGCAATGGCAGAACCATCACTAAGGAGGAGGACATCCGTGCTGAGGCAGTCCACTTCTTTCAAGAGCTCCTGGGCGACGGACCTCCTATGTCCTCAGAGGCGGCTGATTCCCTTCTGGATCACATCCCGTTGTCTGTCCCGACCATGGCAAATGCGAAGCTGGTGCAGGCCCTGTCTGACCCCAAAATCCAAGCCGCCACCTTTTCCATGAAGGCTGAGGCGGCCCCGGGCCCGGATGGGTTTCCTCCCCGCTTCTTCCAGTATTTCTGGGACATCGTTGGACATGATGTGTGCGCTGCCATCCGGGACCTACAGTTTGCCAGATCCATCCCCAGAGGCATCAACACCACCTTCATAACCCTGATCCCGAAGACTCAGGTGGCCAGATCCCTGTCAGACTTCCACCCCATCAGCTTGTGCAACGTCCTCTACAAAATCTTGACTAAAGCCATGACCACCCGCCTCAAGGACATCCTCCCCCAGATCATTGCCCCCTGTCAGGGAAGTTCAATCAAAGGCATGCTGATCACAGACAGGGTCATCATCATGCACAAGGTCATCCACTCTGTTGTCCTATCCAAAAAGGCCCATTTCCTGCTCAAGCTTGATATGAATAAGGCCTTTGACGAGGGTCGATTGGAGCTTCCTGACCAAGGTCCTCCTCAAATTTGGGTTCCACCCTTCCTGGGTCCAACTCATCAATAAGTGCGTGTCCTCCCCCTGGTTCTCAATCCTCGTCAATGGATCCCCGGTCGGGTTCTTCCCCAGCTCCAGAGGCCTCCGACAAGGTGATCCCCTATCCTCGATTCTCTTCATTATCCTGGCTGAGGCCCTGGGGTGAACCATTTCGAACGTTGTGGCTCGCGGTCTTATCTCGGGCATCAGGTCGACGTAGGGCCTACCCCTCGTGTCCCACCAGCAGTTTGTGGACGACACCATCCTTGCCTCCTCGGCCTCGGTCCCTCAAGCTAAGGCCCTCAAGAACATCCTGACCCTGTACGAGGAGGCGGCTGGGCAGAAAATCAACCTTCAAAAAAGTAAGATTTTCTTCATCAACACCCCCTTGGCTAGGCAAATCAGAATCGGGCGGATCCTGGGATGCTCCCCCGGCTCCCTCCCCTCTTCCTACCTCGGGCTTCCTCTATTCACAGGGGCGTCTTCCAAGACGCTGTGGAATGGGGTGATTGAGTGGATCCAAAGGAAACTTGCCCCCTGGAAAGGCCACCTCCTCTCGCAGGTCGGCAGAGCCACCCTCTTGGCGTCAGTCCTTCAAAGCATACCGATATACTTCATGTCTGTCTTCAGAATTCTGGCCTCCATTGCTTCCCTCATCGAGCAAATTTAGAAATGCTTCCTCTGGTCAGGCTACGAGGACAAGAAAAGGATTCCCCTGATCTCCTGGCCCCTAGTCTGCCGCCCCAAAGGAGAGGGAGGGATCGGGCTCAGACGGGTGGTCCCCATGAACAAGGCCCTTCTGTCCAAACATGCCTGGAAGGTTCACACCAATACCTCCGACGAATGGGTTTGCATTGTGCATAGGAAGTACTACCACAACCACCCCTTCCTCGGTGACACCCAGCCCCGCGACGGATCTGCCTTCTGGAAGTCCTTGCTTTCCACCAGAGACATTGTTCAGCAAGGGACCAGATGGATTCTTGGGGACGGAGCCAAGATTGACTTCTGGGAGGACAGGTGGATTCTCGACGATGCCCTGAGCTCGGATAGGGAGCTCCTCCTCCTCAAACTAGGGCTTGCGGACCGAGGCCCCAGAGCGTCTGACTACATGACCCAGTTCCAGGGGCGGACCATCTGGAAACCCATCCTGAACCCCAGGTTCCCGCTTCAAGGCTGCCGGGCTTCGAGCGCATCCTCGGTGCGATTGTCATCCCATATTTTGGAGACGAGTGATAGATGCTTGTGGCATGGCTCTCCCAGCGGTGTTTTTTCAGTCCAGTCAGCTTACCACATTCAGATAACCCTGGGGGTGACCACCTTATCGACCCAGCAAGTCTGGGCCAAGAATTTGATCCCTAAAATCAACTATTTTGTTTGGGTGGCCGTTCAAAATAGAATCCTCACGATCGATAATCTAATCAAGAGGGGTTTCCAGATCCCTAATAGATGCTTCCTCTGTCGTGCCGCTTGGGAGTCAACCAATCACCTTTTCATAAACTGTTCTTTCTCCTCCGAAGTCCTGGGCCTCATCCTCTCCCATTTCTCCATTCAGTGGGTGGCCCCCAATTCCATTTCTGATCTCCTGTCACAGTGGCCCACCCCCTTTGCTCACCCCTTTCTTCGCTTCCTCTGGAAGGCCTACCTTCCTCATATGCTCTGGAAAATTTGGCTCGAACGTAACAGGCGAGCCTTTTCCTCCTCGGCCCGCTCCCCCCAGTGGATAGCGACCAAGGCAGTCTCCTTTGCCACCGAGAATTCCTGCCTCATTCCCCTTTCTGTGGAGCCCCGGTGATCGAGCGAAGCCTCCCTGCTCTCCTCCCTCGGCATTCAGCTTTCCCCCCCTGCTCCCCCTCCCGCCCCCTCCCGACGCTCCCTAACCAGGTGGACTCCCCCCCCGGTTGGCTTAAGCTCAATTTCGACGGTGCCTCCAAAGGCAACCCCGGGGCCTCTGGGGTGGGCGGGGTCATCAAAGACTATAACGGGGAACTGATCACAGCCTTCGCGGTTCCGCTGGGTAGACAAACCAACAATTTTGCCGAAGCAGTCGGCCTGCTCAGTGGCCTCTCGGCCCTCAGGGGCTCCCCCTCAAATATCATCATCGAAGGCGATTCCCAAGTCGTAATCAAAGCCGCCAGCAGGCCTGATTCCTGCTCCTGGCGATTCCATAATTCCATCCGGGAGGCCCTCTTCATTCTTCAGGGCTTCCCCGATCACGCCTTTCAGCACGTGTTCAGAGAAGGTAACAGGGCTGCTGATTTCATGGCAAATCTAGCCATTACCGCTGAAGATTTCACCACTTGGTCCTCGCACTTCCCTGCAGGCCTAGTTCAAATCGTGATGCGGGATCATTCCGACCGAGTTGTCAACATTGGAGTCTAGGCTTCCCCGTGACAGGGTCCGAGCGGTTTGAGGACGTCTCAGGGCCCAGTTAGCAGGGCCCTTCTGGCCTTTGGCGGCCTAAAGGTTTTCGGTTTTCATTTTTTGTTGTTCTTGGAGGTTGACGCCCCTATCTGACGCTACTGTTTTTTTGAAGGCTTACGGATCTGTAAGGTTATTTTGTGCCATAACGTTTTTTGTAGTCATCAGGGCCCCTAGGTCTGGCCCGATTTTTTGTTTTCATTTTAATGCTTCGGCTATTTCTGTAATTAAGGTTTTGGGACCCTTTTCAAAAAACCCGCTGTAAATAATTTGTTACCTATCAAAAAAATATATATATCTTGGATAGAAAGTCAAATAAAGAATAAATTTGATAAAAAGACAAATTGAATATAGCTTAATTAACCTCACAACATTATAGTGTTTTGCTATTTTGATAAAAGTGGCCCCAATAAAAATCACATATAGTTTATTAAAAACATGTTTAAAGTATTTTAAAGTAAATAAAAAGTATCTATATGACTTCATCTCAAGTTTAAATCTTGATACTATAATTAACAACAAATAAAGTAATGTGTCACAATTTAGTTAGTTGTAATACCATGATGATGGATATATAGCACTATTTTAAATTTTACGTAAATAATTTATTATCATTTATTTTTATTGATTTTTTTCAAAGTCTACACAGGGTTTTTACGAGGGATCTAATCCCCTCATACTGAATGGGGTTTGAACCTTGGACCTCTCAAAGTGAGGTCAAATCCCTTACCACTACAATGAGCTTATAACTTATTTGTAATTTAACATTGTTGTATTAAAAATATTTTAAAAACTTAATTAAATCATATTTAAATTTTTATATTAATATGATTTTGGTTCGTATGGTTCAACTTTTATATTATTATCTTATTAATGAATTTTATTTATATTCTTTGTAGTTGTGACTATTTTGTAATGCAAGTAAGATATATTTAAAAATGATAGTTATAGAAATAAAAAAAGGGTATAGTAGGAAACTATAATCTTGGATGTAACAAACATAACTCTCTTTTTAGTCTTGAAAAACATTGTTGATATTTGATATGAAAATATTCTTCAAGACCATGAACTCCCCTTTCATAAAATAAAGAGTATATTGGATTGGTAAACTAAAGAAATTTTTGAAAATTACATGGAGATGGAAATTGAGGACTTATATACCTCTCGCAGTGGTGAATTAGCATAGTGGAGAAAAGGATTTTGTTGCAAATGGTAGCATATTTTTATTGTAAAAAAATTAATGGTTGACAATGTGCTTTTAAATATTACTAGACATTTGGGCTTATATATATATATATATATATATATATATATATATATATATATATATATATATATATATATATATATATGACCAATAATAAATTAATGCACAAGGTCCATTAAGAAAATTAGCAAGGACTTATGACTTTTACACCATAAACTAGAGTCATAATCACATGGGTAAACCTTAACATTCAAATTATGGATTAGATTTTTATTTTACTAGAGAAAAATGGGTTGTTCTCGTGTCCTCCACCCTTGACAAATCACAACTCTCTTCTTTACAGCTTGAGATTTTAGAAAGCCTATCTACAATATCATTTGGTAAGTTTAGAAGGAATTAAAGGTGCAAAAGAATATGTGGAGAAATATCATAAAATAAATACGACAAAAGATGTAAAGTTTATTCCAGGTAAATCATCTTCATTTTTCTCAAGTAGTATAAAATTCTCTCCAAGTAATAAAAGTGAAAGGGATGAATATGTTATCCATTGCACTTTAAGGTTTCAAGAGCAGCATAATAAAGAAATGAGGATGGAGGAAACCCATAACAATTTAAGTTTTTAGGGTAGAACAAGAAGGTAATTGCTACAAAAGAGCATCCTTACACTTTAGGGTTTCTAGGGCAACATAAAGAAGATTGTGCTTTTGAGGTTATTCCTTGCACTTCGTATCCTTTAGAACAAGGTAAACCTAAATATGATAAGTCAATTATGAGTAGTGTGAGAAGATTGAAGAGATTTATGAAGATGAAAGTATCGTTGGGAATGAAAAAGAGAGAAAGACCCAAAAAGCAAAAACAAAGAGAAAAATAAACCTATATGGATATTGATATGGCAAAACAAAAGCAAATATCACAAGTGCTAACAAGAAGTGGGGCTAAACCCACAAATAAAAACAAAAAACAAAAATGAAAATAATATTTTGGAATATTAGGGGAATGAATAAGAACCCTAAAAAAAGGTATTAAGAAATTATAAGGTTGTTATAGACAAGATATTTATAGATATAAAAGTTGGATAGCAAATATTTTAGTCATTTGTGGTGTTGAATTTCATCTTAACATAATTTAAATTTCAGAAGGCATCTGATATGAAAGAAGTTGATTATGGAAACTTAGCCATTTAAGGAATATGGAGAATATTTGTGATAGAAAGGCAAATAAAAAATATATTTGATAGAAATGTGAAGTTGGGTATGCTTTAATTAACTTGTTAGAAATGTAATGAGAGCAATATAAAGTTTTGTTTTTGTAATGGGATTGGTCCCTAATAGAAGCCACACATAGCTTAATAAAAAAACCTTTCTATTTTTCCTTCAAATCAAATTTTTAATCTTTGAATTGGCATCAATTCTTCTTATGTGTTTGGGGTTTAACTTTCTCGGATTACTTGTAACCTGACATCTTCTTGGTGTTACGCCTTCCCCATTCATGTTAATCCTCTTTTGCACTAATTTCTCTTACAACATTATGTTACTACCTCCTTCTCTATTCATCGGATTTTTTCTTTTACGACACTCAGCTTGCCTGCTCCTCATTTATGGCCAACACACATACTCTAGCTGTTTTGGCTTTGTTTCACCTGTGCATTCTTCTTTGGATATCTCCCTTTTATATTTACACATTTATCTCCTTCTACATTTACACGTTGAATGTCTCCTTTTACATCTACACATTCAAATTTCCTCTTTGAATGTCTCCTTTGTTTATGTTTGAATCTCCTCTTCGAATGCTTTCTTCTTCCTTGGACGTATTTTTCTTCAAGCCTACCCACAATGGTGGCTTCTCACCAATGCTTCTTCTCACAATAGTTCTCCTCTCCCAATAATGACTCCTCTCACAATAGTGGCTTCTCATAATGGTGGTTCTAATTTCACTTTTAATAATTAAGTTATTTGATCACCTAATCTTGAGATTAAATTCTCACATACATTTAACAATAACAATGACAATAACTCATTGCAAATATTATTGATAAATATATCTTCTTAAGCAATGCAAACATAATGTATTGTAGAGCTTATTCAATCCACCATTACCATTCTTTATCTTCAATATATACACATTGGATATGAGACTCTTCACATTTACAAGACTCTTGACCTTTCTACTTTCAACAAATTATTCATCTCGTAAGAGAAATATATTTTATTAACTCCACATAACAACAAACCTCTAATGATTACTAAAATTCAAACTCTAAAAGACTTATATCTACAAGAGTTTTTCACACCTCATATTTACAAACTATGTACAAAATATTTATAAGTAATAAATAATGTAATAAACTCTAATAAATTTGTTTGATAGTGGTCTTAACTTATTTGCCATCACTTTTGAGATTATCTTATATGTCATAGTACATAGGCTTATGAGCCTAAATGAATCAAATAATTCTACATCCTTTTTTTTTTGGAATGAAGGTAAGATATGTTGCATTTATTTTATAAGGTATATATAGTTTTACCCTAGATTGTTCCACTACCACAAATAAAGAATCCTTCACTATTTTTTAGTTATTTTAATAGATTGTTGTAGAGAATCCATCCAAACATGGGGATTTATCCTTATCAAAAGAGAAAAGAGTTTAATGTGCTTCTTCTAGAGCAATAGGCTTCATTAGTTAACTATTGTCTTCATATGTTATAACTGAAGGTACTTCTTGTAGTAGTTTATCATTAAGAACTTCAATATCATCTAATCCTAAAATATTCTAGTAAAATAACCTTACCTCCTTTATAATTTCGCTTTAGTCTTCAATCCAAACCCTTTCTACTAATTTTGGATGTTGATCTTTGTACTATTACCATCCTATTAAATAATTGTTTTTATCTTCTTTTATACAAGTTTGTCTTGATTTTAATCTCCACAAATTTTCTTCCTTAATATATTATGATATTCATTAAGAAAATCCCTTTCCTCTGAGCTTGGATTATTGTGCTCACCTTTTTAAATTTAAAAAAAAATCTCTTTTAGTTCTTTTTTCTCAAAATTGTTTTTTAAGGTGTTCGTGTTCCATTCTTTTAATCTAGATGTCATTGATTTAATTTTGTTTGGATGTGTATACAAATCCATTGTTTCCTAAAGAATTCCATGTCTATGCTATCATATCAACAAATTAAGGATGGTCTTCCCAAATCTACTCATATTTAAAATATGATCATTTTCTAACTTCACATACCATCATTTTTACTCTTATTGGCCAATGATTTGAACCAATCCTTGTTAAGATATCAATTTTAGCATAAGGGCCTTCATCTAGCCAATGATCTAAGAGTATACATATGTTTAATTTTTTACTATCAAATTCTAATTTGTCCTATTGTTAGTCCATGTATAGTTGTCCTCTTCAAACTCAAACTCCCATAGATCATTTTTTTTTTTTTTTGAATAAGTTCGACTTCTATTGGGGGTTACTCCCATCAAAATACCAAAATATTACATTTTTGTAGTATGCCTTTTTATCATAGCGTTTTTATTTATTTGTTATCTTAGATATATTCAACTTCCTCGAAGTGCTATGTTTCCTTAATCATCTCCTTGACATCATTTTTATTAAGACATAAAATCTCACTTGGCCGGTTGCCTTCTAAAATTTGAATTTCATCGAGATGAATATGAACACCACAATTCACTAATTTATTTGCCACCCAATTTCCTTCTCTATATATATGCTCACATTGCCAAGAAATTGCCTTAGTAATAGATGATGAACATCAACAATAATATTATTTTTTATCCAGTGTCCACGTTCATTTTTGTTAATAACATTGATGATAGTTTGTGAGTCCCCCTCAATTGAAATATATTTCCATTATTTTTCTATTGTAATTTTAATCCTTGTAAGAAGTTCCCTAGCCTCTGCATATTTGTGTTAGTTGACAATCTGGCATCATGTGCAAGGTAGAGCAAACGGATCAATGTTAAGCAATGTAGAACGGTCGTCATGTTGGAAGAATGGATCAAACGATATCCGAAGAAGGCTGGTTCCTTCGGGGTGATTCCATCTACTCTACACCATAAAATAGGAGAAGAAAAAGCGAAAAGAAATATTTAAAAATATCATAGCCAAAACTCACAAGGATGGATATAGTCGCATCAAGACCTATGGAAGCGCAATACCCCATCATAAACACAAGCCCTACACCTAATATATCACCCAACAACATATTTTTCCTAGCTCTCTATCAGGGGTGGGCAAGAGGTGAATTCCAGTATCGATGAACAGGTGCATGAGATCCAAGATGCATAATCAAAGCATTCTTATTCGGGCGACGTTAACAGAAATAAATCCTCAACCCGTATAATGAATATCCTCCTCCTTAGTCACTCAAACACATCCCATAGAATCCAAATAGCATATAACATAGGATGACTTAAGCGGCTAAAGAATTGAATATTCATACATTTAGTAAAGAACAAGAGGACGCAACTAGAGATCAAATAGTGCAGAATTTGTATTTACAGAGGGGAAACCTTACATAAGAATTGTAATGGCTAAAGAGTTGCCCTTAGGAATGACTAGCATTCCACTATTTATAATTATATTTACATCAGTTTCAAAATCTAGACATTAATGGTGGAAGGTAGGAAGATGGCTTTTGCAATTGACGAGCATCGCTCTAGCACACTGCTCCACTGGGAAGCATCGATCTTCTAGAAGGAGGTAGATGTACTTGATTGAATCTAGGCCTTTAGATCTTCTGCTCAACTAATCAACTCTTAGCAACCTCGTCCTTCTCAACTAGTGATCCTCTGACTAAGGCAGTGTATGACAAACATTAGAGCACCTTGGTAGTATCGCACCAAAAATCCATCACTTCTGTGTACATTGTCAGGTACTTGACCTATTGCGGTAGCAGACAAGTCTTCCTTTGGATTTTGGATGATAGCAGGAGTTTTGCACAACCGACGGGTTCTTCCTTTCACTCGTGGGGGCTCTAGAGAAGGTGGGTGTTTCTCATATGTTTTGCCCATATTACATTCCTAACTTCCCACCTAGGCTAGGTGGGAGTTTTCTTTGTTCCTCAAGGGTGGGCTTTTATGATTTGTCTACCCATGCTAGCCCCTCAAATTGTCCGCCCAACCAGTTGAGCAGGTATTTTGGAAATTTTTGCCCAATCTATAAGGTCAGGCGTCCGCTCCTTCTTGTCGCCCACCTTGCTTGATTTTGTCATATGCTCGTCAGTCTTGTCCGTCCCGTGACTGTTGTTACCACTTTGAGATCTTTTGCTTGTCCATCAATACCTTCAAAATTTGGCAGGCTCCTCAAAGGGAACCATCATCTTTGCAAAAAATATGGGGTACAAAATTATACCCACAAGTTGTTAGTTGAAGTTCCATATGATTCTGAATAAGTGATGAGAATTTTGCCTTCACTATTTCTAAAAACACCACCTCCACCAACTTTTCCTAGATTTCCTTTAGAAGCACCATCAAAATTAATTTTGATAAACCCAATTTCTAAACATCTCCATTTTACCATAAATTGAAGCAGATACTTTGTTTTAATTTTATTTTCGTAGATGACTCTTCCATGTATGTTCAAATCATGTAGCCAAGTTATTAGGACATATTTTTATGTAATTGAGACTTCCCATGATTAACACCATATTTGTAGACATTCTGCAAAAGAGGTGATAATATAGTTCCAAACTTGGGCATGATTTTGAGATTTATTTTCAAAAAATTGTTATTCTTTCAAGCTATAAATTCCAACAAAAAATTGCAGGGCCAATCCTTCAAATAATACATAATGATTTACCTTTGAAATAATTAATCCAACATTTTATCAACTCTTTCAATGTTGATGGAGCTACCGATTATAATTTATATTTTAAAAAAATAATCCCAAATGGTGTGATAAAATGGACAATGAAGGAGTAAATGGTCAGATGTTTCTAAATCCTTCTCACACAAAGCACATTTTAAGGGTCCATAATATCCTCTTCTTTGTAGACTCTATCTATAAGAATCTTACTTTGAACTGCTAACCAAATAAATGTTGAGGCCTTAGGGAGAGCCTCTAATGATCAAATATTCTTCAAAAGAAAATCTTTGGGAGAAGGAAATTTTGATTGTTCTAAATCCTCATATCCCAAATTGATCTAGTGCCCACCATCCTTTGATAAATTCCAAACCAACCCATCCTTTCATATTAAAATTGGTAAATAAAACTCTCAAAGCATCTCTTGAAGTTCATTTGAAATTTGTTTGAGTTCCTCTTCTTCAACCAAGTTACTAAAATAAATCTATGGTCTGGAGTTTTTGCTCATAATTATATAGGCTTTGACCTTTAGACCTTTACATGCTAGGTATGCTTGAGCCAATGGTTGTCATTGACTCATATAGGCTATAAGTCTTCAACCAAGCATCATACCAAAAATATGCATAACTCCCCTCATTGACTGACCATCTAATATATTTCTTTATCAATTGCAAACTCTCTGATATGAAGTTCCATGTTGACGATCCTTTGGGTAGAGTTATTTTCCTAAATAATTTCATTGCATCAAGAGAACCTATATATTTTTGAAGTGATGTTTTTGCCCAATTATTTCTTTGATCATTAAATAATATCCATAAAATCTTTGCTCCTAATGTCAAATTCATAAGTCTACAATTTCGCAAGCCTACTCCTCCAATATTCTTTCCTTTGCAAACCCTATCCCACTTACAAAGAGGAAATCTAAATTTTTCCTCTCAACCTTTCCATAGAAAGTATCTTTGAATTTTATTAGTTTCTGATGCAATACATATTGGTAGTCTTGAAAGTGACGTCATATAAATAGGAATGGATTGCAATATAGCCTTCTTGACGTGGTTAAGAGCTTATCAACTAAACTTTCATTCTATCCAAAAAAGACATCCAAAGCTCCTTTTTATTTTCTTTATCACACAAAGGAATACCCAAGTAGATTGATGGAAATTTTTCAATTTTAAACCCCAAAATTTTTACAATATTTTGTTGTAAATATAAGGCAATATTAATGAAAAAATCTTATATTTTGTATTATTTACCAACTTTCCAGTAGCCTTCTCACATCAAGATAAAATTGATTTAAATTCCATGGCCTCACTAACTGAGGGATGGCCCAAAAGAAAAGTATCATCAACAAATTAGAGATGAGATTTGGAGTGACCATTTTTGTAACTTGAATACCCTTGATTTTTCCTTCCATTTTTACCTTTGAAAAGACCCTCCCTAATGCTTCTTCCAGAATGATGAATTGATAAGAAGAATGTGGATCACCTTGATGAAGTCCACAAGATGACTTAAAGTAACCAATAAGAGAACGATTGGTCAAAATAAAAAAAATTGTAGTGCTATAACAACATTTAATCCACTTACACCAACTATAATCAAAGCCAAATTTTCTTAGAATAACATGCACAAAATTTCAAGAAACCCTATCATATGCCTTGTTCATATTTAATTTCAAAAGCATACTTGGTTTTTCATGGAATGAAGAGAATTCAATGCCTCTTATGCAATAACTATACTATCAAGAATTTGTTTACCATGAACAAAGCCACCTTGTTCCTCTAAGATAAGATACCTTAGAATGCCCTTTAACTTGTTTACCATAATTTTTGAAATGATCTTATAAATCGTATTATGAAGGCTTCCTGGACAAAATTTATCAAATTATTTTGTGTTACCTTTCTTGGGAACCAAGGTAATAAAAGTAACATTGATCTTACTTATTATAGCCTTCTTTTTTTGAGCCTCTTCAACCGCAACTAACATATCACTCTTTAATATATCCCAATTTTTTTGAAATAAAATTGCAAGAAATCCATTAGGGTCAGGTGCCTTGTTAGTATGGAAAGAGAAAACTACTTCATGGAGCTCCTCCATAGATATCTTCTTCATCAAGCCTTCATTTTGTTCCTGAATGATAATTGATGGAATATTTTGTAGAAGTTTTTTTTGTGCCTCCTTATATTGCCAAGAATCTAATAAAAAAAAATTAAAATAATTAATTGCTTCCTTCCTTATATCTTCTTCATCCTCAATATTTCTTCCATCTAAAGTTATAATATTTTTGATATGATGAACATAATTTTTTTTTTGTTGTAGCATGATTTTTTTTTGTATTTCTATCTCCTTCCTTGAGCCATTTCTCTCTAGATTTTTGGAACCAATATGACTCCTTTTTCAATGCATTATGATAATAAAAAAGTAATTATTTTTCTTTCACATAAGAATCATGATCCATTCCATTAATTTCTACTCTCTTGTAAATTTTTGAGCTTGGATTTAATTTCTTTCTTTTCTTTAAAAATATTACCAAAATATTTGGCATTCCATATCTTCATTTTCTCCTTTAAATATTTTAATTTTTATACAAACCTGTACATACATGATATTTCAAATTTTTATTCATCCCACCATAACATAATCATCTGGAAAAAAATAGGGTCTTGGAGCCACATAGACTAGAAGCGAAATGGCTTTGGATGACCATTATTAGGTAACTCATAAGTCAAAAGAATGAGTTTGTGATTTGATCCTGCTCGCAATAAAATATCTGAAGAGATTGTATACTTTGTTTTCAACCATTTATTGGATAACAAGAATCTATCTAGTCTTTATACTTTATTATTTTGCCTAATGTGTCTATTATCCCATGTATATTGAAATCTTGATGGACTAACATCCCAAAGGTCATTTGAATTGACAAATGAAGCAAAATTTTGCATTGATTTAGACCATCCTGGAATGCCACTCTTCTTTTCAAAAGGAGATAGAACAATAGTAGAATCACCCCTAATAATCCATAGATCACAATGAATCATCATTATATTTGACAAAAATATGATAAGGTCCTTCCAATGTTTTTCATGAGTAATTGAAGAACACAAGCTTATATTGAGAGGGGGGGTGAACAGTATAAGACCACTTTTTACTTTTTCTTTCCCAATCAATATTATGCAATGTAAAGATAGCAATATCAATAGCAGTAATTAAAGCAATGCACAAATCAGCACACACAATTGAGACACCATAATTTACGTGGTTCACCCAATGTGGGCTACTCCACGAAAAAAATATTTCACTAAAATTTTCTCAATCAATCTATTGGGAATCCTTTCCCTATTACAATGTTTATGTACCTCTATCCAAAGGAGACACCAATCCCCTAATCAAGTTTGTGGATCTCTATCCATAGGAGACACTAATCTCCTAATCAAGTTCATGGATATCTATCCACAGGAGACAACAATCTCCTAATCTCTGCTCTAGCTGGTGATCCTCTAGAAGATCCCTGCCTCCACTGCCCTTAGCAAATGGAACTCTATCCACATAAGATACTTGTCTTCCCTGCTCTAGCTGGAGATCTCTGTCCTTAACTCTATCACCTCCAAAGCTCTATCTCAAATCTGCACTAAATATAGTCTGTCGGTCTAGCACAAATCTGTCCTCAATATTTGTCTCTGGTCTGGCATAAACCTATCCTCAAATCTGCACCAAACTCTATCCTTGAATCTATACTAAACATAGTCCTTCGATCAAGCACAAATTTATCCTCAATATTTGTCCTTAAGCCTTAACTCAAATCTTGACTTAATCTCAAATCAACTATGCTGGATATGCCCCAAACCTTAACTCAAGGTTTGAACAAATCATTCAATCAAATATGTTCTCAAGTCTTCTCAAAGAGTTGTCTTAAATATGTCTTATAATCTTCCATAAAAGCTCACACCAATCTATCCACAAGTCCTCTCTAAAACTTGTCCAATATACTCAATAAGTTCCCATAAGAACTTATCCAAATCTACTCTCAATATGTATTGTAAGATTCCACAAAAGCTTAACCAAATATGTCCACAAGTCTTATCAAAGACTTATCTCAAATCTGCACAACAAGTCCACACCAAAACTTGTCCAATCTCATGGAAACATAAAGAGAATTGTTAGAGACTCAATATGTTCTATACTCATCACAATGCTCAATCACTTTCAATCACTCTTTTAGAAACATACAAAGAATTGTTAGACTCAATATGCTTCAACTCAATACTCAGTCACTTTCTCAATTCAATTCAGAATATAGAATAGTTTTGTTTTATGGAACTTGAACAATCACTTCACACACCGACTTGACTAGGCTCAACAAAATCTACTCAACCAATCACTCAATGAAACAATCCTTCCTTACAAACCCTAGTACAAGTGTATGATATTCACTCAAAATATTCCCAACAATGCTTATCAACCACTCTCACATAATAATGATACTCATGTTCTTTTCAAACCCTAGTTCAAGTTCCTCACTCAACAACTCACTTCAACAACAATGCTTATAACACAATCTTCACATAACAATAATACTTATATTCTTTTCAAACCCTAGTTCAAGTTCTTCACACAGCCAATGGCTTCAACAACAATGCTTATAAAACAAGGTTTTAGCAACAATTCTTTATTCCAAAAAACATTGAAGCATTAGCTCAACACACTCAATAATGAAACCCTAATCAAGTCCTTTTCACTCCAAACTTATTTTCCAAAAAATCAACCAATCATCTCAACTATGGAAGAATGTGCCCATACCTTTTTGCTTGATGAGAAGTAGACCACACAAATCTGTCACAACCATAAATATCACTTTGCAAATCTCAAGGAAGTTATACAAACAATACAAATCATATAATCACTCACAAATACACCTTATTACTTCTTTTTCTTAAAATAATATCCGACACCACAATAGTTTGAATATTTGCTTCTCAAAAATCCTAACTCATCACAAATTTATCTCAATCAATCATATTTGACATAAGCCACTTCAGAATTTTATTCTTCAAAAATCAATCCAATTTCTACTTATGACTCCCCACTTGAATATTGCATTTTTAAAGATAATTCTTTTGAAAAATAATGCAACAACTAATATTTCCTTTTCTAAGGTAAAATAATTTTTACCCACCACTTAAATTTTTAGCAAACACTTTATAAAACCCACAAAACTTCCTTTTTAACTTAGGCAAAAATCCAAAATCATTTATCTCCTTATTTCTCCTAAGACTAACCTTAGCTTAAGTCAAAAATTGAAATATTTTAATTTAAAAGAGTGTTACCACTTTGCATTGCACTAAGATTTGAACTGAGCGCTTCTCTCCACAAGCGCTTTCACCACGACTCCCAATGCCATGGAGCCACATGCTCCCTTTGGAACCTCCACTACCTTACGCCCTTTGACTTCCACTATTCGCACGAGCCACGAATTGGCTCCTTCACTCATGTTGTCCAAAAAATTTGCACGAACTGCTGTCACAAGGGAATTGTGCACGAAAACCAACGTTAATTATTTTTGACGGATGTGAGTGGATGCCTTGCCTTTGAGAAGACTATGGTATTTATATACCATACGCCTTCATTGCTCCACGTCGGAGGTGAGGACATCGTCTAGCAATCAGTGACGTCGACGAAAGGGGGACAACTTTGCACGCGAACAAATCGACGCCCAAAATTTATGAAATGCGCCCAAACTTTAGCTTTGGCAATTTATTAAATATAATAAATTAAATTCTTTAAGAATTTAATTATTATAATTTAATAATTAACATGGTCTTTTGGCCTTAAACCAAACTTAAGGGCCTCTTTAGGTTTTTAGAAAAACCTTACAACTTGCTCGCATGGTTTTAATGGAAAAATATTTTATTTTTTGCCACCATCGGTTTTAAGAAAAACCTTTTACTTGTGCCACCATTGGTTTTAAAGAAAAACCTTTTATTTTTGTTCACCCATGGTTTTAATAAAAACCCTTCATATGCTTCCACATAATATTAAAAAAATTATGAAGCTTTTTACCATTAACCTTTGCATTGTTCCTTGACATCAATGATGACTTTGTTCCTTGACATCAATGACAACTTTGACTCAAAATGTCCAATAGTAACTATAGTTGGAGCATATACATTTATAACCCCAACTTTAATGCTTTCGTCTTTTCTACAAAATAATCCAACAATCCAATTACTTTTTTCTTCGAATAGTAGTCCATTTTATTTGCATTTATCCCATATTATTGCAATACTGCTTGAAGCTCTTGTCGAAGAAACTGCTAAAAATCACCTGTCTTCCAAATTTTCTTTAAAGCATCCTTACATTCCTCATTGTTTAATTTTATTTCTTGTGTTAAAATAAACTCGGGGCTATAAAAACCTATTAATTCCTTAATAACTCTTTTTTTAGGGGTTTTATTCATACCCCTAATATTCCATGATATCATTTTCATTGTTAAAACTCTCTATTTATTAGTGGGCTTAACCTCACTTCTTGTTAATACCTGTGATATTTTTATTTGGCTTCCTAGATCAATATCCTTTTGAGCTTCTTTTTATCTTTTTTCCTGCTTTGATGGCCTTCCTCTCCTTCCATTCCCGCAAACACTCTCATCTTCATCAATCTCTTCTATTTTTTCATATTGTTGATAATAAGACTTATCTTCTAAATATTTATGTTTCCCTAAAGAGTTGAAAGTGCAAGGAATAGCCTCATTAGCATTTTCTTCTTTATGTTGCCTTGAAAACTCTAAAGTAATAGATGATCCTCCATAGTCATCACTTTCTTATGTTGGCCTAAAAACCCTAAATTTTGTGTATATCCTCCATAATATTTTCTTTACTATACCACTCTTGAAATCCTAAAGTGCAAGGAATACACTCCATACTACTTTCATTTTTATTATGAGGAGAAGATTTTATGCTACTTGAGTATAATAAAGGTGATTTACTTGGATTAAGCTCGATCTCCTTCACATCATTTGCTTTAAAATTTACCTCCCCATATTCATTTGTTTTAAAATATTTGCATATTTAGCTCCTTCTATATTTGAACTTGTGCATTGTACTTCCTCATCCCCCATATCATTTTTTTTTCTTCTAATGGCTTATTCGAGTGAACTGAATTGGCCTTTACCATCTGATGATGTAGAGGGATTTTTCTAGCCGCTTTTTAGGAGTGGAATATTATTGATTTGACCTAGATTTTCTTGTGATATGATATCCTTGTTTCAAATTGAGCTACCCCGATGCCCAAAAATTTCCATCTCTTCCTCCATTATTTTCACTTTGTAGTCTCTTGACATGTGCCCAGTTTCATGACATTTGCCACATCAGAATGCAATGTTTTCTTAATCCACTTGTTTATCCCATTCTTTTGATTCATATTTAATCCTAATTGACTATTGGTAAAGTTTAGAAATATCCATGGCAACACATATTCAAGTGTATACAACATGTCTTCTCTCCTTAGTAGTTGGTCCCTCCTGGATGAATTCACCTAGAGTATTACCAATATTCTTCAAAACCTCCTTATTGATGAGCTAATAATGAAGTCCAACAAATCTAATCCATACCGAAAGCCTTTTAATAGTTTTTGTGTCCACAAATAAATTCTCATTCCAAGGTCTTAAATATAATGCATCTTTGCCCCTAAACCATGGACCTCCATCCATTATTTTATCCCTTATTTCTAAATTAGAGAAAATAATGAGGAAAACTATTTTTGGAAGAAAAGTCACAGAGTAATTTGAATTCAAACCCCACTTCAACTTGATCTAATTTTGAATCTCAAAAAAACCTGGTTAGTATCCATGAAACTCACATATTAACCCTCTAATTTTAAGAACCATTATATCATGCTCAATATCTCATCCTTGTTAATCACTTCTGGTGTAGAATCTTCTACCTAGATTGGGTTTGCCATAGATTCGTTCTTCCTCTTATTACTAGCTAGGGCATCCATACTTCTAACTTGGTCGTTAATACTTTCAATAAGGACTTTCACAAATGACTTTCTTTCCATGATACTTGGATTTTCTTTAAATGGATCCTTTAAATTCTTCTAAGATATGGAATAAGAAGTAGCACTTGTTCCTTGATCACACTTCCTCCTCAATTATGGCTCATGCTCACACTCACTTTTGGTTGCACTCACTCTTGGCTTAGGCTCGCACTCGTTATAGACTACACTCACTTCTGGCTCATGCTCACACTCACTTCTGGTTGCACTCGCTCTCGACTTGCACTTGCACTTGCTTATGGTTACACTCACTTTTGGTTGTACTCACTTTTTGTTGCACCCACACTTCCTTTTGGATGCACTCACTTTTGGCTTGTGCTCGCACTCGCTTTCGACTGCACTCACTCTCGGCTTACGTTCACACTCACTTTAGGATGCACTCACTCCTGGCTTGTGCTTGCACTCACTCTTGGCTTACGCTTGCACTCACTTTTGGTTGCACTCTCCTGGCTTGTGCTCAACCTCCCATAGATTATTATTTTGAATAAAAACTAAGAAATCTCTCATGCTTTAGGGCATTTTCCTAATTTTTCCAAATTATTTATCCAACTTGATTATGACATTAAAATCTTCTATGATCATGAATCAGGTTTCTTGGTATTATTTAAAACATTTTATTGCATTAAGAGAACCTAAATATTTATTAAGTAACATTTTTGCCCAACTCTTTCCTTGATCTATGAAGAATCTCCATTTAAGTTTTACCCCTAACGCCAAACTCAAATTTTTGCAGTTATGCAAGCCCACCCCTCCAATATTATTTCTTTTGCAAATCGTATCCCACTTACAAAGAGGAAACCTAAATTTTTCTCATATCGTTTTCAAAGAAAGTCTCTTTTAATGTTAACCATTTTTATGCTATACCTACTAGCAATTTTGAAAGTGACATCATATAAATAGGGATGGATTGCAATGGATTCTTTCTGAGTTGTAGCCTTCCCATCATGGTTAAGAACTTACCTTTATAACATGCCAACCAATATTTCATTCTATCCAAACAAGAAACACAAAACTCCTTTTATTTCCTTTATGATACAAAGGAATGTCCAAGTAAGTTGATGGGAACTTTTCATTTTTAAACCTTAAAATATCCACGATAATGATCAAATGGTATTAGTTCAATCAATTATATTCCTCCACTTTCAAGGAGGAGGCCTAGATTCAAATATTGCCAAGTGATACATGTATAATTATCGAGTTATTGTTAAACCACTATGTGGTCATAATGTAATATAGGTGGGGCCCATTTCAAATCCATATAATCGATTTTTAAAAAAATCTACAAAATTCATTGTAAATCTATAACAATGCTAATAAAAATTGCTAGATTTTGTAGTATTAACCATCCAGTAGCCTTCTCATTGCAGGATTATATTGATTTAAACCCCATAGCCTAGATGACTAAGGAATGACCCAAAAGAAAAGTATTATCAACAAATTGGAGATGAGATTTGAAGGGACCATTTTTTGGGGTTGTATTTAGGTCCCCCACCCTTGATAAATTATAACTCTCTTCTTTAGAGCTTGATATTTTACAAATAGATACACTTCTCATCTCAATTGAGATGTTATAGCTAGAACCTTACATCATTTTACTTAAAATATCTAAATTCTTGATTTTTATTTTCTGGATCTCTTAAATTTTTTGTATAAATACAAATATTCCAGAATTTAACATCCTTCTTGATATTTTTCTATAGCAACCTTTGCAATACCAAAACTTCACCTCCACTATCTATGCATTGCATCTTAGTTGAGTAATATTTCCAAAACATCACATTATCATAGTCCACTTTACCAAATCTGGATTTCTAGTTTCCTTCCTGAAACACAACTGCAACCAAAAAAATAATAATAAATAGTTCATATGAAAACACATTATTATTATAAAATAAAGTAGATATTACCAATGGAAAACATTAAAGTAAATCTAAATCTTTATTTGATTTAAGAAGTCAACATTTGCTTGTTAGCTTCAGCTAAACTGACTACTTCCTCTAACCATGGAAAGGAGAATTTAACTTCACGATACTCAATCAAAACCCCTCTATTGACTAGCGTATCTACACATTTGTTTCCTTTCCTTAATGTATGTGTAAACTGGATTTTTTCAAACTCTTTAGCAAGATCTTGAATTTCCACAATTATCTCTTGTATGTTCCATGGAACCTTTGCTTTCCTCAAAATTGTATTTATTACTATAACAGAATCACCTTCCACCCATACTCTATTCCATTTCATTTGTTTGCATATTTTTAACCCTTCTAAAGTTGCCCAAGCTTCAACTTCATTATTTGTCTTAAATCCACTATTGAAAGCATAATGAGACAAAATATCTCTATTATTTCTAATTATTCCTCCTCTTGTTGGTCCTGAATTTCCTTTAGATGCTCCATCAAAATTCAATTTAACCAACTCCACATCTAGTGATTTTCATTTTATATTATTTACCTTCCTTTTGCTTCTCTTGTATCCAAAATCATAATTCCATTTAATGACTTGATTTCAACTATCAAGGCTCTTTGCTTCTAGATTCAGGACTAGGTGAGTTGACAGGGTTGGTTTAAACTCCTCTATGTCTAAACATGTCTTCCTTTTCATTACCTCTAGACTTCTTTCCTTTCCTTTAAATATTCTTCTATTCCTTTCTAGACATATAGTACAAATTATTGTATCTTTTGATATATACCATACTATCTATAAAGACTCATTTTTATAAGTGCTCTACCACTGCTTTAACCATTCTTCAATTATGCTATTCATCACCATCCATTTACCAAACATATTAAGAATCCATTACCATAGTTTCCAGACTATTGAGCAATGTCGCAAGAGATGATCTATACTCTCCTCCTTTGTACAAATAACATGTCAAGAGGGGCCATGAAAACCCCATTTCATAATATCCAAGGATAAAATTCTTCTATGACCTACTAGCTAAACAAACATTTTGACTTTAGGAATGCTTGGACTATCCCAAATATCTCTCCATATTCTAGTGATATTACTATTTTGTTGGTGCTTTACATTATATCGACTTCTTGTTGTGTATTCTCTTGAGCTATTCAACTCCCAAATTAATTTATTCTTGGCTCCCCTCAGAATAATCACAATTGTTATATTTCTACTCAATTTTCTCCTAGCATCAATGTCTTGTATACTTGTTAAAATATCTTCTTTCCATTTGTATCTTCATTCCTGATCCTTGTACAAAATATTTGAAACCCTATAACCATATTTATCTTGAATTAATTTCATCCAATGTTTCAAAATTGGATCTAAATTGAGTGGCTTTTCATCACACAAAGTATCCATCCAAATAAAAAAAATTCTCCAGTTCCCACTACCTATATTAAACCTTTAATCATTAGATCAATAGATTTTTTAAATCATTCCAAAAAGCATAACCATTTGGTAGAGAGAATGCAATTAATATTAAACTTGGGTTGTTGGGCTCAACAAAATTAGAAGAATTCTTGCCCATTGTCTTTGAATCTCTTTGTACAATCTCCAAATTACTTTTCCCCTAAGAGTTAAGTTTGCATCTGTAAAGGAAATTTCCTTTTAGCATGTAAACCTGACCATAAAAAGGATCGCATAATATAGATTATATTTTTTTCAATTGATTTTGGCATAGTATACAATGACATATAATAATTTGGAATGGCCTGTGAGATTGAATTAACTAATTGCACTCTTCCTTCTAATGATAACCATTTACCTTTCCAAGCTCAGTTTATTTTAAACTTTAGTAATAACTAGATTCCATAAATCTATCCTCATTCTCCCCTCAAATAAAGACATCCTTAGGTAATTTATTGGTAAATTTGCCCCTTCCATTTGAAGTAACTTGTAAATTCTTGCTTTGATATTAGCTAGAGTGTTAAGGAAGTAAAACTTAGATTTTGTCCTATTAACTTTTTGCCCTGATGCTCTTTCGTATGCCTTTAAAAAGTTATTCAAAGCTCTGGCCTCATTTATCCTTGCCCTTACAAAAAGGGTTCTATCATCTACAAATTGTTGATGGGTGATGTTGTTGATATTATTACTAACCTTAAGTCCACTTATGCGCCCATATTTGTAATCTTTTTTTAAGTTCCTACTCAAAACCTCTACCATAATAATGAACAAATAAGGAGATAGAGAATCTCCTTGTCCAAGGCCTATCTTGGCTTTAAAAGTTTTTGTTACTAACCCATTGACCAACATTGAATAAGAAACTGTAGAGACACAAGCTTTAATCCATCTAACCCATTTCTTCCCGAATCCAAACTTTTCTAAAACTGCAAAAAAAAATCCCATTTAACCCTATCATAGGTTTTACTCATATCAAGTTTTAATATCATTGCTTTCTCCTTTATTGAAGTTGTTGAACGTATAACTTCAAGAGCTACTATGATCTTATCTAGAATTTGTCTCCCTTTAATAAATTCTTCTTGCTCTTTTAAAATAATCTTGTCTAAGAATGATCTTTTAATTGATTCACCATCACTTTGGAGATAATATTATATGTCATATTACATAGGCTTATGGGTCTAGAAGAATCAAATAATTTAGCATCCTTCTTTTTTGGAATCAGGGTAAGATATGTTGAATTTATTTTATAAGGTATGTATTATTTTATCCTAGACTGTTCCATTGCCACCAATAAAGAATCCTTCACTATATCCCAATTATGTTGGTAACAAGTTGCAGAGAGCCCACCTGGACCTAGGGATTTATCCTTATTTAAAGAAAAAAGAGTTAAATGAACTTCTTCTAGAGTAATAGGCTCCATCATTTTTCTATTGTCTTCATTCGTTATAACTGAAGGTACATCTTGAAGAAGTTTATTATTAAGAACTTCAGTCTCCTCTGATCCTAGAATATTCTGATAAAAAGACTTCACCTCTTTTCTAATTTCACTATGATCTTCAATCCAAAACCCTTCTATTGATTTAATTCTACTAATTCTGGATGTTGATCTCTGTACTATAACCATCCTATGAAAAAAAATTGTATTTTTATCTCCTTTTAACGAAGTCTTTCTTGATTATAATATCCAAAATTTCTCTTCCTTACATAAAATATTATGATATTCACTTAGTAACTCCCTTTCCTTTGAGATTGGATTATTATGATCACCTTTTTTAAAATTTGAAAGTTTATCTTTTAGTTCTTTCTTCCCATAAATATTTCCAAAAGTGTTCTTGTTCCATTCTCTTAATCTAGATGTCGTAGATTTCATTTATTTTGGAAGAGCATACAACCCACCATTTCTTGAAGAATCCCATGTTTATGCTCTCATATCAACAAATTGATAATGGTCTTCCCACATATACTCATATTTAAAATATGATATTTTTGAATTCGCTTACCACCATTTTAAGTCTTATTGGCATATAGACCAAGTGGTTCAACCAAACCCCGTAAGGGGGCGAAGGTCCAAGGTTCAAATATCGGGCCTCGTCGAACTAAATGCTTGTCCCTTTTTTGGTGCTTTCAACGATGTAAAAGATTTAAAATGATTGTGACATGGTGGTTATAGAGGCAGACTCCGCGAAGAACTATATGGTGGCTTCTGGGGCAGACAATGCAGAATATTGTGGTGGCCATAAAATCCAGACAGCCTTCCCAGATTCATGGTGGCTACTGATTCCACCATGTTAATTTAAAGAAAAAAAACTCTTATTGGCTAGTGATTTGAACCAATACTTGTTAAGGTATGAATTTTAGCACAAGTTCCTTCATCTAGCCAATGATATTAATTTTAGCACAAGTTCCTTCATCTAGCCAATGATATTAATTTTAGCACAAGTTCCTTCATCTAGACAATGATATTAATTTTAGCACAAGTTCCTTCATCTATCCAATGATAGTAATGTTTAGCACAAGTTCCTTCATCTAGCCAATGATACAAGAGTATTAATCTATCTAATTTTTCTAATATTAGGTTCTAGACTTTACTATTGTTGTTGCTAGAGTAATATTCCATTCTTTGGGATATTTACCCTTTTACTCCACTAGGTAAAATAAGCTAGTATATTGCATTACACTAGTTTAGTAGATTATTACATTTACTTTGTACTAATTACCATGTAGATATTTACTATTTTAAAATATCTGATGGTAGATAGGTTAATTCCTAAATATCCTAGGTTATCAAATACTAACCTAACTCTACTTCTCCTACAACGTGTTTGTTAGCGTGGGTTAAGGAGATTAAGTTAGTATTACTATTTTGTTTCCTATTTAAACATTAGTCCTATGCTAATGTTTGGTTAATGAATTATTTGTTTTTCACTCAATTGTGTTAATCATTTTACCACATTGGCATCAGAGCCATTTTTTTTGGCTTGCCCGAAGGACAAGCTGGTGATAATTAGCACCACCAAACCCACCTCAATAGGCGAGCTCAATGGGAGAACCAGGCCCATATCTAAGTTGACTAGGGCCTACGTGACCTTGGGATTGATCATCCATGACCCAAGGCCAGCGCTCCTCGAGAGAGGCGATCGAATGCCCTCACGATCTCGTCGATCGACAACATTTCGTTGTCGACCAGGCTCTGCGATCGATCGCCCTCTCAAACCCGTCGATCGATAGCATTTCATTGTCGATCGATATTTGTGATCGATTGCCCTCCCAAGCCCATCGATCGACTTTTGCTATCGATCGGGCTTCACGGTCGATGCCCGAGGAGATAGGAGCCTCGACTCCCGCTCACATGGCCCCAGGCCCGCAGAGCCACGTGGCCTCCATAGCCTAGGAGAGCCGAGAGGGCAGGAGCGCCCTCCCCTCCCAACTGGACGCACATGGGGCGACCATCAACAGGATCTGAGAGGGCAGGAGCACCCTTCGATCCTCGACAACCTTAGGATTTGAGAGGGCAAGCGACCCTCCGATCCCTAAATAGAACCTAGACTCAAATATCTGGACTGCACGCACCCCGAGGTGCCACCTGGACCGTTGATCTAGAGTGCATGCACCCCGAGGTGCCACTTGGACTGCTGACTAGGTGACACGTGGCACACAGGCCACGTGCAACCTCAACGTTGACTAGGCGACACGTGGCACACAGGCCACACGCCATCGGGACACTGACTAGACAGGAAAACCTGACTCAAACCTAACACATGGCAAGCAACCACTAGATGACACGACTTGACACGACTCAACCAACCCTTTGGCACCATGTGGTGACATCCAAAAAGGGTGGGGGACCAACTCCGATTGCCCACAGGCAATCGAGAAACTAAGGTCGTATTGAGGCTTATAAAGCCTCTTGCATCCCTCTATGGGATGCATGTGGGATAAATCCCACAAAAGCTCCATTGAAGTCGTCGACCTCTTTAAGACCAAGCGTCGCGGCTTAGGTCCCAAGCCAGCCGACAACTTGGTTGGCCAAGGCGGACGCCTTGGGCCAAGCGGGTCACGTGTTCGAGCCCGCGCGATGCCAAAAACAAAGGTTTTCTCAAAAAAAAAATTATTTTTTTATTTTTTTTTCTAATGTTTTTAATGCTTAATTTAATATTTTTTTAGTATTTTTTTATAATTTAGCATTATTTTTGGATTAAAATCTCAATTAAAGCCATAAAACTTGATTTTTTTCTCCAAAAAATTGCTTTATTATAAAAATTGTTCAACTATAAAGATATTTTTTAGCATTTTACACTAGGAAATTTTTGAAAGGAGAAAAACCAAAACCTTCACTTTTTGCAACTATTGCCACAAAGTTCATTTGTTTTCTTCACACATGGAGATATAGAGACAAAGAAACATTTTTTTTGGTTGCAAAACAAAAGGCTTTCTTCAACAAATTTTTGCAATAAATTCCTCAAAAGTTCTATAGTTTTCTTCACACATTTTTGGAGATACAAGACATAGAAACTCAAAATTCTATTGCAAAACAAAGAGATTGACAACATTGAGGAAGCACATAGGTCATTTTCTTTGCAACAAAATCCAAAATTTGCTTTTGTTTTCTCCTTCACAAAGGAGATATAAGACATAAAATTGCAATTTTTTTGTTGTAAACTTAAGAAATATTTTGAACCTATTTTTTGCTCCTCATGCTTGAGTGTTGAAGACAAAAAAAAAAAGCAAAGTCGTGTGTCGACTGGTCTAGAAGCCTTTCAAACGCGGGTCGTGTGTCGACTTGTCTTGAAAGGAGTGCTCGAATTTTTCAATTTTGTAAAAATTAAGGGGGGATAGAAGTCATATTTTGTGATTCTATTTTTTGCAAAATTGTAAAGAGAAGAGGGGGATATTTCAAAGCAAGAAAGGTGCATTCTCGATTGTACTCGACACCTTTTCTTAAAAATTGACTATACTAGGTGCATTTTCGGTTGCATCCGACACCTAGAGTGATAATAATTTGGGTTGCTCTCTTGTTTTGATTATTGCACTAACAATCATGCTTTTTGTGTGCAATTAAACAATCAGATAGAACATTGAAGAAGCATTTCACAAAACCCAAACTTCACTCAAAATCGTGCTACACCTTGCACAGGTTAAAACAAAGTCAATTTTTTTGCACCCCATCAAAGGTCAAAATCCAAACACCTTGATTAACTCTCTTTGTTTGGCTTAATTTCCTCAAACTTTCCATCCTTCTTGAAGGGTGTTAAGGCAGGTGCCATTAAATATCCTAGAGAGCACAATCAGAAGTCTTTCAAAACCTACCCCTTTAATTTGCTCTATTTGTTTGGCTTAATTTCCTCAAAATTTTCATCCCTTGTTAAGGGTGTTAAGGCAGGTGCCATTAAATATCTTAAAGAGCAAATTAAAATCTTCCATATACTCTTTTGAGGGTATACTACAAGATAAAGTCATCTTAGTCATATCAATTTGAAACCTTCACCATGGCCATGATCAACAAGTATCTCACTGAGAGCCAACTGCTCAAAGGTTCAAATTATTCTACCTGGAAAACTAAGATGAAAGCTATTTTAACAATAGAGGATATGTGGGAAATAGTGGATGGCAAAGAAACTAGACCCACATCAGCTGGAGCAGATCAAACAACATATGATAAAAAGGATAAAATACTTTCCTTATTGATCTTGCTAGCTATTACTGATGATATTCAACCTCATATCAGTGAAGCTAAAAATGGTAAGGAGGCATGGGATGCCTTAAAAACCATCTTTGAGGGTAAGAATCAATCCACGATTCTTAACCTTCAAACACAGCTTCATACTCTTCATATGAAATCTGGAGAAACAATAGAGCTATTCCTCTGCAGAGTGGTAGAATTGAAAACAAAACTGCAATCCTTAGGAGAAAAAGTGGAAGACAATGTCCTAACCTCTATCATTTTGAGGGCTCTTCCAGACTCCTATAGAATGTTGATCACTTCCCTTCAAGTCTCTGGTAGGACAGTGACTTTTGTAGAGTTGGTAAACTTGCTTCAAAATGAAGAAGCCAATCAATTCCAAAGAGATGATGCATCAAACAGTGCACTCTTCTCAAACAAACAAAGTGGAAAGAAAAAGTGGAATCAACAGAAAGGATCTTCTTCTAAAGACAAGGGTAAAAGCAAAGAAACTAAGAAGAAGAAGCAGTATTGTCAAATTTGTGATAAAGACACTCATGAAACCAAGAGATGTTGGTTTAAGAACAAGCCGCCTAAAGAAAAAGGTCAAAAGCAAAACAAAGGCAATGTTGCTAGTGAAGTGTCTAATTTCGATTCTGATTCTGGTTCAGAAAAAGCACACAGAGTGCTCATTGCTAAAACAGTATTGTAGAGGGCAAACACATGTGTCACCTTGAGCAAACACCATATTCTCTCTCTCCTCTTTTAGGCTTCATAAATAGCATAAGTTTTTGTTTGAAGTACTTGTAATAAAGGGGTGTTTGTACCTCTTTTAGGCTTCATAAATAGCAAATTCTCAGTGTTTGAAGTCCTTGTAACAAAAGGAGGGAATTTTTCTGGTGTAAAATTGCCTAGGAGGCAATCTTTGTAAAAATCCTTCACAAAAACTCTTGAGTTGCACTGCAATTAAAGGGGGATATACTTTTCTTATTTCTTCACAAATTTTTGTAAAAAGAGAAGAAGACTTATAAGGGTGCATTTTCGGCAGCGACCGACACCTTAGTCATACTTCTTTCATAAATTAATTACATGTTTTGCAACGAGAAGGGGGGAACTTATAAGGGTGCATTTTTGGCAGCGACCGACACCTTAGCTACCTTATCTTTTGCAAACTCATATTGTAAATGAATGAACCTCGTATGAAGTGATCTATTCTAATGCACCTAGCGATTGCAATGGCTGGTTACCCATGCAATTCGGTTGGATGAAGTGATTACTATAAGGACATTCATTGGTGTGAAGACAAAGTGAGAAATGACCCACTTTTTTGCTAAGGAGTAGCCAGAGTACTATGACAGAACAAGAACCAGCAAATCGACATCTTTTTCACTATATTGGGACAATTATATACATTACCCAAATAATGTAATAAGGGGGGATGTTAGAGTAATATTCCATTCTTTGGGATATTTACCCTTTTACTCCACTAGGTAAAATAAGCTAGTATATTGCATTACACTAGTTTAGTAGATTATTACATTTACTTTGTACTAATTACCATGCAGATATTTACCGTTTTAAAATATCTGATGGTAGATAGGTTAATTCCTAAATATCCTAGGTTATCAAATCCTAACCTCATATCAGTGAAGCTAAAAATGGTAAGGAGGCATGGGATGCCTTAAAAACCATCTTTGAGGGTAAGAATCAATCCACGATTCTTAACCTTCAAACACAACTTCATACTCTTCATATAAAATTTGGAGAAATAGTAGAGCTATTCCTCTGTAGAGTGGCTAAATTGAAAACAAAACTGCAATCCTTAGGAGAAAAAAAGTGGAATACAATGTCCTAACCTCTATCATTTTGAGGACTCTTCCAGAATCCTATAGAATGTTGATCACTTCCCTTCAAGTCTCTGGTAGGATAGTGACTTTTGTAGACTTGGTAAACTTGCTTCAAACTAAAGAAGCCAATCAATTCCAAAGAGATGATGCATCAAACAGTGCACTCTTCACAAAAAAACAAAGTGGAAAGAAAAATTGGAATCAACAGAAAGGATCTTCTTCTAAAGACAAGGGTAAAAGCAAAGAAACTAAGAAGAAGAATCAATAATGTCAAATTTATGATAAAGACACTCATGAAACCAAGAGATGTTGGTTTAAGAACAAGCCACCTAAAGAAAAAGGTCAAAAGCAAAACAAAGGCAATGTTGCTAGTGAAGTGTCTAATTTCGATTCTAATTCTGGTTCAAAAAAAGCACACAGACTGCTCATTGCTAAAACATTATTGTAGAGGGCAAACACATGTGTCACCTTGAGCAAACACCATAATCTCTCTCTCCTCTTTTAGGCTTCATAAATAACATAAGTTTTTGTTTAAAGTACTTGTAATAAAGGGGTTTTTGTACCTCTTTTAGGCTTCATAAATAGAAAATTATCAGTGTTTTAAGTCCTTGTAATAAAAGGAGGGAATTTTTCTGGTGTAAAATTGCCTAGGAGGCAATCTTTGTAAAAATCCTTCACAAAAACTCTTGAGTTGCACTGCAATTAAAGGGGGATATACTTTTCTTATTTCTTCACAACTTTTTGTAAAAAGAGAAGGAGACTTATAAGGGTGCATTTTCGGCAATGACCGACACCTTAGTCATACTTCTTTCATAAATTAATTACAACATGTTTTGCAACAAGAAGGGGGGAACTTTTAAGGGAGCATTTTCGACAGCGACCGACACCTTAGCTACCTTATATTTTGTAAACTCATATTGTAAATGAATGAACCTCGTATGAAGTGATATATTCTAATGCACCTAGCGATTGCAATGGCTGGTTACCCATGCAATTCGGTTGGATGAAGTGATTACTATAATGACATTCATTGGTGTGAAGACAAAGTGAGAAATTATCCACTTTTTTGCTAAGGAGCAGCCAAAGTACTATGACAGAAAAAGAACCAGCAAATCGACATATTTTCACTGTATTGGGATAGTTATATACATTACCCAAATAATGTAATAAGGGGGGATGTTAGAGTAATATTCCATTCTTTGGGATATTTACCCTTTTACTCCACTAGGTAAAATAAGCTAGTATATTGCATTACACTAGTTTAGTAGATTATTACATTTACTTCGTACTAATTACCATGCAGATATTTACCGTTTTAAAATATCTTATGGTAGATAGGTTAATTCCTAAATATCCTAGATTATCAAATCCTAACCTAACTCTACTTCTCCTACAACGCGTTTGTTAGCGTGAGTTAAGGAGATTAAGTTAGTATTACTATTTTGTTTCCTATTTAAACATTAGTCCTATGCTAATGTTTGGTTAATGAATTATTTGGTCTTCGCTCAATTGTGTTAACCATTTTACCACATTTATCCATGTATAGTTGTCTTCTTCAAACTCAACCTCCCATAGATTATTGTTTTGAATAAAAGTTGAGAAATATCTCATACTTTGGGTTAATTTCCTAATTCTCCTAAAATTTTCATCCAAATTGGTTATGGAATTTAAATCTCCTATGGTCATGAATCGGGTTTCTTGGTTTTTGATTATCTTAAAGGCTTCAATACCACTCCATACTATGAATATACCTGATTGAGTTGTAGTACCATAGACATTGATAAGGATGAAATGAATATCTACAAAGTAGAAAGTGCGGGTAAAGAAGAGTCCTTCTCTTCCCATAAACCAAGGACCCCTTTTAGGATTTTTTCTCTTTCTTCCCTAGAACAAAAAATGGCTAGGAAGAAACATTTGAGAAGAAAATATAGAATCACTCTTGGATACTTCCAACTCCTATCAATCCATTTTCTCAAGGTTGAATCCCTTGGCCAATACCCATTAAATTTACCAAAAATTGCCCTATCTTGGAGGAACGAGGATCTCTCTGAGGTACACTCACTAACCTTTATCACTAGGGATGATTCTAAGGATTTAACTATAAATCGATCTATGAAAAGGAAACTAAAACTCAAAATTTATTAAAATTTATCAGAATGTCCAATAACAAATATAATATTTGATTAAAGAATTATAATAATTTGTATACAAAATTCTAAGATAAAGAAGGAAAAAAAACTTAGCTAAAAATTTCTATGTTCAGATAGAATATCTTGCCTCGTTGAAGTCCTAGCCCTTCATTGCTCTTCCCATCATCCAAACTCTAGCTAACAAATATTTGCAATTTTATTTTTTGCAACTTGACAAATTATCACTGCTCTTATTTCGGATGGTTGACTTCACAGGGTCGTATCTCCCTCAATATTGCTCAAATTCCTTCATATAACCATTCATTTTAAATCTATTCAAATTCTACACAAGTTGATCCAAGAATAGGCTAAATCAAATAAACTTTTGCAAAGATATGACTCCTAAAAGATGAGATGTTTTTCAAAAAATCCCTAATCCTTTGCAAAGTGACCTCCACAAGAATATTAAATAAATAAAGAGATAGTGGATTCTATGAGATGACTTAAAGTAACAAATAGGAGAATCGTTGATCAAAATAGAATATTTGAGAGTGTTATAACAACATTTAATCCATTCACACCAACCTTGATTAAAACTAAACTTTTTGAGATTGTCATGTAGAAAGCTCCAACAAAGCCTATCACATGCTTTATTCATATTTAATTGCACAAGCATACCTAACTTTTTCATGAAATAAAGAGAATTTATGGTCTTCTATGCAATGACCACACCATCAAAAATTTGTTTACCATGAACAAAACCACCTTGTTCCTTTGAGACAACACACTCTTGAGTGCTTTTCAACCATAGTTTTTAAAATGGTCTTATAGTCATATTACAAAGGCTTTTTGAATTGGTTATATGGGATTGAAATGGGTCCCACCTATATTATATCATGACCATATAGTGGTATTATAACATTTTGGCGATTATGCATGTATTGCTTTGCAAGATTCAAACTTGGATCTCCTTTGAAAATCGAGAAATATAACAAGTTGAGCTAATGTCATTTGATATATTACAAAGGCTTATTGAATGAAAATCATCAAAATATATTTGTCTTGCCTTTCTTGGGAATTAATGTAATAAAGTGTTATTGATCTCACTTATTATAACCTTCCTTTTCTAGGGCTCTTCAACCGTAACCAACATAGCCAAAAAAAGAGCATTGGAGTTGGTTATTAGAGAAAGTGAAGAACAAAATTGGTAGTTGGACCAACAGATGGCTTTCATCAGGATGTCGAATAACTCTTATCAAATCAGTTCTTCGGTCTATTCCTATCTTTGTTTCAATAGTGTTGAACATCCCCAAGTCAGTGCTTAATGAAGTGGATAAAATTAGTCACAAATTTCTTTAAAGAGGTTAAAAATGGAGAAGAAATAGGTCCTAGTGAGGTGGGAGACTCTATGTTTGCCTACTCATGAAGAGGGTTTAGGTCTTAGATCGAAAGTCAAGAATAATAAGGCTTTGGAAACAAAATTATATTTGAGATGGATTAACCACCCCAATGCCTTATGGATAAAAAATCTTAGAGCCAAGTATGCAAAAAATAAAGACACGTTTGACTTATCAACTGCCTTCTAGAGGGTCCCAAATTTTAAAGGTCCTAAAAATTTGAGAGGATTTCATAAAGAAAAAGCTCTTTTGGATAATACAAAATGGTCAAAATATAAACTTTTGGATAGACTCTTGGGATGGACACCTTTCGTTGTCAATCCAACATCCAGATTTGAGGCCTATAATGGAGAAAATACATAGGATGAATTGGATAAAAGTTGCCAAATAGATCAGACAAGAAATGTAGAGGTAGGAAGATGTTGGATACCAATAGAAGATTGGTCAATCCAACTTTTTAAAGATAAAAAAAAATTATTCACAGAATCGTTCAAATGAGATTGCCTTCATGGTCAAAAGCTGAGGACTGTATTCGTTGGAATAGTTCAGGGCACAATGAGTACATTGTTGCTCAGGGTTACTTAGCCTTAATCCCTATTAATCCCCATCAATATCAAGATCTTTTCAAGCAGTTATGGGCTCAAATGTTATGGCAAAAATTCATATTTTTTAGTTGGTTGTTGCTCCATAAAAGGGTTCTCACAAGGGAGCAACTTATGAAGAAAGTCTTTTATAGACCCTTTCAATGTGTAATGTGCTAGGATAACAGTGAAACTCTTAACCATTTGTTTATAGAATACCCCATAGGTGCAACATTATGGAAGAATATGGCTTTCCTTATATATTTAATATGGTCCAATGAACAATCCATAGAACAACTATGGAGATATTGGAGCAAACAAGAAGGAAAAGACTCGTATGTGAACCAAATAGTTTGGACATATATGAATATTCTTCCTTGGAACATCTGGAAGGAGCGAAACAAGTGAATCTTTCAACAAGAAATTAGGGATATCCACAATGTCTGGCTAAAGACCATAGAAAATGTGAGAGAGACTGTTCAATATTTATTAACTCATCCACACAATTCAAATCAGTTATAGGAATAAATGATGGCTCAATTAAAGATAAGAAATGGATTAGCCCAACACAAAAGGAAGAAAGGGACTGGTCAAATGATGGATAGAACTCAGCAATGACAACCTCCCCCAAAGAACTTCATAAAAATCAATACTGATGGAGCATCCAGAGGAAATATTGAAAGAGCTAGTATAGGAGGGATAGGTAGATTGGAGGATGGTACTCAATTTTTTACTTTTGCATAAAATTTAGGAATTCTATCCAATTACTTAGCTGAAGGGCAGAGTATTTTGAGATATTTGTAGGAGGCTCCGAAGGCAACGTGGAGAAGGGTGATTGTTGAGTCAGAATCTCAAGTTATGATCAATTATCTAAAATAGACTTTAGGGTCTAAGAAGGTGGATTGGAGAATCCAAAAGATTATAGATAAGATTAGGTTAATCATAAACAATTTTTAGGAGGTTGTTTTCAATAATGTGCCTAGAGAACAAAACAAAGTGGCAGATGCTATGGAAAATTGGGATCTTGATAAAGGAGATTTAAGTGCTATGGTTATCCTCCTAGGTGGTGGCCATAACAAATTAGGACTGATATTCTCCTTGTTCATTCTCTTGATGGCAATATGGGAAGCTATGTTTAAAATAATAAGTAGTGCACCAGTTTTTAGGACCTTTCAAATAATGGAGTCAAGGCCCCTTAGAGGAATGCGACCAACTTCTTTATGAAGAATATAACCTAAATACTTACTAGTGATGACTCTATTGAAGAAATCATCCTTGTTGGATATCCATATCCAATAAAGCTTCCCAGCAAGATCTTGATTGTTTAAAGTTGCTTTACGAAAACCAAGGCCTCCTCGAGCTTTAGGCTGATATACTTTATCCCAACTCACCAGAGCCCACTTCTTACTCATCCTTGGGCCATCCCAAAAAAAATTTCTCATAAGTGAATCCAACTCTTTGAGGAATCTCATAGGGGTAGCTAGGATGGAGAATTTATAAACAAGCATGGCTTGGATCACCGATTGGATGAGAGCCATTCTTCCTCCAAAGGTAAGCTAGCGATGAGTCCAATGATTAACTTTAGCAATGATTTTATCCATTAAAGCTTTCCAATAAGTTGCTCTTAGGATATTAAAATGAAGGGAATCCCTAATTAATTAAGCAAAAGGGTACCTTAGGCAAAGCTTAAAATTGATAGAATCTGATCCTAGATTCTTCTGTCTGTATTGAAGAAAACAACCTTGGATTTGACCCCATTCACCTATTGACCAGTAGCGTCCATGTAGGTTTTTAAAATGGCTTTCAACATTTTAGCCTCCCGAATGCTAGCCTCTCCAAAGAGATTTGTATCATCCACAAATTGAAGATGAGTTAACATCTCCTCACCTAATTTCACACCTTCCAAAAGACCTTGTTGCTTATTTCTTTGAATGAATTTACCCAATCCTTCTACTAGAATAATAAAAAAAATGGGAATATAGGATCTCCTTGACGAATTCCTCTAGAGGCATGGAAAGGGGTCGAGGGGGAGCCATTAATGAGAACAGAGAAGTAAACCGTTGAGACACAACTCATGATCCATTATCTCCACTCCTAGGAGAAGCTAAATTTCTCAAGCATTTGATCCAAAAACTGCCATGGGACTCTATCATAAGCCTTAGACATATCTAATTTAATAAACATGCCTCTTCGACCAAAATACTGCATAGAATGGATAGCCTCCTGGGCTAGAATAAATCCATCCAAATTTGATGCCCCTCCACAAATCCTCCTTGTTCTTGGGATATTATATTATCCATAATATTTTTAAGCCTTCAACTATCAACTTAGTGATTATCTTGTAGGTCACATTGCAGAGAGCAATCAGGCAAAAATCTCCAAGGTTGGCGACTTATCCCACTTTAGGAATCAAAGCGAGGAAAGTATGATTTAAATCCCGAAGCATAGTTATGTTTGAACGAGATTCTTCAACAACTTGGGTTAAATCATCTTCTATGGCATCCTAGAAAGCCTTAAAGAACTCAATTAGAAAACCATCGAGCCATGGAGATTTCCCTAATTTCATGCTAAAAACTATGCTCCTCACCTCATCTTTATCCACTGGTCTAAAAAGGGCTTGGTTTTGCTCAAATGAAATAATTTGGGGGATACAATTAAGTATATATTGTTGTGCTGCAAAATTAGGGATAGCAAGTGCAGTAAAAAGATTTTGAAAAACATTTTTTACTGCATGTTTTATACCTGGTATGGTGTCCATCACCTATCCAGTAGAATATTGAAGGTAATTCAAAGAATTCCTTTGTCTACTTGCCAATATAGAGCAATGAAAGAAACTTATGTTTCGATCCCCTTCCAACAGCCACGCAGTTCTCGCTCTTTGTTTCCAATAAATTTTCTCTTGATTTTCGATGGAGTCTGATTCTTTTCTAACCAGTTCATATTCATATTTCAAATCCTCTATGATTGTTTTAGTCCTAAAGCGGGTGGCAAGCTCCTCCATCTTTGTCAACAAAGGAAATTTTAGGGATTGAAAGTCATATATGCTACTTCTTTTCCAAAATTTAAGACAAAATTTGACATGTTGGATTTGTTTGGAAAAAATATGCATAGCTATCCCATGGAAAAGATGACCCTCCTCCCACCAGATGGGGATTTTTTCCTTTAGATCCTCCTTTTCTAGCCAATAATTCTCAAAACAGAAAGGTCTTAGGGGCGGATTATGGCCCAATTTCCATTCTAAAATAATTGAAAAGTAATCATAGTTAGTGTGATTAAGAATCTCCATCCTAAAAGACCAACGAAGAAAGGCCTCTTTAGAAACCAAAAATCTATCAAGCTTGACTTTCCTACTTATCAATCCTACTTGTTTGTTTGTCCACATATACAGATATCCCACATGTTGAACATCAATTAAATTAGCTGATTAATTTTAGACATCATAAATCTATCCCCTGGTCCAAAGAAGGATTTCTCCCTTCCTGATCCCTAAGAGCAAGTTTAGCATTAAAATTCCCTGCCACTATCCAATTCACTTCTTCTTTTCCAGTTCTACTATCTTGTAAAACTGACAATTGGTGTTGTTGCTCCACAAAATTCATAGCACTATAGAAATTGCAAACCAATAAAAGATCCCCAATTTTTTTGCTCTTGAAGAGAGAAGTAAGGATACCCCGACCAACAGTGTGATCTAAAGTTGTCCAAAGAAGAGGATTCGATAAAGTCACCACTCCCAATGAAGCCCCTTGGGATCCAACCACCATGTACTCAACCTGCCTCCAAATTTTCTTAACAATGATATCCATATTTTGAATGGAAGCTTTAGTATATTGAAGGAGAATAAAGTCAAAACGATGATTTTTAATTAAACTCTGAACAACAATTTGATGAGGTCTATTGTTTAGGCCTCTTATATTCCAAGATTGGACAATCATTGGGAACTTGGATTCCAATAAGTGTCAATTTGCTTGACCTTCCTCTGGATGACTAGTTGGTCTCCCTCATTAGCCAACTTCTCCTAGTTTGATTTTCTTCCTACACTCTTTGCTTGAGAATTTTTAACCTTTTCTTCATTTTTTGGATCCCAAGGTCAGGTTTCCCTCTATCCTTTTCTCTATCTTTCATGGAAACATCATTATCCACCACAACCATTGCAAGGGTTTGGTTCCCTGGATTTATTAGTGCCAAGTGATTAGCCTCCAAATCTAAATTCAAATTAACATGATGGGTAGTTTCCTCAACCCTTACAGGGGGAATGTTATCCTTCTGCGGTTCATCTATTAAGGTGGTCTCCTCCTCCATATCCAATAGAGAATTAATAATTTCATACCTGTTGAAATTTCTTCTGCTGATTGGTTGGAGTGTTTTGTATTACTCCATTTATTCTTCTTTCTCTTTGGAGCTTTAAACCCTTTGCAAGGGGATTAACATTTGAGTCTATGGGCAAATTATCTTCTTCTCAGCAAACTTACTATTAATGATGGTTTCCTTTGGAGGGATGGGACTCTTCGTAATTTTCTCTGGGCAGAAGCGGGCTAGATGATCGTGTTTGCGGTAGATCTTGCATCAAAATGGGATTACCTCATAGTTTACCTATTGGATCCAGGATAAGTCCCCCATGTTAATTTTTATTTTAGCTAGGAGAGGTTGGTTGAGATCCATATCCACATAGATCTGAGCATAAATAGCAGATTTACCCCTCATTGTGTCTTTGGAAACTCATAATTAATGATCTAAGAAATTGTCCAATTTTTCAAAAATCGGTTCACACTAGTATTCCATGTGCAGGACATAAAGATGAACCCAAACAATCACCGTAGAGGGCTCCATCCAAGGGTCAAATCCCAACTTCCACAATTGAACAAAAAGGCTTGCAACGCCATATTTTCTTCTCCCTAACTCAAAAGGCTTTGTCTTTGTTTTCTTGAGAATAAAAGGTCATAATATAATAGCCATTGCTAATAAGAGAGATTGAGGTATCGCCAAGAGGCTCCCGCACATAAATCCTAAAGATGATCTCATGCCAATAAAATTATAAATTAGGTCATGCTTGCTTCTATAGAGAATGTTATCGGCCACCAAGGCTTGATCTATCTCTAGTTCAGCTTGATCTATCTCTAGTTTAGGATGAAGGGTCGCTTGGGGAAGACATACATTAACCCTTACCTGGTATGATTGTTGCTTTGAATTCTTGGTCACTGCAAAGAAAATAGAATGAAGATTTGAGTCTCTAAACAAGACATCCTCCATATCTTATTTTCCTTTAACTGTATCTGCAAACGATCTCTTAGAGGAGGGGAGCTGAGGAGGGGGCCTAGAAGGGCCCTCATTAGCACCCATAGGCCACTTCACAACCTACACACAATACTTCACCCGAAAGGAATACTTGCACCTGAAACTAGTTCCTGCTATGTTGCCCTTCAATTTTCCTCCATCACCTTTGCCTTAGTAAAGTTAAATCTTGCTATGTAGGTGATTTTGTTGTTGATTTTTGTTTTTTTTAGTTTTTATTGTTTTTGTTTTTCATGTTTTTGTTTGTGTCTTTGTATCGTTCTGATGTTTTTGTTATATTGTTTTTGTGGTTTTTTTGCATGTTTCGTGTTTTATTGTTGTTTATATTATTATTTTTTATTGTTTTTTGGTTGTCTTTTGTTGTTTTTTGTGTGTGTGTGTGTGTTTGGTTGAGTTTTTTGTGTTTGTTTGAGTCTGTGTTTGTGTGTTCTTATTTTTTTTGTTGTAGGTATGCTCCTTGAGTATGTTGAAGGTGGTAGGCCAGGTGCAAGCCTTGGGAAATTTTTGCGGAAGAGATAACCCTGCCTCCTTGGGTCTTACTCGAAAGTGGCATCCCTTCTAGGATGTTTTCCACAAAAAAACCGTAACCAACACATCACTCTTCAATAAATCTCATTTTTTTGAAATAAAATTATAGGAAATCCATCAAGACCATGTGCCTTGTTAGGATGGAAAGATAAAATTGCTTCATGTAGCTTCTCCATGGATATCTTCTTCATTAAGCTTTTATTTTATCTTTGTGTGGTAATCAATGGAATATTTTGCAAAAGCTTACCTTTTGCCTCCTTATGTTTCCTAGTAGCTAACAAAATATTTGAATATCTAATTGCTTCCTTCCTGATATCTTCTTCTTCTTCCTCAATATTTCTTTCTTTTGGAGTTATTTTTTATGTAACCAAAACAAATTGTTTTTTCTTTAGCATGAAAATTTTGGTATTTCTATCTCCTTCATTTGGCTATTTCTCCCTAGATTATTGGAACCAATATGAATCCTTTTTCAATGCATTATGATAATCAAAAAGTATATTTTTTTGCACATAAGAATCTTGGTACATTCCATTGATTTCTACTATATCTTGTAAATTTTTGACCTTGGATTCAATTTCCTTATTTTCTTTAAAAATGTTATCAAAATATTTGGCATGCCAAATCTTCACTTGTCCCTTTAGATATTTTATCTTATTGTATATACATAATCCTTCAAAATTTGCTTCATCCCACCATAACATAACCATCTAGAAGAAATCAGGGTCTCGAAGCCACATAAATGGGAAGTGAAATAACTTTGGATGACCATTATCGAGTAAATCACAAGTCAAAAGAATGTGTTTGTAATCTAATCGCGCTCTCAGTATAGTAACAAAAGAGACTATATATCATATCTACAATAATGTGTTAAATAACAAGAATCTATCTAATTTTTCTACTATATGAGTTTACCTAATGTGTTTATTATCCCATGTACATTGAAAATGTTAAGGAATAACACTCCTAAGGTAATTTGAATTAACAAATTAAGCAAAATATTACATTGAATTAGGCCATCTAGGAGTATCGCCCTTTTTTCCAAAGTAGATAGAAGTGTGTTAAAATCATCCTCAAGAATTAATAGATCATAATTATAAAACATCATTGTGTTTGACAAAAACATGTTAAGGTACCTCCAACGTCTTTCATGAGGAGTAACTGTAGTTGGAGAATATACATTTATAACCCCAACTTTGATGTTTTTCTCTTTCCTACGAAATAGTCCAACAACCCATTTACTTTTTGCTTTTAACAATTATCCATCTCATTTGTATGTGTCTCATATTGTTGCAATACCACTAGAAGCTCCTATAGAAGAAACTACTAGACAATCCCCCATTGTCTAAATATTTTTAAAAGCATCCTTACATTCCTCACTACTTAATCTTTTTTACATTAAAATAAACACAATATCATAACAACCTATTATTTTGTTAATAACTTATTTTTTAGTGGTCTTATTCATACCACTAATATTTCGTGATACTATTTCATCATCAGTTTTTTTTAGCGGGCTTAGCTCCATTTCTTGTTAACACCTCTAATATTTTTATTTGGCTTCTCAAATCTACATCCTTTTGAGTCTATTTTCTCTTTGTTCATGCTCTCACAACCTTCCTCTCCTTTTCCCATTTTCACTAACACTTTCATCTTCATCAATATCTTATATTTTTCCATATTGTTTATAATGAGGTTTATCTTCTAAAGGTTTGTGTTAGTGTAAAGAATTTGAAATGCAAGGAATAACCTCATAAACACTTTATTCTCTTTGTTGTCCCAAGAACCCTAAAGTACAAAGATGATTATCCATAGTTATTAATTTCTTATGCTCCCCTGGAAACCTTAAATTTCCAAGGTTTTCCTCAAAATGCATTTTTTATTATGTTGCTCTTGAAACCCTAAAGTTGTGATAGATAATTATAGCGGTCGAAAAAACACAAATTTTAAATGATTAATTCAAATAAAAAATACCCCCCTAACATTAGGTGTGAAATACAATATATTTATAGAGGGATGAAGTCGGTGGAATGGCAGAGGGATAAGGAGGATGGAGATAAGGGAGGATAGGAGGAATGGGAATATAGGAGGAAGGGGAAGCAGAGGAATAAGGGGAGATAGGAGAGAATATCGCGGGAGAGAAACAAAACAAATCTGTCGATAAAAGTTCTACCGACAAACTGGAGACTTGTTCACACTGCAATAAGAAAACAAGACATCTTTAAGCCGCTTCGACTGTAGTCTTGTTCACACTTGCAACACTCTCCCCATTAAAGTTGAGAGGACTGACTATATAGTCTCTCAGCTTTATAAATTGAGCTTTAGCCATCACTTTGGTGAAGATATCTGCAACGTTCTCCAAAGTGCAAAAAAATGTAAGCTCAATAATTTCTTGCTCCACCATGTCTCGGATGAAGTGATACTTCATATCAAAGTGTTTTGTTCTGCTATGGTGGATTAGATTATATACCAACTGAATGACATTGATGTTGTCGCAGTAGATTTTGGTTGGACCACTTTGCTGTTCTCCAATAGCTTCTAACACTTTTATTTGCCACAAGGCTTGAGTACTAGCATAGGTGACTGCTATATACTCAGCTTATGTAGAAGACAAAGCTACCACAGTTTGCTTTTTGGAACTCCATGTTATTAGCCCTGATCCCAGACTAAAATAGTTCCCTAAAGTTGATTTTTTGTCATCAATATTGCTGCCCCAATCACTATCACCCCAATCACTATCACTAAAGCCTACAAGCTTGATAGTGTTACATTTATGGTACTAGATTCCAAAATCCAATGTACCCTTCACATATCTAAGAATTCTATTAGCTGCCTGCAAATGCAGCTCAGATGGGCTAGCCATAAATCGAGAGACAACAGAAAAAACATACTGAATATCAGGTCTGGTGTTAGCAAGAAACATCAAACTCCCAACCATGCTCCTGAAAGTGGTCACATGCTCCATCATCTTTGCTTAATTGGATCCCATGTCCAACTGGAGTTGCAACTGGTTTGCAATGCTCCATAGCAAACTTCTTGATCATGTCCCGAGCATACTTATGTTGATAGATGAAGATCCCTGTATTTGATTGATGAACTTCCAATCCAAGGAAGTAGTGCATTAAGTCGAGATCCTTCATCTCAAACTACTTTATCATGGAGCGCTTGAACTCCATATTCACTTTTTCATTACTACCCATGAATATTAGATCATCCACATACAAGCAGACTATGAGGATGTCATTACCTTTCTTCAGGTAGTAAAGTGTGGGTTCATTTCTACTTTTGGTGAACCCAAAATATTTAAAATACCCATCAAGGCGTGAGTACCAAGCTCGTGGTGCCTGCTTGAGGCCATAGAGTGCCTTTTTCAGTATGTAAACAAAGTGCTCCTTACCTTGTTCTTGAAATCCTTGAGGTTGCTCAACATACACTTCCTCTATTAAGTACCTATTCAGAAAGGCACTTTTCACATCCATGTGTTGGACTTTCCATCCCTTGTGTGCAACTAAAGCAAGAACTTTTCTGATGGTCTCCTGTCGTGCTACAAGAGCAAATGTTTCTTCATAATCAACACCATATTTCTGTGTAAATCCTTTTGCAACCAATATTGCTTTGTGCCTTTCAATGCTTCCATCAACATTGAATTTGGTCTTGAAGACCCACTTACATCCAACACACTTCTTTCCTTTAGGAAGCTCTAATAGCTCCTAAGTATCATTGTTTTTTATAGAGGTTATCTCCTCTTTCATGGCATCTTGCCATATCTTATGAGTACAAGCCTTCTCATAAGTAGAAGGTTCAAGTTGTGCACTAGTTAACAAGGCATAGTTAACTACATCTCCCCAAGGTTCTTGGGAGTCATCATCTCCATACAAATGCATATTTTCAAGTCTTTGTAAAACTGAACCCATTTCACTTGCTTGACTTCTAGTATATCTTCTTTGAAAATTTGTATCCAACATCTTGGAGTGTTCTCTTACCTCTGGATGGAGAATCAATATCCATTGGTGAGGAACTAACTGACCTTTATGGAGGAGGGCTTGGTGATGATGATGATGGACTGGAAGTCGAATGTCTGCTTGGGCTTGGAGGAGGAGACTTCTTGCCTTTTTGTGGTGCCTGTTGAATTTGTGAAGAACTTGCATCATGAGATTCAACATCACTATAAATTTTGGGATTTCCCCATTCTCCCCCTTCATCAAAAATCACATCCTTGGAAAGTATTATCTTTCGAGTCCTAGGATTGTAGAGTCTATAAGCTTTTGTGTTCTCATAGTACCCTACAAAAATGCATGCTTGACTCTTAGGATCGAGCTTCTTCCTCTGTTCATCAGGAATGTGTGAGTAAGCCAGTGAACCAAATACTCTAAAATGCTTGACATTTGGTTTCTTACCATACCATGCTTGGTAAGGAGTTTTCCTTTTCAAACTTGAAGTAGGGCTCCTATTCAAAATATACACACTGGTCCTGGCTGCATCTGCCCAATAAATATTGCTCAAATGCTTCATTTGAAGCATATATCTTGCCATCTCTACAATGATGTCGTTCTTTCTCTCAACTACACCATTCTGTTGTGGAGTATAAGCAGTAGTGAACTGCCTCTTTATTCCATGTTTTTTACAAAAATTCAAAAATTCATTAGAGGAGTATTCTCCTCCTTTATCTGATCTGAGACACTTAACAAAATATCCACTCTCGTTTTCAACTCTTGCTTTAAAATCTACGAAGCAATCAAATAATTCATATTTATGCTTCAAAAAATATATCTAGCACATTCTTGAAAAATCATCAATGAAAAGAAGAAAATAAGAGTTGTTACCAATGCTCTTTGTCTACATTGGACCACAAATGTTCGAATGCACTAGTTGGAGTGGATAACTGGCCCACCATGCTTGCCCATGAGGAAATTTAGTTCTAGTGTGCTTGTCCAAGGCACAACCTTCACAGACTTCCTTATTGTCCTGAACTTTAGGAAGTCCGGTCACCATCGCTTGAGAAGTTAACATCTTCAAACTAACTGAATTCAAATGACCGTATCTCAAGTGCCATAACACACTTGGATTTGCAATAGCAACATTTACCAATTGATCTCCTCTTGGATGGCCAAAATTTAAAGGAAATAACCTGTTCTTTATCATTGAAACTTGAGTAATGATTCTATCACTATTACTTTTATCAAAAATGTTACATTTACCCTCATCAAATAACAACTTATAGTTTTTCTCCAATATTTGACCAACACTCAAAAGATTATGTTGGAGATGAGGGGTGTAATAAATATCATTTACCTGTTTGACGCCCTCTTTTGTTGGAACCTCCATGGCTCCAATATCTTCGACTGCCAATGACTTATCGTCCCCCAACTTGATGCTTTATTTGTAAAAAGAATCTAGGGTAGCAAAGAGGTCTTCTTTGCCACTCATATGATTTGAACACCCAGTGTCCAAGATCCAGGTGTCATTCAGGTTCTGATTTGACTTGCCATATGAGAGAAAGAGATTTGAGGTCCCTTCCTCTTCTCCAAAATTTCCATATTGACTGCTCTGGTTGCTGCTCCCTTGTGAAGATTTTGACCAACAGTCATGAGCGAAGTTGCCAAGTTTACCACAATTATATCAAGCTTGTTTTGACTTGTCACTTCCTTTTCCTCGTATTGGATGCTTCCCTCTATTTTATTGTCCACCTCTATTCTGACCTCCACCTCTATTTGAAGATCCCCCTCTATTAGGAGTTATACCTCATGGACTATTCCTACCTCTACCTCTGTGTTGACCTTTGCCATGACCTCTGCCTTGTCCTTTTCCTTCTTGTGAAGCGAAGGCTTTGTCATCACCTTCATGGCTGGTGGAGGAGATTCCTGCAATCTCTCTTCATGTGAAAGAAGAAAACCAATTAGCGCATCAAAGGAAAGTGCAGTCAAATCTTTTGACTCTTCAATAATGATTGCTACATGATTCCACTTAGGAAGAAGTGTTCGTAACACTTTCTTCACCACAACCTCTGGTTTAACTTCTTCATCTAGAGTGACCATTTTATCTACTACGACTTTGACTCACACGCAGTAGTCTCCTACTTTCTCATTCTCCTGCATTATGAGATTTTCAAAATCTCTTTTCAGAGTTTGAAGCCTGACTTGCTTCACTTGATAACTCCCTTGAAAACTTTCCTTTAAAGCCTTCCAAGCATCTTGAGCTGTTATACATTATGCTATTCTAGGAAATATGCTTTTATCTAGGGTTGCTTGTAAATGATATAGGGCAAAGAAATTGTTTTTCTGGGCTTCTTTCTTGGCTTTTCTATCAGCAACACTTAAGGTAGACTAGTCAGTAGGAGAGGGTTCTATGTAACTCTCTTCAATTATTTCCCATAAACCTTTACCAATCAACATAGTTTTCATCTTTATTGACCAATATTCATAATCACTACCATTAAATTCAGGAATTGGGAGATTCGAATTTGAAGCCATTTCTACTATTTGAAAGCAAACTTTGATTTGACTAAAAACAAGAAGTACAAAGCAATTACAAGTTCAAATCAAATATAGATTTCTTAACTCTCTCACTGATTTCTTCGTTTTCTTGTGGATTGTCCAATACTAGAGGTCCAAAATTATCTGCAATGGAATCCTCGTCATCACTGATGACAACTATTTCAGGAGCTACCACTGGCTCGGCCTATGTTGGCTCAGGATCTGTTGGTACAGGCTCTAGAGAGCGTGGGGTATAACTTTCACTGGATTGTTGCTCCAGCTTAGCTAGAGAGTAGCTATCATTGGCTTGATCTATAGGTATAGATTCAATTGTATCGGACTCCTCCACTCGTTGTTCGAAAATATTGTCTTATGAGTCAGCCTCGTATCCATAATTCAGTTTCCTCTGGTGGGCTATAACATAATTTTGTAGCTGATTGAATACGACATACAGTCCGTCTTGTCAAACTCGTTCATCAAAAGCTTTAGCTATTTCTCTCCGTAGTAGAGAGCACAAAACATGGTAACATCCGGTAGATCTGATCATCTACTCATCAAGGCAAAAAGAAAACTTCGTTAGAGCTTTCGAGGTTACAATTTTTGCTCTTTTACAGTCGCTGAGGCTATTACACAATTTTTAACCCTGAACGGGGTTCCAAGGGGCAGCGCCCCTTGCGGTAGTCCAAAATTTTTTGGAAGTGCTACACGGGCGCTTCGAAAGGCTTCCTGTCACTATTATGTTCCCCCTTTTTACAAAGATAGCCCTTTTAAAGTTAAAAAAAAAACAAGCTTTTCAAGCCCCTTGGGCGATTTAAAATTAAACCTTATAAAGCACCTTAATAATTTTAATTTAATAATAAAAAAATATGCTTTTTAATTTTAAATAATTAAAAGCATTAATTTTTAAATTATTAAATTAATATTTAAAAGCACTAAAGGTTTAAAGTAAATAAAAAAAAACCTTTTAGTGGGTCGAACTCGTGACCCCGAGCCTCCAAGTGGGGTTTCAACCGCTACTCCTCGTGGTCCCTTTTGAGATCAAAAGGTGCTCTCACACCTTTATTTCATGCGACGACTGGCACAAAAAAAAATAAAACAAAAAAAAACTGTTTGCTACCTGACGGGTTTTGAACCCGACACCTCTCGCTTACAATGCAAATAACTTTACCACGTGTGCTACGCGCTTCTTCAGATTAGAAAGCAGGTAATATAATATTTAAAGACAGTGGATCAAATATTTTTTTTTAAAAAACTCACAATTATCCCACACACATTGGAATAAAGGCACAACAGGGGTTTAAGTATGCAAACGAGTGCCTCCATTATTGATTGCCTTCGGGCAATCGTGTCACCTTACTTTTGTTGCTTTTAGCCACTTCCACGATGCCACATCACTGTTTTGTTTCCTTTACGCGCCACCTCAGCGCCACGTCCGTTCCTGCCACCTTAGCGCCAACTCAATGCCACGTGTCCTGCTCTCTGCCTCCCATGTTTGTATTTCAAACAGCGTGCCACCAGTTAGCATCCATGCCAGCTCATCTCCTTGTGATCTACCTCAAGATTCGTGTCCTCAGATCTGCCTCAAAGTTTGTGCCCTCCTGGTGCTCCTTGACCCCTACGCAACTGGGCTCTAATACCATAATGTGACAGATAATTACAACGGTCGAAAAAACACAAATTTTAAATAATTAATTCAAATAAAAAATAACCCCATAACATTAGGTGCGAAATACAATATATTTATAGAGGGATGAAGTCGGTGGAATGGCGGAGGGATAAGGAGGATGGAGATAAGGGAGGATAGGAGGAACGAGAATATAGGAGGAAGGGGAAGCGGAGGAATAAGGGGAGATAGGAGAGAATATCGCGGGAGAGAAACAAAACAAATCTGCCGACAAACTAGAGACTTGTTCACACTGCAATAAGAAAACAAGACATCTTTAAGCCACTTCGATTGTAGTCTTGTTCACACTTGCAACAAAAGTGCAATGGATACACTTCGTACTACTTTCATTTTTATTGCAAGGAGAGTATTTTATGCTACTTGAGGAAAATGAAGATGGTTTACTTGAATTGACTCTGATCTCCTTCACCTCATTCACTTTAAAATTTGTCTCCCCATCTTCCTTCGCACCTTTGACTCCTTTTGAATTTGAACTTGTGCATTATACTTCCTCATCTCATGTCATTTTTTCTTCTAATGGGCGATTCAAGTAAATTGTAATGGCTATTGCCATTTGATGATGCATAGAGATTTTTTCGCCACTTTCTTAGGAGTGGAAAATCCATGATTTGATCCAACTTCTACTATGATATGATCTCCTTGTTTCATATTAAAGTTTGTCTCATGTCCATTTTTTTCTCTTTCTCCATCATTTTCACTTTGCAATCTCTTGCCATGTGTTCGGTATTATAACATTGGAATACAATGTTTTCTTAACCCACTTGTTGATTCCATTATCTTGATTCATATTTAATCCTAATGGACTATGATAAAGGTTTTGAACTATCTATGACAACCCATATTCAAGTATATACAACATGCCTTCTTTCCTTAGTAGTTGGTCTCTCCTAAATGAACTCCTTGAGAGTATTCTTGATATTCTTCAAAACCTTCTTATTGATAAGTTGATAAGGAAATCTAAAAAGCCTAATCCATACCATAACCCTTTTAGTAATCTTTCTTCATAGAAAAATCTCACTCCATAGTCTTAAATACAATGCATATTTACCCCTAAACCAAGGGCCTCCATTCATTATTTTCTCTCTTATTTTTGAACTAGAGAAGATAACAAGGGAAAAACCATTTCAAAAGAAAAAACATGGATAAATTTGAATTCTATCCCCACTTCCACTTGATACAATTTAGAATCTTTGAAAAAAACTAACCAATTTCCATGGAACTTACATATTAATTTTTAACTTTTAAGAACCATTATATCATTGTTGATTATCTCATCCATGATAATCACTTTTGGTGTAGAAATTGCTATTTGAATAGGATTTGCCTTAGATTCGTTCTTCTTCTTATCAATAACCAAAGCATCCATACTTTCAACTAGGGTGTCCTTACTTCCAATAAGGGCTTTCAAAAATGTCGTTTCTGCCATGTTATCTAAAATTTCTTCACATCAATCCTTTAGTTTTTTAGTTCCACCTAAGATTTAGAATAGAAAGAAGTGACACCACCTCCTTGCATTTTGCATCTTCTTTATGCTTCTTGCTCGTTACTTGCTTTCTTAAAAAAGATGAGGCATGCTCTTGACTCGTGCTCACTCCTTGACTCACATAATAATTATATATTTATAAATATATTTGTATTTTATATACACAAGGTTCAATTCGAAATGTTTGCTTAGATTATAAGCTACTTGCTCTTGGTAAGAATAGTGTTACTATCTTTTTTTAAACAATATAAGGTGGGTTAGTGACCCCACTTTTAAGTGGTGTGAGATGGTAACAACTACCTAGATTTGTTTTGAAGGACAACATGTGTTGTAATGTGTATCCTCTATTAATAAACTTAACTCTCAACCTTATAAAAAATAAAAACTGAAATAAAAATACTCAATCTTTTAAATATCAATTGTAAAAACTTCTAACCAATAAAAATAAAACAACTAAATTTTTACAAATACAAACCACAACCACACCACGTAAAACATGAAGTAAACCACCAATAAGGTAAACAACCTAACACTCTTAACCTCAAATCGATCGAGCCCACTACGTAAAACATGAAGTGAACCACCAATAAGGTAAACAACCAACACTCATAACCTCAAATCGAGGTTATCCACTGTACAATTTATTGATTTTCAAAGCTTTAGTCCACTGTACAATTTATTGAATTTAACAGAGCTTTACTCCATTTTTATTAAATCTAAAAAAAATTAATACAAAATGCATAAAAAAAATAAGTACATCGTTTATGGAATACATCGTGTCAAAGATGAAATCGAATTAGCTATTGAGAGCGGTCCACGCCAGCACTTTTTCTCAAGATTCATGTTCAACTGATATACGTTACTTTAATATTTTTATACCATTTTTATGTAATTAAAAAAATATTTATAGTTTATAATTTATAGTGGGGTGAAATGAAATGAAATGAGATGGATCTATTGCAGAAAGGGTAGCCAAAATGTTGCTCGCGGTGCTGTTCTCAAATGCCGAAGGCAATATTCTTCTCGAACGGTATGATTTCTTCTATCCATACATCCATAATTTTTGCTATTATCGTTAGATGAACTGAATCGAAGCGTGCCTCTCAAGAATTTATTACCGGTTAGTTATTTCTGCTATGCTTGAACTAGATCTAATTTCGCATGCCATATAGTTTAATATTTCAATCGCTGCCCAGCTTTGTGTTGGTAAACAGTTTATGATCTCAAATTTGGTCTTGGAGTAGTTAAATTTTAATTTTAATTGTAGAAGCGGTGGAATTGTTCTGGAATGAAAATATTCGCTTTAGCGAAGCAGGATATAGAGGTTTATTAGGATAATCTATTTTCTTCCAGCATAAGTTAGGGTATCTGTTATTATGCCCCTCAAAATTAAGTGACTGGCAAATTTATCAAAGAATTATTTCAGAAAAAAGGGCAAGTTCCGGAAATCTTGGCCTGGTTCATCCTTGAGAGATTTCTCTAAGGGTTTTAACAAGTTGTGGAATCCACTATTCTGTGACCATTGTATTCCAAGAGACCATATGTTAATGACCCGATTTTCTTCCGAATATGCCCGCCTCTGAACAGTCACAGCCACAACATATTATGAATACTGCCAAATTTATGTACATACCAAACTTGTGTCCAGCATAGCTGAGCTAACACCAGCGTTAGATCTGGCAGTCAGGAACTTGTGGGTGTTGAGTAGCCTCATTACTAAAGCTACTAGACTCGTCACCAATGCTAGAAAGAAAACAAAGACTATGGCCGAAGAGACAAAGTCAAGAGACTCAGCCTAATGCACGTATTCCTGTTTTGCATACGGACCAATCAGATCAGTCCTAACTAATATGTTTTCTGAACTTCAGCCCTCACAAGAAACATTTGTGTGTGTTCTATCTGCTTCCACATTATCCCTCATGTTGATCAGAGGAATCCCAACTACATTTTGTCACAATCTGCATCACTATTTCTGATGGGTTTCCCAATACCGTGCCAAAGCCACTGAGTTGTATATTATACTAGCCAATTGCGAGTTTTTAAAAGATTTCCCGTGCTTTTCTAACAGGCTCCTTCTTATGCCAATCCATGAGGGGCTGACTCAGTTCCACCGTTTGTGATATTATGAACGAGCCTGTTTCTCCGACATCTTGTTCTTGTTATCAAAGCATTGTCGAAAGACCATCATTCTCAAAACTGAAAATACATCCAGGTGCTAAGGAATTCTATAGTCTGCATGCTCTATCGCATTTCACAAAATAGAAAATTTTCAAATTAGTGATATATCATCAGTAGTCACTAAAGCTTCAGCATTATGGGTGGTCTGTTGTGAACAACATCCAGCACTGGAATCTTCTTCTCTTCAATCCCATGCCTTTAACAGTAACTTGTGTTACACCTTTTGAGAGTTTGACTTAAGGTGAATTTGAACATTAAATTAAATCAAAGCAGAATTTGGGTCATGTTTTTTTTTTGGGGATTATGGACAACACTGTACTGAAGGTTAATGTCAGATAAATTTGACTAGCAAATTCTCATTTGATATTGTATATAATTATATTTGGATCTCATTAGATTAACATATGTTAGCTCTATTTTAGATTATTTTATGCTCTGCAAAATTTAATTCATTGTTGATTCACTGGCAGTGCCAAGTATGTATTGGATTGAAAGTCGAGTTGTGATGGCATCTTGGATATGTATAATTTGATTTGTAATTGTTTGATTTTAATTTGAACTTCACTGATATTAGGGATTCAAGCACACAATTTTTAATTATCTATAATGTGGTTGGTGGCTGCCCCGAATTAGACTTTTTAATGTGTCCTAACTATAATTAAGAGGACCATTATGTACATCCATATTGGAATGTAACAACAGAGATATTATTTGTAATTATGATGATTGACATTTCAAAATCCCCTGGATATGATTATAATAGAACGGAAGAATTTAAACGTCCACGAGTTGTAAGTCTATACACTTCAAAATATGCTCAGTGTCATCCTAGGTTAGGGAAAGCCTTCACGACTCACTATCTGAGTTGGTATGCTTCCATATATATTTTAATTGATTATATGAGATTGAAATGGGCCCCACCTGTATTACATCATCACCATGTTACCATGGTATTTCAATGAACCACATAGTGGTATTATATCACCTGACAAGATTTGAACCTGGGTTTTCCCATTGAGAGCCCATATTTTTAACCACTTGGGCTAATAGCATTTGATGCCATGCTTGTACATACTAAATATGTGATGGACCAGTGGGATTCTGTACAAGTTTTCATTAAACAAAATGGATGTATATGTACAATGAAAGAAGACAGACAGTGGTTACGGACAATGGTTGGTTCTAGTAACGGTTTTCCAACCAACCAAGCATAACTATATGCATGATGATGTAATATATTCTTGACATTCCCCCTTATTACATCATATTCTAAACAGAGGCACTCCATATGTCCCTCTTCATACAGTGCTCATTTAGTCTTGTCATGCCTCAACATTTTCTGTATCTTGCACAGACAAGGATCCCTTTGCACTCTCCTTAATATCTTGCAGAAGCAGCAGCACCACGTGAATGCCATAGATTTAAATTCCTCTCCCCCCCAGACGTTTCTTCTTAGTGATGTAGTTTTGAACTCGGATGACACATTATAAACCTCTTTGGAGCTGTTAGATGACAGCATTTGGACTTCATGCATGCATCTAGACCTTTGTGCGTTCAACACTTCACTCTTCTCTATTAGAGTTATCGCTGTTTTTTTGTGGCACATCCATGTCTGCACCTCAGTTCTCTTCCAATAAGATGATATGATACGTGGGCTCTCACTCACTAGAATATTCATGACCAGGTTTAGTTGTTAACAGCATTGCCTTGCTCGTGCATGCAGATGAGAGTTTTTTGGATTTAAAATGGCTTTTACATGGCCAGTAGATGACCTTCACCTTTGCTAAAATTAAGACAACCTATTTAACTAGACAACCCCTTCTCTTGGGACCCACATCAGCATTAGACAACTTTTCTCTTTTAGATGATACTATGTTGGTATGACAACTTTACTACAACTTTGCATGATGATTTGTCTCTTAAGACAGTTAATCAATGATGTCGTTGGATAGCTTTTCTAATCTCCAAGTTGAACACTTGCTTGCCAGTTCTTATCATCATGTGTTAACCAGATGTTCTTCCACACTAGAATACACCAAACACCTTCACTTTCAAGATTGATTGTAGCGCTCAAATAAGCTTCCATAACGAAGTGGTTCAAATTTGCAAGGAAGATTCACAATGCAATGCCCACAATAACAAAAAAATTAAAAATAAAAGAATTAAATGTTTTTCTTTCTCTCCTTTGTTGGCAGCACTCCTCTGCATCGATAGACTTAGTACTCATCTCTCAGCACTATTCTTGATGCCTTCAACATGCATTAATACATTATGGAATGTCTTGTGCTCTTGGCACTTGCCTAATCTCTTTGTCTTCGCTCATGGTTGGAACCTCAATCAGGAACAAAATTACATCAAAGACTCCCATCGCAGCCTTATATTTGGTTCATTCTTCATTGGAATGTAAGCGCTTTTGGGTATCATCCAGCAAAACTCCTCACAAAGCAAGCAGATTTGGGCATCCTTCAATTCCCAAAATGGCCTGAAAGTAAGCGCTTTGATACCACATGATGGACCAGTGGGATTCTTGACAAGTTTTCATTAAACAAAATGGATGTATATGTACAATGGAATACAACAGACAGTGGTTACGGACGATGGTTGGTTCTAGTAACGGTTTTCCAACCAACCAAGCATAACTATATACATGATGAAGTATTATTTTCCTAACAATATTCTTATAAAACAACTTTTTGAACAGAAACATATATCCATGTCTGAGCTTCAAACAGATTTAACTTGTTATTACTTTTTTGTTAAAACTATCTGTGTGTGTATTTTAGTAGTGTAACATACATACAGAATCTATGTTTGAGATTTATTGTCCGAGTTTGCTTTGAAGTAACTGTTCAATACTGCTGTCAAAGTGTCCAATTGTCTTACCTTTATATGACACCAACAACCATGTCAACGGTGAAATGGTTATGTGCTGTGACCCTTTTGTGAGGATGACAAAGAATTCCTTTAACAAAATTGTCTTGTTTCAATGCACAATGCCAAATTTTGGTCAGCTTTTATAATTATATATAGAGAAGGCAGTAGGATAAATCCAAGGAGGTTTACATGTTGCTCTGAGACTTCATGAATAAAGCAGAAGAAATCAATCACTGTCTTGTTTGTGATTCCATGCATGTAATTTATTTTTCAAATAAAGGAATTATGAAGAAACCATATCATCTGATTAGTGCCATTCAGCAATAGAAATAGTAAGTCATCATGATCAACGAATAAAACCTGCAGAATAAGTGTGCTAACATCCTACCCCCATATCCGAGGATTGTTTTAGTAGGCAATAGATGAACTGTATTCACATGCGAGAAAATACTCCCATTTGGAGATGGATATGTTCATCCATACATGGCAAGAGTAGTTGGAAGTTATTGCATAAACAGTAAGAGCAGAACCATCACATTATGAGACTTTGGGTTTGTCTTTGTTGTCAAACACAAATACTCTTGAATACTTCTCAGGAGCATTAGCATGACAAAACGTAGATCTAGAGGATGCTATACAATTTTATGAAGAGGATCATTCAGTTGAGAACACATGATTGGTTGGGGTGTCATTGGATATCTTTGATGAGCTTGAGTGTGGAAGCATTGATGATATTGATGAGGCCAAAGCCTTCTTGGATCATTTATACACAGAGGAATGAGTACAATCTGCTTGTGCATATTCTAGCAGAAATTTATTGTTTTAGTTCTTTCCAAGTTTCAAAATTTTAATTGTTCTGTACGTGGTGACCCTGAAAACGAAGTCTATATGATATAGATTATGAGTTTTGAATAACAAACTGTGTGTATCATCGTCTTCTAGTTTCATTTATCACTAATACTGAAAAATTCAGTTATTATGTCAAAATTCATCCATTTAGTATTTTTCAAGTTGTATTTATCTTTTATATATTTTTTATACTTTTTGGTGCAGCCATCTCATTTTTTCTTTTCCACATCCGTGCCAAAGGGGGCTCCAGGGAAATTGAATAAAAGTCAAAAGTGGTCAAAAGAAATAAATATATCTAAGAAATTCTTGGTTGGAAGTAACTTATCATTTAACTGCACAATATTGTGCTTAATGTTGTAGGTAAAACAGTAAAAAATGGTCAATGCAGTAGTAAATTAGGTACAAAGAGCAGAATTTTCCACATCCCTGCCAAAGGGGGCTCCGTGGAACATCGAATAAAAGTCAAAAGTTGTCAAATAAACAAATATATCTAAGAAATTCTTGGTTGGAAGTAACTTGTCATTTAACTGCACAATATTGTACGTAATGTTGTAGGTAAAACAGTTAAAAATGGTCAATGCAGTTGATACAAGTCACATGGTCGATGCAGTAGTAAATTAGGTACAAATAGCAGAAAATTGAGCAAATAGTAATGATTTGATCAATTCAATAGAGAACACAGTCAGACAAAGATCAATGCAGGTCTACAAGCTCAATGCAACGGATCTGATCTCTCTGATATAGGTGGATTGGATGGTGTCTTTAGATCTTCTTTTTTGCCTTTAAGGCTAGTGTGGGTCAATGAGAAAGTAATGGAATGATGCACTTATGAGGGTCATTTAATGATATTTATATGGCCTAATTGTAAATTTGATATCGGCAGTCAGCCTAGTCATCATTTAACCTCATTTAGGTGCTGGAATGAAATGCTAATTGGCTCTGTTAGCGAGGGATGATTAAAAATGTAGTAACAATGTCATTTAAAAAGTTTTGCATCAAATATAAGCATGTTGCATGCTGGTGGAAAGTTTACACTGTATAATTATATGAAATTGGTATCTTTCTTGACATTTGTGTCCTTCCTTTCAAATTGCTACTTTTTGAAGATAAATGACATGCACGGTTGTTAGTTATTTTGGCATTCACCAATGGAAATGGTTTTAGTGACTAGACTAATAATGTTTTCCAATGATGGTGAAAACTAATGTCCTTTGTTCTTTTATTGCTACTATTATTAATTTCTTACTAGAAGATATGAGACAGAGTTGTTCAATCAATAAAGTTCCTACCAAATACTAATGAATTGAATTCTCTGGGTGTTTTAGTTTCCTTCTGCTTTGGGAAGATACAACCAGCAAGAGTGTTCAAGCTTTTGTAAAATATTGTATAGTGAACTTGTACAATCTCATAGGACTTGAACTAGTAAACATAGGCTGGTAAGCACCTATGCAGATCACAAGAGGAAGTTATTTGTTATTCACAGCTAAAAATGAATGGCCCTTGAAGTTGACAAGGCCCCTGCTTTACTACATTCTGGACTGCTTTTCAAGTGCATGAGGATAATTTTTGACAATTTAGAATTCTTGGCCATGGGGCTAGAGCATCACTCAGTGCGGGACCATGTATTGTCTCTGTAATTTGTGTGATTCCAAGTGTACCAAACTAGTGATGCTAGTTGGTACAGTCTCATAGAAATCAGTAGACTTAGTCTGGCTAGAAGGCAGGGGTTTATGTCCTTTGTACTTAGAATTGTTTCAGTAATTTGCGAAGACTTTAGGATCCTAACAATCCTCAATACCACGGTTTGATTTCTACCCAGACATGTCTTTTGTTTTAATTGGTTATATAGGATTGATATGGGTCCCATCCTCATTAGATTATTGATCATATACTGGTATTACAACAGATTGACAATTATGCATGTATTGCTTGACAAGATTAGAACCTTGGCCTTCCCCTTGAAAATTGAGGAATTTAACCAGTTGAGCTCAGGCCATTTGATTTTTCTACCCAGATATATTACAATATTCTTTAGTTTGATTATCAGCAGACATCATTTTCAGTTTGGCTTTTATTTATTTTTGGATAAATAATCATTTTCTTTTGCTGATTCCAAAGGTATAAATTATGAGTCCACTCTGATTGCTTCATTTCAAATGTCTTCCTTCTTCTTTCCTGTGGAGATAACATTGCACTGAATTCTAAAAATATTCTATTATTTTTCTGTTAGGGATACATTAAAGAAATACCATAGAACAATCAGTACCATAAGTTAGGATTGTTAGGCAACTATGTTGTACTCTGTTTTTGTATGATTCAAAAAGTCATTGCATGATGTGTGTCAGCACTTAAAAATATGGAAATAATGTTTTTGAATTTTCCTTAATATTTCAAGATTGGTATATTGCTTAAAACTCAAATTTGTAGGTTGAATGAGTTCATGAGATAGTAATCTATATATATCATTCAAATTTAGTCTATTAAGAATCTGGTTACCAGTACATAACGGACACATTGTCTAAAACATTTTCCAACTTAATACAAATCTCGCTTCTATAGGGCAAATTGGAATATTCAAGAGCATGGTTGCAATTGCATTGATTTTTTAATTCTTGGATGCAGCTTTCAGGGTGTTCCAGCAGAAGAGCGCTTGCATTGGAGATCATTCCTTGTTAAACTTGGAGCAGATAATCTCAAAGGTGCCAAGAATGAGGAGCTGTTTGTAGCATCTCATAAGTATGTATCTATTCCATCCCATTTATACATTATTCAATTGGATTTTAGTATGTGCTAGAAGAAGTTATATAAAGTCTGTAAAAAAGTCTGGAAGTAGAAAATGATATTTTCGTTAATAACTTACATCCTTGGATACTAATGGTCTTTAAAATCATTCAGCTGTTGCAGTTAGGTTGGCCCAAATTGTATAGTTCTGTGAGCATAGTATTTATTTGGATGGTTTTAATTTTGTGTACTTTCTTTATTTTTTTTTCTCAGTGATCCTCTTTAATTGTTATTCCTGAAAATTGATTGAGATGTCAAGGAAGAGATATTTCTCCTTATCTACTTCTACACCACTCGTTCCTTATTAATCTTTTTTGTTTTTAAGTGTTGATAGATCTAGCTAGGTCTTGCTCTTTGTTTTTTTTGGTATACACAATCACAACCCCACTCCTCCCCCACCATGGTGTGAACTTGGGTCTTCTCAATGAGAGGCCAAAAGCCATACCATTGCGGTGTCCCACAAGGACAGGTCTTTCTTATTTCAATTTTTATTATTACTATTTAATTTTTTTTTCCTAATAATTTTATTTTGTCCAAGAACCTAACAAAATTTTCCTTTTTGATTGCATCTCCCCAAGTACCCCGAATCCTCTGACTTTGCATTTCTTCATCAAGGCTTTGATGGGGTCTATTAACCTTTTTTTATTCTTGCAAATTTTTATACATTTGAATTGGGTCAACCCTTTTAATCTTTGGCTGCACTTGTTCCACTCTCATTTTGAATTTAGCAACAAAACTTTGACCATGTTCCTTCTTTACTTACAAAGCCAAGTCTTGCCGTCTCAAGCAGTCTTCCACCACCACAACTCTGTGGTCTTTCAAATTTTTTTTTTTTTTTATAGCGAAAAACCCCTTGCGGGGCCGCCTTGGTCTAAGAGACCACGAACATGGGGTTCTACACCGTCAAAGTCACCCGGGGGTCGCACCCAGCCCTGCCCGCACCAACATTATCAATTGGATTTTGGGTACCCAATTCAGCTTTTTGGTAGGGTGGAGATTCGAACCTGGGACCTCCCTTGGAGGATTGCCCTCTCCTCTCCAACTCACCTACAACACCTGGGTCTGTGGTATTTCAACTTGAAAAGGAGATATCTAGGAAATTAGCTTTCGTTCTTTCCTTTTGGAATATCTATTTTTGGGGCTAGTGGTGATGTTTATTAGACTGGGATCTGCCTCACCTTTGGTGCTGGTGATGTTTATGTTGAATTCTTGGAGTTTTTATCAAAGGATTAGCCCTTGTTGGCTATTTTTTGCTGACTCACATATTCTAAGAAATTCAAACTGCATTGGGCATTGAGTGTAGCTATGTGTGAACTCACGGTAAAAATTACACATCACTCTAAACTTTGGTGGGAGTGCAACAATCCCTTATAATATGATTTAGATCATTATAATTGTAATATCCGCAACCTTTTCCAAACCTATAACCATAACCCCCTCTTTCCCTGACTCTTCCTGCAGGGAGACTCACATAAGTTAATTTTGTTGTATTAACCCTGATGTTACTAGTGCAACAACATTTGCCAGTAGAGGCATTGCAGGTGCTTGAGCTACTAGAGGCAATGGTGCCTTCACTGAGGCAGTGACTACTGTTGCATTGGTGCATGAGCAGAGCTATTCATGTTGTCTATGTTGCTGCTGAGGTCATTTTTCTCCCTGTACACTTGCTTGATATGGGGGACTTTATGGATTCAATTGACTTGGTTTTACTTTTGCAGCCATCAATCTACTACTCTTAGTATCTTCTTCCAACTCTTCCAAAGCATCCTCAGCTCTACGTTAGCAGTTATAATGGTTTTGAGGGCCATCGGTGATACAATACCAACTTGGGGCACTGGTTTTACTTTAGCGGCCATCAATCTACTACTCTTAGTATCTTCTTCCAACTCTTCCAAAGCATCCTCAGCTCTAGGTTAGCAGTTATAATGGTTTTGAGGGCCATCGATGATACAATACTAACTTGGGGCACTGGTTTGGTAACATGTAATAATGAGTAAATGTCATGGATGTGCTGGTGGGATTCTACAAATCTCCTAATGCACAAGCAGATCTGTATATGATATCTGGTGCTTCATGGGTAGTGCCAATGTTCCAGGTGCTTGGTGAGGCCTTTCACGTGAGTGATTGGATGTACAGGTTCCGTTTGCTACATATATGTTGGACAGTTGTAGAAAACGACCTTCTTACAGACGTGTGTGCACCATAGCCCTCTTCTATGCTTTCCTCCTCTTTCTGGGGGCGATAAGGACTGTAATGCTGCCATCTAACCATGTATTTTTGTTGCCGATCTTTGTATTCATGATGTTTCCATATCCTTTGAAATCTTCACCATGTGTGTTTCAATGCCATCTAACCATGTAGATTGCCATATTTGTCATTACAACTTCAGTATCAACTCCGGAGCATTAAGTCTTGAATTGCTTCCCATCTGCCTCCTTCCTAATTATTGGTTTCAACCTAGACACAAACCGTTCAATCCTGAGTGCCTATATGATTTTAAAATCTTCTAACAAACTTTGTTAACTTTTCACTCTTCATTTACACCTGATCTCTCATTTTGTTGGCATTCTTTGAGATGATTTCTAGATAATAGGAACCCAGATTCAAACTATACATCACTCTATGGCTTAATATGCTTGCAGCTAAGCTTTATGCACCAATTCCAGCTCTCATTGCTTAGAAATAGTAATGAATTCATACATCTTGTTAGTAAAATCAATGAATCCTCTTCTATATTCTGTTGACTATCAAAAAAATATGTTCCTTAGCATCTCTCGCTTTGTCAAAAAATAGGTAGTTTAGGAATCTGCATAACTTGCAGTGGATAACTTTTTTGCATTGGCACTTATCATGCCTGGTTTTCCTTTATCTGATTGATTTTTTTGGGTCTTGTCTACTCTCTCTTCCTTTCTTCATTTGTATTCACCTAGGGTGGCTCTTGTCTTTATCTCTTGCCAGTTCAGTCTGAGAGTAAGTAGTGCCTAAAGACTTCTTGAGACTCTTCTGTTCTTTTTCATCCTTTTTTTTTTTTCCTTCATGAAATCTGAATTTTGTATTTCCAAACAAGGATTATTAAGAGAAGAAAACTTTTCCAGATATTCTCCTTTGTAATCTTGTTAAAGACGTAGATTAGGATTTGTAAGGACAAATCCTCTATCAAATTATGTTGGTTGCAGGGATCGTTTATTCTTTGTCATATAGCCTCTAAGTGAAATGAGGGATGACAAGTGGATGGGGGAGATCCCTTTGCTACATAATATTTATGGATTTTGTCATGGATAAATACTGAAACCTTTACATTCAAGTGAAAATTATAGAGTTGGTGCAAGTCTTTGTACTAGCTTGATCTACCATGGCCTAACCTCTGTGCGATACACAAAGCATGCAAAACTGCATACATTACAGGGATATGACCGGTGGTCTATTTTAGCTTTTTGTCAATTCCACAAGCTGAACCTCCTCTTCAAAAAACAGGCACACCTTCTCTTCATTTCCACATAAGTTTTCATTGTTATCAGTATGAATTGAAACTCTCTTAGTTAGTGTGTATGATAGTAAAATTGTAAGTTCTATAATATACCCTAATATAAAAAAACATAACCAGACACAAACTGATCTTGGAGGCAAATAACAGGCCATAGCCTGACTTGATAGAACTCAAATTCCTTAACAGTTGTCACGGATTACAAAGAATATATAGCACAGGAGGAAGAGTTAAGATGGTGACACATGTCACCATGTGAAACCCAAATGGCACATGTCATGTGTAAAGTACACACATGTCAGGGTAAGCATGGGTAAAGTACATATTAACTTATTTCTAACAAAAATGGTCTGCATGTCCAGAATGGAAGTGTAAGCAGTTGCTCTAACAGTGCTTGATAGTACCAGATAACTATAGGGAAACATTGATTTTTGCCTATATTTTGGTGGTATCATCAACAATCAGCATAAATGCCATTCTATAGATCTTTTACATCATCTTGTGAAAAATTCCTTTTTTCAACAAAATTTCTCAGATTTATATCATAATTACTTGTAAATCATTCTTAGACTACAAGTCACAATAAGTTCCTAATGGTTAAAATTGGTTGATAGTTGGAACTTGAAAGTAATATATTTTCCATATGAGTTGATCTTTTCAATGATCAAAATGTGTTTATTCTTTCCTCATTTTACCCCGTCTAATTCTTTTTGTAATCTCTGTCTACACTCTCAATTCATTTAGTTTGCTTTTATTTGTTCTTTCTTTTATCATGATATTCTTCTTTATTTGATCGGGGCAGGCTTTCATGAATTCTAGTACACATGTAGCTTTGTAGAGCTGTTAACATTAGTAGATGGCTATAACAATCCAACTGACTCATATCTGTAATTTAAGCTATAACAATGAATATTGATCTTATTAACAATTCACACAAAATTGTGTGATAATCGACTCAGGTAACCTAATCACAGGTTTAACATCTCTAGATTCATTTATAAGTATCATCCTCAACAGTTATTACTGTTCTTATTTTTTGTTGTTAATAGTTGTATGTCTTAATATTAGTTGAAGTTGTTTCATTTCTTGGTCTTACTCCAGACGTTAATAGCACAGTACATGTACTTCAAAGTTTATTCTCACTGGCAATCATCTTTATTATCATTTTTCTTTCAATTGGTATTCAGATGCAGAACATTTTTGACTTGAACTCTGTGTTGCTCACAAATATTGGTTGTAATTTATAATTAAGTTTTACTTTTACTTGCCTTTTGCCTATCTCTGAAACTCAGGTTAATATTTAAGAGGTTAATATTTCACCGGTACAATCATGTGCCACATTTATATTTCTGAGAATTCTGTAGTTGCAGAAAATGACCATTGGTTTTAGTCCGTAGGACTTCTAACTCATAGGTCTTATAAAAGTTGTCAAGTCAATTCCCTCTTTTGAGACACCAAAGCACAAAGTGAAAAGGATGCATTGTATCCTTTTAAATGTTTTCTCCCAGTTTTATTGTGTTACTCTGTCCTTTGGTAGGTACCTAAGTTCATCTGTTTGTGTATCTCAAGTTCAGGAGGATGTGTGAAGTCTTTCCTAACCAAATTAACCAACAGAATTAGCTCAGTGGTTGCATCATTGATGACTGATCATTACATGTGTGTGCAAAGAGCATGCTCATAGTTCATTGCTGCATGAACCATTCAGTCTTGTCATAAAATATAATATAGTCTTGCTTGTTATGTTGGGGCTAATCAACCTGGTTACATCCACTTAATTTGGAAATCCAACCCATGTGGTTTGGGATTTAAGAGCATTTTCAAAGAGGTTAGATCTTGCAAAAACTAATGGAAAGGATTTAAAGAGCAAAGGAGAAATTTATAGCAATGACCTGCTTTTTTGAAGCAAGGTTTTAATCCTTAGCTTTCCTTATTTTCTTTTGTTTGGAAATGTGTTGCAGGTCTGTCTACATTGTCTACACAGTTCTTGGCAACATAAACATTTATGTTGTTGGAAAAGATGAATACGACGAACTTGCTTGTAGGTTTTCTGATATATTTCAAGGGGCATTTGTGACATTGTGCAGTTCTTTTGATAATTTCATAGTTTTTCTCTCCATGTAAATTTGCATTCAAAGAATGGATGAAGGAAATGCACCAAAGAAAAGTTCATCAAAATGTTTTTTAATGTTTATACCTTGATACCCTCTGAGTACTTGCATCTCATTCTAACAGTGGCAGAAGTTATATTTGCCATAACGACATCTGTGAAGGATGCATGCTCCTCAAAGGCTCCTATAGAGCGTATCTTCCTTGAGAAATATGGAAAAATTAGTCTTTGTCTGGATGAAATTGTTTGGATGGTAAGTTGATTTCTTTAGTCATTTGCATGTCTATGTTTGTCAAATTAAAACTGCTTATTAATGTGTGGAACTCATCTTTAGCAACTGAAATTTCAGGGAATGCTAGAGAATACTGACAAGGATCGTGTTAGAAGACTAACAAGGTTGAAGCCTCTAGCAGAAGGGTGATACATTCTTCATATGCAAATGCATCAAAAAGAATTATATTTGACCATTGCAGCTCATAGTTTACTAATTGCATTTTTTGATGCTACTGCTCGACATTTGAACATTTTCATCTTTGTTGTGATGATATCTTGCTGGGCAATTTTTCTGTTTTTAATACATATGAACTATGATATTTCATGAATATGAGATAACTTTAGAAATCTGCTTTGATTATGTAATGTACTGTAAGATTCATCATGCAACACTGTAATCTGGTTGGTATAGCATAGAATTTCTAGCTTGGAGTTTCGATTAATTTCATTAAGCAGATGGAAACAATTCAAAACATATGGTGCAATTTAGTTAAAACCATTGAGAATTAAGAAATTCACGTTTTCTTAATCTTGGTGATAAAAGAAGTATTAGGGATATAGGTTGTTCGGACATAATTTGTTAGAGTTTTTAGTCAATTAATTCCAGCTGTTATGAGGTTCGAATCATGAAACAAATTTTAGTTTATCTTTAGTGTGTTAGTATAATCAGGGATTCATTGTTATCTGTAATAGCTTGTAACTCTTATAAATTCATTTGAGAATACGAATCCATTGGTATGGCTTGTGAATTCCTCGTACATGGTATCAGAGATTGTCCTGTGCAGTTCACCTCTACAAAACATTTTCACTACACACTCCATGTACTAGTTCTCTGTTCTTGTTTCTGAACACATTCTTGCTATTGTGCACACGTGTAGTGTTCGAGTTTTATATAAACTTTGACGTATATATTCTTATACAGGCTGGTAGCTCAGTGATAAGGCATTTGAATTGCTTTATGGAGGTCATTGGTTTGAATCCTTGTTTTAAATCCTTGGTGGAGGTTCATGAGAAAAGCGAAGGTCTGGTGTTGAAGCTGAAGTCTGACTGGTGAGTGGTCAGCCACTTTGGTAGGTGTGATTTTATCGTGGATCTGCTGAGTCCTTAGGGGCCTAGGGTAGTATTAAGAAGGATAAATGGTATGGACTTTAGCTAAGAGGAAGTTCTATTGAAGAGTGAAAGGCAGATTTGAAAGTGGAGGCGTGTTCAAATGGTTAAGAGGAGTGGAGCCCCACTCTGATTAGACAAGCCAACTGCAAAGATTTTTTGTGTTCAGAGGTTTGATCTAGAGAGGAGCAAAAGCCTTGAAGGCTGGATCGGAGCAGACGTTTGATGCAAGGTTCGACTATAAGCAAAGACTCAGTCGATCGACACTTTGATCGAGTGAAATCTTGCTCAAGTTTAAATCACAATTCACCTCAAATGGAGCAGCAGAAACCCAGTCCATGTTGGCTTGATCCTGGGAGAAAATAGTAACCCATGGGAGGATTGAAGTAGCTGAAGCCCAATGCTTGAAACCCATACTAGCCCATAGTAGCTGAATGGAGGATCAGAGAAATGGAGGCCTGTTTGACAATAGTCAGTGATTATCGTAGAAGGTAATCAGAGGTTCGGCTGCCTGAATGTTGTGGTGGTTGATAGTCAGTCAATGCTGAGCAGAGGCCCTCTCAATCAAGAAAATCAGAGCAAGGATTGACATGGAGCAGAGATTTGCTATGGCTGGTCAAATTCCTCAAGTCAAAGTGGAATGGAGGTCCACTATCCAAAGTAAAGAGTCATTTGATTCGTAACAGAGTGGATGTCTGCTATTTGGAATTTGAGAGCATTAGACTCTTAGCAGAATGGAAGTCTGCCTTTGCCAATCACAGTAGGCCACTGCATGGAGGATGGCAAATATTCAGACTAATTTTCCCAGATTCTCAAAAATAAACTGGGGGAAATTACAATGTTTGCAATCATAAGATACCATTTGTGAGTATTGTGATCTGACCATCATGATCCTTGAGAAAGAGACGAGTGGTTGTTGATGCCAATGCTCATGAGAGATGACATAAGGAGGCTTTGATGCTTCTAAAGTTGTCTATTGCAGGTGATTTGATTTATGCAACGTCGAAAAAGTTGCAATATTCTGCATGAACTTAAAGAACAAGAATCAGATGTCCAATGCTGGACATGCTCTGTACTTACAGAACCTTCTCTTTTCATCTTGGTTGCAAGAAGGCAGATCTGTTTTATAATATCTCATGCATTTGAAGGATCTCGAGTTTAATTAACATCCATCCTTTAAAGAGTCAAAGATGAAGACATGGTTGCGTTCATAGTGCAAGGTTTGTCTCCATCTTATGAGTCTTTTGGTGAGTCTCTCCATCTGATCGCAAAAAATTTCAATTTTGAGAGAAGTTTTGATTCTTCTTCTGCAAAGAGTGCAGACACTAAAATAGAAGAGTCAATTTCAGAGAGCACAAAGAGTGAATTCACAACCAAATTAAAACACAAAGGGAATCAGAATTCCAAGCAGTCACTTGATAGAGAGCAAGAGAACACATGTAACAAATCCAAAATAATTTATTTTTACTGCAAGAAGGTTGGACATTGCATAAATTATTGCAGAAAGTGAAAGATTAAAGAAGGCAAGCAAGGATCAAAGTAGGCAAATGTTGCTACACAAATGATCAAGATTCAACAAAAGAGAAGGTTGCTTTTGTAACAACTCAGAGACAATCAACTAAATCTGCCATTTGGTATGCATTAAAGTATTTTACATGGCACAAAGAATGGTATGTATATTTTGCTGGAAGGTAAACGTAGGAATTGTTCTGTTTCTTTAGATGGTAGGACATACTTTGTTGAAGGACTTGGTGATGTTAAGTATCACTTAAATAATGACTTCATTTATATCTTCAAGAATGTAAGATAAGTCCTTGATATGGACAAAAATCTCATCAGCTAGTGAAATTATGAAGAATGTACAGCTTGCTTTAAAGATTCATTGGCATAGATGTGAGGTCACAAATGTCTGTAGTAGCAAAGTAATTGTTTTGGTGTTGCTGAGAAGAGATAGTACAGGGGGGTTGATTCAAAATCAGCAAGCTCATATACTCTGGCAGCTGTAGACAACCGTAGCGTACATTGGCATGAGAATTGTGTACACCTAAGTTTTAAATATTTGTCAGTTCTTATTAAGTCTGCCATGGTTCAATGACTGGCATCTATTCAAGAACAATTGAATGCATGTGTGGGGTGTCAAGTAGTTAGGCAAAGCCAACCACCATTTGAAATAGGTGAGGCATGTTATGTACAAAATATCTTGGATCTAGTACATGCTGATTTGTGCTGTCTAATGAATATATCCCTAGTTTTTGGTGCCAAGTACTTTCTTCTAGTGGCTGATGATTATTACAAGGAAATGTGGATATACTTGTGTAAGTACAAGTTTGAATGCTTTTCGCATTTTGAGCATTCAGGACCTGGGTGGGGAAACAAACTGATAATAACATGAAGACCTTGCTCTCAAATGATAGAAGGGTTTGCCTCAAAATAGTATTAGAATTTCTACAAGCATGAAGGTATACATAATATACAACATTGTACACTCCATAGAAAAATGGATTGTGGAAAGGAGTAATGAGACAATCATGGAGATGGCAAGGGGTATGGTGGACAGTTGGAATATGCCATATTTATATTGGGCAATAGCAGCAAATATGTTTTTTCTACATTGTCAACGAGAATTTGTGTAAAGCTTTTTAGAATGACATTTCTGAAAAAGCCTGGTCTGGAAGGAAACCGTTGGTGAATTATTTTGTGTTTCTGGTTGTGTTGCTTTTGCATTCATAAGAATAAGAGAAGTAAATTAGATGCAAAAAGCAAGAAGTGTATGCTTCGTGGTTAGAGGACCAGTCTAAAGCATACAAACTACTTGATGTCTCTACTGACAAAGATTGTTGTTAGCAGAGATGTTATGGTACATGAGAAGACAACTTTCTTCTTAGATGATAGTAAACACATTTACATTTCTTTATGGTTTAGAACTATAATAATGCTGAAACAGATCAAGGTAGTAAAGTCAAATAAAAATTAAAAAAACATTAGAAATTGATGGAGAACAAGAGCGGATGGGGGCTAACCACATTGGTGTGTTTCCGAGCCACTTTGGAATGAACCCAGATCAAGACAAAGGTCCATCCAAGTGAAGCACGCCCACAACAATAGCGTGGTAGGGAGGTCCATCCACGTGAAGCACACCGATGACAAGTGACATGGTATGAACAAACTATGAAGGATTTCCGAGAAGGGGAGAAAGCAGTAGTTGGCCAACCCAGGTGAAGAGGAAAAGCGCCTGTGCAAGCGCTCTAGTGAGGATATTTTGCTTTGATTGCAGAAGCTCATGAACTAAGCACATATGAACAGGTCAAAGGCAAACCTGAATTGGAAGCTGCCATGAAGGCAATATTGATTCTCAAATGAAGAATGAAATGTTGGAATTGTCCGAGTTACTCCCTAATAAGAAACCCATCCGCTGTAAATGAGTTTGTAAGGTAAAATGCAAATCAGATGGCTCGATTGTCATGTTCAAAGAGAAACTAGTTGCCAAAGGTTATGCACAATATGAAGTGATATCAGATGGATGTTAAAAATGCGTTCGTAAATGGAGACTTGAAAGAAGAGGTATACGTGGTTCAACCACACGGATTTCAGGTCATAGCTAAAGAGTACCCAGTTTTCAGGTTACAGTCCTTGTATGCACTCAAGCAGGTTCCTCAAGCCTCGTGCATCAAAACTGACCAACATCTTAGGGATTTAAGATTCAAAAGGAGCTTCTCTGATCCTAATCTCTAAATTAAAACTACAAGTGATGACATTTCAATCCTCATTGTTTATGTTGATGATCTTGCCATCATTGGTAAAGGAGGCAATCTGTTTCAAAAGGTAATATCAGATCTATGTTTAGTTTTTTGCATGACAGATCTAGGGCTTCTGCAATACTGGCTAGTTATAGAATTTTGGCAATCTGAGCATTTCTATTTTTGTATCTCAAGGCAAATATGCCAAAATGCTTCTCGACAAATTTTGGATTAGTAATTGTAATCCAACATCTAAACCTATGGAATTTGGGCTGAAATTCTCAGTTCACTTCGATCCATTTCTGGGAAATAAATCAGCATATTGTGCATTGGTAGGCAGCTTGGTTGATCTTATGAACACTTGATTGAAATTGTGTTTTGCAGCGAGTTAGCTGTCTCGTTTTATGTGAAAGCTATTGGTAGGCTGCATCATGCATTTTCAGTTATATCAAAGGAACTTGACTCTGGTATTTTGTATCAACAATATTCCAACTTTCAGTTACACTAATGCAGACCGATTAGATCATTTGATGATTGAAAATCTGCTACTGAGAACTCATTTTCTTCTGGATTGTGAGTCACTACTGCAACACACAATTGCCTTGCCCTCTGCTGAAGTAGAAATTAAGGCAGCAGTTAGCACAGGTTGCGAGGCACTTTGGTTATAATGTATATTGCATGTTCTACACAGAGATCAAATAACACCCACACAATTGCCTTGCCCTCTGCTGAAGCAGAATATAAGGCAGCAGTTAGCGCAGGTTGCGAGGCACTTTGGTTATAATGTATATTGCATGTTCTACACAGAGATCAAATAACACCCACACAATTGCCTTCCCCTCTGCTGAAGCAGAATTTAAGGCAGCAGTTAGTGCAGGTTGCGAGGCACTTTGGTAACAATGTATATTGCATGTTCTACACATAGATCAAATAACACCTACTGCACTTCATTGTGATAATTAAAGTGTGTTCTTGATGGTGAAAAATCCAGGTCATTGTTCTCGGACAAAATATATTGAGGTTCATCACCACTATGTCTGGAAGCCAGTTCACAATGAAGATGTTTGTTTTTTTTATTGTCCAACTTCGAAGCAGGTTGCAAATATAATGACCAAACTGCTTGATAGAGAAAAAAGTATAAATTTTTGGGATAAACTCAGCATTATATGTGGTTTACTTATTAAGGAGTGGTATAGGAATACAGGTGGTTCGGGTATTATTTGTTAGAATTTAGTCAATTCATTCCAGCTGTTACACGGTTCAAACCATGAAATAAATTTATCTTTAGTGCGTTTGTTCACATAATCAGGGATTGATTGTTATCCGTGATAGCTTGTATTTTATATAAATTCATCTGAATACAAAGCCTAGTATGGCCTGTGAGTTCCTCCTACAAAGTGTTGATTATTATATCAATCATCCATCTGTAGTTTCTTGTACATAGAAGTGATATTAGGGCAACATAAGTAGCTAATGGGAGGAGGTGGTCAACCATATTTTTCCACTAAAACAATCTTGTGAACCAAGTCAGATGTCTGCCAAATGAAGGTTTCACTTTATTTATTAATTTTTCTGTTTTGGAATAGGATATTCTGTAAACTTTGAGGACAATTAGCATCAATCAAGTTCTTACAAATTATTCTCTCTTCAAAAGGACAATAATTTCATAATAGCACCATTTATCCATCAAAACTTTACGTTTTCCCCTTTAAATGTTTGAAACTGGGTATATATTTCTCCGATTACTTCTGCCCTAACTTTGCAATAAGGTTTGGGCCATCTTGAAGAAAAATCATATTTCCTAGATTAGGCAACTTTGTACAAGTCATTTTTTTCTTAATGGATTTGCTACAATGTGCTTTTTGCAAAATATAGATTTGTTGACTGATAAATGGAGGGGTTCAAAATTTTAGCATATCAAGGATGAAATTAAATTTCACTCTATTTATTAATTTTCCTGTTTTGGAATAGGATATGTTGTAAAATTTGAGGACAATTAGCATCGATCAATTTTTTACAAATTATTTTCTCTTTGAAAGGACAATAATTTCATAAAAACATCATTCTGGGTATATATTTCTTCGATTACTTCTGCCCTTGCTATGCGTTAAACTTTGGGCCATCTTGTAGAGAAATCACATATCCTATATAAGGCAACTTTATACGAGTTACTTTTTTTCTAATAGATTTGCTAAAATAAAAAATGTGATTTTTGCAAAATATAGATTTGTTGAGTGATAAATGGAGGGGTTCAAAATTTTAGCATGTCAAGGATGAAATTCATTTCCGTTCTACAGAAAAATTTAAAATCCTTGAATTTGTTTCCCCAATTTACAATTTTCCAGTTTGTGTCCATAGAACTTTAACATAATACAGTGCAAAACCTTGGATGCATCCTCAAAATTGTCTGCTAAATCTTAAACTGTCTAATGTTATACATGGCTTCTCCTTGCCAGTGAGTTACCAAGATTGTAGTATGTATTTTGAAGTTTAATATAAGTATAAATCATTGGTATAAAATAAAGGTTCATTCTCTATGGAACCTTCCAATTGGTGTGTGTATGTGCCTACACATATATAGGCAACAAAAAAAGTGTATAAGTTCTGTCAATGATTTAAAATCAGAGAACAAAACTAGAACTGCCTTTTTTTTTTACAGGCTCACAGCAAAATACCAATATAGAACCTCTGAGAGCCAGGTGGGTTTTAGAGGCTTCGAGAGCCAGGTGGGTTTTAGAGGCCTCGAACCTGTTAGAGGCCATAATGCAAAACGGTATATCATATTACCATCAGGTTTATCAAAACTTCCATAACTAAGATCCACAGCATCCAAAGCCAAATTCAAAACACCTTTGACTGGACTGTACCCAAGGATGCTATCAGGACTATGATTTCTATAAACAGAAGACTCCAAAATACCACTCACAATAACAGCATTTAGAAATCGAACTCCTATTTTTTCTGCAGCTAGTTATAACAGACCCTATGCTAGTCACTTTAGAAACATAACATAAGCACTGATATATAGACCACCTTTTACTTGCAAAGAAGAAGATTCAGAAACTTAGAGCAGAACTAGGAAACAAAATCGGAGAGAAAGCAGTAAGGAAGAAATCACATAGCATATTTCTTTCCATCCCATCAGTGCCATTGGGTTTTTTCTTGCAGAACAAAATAGCCAAACAACCCATACCTTTTTCTCTCGTATGGTCTTTAGCTTTAGAAATATCGAGCACCAGAGCCTCAAAGTCGTCGATTGCATCGTTAAACACCTTAATCAGTTTGGAATCAGAATTCTTCTCTAGCCAGTATTGGAGGATTTTGAGGATGTATGTAACAATAAATGCTATTTTCGTAGCTTTTTGTGCTCAGAATTCCTGTAAAGTTTGAAAAGGAGGTTCTAGATGTTCATAGTTAGCATTGATTACAACATCGTTTTCTCTTGGATTACAAAATAAGCATTTTTATAAAATAAATTATGATTCATGATTTGGTGGTATTTGAGCAATTAACTCATTCTTAGCACGATCAGAGCTTGAATTATAATTTATCAAGATAATCCATTCATATCTTGATAAAGAGATCCATTCTTACATAAAATGCAAGAAATTATTTAACTCAACATTACAATATAACTATGCGTTGGGTTGACCCATGGGGTTTGGGGCAAGTGATGAGGAGCCATGAGTTTTCCACCACACACCAAGGTTCCATTCCCATGGGTGAGTTTTCCACCACACACCAAGGTTCCATTCCCATGGGTGAACCTTTAAAAGATCAGTGGGTGAACCTTTAAAAGATTAGTGGGTTTGGAGGAAGTTGTGGGAACAGTGTGTTACAATAGTACTTGTAAAAGATTAGCCAAACAAAAACCTCAATATGCAAAAATAGAGAATACTGAAGTCAACACAAGAATAATTGCAAAATGTATTTATATTTGAAGAACTCGTTACAAGATATCATGCGACTCTTTGAGGGAATAGCCTTTTAAAGAGCAATCTCTAATACAATATAATATTCAAGATAATGATTATGTTTCTTATACTTTCAATATATAATCATCCAAACCCTAACCCTAATCAATATATAATGATTATGTTTCTTATACTTTCAATATATAATCATCCAAAATAAGTGCTCGAGCTAACTAACCATAAATCTAGTGCTCAAGGGTTGGCCCCATATACAAAGCAGGGGCTCACCCAAATAACTAAACTATGACTATTAGAATGATTATAATAATAAAAAGGGTTAGGAAGGGTCCTAACACGCCTTTCTCCTTCAAAAAGCCATCTTTAAAGCTTTAGCTATGGAAATTGCTATTGAAGCTAGTGGAGAGGTTTTCAAGTTGCATCTTCTGGTTAAAAACCTCTCCATGGGATGAAAACATCTTTGATGGCGCACTTGGAGATAGCATGAATGCTTGTTCATACTAGCCTCAATTTCAAGGATGATAGATCCTTTCGGTTGTAAACCTCTCCATGGGATGAAAACATCTTTGATGGTGCACTTATGGAGATAGCATGAATGTTCATACTAGCCTCAATTTCAAGGATGATAGATCCTTTCGGTTGTAAACCTCTCCATGGGATGAAAACATCTTTGATGGCGCACTTATGGAGATAGCATGAATGCTTGTTCATACTAGCCTCAATTTCAAGGATGATAGATCTTTTCTTGTCCAATTTAGGAAGTGTTGATTGAGCATAAATGGATTGTCCAAGGACCACCTTAAAATATGATACGTGGAAAACATGATGTATCATGGAGACGTTGGTTGGTACAATTTGTAGGCATTTGGGCCAAGTCATTGTAGCACTTGGTAAGGATCAAAGAATTTTGTTGCTAATTTTTAATTGCCATTGAGCTTCAAGAATGTTTGCTTATATGGTTGTAGGTGGAGGAAGACCATGTTCCCTTCGGTGAAGGTGCACTCTGGATAGTGTTGTTTTGCCTATTGCATCATGCAATTATAAGCCAATGCCAAGTTGTCTTTGAGAGTTTAGAATAAATTTTCTCGATTGTAGAGAATGTAATCAACTGTTTAGATCTTAGAGCTATCTAGTAGGTAGGGCGTGAGAGATGGCATTGGTTGGCCATGAACAACTTACGGTGGTAAGAGGTGTACCACCATTCAGCTAGAGGTAGCCACTTAACCTAGTGAGTACGAGGTGTACCACCATTCATATAGAGGTAGCCACTTAACCTAGTGAGTTTGCTACTATGAAGTAAAGCAATGTAAATATGCCTTCAAACATTCATTAAATATTTTTGTTTGACCATAAGCTTGCAGGTGATATGTCGAGCTCATTTTCAATTGCTTTCCATGTAGCTTAAAGACTTCTAGAAGTGTCTAGTGAAGGTGGAGTCATGGTCATAGACAATGGAAGTGGCCATACTATGGAGGTGGAAGATTTGATTAATGAAGACTTGTGCAATAGTAGAGGCTTTGTAAGGGTGGGCCAATAAACAAAAGTGGACATACTTAGAGAGGCGATCCACCACCACAAAAATAATGATTTGCCACCTAACTTAGGTAACCCCTCAATAAAGTCCATGGAGATGTTAGTCCTTATTGTAGGCAAATTTGGTAATGATTGTAGAATGTTTATAGTCTTGACAATTTCTCCTTTGTGGCGTTGATACGTGTCACATTCAACAAATTTTTAATATCCTGTTTCATGCCTATCTAGAAATTCCTTTTAGCTATTTTATACATCTTTAAGAAGCAAGAATGCCCTATGGATGGTGATACATATAATTCCTTTAATAATTTATTCCAAAAAGCTGAATTTGCAGAAATCACAATACACCCTTTATGGCGCAAATATTGGCCATCCCAGGAATACCTTGGCTTAGCTGTGTGATTGGTGGTTAGATGATGAATTTGTGCATCCTGTTGCCACTCTTGTTTGACCTCCTGTAGTGAATCAAGAGTTGGTAAGGACAAGGCACATAATTTTGTATGGCCTTTGAATTTGTAGGATAGGGTATCTTCCATGACATTCTCCTTTCCCTTCTTATAGATAATTTCATAGTCATATCCCAATAATTTAGTGACCCACTTTTGTGCTTTGGAGGAGATGAACCAAAAATTATTTAAGGCTCTGATGTTTGGTATGGATATAGAAGTATTCCTTGCCAAGAGAGGGTCGCTAATGAGTTAACACATGAAGAATAGCCAATATTTCCTTCCCATTGGTAGATTTCACCAGATTCTTACCCTTAAGTTCCTAGCTAGTAAATGTCAAAGGTCTTCCTTCTTGCATCAACATTACAACAATTCGTTTTCTTGATGCATCACTTTTAACAACAAAAGTTTTGGGTAAATCTGGCATGTCAAATACAAGTGTGGTACACGTGCAATACTTGAGAAGGTCAAAGGCACGTATCATTGATTCAGGTCACATGGATATATATTTTTTAACCTCGCCATCAAATGAATTGTAATTTACCATAGGCTATAACAAACTTACGATAATATTTGATGAGACCTAAGAATCCTTAAAGGCTTATGAGAGTTTTTGATTTTGGCCAATTCTATATATCTTCAATGTTCTCATGATCCACCTTGACACCTTCTACGAAGACAAATCACTGACTATTCAACCTCTATTTTACCACAAGAACCCTTGGAATGCTTCACATAACTAATTTTATCATAGAAGTTGCAAGGTTTGATCCAATTGAATTAGACGATCTTCTCATGTCTTGCTCTACATGAAAATATGATCGAAGACAACCAAGATGAACTTCTAAAGGAATGACTAAAAATTTTGGTTCATAAGAGTGGAATGTGGATGGTGCATTTATGAGGCCAAACGACATTACCATAATTCATAATGGCCTTAGTGAATTTGAAAAGCTTATCTTCTTCTTGAAAGCAAATTTGGTGGTAGTCAAAGAGTATATCTAACTTGGAGAAGATGTAGGCTCTTTGCAATTCATCTAAGAGCTCATAAATGATGCGAATAGTGAACTTTTCCTTGATGGTAATTTTGTTCAACTCTAAAAAATCTATACAACTGTCATTGCCCATCTTTCTTTTCGACTAGAAGTATTGAGGAAGAATAATGGCTAACACTTTGGTTGAATGACCTAGGCCTCAAGTAATTCTTACACCATCTTTTCAATTTTTGTTTTCTGCATATAAGGGTATCAATAGGGTCTAGTGTTTGGTGGCAGGCAACTTGAAAGTAATTATATTGCATGGTTGTGTGAGTGTTTAGGTGGTAATCGTTGAGGCTTTAAAAATACTGAAGTGCCACAAGTCTTAAAGATTCATATGAGTCCATTGTTTCTGTCATTCACAAAGCACAAAGTTGAGTCATGACCCTTGGAGACCCTTTTTCACACTTATCTATGAGATGTGAACTAATAATTTGGGTGGTTCCTATTATTGTTCCCTTAGGGTATATTATTGCTCATTAACTATGCATTGCATCCACATTTCGATGAAATCCTACAAGATGGGTCCTAACATGTGAAGCCACTGTGCTTCCAAGACCATGTCACATTCCCATAATAGAAGTGCAAATATGTTAGTTTTTAGATTCAAATCAGCCATTGGAATCTTGATATTCCAACATTTGCCCTTGCAAGCCAATATTCCCCCATTAGCTACTATTACCTCAAGATTGTTGCATGGATACATATAACATTATGCTTGCTTAGCTACTTGAGAGTCATTGAAGTTATGAGTGCTCTCAGAGTTGATGGTAATTTTTACTTGATGCTTCACGAAGTTTCCCAACACCCTCATAGTTTAGGGCTTTGTGATCCTTGCTAATGCATGTACACAATTTTTGTGCGTAGTCTTCATTCGTCCTCCTTTTTGGGTCGTTCCTCAATTGAATTGTTGTTTGGGACATCCAACGAGATAGGCATAGAAGATGCCTCCACATGTAGTAGAAATAGATTCTATATGCACATTTATGACCCAATGTATATTTCTCATCACAACTGTAACACAACCCCTTAGCTATGGGAGCAACGATATCCTCATGAGATAAGACACTCGATTGGTGTAGGTTGTGTGCCTCGATTTGTTGATCCGACAAGATGTGGATTTGTGGTTTGTAGTGGTTTATATGGACGATGTTGGGATGCATAGTTATCCTTGATTTTTTTAGCTAACTTGATTTCTTCCTCCAATGTGGTAGGTTTAAACATTTTGACTTCAACATGTATTTCTTCCTATAGGCCATTGATGAAGCAACTTTTGAAGAAGGCACCGTGTAGACCTTCTATTGCCTTTTTTCAAATTGTGTATGGTAGTCATTGATAGAGTTTGATTTAATTTAGTCAATGCTCTTGTGAAGTCCTCGTATACGCTTGGGCCAAATTGAACGAGTACATTTTTACAAATTGATCCCACATGGGTGTTCAAATTAATTTCTTAAACCATTAATGCTATTAAATGACTTCATGTTCCGAGTTGAACAAAGCTATGGAAAGTTTTTGATTTGTGGCAGTTTGATTTAGGGACAAAATAGTATTATGCTTTATATACCTAACTTGTGGGGTTGTCACCATAAAATTTTAGGAAATCCAGGTTAGAGGTGCATTGTATTACTCCTACATTATGTTGTTCAATCAAAATTTCATGTGCTATGCTAGAATTGTGCTATGTGGAACTATGCTATGTTGTGCTTTGTTGTCGGCTCTATTGAATTTGTTGGCTTCTAGCATTGTTTATAACATTAAGCCTAGACAATTTGGTGTCAATATGATCAATTTTATCGAGCTTGCCCAACTTGGTTAAATGCTAGAGTATATCTAATTGCATTGCTCGTATGTGTTTGATTTTGTCATCCAACTTCTCCAAGGAGAGGTCTTAAGATATGCTCAATAATCATCTTGCGTCACTCGAGGTTTACTAGAGGTGTTATTGGAGCTATATATCAAAACGATAATCACGATGAGAGGATTGCAATGATATAGGTGTGAAAATGACACACAAATTGGTCTTCTTTATCGTCCTCTATACTCCATTTCCTTACCTTAAGGGGTTAGTGTTAGAATCGTGAAATTCTTCATGGTTTCTTAGATATTCATAGTCTAAGTTGCAGATTTCTATGCCATGCACAAGCTAAATACCCAAAACTCTATTGTCACAAAAAAACCTTAGTCCAAAATTATGCAAACTAGCCCTATTCTTGTTTTTGCATTGTTTTGTCTTGATCTGGTCAACTTTACATATAAATCTACTTAGAATTATATGAATTTACCTAGATCTATAGTCAAACTCTAGTATTGTAACGACTCCAATGTAACCATGTCGACTATCTTTATTTTTGTTAGCTTGGGCCCTAGGTTAAGGTAGCCAACCCTTGGACATTAGGGTTAAGCTTAATGTTGATTTAGTCTATAAATAGGAAGAATTATGTTGTAGTTGGAATCACCTTCATATTAAAATCTTAGTCACCTCTATTGCACATATAAGAATCCACCCACTCCAAGTGGCTAAGAGACTTCACCCTCTCTATGTGGTTAGGATTTGTATTGTTTTGAATCTCGAATCTGATTACTTGCATTTTTGATTTTTTGGCTTTGAAACATGAATTTACCATTCCTAGTGGATGTTTAATGTTGCACATTTTTGAATTGCTACTACCATTACTATATTTATGAAAGTATCATTATAAGTGGTAGTAGAGCTTCGATATTGTCTCCTTGTAGTGGTGCGAAAGTGCGGTAGAAGGGCGCACAAACCATTCTAGAACCTTTTTTGAACAATTATACTTCTTGCCTCGTAATGTTTTGTCAATTTTTTTTTTGGTTCAATCTTTTGGTGTATTTTTCTTTTGTAATATTGTGAATTTACTGTTAATTCCTTTTTTGAACCAGATTAAAAAAATTGCAATTGTCTCTCTAAGCCGGTCAAAATAAGGGGTCTTTCCAAACACTATTTTGGAATCAAGTGTGCCAGGACCATTGCAAGAGACCTATCTCATTGCAATCATCTCTTCAAGTGGATTGAAGTAGGGCATTTCTCACAATATTTTTGAGTAGTGCTCCAATGGATTTTTAAGGTTTGACATTTCCCATAATGTATTAATGAACTTGTTGATTATGTTGGTTAGTTGCAAATCAATGGTTATGTTGTCCTCTCTGATTGTCTAGAATGTCAGACAGGGTTGGACTAGACAATCGAGACTATCTTACCTCACACGGAGCAACACAGTAGGGCCAGTCTCAAGAGTGTGGGGTTTGGCTTTATTAGGGGCCTCCAAGTTTTTTTACAAGGCTGACTCCTTTTAAGATGTGATCTTGAGCACACTTATCCTACTCTATCCTAATATAAAAGCTTGGGGGGAAAAGGGTTAGGAAAATATAGAAAATAAAAGCAACAAAAAATAAAACATAATCTAATCGAGGCGATGCACCAAGATCAATATAAAATCCCCTTGCACAACAACTCTTGAGTGTAATGTGTTGACACAGTGAACACTTCCTCTCAACATATATAAGCGTAGATGAACACACATACATAAAGGAAATAGGACACGAAGAACCAAATACTTGGAACCAAATAGTCATAGGCCTCTAGTATGTATATATGAATATAAAACCATTACAAGATTATGCTAAAAGTAGGGGCTCAAGGGTGTGCCCACAAGACCACTCAAGAATACGAGTATTGCTATACAAGGGAAAATGAAGGGAAAGCTATATGAAATGTATAACTTGCCAATGCTTTACAATACTAAACTATTTGGTATTTATAGATTACACAAGGGAAGATCTTCCCTCCAAAATTGTGTAGAGATTTCAAGGATGATTGCACTTTTGTGTGGCGAGTCATGTCTTCATTCAAGTCACTAGCTACTTTAGGGTCTATGGATCTGTGCTCATCAATGTTGAATGGTTCTGAGCCTTTGGATGTGCCATTATCGTTGTTATTTCCATATACTATTTTTGGAATTTTTGAAGTCTAGATGTAGGTGATCTTCTATTTCGAATCTAAAGTTGTCCTTATTACAACCCCCATGATGTAGCTTTTAATGTGCTAGTCGCTCATGTCAGGCAGGTAGGTGAGATTGGGACTTCATCATTGTTGCTTTTATGAGTTCAACTATTGCCTTTGGGAGTTGTGCTCGAAAATTTTGGACATTTTATGATTGTCAAAACTTTTCTCTTTTTTTTTTGCTTTGGATCTTTCAGAAAATTCTAATCTTTTAGATATTTGTTCTTTTTGCGCCTTTCAAAACTTTTTGCCAAATTTTGACTTTCAAGGCTTTAGATATTGCAATTTTTCAAAACTTTTGTTCTCCTCTTATTGTCGAAGCTTTTGGAAATGACGTTATCATTTGATCAAAACATTTTGATTATTTAAGAGGGTTTATTTCTTGAAGCTTTGCTCCGTCACCCAAATTTTATAATTTTTGATAGGAACCTTCTACCCTTACTTGCTTTTTGATTCATTCCTTGCTTCTCATCCGCTTAGAATGCCTCTTATAATTGTCTTAAGACAAGATTTGAATGTAGTGAGAATTCACTAGGGTTATGCGAAATCACAAGGAATCTTTAGCTTGATGAAGATAAAGAACCCAATATTAGTTGCCTTGTTCATTGGGCACAAAATGCAAAAGGGCTAAAAGTGGAAGGAATAAGAGGTGGGAATTCTAGCAACCACTATGCCACTTCACATCTCTGCAAATTTTGAAACCTCAACGGTTTCACAAAATTGGGATCTCTCTCTTGAAACTTACTAACATATATTACATATTTCCAAAAAATAGCAGGTGGCCTTATCCATTAGGCATGGAGTAAAAAAGGGACCACCTAGTTGCTTCTCAAATCTTTTGTTTCGTTCTCTTTTTCTAGTTTCTCGAGTAAAAGACTCACCCCTAAGAAACTGGAACTCGAGAAACTCCCTTGTTGCAAACATACTGGTACCAAGAATAAACAATTTCCTTGGTAAACACAAATCGGTACTAGTGTTGACTCCCCTTTTTCTTTTGGCCTAGTTAGAGTACCTCCTCCCAGTCAAATCTTCTTTTGTTTTTATGCCCCTAGAGGTAAAGAGGCTCTCTTTTTAGGTCAGAAGAGTGCTCTCGCTCGTTTGCTCAAGCACTCAAAAGGGATCTGACTTCACTACCTCTACTACTCGTTGACTCTTTTGATTGTAAATCTGGTTCTATGGATTGTCGGGCAGTGGAGTACCTACTTCCTCTACCTACACATATTTCTCTTCATTCCATATTGCAACAATTTGGTCAGATGTAGCAGACTGCTATTTAGAAGGCTGGGGAGTGATAGGTTGGACGGATGGAGTCGGTTTCTCTCTTTCTTTAAGTTCATCCACGAACAGGGCGACAAGCTGATCCCATTCACAAATGGAGTGTGGACAAAGAGGTTTGTACCCCTCGTGAACCTTACCTTTGAATGATGCCATTAACATATTTAGGGCTATGTTATGCTTAGTGATATTGTGCAATTGGTACTAGCAGACCATACCCTATAGATGTTTTAGCAGGGTTGTCCTATCTTCTCTGGTGCTGTATGAGACAATTTTGAGTGCTGACATTGGAATTTTATCCCATACCTTTGGTGGCACTAGGGTTCGCAAGGGGCTTTTATTGCTCCATGTTGTGAAACTCCAGGGTGGTGGAGTGGCCATCAACAACAAAGGATCTGACGTCAGATACTTTCTTTCATAGTCTTTCGGGTCCTTTGCTTGGGGTGGAGTTACTAGGTGAATATTACATGTGCTATGATAAAAGAGAGGTTGAGGTGTTCATCAGAACCTCAATATGATGTCCTTCAGTGTGGCTTATTTTGGATATTCATTCTACAACAGAATCGCCATGTGAGTTTTGAGGTGCTTCAATAAGTAGAATAGGTAGAGATCCTCACTAGAGTCAGAGCCTAGCTTGTTCTTTGATTGGAGGACCAATGATAAGCCAATGGGGTCCTACTGAGTGTGCCATTAAATTGTTGTCCTCTCTAATGTCCATGCCATCAAATGGGGTTGGACAAGAAGGTCGAGACTATCATGCCTTGTGTTGAGTGACACAACAGAGCAAATCCTGAGAGAGCAAGGTTTGGCTCTATTGAGAGCCTCCAAGTTTTTTTACAAGGTCAACTCCTTTTAAGATGTGATCTTGAGTGCACTTGTCCTACTCTAGCCTTATCTAACAATTTGGGGGAAAGAGTTAGGAAAATGCAAAAAAAACCAACAAAAGAGAAAACCTAAGCTAATCGAGGCGATGTGCCAAGATCCATATAAGACCCTCTACACAACAACCTTAAGTGTAATACACCGACACAGTGAACACTTACTTTCCTTGACATATATAAGCACAAATAAACATGCATACATAAAGGAAACGGGACAGAGAGAACCAAACACTTGGAACCAAATAGTCACAAGCCTCTAGTATGTATATATGAATATAAAATCATTACAAGATTATGTTAGAAGCGGGGGCTCGAGGGTGTGCCTGCAAGACCACTCAAGAATATGAGTCTGCTATACAAGGGAAAATTAAGGGAAATCTATATGAAATGTATAACTTGCAAAGGAAGTGTGAATGAGCAGAAATAAGTGCCAACCTAGAAATCCTGGTAAGTTACAACACCCCTCCAAATATCAATAGTTTGACCAACATGTTCTTTCTTCCTTAAGTTCCATGGATTGATCTTATTCCAACACCACTCCTCCCTTCCTCCCAACAACCCTCCTATCACTCCTCTTGTTATCCCTTCAATCGGTAATACTCTTCTTGATACAATTGTCTCTAGTTTGCATTCCTATATTGAGACATAAGAAATGGTGGTTAACTCCATTGTGGTATCTCAATATGAAATCAAGACTATCTTGGCAAACATCCAAAGCTTTCTTAATATGGTCCCTGTTGCACATTCCCTTGACCAAGAGTTTCAACAAGTCATTGGGAAACAACTATCGTGCATGCAATAGGCACCAAATCCAAGGGATACAAGCATCCACCAATAGCTGCCATTCAGTCATAAACCTCCTATTTCCTATGGTAGTCACATGGATCCCTATGTTATCAGAGGTACTCTTCTAGTTATAGGTTGTTATACCTCAATCTTTGCTTCTAATCTTGATCCCTTTGCAGGAGGTACTTCTAATTTCCTTTGCTGGCCTTATGATGTTACTATTCCACGTACCGACATCCCCACCTTTGAAGATGCCAATCCACATGGTTGGTTGGTTAGTATGGATAATATCATTCATATCCACCATGTTCCTAAAGAAGGTCATGTCACATTAACTGCTACTAATTGGGAACCCATGCTCATCAATGGTTGTATGGGATATTTACCAAAAAGGGACCCCTCTTTGTGGCCTATGTTCAAAGCACAATTCCTTTGAAGGTTTGACAAAGGATCTTCCACATTGTATGTGGTCCATCTGATGTAAACCCAGTAAACATGATCAATTGAGGAGTATTGTGCATATTTCACAAGTATTCTCATCTATGCCTATCAATTGGATCCAACAATGGTGGTCTCAACCTTTCACCATGGTCTTAAGGATAAAATTCAGTGGGAAGTTGACATGCTTGATCTCAATACCGTGAAGGATGCTCAATGTATAACTTTGGTGGTCGAATAAAAGCTCCTAGTGCCCCATACCAACCTCATCGTGATTTCAACCCTCAATGGTTTTATTTCAATAATTGTAATAATGAGCATCCCTAGGGATTCTTCTGTTTCAAGTGTCACTCACACCATCCTTGATATCAAGCATGTGAAGAACATTGTAACTTTCAAGTGGAAGATGAAGAAGCAATATTGTTAGAAGATGAAGATTCATTGTAACAAGAGAAACCAACTGAAGTAGTTGATATTGAGTTCAAGGATGATGCCATGGATCTTTTTGCTTTTGCTCTTATGGGACTCTAAGCTTACTATACCATCACTTCCACATATTCATCAAACAAAAACACATCAATGTGTTGACTGATTTAGGTAGCACACATAACTTTATTGATAGTAAGAAATCAAAGTCTTTGGGCTTGTATGTCAATTCTTCAAACTAGGACACATTTCTAGTATTGATTGCAAATGGGGGTAACTCTTAGTGTGTGGGTCGAACGACTAAGGTTAACATCCAAATGACTGACTATACTTGGTCTAAGAATCTCTTTGCCATGAATTTGGGTAGTGTAAATTTCATCTTGGGCGCACAATGACTATCTTAGCTTGATAATGTTACTATTACTATGCAACATATATATGTTAAATGGATAGAGAATGGGAAGGTCATTTGTCTCCAAAGAGTCTAATCTTCTCCCTCTAAGGTGGTTAGTTCCCACTACATGGAAAATATATTGAAGAAGGGTGGTCGTGGATTCCTTGCCCAGGTAAAATCATGGAAGTTCAGTCTTCAAAGCCAATTCTTCTAGCTCTTCTTTTAGACTTGAAGAAATTATGGATCACTATGTAGATGTCTTTGGTTATCCCATGGGTTTTCCCCCTAAGTACATACATGACCATGCCATCCACCTAGTAAGTCTACCTCCTAATGTGCGTCCCTTATTGCTATCCCTAGCCCCAAAAGTCTAAAATTGAGAAGATGGTCTTTGAAGTATTGGAACAAGGAATCATTCATCTAAGCATCAATCCTTACTCCTCTCTGGTGGTTATGGTGCAGTGCAAGGATAATTTTTGGCATGTGTTATAATTTTTGATCTCTCAACAAGATCACCATCAAAGATAAGTTTTCTATCCTTGTTACAGATGATTTATTGGATGAAATGCATAATGCTATGCTAAGTACTTTACAAAAATTGACTTTCATTTTGGGTTCCATCAAATCAGGGTTACAGAAGAGGATATTCCTAAGACTACTCTTCACACACATGAGGGTCATTATGTGTTTTTAGTCATACCTTTTGGTCTTAGTAACAATCCTTCCACTATTCAATGTCTCATGATTTATATCTTTTGTCCTTTTCTTTGTAATTTTGTCCTAGTCTTCTTTGATGATATCTTAATTTATAGTAAGTCCTGGGAAGATAATCTATTTCATGTGGACCAAGTTCACCTCTTATAGAAGGAAAAAATCTTTGTCAAAAGGTCCAAATGTTCCTTTACGGTCCATAAGGTAAAATACTTGGGACACATAGTATCTTAGGAAGGAGTCAAGGTAGATCCTAACAAGATCAAAGCCATGCAAGACTGACCCTTTCCCAAAACCCTTAAGTAGCTCCATGGATTTTTATGTCTCATAGGATAATACATGAAACTTATCCACAACTATGGAAATCTTGCCAATCCTCTTATTGCTCTCACTAGGAAGGATGCATTTGTTTGGTTTGAAGCAACTTCCCAAGATTTCTAGGTCCTCAAGGAGGTTGTGTACCATCCCTATTTTGGCCACTCCTAATTTTAGCAAACCCTTTGTCATTGAGTGTGGCACTTTAGGCACATGTATTGGAGCTATTTTGATGTAAGATGGACATCCATTAACCTTTGAAAGTAAACAACTGTCAAGCAAGAATTTGGGACGATCCACTTATGAGAAGGAAATGTTAGTTGTTTTGCATGTTATAGAGAAATAATGACCTTATTTGTTAGGGCAATGCTTCATCATCAAGACTGACCATAACAGCATTAAGCATTTCCTAGAATGTCTCTCATGCCTTGAACAAAATAAATGTTTGACCAAGCTCTTGAGGTATGATTTTGTCATTGAATATTAAAGGGAAAGAGGAATGTGGTGGCTGATGCTCTATCTCACAAACATGAAGACATTGGTGTCAGTTCCATCTCTAGTCCTCTTCCACAATGGCTTTCACAATTTTGAGAGGATTGATTTTATGACCTAGAGACTGCTCAAATCATCCAGGAAGTGGAGTCTAGCTCCATACTACCTTCCTTTTTCTCATATGTTGATGGGGTTCTCTACAAGAAGGATCACATTTATCTTCCTAAATCCCTAGTTGTTAAGACTAAGAAACAATAGAAGAAGATAAAATAAGAGGCAATTTTTTCCAAGAAATTATCCAAAAAATCCTACCTATGGTTTTGCAAGGAGGGTCACAAAGATAAGCTTTACCAACTTAGTATCAAAAGACTTGACAAAACTGCTTAGGCAATGGTGATGCTTTTATCTTCATTTTCCAAGGAGATGGTGATAAGAAGGTAAGAATTCTTATGCACCTATGATGGTTCATTCAATATTTTAGAGTTATAGATCCTCAAAAAATTAATTGGTACTTCTACAACACAACACATGACTAGGCACCATCATATTTTGTTTGATAATAATAGGAAGAATAATAGTGAGGAAGTTGTTATTGATGATAATTCTGCCTTGTAGGTTTTAGGATGTGTTGATGTGACTATTGCTTCATCTTCCTTTTGGGAAGTTTATAATTTTCTGTGTTACCCCTAAACTTCTCTTTATTTATTGAATTATTCATACTAATAGATAAGAGGAATTTTAGCCAATAGATGGGTGGTTAAGGATACAAATGATGGGTTTAAGATAGTTGTTTTAGGATATTATAATAAGTTAGATCAAATATATGAACTTGGAATGGTCCCCTCTTCATTTTCTTACAAATGGAAAGGATTTGTTGCAATGGTTGGTAAGGTAGTTGATATTAGCAACAGATGACATCAATGCCTTGGTCATAATTTTCCTTTAGACATATGTGTTGTCTTCCTATGGTTGTTGGACTTCCATCCATTAATCCACCTAGTAGAATTTGTGAGGAATGACATTTGGGGAACATCACTATGAGTCCTTTTCAAAAAGAAAAAGTCAACATGCTTCATAGGCATGGGATATTGTTCACATAGACATTTGTAGGCCTATGGTAGATCATTCATTTTTTAAGTAAAATATAATTTATCACTTTTATTGATGATTTTTCTAGTTACTTATAAATTCATATCATTAAATCTAAATATGAGGTCTTTGACAAGTTTAAGCTTTCCAAGGCATTGGTGAAGAATTAGAGTGGAAAATAGATTAAATTCCTAAGGACTAATGGAAATAAAGAGTACACTAGTAATGCCTTTCAGGTTTTATTAGCATATTATGGCATTGTGTTGTAGGCATGATTCACATCCCTCAACACAATGGGATAATAGAGTAGAAAAACAAAGCTATTTTGAAGATTGTTTGTTGTGTGATGCATGTTAAGCAAGTAAGTTTTGTGTGATGCATGTTAAGAAAATAAGTTTTAGGCAAAAATAATAACTTGTACAATATAACACCAAACCATATGGTCAAAGGTAATATAAAATTTGAGAGATGGACAAGAAATAGCCTTTTATTTCATATTTTTACATCTTTGGATAAGTTACATAAGCTCACAATTTTAAGAAAAAGTAGAACAAACTTTAGACCGTGAGTCATTAGTGCACTTATATGGGTTAGAGTAAGTAGTTAAAGGCTTATAACATTATGATATTATTACTTGGGGTTCATTATTCATTGAATTACAGAGTTTGAGTATATTTCTTCTTTGGGTTCTTCTGGTCTACTCGCTATCTTCCTTGCAAATTCTACCCTCACTCCAAGAATTATGAAATTGAGTATATTTATGAGCATGATTCTACTCCATATATGGATTTTGTAAATGTTATTCCAATTCAATGGTTCTTCCATTTATTTTATATTCTTCTCCCCTCTTAGATCCTTTTTTATATGAGTTTAATCCTCATATGCCTTGTGCCATAACATTAGATGATATCTTGTGATGTTTCTATATATCATCTTATGCTCAAAGGGGTGCAAACATTTCTTTAGGATGTAGTGCCCATATTATAGAGAGAATGTCATTTAGATACCCTACCTTGCATAACATTGGTCATCAAGGTTTATGATATCGGAGATCCTATCACTTCTTAGTCCAAGGAATGTCCTAAGTGGGAAAATGCAATGTTGGTAGGATATGACTCTCTAATGAAGAATCAAACTTGAGGGTTGGTTCCTTTACCTAAGGGAAAGAATGTGGTTGGTGTAAATGGGTCTACAAGACCAAGATTGGTTCTCATGGTTAGATCAAGAGACACAATGTAAATCTTATTGTTGAAGGATTTTCTCATGAGGAGGAAGTTAACTATTTGGAGACTTTTTTTTCCTATGGATCGTGTGGACTCCTTTTAAACAATCCTTTTGATTGTTGCTTTGCATTAGTGAGAAGTTTATATATGGATGCCAAGAGTACCATGGGTATATTTTGGGTGCAATAGACTCCTAGCTTTGTTTTAGATGTCCCTTCATCATTGGTCTATATTTTTAACAAGTCCTTATGTAGAATTAAGGAGGTAGCTCATGCTCAGTATGAGAGAATGCACTCATACCTTTATAATTATGGTTTTTGGTGTAAGGTAGAGCATGATGTGTGCATCAAACATTGTGCTAACCAAATTATTATCATTGTTTTAAATGTTGATGATCTCCTCACAACTGAAAGCTCAACATCTATGATTTAGAAGATGAATCTAAGGCTTCAAGATACTTCACTTAAGAAATTTGGGTCTTCTATGTCACTTCTAAGGATTTAGATAAACTGATCACCATCAAGAATATTTGACATATATGACTTGGATCTTTTCTAGTGTTTCAAAATAGAGTATAATCAATCTCGCACCTCTTCATATCTAGGTTGAAGCTCTGGGTTGACTGTTTCACCCCCTTGGTTGATACCACTCTTTACTAGTCTCTTGTTATATCTATTATATCTCACTCCAACTCAAACAAACATCATGTTTGCTATCAATTATTGCTCCAAGCACATGAAGACACCACATGAGAATCATGGACAATGACCAAAGGATTCTATAATAAATTAGAGGAAACTATCAAATTGATATCCACTATTTTAGCAATGCTCCTCTTGTGTTATAATGCTATTCTAATGTTAGATTAGGTTGGTGATCTTGATCAACATCAATATACTAATAGTTTTATGTTTATTCTAGGATCTAGTTAAATTTCTTGGTGCTCTTGATAAAAATATACCATATCGTAGTATTCCATAGAAGCTAAACATTATGTTACCAATGAGGCCATAAAACACCTTTTATGGATGTTCTCGAGGAGTTGGAGATTCCTTAGAAAGTCCTTCTTGCATTTTTTTGTCATAATTAAAGAATGATTAAGCTTTTTTGCAATATAGTATTACATCAATAGACTAAGCATATTGAAATATGGATGCATTATGTTTGATAACTTTATGTATGAGGGATTGTTGGCCTATATATGTGTCTTTAATGGGGCAATCAAGAGATATCTTGACCAATTCCATACCCAAGGTGATATTATTTAGTTTATAGTATCGTCTTGGCTTGTGAGATCATCCCTTATAAGGGTGATGAATCCTAAGGATCTCTCTATGATCCTCATTCAATTTAAGGGGACATGTTAGAACGAGTATTAATATTCATTTGAGTCCATAATTTACCTTTATATTATGATAATTATATTTCTCTTATTGGTCTAGGTGCAACTTATAAGGGATATTTTTTGCATTACTATATTATTATCCAATGGTTGACATTTTCATTTGAAATTGGGTAATTATAGGTTAGTATTTATACCCCCACTTGTCCAACTATTTATTAGTGATTCTTTATTTATTTGAAATGATTCTTTATTTATTAGTGAGATTATTGTTGTCTAAGTATAGCTTTCATATCTGTATTCTTCTTTATGAGTGATATGGTTTATTTTGACGAGTAATCTACTTGATCCTATTCGTTATTTTATATATTATAAATTACAATAAAAATGATGTTAGTTTTTTCTTAAAAAAGAATGATCAACCTTGGTGAGATTTTATAGAGTAAAATTTTGGCCCTTTAGAGTGTAGCTAGGAAGGTTTAAAATAAATATAGATAAATCCCATTAATATACCAAGTTGTAAATATTTCTTTAGGAAAACCTAAAATATTTTAAATTCATTTTTTTTATAAATGTTATCAAATGACATGAGCTCTAGTAAATACCTTTACATTTAAGGAGGAAACCCAAGTTTGAATCTTGTTAGGCAATATATGATTAATCTTCAAAAATGTTGCTATAATAAGGGTGGGATCTATTATTCCATATAATCAATTAATTTAATGTTATAATATTTGGAAGCTAACCCATTCAATTTATTGAGTTTTAACATCTTTCACGTCAACATCAACTCAATACTAATAACTTAAGTGTGATACATATCTTTATGAGCTATTAAAATATAAAACACCTCATATTAATGATGCCTTTTCATTTCTCATTGTACGCAGTTCTATAAGTAACCACTTGATTACAAAAAGTAGTTCTTCATATTCTTACATCTATTTTCATGGACCCATTTAGTTTTTAATAGTTGATATTGTTCTTTATTTATATTGAATGGTTCTTTGTTCTCTTTTTTTTGTATGTTCTTTTATGATGTAATTATATTCTATAATTTGAAGTGTATCCAATTTGCTCCTAGTATCTAAATCATTCAACAAGTGTCAACAACAAAGAAATTATTGTCACTAGCCACATTGGAAAACTTACATCATAAAGTGACTCACAGTAAAATAATGATGAATCTAAAAAAAGAGGAATTTTAATTGATTTAGTGTTGGATGAACGATGTCATATTCTTAAAATTTACATGGTATATAAAATGTTAGTGTAGTGTATCAATGGATTTGCATATAAAATAAATTTGGTAGTTTAGACACCCAAATTTGTGCATATGGCTAATCTTCAGGTTTGCCAATCCCTTCATCAATTAACCTTTCAATCAAACAAATTGAATCAATATTTCTTGTTCTTAAACTTGGAGTAATTATTGCTCCTAAAGGGATAGCACCATGGCATGAACAATAGTGCCGGCGGTGCTATCGCAACATGGCAATGATTTTACAAAAACTCTCAATTTGACCTTTTCCCATCAATTTTTGATATTCAAGGGTCAAGAGGTGAAAGCACCAATGTGATAGTTCCATTGGCACTATCCTCTCCTAATGATTTTTATTGTCACACAAAAATCAAGAAATCTAAATTCCTCTCTTTCAAGCTACCAGTCATTAATGATCCAAATAATTAAAACTTGATCTATAGGTCTTGTAAGGAATCCAAAACCCAAGAATTTCCATGCTCATGTTATTTCATTTATGACTTCTTGATCTCTTTTCAAATTCTTACCTTCTCCAATATTATCATCTTCAATGCAATTCCTTCCCCAAAGAAGCCATGGCTTCCTATAAAGCCAACAACTCAATCCATGACCATTTTGGGTAGAAAAGCTTTGCCAAAAATTCATCCATGATATTTTAAAAGGAATAAAATTCTACCAAAACATCTTTAGAACCATAGCAATCAAGTATTGTGCATGCCAATATTATGCCAAAATCTTACCATAATCTTGTGAAGGTCATCCTTGTAAGCACTTAAGCTCTTATTTTTGCAAGCATCCAAGTCTTCAATTAAGTTTCCAATCAACTCTACAATCTCTCAAGCAATCATCAAGCATAAAGCATCAAGCCTCCAATATTAAGCATTCAAGTGCCATCAACAAACAAGCTAGCAAGATTTTAATAAGCTTCCAACAAGGGGGAAAAAAGCTCGTGTCTTGGGTTGAGCTCTTTCCTCTTATTTGTTTTTGGCTCTTCCTTGTCTTTGTAGCTTTAGGCCTTCTATCTTGATGCACTTAGAGCTAATATTGCATATTGCATATTGCATTTGCATTTAGATAATATTTTATTTTATCACTTAAAATTCATCTTGAACAAGTAAATCTATGTTTTTTTGCTATTGGACAGGGTGTTTGTACTCCCAAGTTAGATCCTTTCATCATAGTCATTATAATTTTGGTACATCTTGCATTTAATCTTGATGCTCTTCTCTAGTGAAAGCACTATTGAATTATAGGTTTGTTAGCATGTATTACATTATTTTCTAAGCCTTACTACTTATTTCATTATTAGTAAAGTTCTATTACTTCATTGGTAAAGCTCTTTTAGGAGGTTCTACAAGATACTCGTTAATCAATTACCTAACTTATTTGTATCAAAGTCTATAGGATCCCATTGTAATATATATGATTCAAATTAGATGTACATTGTAGAATGAGGTTAATAATATTGATATGATTTTTTATGTAAATGCCCTATCTCCAACATGTGGTATCAGAGCGAGTCTTTTGGCTAAGAAGAAAACTTGTGTTGATAGTTTGCTGAAACACCGAGTTGTGCTAAAAGGTTAACTAGAACATGAACTATAAGAATCATTGATATTTGAAAGGTGAAAACAAATGAATGGAAGGTATGCATTATAAAAGTTGTAATTTTGATTTTTTTTAAAAATTGACAAAGCTTCTATGCATAATGACTTGAGAAACTTTGAGGTGCCATAGTTTCCTAATTAATGCAAGCATAGTTTCATCTTCTGTGCCTAATGGCTTGACAATGATTACTGGAAATATTCAATGCTTTAACTTGACAAAAAATAGTATCTTCTAAGTAGAAATGTGATTGTTGGTGGACTTGATACAAGAATATATATAGATTATACTGTATAAATTTATTAACATTACACCCTTGATGCTTTTGTCTTCTTTAGATATTGTTTTTGTATCCAAGTTTTGAAAGGCGCTCACTATGACTAAGGTAGAGAAATCCAATTTACATGATTCATTCCTAACTACCATTTAAGATGTGCTAAAGAAAATTTTGTTCCTGTTCATTTCTTTTCTGCATTGCTCCTGAGATCATTCAAAAAATTAATATTGGAAATAACTGCCTAATGCAATTTTCAATGGCAAATTCATTCAAAGACAAATATGTAGAATGTTTGAGAAATAAAAGCATGGATGTTTCAAAGGGAAGGAATATGATTTTTTTGGATGCTTATAAAGTGATTTCATGCAAGCAATATACCTAATTGGAGTATTTTTCAAACATGAATACATGGAGCATTCTAACAGTTAGTGCAAAGTTCTTTAATTGCATATCTTCTAGGTTCAAATCTTCTGATTTTTTTAGACTTGATTTTAAATTTTTATTTATTTTTGTTTTGAAGCACATTAGCAAAGGATTATACAAAAATTAAAAGGGAAGATATCTTTCAAAACTTGCTATAGTTACAATTCTCTAAAGAGTAAAAAATCACAAAAATAAGTTGGCTTTGGGAGAGTTAGAGTGATGGCGAGAAAATTTCTAAAATTTCAAATATTTGACGAGCGAGAAGTAGAGATGCGACAGTAAGGGACCAGCGAGCGGATCGAGAGCACGCGCAAGTGGCATCAATGATGGATCATCCAACCAAGAGAATGGGAGTGAAATAGATGCTAAATCTAATTTGGGGGTTTCGAAAGATGTGAACGGTGCCTGTGGGAGGAAAGATCCTCCGAAAAAAGCATTGGTGGGAAGCAGGAAAACTCACTCAGCATCATTCGTAGAAGCGCTCAAGGGAAATCCCAAACCCTTTCCAGTTGCACCATGCACCTTTATCCCTCAAGGTTGCGATGTCATTCTGTCAAAAGAATTCATGGAAGGGTACATTACCCTCGACTCCTTCTCCCTAGTTGGGAAGTTTGTAGGTGGAAGGCCCGATATGGATGCTATCCATTGATGGGCGGCGATAAAATGGAAAACCAGGGGTTGCCTAGAACTGATAGCCATGTCCAAAGGTTTCTTCATGATACGGCTCAATACCCAAGAGGATGCAGATCACATTCTATCGGGGGGCCCATGGTTCTTCAGAAGAAGGAGCCTTTTCCTTCGCAAGTGGGGAGTGGACTTCGATCCAGAGACCTAGAATATCAATTTCTCTCCCATTTAGGTTTGGCTCCCAAACTTACCCTCTCACTTCTGGCATGAGGACGTGCTTCAGGGGATTTCCCAAGCGATTGGGGAGCTCATCACTATCGACCTTGTAACGCGCACCCGATCATGATTGATGTAGGCTCGTATCTATGTTAATGCAAATTTGGAGACCCAACTCCTGTACCATGTGAATCTGATCTATGGGTCCTATCGTCGATGTCAACCAATGGAGTATGAGAATAAACCCTCGTTCTACACTGAATGCCACTCTCAAGGGCATATCTGAAGCCAATGCCCGACACTGAAACCTACGTAGAATGATTACCAGAAATTGCTTCACCCACCCAACAAAGAAAGCCAGAAGATGAAAGCTAAAGCGGGCCCACGCCAGGACCTCAAAGGCAAGAAACATGCTCCCCCTCCTCCAATCGGTGACACGAGTAAGGCAAGTACCCTATTTTATTTTTCCAATAGGTTTAGTTTACTCAATAATACCAATCTCAATGCAAATAATAATGATGAGGAGTGTCCTCATGAGGAAATCCCTAGATCAAACCAGCCAGATCAACCATCTTCGAAGGCAAGCCTTCCCTAGCAAACCCAATTTTCATCCCCAACCCCGTGCCCTAATTCCCCGTCGACCAGTGCTCCTAAGCCCTGGGCCCATCAACCAATCCTCCCTATTGCCCAACCCACTACCCAGCTCCCCCCACCCAACAGGTCTAGATCATCCCATTCCCCATCCGAAACCCATGACGATGAGGTTGATAGCGCTGAGTCGTCCCATGAATCCCTAGAGGCTTGGAGCCCTAAATAGACCAGGAGCTTTAAAAATACCAAATAGATGTTGGAGGTGACAAAAATAAGGGCAAACCCTCTAGTGCAGACCTAAGGAGCAGAGACACAGTAGAAGACATAGCCAATGGCACCCAACAAACTCTCTTTTAGGAACTGGGAATTTCCAATAGAGAAGAATCAAAGAGATCCAAACCTCCTGCGCAACAAGGCAAAGGAGGAAAAAAACCTTCCAAAAGTTCCAAATGAGAATCCTCTCCTGGAATGCGAGAGGGTTAAATGGGGCAGCAAAACAAAGACTTGTTGCTTCTATGTGTAAGGATTCAAATCCCATAATTTTTTTAATTCAAGAAACCAAATTAGGCACGCAATGCTCACCTAAAGTTACCAAGGTTATTTGGAGAAAATGTGAGTTTTCTTTTAGCCCTACCTCTAGAACCTCTGGCGACCTCCTCTATCTCTAGGACCCAACCAAGGTGGAAGGAAGAGTAATTTTAGGTGAAGGACGAATCTCCAATATTTTCTTTCATGACTCTATTACTCAACACTCCTGGGTTCTGATGAATGTATATGCCCCAAATAGCTCTCAAGATAGACTAGCCTTATGGAACAATCTCACTCAGATGAGAGAAGCATTCAACAATATCCCCTGGATCCTTGTTAGGGACTTCAATGCCCCATTACACCTCTCAGAGAAGAGAGGCGAGAAAGAGATCACTCCTAAAATCATAGGGGACTTCAGTCACTTCATGGATACAAATGAATTAATGGATGTTTAGTTGTGGGGGTCTCAATTTACTTGGAGTAACAAAAGGGTGGGGGTGACCTCATTCAAGAAAGGCTTGACCGTTTCCTTCTGTCTCAGGATGTGCTTCCTCTGTTCGGAGATGCCAACTTATAGGCTATGCCTAAGATTGGGTCTGACCACAACCCCCTTATCTTCAAAATAATCAATAGACCCTAGTTCAAAATACCATTTCGCTTCGAAGCAATGTGGACCCAACATCCTGACCTTAAAGATCGTATTGTTGAATGGTGGGGGGAAAGTTTTCCTAGAACTGTCACAAACCAGGTTACTCAAAAATTGTGGTCTATTAAAGCCAAGCTAAAGGTGTGGAACAAATAAACCTTTGGAAACATCTTTGAAAACAAGCAGAACATCAAGGACAGGCTCCAAAGAATCAAAAATTAGTTTTAGCAGGGCCAAAGGGATGACAGCCTGAGAGCCGAAGAAAAACTTCTGCTCTCGAAATATCACAACATTTTGTGGAAGGAAGAGATGTTTTGGCACCAAAAATTGAGGCATATGTGGCTCAAATAAGGAGACTCCAACTCCAAGTTTTTCCACATTTCCACTCTCAAACATAGAGGGGAAAACATGATCAAGGGTCTGATCAGGTAAGATGGCACTTTCACTTCAGACATCCATGAGATCCATGATGAAGCGGTCTGTCACTTTGAGTCCCTCCTTGGCTCCTGCCCCACCCCCTCTAGCCAAGCCATGGATTCCCTTCTTGAGAACATACCCAAAACTATATCTGATAGCATGAATGCCTATCTGCTTAGCCCTTTAATTCTTGAGGAGATCCACCAGGATCTTTTTTCCATGCAACCAAACAAAGCCCCAGACCCCGACGGTTTCTCCCCAAGGTTTTTCCAAGCCTATTGGGACATCATCGACCCTGATCTCTACCAAGCCATCTCAGAAATGCAAAATACCAGAGTTATTCCAAGGGATGTGAACTCCACCTTCCTCGCCCTCATTCCTAAAGGCCCTAGCTCCAAATCCCTATTTGACTATCGACCTATAAGTCTGTGTAATGTCATCTATAAAATTCTGTCCAAAGCCATGGCCAACAGACTTAAAGGCATCCTCCCATCCTTGATCGACCCCTACCAAGGAAGTTCTGTTAAGGGTCAAAATATAGTGGATGGAGTCATAACCATTCATGAACTCATCCATTCTACCCTTAATTCTAACAAATCAGCTTTCTTCCTTAAACTCAACATGAACAAAGCCTTTGATAGAGTTGATCAAGAGTTTTTGGCCAAGGTTCTTCAGAAGTTTGGGTTTCACGATAATTGGGTTCATCTGATTTCGCAATGCATCTCCTCATATTGGATTTCTATGTTGGTTAATGGATCTACTGTAGGTTACTTCCCCAACACCAGAGGGTTGAGGCAAGGGGACCCCCTTTCCCCCATTCTCTTCATCATTCTGGTTGAGAGCCTCGGAAGAGCTATTAAAGCCACCTGCTCCAAAGGGCTGATCTCTAGAATTAAAGCTACATCCAACCTCCAACTCTCGACTCACCAACAATTCATGGATGACACCTTGTTGGCTACTGTTGCCTCTGTCTCTAAAGCAAGAGTCATCAAATCTATCCTCAACCTCTACGAGGAAGCTGTAGGGCAAAATATCAACTTCACCAAAAGTAAGATTTATTTCACCAATACCCTGCTAACTCGACAAGTCAAAATTATGAATATCCTAGGTTGTTCCATTGCAACGTTCCCAACCACCTACCTTGGCCTCCCAATGTTTCAAGGGAGACCAGCCAAGTCAATGTGGAATAATGTCATCGAGAGATTTCATAAGAAGTTGGTTGGGTGGAAAGGGGCTCTTCTTTCTCAGGCGGTTGAGGCCACCTTAGTCATGTCTATTCTTCAAAGTATACCTATGTATTTTTTATCAGTTTTCAAAATCTTGATAGTAATAGGGGCAGCGATTAACCAAATTCAAAAGAACTTCCTATGGGTTGGAACTGACAATCAAAAAAAGTTCCATCTAGTCGCATGGGATAAAGTTTGTAATCCAAAATACAAGGGTGGGCTTTCATTTCATAGGATCAATAAGATGAATCAGGTCCTCCTCGCTAAACAGGCATGGAAGGTGTTCACTAATGAAAACTTGGAGTGGGTCTCAATTATTAAAAGAAAATACCTGCAACACCATTCCTTTAGGGATGAAGGGATTCCTCATGTAGGGTCCCATTTCTGGTGGTCTATAATCCAAACCAGACATATGCTCCAGCAAGGTACCAGGTGGCAGCTTGGATATGGGAAAGCCATCGATTTTTGGCATGATCCTTGGGCAAGGGATGAGCCCCTCATCAGGGATCCCGATATCGCTATGATCAAACATCTCACTGATAGCAGGTTTGGGTCAAAAGTTGCAGATTTCATCATGCAAAATCAAGACTATCGTAAGTGGAAGAAGCTTCACTTCAGAGTAAGCAACGTAGTTCTAGACAGAGCCATTTTATCTCCGCAGATAGTTCTTAGGGTAAATTTCATTCCTAAGACCCAGAAGGAAGACAAACCCTTCTAGAAAGGCACTAACGATGGTTACTTTTTAGTTAAGTCTGCTTTTCTCTTGATGGACACTTCGTAGAATATGCACAACAACAAGGGTGTCCCTGCTGCAGTTAAAAGAATTTGGCTCAAGCATCTCATCCCGAAGGTGGCCCATTTTTGTTGGCTAGCATTCCACAACAAGATTCTCACCACTAAAAATCTGATTAAGAGGGGTATCATAGTCCCCAATAGGTGTTACTTGTGCTTACAAGCATGGGAGTCCACTCAACATATCTTGGTAGAGTGCCCCTTTACCTACAATATTTTCTCCATGTTGGTCAGTTTGTTCTAGGTCAAATGGGTGTGGCCCCAGTCAATCACTGATCTATTTACTCAATGGCCCAAAGTCTTTTGAAATCCCAGGCTCAAGTTCTTGTGGGAAGCATTGTTGCACCACATGATGTGGTAAATATGGCTCGAGTGTAACAACAGAATCTTCAAAGATCGCTCTAGGGACCCAAAAGCTATGGCCAAAAAAGCCCTTTGCTTTGCAATTGAAAATGTAAACCTCATTCCCTGTTTAGAAACTCCTACATTTGGGATGAAATATTTCCTATTTAAGTCCTTCGGCATATCTTTCGAGTGCACTTGATCCCAAACCCATACCAGCTGCAGATCTAATGCCAAGTGGAACCCTCCCTCCCAGGATGGCTCAAGGTGAACTTCGACGACTTATCTAAAGGCAACCCCAGGATGTTGGGGCTGGAAGATTCATCAGGGACCATGAAGGCAAAATCATCAAAGCCTTCACTAAAAATCTAGGGGTCCAATCAAATAATTATGTCAAAGCCCGAGCTCTATGGAGAAGCATTGAAGTCAGCAAAGGTCTGACCAACCCCATGATTTTTGAAGGGGATTCTTTAAATGTGGTCAACCACATCAAGAACAACACCAAAGGAGGATGGAACATTCAAAACATTATCCAAGAGTGTCAACTCACCCTCAGACAGAGCCCACTCAACACAATCCAACATGTGTTTAGAGAGGCAAATGTGGTGGTTGACCTATTGGCTAACAGAGCAGCCAATCAGAACAACCTTACCATTTGGGAAGACTCCTTCCCTCAGGACATCATCGACGCTACCAAAATTGATGTGGAGTGCATCTCCAACTAACAACAAGCGGTACTCCAAAGGTGTTTTTATTAACACCAAGGGTGTTCATTTCAACACCAAGGAATTTTGTTCCCCTTCCCAAATCATCATTGTCTCCCGTAAAGTCGGTTGTACCACTCACCATGCGAGCCTTTCTGAATGTGGCAAAGCTCATATTCACCTCTACATCCATTTTTTCACCCCGTGCCTCCGCTTCTCCTTCCTTGTTTTCCTCCACCTTTCATTGTCTGCCCATTCCCCCACCCATTTCCACCTCCCTCCCACTTTTTGCATCGTCGACTTCATTCTGGTTGCTAGCCCCTTCGACCTTGACACCCAATCCAACCCCTTGCATTGCCATGTTGTATCCCTATCACGTGTAGGTGATAAGGTTGATTTTTGCCATTGCTATTTCCCAAATTGCATCGTAAAGGGACCTTCTTCTGGTTTTATCCCATGCCTCGGTCCTAGACCCTATTTACTCCACCATAACCCTCTTGTGCGTACTCACTTGTAGTGTAACTCTCGAGTTGGCGGTTTCCATTTTGATTGCATGAGCTCCTACAATCATTTTGGCATGAAGGTCATCCATGAACCTTCGAAACTATAGTTGTAACTAGTAGATGAAGCTCTGCTTGAAGCCAAAGGGTTCATCCCCTTTTTAGAACTCTTCAGCAGTGTGGACGAGTGAGTCACCAGTGACTTCGTAAGCTCGTGGAACAATGGAGCGATCCAAGTCCAAGGGCTCCACATCAAGGTAAATTTTCATCTAATAGCTGATATTTCTAGCTTGGCTCCTAAGGGTAGGGCGGTGCGTAAGGACAAACATAATTTCAAAGAAGAAACTAAGCATTTCCTTGATAAAGACAAGGAACTGGCTTGGGAGAAGGGGGGAGTTATCCGATCCTCTCTCCCTCACCCTTGGGACTCCGTCATTGTGCCCATCATTCAGTTTATCACCATTGACAATTCCAACAGCCCCCTCCACTCCTATCACCTAGCCTTCATCAACCACCTCCATGATATCAAGCCCATAAACATCCCTAATTTTCTCATTAGGTCCATCAACATCACCATTGAGAACTTTAGGGATAAGAAATCCTCCAAATTCCCATTGCACTAGGGTCTGTTCCTAGTTATTTACAAGCATGCCCTCATGTATCACCCTAGATATGGCCCTTCCTTTCCCCCTCGATCTCAAATCCCTCCATCAAGGCAGCCCACAAGCCCAAGTCGTGTGATGCTAACCCTCCGCTAGAGTCCCTTAGCCCCTCTATCGGTATCTTTCTGCATTTGGCTTCCCCCTATGGTGATCCCCTGAATACTATCAATCCCCTATAGCCTAGCGACAATGGGGAGGATAGCCCGATACCCAATCCCAAGGACACAACCCCTTCGAAGTCTCTTCCTACCTCCCCATAACTGAGGAGCAAAAGGAAAGCTGTCCGTCCCCCTCAAAGAAGAGTATCGCACTGATTGAAGAGGAAAAGTGAGGACGACTCATGTACCTCGCCTGAGATCATTCTGAATGATGAGGAAGATGCCAACAATAGTTTAGAGGAAACATTGTGCACCAATACTATCAATCATATCACTAGAGAAGTGGAGCACCTCAAAGCTACAACTAACATGATCAAGGAGGTGGGCGTCATCCTTTCTAACATCACCAATGATTTCCAGGAGCTCCCGACTGCTATCAGGGTCCTGCTCATAAAATATCAGAATGATACCGCCAAGTAGGAGGATGAGGAAGAGTCCTAGTAGGTTTGAGGTGGTGGTAGCTGGTAGATGGTCTGCCTATGGTTGTTTTGACCTTTGCTCGTTGTTTGTATCCCCTCTTCACAGGTCTCACCCTTAGACCTATTTTATTTTATCTGTCAGTTTTTATGGTTAGTTTGTTGTAGGATTTTCCATACTGTAAATATTCTTAACGTCTATCCCTGTGTTGATGGGATGTGTCAAATTTTGTACTACTGGCATACCAAATGCCTTATGTAACAAGGATTGGACCCTTCAACCCAACATGTAAATATTATATATTTGAACTATGGCCAAACAATTTGCAAATTAAAGAATGGTTATTGGGAGTTATAGGGTGTACGTATATTTGGGTAATTTATTTCAAACTTCCAAGTCATAATATATCATTCTATTGTACAAGGTGCATTATCAAAGTATTTGACACCTTACCAACAATTTTATTGTATTCATAAAAAAAATTTTTTGTATACAAAAAAATCAAACCTTTATCAAACCTTTTGGTTGATGTAACATTTGGTATATATAGTGCCCCTAGTTGTCATTTATAAGTCATGTTGTCGTGATAAGCTATTCCACTTAACACCTAAAATAGCTGTAACAATGACATCTAGGCATCGACCCTATAAAAGTGTTAAGGAGAAATAAAATTCCTTATTGCCTATTATTATTCATTCAATCTATTATCCTATTTACTGTTAGCTTTTGAAGCTAAATACTTAAGATAAAATTCATCAAAATATCTAGAATAAAGTTGCAATACAATATATATAATAATGGCAATATTCTAAAAGTATAAAACTCAGAAATAACTTCAACTATAACTCATAAAATTTCCATTAATAAATGCTCACAAAAATGTATCTCTATTGAATCAAGAATCTCAATAATCCATACTTCCATATTACAAAACATGTTATATCCTATACATATAGGATGTAAAGTGACTCTTCATATGGAGCACTCTTGGCCTTCACTCTTCTAAAGACTCTCCAACTTCCTATTCTATGGACTCATGTGCACATGGAAAACTATGCACATTTACAATACCAAAATACTTTGCACACTTTAATAATACTTGTGCACTTATTACATTACATAAAGTAAATACTCAACTTCTAATCTAGGACACTCTTTCCTAATCTAAGGATGTACCAAAGGTGGTACATTAGCATGTACCAAATTATGTAATATATTCCAACACCCTCCTATATTACATTATTTGGGAAGACTTTAGTCTTCAATATGGATCTTCATCTTGTAGATACTTTTCATCTTGTCCATGTTCTTGTTCTTATTTGATTTGTAGGCATCCTTGGAGTGCAAACTTTTGTTGTCCTCTCATTTTCCTTTGTCTAAATCCTGTATTCCCCCATTTACTTCCATTGTAGAATGATTCTCTATTTTCTATAGTTTGTCTCTTAGAAAAGACATTAGTATTATCTTGAACCATTACAAGCTCTTGTGAAAAAACAATAGAATCTAAAGAATATATTCCATTGTTAATTGATCCAGTAGCCTCTATTTCTTTTAACCTTTTAATAAAACACTTATTATTTCCATTCACATATTTGAATTCTACTATTCCTCCAATTTCAATTAATTTGGTTACTGAGATGAGATTTATTGGCAAACCTGGTACATACATGACATTGTGCAATATAAAATGTGACTAAGATGCATTGGGTACTACACATCCATTTCTATGAACATGATATTTCTTTCCATATTCTAGCTTGAGCAAAATTATTAGTAACCTCTAGATAGTCAAACCAATGTAGATTTCCTGTCATATGATGGCTTGCTCCTGAATCAATATACCAAATGTCCTTACCAACTTGAATAGTAGAATTATCCTCTTGTGAAACAATTTTACATTGTTGATGAGGAATATAAAGAGTGCTTTGTCTTTGCATTTTATGGTGATATGTCCCTCTTGCTAATTTATTCATAATTCTCTTACTTTGTATAATATACCTTATTATTTTTTTACTCTTGTGGTTGACTACCTTATGACTCCCTAGTTTTGAATAGTAAGTTAAAGATAATTTTGAAAGCAGTTTCAAAAACTCTACTTTTGTTTCACCTTTGATTTAATTAAAATCAATTTTTAATTTTTAGTTGACAACCTTTTATCTCCCAAAAATTACTTCTAAATTTCTCAATTCTATGTTGATGTTGAATTCCTTATAACTCCAAACTTAGAAATTTAAAAATTCCATAAAAGTATATTTACAAATTTTCTAAATTTAATTTGATGTAGAAAACCTTATTTCTCCAATCTAATCAAATTGCAAATATTTTAAATTGTTTTGTAAATGCAAATAATCAAATTACAAAATTTTAAATTACTCCTTCAAATTCTTCAACCCAAATTTTAAACCTTCATAAAATTCTCTAATAGCAATAATTAGATTTATAAGGTTTTAAATATTAATTCTTATCCCTCCAAAATAGTTTCACTTCTACCCTTAGATAATAATAATTATAAGCTACCTTATACCTCCTATCTCAACCTTATAAATAAATTTAAATAAAGTGAATTACCTTCAACCTTGAATATGATAATTCCCTTGGTCAATAGTGCTTGACCGTCTTCTAATTAGCACTTTACTGCATGTAAGTCTCCTAATTGATGCTCTTATGCATGTATGAAATCTTTGTTGTATTTTGATCTCCTTCGAAAGATTATTCTCTTTCCTCTTGACTTCAAACTTTACAAAGGTTCTTTAATTTACACCTTAATCTTGCTGCTAAAACAGTCTTTGACCCTTTGACTCTTTTGCTGTACATAACTTGAATCTCTCTCCTGTAATGCCAAGTGGCGTATCTCCTTTGTACATCCACTCAATATTCAATTAATGAATCTACCTACACATTCTTCTATTTCCTGTGCTTCTCTATGAATTGCACTTTAACTCTGCTATCTTTGATCCCTTGAAAATACGTTCTCTCCTTGATATGGGCGCTTGAAATTCTTCAAACTTATTGACCTTCCACTTTATATGTGCCACATGGCACTCAACCTTTTTCTAGCACTTCAAATTCACTCCCTTATTCTTCTCAAATACCTATAACATAAATCTACGAAGTATGATGGAGTTATAACACTTTTGAGCATTACTTAACAAGTGTCCTCACCTCCAACTAAAATTTTAACGTCTCCTTTGGCCTAGGCATAATTTTCATACCCAAAATTCTCTTAGACTTGTCTGTTCCAGCACTTTGTCTTGTTCACACTTGTCCCTTTTGCATGTAACATTCCCTCCAATGTTAATGCTTGGAGTTTTGCCCTAATTTTAAACCTTCTATCTTCTCTACATAGCTCTTTCACTTTCCTTTGCTGAAATATCTCCTTTACATTCGTTTGAGCTTATTGGAAAAATATTGGACCTCCAACTAGATGATTGTGCTTTACGTTTCTAATGGTGGATCTTCCTTAGATGGTGGTGACTTTCCCTTGAGCAATGGTGGCTCTTCCTTGAGCAATAGTGGTGCTGCCTTGAACTGTGGTGAATGTTCCTTGAATGGTGGCACTTCTCCCTTGAGCTATGATGGTGCTTCACTACTCCATACTAATGCCTTCACTTCACCTTTGCACGATGGCTTCTTAGTGTCTTTAGACACTTAAAAATATGCTCTTCTTGGTTTTCTATTTGCTTAGAAAATTGCCTTTATTCAGATTCTCTTTAGACTAATAAATCTGCACTTTCAAGAGCTTATAAAACCAACATTATATTCTCCTTATTTCTCCTTTTTTAAGTAGACTTTAACTTAGAATTTTGCTATTTTGTTTTGCAGATTTTAGAATGCAAGTGCTATCAACTCCTTTTTCTTGAAGACTATTTTTTAACTTCCTTCTTTAGATTTAATACAAGTAATATGGTGCTCTTAATGTAGACATTTTTTTAACAATCCAATAATAAAATTATGTAGCACCAAAAATGCATACCTTTTCGATCTCCTTTTCTCATATATTTTCTTTGGTGATTTGACTCACCCTTTTTCTATCTTGATCTTGTAAGTTTTGAAATTTTACTTTCCTTCACTTTATTGCTCCAAACCTTACCAAATTTGCAACTATGAGTGCTACCCAAATAATGCCTTCTTGATACCCAAATTTATAGCAATTATGTTGCTAAATTATCCTATGCTTTTCTACCCCAAAGATCTTCCAAATCTATCCCCAAGTTCTCCAAAATCATAGCTCTTCTCCTACTTCCAATGCTCACAAAAATGATATTTATGGCTTCAAATCTCCTTCAAATATGTCCTCGAACTTTGAAACTTGTAGCTATTAATGCTTCCAAAGTGCTGCCAAAAGGTTATACAACTTTCCAATCAATTCCTCCTTTGTTTCGTTTGATATTCTCACAATGACACTGAGAGGGGGGGGTGAATCAGTGTAACTACTTAAAAACTTAAATCTGCAACTTTTAAAACTAATAATGCAAGCTTGAAACTAGATAATGCAAGTATCACACAAGAGCATCACACAACACAGAATTTACGAGGTTCACCAATGTGGCTACTCCTCAAATAATGACTGTTTGGACTTCAATCCAAATCCAGTCTTTGCAAGGATTCAATTTTTACAATCGGTTTACTAGCACCCACTGGAAGCAGCACCAACCCCCGATTTATCTCGCTGCAATGAGATAGGAGCACCAACCCCTTTATCCAAGCACCCACTTGGATTTCAATTTTGCAAGATAAATGGACATAAAAATGCCTTCTCTTTTGCAAGACCCTTACTGGTCTACAACACATACAAAAATCTCACTGAAGCATAGAGAGAATTGTTAGAGACTCAATATCTTCTGATCTAATCTAAAACCTTTCTCTTGAATATTCAATAGAATAGCAGGTTTTGATCTAAGGCTATTTTCTTACAGCACCCTTACTAACTGAGACCTTTTAAAATGCACAATGAAAACACAGTCACAGTAACCTTCTCACTATGCCAATTCGATCCTTTTATTCTTGATTTCTTCGAACGGCTCGATTTCAAACGGTTTAACTTTCCCTCCAACTTTTCATGCATTCTCGGCTGTAATTGACGTGTCAAATCTTTCTCTGACCTGATCCGCCTTTTAGCCGCTTTCTTTCTGACATTCTGACGTTCTGACAACCTTTTTCTCTGCACAGTCTGCATATTCTGACAGTCCTTCTCTGCATATACTGACAACCCTTCTGCGCGTTTCGATGCTCTGTTATCTCTACGAAACTGCTCTTTAAAATTCTTTTGCACTTTATTCTAAACGGTGTCAATCCTTCTATTCTACCTGTTACTTTCTTGTGAGTCAAGCACAAGCATCGAGAATACTGTATCACGGCCCTGCAACAGCCGTTCTACATTCAATGCATAGTTTCGTGGCAACTCTTTGTAACTGCCACCTTTGCCAGCCATGCTGCAACACAGCCCTGCAATAGCCGTTCTTTTCTTAATTGCAATGCTTCGTAACTTTCCTTTTAACTTCAGTTAACTGCAGCATGAATTTCTCCTATGCATTCTCACCCCTTGTCACTTGGAACCGCAGATCTGACTCCAGTTAACTTTTCGTAACTGGCGCCTTTTTGACACTCGTCACAATGCATGTATCTTTGACTTTTTCCCGCCAAAACATTACCTGTCGTGATATCGCGACGTTTTCCGCTTTGCTGACGTCATCCTTAACTTTGTCGCGATATCGCGACACTTTCGGCTTCCTGAGGCTTCTCTGGCAACTTGTCGCGATATCGCGACATTTTTGGTTTTGCTGACGTCATCCTCTAAGATGTCGCGAAATCGCGACGTTTCTGGCTTCATGAGGCTTCTCTGGAAACATGTCGCGATATCGCGACATTTTCTGTCTTGCCGACGTCATCCGCTAAGGTGTCGCGAAATCGCGACGCTTCGGCTTCATAGCTTCTCTGGAAACATGTCGCAAATCGCGACATTTTCTGTCTTGCTGACGTCATCCGCTAAGGTGTCGCGAAATCGCGACGCTTCCGGCTTGCAACGGCTTTTCCAGCAACTTGTCGCGATATCGCGACATTTTTAGACTTGCTGACGTCATCTTCAAAGATGTCACGAAATCGCGACGTTTCCGGCTTGCAATGGCTCTTCGTTCACCCTGTCGCGAAATCGCGACACATTTTGGTTTTGCTGACGTCATCTTCATAGATGTCGCGAAATCGCGACGTTTTCGGCTTGCAAAGGCTCTTCGTTCACCCTGTCGTGAAATCGCGACACATTTTGGTTTTGCTGACGTCATCTTCATAGATGTCGTGAAATCGTGACGTTTTCGGCTTGCAATGGCTCTTCGTTCACCCTGTCGCGAAATCGCGACACATTTTGGTTTTGCTGACGTCATCTTCATAGATGTCGCGAAATCGCGACGCTTCTGGCCTCCGTACAATTTTTACTCCATGCAACCGCGAAAAACCTTACATGTAGCGAAATCGCTACACCATTGTTGCCTTAGCATTTTTCTTTGCTGCTTGCTAGTGAAACTCCGACGTGTAGCGATATCGCTACACCTTTCCAACATGTGTTTCTAACCTGTAGCGAAATCGCTACACCTTCGCATTACTCACTTTTAACCTGTAGCAAAATCGCTACACCTTTTTACCTTGCACTTTCAACCTGTAGCGAAATCGCTACACCTCTGCACTATGCACTTTCAGCCTGTAGCGAAATCGCTACACCTTTTTACCTTGCACTTTCAACTTGTAGCGAAATCGCTACACCTCTCGCACTATGCACTTTGACCATGTAGCGAAATCGCTACTTCTTTTCACCTTGCAACTCGAAGTCGTATCTAAGTCGCTGCACTTTTGTCCTTAGTGTCTCAAGCTTGTAGCGAAATCGCTACGCTTTTCTTACTTGGTGCTTTTTCTTTGCTTATGTCGGCGAAACTCAGACATGTAGCGAAATCGCTACAACTTCTTCATCAACTTTCTCTCTCCTCCGATGTGTCGCGAAATCGCGACATTTTTCATCCTTGGTGCCTTTGCTTCAAGCTTGTCACGAAATCGCGATAGTTTCTCGATTTGGTTTCTTTCCTTCCAGCATGTCGCGAAATCGTGACATTTTTCCTTGCACATTCTCTCTCCTCCGATATGTCGCGAAATCGCGACATTTTTCAATGCATTTTCTCTCTCCTCCGATATGTCGCGAAATCGTGACATTTTTCAATGCATTTTCTCTCTCCTCCGATATGTCGCGAAATCGCGACATTTTTCAATGCACTTTCTCTCTCCTCCGATATGTCACGAAATCGCGACAGGAAACATGTCGCGATATCGCGACAGTTTTCTTCCTTGTCTTTTTTTGCAAATTTCTGGATCTGGGTCCCCTCTATTTTTCTTGAGATTTTTTGCACTTGATCTGACTGACCTCCGAATCGCTTCAATCGCATCACTCGTCTCGTGTTGACAACAATTACAATCCTTTTGCATCGCTTTTGCTGCACCTTGCTCAACAATCTCCCCCTTTGGAATTGTTGGCAACACTTTGTAGCCTTGCTCAAATTCTTCTCCCCCTTTGCCAATAATGCCAAAGGGCTGCCGCAGACTCCCCCTGAGTCTATGCACAACATTCTCGTGCATAAATAACTTGAATGCTCCCCCCGAGAATGTATTTCCCATAGCTAGTCGGTGCTTGGGAAGTGTGACTACTCCCAACTTCTTCCGAAGGTATTCAAATACTTCCTTTGGTAAAGGTTTGGTGAATATGTCTCGCTACTTGCTCGTAGTGGGAACAAACTCCAATCTGACCTCTCCTTCTCGCAACCTTATCCTTCAAGAAGTGATACCGGATTGCAATATGCTTGGTGCGGGAATGCATGACCGGATTCTTTGAAATGTTGATTGCACTAGTGTTGTCACATTTGATCGAAATGGGCTCATTGAAGTGAATACCTAGATCTTTCAATGTTTGTCTCATCCATAGTATTTGTGTACAACATGTAGTAGCTGCAATTTATTCGGCCTCGGCTGTGGATAAAGAGACTGATTCTTGCTTCTTACTCGTGCCATGCAACCAATTTGTTTCCAAGAAAGAATGCTCCTCCACTTGTACTTTTTCTGTCATCAATGCATCCTGCCCAATCAACATCAGAGTATGCAAAGAGAGTGAAGTCTTTTCCTTTTGGATACCACAACCCATACTCCATAGTACCTTTGAGATACCTAAAAATCCTTTTCACTGCTGTCACATGAGTCTCTTTTGGACTAGCCTGAAATCTTGCAACCATGCAGATAGCCTGCAAGATATCCAGTCTAGTGGCTGTCAAATACAGCAGGCTCCCTATCATTGATCTGTACATTGTTTGATCAACATATGGAGAGTTATCATCCTTGCTCAACTTGCAGCCTTGTTGTCATGGGGGTGCTCACTGGCTTACTATCTTCCATAGTGAACTTTTTCAGCATTTCTTTCACATATTTAATTTGAGAAATAAAGATCCCCTTTTCAGCTTGATTAACTTGTAATCCAAGGAAATATGAAAGTTCACCTATCATAGACATTTCAAACTCTTTCTGCATTTTTTTTGCTATGTCTTTGCATGATTCATCATTGCTACTCCCAAAAATTATATCATCTACATAAACAACTAGAACAATGAAATTGCCATTTTCAGTTTTCACATATAAATTGCTATCCACCATACCTTTCTTGAATCCTTGCTTAGTGAGATAGCTGTCCAGTCTTGCATACCAAGCTCTAGGTGCTTGTTTCAAGCCATACAATGCTTTCTTCAGCTTGCAAACAAAGTTAGGATTATCACAAAGTTGAAAACCATCAGGCTGTTCAATATATACTTCTTCTTCAAGATTTCCATTCAAAATGCTGATTTTACATCCATCTGATAAACCTTGAAATTCTTATGAACAACTAAAGCCAAAAACAGTCTTATTGCTTCAAGTCTGGCCACGGGTGCAAAGGTCTCTTCAAAATCAATCCCCTCAACTTGGGCATATCCCTTACAGACTAATCTTGCTTTATTCCTTACCACTTGTCCATCTTCATTCGGCTTTGTTTCTAAATATCCATTTAGTACCAATTATGTTTTTATTTTCAGGCCTTGGTACTAATTCCCGTGTTTTGTTTTTCTCAATTTGATCTAGTTCTTCATTTATCGCTTCCATCCAGCCTTTCATCCGTGCTTGCTTCAATAATATTCTTGGGCTCAATACTCGGATAACAGAGAATAGTTATTTACTACTCTTCTTCTTGTCCGAATGCCGACCGTAGGGTCCCCAATAATCTGCTCTTTGGGATGATTTTTCTCGCCAACCGCCCGTTCCGTATTTTCTATTTTCATCTCTTTCTAAGTCCTCTCGAATCTGATTTCTGTCTCTCTTCTTTTTCTTGATCTTCATCTTCTTCAATAAATTCTTCATAGGTTGGGTAGTTTTCATTATTGCTGATTTCTTGTTTCCGCGCCTTCATCAACCTTCACATCCGCACTCTCCACTATTTTCTTAAGTCTTTTGTTGTAGCATGTATAGGATTTGCTTTTAGTTGAGTACCCAAGGAATATTCCTTCATCATCTCTGTCCTCAAACTTGCCAAGATTGCTTTCAGTTATCTTAATGTAACACTTGCCGCCAAACACTTTGAAGTATTTTGTCGTAGCCTTTTTGCCAAACCACAGCTCATATGGTGTTTTGCTTTCATGCGGCCTCAACATACACCTATTCTCGAATATAAACTGCAGTATGGACCGCCTCTTTCCGGAACCCGTCAGCAATTTTGCTCTCTCGTTAACATGGTCCTTGCCATTTCCCGTACAGTTCTGTTCTTTCTTTCAACTACTCCATTCTCGCCGAGGTGTTCTTGCCGCTGAGAACTGTCTTCTTATTCCATGTTTTTCATAGAATTCAGCAAACTCATTTGAAATAAACTCTCCTCCTCTATCGGATCTCAAACATTTAATTCTTTTTCCAGATTGATTCTCAACCAGATTTTTGAAGGTTTTAAACATCTCAAAGGCTTCTGACTTCCGTTTCAAAAAGAGTACCCATGTCATTCCTGGAAAAATCATCAATGCACAGCATAAAATATTTGTATCCATTTATGCTTTCTGTCCTCATGGGTCCGCACAAATCAGTGTGAATCAGTTCTAATGGCTTGCTAGTGAAATATTCTTTTGCTTTGAAGGTAGATCTGGTTTGCTTCCCCTTTTGGCATGACTCACAAATGTTGTTTGATGGTTTGCCAATAGTGGGTATGTCTCTTACTGCTCTTTTCGAGCTGATTTTTACCAGATTATCAAAGCTTATGTGACCGAGTCTTTTATGCCACAACCGCTTTTCTTCTTCCCGTCCAACCAAGCAAGCTCCCTCCGAAGTCTCCGAGAGAGTATACAAATTTCCGGAAGTTCTCGATCCAAGTGGCTATTAACTTTCCATTTGTTGTCTTTCTTACTTCACAGCCCTCCTTCTTGAAAATTACTTCATGACCTCTGTCACAAATCTGACTTACACTCAATAGGTTATGTTTCAGTCCTACCACAAAAAGAACTTCCTTAGAGTTGATTTTACCGTCACTTAACTTAACTGATCCTTTACCCACTATCTTTGCTCCATCATTGTTTCCGAATTTCACAGAACCACCTTCGTATGTCTGCAGCCTTATCAAACTTCCGTTTGTCTCCCCGTCATGTGATCGGAGCATCCACCGTCTAGAATCCAGGGAGCAGATTTATTCCGTGCTTTGAGAGTTGTTTGAACGATCGTGGATTCTTTGTCTTTCTTCGGTTGTCCCTTTTCTTTCCACCGAGTTTTGACAAGTATATCCGGTTACTTTCTTCACCTTCTCCCTTTCATTTGCTTGTGACAGTTTATTGGGAAATTTTCTGTACTCGTTTTGATCCAACCGATTGATATTTTCTTCCCCGGTATGTATTTCCTGCAAAAGAGCTACGACAATTTCTTGCAATATGGCCGAAGTTATGGCAGTTATAACATTCTACAAAGATAATCTATCAAAGGTGAAAAATTATTTCTGCTAGTGAAATTTCTTTGTTCTATATTATATCTACAACTAGAAATTTTATGACCATATGCATTGCACTTAAAACAATAACCGTAAAAGGAACGAGTGTACCCGGGAAATGGATGTTGCCATGTGGAGGTAGGAGCCATGGGTCTTCTTCTTCTTTGATGAGAGACTTTGGTGAATCCATCATTTGCAGCACTCCTTTCGAGCTTGGATTTGTTGTTTTCTTTTGCATGATACGGTTTATCTTGATCAACTCTAATCTTGTCTTTATTATTTATTGGATCTACTGTTACAGCCTTTGAGTCCTTTGAGGTTTCTCCTTCATCAAAGCCCAAGCCAAAATTGATACCAGTGGGCCTTTGATTATTCAACATTTTGTTCAGCTTTGCAGAACTGTCTTCAAATTTTTGATGACAACTCAGTTTCCGATTCATTTCTTCTAGCTGCAGCCTTAATCCAACTATTTCCTCTTCCAGCTTATTGCTCTCATTTATTTTCACGGTCACCGAGCTTCAACATCTTCAGACCTTTTCTTATATTCTTCAGCTTTGTACTTTCAAACTTATTATTACATTTCTGGCCTCCTCAAATTTTCTTGTAATCTTTTTATTTCTTTTCCTTTCTCGCACTTAACTCTTCAAGAGCAGAAACTAACTCACCTTCCGGATCTATCTCAGCCTCATCTTCTAATTTTTCTTCACACTCCTGTGTTTCCTCGCTTGTTTGTTCTTCAAAAGCCATGAATAGGGCTTCACCAGCTTTCTTCTTCTCGATTCCTCACCGGAACTGTCTTCGAAAGAATCGATATTCTGGGAAATGAAACTCTTCTTCTTGAAGTTTCTTTTTCTAAACTCATGGTTTCTTTTTCCAGACATTTCTTTCTGGATGTGTTCCTTCATCATTTTTATTTTTCTCCTTCATTGGGCATTTTGCTGCAAAGTGCCCGATGCCTCCACAGTTAAAACATTTGAACGACAACTTACCTCTGTACTTTCCTTTTCCCTTTACTAATTTCCTAACAAAGTTTGCTTCATTTTCATCTCGCAGATTCTTCTTCCTCTCGACTCTTGTTTAGATTTTACATTTTTCTCGTGCTTGGAAGGTCGCTTCTCTGTCGAGGGCTTAGTTTGTCCAATCCTCATTTCATATGTCGTTAGAGAACCATGCATTTCATCCATACTGAAAAAATTTAAATCTTTTGCTTCTTCTATGGCAAAAACCTTTGCATCAAACCTTTTGTTGAGAGTTCTCAGTACCTTCTTCACAACAACCGCATCTTCCATTTCTTCCCCCAGTCCTCTTATTGCATTGATGATTCCGTTTACTCTCAGCATGTAAGCTTCTATGTTTTCATCATCGGTCATCTTTAATGCTTCGAACTGGGCACGATGTGTTTGCAGCTTAGCTTCCTTGATTTTGCTGTCTCCTTCATGAATGCTTTGCGGTTTGTCCCATATGTCTTTAGCAGATTTGCAGTTCATGATGCGTATCAACTCACTGTCGACCAATCCACACATAATCGCATTCTTGGCTTTCGAGTTGTTCTCAAACTTTTTCTTTTCAAGCAGCATCTGTTGGAGGAACAAGTGGGAGTGGTGTATCCATTTTCAACAGATTCCCAAATGTCATAACCCAATGCACAGAGATAGGTCTGCATTCCGAGCCTCCGTAAAGAATAGTTTGTTCCATCGAACGGAGGAGCTTTGTTAGAAGAGAAACCTTCACCACCGGCCATTGTATATCTCCCAAGAACACCTTAGCCGATTAAGCTTGTGCAGGTGCCTCGGCTCGATACCAATTGATATTCTCACAATGACACTGAGAGGGGGGGTGAATCAATGTAACTACTTAAAAACTTAAATCTGCAACTTTTAAAACTAATAATGCAAGCTTGAAACTAGATAATGCAAGTATCACACAAGAGCATCACACAACACAGGATTTAACGAGGTTCACCAATGTGGCTACTCCTCAAAGAATGACTGTTTGGACTTCAATCCAAATCCAGTCTTTGCAAGGATTCAATATTTACAATCGTTTACCAAAGACCCACCGGAAGGAGCACCAACCCCCCGATTTATCTCGCTGCAATGAGATAGGAGCACCAACCCCTTTTACCAAGCACCCACTTGGATTTCAATTTTGCAAGATAAATGGACATAAAAATGCCTTCTCTTTTGCAAGACCCTTACTGGTCTACAGCACATACAAAAATCTCACAGAAGCATAGAGAGAATTGTTAGAGACTCAATATCTTCTCGATCTAATCTAAAACCTTTCTCTTGAATATTCAATAGAATAGCAGTGTTTTGATCTAAGGCTATTTTCTTACAACACCCTTACTAACTGAGACCTTTTAAAATGCACAATGAAAACACAGTCACAGTAACCTTCTCACTATGCCAATTCGATCCTTTTATTCTTGATTTCTTCGAACGGCTCGATTTCAAACGGTTTAACTTTCCCTCCAACTTTTCATGCATTCTCGACTGTAATTGACGTGTCAAATCTTTCTCTGACCTGATCCGCCTTTTAGCCGCTTTCTTTCTGACATTCTGACGTTCTGACAGCCTTTTTCTCTGCACAGTCTGCATATTCTGATAGTCCTTCTCTGCATATACTGACAACCCTTCTACGCGTTTCGATGCTCTGTTATCTCTACGAAACTGCTCTTTAAAATTCTTCTGCACTTTATTCTAAACGGTGTCAATCCTTCTATTCTACCTGTTACTTTCTTGTGAGTCAAGCACAAGCATCGAGAATACTGTATCACGGCCCTGCAACAGCCGTTCTACATTCAATGCATAGTTCCGTGGCAACTCTTTGTAACTGCCACCTTTGCCAGCCATGCTGCAACACGGCCCTGCAACAACCGTTCTTTTCTTAATTGCAATGCTTCGTAACTTTCCTTTTAACTTCAGTTAACTGTAGCATGAATTTCTCCTATGCATTCTCACCACCTGTCACTTGGAACTGCAGATCTGACTCCAGTTAACTTTTCGTAACTGGCGCCTTTTTGACACCTGTCACAATGCATGTATCTTTGACTTTTTCTCGCCAAAACATTACCTGTCGTGATATCGCGACGTTTTCCGCTTTGCTGACGTCATCCTTAACTTTGTCGCGATATCGCGACACTTTCGGCTTCCTGAGGCTTCTCTGGCAACTTGTCGCGATATCGCGACATTTTTGGTTTTGCTGACGTCATCCTCTAAGATGTCACGAAATCGTGACGTTTCTGGCTTCATGAGGCTTCTCTGGAAACATGTCGCGATATCGCGACATTTTTTGTCTTGCTGACGTCATCCGCTAAGGTGTCGCGAAATCGCGACGCTTCTGGCTTCATGAGGCTTCTCTGGAAACATGTCGCGAAATCGCGACATTTTTTGTCTTGCTGACGTCATCCGCTAAGGTGTCGCGAAATCGCGACGCTTCCGGCTTGCAACGGCTTTTCCAGCAACTTGTCGCGATATCGCGACATTTTTAGACTTGCTGACGTCATCTTCAAAGATGTCGCGAAATCGCGACGTTTTCGGCTTGCAATGGCTCTTCGTTCACCCTGTCGCGAAATCGCGACACATTTTGGTTTTGTTGACGTCATCTTCATAGATGTCACGAAATCACGACGTTTTCGGCTTGCAAAGGCTCTTCGTTCACCCTGTCGCGAAATCGCGACACATTTTGGTTTTGTCGACGTCATCTTCATAGATGTCGCGAAATCAGACGTTTTCGGCTTGCAATGGCTCTTCGTTCACCCCGTCGCGAAATCGTGACCATTTTGGTTTTTGGTCATCTTCATGTGTCGCGAAATCGCGACGCTTCGGCCTCCATACAATTTTTACTCCATGCAGCCGCCAAAACCTTACATGTAGCGAAATCGCTACACCATTGTTGCCTTAGCATTTTTCTTTGTTGCTTGCTAGTGAAACTCCGACGTGTAGCGATATCGCTACACCTTTCCAACATGTGTTTCTAACCCGTAGCGAAATCGCTACACCTTCGCATTACTCACTTTTAACCCGTAGCGAAATCGCTACACCCTTTTTACCTTGCACTTTCAACCTGTAGCGAAATCGCTACACCTCTGCACTATGCACTTTCAGCCTGTAGCGAAATCGCTACACCTTTTTACCTTGCACTTTCAACTTGTAGCGAAATCGCTACACCTCCGCACTATGCACTTTCAACCTGTAGCGAAATCGCTACACCTTTTCACCTTGCAACTCGAAGCTGTATCTAAGTCGCTGCACTTTTGTCCTTAGTGTCTCAAGCTTGTAGCGAAATCGCTACGCTTTTCTTACTTGGTGCTTTTTCTTTGCTTATGCTGGCGAAACTCATACATGTAGCGAAATCGCTACAACTTCTTCATCAACTTTCTCTCTCCTCCGATGTGTCGCGAAATCGTGACATTTTTCATCCTTGGTGCCTTTGCTTCAAGCTTGTCGCGAAATCGCGACAGTTTCTCGATTTGGTTTCTTTCCTTCCAGCATGTCGCGAAATCGCGACATTTTTCCTTGCACATTCTCTCTCCTCCGATATGTCGCGAAATCGTGACATTTTTCAATGCATTTTCTCTCTCCTCAGCCATGTCGCGAAATCGCGACATTTTGGCATGCTTTTTCTCTCTCCTCCGATATGTCGCGAAATCGCGACATTTTCCTATGCACTTTCTCTCTCCTCCGATATGTCGCGAAATCGCGACAGGAAACATGTCGCGATATCGCGACGCTTTTCTTCCTTGTCTTTTTCTCGCAAATTTCTGGATCTCGGGTCCCCTCTCGTTTTTCTTGAGATTTTTTGCACTTGATCTGAATGACCTCTGAACTGCTTCAACTGCATCACTCTGTCTGTGTTGACAACAATTACAATCCTTTTGCACTGCTTTTGCTGCACCTTGCTCAACATCGTTGTCCAAAAATACAACAAAAATCTTCAAAATGTTACCTTATTTCACTGTCACGATCTCCTTTAATCTCCTGTTCAAGGGCACTTCAAAATTTACCCAAACCTTCTCCAAATCACAGCTCTATACCTCCTTCAATTCAATGTCCTACAACTCTTCAACTCCTACCTCGAAAATCAATAATCTTCCCTTTTCAAATCAGCCTTCAAAAAAAACCATGGTTATCCTTAAACTTCTCAAAACTATGGCCACTTCAATCTTCCCTTCTTCAATATTCTTCTTAATTTTGACTTCAAATATAATCTCCTTCACCATTGTCTTCCTAAACAATCTGAATATATTGAGATCTTCAAAACTCTTCTCCAAAATTTGGTAAACTTCTTACCAAAGACTTCTTCCTCTTGGGCTTGTTGTCAGATGGTGACAATTGTCCCAAATCCTTATTTATTAGAAACTTCTCCTTACTTGTATTCCTTCTTCCTCTAGCTTTCTCCAATGGTTATTTCTACAATTTTGCAATAAGGCTCTCTCTAGCCTTCTTCTTCTTCTCCAAATTCTCTTAAGACCTCCTCTATTGTGTCTTCTAATTTGCAGCTCCTCAACTCTTCTCCTCAAAACTTCAATGAGACCTATCCTTGATTTTCTAGATCTCTAAAATATGCGGATTCTAAATTTTGCAATAGGACATTTTATTAGTCCTTATTTGGCTTAAATCTCCAATTTTCTATCTTTCAAATTGGAAAGTTATTCAATGTGACCACTTTTGGGTCTCTTCAACTTCTCCAATATATAGCCTCCAATATTCAATCTCCTATGAGACCTCCTTATTGGTTCTCCTCAATCTTCTTCCTTCAATCTCCAATGGGTCCTTATTTATTGGACCTCCTCAATGTTCAATGTCTATTATTTTGCTGCAACTCAAAAATAATCCCTGCATGAGGAAAGCACATAGAATTTTAGGCAATCAAAGGTGAAATTATTATCTATCTATTATAGGAAGCTTCTCAACTTCTGAGAACTATTTTTTTGCAACAAAAACTTAGACCAATTGCATTTAATTTATAGAATTCTAAAACAAAAAACTTCACTAACTATTCTCTAAACTAGTGGAAATAATTCTATGCTGAGTCTTAGTCCTCACGAGTTATCCTTCAAACCTATGGAAAGACTCTAGCCAACTTGCAATCTGGAATCTCCTTAAATATCTCAAACTATCCAATAGGATCTCTTTCTTGGGCATCTCAATCTCCTTAACGTCAAGGTCTATATTCAAGACCTATAATCTCCTTCTATTCTGAATTTGCTCCTGGAATAGGTAAATATCCAAACTTCTCCAGTTTTCTTTTCTAGAGGTAATTCCTCTATCTTCACTAGTTTATCCTTAACCAGTGGAAATCTCCATTGCAACTTTAAAACCTGTGCAAGTCAAAACCTTGCTATGGCTTTGATACCACTATTAGCTTTTGAAGCTAAATACTTAAGATAAAATTCATCAAAATATCTAGAATAAAGTTGCAATACAATATATATAATAATGGCAATATTCTAAAAGTATAAAACTCAAAAATAACTTCAACTATAACTCATAAAATTACCATTAATAAATGCTCACGAAAATGTATCTCTATTAAACCAAGGATCTCAAATATCCATACTTTCATATTAAAAAATATGTCATATCCTTTATATATAGGATATAAAGTGACTCTTCATATGGAGCAATCTTGACCTTCACTCTTCTATAGACTCTCCAAATTCCTATTCTATGGACTCATGTGCACATGGACAACTATGTACATTTACAATACCAAGATACTTTGCACACTTTAATAATACTTGTGCACTTATTACATTGCATAAAGTAAAATTAAACACTCAAATTCTAATCTAGGATACTTTTTCCTAATCTAAGGATGTACCAAAGGTGGTACATTAGCATGTACCAAATAATGTAATATATTCCAACATTTTTCTAGTCATTCGGTATAAAACCTAAAATTGAGACAATCCAAGTATACCGGGAAGTTATGGCCATGTATGAGTTCTCTTTAAGTAGGTGTCATTAATAGGATAAATCTCTTTTAGTATCACCTTGGTACCACATATCAATTTCTTTAATATACCTTAAGATCTCTCTCACGTATGATCATGTATATCAAGAGGACTAGATTTTTTATGTACTGATGGGTACATAAGAAGAGTGGTTATATCAAAAGGGTTGGAATGTAGTACTAGTGGAATATAAAAAAGGGGACCTTATTGGGAGATATAAGGAACCCTCATCATGATTACTCCTAAATTATTTCTAATAGAATCACAAATTAACAGGTTTAAATTTTATACCCTAGAAAAATAAATACAAACTATTCTTGTAGTCAATTTTTTTTGGGATATTGTGATAGGAGAAGAGACGTGACCAAAAGAACCTACTTCTCAAGGAATATGATGAAAGATATAATAGGGGACAACTAATTATATTTTTAGGAGTCATTGATGAAATACAATCCCATATTAGTGAAGCCATCACATCTAAAGAAGCTTGGGATATACTCTATACCATATTTGAAGGAAGAAATGAAACCACCATCCATCATCTACAATCTCAACTATATTAATTACAAATGCAAGATGTTAAAAATTTAGAGCACTTTCTTAGAAGAATTTTAGAATTGAAAGCTAAGTTAAATACTATGGGAGAAAAGGTTGAAGATAACTTTCTAGTACCTATTATACTCTGAGTTCTCCTAGATTCATGATGGTTATCTCCTTATAAGTTTCTAACTTAAGGGTGTAATTTAAAGAGTTAATAAACATCCTTCAACAAAAAGAGATAGAAAAACAATTAAGGGATGATTTTTCCAATAATACCCTCATCTCCAAGAAGAAATCATAAATAAATTTTAAGGGTCCTTCTATCTTCTCTTCGTCATAAAATCAACTAGAATAGAGAAGGAGGTATTGTCATATTTTTGAGAGAGGAGGGCATAACAACAAATTATTTATATAGAATGCATTAAATAAATGGAATCAATGTCAAAGATCCTCTTATGGAAAGCAACAAGGAAAAAATCAAAAGGACATTCCAACAATCCACCTAGAAGAAATCCAAGATATAGACCACAACCCATCTTAAAAAGGATGTTGCACAAAATTAACCTAATTTTGATCATGAAAAAGAAATAAAAGTGGCACATAAAGTATTAATTACAAACACTAAGACTCAATCTAAATATAATTGATGGTATATTGATTCAGGTTCCAATAAACACATGACTGGGAATATACAATTATTTAATTTTCTTTAGGAGATACGTAGTAGACTAGTAATAATGGTAGATAGGAAATACTAAGTCAAAGGAGTAGGAAATGTTTTACTCAACCTACCTTTTGTGGAATGTACAATAGAAAATGTGCTATATGTACTAGGGCTAGCCAATTACGTACTATCAATTTCTAAATTGATGGACAAAGGAATGATTGTCAAATGCATGGGAAAGTTGGTAACTATTGAATCTTACAAGAATGGTCTATTTTCTCTAAGATAAATACCATTTCTTTCAAGACAACAAAACTAAGGAACTTAGTCATATTATCAATCACAAAATCATAAAAAAGGCAATATCCACCAAGTACATAACAAAGAAACAAAAATTCAAAGGGACACATTGTTAAAAGAGCATATGACTCAACATACAAGGTTCTCATGGCCAAAATACAAAGAAGAATTGAGCAAACAAAAAAATTACAGAAGAAAGAGAAAATAAAGAAAAACTAGTTAAAAGACCATTGTATGACACACAAGATAAGATATTGCTTACTAATATAACAAAGATAATATACAAAACATTTCTCATTGTTAATGTTTTTAAGAAGTATAAAAAGCAAGAGGAAACAATTGAGAAATTGAATAACAAACCCTTGAAGACCAAAAAGTTGTGTGACACAAGTGACCTTCTCCAAAGGAAAGATCATGCTTGTAATACATATAATTTTGAGTGAAGAAAATTATATTAAAAACCAATCTACTTGTGATACACGTGATATTCATCAAAGGAAAAATATATGTTGTGATGTAGATGACTTGATGCCCATAATGAGAGATGGTTGTTGTGATACTAGTGATTTGAACCTCATGAAGGCAAGTGTGTATTGTGATACAAGGGATATTATACAAAGAAAATATATAACATATACCACTAGTGATTTGAATATTGTTCATGAGCATAAAAAATATATAGAAAGTAGCTATGTTGATCATGATAAAAGCTAAATTGTCAAACTTTAACAATAATAGTAACAACTCCATGCATCATGACAAACATTATAATGAAAAATTTAATTATTTTGAAAGACATACAACATGAATTAATTGCTGAATAATGCAAGAAATGGGATATGATGGAACATGTTTTGGGAGAAATGGACAAGGAATAAAAACACCCATAATACCAAGCATGAGATCTAAGTATGAAAGCCTTAGTTATATAGGACATACAGGAAATAGAAACTTACCAGTTTTGGACAAAGAATTATGTATATCTCCTACAAAAAGTAACTACAAATATTATGGAAAAAATGGGTATATGTCAAAAAGATGTTGGAATCTACATCCTTGAAAATTTGTGGAGGCAATAATCATTATGTAATAAATTATCAACATAAAGAGAGAAGAATTAACACAATACATCTAAATTATTGATGGATGACTATATACAAATTAGATAAAGTAAAGGAAATATTGAATGGATTCTACAACCATATATTTTGTTCTTTGAAGGAAACAAATATAAAGCAAAGTTTGGTAAGCTTTCCCATAGTGAAATACATTCTTGGGAACTCTGAAAGGTATGATTACTTCACTAGAATATGATCCAAGCCATGCTTGGATGCATGTAACGATAGTTTTAGAACTTAAGCTTTGAATACTTTGCATTATACAATGATAGGTATTTAAAGTACATAGGATGCCTTATTTAGGCATAACAAACTTGCAACTACTTCTGTCCTATACCACATGCATGGAATTTGTGAAGGATGGTTAACTCACATGTCCTATCACATGGACTATGATGATGGTTATACCTTTGTCCTATAGTAGACCATACAAACCATGTGTTGAGTGGTTACTCAACTTATATAAATACCTACTATGATATAATAATTCCTAACATCCCACTGTTATTACATCATAGTCAAAGCTCTATTTTAGATATTTTGACATGATGAAAATTTTCAAAGGTAATGTAGGAATTTTAGAGAGAAATTTCTCCCATTAATATAGAATTTCTAAGTTCAATACTTAAGAGTGTTAGATTCTATCTATAATGCAATACAGATACATTTATTACAAAATACATATTCAATACTTAAATCTTGAAGTGTGTTTATTCAATTGAAACAAGTGTTTCCTCAATGTGGAGGATCTTCATTAAATATATCATGTTGATGAGACCAAGTGTTCTCTTGTTGCGTATACTTATTCCCAATTCTCATCTTGATCAATATCTTAAGTTGAGGTAAGTTCAATCACTTCTTTCTTCTTTTTCGTGGCTTCACTTATTTGATTAAGTCTTTACTTTTGATATGTGATGTGTTCTTGATTCCTTTGATATTTAGTGTGATATGTTACATGAAATCCATATCAATAAATGAATTTATTGGTTTCCAGTATTTCTTATGAGTTGTCATATCCTCTGTTCAAACTAATTTCTATTTCAAACTTTGATTATATCCTAATGGAATGAGATCAATCATTTTTTGCTTCTTATTTGCATTGTTCATATATATAATATTTTTGTGGTATGCAATGTACTCTCTCTTTCTTTGGTGTGCTATTAATGGTTGAATCTTAAATGCTTGTTGCATTGATTCCTCATTCTCTTTGCTATCTTCAAAAACTTCTATTGATGGTAAAGAATCACATTTTAAGTGTACTTCTTCACTCTTGGGTCCTTGATCCTTGATATTCTTAGTTGCATTGTACCAATAATAATTTGTGTTTTGAATGTATCCAAGTTTCTTAACCTATCATATGTTTGGAAGAATACCAAAAATTTCTATACTGTATTATCTTTGCTTGTGCAACAAACACATGTTCTTCTTCTTAATTTTCATGATTCTTTTCTTCTTCTTCTTTGACTTGTTTCTCTTAAGCTATATTTCATGTGCATTTCTCCAACTAAAATTTTGCTATTCTAAAGATGACCTATTTTTCTGCTAGTTCATCTTTCGTGAAGGGGATCCACTTTTGAATGGAATATGCCATAAATCCTTCACGATGTGTCCATTTCTTCCATAATGATCACATGTATTTTGCGTGTTGAGAATACTCCCTTGAAAATAAATCATTTAATTATAAAATATCTAAAAATTATTTACTTATTAAAAGCTCTGTGGAGGTCTCATACCTATTTTAAATGGCTACTTCCCTCTTTGACTTGTAATCAGTAATTGTTCTTCTTCTATAGTATGCGAGGCCTCTAATTTATAAAGTAGTTTCACCAACTTATCAAGGCTTGGTGTTTGCTTAATAACATTTAGTGTAGTCACAAAAACATTGTACTTGGATGGGAGTGGCCTCAAATAATAGGAACTATAGTTTTATTAGATACATTTTCTCCTAGTGCTTGTAATGATGCTTGTAACTCTGTAATTCTCTTCATGAATGATTCCAACTTTTCTCCTCTTCATCTTTAGACAATAGATATAGCTTTGAAGGAATTGAATCTAATTTTAATTCTTGTATTCAAATACTATTTTCAACATCTCCAATACATATTTGGCTATGGTCGTATCTCTGATGTATGCTTGGACCTCATTCACTACTTCAAACATGATGATGAGTCTTGCCTTTCTGTCTGTATTCTCAAATTTTTTTCTATGTTCTCATTCTATTGTAGAACATGTAATTCTTCCATCAAATACTTGCTAAACTTCTTCAAAATCAAGTTATATCATGAGTTTGGTCTTCCAGGAAACATAGTTTTTTGCCCTCAATAATTGCAAATGAGGTAACAAGAACTTTGGTGCTCCACTAGCCATGGTAATACATTTATAATATCTAGATTTTCTTCTTTTACCAAGTCTTCCTTAAAAATCTATTTTTGACGAGTATATATATTCCTATACTCAAATTTCAATTGGTTTTTCCAAATACAAAAAAAAATTGTTTGGTTGTCCAAAAAATAAAGGTAGAGGGAATACTTCTTCCTCTACAAAATATTCTTTGGAATATTCCTTCCTTTTAAAATATTATATTCACTTTTCCTTTTGACCTTCAAATATTTGCAAGCAAGAACAAACATTAAATTTATCCCAATGAACTTCCCACTTTCCAATGTGGGATTTTTTTACTTTTGCTTTTGAAAGAAGTTTAAAACTTTTTTCCTTTAAAATATTTGAAAAGAATAATCCTTTCTTTTCAAATTAAATCCTTTTGCATTTATATGCACACTTTCCTTAAACTGTCAATTTCAATATTTTGTTCTTTTGAATATTAAGATGACACCTTTATATTTATCACTCAATATATCAACATTTGATATAATGAAAACTAAACTATTCTCCATTTTTGAATGAGACTTTTGATCACTATTGTAACCTATTTAACCAAGGGTTTGGAGAATTCATTGTTGAAATTGTGTTGAATATTTTCCATGTTATTCATGTGGGGTTAACTATGATAGGATTGGACACTCTACCCCTATACTCATCGGGGTTCAATGCTTAAGCTATTTTTTAGATCCATATAAGCGATTTTGGGTTAATTTATAGTTGGCCTATGGATTTGTACCCATGATATTGTAATTACCCTTCTTGTGTTGTTGGTATATAAAACAACACTTTAATGATGATTTGGCGTGTGAAATGCGTAAACAATGTAATCACAAATGAAAGTAAGCAAAACATTGTATTGGAGATGATCAAGTTTATACAATAAGGAAATATTCTTGCTAGGTTTTTTCCCGAAAGGGTTTCCTATGATAAATTCTTATGTAATGTGTTTCTTCTTATTTGTTTTTCTTTGATTCTACACTTACTAACATTCTAGATTTTGTTTATCAAGGTATTATTTCTATTCCTTTGGTATCAGATCTAGGTTTTAGCTTTATTTGAGGAGTAAGGGTTTCAACCCTGGGATAAATCAATTCTTGAGTGGGAGTAGTGCGTGAAAGAATTCGGGTGAAGCAAAAATGATAGGAAGCATACAGGTAGAGATAAAAAAATTTAATGGATAGAACTTTGAGCTATGGAAAATCAAGATGGAGGATCTATTGGTGGATACAGATCAGTGGGTTGCGGTCTTAGGAGTAAAACCAATAGGAATAACAAATGAGGAGTGGATAAAGATCGATAGGAATGCAAGGAGATCTATTAAATTGTGCTTATTTAATTTAGTATTTCTGATTGTATCGATAGATACCATGGCAAAGTTGTTATGGAAAAATATAGGAGCACTGTATCAGGCAAAATCAATAGTAAATAAACTCTTTCTCTGAAAGAAACTGTATTCACTTCAAATGAATGATGGTGACTCTATGGCTGGACATCTGGATTCTTTTAACATTGTGGGAAGTCAATTAAACTCTGTATATGTAAAAATAGATGAAGAGGAAAAGTGTATTACTTTACTTTATTTATTACCTGATTTCTAGGATAACCTAGTTATGGCTATCACCAATACTACCTCTACATTGAAAGTAGAGGATATAGTAGGAATATTGCTTTATGAGGAAATGAGAAAAAAATATTATGAGGATTATCATCAGAACGATACCTTGGTTGTGAGAGGTCATTCTCAAGAAATAAGCAAAAATAAAATGAGAGAAAAGAAATAAAAATATAGGGGAAAATGTATTGTTCCATACAAAAGGAAATGCTAAAACTGTGGTAAAATAGGGTATTATAAAAGAGACTACAAAATCTAAAAAGCCTAATAATAGTTGTTCATCTGATGAAGGAACATCTACAAAAATGAAGACCAAAATTTAATATTCAGGGGACCTATTCATAGCTGCAACATGCTCAAGTAAACACCATGACTCATGGATGATTAACTTAGGTGCTTATTTTCATATGAATCCTCATAGGTAGGGGTTCTATGAATATGAAAATATAAATGGAGGTGAACTCTTATTGGGAGATAATTCAACACATAAAATAATAGGTCAAGGAAGAGTCAAGTTGAGGTTAAAATATGGAAGAATTAAAACCCTTCCTGGTGTTGCATATTCTAGGTTTGGAAAGGAATCTGATATCTGTTAATAAGATAAATGATGTGGGTGTGACTATGATATTCAATAAGGATAGCCACAAGATGGTTTATGGATTCTTAGTGTTGGCAATGGGAGTTTATACAGGAAATCTATTCAAACTTGATACTAGCACTATAATTATTTATTGCAACAAGATTTTAGTTGTACAGGAAATTAATATGGTTAAAAAAGCTTCAAGTATTCCTATAGCAAATACAATGTTGTGGCATCAATGCATGGGGCACATTGGTGATAAAGGACTTTGAAAATTAAAAATGAAAGGTATTGTTGAATAAATTTTTGATTGCCTATTAAATTTTGATTTTTGTGAGCATTGTGTCTTTGGAAAGTAAACTCGAGTCAAGTTTTGCAATAGTTCTACAAGATCTAAAGAAATTTTGTATCTAGTTCATAGTGATGTTTTTGGACCTACCAAAGTACCATCAATAGGTAAATCTATCTATTTTATTACATTTATAGATGACTTATCAAGAAAGACTTGGGTATATTTTTTACGATATAAATATGATGTTTTCAAAATATTTAAAGAGTTCAAGGCTCTTGTAGAAAATTAGACAGAGAAAAATATAAATATTTTGAGAAGTGACAATGGTGGTGAATATTGCTCTAATGAATTTGAACAATTTTGCAAGGACTATGGAATAGAAAGGTAGAGGACAACTCCGTATACTCCACAACAAAATGGAATTTTAGAATGGATGAACAAAACATTAATGGATAAGGCCAGAAGTATTCTAAGTGATGTAGGATTAGAAAAAAAATTCTAGGTTAAAATCATGTTAATTGCTTGTTGCCTCATCAATAGATCTCCTACCTCAGCTTTGGTGGATAAAACTCTATAGGAAGTGTGGATCGGTAAGAAACCCTCTCTCAGTCATATAAGGATTTTTAGTTGCGAAGCTTATATGTATGTCCCAAAAGAGAAAAGGACTAAGCTAGACTATAAATCTAAAAAATGCATATTTGTGGGTTATAGTATTGGTGTTAAAGGATATAAGTTGTGGAACCCAAAAACATAGAAGATTGCTTATAGTCATAATATGATATTTAGAGAAACCAAAGGGGTTCCAAAACATGAAATGCAACCAAGCAAAGAACCTAAAATAGTTTAGGTAAAATTGAAATAGGAGGAAGAACCTATGGTAGAACCTGATGCTATAGAAGAATATGAATTACGGAGAGATTATGAAGAGGAATATTTAGAGGAAGAAGGTGAGGAGAAATTTGAAGATGAAGAACTTGGAACTCACTCATAGATGGAGAGTCGGGTAGATGTTTTTCTCAGGCTCCAAGTGAGATTGCTCTTAATGGTGACCATAGGCCTAGATGGGAGGCTCAACACATGAGGCGGTAAAGGCTACGACATTGAAGGAACATTGCTCTAAGTCACAGGTGGTGCGATTGGACTTGGGTACCACATATTCCTCATTACAATGTTGATCATACTGAAATACCCTTGCTGAGGGGGTGCATGATGAACCTCATTTACCTGGGGTACCGGTTTGGCCTACTCTGCATGGGTAGGCAAGGGGTCTTTGAACACCTCCATCTATTGGTTTTTTGGAATGATAGGGTTGTCTACCTGAAGGGTGTTCCTATAGATCATGTATTGCACCAAATTCTTGAACTTATAGCACATTTGCATGTCATACCCATTTTGCCTATGAAATTTGTAATATAGGTCTTCTCTATATCCTTTGGGCTTCAGTTCATTTGGGTTGACAGGTCGACTCTCAAGTATATTGATCAAATTAACCACCAAGAGGTGCTCAAAAAATGAGTCCATAGACTCTGCAATGGGCGTCAACTATCACTTGGGGTAATGCTTTTGATTTTACTCCTGACTATTTTGGTTGTCCTTGGCATAGTTCCCAGGTGTGGCCTAATAATTAGGCTTTTGAGGTGGTACTGCTTGCGCTGGCCCTAGGACACTAATGGCAACCTGATTCGCTGCTACTGACTTAGGCTATACTAGGGTATTCTTAGAATTCTTGTTCCACTCCTTCTTGCAAGGATTCACAATCTCTCCCTCTTGAATCTTGATATCTTGAATGGTCCTATCCTATGCTAGGGCATCTTCAAGAGTTAGATATTGTTGCAAATGCAACAACAAGGAGATCGAATTTAGGTAGCTCTTGGAAAACATCTGAGTCAACTCCAACATGGGGAGTAAATATGGTAGCTTGGTGAGCAATTCTCGCCACCTATTGCCATAATTTTCTATTGACTCATTGTCATACTGTTTCAGCTCAGTGAGATCAGCTAGTGTCACCTTCCTCTTGGTATTGAAGGTGAAGCGTTTGAGGAACGCATCTACAAGTTGATCTAAATTATGGATGCTATGCTTCAGGAGTTGGGTAAACCACTCCATGGTGGGGCTAGAGAGGGTAGTCACAAATATCTATAAAAGCAAAGCATCATTATCCTAAATACCAAAGCATTGAATTAGGAACTTGGTAACATGTTTCTGCTATCGAACTCCTCACTTATGCATGCTGTCTTCGAAAGTCACAATACCAACATGCGCATCCACCGCGGCACAGTCTTCGCATACTCTACTTTCTTTACACAGTCTGTGTAAATACTGTAGCACTTGACCGCACAACAACTTATGCGCCTATGTGCAACCATAATAGCACCCTCTTCGCACAATATGCTTCTCCTCGATCGAACTTCTTCCCACACTCTACTTCTATGGAAGTCGCACTTCGAATGCACACTTCGATCGATTCGATACGACTGCTCTTTGCGCACAGCAGACTTCACTTGTGCAAACTTGACACTCACATTCCATACTTGAAAATAAAAAATAGTCTTCCTTTTATAGCAATAATTCATGATTAAATTCTTGATCTTAGTCGGCTGTAAATCCCTAAAACAATTGTCGGCTGCACAACCCCATACTTCATCGGCTCAAGGTTAACTTCGTTGACTTCAACCGCCTCTGCTGTTCTGTAGCTTTTCTAGTGTGAAACTTCAACATGTCATGATATCGCTACGCCTTTTCCTGCCGTACACCTTGTATTACTTGTTGTCACAAAATTGTGACACTGCAGTCTGCCTTACACCTTGCTTTAGCCTGTTGTTGCGAAATCGCGACACTACCTGGATTTGCTGATGTCATCATGTCTTCTATCGTGAAATTGGGACATTGTAGTCTTCATGACCTTCCTCTCCGCTTTTGTTGTGAAAATGTGACACTCCTTCTTTTTGCTGACGTCATCATCAACTCTGTCGTGAAATCACGACACCATCTCCAACTGCAAGCTGCTATCTCAACCTATCACGAAATCGTGATGCTTCTGGCTTTCGAACGCTTTCTCCACTGCCTGTCGCGAAATCGTGACAGCTTACATTGCGGACTCTTTCTTCTGCACCATGTCACGAAATCATGAAATTTTTTTGTCCGTACAGTCTCCTTTGCAGAATGTCGTGAAATCGCGACACTTTTCTTTCTCTGCCTTCCTGCACCGTCCGAGTCACGAAAATGCGACATGTCGCAAAATCACGATAGTTTTGGCTGCTTTGCCTCTGCCTTCCAGCATGTCGCAAAATCACAATAGATTTTCCCAAACTTTCTCTCTCCTAAAACATGTCACGAAATCGTGACAGTTTTGCCAGCTTTGCCTCTGCCTTTCAGCATGTCGCAAAATCGTGACAGTTTTGCCAGTGCTTTCTCTCTCCTCAAACATGTCGTGAAATCATGACAGTTTTGCCAGCCGCCTGCATACTTCTTCTTACTTGTTTTTTTCTTGATCTTTTTGCAACTGGGCTACATAGAAACTTACTGATCATACTGAAACCTTCATCAAAACACATGCTTGGACAACAAATCAAATTGCTTCAAGAACTCCTTGACATTAAAGACAACAATTACCAAGAGCTCCTTTGACATCAATGACAACAACTATACTTGAGCAAAGGCAATGTACTCAAGGTACCCAAAATTGCCAACAATCTCCCCCTTTGTCATTGATGGCAATCCTTAACTAAAAACATATCTCAAGAGCCAAAACTGAAACAACTGATCCAACAACTGAGAATCTGCATTTGAAGTTTTTGCTCCCCCTGACTTGAAGCTCTTCTCTTCACTTGAAGCACTCCCCCTTACTCATATCTCTCCCCCTTTGTCATCAATGGCAAAGGGTCACCTTTGGGGCTCGGGACTAAGAAAGAGCCTCTTGGCTTGGTCCCTCCCCCACCTCCTCATGAGGTGATTAATCTTGAGGTGAGAGTACAACTCCCAATTTCTCCCTTAGATACTCAAACGTATCTCTTAGAAGGGGTTTGGTGAAGATATCTGCAATCTGCTCTTTAGTGGGTACATATTCTAGCTTGACTTGCTTCTCTTGCACTTTTTCCCTTAGAAAATGATATTTGATAGAAATGTGCTTCGTCCTTGAGTGCATTACCGGATTTTTAGAAATACTTATGGCACTTGAATTATCACAAAGAATAGGGATAGGTTGTTCATGCTTGACTTTGAAATCCTCCAAGGTTGTTTTCATCCATAAAACACGAGTGCACCCACCACTCGTCGCTATGTATTCAGCTTCACTGTAGATAAGGAAACCGAAGGTTGTTTCTTACTCGACCAAGAAGCCGACTCTTTCCCGGAAAGAATGCTCCACCACTAGTGCTTTTTCTATCATCAATATCGCCTACCCAATCTGCATCTCGTATAGGTCGTGAGGGTGAAATCATCACCTTTGGGATACCAAAGCCCAAAACCCACAGTGCCCTTCAAATATTTGAATATCCTCTTGACTGCTATAACATGAGATTCTTTTGGAGCTGCCTGAAATCTTGCTACTAATCCAACAACTTGCATGATATCTGGTCTGGTAGCTATACTGTATAGTAAACTGCCAATCATAGATCTGTACAATTTTTGATCTGCTGCTCGAGATTCATCATCCTTACTCAGATTGCACCCTGTGATCATTGGAGTACATACGGGTTTGCTGTCCATCATCCCAAATTTTTTTAACATCTCTTTGATATACTTTTCCTGAGAGAGAAATATACCATCTTTTGATTGTGCAATATATAGTCCTAAAAAGAATGACAGCTCTCCAATCATAGACATCTCGAATTCCTTTTGCATGGTGTTAGCAAAAACTTTGCACATCTGAGTATTATTTCCCTCAAAAATAATGTCATCGACATAGACAACTATGATAATCATATCATCACCTTTATTCTTAATGTACAAGTTGCTATCTGCCACACCTTTTCTGAATCCTTGTTCATAAAGATACCCGTCAAGTCTTGAGTACCAAGCCCCGGGTGCTTGCTTTAACCCGTACAGTGCCTTTTTCAGTTTACACACATAGTCTGGCTGTTCTGAGAGAGACACACCTTCTGGCTGTTCTATGTAGACTTCTTCATCCAACACCCCATTTAGAAAAGTAGACTTTACATCCATTTGAAACACTTTGAAATATTTGAAACTAGACAGGGCCAAAAACATTTTGATTGCTTCAAGACGAGCAATAGGCGCAAACGTCTCTTCGAAATCAACACCTTCGACTTGAGCATACCCTTTATAGACTAACCTGGCTTTGTTCCTGACAATCTTTCCATCTTCATTAAGTTTATTTTTGAATACCCATTTTGTGCCAATGACATTCTTGTTCTTAGGTCTTGGAACCAAATCCTAGGTTTCACTTTTCTCTATTTGATTTAGCTCTTCATCCATTGCTTTTACCCAAAAATCATCTGTACATGCTTCACTAAAATTTTTTGGCTCAATCTGAGATAACAATGAAACATTCGTAGATTCATGTGAAGGAATGACTCTTCTTCTTGTTTTCCTGCTATTTGGATCACCAATGATCAAGTCTTTGGGATGATGTTTCTGAACATATCGTGAAGGAGTTTTGGGAAGCAGTTGTTGTATTTTCTCTTCTTCATCTGACACTTCTCTGAATTCTTCTTGACAGATTCCATCATCGAGTTCCTTGACTGGTTCTCTTATCCCTGTATTTTCATCTACTGTTACATTTATGCTCTCTACAACTGTATGAGTTCTTTTGTTGAAGCATTTGTAGGCCTTACTTTTGCTGGAATATCCAAGAAAAATTCCCTCATCACACCTAGGATCAAACTTACCCAGATTTTGATCTTCCCTTCTGATGAAGCACTTACTCCCGAACACTTTGAAGTGTTTAACTGTAGCTGGTCTTCCTTTCCACAGCTCATAGGGAGTTTTATCATGATTGACTCTGAGTTGAGCCCTGGTAATGATGTGGACTCGTTGTATTTATCGCTTCTCTCCAAAAACCATCCGAAAGTTTTGACTCATCTAACATTGCTCTAGCCATATTTTCAACAGTTCTATTTTTTCTTTCAACTACTCCATTTTGTTGAGGAGTTCTTGTTGCTGAATATTCTCTTTTGATTTCGTGTTGTTCATAGTATTCCACAAATTCATTTGAAGTGAACTCTCCTCCTCTATCTGATCTTAAGCATTTGATTCTCTTGTCAGTCTCATTTTCAATCATTTCTTTAAAAACTTTAAATTTTTCAAAAGCTTCAATTTTTCTTTGAGAAAAGTAACCCAAGTCATTCTTGGGTAATCATCTATAAACAACATGAAATAGCTATCTCCCCGAATGCTCCGAGTTCGGTGGGGCCACACAAATCAGTATGAATAAGATCCATGGGTTTGGAAGATGTATACCCTTTCGATTTGAAACTGGTTCTGGTCTGTTTACCATGTTGACAAGGACCGCAAATGATGTTTTGGGGCCTTTTTATTTTGGGAAAGTCTCTAACTACTTCCTTGTTACTAATACTGACCAGATTATCAAAACTCAAATATCCCAATATTTTAGCCCACAACCAACTCTCATATTCTTGATTTAGAAAGCATTTTTCTATTTTTATCTCACTCAGCATGTAAAGATTGTTTGGAGTCCTTGTAGCCCTAGCAATAAGTTTTCCATTTAATTATTTACTTATCTCACATCTATCTGAAAAGAAAGATACTATGTGCCCTTTATCACAAAGTTGACTCACACTAAGCAGATTATGTCTTAGCCCTTCTACATAAAGCATGTTTTCTGTTTTGGATTTCCCATCCAAACTAAGAGTCCCTTTACCACAGATCTTTGTGGACCTGTTATCTCCCAAACTGACTGTTCCTCTGTTTTTTTCTTTTAAAGACAAAAATCTCTTTTTCACCAGTCATATGTTTTGAACAGCCACTATCAAGATACCATTTTTCTACTTTGTCTTGAGCATGAAAAGCAGTTTGAACTATCATTGACTTAGATTTTATCTCATTCCTCCTTTTTGAGAACTCAAGACTAAATCTATCCAAACCGCACATCCTTGCTATATGCCCAAAATTCTTGCACTTGTAACACATGATATTTTTATTCATAAGAGGTGCAAATGAGTTAACATTTTCCTTACTATGACTGTTCAGAGATTTATTGCAATGCATAGCTATGTGACCAAATTTTTTACAGGGAAAAACAATATCCATGGAAGGTATTATGTAACTTGTTTTGATGCCTTGGAAGTTTGTTCTTCTTGTGATCAACTGGAATCCATTGCTCTTCAGAGTGAAGATTGTTCTTGCTTGAAGACCCTGTTTCATGAATGGTGATGCCATCCTTATTTTCACATGAAATATTCTATCTGAGAGTTGACTGTTCTAACTTCACTCTAAGAGACATAATCTCTCCTTCTAGTTTCTCACAATCAGCTACCTTTCCTTTTAGAACCTCTGTTAGAACTTGTTCAATATTCTTCCCTTATTCAGCTAGAATTTTGAAATCTATAACACTGAGCCAATTCTGATCTTGCTATCTCTTTTTCCTAGAAATGCTGCTTGAGGATAGAATTCTCTTCCCTGAGTTTCTCAAGCTTTCTCAAGGCCAAGAAGAATTCACTCTTGAGATCGAATTCAACCTTTTCTAAATTTATATGTTCCTCTGTTAGATCCTTCTCCAAGCTGTTAGGCTTTTTATGGAGAGACCTACTCTGATACCAATTGAAGAACATGAACTTATACTGAGATGGGGGGGTGAACAGTATAAGACTTAACCATTTAATAATTTTAATTTCAGATAGCAGTGGCATCAACATAATATTAAACAAGACAGAAAACATCACACATAGAAGACCCATTTTAACGTGGTTCACCCAAGGTGGGCTACTCCACGGATAAAAATTTTCTCTAAAAGTTATATCAAAGTCCTCTGGGAATCCTTCCCGATTACAATGTTTATGAGCCTCGGCTCAAAGGAGATACCTTCCCCTAATTCTGTTTTGTCGGTGATCCTCTAGAAGACCTCTATCTCCTTTGCCCTTAGCAAGTGGAACTCTATCCACGGAAGACACCTGTCTTCCCTGCTCCGGTCGGAGATATCTGTCCTCAACTTTGTCTCTACAAAGCTGGTCCTCTTATCTGCACCAAACACAGTCCTTCGGTCTGGCACAATTGTCCTCTTCCTCTGTTCTTTTCTGCACTTGGTTGAAAACAACTTTTCACTATCTGCGCAACTACAGCAGCATGGTCTTCTCAAAATACAATAGCACTATCTTCTCAACTTCTACGCAAAAATAGTAGTGCAATCTTCGCAAAATGTAGCAGCACTTCGGCTATCGAACTCCTCACTTCTGTGTGCTGTCTCTGAAAGTCACAATACCAACAACTTCTGCTCCTTTGCACATCCATCGCGGCACAGTCTTTGCATACTCTGCTTTCTTTACACAATCTATGTAAATACTGCAGCACTCGATCGCACAACAACTTATGCGCCTATGTGCAACCACAATAGCACCCTCTTCGCACAGTCTGCTTCTCATCGATCGAACTTCTTGCCACACTCTGCTTCTATGGAAGTCGCACTTCGAACGCACACTTCTATCAATTTGATACGACTACTCTTTGCGCATAACAGACTTCACTTGTGCAAACTTGACACTCACATTCCATACTTGAAACTTGAAAACAGTCTTCCTTTTATAGCAATAATTCATGATTAAATTCTTGATCTTAGTCGGTTGTATATCCCTAAAACAATCGTCAGCTGCACAACCCCACACTTCGTCGGCTCAAGGTTAACTCCGTCGGCTTCAACCGCCTCTACTGTTCTGTAGCTTTTCTAGTGCGAAACTTCAACATGTCGTGATATCGCTATGCCTTTGCCTGTCGTACACCTTGTATTACTTGCTGTCATGAAATCACGACACTGCAGTCTGCCTTACACCTTGCTTTAGCCTGTTGTCACGAAATCGTGACACTACCTAACTTTGCTGACGTCATCATGTCTTCTATCGCAAAATCACGACACTATAGTCTTCATGACCTTCCTCTCTGCTTTTGTCACAAAAATGTGACACTCCTTTTTGCTGACATCATCATCAACTCTGTCATGAAATCATGACACCATATCCAACTGCAAGCTGCTATCTCAACCTGTCATGAAATCGCGACGCTTCTGGCTTTCGAACGCTTTCTCCACTGCCTATGAAAAAATTACGACAACTTACACTGCGGACTCTTTCTTCTGCACCATGTCGCAAAATCATGACATTTTTCTGTCCATACAGTCTCCTTTGCAGAATGTCGTGAAATCGCAACACTTTTCTTTCTCTGCCTTCCTACACCGTCTGAGTCACATAATCACGACAGTTTTGCCTACTTTGCCTTTGCCTTCTAGCATGTCACGAAATCATGATAGATTTGCCTGAACTTTCTCTCTCCTAAAACATGTCGTGAAATCGTGATAGTTTTGCCAGCTTTACCTCTGCCTTCCAGTATGTCACAAAATCGTGACAATTTTGCCAGTGCTTTCTGTCTCCTAAAACATGTCACAAAATCGCGACAGTTTTGCCAGCCGCCTGCATACTTCTTCTTACTTGTTTTTTTCTTGATATTTTTGCAACTGGGCTACATAGAAACTTACTGATCATACTGAAACCTTCATAAAAACACATGCTTGGACAACAAATCAAATTGCTTCAAGAACTCCTTGACATTAAAGACAACAATTACCAAGAGCTCCTTTGACATCAATGACAACAACTATACTTGAGCAAAGGCAATGTACTCAAGGTACCCAAAATTGCCAACATAGAATCGAAGGATGAAGAGGATGACTACATAATTGGTGTAAAGTAGGATTTTGATATCTAGACCCTAAGGTATTGTTCTCTACTGACTCTATGTGCTCTAGTAAATATCGATATGCATCTGAGGATTTAATCTCCTCATCCTTGCTCCTATTATACGATGGAGATTGAGGATCCTCTAACCTAGTTTGGGGTGGTGGCATGTCACCCCCTTATATTGGTAAGGCATTTCCAAATATTCTATCTCTGGCTCATGCTCAGTGTAAGCCCTATAGGGCATCTCTTGAGCTAGTCTATAAAGAGGGGTATCTGCCCGCTATGGGTGCCTTATATTTGGCCTAGGAGGTAAATCCCAATATAGCCTAGGAGGTTGCAGAGGTAATATTGGATAAGGTCTACGATACCTATCTCGAATGAGTGTAGGTTTCCTCAGGTGGACTTCCTACCTATGAGTCTTAGGGGTAGGAACCCTCTCACGCAGAGTTCTCTAAAATAGCTCGCTGGTCTACCATTCGATTCTTTCTTTCTCAAGCTAATGCAAGCGGTCTAGTTGTTCTTTGTCTCATCGAAGTTGCTTGAACTATGCTTGGTTTTACACATATATTGCAACTGCTTTATTGATTTGCTCCACTATGCAAGGTATAAGAGGCCTAGGAGTCTTGCCCTAATGCGACCTCGTTACAGATAATCTATGATATCTATCTTGTGCTTCCCTTGATTGAGGGCAGTCACATTGACTTGAGGTTAAAGCTTGAACATATGCTTATTGTACTCAATGAGCACAAAGGTACATCATTTGTGCGTAGTATACTGATCTTGAGGATAATCAAGAATTTAATCATGTCTTCCTTCATGGATGAGGAAGGGAAGGGCAAAGTTAGCTCACCCTAAGCGATGAGTATCATACTCATCGGGTTGCCTAAGTTGCTGGACCCTATCAGGGTGATGTAGAGGCAAGGTGGGGTCAACCTAATCTACCTAATGTGTGAATTCATGCTCTGGCCTATGAAAATGCATGTTAAACCTATCAGGTACATGGATGTGTGGCATTGCTCTATCTACTTGCACTTAAGTGTGCTATTGACTTTCATCAAAGAAGGCATGTGATGTGTCTAAGTATCTTGAACAATCTTCTAGGTAAGGTCCATCACCCATAGGGGTGTCCCACATAGGGATCCCTTGTAAGTGTGGCTCATGTCCTACCATTTTTGGGCTGGGGTGTGTAGAGGCTCACTAGGGAGGTATGAACAAGTCCCTGGGGCTAAAGCGGAGATGACTCATATCTCCTAGTCCACTCTCTATAGCTTTCACCCATGATTGGGCTTGGATACATGTGCACACCATTATAACTCACTACCAAACCCTAGGTGATTATCTCCTTTAAAAACTCTTAATGAAACAACACACAAGAAAGGAAACACTCAATAAAAATAAGTGATTATCTCTTTTAATTTTTAGATGTGAACCTCTAAACTATTTTGTGTGTTTCAGATGTGTTGTTTGTAAAAGAGGACCTTGTGTCACATGTTTGAAATATTTTTGAATGATAATCTTGTGTTTAATTGGATTTCACTTGTATACTCATAGCTCGACAACCGACAATGAAAGTCACAATCATGTAATCCAACCTATAATGTATGGTGATGAAATCCACACATGGTCAGGGAGCACAGGTCCTACTAGTTTCTCACCTAGTTCACCTATAGTCTATGATATACCTCTTCGAAGAGAGATATGTGCTATAACCCATGGTCTATGATGGATCTTGGAACTAGCCTTCGCAAAGAACAAGGTTCGTGGGATTTGAGACAACGAGTGGAGATGAAAGCCACCTCGTTGAACTCTACTAGTGGATTGTGATGAAATCCATCTCACTAGCGTTTAAGTGAATTATGGTGTGTGTGGTTCTTTTTAATCCAAATAAAGTAAACAATGAAGCAATGGATGATCATTCACTAAATGTAGAGAAATGATGTTTTACTTTCAGAAAGTCTAGATAAAAAGAAACCTATAAGATGCAAACCCTAAATGATGGCCTACCCATTAGGTAGCCTACATACAAGCAAACCATACAAGGGCATCATAAATCAACTTCTTTTTAATTTTTCTTCTTTTTTTGTTATTTTTGAATTTATGAGAAAATACAACTATATTTTTGACAAAGTGTAATTTAAGTGAAAGTCAATTACAAACTAGAATCCTTATTAGTCTAATTAGGGTTTTTGGTAGGGAATGGTCCCATGGGGGCCCTAATTAGGCGTAGGAAAGGGCTTAGGTGGCCTTAGGGAGCTAGTAGGTGGTCCTCTTGTGGATAGAAGGTGTTTTGGATGCACTTTACATAGTTTTGTAGGTTTTGCACCTATGAATAACTATGGTAGCCTACAATGGCCTATGGCAGTCTATGATGGCCTATGATGGCCTATGCAAACCTACAAGTGTCTATGCAGGTCTTTAATTATCTAGGAATGAGCATGTGCAACTTTTAGGTGTCTACAAAAAATGTTGGATATATATGATGATTCAAAACTAGTGGTTAATCAAGATACACAAAAATGCAACAACAAAAACCATTACTTAAAAACATATAGGAATAGAGTATGGGATTTTATGGAATTTTTTAATTCTCTAAACATCCATTCTATTCCCAAAAGTTAGAATATTTTGGTTTATTTTTTAGCTATTAGAGGTTTTAATTTTAGTTCATCTTCAGACTTTAGGTCAGCTAAGGATAATATGGGCAAATTAATTTTTAGACCTTTAGTACTAAATAGACATATTTTTTGGTAGGTGTTTGAAAATAATGATTAGATTATTGACTTCCTAGTTAGAGAGGCTTGCTTGTATAATTTATAAGGTGATTTGCCTCAAGAAATGGATCAATAGGATATCATATAGTTAAAAAATAATCATATTCCTAAGGGCTTGATCACATTAGAGAGTATTTTTATCAATGAATATAGAAAGAAATCAAGATCCATAAAAATTGATGATGAAATTTATAAAAATATTGAGATTGAAGAGGATAAGAAGCTTAAGGTTGGAATTAAATGTTCTCCAAGATAAGTGGAGGAAATTTAAGGCCCTATGCCTTCAATACCAAGACATTATAGCCTGGTCTTATGAAGATCTTAAGGTGTATGATACAAATATAATTCAACACAATATTGAGCTAGAATCTAATGCAAAGCCATTCAGACAGAAATAGATACCTATGAACCCCAAGATCGAATTTATAATGAGATAAGAATTGCTCAAACTATTGAAAGTAAGGATTATTTACCCCATCAAACATTCTACATGGGTTTCCAACTTAGTACTTGTTAGAAAAATAATAGGGACATCCGCTTATGTGTTGATTTCAAAAACTAGCATAGGGCATCATTGAAAGATCACTATCCTCTCCCTTAGATTGAATAGATTTTGTAGATTGTTGCAAGGTCATAAAGGTTATTTTTATTATATATCTTCTCTGGATATAATCAAATTTGGATGAAATATGAAGATCGGTTCAAAATAGCCTTTACTACCAAATGGGGTATCTTTCCTTACTAGAGAATGCCTTTTGGTTTATCCAATGTAGGGGCTAATTTTCAGAGAGCTATGAACTATGCTTTTGGGGATTTTATTAATAGATTCATTCTTATCTATATTAATGATATGAATGTATTTTCCCATGAAAAACAAGCACACTTGAAGCACTTAAAGTAGGTTTTTCAAAAATACAGAGAGTTTGGCATTTCTCTAAATTCTAAGAAATCATTTTTTATAATCCACGAGGGTAAATTGTTAGGGCATGTAGTCTCTAAAGAGGGAATTTTAATTGATATTGATAGAGTAAAATCATTACTGGCTCTTCCTATCCCTATAAAATAATAAATCTTTGCTTCTTTGGGCAGATCAATTTTGTAAGGAAGTTTATTTTGGATTTTTTTCAGATTGTTAAACCTATTTTAGAGCTACTTAGAAAGCACATTGAGTTAAAATAGATTGAAAAGAGGAAGTAATACTTTGAGGCAATAAAGAAAACCATTTCTACCACCCCAGTATTGGTAAATATTGATTTTGAAAAAGATTTCATTTTATATGCCTATGAAGTTGATGAGAGTTATGCCACAATACTGACACAAAAGAATAATGATGGATAAGAACACCCTATATTTTTTTGGAGTCAAAACCTCCATGAGTACCAAACTAAATATAATTTTATTAAGATACAAGTATTTGTAATTTTAAAATCATTAAAAAAATTTAGATAGTACTTGGATCAAAGACTCTGGTTTATGTGGTACACCTAGATGTTAGGAATTTCATCTTACAAGGAGAACTAGGTGATAAAAGAGCTGGTTGGATTACCAAAATTTAGGAATATGATGTAGAAATCCATCCTATGAAGTTGGTCCAAGGTAGAGAATTATGTCAAAAATTAGTAGCAAAAGCAGGCTCATATAAGATAAGAACTTGTCAATAGTTAGGATCTGGATAGAAAGAAGATAGTTTTTAAAAAAAATCAGATTGGGTTGATCAGTGGACAAGTTATTTCCAAATAGGAATATGCCCTTCCAATATTAATGCTTCTAAAATAAGAAGATATAGACTTAAAGCTTTGAGATATGTCCTTTTAGCTAAGAGAATATATAGAAAGAATATTGATGGAGTTCTTCTGAAGTGTTTAAAAGATAATTAGAAACAATAGGTCATAGAAGAATTTCATGGAGGACTTTCAAGGGGAATTTTTTTAGGAAGAGCAATCACCATGAAAATAATAAGATCAAGCTAATATTGGACTACTATTTTTGTTGATACTTTCAAAGAAACAAGAACCTATGATAAGTGCCAGAGATATGTAGGGAGGAATAGGACTACATCATTTCCCCTTAAGCCTATTCAAGTAGAAGAACCATTCCAATAGTGGGGACTAGATTTTATTGTAGTAATAAATCCCAAATATTTAGTAGATAATAAATATATCCTGATTGCTATTGGTTATTTTACTTGATGGATTGAATCAGTCCCTACAAAGGTCGATCAAGGTGTAGTGATTCAATTTATTGAAAGCCTGATCATAAGTTTTGGAATATCTGAAGCTCTAGTGAGTGATAATGGTCCATATTTTATAGGTGCAAAGTATATTGAATTTGCAAGTCAACATGGCATATGTCTAAAAAATTCTTCTAATTATTACCCTTAAGGGAATGGACTAGTAGATTCCACTAACAAAAATATACTCAGAATTCTGAAAAGAACACTGAAAGACAACAAAAGAAATTGGCATCTTCTCTTAGAATAGGCCTTGTGGGCAGATAATATTACTATCAATAAGTCAAGGAATACATACCCTTATGCTTTAGTGTATAGTAAAGAAGCTATTCTACCCACTCATCTTGAGATACCAGCTCTAATATTGACTATTCAAGATTATACACCAAATCAAAATCTAGTAGAGGCTAGGTTAATGCACCATTTGCAGTTGGAAGAATAGAGGACCAAAGCATATAAGAAGTTTTAGAAACACTCCATGAACACTAAGGTATGGTTTGATAAGAAGGCCAAATTCAAGAGATTTAAGGTTGGTGATTCAATCTTGAGATAAAATGAGATGAAATCTAAACCAAGTAACCTTAAATAGTTTGATTCCTTCTAGGAGGGTCTCTATTAGATTGTTGTAGTCAAACAAAACAATGCTTTCTAGCTGCAATATTAGGGAGTAAATCTACAACCAATCCTGGTTAATGGATATCATATTAAGTTGTATTTTAAGTTAAAATCCTCTCCCTTGTATTATATGTAAAAATTTTGTATTATATCATCATTTCTTTTAACTTTTCAACAAAATAAAAATATAGGCTATGACCCGCAGTATGTTCTCAACCAGAGGTCAAAGTGATCAAAGCACAAAGAAATGAGAACCTTTCTACTATGTGCTCTATGTTGTACCCAAAAAAAGAGTTAAGTGTTGGTTACAAGCCACAATAGGTTCTAGGTCATGACCAATCAATGCATAGAGCCTCACTTTCAAGCTACACCATTTTACCACCAATACAAGATTTTGAAGCATGCGATTGAGTGGCAGTTCATCTACCACATTAATAGTGAAAGACATGCATATAAGCTACTTAAAGCTAAAATTTGATGATAATTCATTTTCTAAAGTGTGCTAAGACTCCAAAATCATTGATAGAGAAACTAAATAAAAGTTTGTAGAGCTACAAAAGAGCAATTTTAGAGGTTTCTTTAGATATGGCATCACCAACCATAGGGCAAGCTACTGAGCCAAAAAGTAGTGAGACCACATGCTATATAGATAAAGTGTTGGTGGTGGTTGATACAATAATAACATGGAATATAAGAGATAAGCTGAGATAAGATATTAAAAATAAAATTTTCAAAGGACCACCAATTTCAGTTTAAGGTACTTGTGTCATCTGCTCTCTTTTGTCCTTTTATATCTATGATTCTATTCATCCATGTCTAGAATTGATTATTGCAATAGTAAAATTTTATGACCCTAAGTATAAGGTAGTTAAAATATCTCAAGGTGAAACCCTTTTTAATATAATTGCACAAGCTGAGCGGGAAAATGAGCTCTGGCGATTTTTTTCTCTGAACTAGGGTTTCTGGATTTTCGAAAAATCTCTGGCTTCTGCTGGCTTGCAGAAGTGTCTTTGGGGTACGGTGGATCTGAAGGTTCGATCGGTGCCCCAGGAGGGTCCAATGGGGACTTCTCCGGCTCCTTTTCCAGGAAGTACCAGCTCTTACGCTGATTTGTTTAAAGAAGATTCTCCTCCGAAGAATGCCGAAGCCCAAAATATGGCATATAAAAAGCTCTTCACGACTGCTGGGAATAGGTCTTCAGCACGTCGTGTGAATGGTTGTTTGCCGCAGGCCGAATCCAGGCCAAAAATCGTCATTGAGCCCAGCATGGTTGAAGAGTCAGTCCTCTATAGAGCTAACCATGATTTAATCTGCAAGTTCATGGGTATTCGCCCTTCCCTGAGCTTTCTGCATTCTTGGATCCGCCAGAACTGGGAGCCCCACGGTGAGTATTCATTGTGGTTTATTAGTAATGGTTATTTTATTGTCACCTTCTCGGCTCTGGCCGATAGAAATAAGGCTTTCGAGTCGGAGAAGAAAAACCATGGCCCGACAGGGCTATTTGTTCAACCATGGAGGGTAGGATTCGATCCTCGTGTTGAACCTACTGCTGTCCTAGTGTGGATTCGACTATATGCTCTTCCAATGGAATTCTGGGGTGAGCAGGTATTGGCAATGATTGGCAATTCGATTGGTAGACATCTGGGTGTTGCCAGAGACACTATTGAAGGGAGCATGGCGGTGTATGCTCGAATATGTGTGGAGATGGATCTCAGCCAACCTTTGCCGACAGAGTTGGAAATTGAATTGGCAGGTCTTTCCTGGATTCAACAGCTGGACTATGAGGCCCTACCCTTTAGATGTAGGGTTTGCCACAAGCATGGACATTTGGCCCGTTTTTGTCCTATTAATATGAATGCCAATATGGAGGCCCCTTCAGGAATGCCAAACCTGCCTAAAGAGGATAAGGCTGCACCTAATAAAGATCCTATTAGCACCGGTCAGGGCCAGGAAGCTCAGAGAGAGGGTTTTGAACAGCCCAGAAGAAAAATACGGACAAAGAAAAAGGAGGGAAAGGAGCAATCTCATCTCAGGCCTGCCAATAGGTATGAGATTTTTAAGTCATTGGTTGATGAAGAGGATCAATCTATGGAGGGCTTGGAGGGTTTCAAGGAAACTTCTATTGTTCCCGGGCAACTCCCCCTCTCATCTTCTCCCGTCATACAACAGGTAGTTGATCCCTCTGAGGTATCACAACCAGTGTGTTCTGGTGCCTTAGTAGTCCATAACCAGGAGCAGATAGTATCTCAGGATGTTCGCATGGGGATAGCAGAGAAGAACAGGGAAAGGCCATCTTTGGGGATAACCCCGGTAGAAAAAAGATCAAAAAATAGCAATTCTCAGGGAGCAGGTAGAAGATCCAATAAGGAGCTGCTAGCAGCCCAGGGAGACAAATTGATCATGGGAGGATCGGTGAGGACAATTGACTCTTATTGCTCCTAGGGTAACCCATGATTATACAATCTTGGAATGTGAGGGGTTTAAACAGCAGAACCCATCAATCTGCTGTTCAAAGATTATTAGAGAATAGCAATACTGATTTTTTGCTTTTACAAGAGACTAAGATGTCTTTGGATCTTATGTCTAAAACAGTCAACAGAATTTGGAGGGGTGCTGGTCATATGGATGTGGCTGCCCAAGGTGCCTCAGGGGGGATTGTTACTCTGTGGAACTCTCTGGAATGGTCTGCAATAGAACACCTTGCCTGGAGGGGTGTTCTCACTTCTCTTTTTAGGAATAATGTCTCTACGGAATTCGTTCTAATCACTAACTTTTATGGATCTCAAAACCTAGAGGGTCAGAGGCGGCAGTGGAAGTCTGTGCATGACATGCGAGCATCAAGGGAAGATCTAGACTGGATTATAGCGGGGGACTTTAACGCTAAATTATCTTCTAGAGACCAGGAAGGGGGAACACCTCTTTTGGATCCAGGGGACCGTTTCATGATTGCTCAAGTCCAGGCTTTGCACTTAGTGGACATTAAATGTCCTGGCAATAACTTCACTTGGACTAATAAAATGTGGGAGCCACATAGTAGGAAGGTGAAGCTAGATCGCTTTCTGCTTTCAGAGGAGGCATTTGTAAAATGGAATATCAATTTTCAGATTTTAGCAGGCCCTATTTTTTATCACTGTCCTATTCTGTTGGAAGGCGGGACTAGGATGGGGCACCATCACAAACCTTTCAGATTTGAGAATTTTTGGCTTCAAAAAGAAGAACTTCGGGAGAAAATCCCACAGTGGTGGGAAGAAGGCCGCCCAGCTTATGGGAGAGCAATGTTCAGAATCCACAAACAACTTCAATATGTCAAAACTCAGTTGAAGTATTGGAGGCATTCTAATAAAACTGACTTCCAGGCCCAAAGAGCTCCATTGGTGGCCCGCTGGGATGAGGTCCAAAAATAGTTCAGAGAAGGAGTAATAACTGACTAGCTCAAAGTTGAGGATGATGCCTTGCGTACAGCGGTTGAGGACATTGACAACCAGGAGGAGATCTATTGGAAGCAGAGAGCAAGAACCTCCTGGTTATTAGAAGGGGATAGAAATACAAAATTCTTTCATCGGACTGCTTGTGCTCGAAGACAGATGAATAAGATGGAGGTCCTTCAAGATGAGAACGGTCATTCCTTTGATACTCTTCCAGGTATACATTCCCATGCTATGGATTATTTTTCTAAGCTTTTTAAGGAAAGTGTGGTTCAAGATGTAGAGGCCCAAAATGAAGTTATTTCTGTCATACCTGCTATTATTTCGGAGGATGAAAATCAGGCCCTCATCAAACCCATTGATAGATGAATTGAAAACTCGTGGTCTTTGGAATGAGCACTGGTAAAACTCCCGGTCCAGTATGGCTTCCCAATTGAGTTCTTTCAGGCTTTCTGGGACTCGCTTAGAGGAAGATGTAAGGGTCGTTGTTGAAGAGTCCAGAGAAAATAAGAGAATGCTTAAAGCTATAAACCACACGTTCATTACCTTGATTCCAAAAGGGGAGGAGGGGGTTCATATTTCAGATTATAGGCCTATTGCCTTATGTAATGTGTTGTACAAAATAATCACAAAGGTAATGGCTGAGCGCCTAAAACCTCTTCTTCACAACATTATCTCCTCTGAGCAAGGGGGCTTTGTTGAGGGACGATAGATTCTGGATGGGGTGGTTGTGGCCCAGGAAGCAATCCATTCAATGCACACTTCTGGTAATAAAGGGATGTTCATTAAATTGGACATGTCAAAGGCTTATGACAGGGTTGAATGGAGTCTCCTGGCTAAAATGATGGCAGCCTTCGGCTTCTCTCAGGGCTGGATTGAGTGGATCATGAGTCGTGTCTCTTCCCCGACTTACTCTGTGCTTATCAAGGGCCTTCCTTCGCAACCTTTTGGAGCTTCTCGGGTCTGCGCTGTGGGGATCCCCTCGTTCCCCTTATCTTTTTCTCATTCTGGCTGAAGGTCTTGGCAGAATTTTCTTGAGGAGAAGACAACAAGGCAGATTATTGGGTATTAGGGTGGGGGATGAAGTTTTATCGCACCTGCAGTTTGTGGATGACACTGGTTTGATGGGAGTGGCCAGCATCAGGGAAGCAAGAACGATTAGGGATACTCTTAATGTCTATCTCAGGGCTACTCAACAGGTCATTAATGACAAGAAATCCAAAGTGGTCTTTTTTAATCTGGAGCAAAGGCTTCAAAATAGAATTTTAGAAATCCTGGGATTCACTAGGACTTCTCTCCCTGTGGTTTACTTGGGGATCCCCTTGCACTTCAAGAAGCTGAAATTAGACACTTGGAGGAATTTGCTGGAGTGTATCAAGGACAGAATTAATCACTGGTCTCACAAGTGGTTAAGTTATGGTGGCAGATTAACGTTCTTACAGTCATCATTCAAGCCATGCCAATCTACAAATTTTCTATCCTGGCTGCCCCGCTTACAATATGGAAAGAGTTGGACAGGATGGCTAGGAAGTTTTTGTGGGAAGGAGCTAAGGGAGAGAGAAAGTGGGCCTTAGTGGGCTGGGATAAAGTCACCCAGCCCAAGGTAAAAGGTGGGTCTGGACTGAGAGGATCCAAGTTAAATAATCAAGCCTTGGCTGGAAAGTTGTACTGGAGGTGGATTTCCCAACCAACTTCCTTATTCAATAGAATCCTAACTAGTAAATATTTGGGTCAAGTTAACCCCAATGAGGTGGGCCGTTTCCCTCTGGATGGTACTGGATCCTTAGTGTGGCAGGCTCTCAAGCTAGGATCTCAGGTTATTAAAGACCAATTGTTTTGGAAAGTGGGGAGAGGGGAGAAGGCTCGTTTCTGGACCGATTCATGGGATCAGCACCCACCCATCATTGTTGAATTCCCCGAGTTACTTCCAATAAAATCTGCCATAGAAACCAAGGGTTGGGTCCAAATTGAAAGTTATTTCAACACTACTCACCTGGGGAGTATAAGTTTAAGAAGTTTAAGAGGTTGGAGGAGTGGCCAATTCCAATCCCCCCGGAGTTGGCACCCATCTTGACCAAAATCTTGACAGAAAGGTTTCTCACAGGGAGAGACGAGGAGGATGAATTAGCTTGGGGCTATGGGAGCCTTGGTGTTTATACAATGAAGGACGGATATGACAAGATCCTCCCGGAGCCTCCCCCCCATTCTTATCCGGTTGAGGATTGGAGAAAGATTTGGCACTCCAAGGGCTGGCCGAAAGTAAACTTTTTTGCCTGGCAGTTTATGCACAATGGTATTCTCACTTTTGACAATCTCAGATGTAGAGGAATCATCGGCCCTTCTCAATGTGTTTTATGCCACAAGAACGAGGAAACAACTGATCACCTGATGTTTGAGTGCCCTTTCACGCGTCAGATTTGGAAGCGATGGTTCTCTCACTATAAAATCCAGGTTAATGGTGACATGAATCGGACTAATATTTGGGAAAGATGGAAGCGGGGTAGATTTAAATCCAAAGCTCTTCAAATTGGGTGGGAGCTTGGCTTATACTTCATTTGGTGGCAAGTGTGGTTGGAGAGAAATGCTAGAATTTTTAGAGAAACCTTTTCCTCGCTAGATGGAGTTTGGCAGGTCATCTGGAGCAAAGTCATAGAAATTGTTGCCGTCTACGCTAAAGAGGAAACTCAAGTTGGTCCTGGGCCAATGGAAGAGGGAGTTGAAAAGCAAGAGGGACAGGACAGAGCCAGTTGGAAACCACCCCCAGAAGGCTGGATTAAAATCAATACTGATGGTGCTGCAAAGGGCAATCCGGGTAGTGCCAAAATTGGCATGGTCTACCGAAATCATGAGGGATCAGTGCTCTATTGGGAACTGTAGGGCTTGGGTAGAGCCACAAATAATGAAGCAGAAGCCATTGCTATCAAATCTGCTTCTATTTGGGCAGTTACTCAGGGCCACAGGAGGATAATTCTTGAATCTGATTCTCAAATTCTGGTTGGAGCTCTAGACTGCATGAGGAACTTTGCATTGAAAGCTTGGAGGTTGAGGATTCTGGTCTCTCAAATCAAGGAATTATGGAGGGAATTAGATGATGTGATTCTAGTTTATGTGAGCAGAGATTTAAACAAAGCGATCGATTTCCTGGCTAAGATGGGTGCTGAGAAAGAGGTAGGGGTGCAGCTGCATAGTGACATGCCTATTGAAGATGAGGTGATTAGGCAGGGCCTTGAAAGATCCTTGAGCCAATGATCAAAGAAAAAGCTAAGGGTGGTTTTTGTCATGATTTCGTGACCTGTTGCGCCATCGCGGCCATTGGAGGTAAGTTGTCGCGATATCGCGACATGTTGCACCGTCGCGGTCGCTGGAGGAAAGCTGTCGTGATATCGCGACATGTTGCACCATCACGGCCGCTGGAGGAAAGTTGTCATGATATCGTGACATGTTGCGCCATCACGGTCATTGGAGGAAAGTTGTCATGATATCGCGACATGTTGCACCGTCGCGGTCGCTAGAGGAAAGTTGTCACGATTTCGTGACATGTTGCGTCGTCGCGGCTGCTGGAGAAAAGTTGTCACGATATCGCGACATGTTGCATCGTCGTGGAGAAAAGTTGTCGTGATATCGTGACATGTTGCGCCGTCACGGCCGCTGTGGGAAAGTTGTCATGATATCGTGACATGTTGCGCTGTCACGACCGCTAGAGGAAAGTTGTCACGATATCGCGACATGTTGCGCCGTCACGGCTGCTAGAGAAAAGTTGTCATGATATCGCGACATGTTACGCCGTCACGCCAGTTTGAGGAAAGTTGTCACGATATCGCGACATGTTGCACCGTTGTGGCCAAGGGAGGAAAGTTGTCACGATATCGCGACATGTTGCGCCGTCGCGATCGCTGGAGGAATTGGTCACGATATCGCGACATGTTGCGCCGTCACGGCCAAGGGAGGAAAGTTGTCACGATATCGCGACATGTTGCGCCATCGCGGCCGCTGGAGGAAAGTTGTCACGATTTCGCGACGTGTTGCGCCGTCGCGGCCGCTGGAGGAAAGTTGTCACGATATCGCGACATGTTGCTTCGTCGTGGCCAAGAGAGGAAAGTTGTCACGATTTCGTGACATGTTGCTCCATCGCGGCCAAAGGTGGAAAGGTGTCACGATTTCGTGACATGTTGCTCCATCGCGGCCAAGGGAGGATTGTTGTCACGATTTCACGATAGGTTGACTTTTTGCGGTCAGAGGAGTCTTGTGTCGCGATTTCGCGACTTGTAGCTTTTTCGCGGCCAAAGGTGAAGTTGGTGTTTGCTGCGCGATTTCGCGACAAGTTGTTGTAATAGACCAATCAGCTCCCTCAGCTAGCTTGGTATTGGTTCAAGAGATTTGGCTCCATTGCAAATCTTCCTCTTCTCTTGTAATCATGTGCTTTCATTGTTTTCGGCTGGGATGTGTCTACTCCCAATTGTAACTGATCTTTGTTTTAATACAAGTTTTTTTCAATTTTTTCAAAAAAATATAATTGCACAAGCTTATTGTGATCTCTTTGCCATGGGTAGCGTACCACTTGTAAACCCTAAGCCCTTCGATATAAATGAACAAGCTAGGTATTACTCATTGAAAGAGTGTACAAAGAATGGTGACCATTTTAGGTATTGGGTGTATAGCCAATTTATAATCATAATGTCCAAAGATAGCTTACCCAATACCCCAATTACCACCAAATATTTTGCCAACCTAGAACTCTTTTTCTTGTTAGCAGTATTGTTCAGGATAGATTTTGATGCAAATGTGAGAGATTGGTAGATAGCCACAATTTACTACATTTCCAACAAAAAATATATGATATGTCTATGGGATATAACAACACTAGACCAATTTACTTTGGGTGGCCCACTTTTCTTGTCAAAAGAATGCATGAGAAGTTGGTGACAATGAAGAAATATTTTGAGGTTGCCTCATTCAGACACTGCTCTAATTTGGCATGGATGTTTCTCAGTGCTACTATGAAAGAAATTCCTTGGATATAAGTAAAAGAAAAAGATGAAGGTGGAAACACTATACTAGTTTATACATAGACTAGGGTCCTAAGCAGGTTTGAGTCCTATTACAATTTCAATACAAAGTTTTTAGGGTTAGCCTTGAAAATCATGTATTGAAAGTGTCCTAGAATTCCTCCTCTAGCTAAGGAACTATTATAGACAAAATAAATTGAAGAAGGATACTGGTACATTTTGACTAAGGGTACAATCATTAGGCTTTATGGATTCACAGAGAAACCATTTTTGTTACCACATTTTGTAACTAGTAGGATTTTGGCATTAGAAAATTGTAGGTAAGCTGAATATGTTAATTACACTTTTGGTATTGAGATAAAGAGAAAAGGAATGATCAATTACCCTCTTAATATAGAAGATATTATAGTAATAATAAGAGCTCAATATGGAAATATTACTCACACCATGGAAATATTAGGTCTTAGTCAACTTACTCAAAGATAGAGGTATGACCTAGCCAATAAAGTTTTGGAAAAGCTAAAAAATCTCAATGGTGATAAGGCACCCAAATTTGAAAGGACTTTGAGGCTGCAAATTGAGAAATTAAAAAATAATGACTTCCCATTAGAATGGAATGTTGGAAAAATGGTACCACTACCTTCTTGGAGAGACTTTTACGATCATGTGGTTGATTATGACCCTGAGCACAAGAAAAATCACTAGTTGAAAGAAGAAAAAATTCAAAATATACAAGAAAATATTGGTTGGGATGAAGATAAAATTTTAGAATGGTGGAAAATGAGAGTTGAGACAAATACTATAACCCCCATGTATGGCCACCAATTTGATACTAATTTCTCTGATAAGTATGATAAACATTTTAAGACTTGGATGGTCAAGAATGGTAAAAAATTAGCATTGAGCTTCAAAAAGGTTAAAATGGGAAAATAAAAAAGGGGTAAGGCAAAAGGGAAAAAATTAGAGGTAAAGAAGCAGAATAAAGATAAAACACCTCCAAATTATTCCTCCCCACAATATCAATAGTAGGATATTACTGCAATAGCTTCATCACCATTGATTGAGAAGGCACAACCCATTTATGAACCTTTACAAGATCAGTTGCAACATTTCCCCATGAGAGCCATAATGATGAAAAAGATAGGATATTGTAGTGGTGGTCTTGGAAAATATTAATCAAGGATCGTGGAAAATATTCAGGCGGAATAGAGGCCAAAATATTTAACCTTGGAAGCAGAAACTACTTCACAAAGTCTAATGTGAGATATAGCAATTCATGGCTTAGTCTCTTCTCCTATTAAATTTACTATTGTAGTTCATTCTAAGACTTTAAGTCCACCTATTCAAGAGGTTCCACCACCAACTTCACAACAACAATATGATCCTCCAAAGGTTAACCCTTCAACTCCCATTGTATTCAAATTAAATGCAAAAGATTCAGTTGAGGAGGCCAATAAGGAGATCAGTAAAAATAAGAAATTGAATCTAGTACAAGAATTGAACAAACATAGGTCATAATGATAGAGCAATCAGCTCAACAAGCTCAAAAAAAAAGTACTGATGATATTTTTCAATAGTCTACTTTAGTAGGCACATGTATGATTTCTATTCCTTCTCCTTCTCCTTATCCTTCCCTAAGGAATTCTTCCTCCCATTCTCAAGAGCAAAAGGAACAAGTGATATCATCACCACCTCATAATCCTCCTCCATATCTACCATTTTACCATCATCTCATCCCATCACATATCCACCTCATTCATCAAATATCATCATCTCATACTCATATCCCTCACCTTTGATATCATAACCACTCATATCATGAGGAGAACAAACAATTCCATCTCCTCCACCATCCACTATAGTTGCAACATCTATTGTCATTATGATGCTTGTTTCAACCCCCACCATAAATATAGATTCCACCATCATCACCACTACACCCCTTCCATATATGCCAATTCCATATTTACCCGCACTTATCATTGCCTCCACGCCTGTTAATCATCCTACAACAACCTATTTCTATAAGGTCAAAAATATTTCATTAAAAACTTAAAATTTTTGGATCAAGAAATTAGCTCAACCTTATAAAAAGGTTTCTTGATTGAGAAATATTGTGATTTTTGATATTGTTTATTGATAAAGAACAAGAATATCTCTTACCCCTCTTGTTAATAAACCAGATGAGGATATGATCATAGAAGATTATCAACTAGAGGAGCACACTGAAGATATTTATGAATTACCCCTGGAAGATGAATTTGTTGTAGCTAAGGCCCACCTTGAGATCATCTATGTGCAAAGTGATATTTGTAGGATATGAGAAACTAGAGGAAAAGGTTGAAAAGTTGGAATCTATAATTAGTAACCAGAGAAATTGGAAAAGACCATAAGAAATGAAGCCAAGAACTAGTAGAGCAAGTACCAAGATATGGTCAAATTCAAAGAGTAAGTTGAAGAAATAGAATGAAGTTTATGCCAAACAAATACAGGCTCTACAACAACTTCAGAGAAGACTAGAGCAGCAAGATTCTCCAAAGATAAAGTAAAAAATATCAGAAAAGAAATGTGGTCTAAAATTATGGAGAAATGTTTAGAGATCTGCCCTGTAATTGATTTCATGGATGAAGCTAGTCATTTGTTGGTAAAATTCAAAGGAGATATTTAAAAGGCTCAAGGTGAAATACAACCAATGGTGTCGTAGGTAGGAAGAATATAGATATTATCTAAAGCCATATGTAGCAATGTAGCTAAATCCATCCCAAGAAAAGAATGAACTAGTACAAGGTTAATAGCCAAGAATATCCTTAGAAGAAACAAGTTGATTCATAAAGGGTGGCTATTAGTGGATAAAGTTGAAAATAAGCTCTAGAAAACTATTTATTCCAACAAGAAAATGATGCAATATCGTTTCCAGGGGCTTTGGGATGAGGAGATATGCTTTTAACTGATGAAGACCTTCATAACAACCTAATATCAATTATGCAAGATGAATCTAAAATAAATGCCTGGTAGGACCCTATTAATCAAGATCAAGTCACTCAATTGGTGAAATATTTGACCAAAATTAAAGATTTAATGGAATATATGGTGGATAAAGGACATTCTATATCCTATGAAAATATGACTAAACTTCAATTCATTCACCAATAGCTAATGGAGATAGTTAACCCCACTAAAATAGCTTAGGAAAAATATTTGAAAGCATTGGACCATATGGTTCAATTATTTGAAAAAGAAGTAGAGCTAGATGATAATGAAGATGAAGGAGAAAGTGATGGGGAAGAAGATTAAGAAGAGGATGGTAATGAAGACAAGGAAGAACAAGAAAATAATGCTGAAGAAGTACATCAAGAAGAAGAGGATCAAAATGAGGAAATAATTGAGAAACCTAACAAGGAATGAAATCAGTAATAAGAGGCAAAAGAAGAGTAGAGATCTCCTTTAAACCAAGCTAAACATTTATGAGTACCACTACTATGAATGGAGTCTAATACACACATTGCAAGTATTTGCAATTATGGCAGTTGTGAGAAATAATGAGAAAAACATGATCATGTAGAATTTATGAAGAAACTATGTAGTCGAGCCTTTAAAAGAAAGAGTATTTCTCTGCAAATAAGGTAAATATTTGCCTCTTGCATTGCTTCTATGTGAATTATTACTCTTTGGATATATCCATAAATATTCAAAAGAGTGATGGTCACGAGGAAGTAATTCTTTGAGACATTATTTGCAACTAACTGAATTCTATTTTTATCTTTCTATTTCTCTTCATCTATGCTACCATTCTATTTTCCTTCATTCATATTCCATTCATATCCATTTTCACTTCCTTATCCTTGGTTTCATTCATTCATATTTTATTTCACTTATTCCATTCATCCTTTCATTTTCAGTTATTGCCTCCATTCATACACATCATCATTTTATAATACCTATCCATTAAAATTATAACTCCATATACCCAAAGGATAAGACTCTGAGTTCTCAAAATTTACTAGCAAAGTTCCTCGGGAGGTACCATAATGTAGGCCCAAAAGGCTACATACTTGGATTTTTTTTGCAAAATTTCCAAAATTTGTCTAAGTGTGGAGATGTGCTTTGGACCACAACAATGGCTCAATGCAACATGTTCTATGCTGTGAGAGGTGAAAAGAGCTATAGATAACTTCACAAAATAGTTTCTTTCTGGAACATGTTGTAGGCCAAGATATGCTCCACCCTGCAACCACTAAAGCATACCAAGCTTTGTAAAGATCTAATATTAGTTATCCAAAATATTTATTCAACATGACATAAGGATGCAATTTTTTATCTGATCTAGTTCTAAGATAGAGTGGGTGAGCCGAGAAGATGAAGCGATGAAATCCAAGATTTATGGGCTCCTTCAATTCCATATCTACGATAAAGCAACAACAACAAGAACAAGGGATGACCTCGATGTTTTTTTGGTGAGATATATAGCTAGAAGCAACAAAGGCCAAACAAATTGTAGAGGCTATTTGCAAGGGATCAATGGAGCAGATAATTTATTCTTTCTTGTATCAAATGGGAGGCTACCCCCTCAACATATTGCTTATCTGACACTCCAACTTCCTTGTAATATTCCTAATTCTTTCAAATATTTCAAATTCACTACAAAACTATAAATAGAGGTTGAACCCTCATTTTAAAGAGTCAACTCTAAAATGTTTGCTTGTGCTACTATTGTACACTCTTTGTAAATGAATAGAAGGAACATTGCTTGGATGTTTGTTGTCTTCTTTTCTTCTAATTACAAATCCTTGAAGTCATTTATGCTATTGCTGCTATGGTTAGTGTATATACTTAATTTGGATTGCTAGCTTAGAGTAAATTGAAATACTTGATGTTTGAACGTATGCTTGGAAAGGATTATTTTTTCTGTTAGTCAGATTATTAATCTAATTATGATAATTTAAATTGTTAATACCATAGATGTTTGAAATAACTCTTGAAGCACACTATTGTTTCTCAATAAGAAGATGACTAGTTTTGAATGTTGTAAGTCCTAAGTATTATGTATTGGAAGTTGATTTGTTAGAAGTTATCTAGAGATGCCTATGCTGTTATCTTTATTCATCCACCATTAATTAGTTTATTTATTAACCCTTTCTCTTTCTATCCCTATATTCATACATTTAGTTGAGCTTAAAAGAGTCAATATTCAATAAGTTGACAAGGTATACCAGCCTACTCTAGAGGTTGGGTTGAAGCATTTAAACCCTTCCCATACGTGGTTTGGGCTATGATTAGTGGGTTATCACATTTCAAATCATTGTATATAATAGTCATAGTTCAAGTTCATCTTGATGTCAATCTAAGCCACATCAGGTATGTCCTTTGCTATTGGGATAGAGGTTCCCACCATGACCTTGATCTGTAATGACAATTTCATAGAGTTGTTGGACATTTTGAGTCCCTTAGATGTCATTGATGTCAAAAGGATCTATGTAAGTAAGAACTATGTTTGTATTCCAAAAGGAGCTTCAATGGAAGCCTAGAAAAAGGTTTTTATTTAAAACTATTGACAATGGATTTGAAATAGGTTTTTCTTAAAACCCAGGTTGGCTTTTCGTTTCATCGAAAAAGGAGTCCCGGTGACAAAGTTATTCAACTTTGAAGTTTAAGTTTTAAATTTTAATATTTTAAAATTTAAATTTAAATTTCCAAAGTGGAAATTCCTGCTGATGTCATCAAATTCGATTAAGGGCCGACATATGAAAAGTCAAGGAAATATGTATAAATACCATTGCCAAAAATTCATTTGGCAATAATTCGAATGTGTGTGAGTTTCGTTCGAACAAAGAGAAAAGATATTTTAGCACAATCAAAACCTACGAAGAAAGGGAGAAATAGAAGGAAGGGAGGACCCTTCCCATACATCGTAGGTGCTTGTGGCCTAGCAGCAAGAAGGAGGTAGTCAAGTTGTTGAGCGCTAGGAGATCCAAAGTTCGAATCCCACTGGCGCTGGTTTTTACGAAGTGGAAAGGAAGTACATCTTTTGGCGCACATGTCTTTTGAGGCATGTTTGGAGGAAGGAAAGCATAGTGGTTGTGCTCACTATTTCATGTGAGCAGTTGGATCACATGGTTAGTGGCACCACGGTTAGAGTTGTGCTTGGACAGTGACAGGGGATCGAATCCCGCTAAGAAGAAAAATATAATTTAAATTTTTATTTTAATAGTTGTAAGAAAAGCTTTGAGGAGAAATAAGGCTTATGAGTTATTTAGAAAATTCTGAAATTACTATTCCTTTTAATTATGGAAAGGTAGCATATTATATATCGTTGGAAAGCATTTTTCTAGAGCTATTTAATTAACTTACTTAGAAGGAGAAATAAGGGTTGTGTAAGAAGATATTTTAGGTTTTGTCAAGGAGTTTCCAAAAGTAAGTTTGATCCATTCTATTGAGGGTTTATTTCTTGCATAAAAGAGCTTTGGTGGATGTTAAAATAAAGTAGGAGTAATAAGGTGTTACTTGGATATTTTTGTTGTGTTATTACTCTAGCCCTTATTGAGAGTTGAAAAAGAAAGTGTGTTGAGTGAGACAGATTTTGTGGACAACAAATAAGGCATCAAAAAGGTATGAGCAATATTCTCCATTGATTTTATTTGGGTGGTTTATTTCTGAAATATCATTGGAGTGAAAAGGATTGATTGTGGTTTCCTTTTCGAAAGTGGTTGAGTTAATGCTTCAAGGTTTTTTGGCTTGAGTGTTGTGATTAAACCTTGTTTTATAAATATTGTTGTTGAAGCCATTGGTTGTGCAAAGAACTTGAACTTGAGTTAGAAAAGAACATGAGTATCATTGTTATGTGAGATTTGTTGTTGAGCATTTTTGGGAAAATTTTGAGTTGATTGATACATGCTTGGACTAGGGTTTGTAAGAAAGAGTTGTTCCTTATGGTGAATGATTGAGCTGAGTTGATTGAGCCTAGTCAAGTGGATGCAAGTGGTTGTTCAAGTTCCAAGAAATAAACTATTCTTTATTCTAATTTGAGTTGAGATTGAGATTTGAGAATATAACATATTGAGTCTCTAACAATTCTCTTTATGCTTCTATGAGATTGATTTGAGTTGAGATTGGGATTTGAGTATAGAACATATTGAGTCTCTAACAATTCTCTTTATGCTTCTATGAGATTGATTTGAGTTGAGATTGGGGATTAAGTATAGAACATATTGAGCCTCTAACAATTCTATTTATGCTTCTATAATATTGAGTTGAGAAAGTGGTGGAGCATTGAGTGTAGAACATATTGATTCTCTAACAATTCTCTTTATGTTTCTATGAGATTGGACAAGTTCTATGTGGACTTTTTAAGCATATTTGAGCAAGTCTTTGAGAAGGCTTGTGGACTGATTTTGTGTAAGCTTTTGTGAAAGCTTGCTATGTAGATTTGAGCAAGTCCTAGAGAGGACTTATTGAGCATATTTGAGCAAGTCCTAGAGAGGACTTATTGAGAAGATTTGAGCAAGTCCTAGAGAGGAATTATTGAGCAGATTTGAGAAAGTCCTAGAGAGGACTTATTGAGCAGATTTGAGCAGGTTCTGAGTGAGCCTATTGAGAAAATTTGAGCAGGTTCTGAGTGAGCCTATTGAGCAGATTTGAGCAGGTTCTGAGTGAGCCTATTGAGCAGATTTGAGGAGGTTATAAGTGAACCTATTGACCGAGATTTGGAGGTGACAGAGTATAGAGGACAGAGTCTTAGTGGATAGAGATCCAGTATCCAAGACACTTGAAGATAGATCTAAGTGAGGAGTCTTCAAGTGGAGAGAGATCCAAAAGTCAGTGCAACAGAGAGATAGAGTCTTCTAGAAGATCACTAGCCAAAGTAGAAGGGGAAAGAGTTCTCCTGTGGAAGAGATCCATGCACTTGAGATTTAGGGGATCAACATATCTTTTGGACAGAGGTCCATAAACATTGTAATTGGGAAGGATTCCCAAGAGATTATTTGAGAAAAAATTAGAAGAAATATTTTCTGTGGAGGTAGACCACATTGGGTGAACCACATTAAAAATGATGTCTCTCATGTGTGTGATGCTTTGTGTGATGTTTACTGCTTCATTAATGTTGATGCTACTATTTGTGGAATTTTTTTATATTATACTGTTCACCCCCCCTCTAATTATAAGCACATGTTCTTCAATTGGTATCTGAAATGATCTCTTCGTGAAGAGTCTAATAGCTTGGAAGAGGATCTATCAATAACACACATGTGCTCAAAGAGTGAATAAAGTATAGAATTTGAGGAAGCACTCTTCAATTGTCTCCAAGATGTTAATATATTGAGCAGATTGGAGCAGGTTTGAGTGAGCCTATTGAGCAGATTTGAGTAGGTTCTGAGTGAGCCTATTGAGCAGATTTGAGGAGGTTTTGAGTGAACCTATTGACCGAGCTTTGGAGGTGATAAGAGTATAGAGGACAAAGTCTTAGTGGATAGAGATCTAGTAGCAAAGACACTTGAAGATAGATCTAAGTGAGGAGTCTTCAAGTGGAGAGAGATCCACAAGTCAGTGCAACAGAGAGATAGAGTCTTCTAGAAGATCACTAGCTAAAGTAGAAGGGGAAAGAGTTCTCCTGTGGAAGAGATCCACAAACTTGAGATTTAGGGGATCAACATCTCCTTTGGACAGAGGTCCATAAACATTGTAATTGGGAAGGATTCCCAAGAGATTATTTGAGAAATATTTAGAAGAAATATTTTCTATGGAGGTAGCCCACATTGGGTGAACCACATTAAAAATGATGTCTCTCATGTGTGTGATGCTTTGTGTGATGTTTACTGATTTATTAATGTTGATGCTACTATTTGGGGAAATTTTTTATATTATACTGTTCACCCCCCCTCTGAGTATAAGCACATGTTCTTCAATTGGTATCCGAAATGATCTCTTCGTGAAGAGTCTAACAGCTTGGAAGAGGATCTATCAATAACACACATGTGCTCAAAGAGTGAATAAAGTATAGACTTTGAGGAAGCACTCTTCAATTGTCTCCAAGATGTTAATATATTGAGCAGATTGGAGCAAGTTCTGAGTGAGCCTATTGAGTAGATTTGAATAGGTTCTGAGTGAGCCTATTGAGAAGATTTGAGGAGGTTTTGAGTGAACCTATTGATAGAGCTTTGGAGGTGATAGAGTATAGAGGACAAAGTCTTAGTGGATAGAGATCTAGTAGCAAAGACAATTGAAGATAGATCTAAGTGAGGAGTCTTCAAGTGGAGAGAGATCCACAAGTCAGTGCAACAGAGATATAGAGTCTTCTAGAAGATCACTAGCTAAAGTAGAAGGGGAAAGAGTTCTCCTGTGGAAGAGATCCATGAACTTGAGATTTAGGGGATCAACGTCTCCTTTGGACAGAGGTCCATAAATATTGTAATTGGGAAGGATTCCCAAGAGATTATTTGAGAAATATTTAGAAGAAATATTTTTTGTGGAGGTAGCCCACATTGGGTGAACCACGTTAAAAATGATGTCTCTCATGTGTGTGATGCTTTGTGTGATGTTTATTGCTTTATTAATGTTGATGCTACTATTTGGGGAAAAGTTTTATATTATATTGTTCACCTCTCCCTCTGAGTATAAGCACATGTTCTTCAAGAGTTATTCTATAGTGAAGTTGCCAAGTGAATCTTCTAGGTGCTTCAACAAGCTAATGATTGAGGTATTCACTGAAGCCTTAGTCTAGATTTTTATTAGGGGATATATTTGTTTAGTTTAGTTCTCATCAAAAATGCCAGTTTGAATTGTTAGGGGCTTGAAATAACCCCTATGCCTTAGGTGTCATGACCCCTATAGTTTTAGTTGCTCTCATATTTTGAGTCAGTGTGTCTAATATCCTATACCACATTTAAAGTACCAATATTATGAAGTCTAAGGAATTTTGAACACAACTCCTTCAAATAACCTTTGATATTTTTACCAAGATTGGTTTGTTGACTTGATATGATGCTCATATTCCTTCCTAATCTAGCCTACTCTATCGGGTGTGCTTGCTAGGGAAAAGGGAAAGAGAGAAAAGTATTAAATGACATGAAATTAAAATGCATAAAGAAAAACCTAACTAACCTATCTAGCCTAGCTATAGGTGGTGATGTGCTAAATATCTAAGAGACTCTTTAGGATGTGATGGGTTCAGTTGAACACATGCATAACAACTGAAAACCCTCAAGGAACAAGGTCACTCAAGCATAAGTAAGATAAAACATCCACATTAGAACTAGGATGTGGATTTCATAATAGTTACATATTCTGATTTATGTGAACTTTGGATTACATACATACCAAGAAAAGAGGTTCAAAAACTAATTGATCGACAATACAAGGCTTGAGACAGGTGGAGATACGATAGAGAATGAATAAAAGTCCCTTAGAATAAATGGATGGCTTTCAATTATTACAATGAAGAGAATATATATATTTATAGATAATTTTTAGAGTTTTTCCCTCTTCAAAATTTAAAATCTCTACTTGAAATATTCTTTCTTGGAGGACTTTTACATTAATGGTGCACAATCCAGAGGTTGCTATATTTGGAGCCACTTAAGGTGAGATATTTCTCCCCATACTGGAGATCTATAGTGATTAGATGTAAATATCACTTTTCATTAATGTTGGTTAGGTTTGTGGCCATTCCTCTAGAGGTCTCATGATGATGCCTTTAATGCTTTGTATATTTATATAGGGAGAGGACCGTACATACTAGGAAAATAAACATCTTGTCATAGCACACGAGGTCTAGGGTGGGATACCCCAAAGTAAAATTGATCGCATACATTTTTAGGGGATAGGTTGTGCAAGGTCGATTGAAACTCAGATGTCTACTCTCCTTTGGTTACTAACTTTCTATACTTGATCCAATTGATGCATTTGGTTACTAACTTTTGGTTTATATTTGGTGTTTTAGTTATTATTGTTTACCTATAATTATTAGATGTTTATCTTGGGAGGGTATGAATGGGTCATTTTACCTTCTGGTTATGCATATCACCACTTCAAGTCTTCACCAAAACTTTAATTGTGTCTTTCTTACTATTAGATTTTGGTAAAAAAAATAGCTATCAATCTTACATACATATTTCTACTTCCTTTCAAATTTAGTTATCCTGTTCTACACTTAAGGTCTCCTTGCAAAATTGGCCAAAAGTGCTTACTCCTCCCAAGTGTAGTGAAAATTCACTACAATATGTCTTCATAGTCTATGGTTTGGATCGACAATTTACCCCCATACTTAAGAATGATTTATTTTGGTAAAGGCTTACTAATATCAATCATGACCAATATTTAGGCATAAATAGCCAAGAATCTATCTTTTGTAGTTTTTAAAATCTCAAGGAATTATCCTAGAGTGTTTCCTATTGACTTGAAGGTATCCATTTATTATAATTTAATGGGAAACCCATACATCCTAAACCAAACACGTACTAGGGATAGATTTATGTTTTCAGTTGCCAAGCATTCATACCAACGAGTAAGAAAGATTCTTGTTCTTCCCATAAACTAAGGAATCCCTTTCAAGATTCTATCTCTTTTCCCTCTAGAACATAAAATGGATAGGAATAGTTTCTAGGAATAAAGTATAGACTCACTTCTAGAGACTTCCATCTCCTATTAATCCATTTTCTTAGAGCTGAAGCCCCTGGTCAAGACCTATTAAATTTACCAGTGATTTTCTTATCTTTGAGCAATGAGGATTATTTCTTTGTGAGGTCCTCCCTTTTTATCTACTATTAGGTATGAATCTAAGGATTTAGCTATAAATTGGTCTATGGTAAAGATACTATAGCTTGATGTCTACTAAAATTTACCAATATATCCTATAGCGATTATATTATTTGAAAATAAACCTATGATAATATGGATGCATAACTTCTATGAAAATGAAAAATTTAAAAATTAGATAAAAAATTCTATGCCTATACAAAATGTCTCACCTAATTGATTCCCTCTCCCTCCATTTCTCCTCCTATCATCCAAACACTGGTTGATAGATATTTGTACTTTTGTTTTCTACAAACTAAAAAATCATCACTACCCTTATTCTAGATGGCTGATTTCCTAAGGTTGTATATCCCTCAATACTATGCATGTTCCTTTATATGACCACTCATTTTAAATCTCTACAAATTATGCACAAATTGGTTCAAGAATTATCTAAATTGAATAACCCTTCGCAAAGATATGGCTCCTAAAAGATGAGATGTTTTTCTAGAAAAATTGTCCTAATGTTGTCCTTGTCTCAGATAATTATCTTCACATGGTCATATCTCCCTCAATTCTACTTGGGTTATTTTGTGTGACCAATCCTTTTAAATATCTTCAAATTTTACATAAAATGATGCAAGAATAATCTAAATTGTGCCACTCTATGCAAAGATATGACTCTTGAAAGATGAGTCATTTTTTAGAAAAAAATTACCCCAACTTTATCAATTCATAATTAAAACATATTTTAATTAATTATGTTGTTATTTTAAAAATAAAATAATTTTAATATTAATGCGTAATATTATAAACTTGGTATCTTATAAGTTTTGACTACGTAAATATATTTATCCAATTTATGCATAGATTACTCCATATTGAAATTACATGTTTTTAACCACTTGAACTTGTACTAATAGATAATTAAATAACATATATTTCTATAAATATATAAAGCATTACATTATTTAAATTGATATATAAGAACTAATCAAACATTTTTGTGGTCTACCGGCAAGGACGCCACTTGCATTATCGGTGATGTGACCCGGGTTCAGCCCCCACGGTGTATATGTATGCATAAGAAGTATTTACTCAATAAAAAAGAAAAAAATGTTTTTTTTGAGTAAAAGGTAAAAATTTTATTCAAAAAAACTAATTAGTTTATACAAATCTATTTTGACATCCTACCTTTCTTGGCAAGGCTCAAAATGTAGTTTTTCTTTTTTCTTTTATCTGCCCATGATCTCTGAATCCCTTGTTCTTTAAACTTAACCTCCTTAGCTGTATATGTCCTCTTCCAAAAAAGATTACTAAATTTATTAAAAAAAAACTAATTAGCTTATACAAATCTATTTTGATATCCTGCCTTTCTTGGCAAGGCTCAAAATGTAGTTTTTCTATTTTCTTTTATCTGTCCAGGATCTCTGAATCCCCTGTTCTTTAAACTTAACCTCCTTAGCTGTATATGTCCTCTTCCAACAAAGAAAACTGGAGCCCTCTTTGTTCTTTTTTCTATTATTGATAGCTTTCATGTTGCATTTTATTTCATAGTTGTGTCCAAATGTATTTTTCTACCTCTATCATCGGAGATTCTTCTTGTAATTTGGTCTACACTGTTTCTAATAACTTCCTTAACATAATGCCCCAGGTCCTCTCTTCTAAGCTGAATTCCTCTTTAAAATTTTTGTTGTTTCGTTCCAACCATATTTGCCAGCAGATGAAGTCAATCCTTAAATTCCAAGTTGTGCTTAGTGTTTTGGATTTGAAGGTGTTATGTGACCAATAGTCCTAAAAATTACTACCGTTAGGAGGATACTAGTTTATTTGGCTAAATATGGAGTACCACCAATTCTAGATTGTGTGAGCATAGGATCAATAAAAAAGGGGGTGGTTTATAGTTTCTACCTCTTGGAAGCACATTACACATCTATTGGGTCCAATGAACCCATTTCTCCTCATATTGTCCTAAGTCATAATGCTTTTGTGATCAACTTGCCATATAAAATAATTAATCTTTGGCCAACCTTTTGGTTGCCATATTTCTTTCCAGGTATGTTGTTGTTGGGGTTGGTTCTTGCTACTTTGGTGAGCCTTTTGGTAGCCTGATTTCACTATGTAAATACCTTGTTTCTCATATTCCCATGCTAGTTGGTCAAGTCCATCTTTCCATAGTCATGTTCTTTTTTCTAGAATTTCTCCCATTTCACATTTTTAGCTTCCCATTCTTCACCTAACCATTGGTCCAAATTTTGCCATATTCCTGAAGTTGCTAGTTGTTGGCTTGGGGGGATGAGATACTAAGATATAAGAGTTTGGCCATGATTATGAAGAGTCTATCTGACACCACTAAGATGAGGGTATTGTTTGATAATGGGGGGGGAATTCCCAAGGTTCATCCCATAATATGACTTTTCTCCCATCACCTACTTTCCAATGTAAGTCTTCCTTAATCAGTGAGGCCCATCATTTGAGTGTTTTACATATCTCTAATCCCACACCTGTAACTGGCAACCATGGGATATCCTCAATTTCATGTGCAGGGTAATATTTAGCTTTTAGAACTTGATTCTAAAACTGATCTGGGTTTGTGATCCACTACTGGTATAACTTCCCTATTAGTGCTAGGTTATTTGTTGATGTAGATACGATTCCAAGACCTCCCTCTTCCTTTGGTTGATAGAATTTCTCTCATCTTACCAAAGTATTTTTCTGATTTTCTTATGCTCCTGACCATAAGAATTTCCTCATCAATTTATCCAAATCTTTGAGTATGCTCTTTGTGGCTGCTAAAATGGAAAATTTGTAAACTGGTATTGCTTGTAACACTGAATTCAAAAGTGTGACTCTACCTCCAAAGCTTAACCATCTATGAGACCAGTGTGACAACTTCAAATTTTTTTATCTTTTATGGATTTTCAATCTTTCTTTTTTAGGCTTTTTTCTGTTAAGGGAATTCCAAAGTAATCTAATGGACACGAGGCAAGAACTAATATAATGTTATATTTCAAGAATAATTTTTTAAATATAAATATCTATTTCACACAAGCTACATAAACTTTATTTTAATGCCTTAATAAGAAGCCTCTTATGGACTAATTTACCTTCGTAGTATGATGGTTACAAATTAAAAATTCTTGTTAATACAAATACATACATACCCATACAAACATGCATACATATAGATAGATATATAATTATTTGGCTTTTATTGGGGCCACTCACATCAAAATAATAGAGCATTATGTTGTTGTTAGGTCAATTAAATATATCTAGTTTTTCTCTTTATCAAAGATATTTTTAATACATTATTTTATGAAATATATTACATATCTTCCTCAAATTGCTATGTTTATGCAATTAAATCTTTGACTCACTCGATTATTTTCCTTCTAAACTTCAAATTTTATCAAGATGAATATCAACACTATGATTGACTAAATAACCTAATTTCCTTCTTTATATATATGCTCACATTTCCAAAAGATTAATAATTTTAAAATCCAATCCCCATAGCCATTATGATTGCTAGTGTTACGAATAATTTTTTTTGAATTTATATGGTGGAATTGGTAGCCACCACAAATTCAGGCAGACTATCCGACTTTTATGGCAGCCACAATATTCTGCACAATCTGTCCCTATAACCACCATGCCACAATCATTTTAAAACTTTTACACCGCTAAAAGCACAGGAAAGGGACAAGTGTTCAGGTGATACGAATAAATTTTTTAATCCCCCTTAATTGTAGTATATTTCCATATTTTTCAATGGCCATTTTGATCCATGTAAGAAGTGCCCAAACCTTTGCATAGTTGTTAGTTGACGTTCCATATTATTCTAAGTGAGAAATTTTTTGCTTTTATTATTTTGAAACACCACCTTCGCTAGATTGTTTTGGATATGCTTTGAAAGCATCATCAACAATAATTTTGATAAACCTACTATTAAAAGTTTTTAGTTAGATCAAAGTTAATCCTTAGTGTTAATTACATTGTCACGGATGATAATTCCATATATATTTAAATCCTATAACCATGAGGTTAACATCTCTATTTCTACACTTGAGACTTCCTAGGATGAACACCATGTTTGTAAATATTCTACAAGAGGGTCAATAACATAGTTTCAAACTTGGGCATGATTTTGAAACTAATTTTTAAAAGTCCATCATTCCTTTCAATCCACAAACAATGTAAAATACCAATCCTTCATGCAATGTATAATACTTCAACTTTAAAATAATTAATCCAATATTTCATCAACTCTTTCACTGTTAATGGAGCTACCTAATATATTCTCATATTTTTGAAAATATGACCACAAATTGTGTTAGCAAATGGACAATGAAGAAATAAATAATATGCTATTTCAATATCCTCTTCACACAAGCCACACTTAAAATTTCCATGATATCATCTTCTTTACTGACTATATCCTATAAGAATCTTGCTTTATTGTTTAATTAAAATAATGTTGAGGCCTCTCCAATGACCAAAAAATTTTCAAAGAAAAATCATTGGGAGTAGGAAAATTTCATTACTCTAAATTCTCATATACCAATTTGACTAAGTGTCCACCATATTTTGATAAATTCCAAACCAACTCATCCTTCCACATACGAATAGCAAAATATAATTCTTTAAGCATATTTTGAAGCTCATTTTTTATGTGTTTCAGTTCCTCTCCTTTGATCAAGTTACTAATGAACATCAATGATCCAAATTTGTTTCTCATATTAAGATAATATTTAATTTTTTGGATCTTTACAAAATAGACATTCCCAAGCCAACAATTTCTATTCTAGATTAGAAATAAGAGGATAAATCTTAAACATGTAACGAGCCAATTTTTTTATAATTTCCCTCGCTTACTAACCATGTAATATGTTTCCTAATAAATTACAAACCATTTAATATAAAGTTCTATGTCGGAAATCCTTTAGGTAGGGTTTATTTCCTAATTAATTTCATTACAATAAGAGAGCTTATATATTATTGAAGTAACATTTTTTCCTAACTCTTTTCTTGATCTTAATATCCAACCAAGTTTTATCCCTAATTTTGAACTCATAGGTTTTATATTTTACAAGCCACTCTCCAATATTCTTCCCTTTGTAAACCTTATCCTACCTACAGAGAGGAAACCTGATTTTTTTTTTTTGCATCCTTTCCAAAGAAAATCTATTTAACTTTTACCAAATTTGGATGCTACACCTATTGGTAATCTTAAAATTGGTATCATATATATAAGGGTGGATTGTAATATAGTTTTTATGACTTATGGTATTCTAACCATTGTTAAAAACTTACCTTTTCAACTTTCCACACAAGATCTTATTCTATCTAAAATTGATTACCAAAGTTACTTCTTATTTCCTTTATTAGACAAAGGAATACCTATGGATTTTTTTACTTTAAACCCTAAAATAACAATAATAATTTGTTTTAACTCTAAGACAATGTTAAACCAAATATAATTAGCTCAACTAGTTTTATTCCTCAACTTTTAAGGAGGATACAGAGGTTTGAATCTTGCCAAGAGATACATGCATAATTGTCAAACTATTGTAATACCAAAATGTGGTAATCTCATTTGTAATATTGTAATATTAACTAGCTATTATTTCATTATACATATTTTATAATTTCTTGGATGAGGTTCAAATGGGACCTATCTATATTACATCATGACCACATAGTGATAGTACAACAAACTTAACAATTATACATATATGGCTTAACAAGATTCAAACCTAGATCTCTTCTATAATAGTTAAGAAATTTAAATTTGACTATTAAATTATATTTTTATGTTCTATACATACATTATTTTTATTATTATTCTATACATTCTATTTCTATTTAAAAACATATAATATGCATAAGCCAAAAGTGAGTGTGAGCTAGGAGGGAGTGCAAGCTAGGATTCAATCATGGTGAAAGAGCAACAAGTTCATCCAGAGTGCATCAATGCTTCAAACCCTTACCATGAAAGTGTAACATTATTTCTAAAAAAATTCTAAAGCGAAGGAATATCTTGAGAAAGAATAGATAAGAGTGAGTGCAAGTCAAGAGGAAGTGCAAGGTAAAAGTGAGTGTGAGTTAGGAGGGAGTGCAATTTGGAAGTGAGTGTGAGCTAGGAGGGAGTGCAATCCAAAAGTAAGCTCCACTAGATAGTATGGAAGGAAATCCATATTTGAAAACCCTAATGGGAAGTTAAGATGTTGTAACTACAAGTATGGAGGTTCAAGTATCTAGATACGCTCTTGGCAAAGTTCAATCTAGGTAGTAGATGTTATACCAAATATTATTATCAAGGATGAGATGATTGATCATGATATAATTATTCTTAAATGTAGAGAGTTAATATATAAGTCCCATAGATCATGGCTAGGGTTTTTAGAGATTCAAAATTGGATGAAGTAGAAGTGGGAATTGAATTCAAACTATTTTATGAATTTTCTTCCTAATTTTTTTTTTCTTATCATCTTTTCTAGTTTAGATATCAGAGATAAAATGATAGGTGGTGGCCCATGGTTTAGGGGGAGAGATACCCTTAATTTGAGGCCATGGAATGAATTTTTTTTTACATAGAAACTATTATGAAGCTTCCATTGTGGGTTAGGTTATTTGGACTTCCATATCAACTTATCAATAAGGATGTTTTAAAGAATATTAGAAATACCCTAGGGGCATTCATCAAAAAATTAATATTTTGGAGTGAAAGAATGCTATATATACCCGAATATGTGTTGTGATGAATATTTCAAAACATTTTCCACAATCCATTAAGATTAAATATGAATTAAAAGAATGTGATCAAGAAGTGGATTATGGAAACATCACATTTTGATGCCACAATTGTTATGATATTGGACACATGATAAGAGTTTGCAAAGTGAAAACTATAGAGAAAAAAGACAATATTTTGGTCATGAGATAAACTTCAATACGAAGCAAGGAAATTATTTAGTAATAGAAGCTACATTAGATAAGGATATTCCACTCCAAAATAGGAGACATAGAAAGCCTATCTACAACATCATTTGGAAAAGGCCATCATAGCTCACTTGGATCAACTGTTAGAACAAAAAAAGAAGGATATAAGAGATGAGAAAGTGCATTGCGTAAGTTCAAGTTATGAAGGAATTAAATGTGCAAAGGAAGATGTGGAGGAAAATCCTAAAACAAAGACAACATAAAAGGTCAAGTTTACTCTATGTAAATCCTCTTTATTTTTCTTAAATGGAATAGAATCCTCTTCTACTAATAAAAGTGAAATTGGTGTAGAGGTTATCCCTTGCACTTTAAGGTTTCAAGAGCATCATAATAAATAAATAAGGATAGGGAAATTTGTAACAATTTAAGGGTTTTAGGGTTGCATAAGAAGGTTATTACTATGTAAGAATATTCTTGCACTTTAGAGTTTCTAGGGAAACATAAAGAAGAATGTACTTTTGAGGTTATTACTTTTGAGGTTATTCCTTGCATTTTAGATCCTTCAAAGCAAGACAAACCTAAAGATGATAAGTCTTACTATAAGTAGTATAAGAAGATTAAAGAGATTGAAAGTATTGGTGGGAATAGAAAAAAAGAGAGGAAGACCTAAGAAACAAAAACAAAAGAAAAAGAAACCAAAAAGGATATTGATATGGGAAAACAAAAGCAAATATGACAAGTGTTAACACAAAGTGGGACTAAACCACAAATAAAAATAAAAATAGTATCTTAGAATATTAGGGACATGAATAAAAACCCTGGAAAAATATATTAAGAAATTATCAAGTTGTTATAGCCAAGATATTTAAAGATATGGAAATGGGCAACAAATATCTTGAATTTTATCTTAACAAAATTAAAATTTTAAAAGGTCATGATGTAATATCTTAATAAAAATGATATAAAAGAAGTTGATCGTGGCAACTTAGCAGTTTGAGAAAGATAAAGAATATCTTTGATAAAAATTAAATAAACCAAAAGTATATTTAATAGAAAGACAAATTAAATATGGTTTAATTAAATTGATAAAAATATAATAAAAACAATATAATATTTTATTTTTGTAATGAAAATAATCCAATAAAAATTATACATAAAACATATAAAAAAACATATAATATATTATATTTTATAATTATTTATGTTCTCAAGATAATATTCATTTTCAAAGCTTCTTTCGAACTTTGTCATATACCAACATATTGTAATACCCTTAAAAATATCAATAATGCTCGTAAACTTTATTCTCGATTTATTTTATTACTATAGCTAGATTCACACATAAGAACAATGGATGAACCATTGTATTTAAGCATATTAAAATATTAAAGCTCTCTCACTAAAATATTAAAATTTAATTTAAGCATATTAAAATATTAAAGCTCTCTCACTAAAATATTAAAATTTAATCATAGTATTTAAAATTCTAAAAGATTAAAAGTCATTGGTAAGAATGATTAATCATCTAAAACTCAAATTCCATATTTTAAATGGGATTTAAATTTTATCTTGAGGTTTAAATTAATTTATTTTTAAATACATTAATTTATTTTTTAATTAAGTGTAGTGATATTTTAGTGGTATGTTTTTGGATTTTTATTTAAGAGACCTAAGTTCAAACTTCGTTACAAGGGATGGAAACCCTTTCAAAACTTGTGCTTTCCTCTAAAATGGTAGTATCAAATAACATTAGTTTAACTAGTTATTACTCTTGTAATTTCCTCTAAAACTGTAGTATCAAATAACATTAGTTTAGGGAGATAAAAAATTGAGTTGAATGGTAGAGACGTTTTTCGCAGGACTGCCCAAACTGCCGAACTCGTTTCGGCCATATCTCACTCATCCGAACTCGGATTGAGCTAAAATTTTGAGGGTAGATGCCTGAAAAACCCTAGAACGTCTCCACCAATTTTCATATCATTTGGAGCAACACAGATCCTAGCGCATCCCTATGTGTGAACGATATATTTGGCAAGCGGCTATGCGAGGGTTTCATCCGGGTTGAGTGCAAGCGGCTCCGAGAGGTTGGTTTTTAGGGCCTTCGGGCCCTAGAGGATAATATTTTTGTGGTTTATGCTCAATATGTTAGCAAGAAATATTGCAGGGGATACAAGATTGGTTAGAAATTTGTCTTTCAACAGATCATACTGTGAACTTGAGTGACAACGACTTCCAATTTCCTGCACAAAAGAAAAGTGAAAACCATACCTTTCCACGGCGTCTAGGGCAAGGATTAAAGAGACCACGAAATAAGTTTCAAGCAGTTGATCAAAAAATGGCTCATATCTCAAGTGAATATGGTGCTAAGGTGCACCCACAAAATAATTCTACTGTGAAAACCCCTGTCAAGGGTAAGAATTTTGAAGACTCAGTCCCAAAAATGAATTTTAGGGATGCCCTTCGTGGTGGACAACCTCAGCCCAATGCTAATATCAATACTAGGGCTTCTCATAAACCTCTAAGAATGCCTAAGATTGATCCTGGGAAAATGAGTTGGGATGTCTTAAAGCGGTGATGGAACTCCTATTGTTAAGCTTGATATGGGTAACATTGGATGGCATTGAAGATTTGGAAAAAAGAGGACTAATTTGTCGGTTTGTGGGTTTCATCAGAGTCTATCTGCTTTCAAAGTCTGGGCTGCAAAAATTTGGAAAACTAAAGGTGAGTTACAAATCTCTATTTATCCAAATGGTTATTTTCTTGTTTTATTTGCTAATAATGAAGATAGAGAGAAAACTTTTCAAGGGGGTCCTTGGTTTTTGGAAGGGCAGGGCTTTTCATGAAGCCATGGCATACTAAATTTAAAGCCGAAGAAGAGATGCCTTCTATAGCTCCCGTGTGGGTTAGACTCTTTGGCCTCCCTATTGAATTTTGGAATCCTACTATTTTTCTTCAATTGGAAACTCTTTAGGAACTTTTATGATGATTGCTGATTGTACTCAAAATTTTGAACATATTATTTATGCTCGAATTTGTGTTTTAATGGATTTTGACAAACCCCTACCTAAAAAGATCACATTACAATTTGGGGAAGACACTTGGGAGCAAGTAGTGGACTATGAGAACATTCCTTTTCGTTGTAGAATTTGCCATGAATATGGTCATTTGGCCGGTGCTTGCCCAAATAAAATTCTGATCAAAAGAAAGAAGATATAAACTCGATGAGGTTTCCAAATACCTAAGAAGAAGAACACTCAGAAAAAACCGGTAATGAAGGATCAATCAAAGTCATTTGCTAATATGTTTGAAATCCTTTCCACAAATGATGTCCCAAGTGAGGAAGAGGAAATAATGGAAGCTGAAATCTTAGAAACACAGTTTAAATATGAAGGAAAGAACTCGAGAGACAAACCAACAAATCAAAGGTTTTCAACGAGAAAAAAAAGGAGAAAATTTACACAAGAAAAACAATATTTCAAATGTCAAAACTTCAAATAATGCAAGTCCCAATATAGACTCCATTGAACCATCTAGTAAAATTTTGGCTGTGTATGAGCATTCTTCAAGGTTAGAAGCCATCTCAGATTCAATTGGAATAAGTCAAGAAACAGGGAAAAAAAATTGAAGATGGATTCTAATCAAAAAGTAGGTCGCAAGACCAATCAATATCATATGGTAAAAGAAGGTGAAAAGCTTGTAGAGGAAGGTAAGATTAATGCCCTTCCCAACATTTTTAGCCCTGGTATTAATGAAGATCATCACTTGGAATATTAGAGGACTCAAAGGGAGTCTTTCAAAACAAAATGAAATTAGAAGAATGATTCGAGATAAATCATCCACATCTTGTTTTCCTTCAAGAAACAAAAATGTCAATGGAGGATATGGACTTAATTGCCAGTAAAATTTGGGAAGTTGGAAAAGTGGTTTCCCTCAGTTCCCAAGGGACTTCGGGTGGCATTGCTTGTCTTTGGGACCCAAAAGAGGTAGTTATTCACCATATGGTTGGCGGTTGGGGTTTGTTGGCTATAGCTATTCAAAGTAGACATTCCAACCAGATTATGCTCTGCATTACTGTTTATGCCCGACTTCTTTGGAGGAAAAAAGAAGACAGTGGAAGGATATTACTCATATTATCTCTCATTTTCCTAAAGCTTGGATCTTGATCGGAGGAGATTTCAATACCATCCTCTCTCTAGATGAGAAAAGGGGGAAATAGAAATTTGGACAAAAGTACTGACCTCATGAGCGAATATATTGCAAACCTCCATCTTGTGGATATCCAACTAGATAATGGCCTTATGACTTGGTCTAACAGAAGGCAAGGCTTAGCTTGTATAATGGAGAGATTGGATAGGTTTTGCTCTCTGAAAATTTCTTAATCCATGGTCACATTCCTAAAGTGAAGACTCTTAATAATGTTGGTTCGGATCATTGGCCGAGTCATGGTGGAAATGTGGAAAACCAATGTGAGTTTCTCTCCTTTTCGTTTTCAATTAATGTGGCTTAGAGACATTTCCTTCAGACCTCGTGTGCAACAATGGTGGAAGGAAGGTAAACCTAGGCATGGGACTAAGATGTTCTGTTTTGCCAAAAGACTGCAATACATTAAATCCAAAATCAAGACTTGGAGCTGGAAAGAGTTTGGGGATGTTCATAAAAAAAAACATGAAGTTATTGCTCATCTTGAAAATTTGAATAAGAAAATCCGTTTAGATGGCCTCACAGAGAAGAGAAGTGCGAGATGAAATTAAACTCACAACTCGGTTAGAGGAATGGGAAAAAAGAGAAGAAATCTTATGGAAGCAAAAATCTAGAATTCAATGGCTCAAAGAAGGAGATCGAAACACAAATTTCTTCCACAAATCTCTTCTAGCTCGAAGATCTCACAACTTTATTTCTTCCTTAAAATCAGATTACGGAGATGTTGTTTATACTTGGGATGGCATGAACTCTATTGTTGTTGATTACTTTTCCAATATTTTCTTGCTACTCCTCTTGACTCGGCTTCTCAACAAAATGTTCTTCAAGCAATCCCTTCTCTTATCACTTAGAGGAGAACTCTATTTTGGTGCTCCTGTTACTATCAATGAGCTTCAACAAGTAGTTTTTAAAATGCAAAAGGGAAAACCCCAGGTCTGATGGTTTTCCTATTGAGTTCTACCAAGAGTTATGGGATATCCTTCATGTTGATTTATTAGAGGTGGTGGAAGAAGCCGGGAAATCCAAAGAAATTTTGAAGGTTATCAATAAAACTTATATTACTCTTGTTCCAAAAGCTCAAGAGGTTGATCATATCTCGGCTTTTAGACCTATTGCTTTATGTAATGTTCTTCTCAAAATTATTACTAAAATCATGGGAGAAAGGTTGAAGCCTCTTTTACATAAGATTATTTCCCCAGAGCAAGGGGGATATGTGGAAGGACGTCAAATAGTAGATGAGATAGTTCTTGCTCGGGAAGCCATCCATTCCATGGATATGCAAAATTCTCCTTCTATGTTCATCCGGTTAGACTTATCCAAAGCTTATGACGAGTGGATTGGCACTTCCTTATCAAAGTTTTGAGGCAATTTGGTTTCTCTAAGGATTGGATGGATTGGATTATGGGATGTATCTCTTTGAGTTTCCTACTTAGTTCTTATCAATGGCAGGCCTTCTCGGTCTTTCCCAGCTTCCAGAGGTATCAGGCAAGGTGACCCGCTATCCCCTTATTTATTCATCATTCTTTCTGAATGCTTGGGTAGGACTATAACCAAAAAGAGGGAAAACAAAACCCTTGAGGGAGTTACCATTGCTCATGGAGCTAGACCTATCTCTCATCTTCAATTTGTGGATGACTCTACCCTTTTAGGTAAAGCTACAGTTAAGGAAGCTTCTAATTTTAAGCAAATCATTAGCTATTTTTCTAAGGCTACTTGGCAGTTGATCAATGAAGACAAATCTAAAGTTATTTTCTTTCACTTCTCTGCTAGACAGGAAGCCATGGTCTTGGATAAATTAAGATATAAGAAGACCTCTCTTCCAATCACTTATTTAGGTATTCCCATAAATATTCAAAGGCAGAAAAATAAATATTGGAATTGGTTGTTGGACAAAGTCAAGAAGAAAATTGGAAAGTGGACCAACAAGTGGCTTTCTTAGGGGTAGAATCACCTTGGTAAAATCAGTCCTTCAAGCTATTCCTATTTATGTTTCTTCCATTTTGAATATCCCAAAGGTTGTTCTTCGAGAATTGGATCAAATCGGTCATCGTTTCCTTTGGAGTGGTACTAAGGAGAAAAGAAAATGGGCCTTGGTGAAATGGGATACTTTATGTCTTCCTAAGAGTGAAGGGGGGTTAGGATTCCGGTCTTCAATTAATAACAACAAAGCTTTAGCTGCTAAATTATATTGGAGGATGTTGCATAACCCCAATGCTCTTTGGGCCAATAATCTCCGTGCTAAATATCTTGAGAACAAAAGTCCTGAAGACCTTGTTCGCTATCAACTTCCTACCAAAGGTTCTCCCATTTTAGCAGTTCTTAAGGTGGTGAGGATTTGATAAAGAAAAAATTATTTTGGATCATTCATAATGGTCAACATGCAAATTTTTGGACAGATTCTTGGGATGGTCACAAGCCTTTGATAACTCAGTTTCCCGATTGGAGGCCTTGGATGGAGGAGCTTCATCGAGCTAATTGGATAAAGGTGGCTAATTACTATCGGTACCATCTTTGGTAATTCAAAGGTTGGTAGATATTGGATCCCTATTGAGGATTGGCCTATTCAAATCCCAGAAAGGCAAAGACAAGATATCCAAGGCATCCTTCATATGAGATCCCTCTCTTGGTCCCATGAAAAAGATTGTTTTGGATGGAACGACACTACTAAGGGTGAGTATTCAGTTGCTCAAGGTTATTTGACCTTATGCCATAATAATCCCAACCATTCTTCGACATATTTTCTCAATTGTGGGCTCAAAAGCTCCGGCCTAAGGTGAGGTTCTTTAATTGGCTTTTATTGCATCGTAGGGTGCTTCTTGGTGAGCAACTTATGAAGCGTGGTTTTCATGGCCCTTTTAGATGTGAAATGTGTGAAGAGAATGTAGAAAATATCAACCATATTTTTATTGAGTGTACTTTAGCCTCCAGGCTATGGAGGAGAATGGCAACTTTACTTGGCTTACAGTGGTCCAATTTTTTCACTTTTGAACGACTTTGGAGGGATTGGCATAATCAAGAGGGTGTTGATCATTTTATTAGGCAATTAGTTTGGATGGGTTCTACCATTCTTCTTTGGAATATTTGGAATGAAAGGAACAACCGAATTTTTAATCAAGATAGGAAGGATATTCACTATATTTGGCAAAAGACCATAGCCAACTTAGTTGAATCAGTCCATCATCTCCTTAATCACCCCCAAAACTCCCACCAAATATGGGATCAAGTGATGCAAAGATTGAAGATTAAACCTTCTAAGGGCAACCAACTTAAAGGGAATGTGAGTATTAGTAAGATGGATAGGACTAGAAATTGGCAACCTCCTCCTAAGGATTTTGGAAAAGTCAATGCTGATGGAGCCTCTAGAGGGAACCATGGAAAAGCCGAGTGTGGGAGGAATTGGTAGACTTTCGGATGGCTCCCTGGTTTTTACTTTTCTTGAGAATTTGGGTATTCTTTCCAATAACCTTGCTTGAGGGGTATGGTATCCTTAGAGGCCTTCAGGAGGCTACTAAGGTTGGATGGGAAAAGGTGTTAGTTGAGTCGACTCTCAACTTATGATTAATCTCTTGAAGACTCCTTCTAAGAATCATAAGGTGGATTGGAGAATAAAAAGAATTATTGAGAAGATTCGGTTAATCCGGATGGGATTTTTGAAAGTTGATTACAATCATGTGGTCGAGAGATCAAAACAAGAGTGTTGATGCTTTAGCTAATTGGGCTTTGGACAAAGGTGATCTTACTTGTTATGGCCACCCTCCTATATGGTGGGCTTCTCAAATTAGGGAAGCTCTTATTTCTATCATTTCTTTGGATGGCTCCGGTTATGAAGGTACCTAGTTTCTTCTTGTTTTTTTTTGTTTCTCTTTGGTTCATTCAGTTTTTTTAGTTCCCTAGCTCATTCTATTCTTTATTTTGTTTCCTCTGTTGATTCTTGCATTAATAGTCTTCGGTCTAGATAGGTCATTGTTTTGTTCATTTTTTTTCTTTTGTCTTCTTTGTTTTTTTGTTTAGTTTTTTAAGGTGGGTGGGTTCTTTTGTTTTGTTTTGTTTTTGTGTTCTTTGTGTTGTTTTTTGTTGTTCTTGTGTTTTTGTTGTTTTTTTTTTTTATGTTTATTGTTATTGTTCTTGTGTTTTTTCGTTCTTGTTCTTGGGTTTCTCTTTGTTTGTGTTATTTCATTTTTTATGTGTGAGTGTTTTCTATGTTTTTTGTTTTTGTTTATTGTCTGTTGTTGGTTGTTTTTATTTTTATTTTATTTATTTTATTTTTTAGGTTTTGGTTGTGTTTATTTTTCATGTTTTTTTGGGTTATGTCTTTGTAGTGTTCTGTTGTTTTTGTCTTGTTTGTGTTTTGTTATGTGGTTCTTGTGTTTTTCTATGTGGTTTGTGTTGTGGTTTCTTTTATCTTATTGTGCGTGTTTGGTTGTGCTTTTGGTTTTGACACACTCAAGGAGTTTGTTTTTATTTTATTTTATTATTTTTGTTGTTATTTTCTTTTTTTAATTTGGTTTTGTGTGTTTGTTTGCTCCTTGAGTATGTCAAAGGTGGTAGGCCAGGTCCGAGTCCTGGGCGTTTTTGGCGGAATGGATACCCCTGCCTCCTTGGGTCTTACCCGAAAGTGGCATCCCTTTTGGGATGTTTTCCACAAATAAAAAAAATAACATTAGTTTAATTGGTTATTATTCTTGTACTTTCCTCTGAAATTGTAGTATCAAATAATATTAGTTTAATTGGTTATTATTTGCGAGTAAACTTAGTTCAAATTTTATCAAATGAAACATACATAATTTTTAAGTTATAATAACATTATGTTTCATTAATGAAAAATGAAACATGGTGTCGCAGTACTCAAAAAATGTATTCAAAAAATAACTTACATACAAATGAAGAGCATACTATTAATGATGTTGGTTCACCGGATCGAGTTACACAGCCAAATGAAAAGCATAATACCAACAACAAAAGCATGGCAAAAAATAGAAAAAAAATATTAAAATTTATAAAAAATACTAGTTAAGAAAGAAAAAAAAACATGAGATTGAATTTTATTCCAAAAGAATTAATACAATATCAAAAGTCGAAACGTGTTGTGTTTCCATCTAACGGAGTAAAATTTCAAAGAGAATAAATATTCATATATGGTTTTATAAACATTTGAAAAATGTTTTACTTTACTATCATTCTTGTCATTGTCTTAATGTGTTAGTATTTTTGTCATTGTTTTAATGTGTTAGTATTTTTATAACGCATATATGTCTTGTTTTGTTTTGTTTTGTTTTGATTTATGATGGTTTTTTTTATTAATATAAAAATTTAAAATAATATTATAAATCTTATAATTTTATTAAAAATTTAGAAAATAAAAAAAATAAGGTTAATATTATTTATTTTAATTAAATAATATTAATTTAATTAATTATATTTTTTTGGACTTTTTAAAAAAATATTAAATTTAAATCTTATCAAGGCATTCACTTATAATTTTCAACCTATTATAATATCACCATGTAATCATAATATAGAAGATGAAATAAGAATTAAGTTAAAATCCTACTACTTAATCTTTGTATTTTAGGCTCTCTTTTAAAGACATAGATTCAAACTGACTATATAGAAAATGAAATGAGAATTAAGTTGAAGTCCTGCTACTTAATCTCTGTATTTTAGACTCTCTTTCAAGATATAGATTCAAACCACAATAAAATATGTATCCATATATGTAAAAATATATTAAAATGAAACAAAATTTTATTATAAAAATACATCCACTAAAAATAAACAACTTATTATAAAATCCTATTTAATAAAATCTAATGCTTCTCATTCCTATATATATATATATATATGGGATGTTTGACCCCTTCATATCATTATAGCTAACAAATATATTAAATCAAGGAGTGTATAGATTCATACATGCAAGATGAGTTGGATGTTGACCCCTTCTATCATTATAGCTAACAAATATATTAAATCAAGAAGTGTATAGATTCATACATGCAAGATGACTTGGATGTTGAATTCTTCATATTATAGAAGCTAACAAATATATTAAATCAAGAAGTGTATAGATTTATACATGGAAGATGAGTATCCAGGTGTTGTAGGTGAGTTGGAGAGGAGAGGGCAATCCTCCAAAGGAGGTTCGAGGTCCCAGGTTCAAATCTTCACTCTACCCAAAAGTTAAATTAGGTATCCAAAATCCAATTGATAATGTTGGTACGGGCAGAGTTGGGTGCGACTCCCGGGTGACTTTGACCCCTTAATATAACAAATATATTAATGAAGAAGTGTAAATATTCATACATGGAAGATGAGTTGGAAATTAGGTTAACGTCCTCCTACTAAAATTTAATGGTTATCGAAGATGTGGGACTCCAAATAAATTTAAAAATACTTATCAACTTAAATGTAAAAACAACTTTATATGAATTTTAAAATTAATAGTTTGCATATAAAACATCACAATTTTGTATTTACCATTTATGAGCAAAGAATAAAAGTAAGATCCCCTTCTAGGGGATTGTCGATTCTGAAGCAATTTCCTTGAGAAACAAATTAATGGAATTGTCTGAATATTAATCTAGCATAATAAAAAAGTTAAATTAAACTATGCCAGGAAACCTTATATAAGCAATACCAATTGATTTTACTGAATCTTTAATACCTCTTCTACTGACAAAAGTTTTTTCAAGTAATGGGTTCACCAAATACAGAAGTCCACAGCAAAATTATTAAGACACACTACACTATTAACTAAAGAGAACCAAACCGAATCGCAAAGAACCGAACCAGTGGAGGAGGTACAAGGCGGAAGAGAGTATAGAGATGACTAGACAGATGCGAGGAATGCAACTCGCAGATACAACCATTGAAGCCGAAGATGATGGTGGTGGAGGGATTGCGCTTTGCTGCCCATAAGTTAAAAAATGAAGGAGAGGGAGAGGGAGAGGGAGACATACCATTATGGTGAGAAGGATAAGGGGCAACAGCAGACGTTGGTGAAGAAGATAAAATAGAGGGAGAGGGAGAGGAGACTGACCATTATGGTGAGGAGAAGGAGAAGGAGAAGGAGAAGGAGAAGGGGCAACATCAGACATTGGTGAAGAAGGTAAAGGAGAAGGTGAGGGAGAGGGAGACTGACCATTATGGTGAGGATAAGGAGAAGAAGCAACAGCAGACTTTGGTGAAGAAGATGAAGGAGAAGGCGACGGGGATGATGCTACAGATTTATATGGGGAGGGAGAATTGGCAGGATGACTAGGGGGTAAGAAGGGAACATCAGCGCGGTTAGAATAAACTGGAGGCAGGGAGGGGTAGAGAGACTTGGCATCTTCACCTCCTTCCACTTTGATGTGAACTTTCTGGCCCTTGCTACACTTCCCTGTGCGCCCACTGATGAAGTATAAGACACTCCAGGGGTCGTCAGAGCTATTCTTGTATTCCCATCGTCGAAGAAAATTTTGGGCTCGCTCGTACGACATATGTGGTAATCCTCTTCACTAACTTCAAGTACCGAGTCCTCATCAGCTTTGTAATGGATTACAATGAAGATATATGTTTGTAGATAATTTTTAGAGTTTTTTCCTCCTTTAAAGATTCTTGCTTGGAGGACTTTTGCATTAATGGTGCACAATCCTGAGGTTGCCAGATTTGGAGCCACTTAAGGTGAGATCTATAGTGATTAGATGCAAATATCACTTGTCATTAATGTTGGTTGGCTGTATGGTCATTCCTCTAGAGGTTTCATGATGATGCTTTTAATGCTTTGTATCTTCGTATAGGGAGAGGACCGCACATCCTAGGAAATTAAACACCTTGTCATAGCATGCAAGGTCTTGGGTGGGATCCCCCAAAGTAAAATTGATCACATACATTATTGGAGGATAGGTGGTGCAAGGTCTATTGAAACTCAGATGTCTACTCTCCTTTTGCTATTTGTATGGTATCCTAGTTTTCTATACTTGATCTAATCGATGCATTCGGTTACTGAATTTTGGTTTATCTCTTTTGATATTTTGGTTATTATCGTTTACCTATAATTATTAGATGTTTATCTTGGGAGGGTATTATTGGTCATTTTACCTACTGGTTTTGCACATCACCACTTTAAGTCTTTACCAAAACTTTGATTGTGTCTTTCTTACTATTAGTTTTTGGTAAAAAAAATAGTTATCGATCTTACATACATATTTCTACTTCCTTTTAAATTCAGTTATCCTATTCTCCACTTAAGGTCTCATTGTAAAATTGGCCAAAAGTGCTTACTCATCCCAAGTGTAGTGAAAATTCACTACAATATGTTTTTATAGTTTATGGTTTGGATCAAAAATTTACCCCCATACTTAAGAATGATTTATTCTAGTAAAGGCTTACTAATATAATACATGACCAATATTTAGGCATAAATAGACAATAATCTATCTTTTGTAATTTTTAAAATCTCAAGGAATTCTCCTAGAGTGTTTCCTATTGCCTTGAAGGTATCCATTTATTATAATTTAATGGGAAACCCATACATCCTAAACTAAACTTGTACTAGAAATAGATTTATGTTTTCAGTTGCAAAGCATTCATACCAACGAGTAAGAAATATTCTTGCTCTTCCCATAAACTAAGGACCCCCTTTCAAGATTCTATCTCTTTTTCTCTCTAGAACATAAAATAGATAGGAATAATTTCTAGGAAGAAAGGATAGACTCACTTCTAGAGACTTCCATCTCCTATTAATTCATTTTCTTAAAGCTGAAGCCCCTGGTCAAGACCTATTAAGTTTACCATTGATTATCTAGTGATTATCTTATCTTTGAGCAATGAGGATTATTTATTTGTGAGGTCCTCCCTAACCTCCACTATTAGGGATGAATCTAAGTATTTAGCTATAAAATGGTCTATGAGAAGGATACTATAGCTTGATGTCTACTAAAACTTACCAATATATCCTATAGCGATTATATTATTTGAAAATAAACCTATGATAATATGGATGCATAAATTCTATGAAAATAAAAAATTTAAAATTTAGATAAAAAATTCTATGCCTATACAAAATGTCTCACCTAATTGTATGATAATATGGATGCATAAATTCTATGAAAATAAAAAATTTAAAATTTAGACAAAAAATTCTATGCCTATACAAAATGTCTCACCTCATTGATTATCTCTCCCTCCATTTGCTCCTCCTATCATCCAAACCCTGGTTGATAGATATTTGTAATTCTGTTTTCTACGAAAAAATCGTCATGACCCTTATTCTAGATGGCTGATTTCCTAAGGTCGTATCTCCCTCAATACTATTCATGTTCCTTTATATGACCACTCATTTTAAATCTCTACAAATTATGCACAAATTGGTTCAAGAATTATCTAAATTGAATAACCCTTCACAAAGATATGACTCCTAAAAGATGAGATGTTTTTCTAAAAATATTATCCTAACATTGTTCTTGTCTCAGATAATTGTCTTCACATGGTCATATCTCCCTCAATTCTACTTGGGTTCTTTTGTGTGACCAATCCTTTCAAATATATTCAAATTACACACAAAATGGTGCAATAATCGTCTAATTTGTGCCACTCTATGCAAAGATATGACTCTTGAAAGATGAGTCATTGTTTAGAAAACAAATTACCCTAACTTTATCAATTCATAATTAAAACATATTTTAATTAATTATGTTGTTATTTTAAAAATAAAATAATTTTAATATTAATGTGTAATATTATAAACTTGATATCTTATAATTTTTGACTGCATAAATATATTTATCCAATTTATGCATAGATTACTCCATATTGAAATTACATGTTTTTAACCACTCGAACTTGTACTAATAGATAATTAAATAACTATAATGCCTTAATAAGAAGCCTCTTATGGACTAATTTACCTCCATAGTATGATGGTTACATATAAAAAATTCTTGTCAATACAAATACATACATACCCATACAAACATGCATACATATAGATAGATATATAATTATTTGGCTTCTATTGGGGCAACTTACATCAAAATAATAGAGCATCATAGTTTTTGTTAGGTCAATTAAATATATCTAGTTTTTCTCTTTATCAAAGATATTTTTAATACATTCTTTTATGAAATATATTACATATCTTCCTCAAATTGCTATGTTTATGCAATTAAATCTTTGACAATATTTTTATTAAAAGATTAACTATCACTGGATTAGTTGCCTTATAAACTTTGAATTTCATCAAGATGAATATCAACACCATGATTGACTAATTAACCTAATTTCCTTCTTTATATATATGCTCACATTTCCAAAAGATTAATAATTTTTAAATCCAATCCCCATAGCCATTCTGATTGATAGTGTTATGAATAATTTTTTTAATCCCCCTTAATTCTAGTATATTTCCATATTTTTCAATGGCCATTTTGATCCATGTAAGAAGTGTCCCAACCTTTGCATAGTTGTTAGTTGAAGTTCCATATTATTCTAAGTGAGAATTTTTTTGCTTTTATTATTTTGAAACACCACCTTCACTAGATTTTTTTTGGATATGCTTTGAAAGCATCATCAACAATAATTTTGATAAACCTAATATTAAAAGTTTTTAGTTAGATCAAATTTAATCCTTAGTGTTAATTACATTGTCATGGATGATAGTTCCATATATATTTAAATCCTACAACAATGAGGCTAACATCTTTGTTTCTACACTTGATACTTCCTAGGATGAACACCATATTTGTAAACATTCTACAAGAGGGTCAATAACATAGTTTCAAACTTGGGCATGATTTTGAAACTAATTTTTAAAAGTCCATCATTCCTTTCAATCCACAAAGTCCAACAAACAATGGCAAATACCAATCCTTCATGCAATGTATAATAGTTCAATTTTAAAATAATTTATCCAATATTTCATCAACTCTTTCAATGTTAATGAAGATACCTAATATATTCTCATATTTTTGAAAATATGACCACAAATTGTGTTAGCAAATGGACAATGAAGAAATAAATAATATGCTATTTCAATATCCTCTTCACACAAGCCACACTTTAAAATTCCATGATGTCCTCTTCTTTACTGACTATATCCTATAAGAATCTTACTTTATTGTTAATTAAAAGAATGTTGGCCTTAGGGAGGGTCTCCAATGACCAAACATTCTTAAAAAAAAAATCATTGGGAGTAGGAATTTTTCATTACTCTAAATTCTCATATCCCAACTTGACTAAGTGTCCACCATATTTTGATAAATTCCAAACCAACTCATCCTTCCACATAAGAATAGGAAAATATTATTCTTTAAGCATCTTTTGAAGATCATTTTTTATGTGTTTGAGTTCCTCCCCTTAGATCAAGTTACTAATGAACATCAATGATCTAAAATTGTTTCTCATATTAAGATAATCTTTGATTTTTGGATATTTACAAAATAGACATTCCCAAGTCAACAATTTATATTCTAGATTAGAATTAAGAGGATAAATCTTAAACATGTAAAGAACCATATTTTTTTATAATCTCCCTCGTTTACTAACCATGTAATATGTTTCCTAATCAATTACAAACCATTTAATATAAAATTCTATACTGAAATCCTCTAGGTAGGGTTTATTTCCTAATTAATTTCATTACAATAAGAGAGCTTATATATTATTGAAGTAACATTTTTTCCTAACTCTTTTCTTGATATTAATATCCAACCAAGTTTTATCCCTAATTTTGAACTCATAGGTATTATATTTTACAAGCCACTCTCCAATTCTTCCCTTTGTAAACCTTATCCTACCTACAAAGAGGAAACCTGATTTTTTTCTTGCATCCTTTCCAAAGAAAATCTATTTAACTTTTACCAAATTTGGATGCTTCACCTATTGGTAATATTGAAATTGGTATCATATGTATAAGGATGGATTCTAATATAGTTTTTATGACTTATGGTCTTCTAACCATTGTTAAAAACTTACCTTTTCAACTTTACACACAAGATTTTATTCTATCTAAAATTGATTACCAAAGTTACTTCTTCTTTCCTTTATTAAACAAAGGAATACCTTTGGAATTTTTTAATTTTAAACCCGAAAATATCAATAATAATTTGTTGTGACTCTAAGACAATGTTAAACCAAATAGAATTAGCTCAACTAGTTTTATTCCTCAACTTTCAAGGAGGAGACGGAGGTTTGAATCTTGCTAAGAGATACATGCATAATTGTCAAACTATTGTAATACCAAAATATGGTAATATCATTGTAATATTAACCAACTATTATTTCATTATACATATTTTATAATTTCTTAGATGAGGTTCAAATGGGACCTATCTATATTACATCATGACCACATAGTGGTAGTACAACAACTTAACAATTATACATATATGGCTTAACAAGATTTAAACCTAGATCTCTTCTATGATAGTAAAGAAATTTAAATTTGACTATTAAATTATATTTTTATGTTCTATAAATAGATTAATTTTATTATTATTCTATACATTCTATTTCTATTTAAAAACATATAATATGCATAAGCTAAAAGTGAGTGTGAGCTAGAAGGGAGTGCAAGCTAGGATTCAATCATGGTGAAAGAGCAACAAGTTCATCTAGAGTGCATCAATGCTTCAAACCCTTACCATGAAATTGTAACATTATTTCTAAAAATTCTAAAGCGAGGGAATATCCTGAGAAAGAATAGATAGGAGTGAGAGCAAGCCAAGAGGGAGTGCAAGGTAAAAGTGAGTGTGAGTTGGAAGTGAGTGCAAGTTGGAAGTGAGTGTGAGCTATGAGGGAGTGCAATCCAAAAGTAAGCTCTACTAGATAGTATGGAAGGAAATCCATATTTAAAAACCCTAATGGGATGTTAAGATGTAATTGGAAGTATGGAGGTTCAAGTATCGAGACACACTCTTGGCAAGTTCAATCTAGGTAGTAGATGTTATACCGAAAATGATTATCAAGGATGAGACGATTGATCATGATATAATTATTCTTAAATGTAGAGGATTAATATATAAATACCATAGATCATGGCTAGGGATTTTAGAGATTCAAAATTGGATGAAGTAAAAATGGGAATTGAATTCAAACTATTTTATGAATTTTCTTCCTAAAGTTTTTTTTTCTTATCATCTTTTCTAGTTTAGAAATCAGGGATAAAATAATAGGTGGTGGCCCATGGTTTAGGGGGAGAGATACCCTTTATTTGAGACCATGGAATGATTTTTTTTTTTATATAGAAACTCGTTGACAATTTTGTCACATTGCATAGAGGGGTAGAAAAAAATCAAAATTTTCTTTTGTAAAGTGTTTCTTTTGTTATATTTGTAAGTGTTGCAACAATTTTGGCTTTCAATGCCACCCCCTTGCACATAAAATGAAGAAGAAGAGATTCGTTGTCGAACAAGCCAAAGAAGATAGCTCCGCCAAAAGAAAGAAAAAGTGTCGCGATATCGTGAAATGTTGCATTTTCGCGACTCAAAGCAAGGAGAAAGAGCAAGAAAGAAAAGGTGTTGCGATATCACGACATGTTGCATTTTCGTGGCTGAAAGCAAGGAGAAAGAGCAAGAAATAAAAGGTGTCACGATATCGTGACATGTTGCATTTTTGCAGCTCAAAGCGACAAGAGGGGCAAGAAAGAAAGTGTTGCGATATCGCGACATGTTGCATTCTCGCAACCAAAAGAGGAAAAGCGTTGCGATACCGTGACATGTTGCATTCTCATGACCAAAGGAGGATAAGTGTCGTGATATTGCGACATGTTGCATTCTAACGACCAAAGGAGGAAAAGTGTCGTGATATTGCGACATGTTGCATTCTCGCGACCAAAGGAGGAAAAGTGTCGCGATATCGCGACATGTTGCATTCTCGTGACCAAAAGAGGAAAAGCGTCGTGATATCGTGACATGTTGCATTCTCACGACCAAAAGAGGAAAAGTGTCACGATATCGCGACATGTTGCATTTTCGTGGCCAAAAGCAACAAAAGAAGCTGAAGACATAGAAATGTTGTGATTTCGTGATATGTCATATTTTCGCGATGCAAGAAGAAGAACCAATATGAAGACATAGAAATGTCACGATATCACGACATGTTGCTTTTTGGTGACTCGAAGGGGGCACATGCTCTAAGCCGGGTATTTTCTCGAGATAATCAAGTGCCTCATAAATGCATTCTTACTTGCCCAGTAAGCTCGCTGCTCATTTTCGGCAATTGGAAGTGAAGTATCAATCTCTGAAGGAGAGCTCGACAAGCATGGCGGCCACTCGAGCATTGCACCCAAAAACCAAGGACACTCAGACGACTCATCAATGCATGTTTTCGTGGTTGACTCGATCACAGTTGCCAGTTATGGTAATGGATTTGAAAGCTCAGTCACGAGGGTAACGAGGAGCCGACTTCTCAGATCTCAAGAGTATGCTTTGCCATTCTGTGTAATTATGGCTCAAAGGGTCGGGTCCTCTATAAAAACCCAGGCATTATAATGTAAGAAAGGGAGGGAACTTTCTACTAGAAAGCTGTTGTAACTTGATGTCCTGCGATTAATACTAAAGAGCTTTGGGCTCAATTTCTCTCTTTTATGTTGCCTTCTGTATTTGATTCTTTTGTATTTCTTCATTTGCATACTGTGAATCTAAATCCTAAATCCGGTGTGTGATTGGGGACTGTACCCTGAAACTTGCCCGAAGGATACATAGGAGAGGAAAAATGCTATATTGATTTTATTTTATGCTGCCTGGTGGGTTGTGGTTTCTGTTATATTCGCTTGTCCTAATCGTCGTCACTCTGAACCCTAAATTTTGACGAAAGGGAGAAGGAGAATCCTAGAGCTCTCTCAGAGGATACATAGGAAGGTTAATGTGGTGTTTCTTTCATTTATTCTTGGTGTTCTTTACTGCTATTCAAGTTGTTAGTTAGTGATCATGCTTCCTATTCTATCCCACCTTAAATCACCAATATCTCTTCCCTTACCCCTTTTTATTTCTTTCTCTAACCCTAACTCTTTTTATCTCTTTCCTGCATCCCTTATCTCAAAACACCAAAGTAGTTTAGCATAGGAGCCGGCATTTCTCCGGAGATTGGCACAAGGGACATCTCTTCCCTTTGGCCTTTCAATGTTGGTCTAGGTCTAGGGCACATACATTTACCCAAAATTCTTTCCTAGGCAGATTTGATGACCAACAGTTTTTGGCACGCTCGGTGGGACCAAGGTCCCATGTTTTAAGGAAGCCCGAGTTTGGTGAATCTCTAGCTTGCCTCCATCTGGTAAAATCACCTGGAGACTCTGACTGAGCTGAAGATCTAGATTTTTAGATCGTAGGTGCATTTTAAATATGAAAGAAGACACCCTAGAGGAATCAAGGTTCGGTGAGTAGCCTTGACCTCACAAGCGAAGAAAAGTATATTCACCTAGCGACTCCGACTTAGTGGTGAGAACCATGATCTCTACAAGCCACTGCTATAATGGAGAGGGTATGCTATCCTAGTAGGGATGATCGTGGCCCTCTAAATCTCCAAAGTTACCATGAAATTCTTGAAAGTGCCTTGGAGACATTGACAAAATACAATGGCACTAAGGGAATGGCCCGAGAGCACCTTGAATATGTTGCGGATTTAGCATTCCTCCATGACATAATATATGAATATGTCATGATCAGACTCCTGGTTCTATCTTTGGAAGGAAGGGCACTGCAGTGGTACAGACTGATCGATCATAAAAGCATCTACTCATGGGATGACTTAGCGGGAGCACTATTCAGAACATTTGATGGCTCTCAAGACCCCTTCCATCTTTTGACGTACCTCTCCACCATCAAGAGAGCACCTTTGGAGAGCATTACAGACTTCAATGTCCGATTCTGTAGAAGTTGGAAGAGAATTCCAGGAGAGATCCAACCGACGCCCGCCCAAGCCCACCTCTTCTATGTTTGGGCCTTTCACCCGGACATGGGCCTCCTCTTACTGTGATTAGGTGAGTGAAGATTCCCTCAAATATTTGAGGAAGCAATACGAGCAGAACAACTTCTACTCTTATCGAGAAAGTGGCAGTGGGGAGCAGCCCCATCACCCTACCCGATAATTACTGCTCTTGTTTATCCAATGTAGTATTCATCATGGTAGACTCCTCATACTGAGCAGAGGCCTGAGATGAAGTCATTTGAAGCTCAAGAGGCGGGTTTCATCCAATTCCAACAATGGGAATATGCAAGCCATGATCTAGTAATGAACAATATGGTTGCTTACATTTTCCATCAGAGGACGGGCCAAGGACAAGAGCAGGCCCAAGTGGTAGAGCCTGAGAATGAAGAGGGCACATTTTTACACCCTTTTTGTATCCCAAGGGACGGCACGCAAGTACTCAACCAGGATCCTTTAAGCATGTCTCATCAAGCCAAACCTGAAGAGATCTTGGAAGATTACTCTTTGCTAGAGGAGCCCTGTTACCACATCAGGAGGATGGAAGAACCTGTACCCAGCCCACAGTTAGTAGATTCTTTAGTATTATGGTATTGGTTCCAGCCCCCACTACGACTAGTACCCCAAGAGGCCCCTCATGCGATGAAATTATTCGCCACATATTTCATCAACAGTACGGGTACTGGCAGGAGTGACAACTCATTGAGTTGCTCCCTATTCACAACATGGACAACTTTGGGAAGAGGCCAGCCGAACTTCAAAGATCAACTAAAGTTCAATTAGATCTGGTTTGAACATTGCAGGTTCACCGGATAAGCACCCGAAGCTAGGTTTATGGTGGCGGCATACCGATCATGTGGCAAAATTTTGTGTAAATACTATAAATAGCCCGACTAGTAAATAAGTGCCGAGGGTGCTAAGTGTTGCTTAGGAGACTAGGCACAAAAAAAAAAATGCCGTCAGTGGATAGTCAGAGAAGAGGACAATGGGAATGACTCTGTTGCCCAATGGATAAAGGCCTGGGATCTCTGCATTCAGACGAGCTAAATGCCCCACGAGCCACCAAGAATGTTGACAATTTTGTCACATTGCATAGAGGGGTAGAAAAAAATCAAAATTTTCTTTTGTAAAGTGTTTCTTTTGTTATATTTGTAAGTGTTGCAGCAATTTTGGATTTCAATGCCACCCCCTTGCACATAAAATGAAGAAGAAGAGCTTCACTGCCGAACAAGCCAAAGAAGATAGCTCTGCCAAAAGAAAGAAAAAGTGTCGAGATATCGTGACATGTTGCGTTTTCGTGGCTCAAAGCAAGGAGAAAGAGCAAGAAAGAAAAGGTGTCGCGATATTGTGACATGTTGCATTTTGGTGGCTAAAAGCAAGGAGAGGAGTAAGAAAGAAAAAGTGTCGCGATATCGCGACATGTTGCATTTTCGTGGCTCAAAGCGACAAGAGGGAGCAAGAAAGAAAAAGTGTCACGATATCGTGATGTGTTGCATTTTCACGGTTGAAAGCAAGGAGAAAGAGCAAGAAAGAAAAGGTGTCACGATATCGCGACATGTTGCATTTTCGTGGCTCAAAGCGATAAGAGGGGCAAGAAAGAAAAAGTGTCACGATATCACGACATGTTGCACTCTCACGACCAAAAGAGGAAAAGCATCGTGATATCGTGACTTATTGCATTCTCACGACCAAAAGAGGAAAAGCGTCATGCTATCGCGACATGTTGCATTCTCGCGACCAAAGGAGAAAAAGTGTCACGATATTGCGACATGTTGCATTCTCGCGACCAAAGGAGGAAAAGTGTCGCGATATCGTGACATGTTGCATTCTCATGACCAAAGGAGGAAAAGTGTCACGATATCACGACATGTTGCATTCTCATGACCAAAAGAGGAAAAGCGTCACGATATCACGACATGTTGCATTCTCACGACCAAAAGAGGAAAAGTGTCGCGATATCGCGACATGTTGCATTTTCGTGGCCAAAAGCAACAAAAGAAGCTAAAGACATAGAAATGTCACGATTTAGTGACATGTCATATTTTTGCAATGCAAGAAGAAGAACCAAGCTGAAGACATAGAAATGTAGCGATATCGCGACATGTTGCTTTTTCGCGACTCAAAGGGGGCATGCGCTCCAAGCTGGGTATTGTCCCGAGATGATCAAGTGCCTCATAAATGCATTCTTACTTGCTCGGTAAGCTCGCTGCTCATTTTTGGAAATTGGAAGCGAAGTATCAGTATCTGAAGGAGAGTCCAACAAGCATGGCGACCACTCGAGCATTGCACCCAGAAACCAAGAACACTCAGACGACTCATCAATGCATGTTTTTGCGGTTGACTCGGTCACAGTTGCCAGTTCTGGTAATGGATTTGAAAGCTCAGTCACAAGGGCCGCGAGGAGCCAACTTCTTAGATCTCAAGAGTATGCTTCGCCATTCTGTGTAATTATGGCTCAGAGGGTCGGGTCCTCTATAAAAACCTAGGCATTATAATGTAAGAAAGGGGGGGAACTTTTTGCTAGAAAGATGCTATAACTTGATGTCCTGCGATTAATAATAAAGAGCTTTGGGCTCAATTTCTCTTTTTTATGCTGCCATCTGTGTTTGATTATTTTGTCTTTCTTCATTTGCATACTGTGACTCTGAATCCTTAATCCGGTGTGCGATTGGAGACTGTACCCTAAAACTTGCCTGAAGGATACATAGGAGAGGAAAAATGCTATATTGATTTTCTTTTATGCTGCCTTGTGGGTTGTGGTTTATGTTATATTCGCTTGTCATAATCGTCGTTACTTTGAACCCTAAATTTTGATGAAAGGGAGAAGGAGAATCCTGGAGCTCTCTTAGAGGATACATAGGAAGGTTAATGTGGCGTTTCTTTCATTTATTCTTGGTGTTCTTTGCTGCTATTCAAGTTGTTAGTTAGTGATCGTGCTTCCTGTTCTCTCCCACCTTAAATCATCGATCTCTCTTCCCTTACCCCTTTTTATTTCTTTCTCTAACCCTAACTCTTTTTATCTCTTTCCTGCATCCCTTATCTCAAAACACCAAAGTAGTTTAGCATAGGAGCCGACCTTTCTTTGAAGATTGGCACGAGGGGCATCTCTTCCCTTCGGCCTTTCAATGTTGGTCCAGGTCTAGGGTGCATACATTTACCCAAAATCCTTTCCTAGGCAGATTTGATGACCAACATAAACTATTATGAAGCTTCCATTGTGGGTTAGGTTATTTGGACTTCCATATCAACTTATCAATAAGGATGTTTTAAAGAATATTGGAAATACCCTAGGGGTATTCATCAAAGACTAACTATTAAGGAGCGAAATAATGCTATATATACCCAAATATGTGTTGCGATGGATATTTCAAACCTTTTCTACAATCCATTAAGATTAAATATGAATTAAAAGAATGTGATCAAGAAGTGGATTATGAAAATATCACATTTTGATGCCATAATTGTTATGATATTGGACACGTGACAAGACTTTGCAAAGTGAAAACTATAGAGAAAAAGACAATATTTTGGTCATGAGATAAACTTCAATACGAAGCAAGAAAATTATTTAGTAATAGAAGCTAGATTAGATCAAGGATTTTCCACTCCAAAAGAAGAGACAAAGAAAGTCTATCTACAACATCATTTGGAAAAGTCCACCATAGCTCACTTGGTTCAACTGTTAGAACAAACAAAGTAAGATATAAGGGATGAGAAAGTGCATTGTGTAATTTCAAGTTTTGAAGGAATTAAAGGTGCAAAAGAAGATGTGGAGGAAAATCCTAAAACAAAGACAACATAAAAGGTCAATTTTACTCTATGTAAATCCTCTTTGTTTTTCTTAAGTGGAATAGAATCCTCTCCTAGTAATAAAGTGAAATTGGTGTAGAGGTTATCCCTTGCACTTTAAGGTTTCAAGATCATCATAATAAATAAATAAGGATTGGGAAATTTGTAACAATTTAGGGATTTAGGGTAGCATAAGAAGGTTATTTCTATGTAAGAGCATCCTTGCACTTTAGGGTTTCTAGGGAAATATAAATAAGAATGTACTTTTGAGGTTATTCCTTGCATTTTAGATCCTTCAAAGCAAGACAAACCTAAAGATGATAAGTCTTACTATAAGTAGTGTAAGAAGATTGAAGAGATTGATGAAGATGAAAGTATTGGTGGGAATAGAAAAAAAGAGAGGAAGACCTAAGAAACAAAAACAAAGAAAAAAGGGTGTTCGACCATCCGTTTCCCTCCTTTTTTGATTTTTGATTTCGCGTTTTTTCTTGGCAGATTGTTTCCTGCCCTCCGCCCATCCTCCTATCGCTTCCTAGGGCTAGGCGGGCACATTCCTCAACTCCCAAAATTGGGTTGCGCCATTGAAATGATTCTCACAGACACCCCCATGGCGACTCACTTAGATCCTGATCGTTGCAGTAGAGACGTTGAGGGCTTCGTTAGGCCTGGCACCATGGCCAAGCAAGGACCCCATATCCCAGGTGAGGTTCCAACAGCAGGAGGTAAGCCATCCTTTGCTGACTTGCTCCAAAAAAATGAATTCCTATGTCATCTACGACCAACAAATTCATCACACAAGGGAATAATGTTCTATGCCCTAAATCTCTCATGGAAAACTATGAATCCCTGAACACCATCTCCTTGGTAGGTAAATTCATCGACGGGCGACCTGACTTAGATGCTATTCGCATATGGGTGGCTTCAAAATGAAAAAACCTAGGCAACTTGGAGATCTCGGAAATGACAAGGGGTTTTTTCATGATTCAACTCAATTCCCATGAAGACGTAGAGCGCATCTTATCCAGAGGGCCCTGGTTCTATGGAAGGTGAAGCTTGTTCCTAAAAAAATGGCAACCAAACTTTAACCCTAGCTCCCAGAATATCAATTTTACCTCCATATGGGTTAGAATTCTATATCTCCCAGCCCACTTCTTCTATGAAGATGTCTTGCTTGGTATTTCTAAGGCGATTAGCGAGCTTGTGGCTATCAACCCGACCACACGGGAAAGAACCCGATTAACTTGGGCCCACATTTGCATGAATGTAAACTTGGAAAGTCATCTTCCAGACCACTTGAACCTCATATATGGTGACTTAAACTGGAAGCAACCACTCTTCTATGAAAATAAGCCAAATTTTTGCCTTGAGTGCGAATCCCAGGGTCATTTTCAATCGCAGTGCCCCAAACTCCGAATCTCGCCATAGTCAAAACCCGCCAGGGACCAGTCAAAGAAGATACAACATCAAACCTTGCCTGTCTTGCTGACAGCTAGCAAAGCTATTTCCAGACCCCCTCTGGGCCCACTCAATCGTAAGGCAAGTACCTATGTTCCTCTAATAAATAAATTCAATCCTTTGCATAGTTCTGTTATCAATGAGGATTGTGAGGAAGGCGAGATCCCGACCACCTCTAAACCAATGACCATCCTATCACCCCATCGAACTCCCTTGGATTACCCCCCTACCACCCCATCCATAATCCTCCCCCCATCCTCGGTGCCCCCACTTCCTCGAGAATCCCTCAAGGCCCGCCTCCCCTCCCTCCTCCTTCATCCCCCTTCTTGGGTCCTGAAGACCCAACCTCTCCTGTGTACTCAGACTCTGTCTTTACTGATGATGAAGCTGAGGACCGGTCATCCCCTAAGCAAAGTAGTCCCAGGATAACTCGGAGCTCCCAAAAATCCACGATGGATGTAGGAGGGGAAAAAAAGAGAGGAAGACCCTCTGATTTGGACATAAGGAACAAAAATACGACTGAAGATATAGCTAATGGAACCCAAAGAACTCTATTTCAGGAAACAACAAAAAATTCCAAAGATGAAAGTCGAAGATCCAAACCCCCTGCTCAGCAAGGAAAACGGGGCAAGAGAATTTCCAAGAGTTTGAAATGAAAGTCATCTCCTGGAATGTGAGAGGCCTAAATGAGGCAGCCAAACAAAGACTAGCTGTAGCCATGAGGAGAGAACATAATCCAACCATTTTTCTCATTCAGGAAATAAAATTGGGTGATCAATGGTCCCCTAACATTGCTAGAAATATTTGGCAAAACTACGATTTCATTCACTCCCCAGATTCTAGGACGTCGAGAGGGCTCCTGTGTCTTTGGAATCTTGCCAAGCTCTAGGGAAACCTTATTTTAGGCCATGATAGGGTAAGCAACATCCTGTTCTAGGATACTAAATCCTAGAATTCTTGGGTGATGTCAAATGTCTATGCCCCGAACACCTCTATGGGCAGAGAAGCTCTGTGGAAAATGCTCACTTCAATGAGGTAGGTCTTTGAAGGAACTCCCTGGATCCTAGTAGGGGACTTCAATTCTCCTTTGCACCTCAAGGATAAAAAAGGAGGGAACATCATCACTTATAGAGATACTGCAGACCAAATAAACTTCATTAATTCCAACGCTCTCATGGATGTCCAAATTTAGGGATCTTTCTTCACTTGTAGAAACAGAAGGAAGGGCACCAATATGATCCAAGAGTGCCTAGTGTTGAGCAAGGTGCAGCAACAATATTGTCATTGTTGTCAACACAATCAGATAGATCTGTTGATGCAGTGGACAAGAAGTTCAAAAGCTATTCAGATGCAGAAGACAGGAGTTCAAAGGTTATTCAAAGTATGTACAGTGATTTTCCAAGAAGACCGAAGTGGCCCATATGCAAAAGATCAAAGAAAAAAGACAAGTAAGAAAAGTGTCACGATATCACGACATATACAACAAGCAAGAAAAACTGTCACGATTTCACGACATGTTGGAAGAGAGAGAAAAAGTAGGAAAAATTGTCACGATTTCGTGACATGTTGGAAGAGAGAAAAGTAGGAAAAATTGTCGCGATTTCGTGACATGTTGGAAGAGAAAAAGGCAAGTGGAAAAACTGTCACGATTTCGCGACATGTTGGAAGAGAAAGAGAAAGCAGGAAAAAGTGTCACGATTTCGTGACAAGTTCGAAGAAAGAGAACAAGTAAGAAAAGTGTCACGATTTCGTGACATGTCGCATTTTCGTGACTAAAATAGGAGAGAGAAAGTAAGTTTGAAAAGTGTCGCGATATCGCGACATGTCACATTTTTACGACAAAAGAAAGAGAGGAAGCGTACGAAAGCAGAACTATCATGATTTTGCGACAAAAGCAGAAAGCAAGACTTTGGAAGCAGAAGTGTCACGATTTCATGACAAAAGCAAAGAAGTAAAGTACGAAAGTAGAAGTGTCATGATTTCATGACAAAAGTAGAGAAGAAGACTTTGAAGGCATAAGTGTCACGATTTCATGACAAAAGCAAAGAAGCTAAGTACAGAAAAGAAGTGTCACGATTTCATGACAAAAGCTAAGTTGAAGACTATGGAGGTAGAAGTGTCACGATATCACGACAAAAGCAAAGTCGAAGTCTATGGAAGTAGAAGTGTCACGATATCATGACAAAAGCAAAGATGAAGTATACGGAGGTGAAAATGTCACGATATCATGACAAAAGAAAAGATGAAGTCTACGGAGGTAGAAATGTCACGATATCATGACAAAAGAATAGAGAAAGCGTATGGAGGTGAAAGTGTCATGATATCGCGACATGTTGTATTTTCATGGCAATAACAACAAAAGAAGCTATAGAGGCAAAAATGTCACGATTTCATGATAGGTCGTAAATGCGCAAGTCAAGAAGGAGAACCCGATTGAAATGAGAAGTATGACAGTGGACCGACATCACTACGACATTTACAGGGGTAGTTATAGAGTGATTTCATACTGTTAAAATACGAAGAGTGATCAAAAGTCAGTATGGCGGTTATAGGGTCTGTCCAGAATGAAATCATCAAGCGATGGATAAACCGAACATCTTCTTGAGTTGAAGCCGATGAAGACCGATGATAGCCGACTAAAATTAGGGTTTACAGTTGTTATGAAAGCCGACTAAGATTAGGATTTATAGCCGACTAAGATTAGGGTTTTCATCATAAAAAATATTGTTATAAAAGGAGGGTTGTTTGGAGAATTGATGAGATGGTTGAATGTGTGTGAAATATGGTCATTGTGCATAGAGAGCAAGTCATGTCGAATCATGCTAAGTGCAAAATTTGCAAAGAGAGCAGAGTGCACAAAAGGGAGAAGATGATCATGAAGTTTGACTGTAACGAAGTAGAGTGTGCGAAGTGATTGCGTAGAGAGAGCAGAGTGCATAGAGAATGCAAAGGTGAAGAAGACTAGTCAGGGTCTTGCAAAAGCAAAGATAAATAAGGGGTTGGTGCTCCTTTTTGTTGGTGCAGATAAATAAGGGGTTGGTGCTCCTTACAATGGGTGCTGGTAAATTGATTGTAAAGTTGGTGCTTTGCAAAGGCTGGATTTGGATGGTAGTCCAAGCAGTCAATTTTTGAGGAGTAGCCACATTGGTGAACCTCGTTAAATCTTGTGTTGTGTGATGCTCTTTTGTTATACTTGTTGTATCTAGTAATAAGTTTTAATTGCTACGGTATTAAGAGCTATAAATTTAAGTTTATAGAGCTACACTGATTCACCCCCCTCTCAGTGTCATTGTAAGACTAACAATTGGTATCAAAGCTAAGTTCTTGTACAAGCTTAACCGGCTAGGGTGATCTTGGAAGTAACACAATGGCAGGTGGTGAAGGCTTCTCATCAAACAAAGCACCATTGTTTGACGGATCTAATTACATGTTCTAGAGAATCAGGATGCAGACATATCTCTGTGCTTTGGGATACGACATCTGGGATTCAGTAGTTAGTGGATACACAATACCCATCACTCCTCCAAAAGAGGTTGACGAAAAGAAACTATTTGAAAATAACTCAAAAGCAAAGAATGCTATCATGTGCGGATTAGCAGATAGTGAACTAGTAAAGATCATGAGCTATAAAATGACAAAAGAAATATGGGACAAACTGAGGAGTATTCATGAAGGAGATGATAAGATCAAGGAGGCCAAGTTATAGACACATCGAGCTCAGTTCGAAGCATTAAAGATGAATGACGATGAAAACATTGAGGCATATATGCCGAGAGTTAATGGAATCATTAATGCGATCAGAGGACTCGACGAGGATATCGAAGACTCTGCCATCGTGAAAAAGGTATTAAGATCTCTTCCTCAAAGGTTTGATTCTAAAGTCTCAGCGATAGAAGAAGCTAAAAATCTAAATTATTTTAGTATAGATGAGATGTATGGTTCTTTGATCGCATATGAGATGAGGATAGGAAGATCTAAACCCACAGACAGAGAAGCGGCTTTTAAAGCCCTTAAAAATAAAAATGCAAAACAAGAGTCCGAGGAAGAAGAGACATCAGATGAAATGGAAGCAAACTTTGTTAGAAAACTAAAAAGGGGAAAAGGAAAATACAGAGGAAAGCTACCGTTTAAATGTTTCAACTATGGAGGCATTGGGCATTTTGCGACTAAATGTCCACTTAATGAGAAGAACAAAAATGATGAAGGATCGCACCAAGAAAGAAGTGACTGGAAGAAGAAAATGAATTTCAGAAAAGGCAACTTCAAGAAGAAAAGTTTCATCTCCAGGAATGCCAGTTCAACAGAAGACAGCTCCGATGAGGATTCTGAAGAGGAAACAGGTGAAGCTCTTTTCATGGCATTTGAAGAAGTAAAATCAGAAAAGGAAGAAGGAGTGAACTCTGAAGTATGTGGTGAAAACCCTGAGGCTGAAGTAGATCTAGAAGGTGAGTTGATCTTCGCACTTGAAGAGTGGAAAATAGAGAGGAAAAAGAATAAGAAAATTTCAAAAAAGCTTGAGGATGCAAACGAAATCATAACCAGTCTGAAAGTACAAATAGAAGAATACAAGAAAATATCTGAAGATCTCGAAGTACAAATTACCATGAAAATAGATTATTGCTGCAAACTAGAAGAAGAGAATGTTGGTTTATGAACGCAGATAGAAGAGATGAATCACAAAATTAGTTGCTATCACAAACGCGAAGAAAGTTCTATGAAGTCGGATAAGATTATAAATGACCAAAGGCCTACAGGCATCAAATTTGGTCTGGGTTTCATCGAAGGAGAATCATCAAATGGATCAAAGGCCAAAAATGTAGAATCCATAAAGAATGAAGATAAGAAACAGGTTGATCAAGGAAAAACGTCTCATGCAAAAGAAAGCAATAATGCCAGGCACGAAAGGAGAATTGACAATGATGGATTCACCAATGTCACACATCAAAGAAGAAGAAGACCTATGGCTCCTACGACAACATGGCAAAGACCATCACCCAGGTTCAATTATCCCTTTTCTCGGTTTATGTTTTAAATGCAATGGCTATGGACATAAAATCTCGGACTGCAAATATAATGTAAGACCAAGGAATTTCACCAAGTAGAAATGCTTTTTCTCCTCTCGATGAATTATACAGTAGAATGTTATAACTCGTCATAATTTTGGGCACATTGCAAGAAATCGTAGAAGTACATTTGCATCAAATCAGTTTCAGGGAAGAAAATTTCAACCAAATAGGATGAGACAAAATAGAAAACTTCTCGAAAAACATGCACAAGCTATTGATAAGGGAAAGGCAAAACAAGAGCCCAAAACTACTATCAAAATGGAGTGGAAAGAAAAAGAGCGACTTAAGGAAGAAAAGGAATCCTTAATCGTACAAACAACATTTAAAGCACAGAATAAATATGTACCATGGATACTTGATAGTGGATGCTCCAGTCATATGACAGGTGACAAACAAAAATTTGAGAAGTTACAAAAATATGAAGGTGGTTCAGTAAAGTTTGGAAATAATGATGGAGCTAAGATAGTTGGCAAAGGTTCAGTTAAAATTAGTGACGAAAAAATTAAGTCAAAAGAAGTCTTGTTTGTGGATGGTTTGAAACATAACTTGTTGAGCGTAAGTCAGATTTGTGATAAAGGTCATGAAGTAGTTTTTAAGAAGCAGGGTTGTGAAGTCAGAAAAACAAACAGTGGAAAATTGATAGCAACTGGATCAAGGACATCTGGCAACCTCGTACACGCTCTCGGAGACTTCAGAAGGAGCTTGTTTTATTGGACAGGAAGAAGAAAATTGGTTGTGGCACAAGAGACTCGGTCATATCAGTTTTGATAATCTAGTAAAAATCAACTCAAAAAGGGCAATGAGAGATACTCCCACCATCAAGAAACCTCGCAAACAACATTTGTGCTTCATGCCAAAAGGGGAAGCAAACTAGAGTCACATTCAAAACAAAAGAGTACTACACAAGCAAACCTTTGGAACTAATACACACCGATTTATGTGGACCCATGAGAACACAAAGCATAAATGGTGACAAATATTTTATGTTGTGCATTGATGACTATTCCAGAATGACATGGATATTTTTCTTGAAGCATAAATCAGAAGCTTTTGAAATGTTCAAGACTTTCAAAAACCAAGTTGAGAATGAAACAGGAAAGAGGATCAAATGTTTAAGATCAGATAGAGGAGGAGAATTCATTTCGGAGGAGTTTACAGAGTACTATGAAAAATACGGTATTAGGAGACAGTTTTCAGCAGCCGAGACACCTCAACAGAATGGAGTGGTAGAAAGAAAGAACAGGACAATGCAGGAAATGGCACGGACTATGTTGGTTGAAAGTAGAGTAGCAGACAGATTTTGGAAAGAAGCAGTCCATACTGCGGTGTATATCCAAAATAGGTACATGCTGAGAACACATGAAAGCAAAACTCCTTATGAGTTGTGGTTCGGTAAAAGGGCAACAACAAAATACCTCAAAGTTTTTGGCAAGCAAGTGCTACATCAAAAGAACTGAAGATAATCTTGGTAAGTTTGAAGATAGAGCGGATGAAGGTATTTTTGTTGGTTATTCATCAAAAAGCAAAGCTTACAAATGCTACAACAAGAGGCTAAAGAAAATTGTGGACAGTGCCGATGTTAAATTTGATGAAGGTAGAGAACGAGTAATTAGCTATGAAAAGAACTACCCAATTTATGAAGAGGTTATTGAAGGAGATGAGGAAAACGAAACGGAAAAGATACAAAAAATTGACTCAGATGATTTAAGTTGTGATTCAGAAGTGGAAGAAAATAAGAAATTCAAAACAGATAGCTGGCAGAAAAATCATCCTAGAGAGCAAATAATTGGAGACCCCAAAGTTGGTGTTCAGACAAGAAGAAGAGTAGTAAGTAACTACTCTCTATTATCCAACATTGAGCCCAAAAATGTTGCTGACGCAAGCAAAGATGAAAGTTGGATGAAGGCAATAAATGAAGAATTAGATCAGATCGAGAAAAATGAAACTTGGGAGTTAGTACCTAGACCTGCAAATAAAAATATAATCGGGACTAAATGGATTTTTCGAAACAAATTGAATGAAGACGGACATAAAGCAAGATTGGTATGTAAGGGTTATGCACAAGTTGAAGGCATTGACTTTGAGGAAACTTTTGCACCAGTAGCTAGACTAGAGGCAATTAGAATGTTTCTGGCTTTAGAAGTCTACAAGAATTTCAAAGTTTATCAAATGGATGTGAAATCAGCGTTTTTGAATGGGAAACTTGAAGAAGAGGTTTATATTGAGCAACCAGATGGTTTCCAACTTGGTGATGATCCCAACTTGGTTTGCAAGTTGAAGAAAGCATTATATGGCTTAAAACAGGCACCCCGAGCATGGTATGCAAGGCTAGACAACTATCTCACTCAACAAGGGTTTAAGAAAGGTATGGTGGATAGTAATTTGTATGTCAAAATAGAAAATGGGCATCTTATTGTTCTTGTTGTATACGTAGATGATATCATATTTGGCAGCAGGAAAGATGAGTCGTGTAAAGATTTAGCAAATAAGATGCAGAAAGAATTTGAAATGTCAATGATTGGTGAACTTTCGTATTTCCTCGGGTTGCAAGTTAATCAAAATAAGAAGGGCATATTTATTTCTCAAGTTAAATATGTGAAAGAGATGTTAAAAAAGTTCACAATGGAGGATTGTAAGCCAGTTAGCACTCCCATGATGACAGGTTGCAAGTTGAGCAAGGATGACAAATCTCCACCTGTTGATCAAACCATGTACAGATCTATGATTGGGAGCTTACTGTACCTGATAGCTACTAGACCAGATATTTTGCAGGCAGTATGCATGGTAGCACGATTTCAGGCTAATCCCAAGGAGACTCATGTGACAGCAGTGAAGAGGATTCTTCGGTACCTCAAGGGTACTATGGAGTATGGGTTATGGTATCCGAAAGGTAAAGACTTCACCCTTATTTCGTATTCAGATGCAGATTGGGCAGGAGGTGTCGATGACAGAAAGAGTACCAATGGAGGTGCATTCTATCTTGGAGACAGATTGGTCACGTGGCACAATAAGAAACAAGAGTCAGTTTCTTTATCGACAGTAGAGGCAGAATATATTGCAGCGACAACATGTTGTACGTAGGTATTATGGATGAAACAAACCCTGAAAGATCTTGGTATTAGCTTCAGTGAGCCAATATCACTTAAGTGTGATAACACCAGTGCCATTAACATCTCCAAGAATCCGGTTATGCATTCACGCACAAAACACATTGCTATCGGGTATCACTTTTTGAAGGAGAAAGTTGCGAAAGGTGAGGTTAAGTTGGATTTTGTTCCAACTACAGAGCAAGTAGCAGATATCTTCACAAAACCATTGCCCAAGGAAGTTTTTGAGTACCTTCACAATAAATTGGGAGTGGTCACACTTCCCAAGAATTGACTAGCTACAGGGATCACATTCTCATGGGGAGCATTTAAGTATTTGATTATCTTTTTGCTCATGTTCATGATTTTTGCTAAGTGTAATAAATTTTGCCTGGAGAATGTTGTGCATGGACTCGGGGGAGTCTCGCAGTAGCCCTTTGGTATTATTGTCAAAGGGGGAGAAGAGTTACAGGAAATTGCACATGTGTTGCCAAAAATTCCAAAGGGGGAGATTGTTGAGCAAGGTGCAGCAACAGTATTGTCATTGTTGTCAACACAATCAGATAGATCTGTTGATGCAGTGGATAGGAAGTTCAAAAGCTATTCAGATGCAGAAGACAGGAGTTCAAAGGTTATTCAGAGTATGTACAATGATTTTCCAAGAAGACCGAAGTGGCCCATATGCAAAAGATCAAAGAAAAAAGACAAGTAAGAAAAGTGTCGCGATATCGCGACATATACAGCAGGCAAGAAAAACTGTCATGATTTCGTGACATGTTGGAAGAGAGAGAAAAAGTAGGAAAAACTATCACGATTTCGTGACATGTTGGAAGAGAGAGAAAAAGTAGGAAAAATTGTCGCGATTTCGTGACATGTTGGAAGAGAAAAAGGCAAGTGGAAAAACTGTCATGATTTCGTGACATGTTGGAAGAGAAAGAGAAAGCAGGAAAAAGTGTCACGATTTCGTGACAAGTTCGAAGAAAGAGAACAAGTAAGAAAAGTGTCACGATTTCGTGACATGTCGCATTTTCGTGACTAAAATAGGAGAGAGAAAGTAAGTTTGAAAAGTGTCGCGATATCGCGACATGTCACATTTTCGTGACAAAAGAAAGAGAGGAAGCGTACGAAAGTAGAACTGTCATGATTTCATGACAAAAGTAGAAAGCAAGACTTCGAAAGCAAAAGTGTCATGATTTTGTGACAAAAGCAAAGAAGTAAAGTATGAAAGTAGAAGTGTCACGATTTCATGACAAAAGCAGAGAAGAAGACTTTGAAGGTAGAAGTGTCATGATTTCACGACAAAAGCAAAGAAGCTAAGTACGAAAGTAGAAGTGTCATGATTTCATGACAAAAGCTAAGTTGAAGACTACGGAGGCAGAAGTGTCACGATATCGCGACAAAAGCAAAGTCGAAGTCTATGGAAGCATAAGTGTCACGATATCACGACAAAAGCAAAGACGAAGTATACGGAGGTGAAAATGTCGTGATATCATGACAAAAGAAAAGATGAAGTCTACGGAGGCAAAAATGTCATGATATCACGACAAAAGAATAGAGAAAGCGTACGGAGGTGAAAGTGTCACGATATCACGACATGTATTTTCATGGCAACAACAACAAAAGAAGCTACAGAGGCAAAAATGTCATGATTTCATGATAGGTCGTAAATGCGCAAGTCAAGAAGGAGAACCCGACTGAAATGAGAAGTATGACAGTGGACCGACATCACTACGACATTTACAGGGGCAGTTATAGAGTGATTTCATACTGCTAAAATACGAAGAGTGATCAAAAGTCAGTATGGCGGTTACAGGGTCTGTCCAGAATGAAATCATCAAGCGATGGATAAACCGAACATCTTCTTGAGTTGAAGCCGATGAAGACCGATGACAACCAACTAAAATTAGGGTTTACAGTTGTTATGAAAGCCGACTAAGATTAGGATTTACAACCGACTAAGATTAGGGTTTTCATCATAAAAAATATTGTTATAAAAGGAGGGTTATTTGGAGAATTGATGAGATGGTTGAATGTGTGTGAAATACGGTCATTGTGCGTAGAGAGCAAGTCATGTCGAATCGTGCTAAGTGCAAAATTTGCAAAGAGAGCAGAGTGCACAAAAGGGAGAAGACGATCGTGAAGTTTGACTGTAACAAAGCAGAGTGTGCGAAGTGATTGCACAGAGAGAGCAGAGTGCATAGAGAACGCAAAGGTGAAGAAGACCAGTCAGGGTCTTGCAAAAGCAAAGATAAATAAGGGGTTGGTGCTCCTTTGGTGCAGATAAATAAGGGGTTGGTGCTCCTTTCTGTTGGTGCAGATAAATAAGGGGTTGGTGCTCCTTACAGTGGGTGCTGGTAAATTGATTGTAAAGTTGGTGCTTTGCAAAGGCTGGATTTGGATGGTAGTCCAAGCAATCAATTTTTGAGGAGTAGCCACATTGGTGAACCTCGTTAAATCTTGTGTTGTGTGATGCTCTTTTGTTATACTTGTTGTATCTAGTAATAAGTTTTAATTGCTGCGGTATTAAGAGCTATAAATTTAAGTTTAAAGAGCTACACTGATTCACCCCCCCTCTCAGTGTCATTGTAAGACTAACACCTAGATAGATTTCTGATTTTCCAAGAAGCCCTCCCCTACTTTGGGTATTATAGTTTGCAAGCCCTACCAAAGATAGGCTCTGATCACAGTCCCCTCATCTTGGAATTATATTCTAGACTATAGTTTAAGACCCATTTTAGGTTTGAAGTAATGTAGATTCACCACAAGGATATCAAGGGCTTGATACAGTCATGGTGGAGTCAGAAATTCTTGGGGTCTGCTATTAACTAGGTAACCCAGAAACTCAAGTTCATCAAAGGGAACTTGAAAAAATGGAATAAGGAAACCTTCGGGAACATCTTCAAAGACAAACAATAGGTCAAATCCTGAATCAGTCAAATTGAGGAGTCCTTTCAGAAAGGCGAAGGTAGTGACATTCTTAGGGATGAGGAGAGCACCTTATTGTCTGAGTACCACAACATCCTCACCAAGGAGGAAACTTTCTGGCGCTAGAAGTCAAGACAAATTTGGCTCAAGGAAGGTGATGCCAATACCAAGTTCTTCCACATCTCAACCTTGAGGCATAAGAGTGCCAATAAGATCAAAAGCCTTGTCTTACGGGATGGGGCAGCCATTTTGAATATCCATGCAATCAGAGAAGAAGCCATCAATAATTTTAGAAGCCTCTTAGGTTCCAACCTAGCTCAAGCCCCCGAGGCCATGGAATCCCTCATGGCCATCCTCCACACCATCATCTCCCAAGAATCAAATTATTTTATCCTCAACCCCATCTCCTAGGATGAAGTTCACCAGGCCCTCTTTTCCATGAAGCCCGACAAAGCCCCTGGGCTGGACGGGTTCTCGTCCAAATTTTTCTAGACCTTCTAAGACATCGTGGGGTAGGATATTTCTAATGCCATTAGGGAAATACAAATCTCCAGGTCCATTCCTAGAGATGTGAATTCCACCTTCTTGGCTCTCATCTCCAAAGGGGCCAATTTACGATCCCTCTCTGATTACCGACCCATCATCCTGTGCAATGTCATTTACAAAATCCTCACCAAAGCCCTGATGTCTAGGCTATCCAAAATTATTTCGTCCATCATTGACCCACGTTAGGGGAGCACAATAAAAGGATGCAATATTCTTTATGGGGTCATCACCATCCATGAATTGATCCATTTAGCCCAGGTTTCAGACACAGCTGCTTTATTCCTCAAGCTGGACATGAACAAGGTCTTTGACAGAGTCAACAGGGAATTCCTCAGCCAAATCCTTCTCAAGTTTGGGTTCCATGAGTCCTAGGTAAACCTGATCTACAACTGCATTTCCTCTTCTTGGTTCTCTGTCATGCTAAATGGTTATGCTACAGATTACTTCCCGAGTTCTCAGGGCCTAAGGCAGGGTGACCCTTTGTACCCCATTTTGTTCATCATCCTGGCAGAGTTTGGGGAGAACTATCAAGGAGGCTTGTTCCTACAGTCAGCTTTCCAAGATAAGGGCAGCGTTTGAGCTTCCCCCCACCACTCACCAATAATTTTTAGATGACACGTTGATGGCTACTAAGGCTTCGATAGCAGATGCTAAGGTGATCAAGGATATTCTCAACCGCTTTGAGGAAGGTGCTGGCCAAAAAATAAATTACACTAAAAGCAAGTTGTTCTTCATCCATATCCTGGCCAAAAAATCAATTACACTAAAAGCAAGTTGTTCTTCATCCATATCCTGGCCAAAAGATAACGCAAGATCACCAGAATCCTGGGATGTTCCATTTTTGAGTTCTTGACCACTTACCTCAGGCTCCCCATGTTCCATGGTAGGGCCCGACCAACCATGTGGGTAAACATGGTGGACAAGATCCGTAACAAGTTAGCTGGGTGGAAAGGGGCCCTGCTCACTAGTGCAGGGAAGGCAACTTTGGTCAAATTAATCTTGTAGAGCATCCCCACATATTTCATGTCTGTGTTCAAAATCCTGGCCTCGGTGGGAGAAGCCATTGAAAAAATTCAAAAGTGGTTCCTTTGGTCTAGATCGGAGGCCTCAAGAAAGCTCCACCTAGTAGCTTAGGATAAAGTTTGCTCCCCTAAATATCAGGGAGGTCTTGGTCTGCACCGAATCTTATTGCCAACCTAGCTCTCCTAGCCAAGTAGGCTTGGAGAGTAGTGACTAAGGCCAATATTGAATGGGTAAACATCATGAAAAGAAAGTACCTTCAACACCAGGCCTTCCTCCAAGCGCCTCCCTCGTGCAACGATTCCCATTTCTAGAAATGCATCACTCATATCCATGCATAACTCATACCCAGAACATCATCCTTGAAGGGTCTTCCTGGAAGCTGGGGAATGGGGCTAACATCAACTTTTAGGAATGGGGCTAAGATGTTTCCTATGCCTCCAAGTCTGGGAATCTGTTCACCACATCTTGATGGATTACCCCTACTCCAAAAGTGTTTTCTCCCTAGCCACCCAAAGATTTTAGGTTAGTTGGACCTGGCCAAACTCTGTCAAAGAGTTCATTTTCCAATGGCCTAAGCCCTTCAAGCATCCCAGGCTAAGCTTTTTGTGGGAAATCCTCATCCATTGCATATTCTAGAAGCTCTGGTTGAAGCACAACAGGTGAGTTTTCAACAGTCCCTAGAACCTGCGAAGCCGTAGCTGCCAGAGCCCTTGCTTACGCCACCAAAAATTTTGGACTCATACCTTGTCAAGCCATCCCTACTCCAGGGATTGAAGAATTACTCTGTTCCACCCTCAAGATTCCCCAGGATCGTAGTAAGTCTTAGAAACCTAGAAAAGTTAGATCTCAAGTCACTTGGGTCCCTCCCCCCCAAGGTTGGCTCAAGGCTAACTTCGATGGTGCCTCCAAAGGGAACCCAGGCAAAGTGGGAGCAGGAGGGGTCTTCAGAGATCATAGTGGCAAAATACTTAAGGCCTTTGTTGAAAATTTGGGATCCTAAACCAACAACTTCATGGAAGCCAGGGCCCTTTGGAGATGTATTAACATTTCCAAAAACCTGGCAGCCCCTGGCATCTATGAAGGGGACTCAGAGATCATTGTCAAACTCATCCAAAGAAATAGCAAGGGTGGGAAAAATATAGAGAACATTATCCAGGAATGCCAACTAGGCCTTTACAACAACAAGCAATCCCAAATCAAGCATGTGTTTAGGGAGGCAAATCAAGTGGCCGACACCTTAGCAAACAGAGCAATCAAAGAGAGCTCCCTCACCATTTGAGAAGACAACTTTCCCACGAAAGTCATCGAGAAAGTCAACCTGGATAATGACAAAAGATCAAACACTTAGCTCTGCCGAAGCAAGAGGGTGCCTCTTCTCTAACGTTGTTAGAATGGTTGCAAAGGCCAATCATTAGTGGCCAAATTTTACCGGTGGTTCTAACCACCTAAAAGGTGTCTCTTCGACACCATTAGTCAGTTTGTTTTGGTTTAGCTCGGCTGTTAGTTTTTATTGGTTTTCGATTGTGGTGTTGGTGTTTTTGCCCTGCATTACGAATGCAGATGAACTATTGTAAATTGGTGTTTTTGGCCTGCATTTTGAATGTAGATGATGTTTTTGTAAATAGGGGCGGGTCCCTTCAACCCGTAAATAAATAAATTTTACTTTACCTACAAAAAAAAAACAAAGAAAAAAAGAAACCGAAAGGAATATTGGTAATGAGAAAACAAAAGCAAATATGACAAGTGTTAACACAAAGTGGGGTAAACCCACAAATAAAAATAAAAAATAAAATCTTGGAATATTAGAGACATGAATAAGAATCCTGAAAAAAAAAGATATTAAGAAATTATCAGGTTGTTATAGACAAGATATTTAAAGATATGGAAATTGGGAAACAAATATATTGATTTTTATCTTGACAAAATTTAAATTTTGAAAGGCATCTTATGAGTGAGATTTTATCTCTTAATAAAAATGATATAAAAAAAGTTGATTATGACAACTTAGCAGATTGAGATAGATAGAAAATATCTTTAATAAAAATTAAAAAAACCAAAAATATCTTTAATAAAAAAACAAATTAAATATGGTTTAATTAACTTAATAAAAATATAATTAAAAAAATTAATATTTTATTAAATAACCCAATAAAAATTATACATAAAATATTAAAAAAACATATAAATATTATATTTTATAATTATTCATGTTTACTAAATGATATTCATTTTTCGCACTTTGTCATATACCAACATATTGCAATACCCTTAAAAATATCAATAATGCTCGTAAACTCTATTCTCGATTTATTTTATTACTAATAGCTAGATTCACACATGAAAACAATGGATGAACCATTGTATTTAAGCATATTAAAATATTAAAACTTTCACATTAGTCAAATAAAATAAAATTAAAACTCTCACTAAAAGATTAAAATTTAATCATAGTATTTAAAATTTTAAAGATTAAAAGTTATTGGTAAGAATGATTAATCATCTAAAACTCAAATTCTATATTTTAAAATTCAAATTTTTATCTTGAGGTTTAAACTAACCTGATATTTCAGTAGTTTGTTTTTTAGATTTTTATTTAAGAGATCTAAATTCAACTAGGGGAAGAAACCCTTTTAAAACCTATACTTTCCTTTAAAATTGTAGTATCAAATAACATTAATTTGATTAAACTCTTGAGAAAACTTAGATTTAAATTTTATCAAATTAAACATACATAATTTTTAAGTTATAATAACAGTATGTTCCCATTAATGAAATAAGATGCAAACTAGTTTGTGATAACTTACACGTAAGTGAAAAGCATGTGTTTGTTGATGTCGGGAGTGACAAGTCCTCCACTGTGATGAAATGATCTGATAAGCTTGCAACAAGAGGCTATCTGCCAGCACATAGCAGAATAAAAGGTCCTGCGCATTAAAATTGGTGAGTGCTATTGAAATCCTGCGTGGAGATAGTTTTTGAGACAATTTTGACAAGTATGGAAACTCATCTGTTGACGATCACCTATTGACACAAGCGACAGGCGAGATCAGACTCGCTGGAGGAAAATCACCAGATCTGATAGGCTAGACCACGTTTAACGTTCGCCTGCGACGTGGAGAGGCGACACCAGGCTTGAGCGTAGAAACAAGCGGCCGCCCAGCCACTCAAGAGTGCCGCAGCTGGTGCAGCCCAGCATTGGATCGCCCATCTGGAGTAGAAGAAAACCCAGAGCGTCCACAGAATCAGGGCAGCACATGCTTGTCGATGTAAGGCTTTCGGAAGTTGAAATGTCCAGTCGGTGAGCCCAAGGTAATGTCGACTCCAATGGAAGACAACGTGTACACGGAAGCAACTCCAAGACAGATCGAGGAAACATAGCTTGTTTACGCCAGGTCAGCACTGGTGTCCTACACGACAGGAAAGTTGAATCGGGTTGAATAGCAGTAAGGGTGAGTGTTGTATTCAACAGGATGATCATGCGTTGGAAGAAGAAGAAAGGAATTTTTTAGGGAGTCCCCTTTCACATTAGTGCCATGTGAAAGAAGAATATTTATGAAGATAATATTATTTGTTTTTGGTGTTTAAAAAAAACAATTTTTTTTTTTTTTTTTTTTGCTGGAGCTTGATGGGAAGTATTTTGTAAAAGATTTTACAAACATTTGTTATTTATTGTTGGTACAATGGCCAACATGTATGCGGAGTTGAAGGTTCCAGATTTTGATGGAGAAAACTATGAGTTTTGGGCAGTAAAAATGAAGACTATGATGTTAGCAAAAGGATTATGGGACACAATTGTTAAAGGATACAAAGAACCTGCGAATTGGAGCATACTTCAAGGAGAGGAAAGAAGGCTAGAGAAGGAGCGGTAATATGAGAATTGTCTGGCTCTGCTGGACATAAGAAAAGGTATCAAAAACAATGTTTTTCCATTAATTAAAAATTACAGAACAACTTCTGTTGCTTGGGAGATACTGCAAAATATTTTTGGATGTGATAAAACTCTCATGGAAGAGAGGTATTGTTGTGAAAATTGTGTAAGTATGGCATGCTTAGAAAGCATTCACATTGATCACAAAGAGGATGAATGTCTCATTGAAGAGGCAATTGCTCAAAGATCATTCTTTGAGAATGATGCTTGTTGTGAAGACCACTCCAAAGTGGAAGATGACTTTGAAGTTGAAGGAAGAGAAACACTCAATATGGAGTGTTCCTTGCTTAAAGACCACCTAGATGAGGTGGTGTATGTTGAATAATGTCTGATGAAGGAGATAAATGAAGAGTGTATTATGGAGAATGCACCTAAAATTCTCATGGATGAGAATAATGAAGAAAATGGGCTCAACCAAGATTGTTGGCATGATGATGGAAAAGCAATGTTCATGGAAGACCATTGGATTGAAGATCATTCACTTAGAATGGATGTGTGCTCTCTTGAAAGAGCAAATGAAGATATCCTAGAAGGAGAAGATAAAATTGTTCCTCTACAGGGGGAGGAAAATGATAAAAATGAAGAGGAGATTGATTCACAAATTGTATGGGATGTTGATCCCCATGATATTATTGATAAAGAGGAGATGCAAACTATAAGTTGCATGCTCAATAGAGATCACTCATCAAGAGTGATAAATAGAGATACTTCTTGTCCATCAGCCCAAGAAGTTTGTGTGAAGAGAGATTTTGTGAATCTCAAAGAAGAAAATAATTTGTGTGAGGAACATAGCAAAAATGTTTATCTCATTTGGAGGGTGGAAAGTGAGAAATCAAATGAGATAGAAACGGAAAATAAAAATGAGATTGCTGATTTTCTTGTTGTAATGACAAAGGAAACATCACTCATGAATGAAGATCACTCACTTGGAGTGTCTACATTCAAGGCAAAGAGTTGTCTTGAAAAGGCAACAATGTATGATTGTTTGAATGAACGGTGTTTCAACACACCACCATGGGTTGAACAAAGGAGGAGAACTCTTAGTGAAGAGTTCATGGTTGTTCTTGAAGCAACATACAATGAAGGAAAAATACCACAAAATAGCTTTATGGGGAGCACCAAATCTAATCACATTGGAGGTAATATTTTTGTGATTAATGATTTATTTTTTGTGAACATGTATTTGAAGAAAGGAGGAGAATGTCTTAAAAAGGCATTATTGAGAGATGATTGTCTTGTAGAGACATCATTGGATGAAGTTATTTCATTTGCAAAGAACATGGACAACATGATGATGAAAACCATGGATATGTGTTGGCTGTATTTTGTGTTTAAAATTCCTTGGAAGGAATCATGTAAAGCCATAGTAAAGAGTGAAACATTGTGTGAGGAGCAACAATTTGTTGTTGCATTTGTAACTAGCTATTGCATAACTATATATTTTTTGAAGATTTGTGTAGAGGTATGTGAAATTGTAATATGGAAAAACCATCTACATAAGATGATGCATTGTACATACTCATGAGGAGTATTAGGAGCTGAAATGTGGTTTGAAGACCATCACATGAGAGAGGTAACAAATGTGCTAGATTGGTTAGTAAGAACCAATGCTTTGGGCATTATTGGAATGTCATCATTTGAAGGAGCTTTTGATGAATGGGGAGCTGATCATCAAAAGGTACCCAATTTTATTTTGTTGAAGAAAGCAAACTTAATGGATAACCCGCAAGAAGAGCAGAAGTGTGGTGCGTGCCGACATAATTTTTTGAGTTCTTAAATTTTCTACTTCAAAACCAAAATAAGCATAAACGAAGATAAGTTCAAACAATTTGTGATACTTCAGAACTCATGGAATGAGTCCTTTCAACATCAAGGGGGATAATTTTAAATTTTGATCATGTATCTTTCATATTTGGGTTGTTTCCTAGATTAGTGTGGTTGTTGGCCAAACTGGTTTTTAGCATGATTTGCTAGGTTTATAATATTGTTAAGATTTCACATACTTGTATTTATTTTTTTCTTTATTGGGATATTATTCTGGTTCATTACCAGAGCTATATATTGTAATATTTTTCCATGAATAAAGTAGAACATTCAGAGTTCTCAAAATTGAATTGAAATTATTCTATGAATTTATAATAGTTTTTTTTCTCATCATCTTTTCTAGTTTAGAAATCAAGGATAAAATAATAGGTGGTGGTCCATGGTTTAGGGGGAGAGATACCCTTTATTTAAGACCATGGAATAAATTTTATTGTTTACATAGAAACTATTATGAAGCTTTCATTGTGGGTTAGGTTATTTAGACTTCCATAGCAACTTATCAATAAGGATGTTTTAAAGAATATTGGAAATAACCTAGGGGTATTCATTAAGGAATAACTATTAAGGAGTGAAAGAATGCTATATATACCTTAATATGTGTTGCTATGGATATTTCAAAACCTTTGCCATAATCCATTAAGATTAAATCTGAATCAAGAGAATGTGATCAAGAAGTGGATTATAAAAATATCACATTTTGATGCCATAATTGTTATGATATTGGACAAATGACAAAAGTTTACAAAGCGAAAACTATAGAGAAAGAGATAATATTTTGGTCATGAGATAAAATTCAAGAGGAAGCAAGTAAATCATTTAGTAATAGAAGCTAGATTAGATCAAGGATAGTCCACTCCAAAAGAAGAGACAAAGAAATCCTATCTACAATATCATTTGGTAAACGCCACCATAACTCACTTGGATCAACCTTTAGAACAAACAAAGAAGGATATAAGAGATGAGAAAGTGCATTGTGTAAGTTCAAGTTGTGAAGGAATTAGAGGTGCAAAGGAAGATGTGGAGGAAAATCCTAAAACAAAGACAACATAAAAGGTCAAATTTACTCTATGTAAATCCTCTATATTTTTCTTAAGTGGAATAGAATCCTCTCGTAATAAAAGTGAAATTGATAATTTGAGACCATGGAATTTTATTGTTTACGTAGAAAATATTATGAAGCTTCCATTGTAGGTTAGGTTATTTAGACTTCCATAGCAAATTATCAATAAGGATGTTTTAAAGAATATTGGAAATAACCTAGGGGTATTCATCAAGGACTAACTATTAAGGAGTGAAAGAATGCTATATATACCTGAATATGTGTTGCGATGGATATTTCAAAACCTTTGCCACAATCCATTAAGATGAAATCTGAATTAAAAGAATGTGATCAAGAAGTGGATTATGCAAATATCACGTTTTGATGCCATAATTGTTATGATATTGGACACATGAGAAAAGTTTACAAAGCGAAAACTATAGAGAAAGAGATAATATTTTGGTCATGAGATAAAATTCAAGAGGAAGCAAGTAAATTATTTAGTAATAGAATCTAGATTAGATCAAGGATAGTCCACTCCAAAATAAGAGACAAAGAAAACCTATCTACAACATCATTTCGCAAAGGCCACCATAGATCACTTAGATCAACCTTTAGAACAAACAAAGAAGGATATAAGGAATGAGAAAGTGCATTGTGTAAGTTCAAGTTGTGAAGGAATTAAAGGTGCAAAGGAAGATGTGGAGGAAAATCCTAAAACAAAGACAACATAAAAGGTCAAATTTACTCCATGTAAATCCTCTTTATTTTTCATAAGTGGAATAGAATCCTCTCGTAATAAAAATGAAATTGATAATTTGAGACCATGGAATGAATTTTATTGTTTACATAGAAACTATTATGAAGCTTCCATTGTGGGTTAGGTTATTTAGACTTCCATAGCAACTTATCAATAAGGATGTTTTAAAGAATATTGGAAATAACCTAGGGGCATTCATCAAGGACTAACTATTAATGAGTGAAAGAATGTTATATATACCCTAATATGTGTTGCGATGGATATTTAAAAACCTTTACCACAATCCATTAAGATTAAATCTGAATTAAAAGAATGTGATCAAGAAGTGGATTATGAAAATATCACATTTTGATGCCATAATTGTTATGATATTGGACACATGACAAGAGTTTGCAAAGTGAAAACTATAGAGAAAGAGATAATATTTTTGTCATGAGATAAACTTCAAGAGGAAGCAAGGAAATCATTTGGTAATAGAAGTTAGATTAGATCAAGTATAGTCCACTCCAAAAGAAGAGACAAAGAAAGCCTGTCTACAACATCATTTCGCAAAGGCCACCATAGCTCACTTGGATCAACCTTTAGAACAAACAAAGACGGATATAAGGGATGAGAAAGTGCATTGTGTAAGTTCAAGTTGTGAAGGAATTAAAGGTGCAAAGGAAGATGTGGAGGAAAATCCTAAAACAAAGACAACATAAAAGGTCAAATTTAATCTATGTAAATCCTCTTTATTTTTCTTAAGTGAAATAGAATCCTCTCGTAATAAAAGTGAAATTGATAATTTGAGACCATGGAATGAATTTTATTTTTTAAATAGAAACTATTATGAAGCTTTCATTGTGGGTCAGGTTATTTAGACTTCCATAGCAACTTATCAATAAGGATGTTTTAAAGAATATTGGAAATAACCTAGGGGTATTCATAAAGGACTGACTATTAAGGAGTGAAAGAATTCTATATATACCCGAATATGTGTTGTGATGGATATTTCAAAACCTTTGCCATAATCCATTAAGATTAAATATGAATTAAGAGAATGTGATCAACAAGTGGATTATGAAAATATCACATTTTGATGCCACAATTGTTATGATATTGGACACATGACAAGAGTTTACAAAGTGAAAAATATAGAGAAAGATATAATATTTTGGTCATGAGATAAAATTCAAGAGAAAGCAAGGAAATCATATAGTAATAGAAGCTAGATTAGATCAAGGATATTCCACTCCAAAAGAAGAGACAAAGAAAACCTATCTACAACATCATTTCGCAAAGGCCACCATAACTCACTTGGATAAACCTTTAGAACAAACAAAGAAGAATATAAGGAATGAGAAAGTGCATTGTGTAAGTTCAAGTTGTGAAGGAATTAAAGGTGTAAAGGAAGATGTGGAGGATAATCCTAAAACAAAGACAACATAAAAGGTCAAATTTACTCTATGTAAATCCTCTTTATTTTTCTTAAGTGGAATAGAATCCTCTCATAATAAAAGTGAAATTGATAATTTGAGACCATGGAATGAATTTTACTGTTTACATGGAAACTATTATGAAGCTTCCATTGTGGGTTAGGTTATTTATACTTCCATAGAACTTATCAATAAGGATGTTTTAAAGAATATTGGAAATAACCTAGGGGCATTCATCAAGGACTAACTATTAAGGAGTGAAAGAATGTTATATATACCCGAATATGTGTTGCGATGGATATTTCAAAACCTTTACCACGATCCATTAAGATTAAATCTGAATTAAAAGAATGTGATCAAGAAGTGGATTATGAAAATATCACATTTTTATGCCATAATTGTTATGATATTGGACACATGACAAGAGTTTACAAAGTGAAAACTATAGAGAAAGAGATAATATTTTGGTCATGAGATAAACTTCAAGAGAAAGCAAGGAAATCATTTGTTAATAGAAGCTAGATTAGATCAAGGATAGTCCACTCCAAAAGAAGAGACAAAGAAAGCCTATCTACAACATCATTTCGCAAAGGCCACGATAGCTCATTTGGATCAACCTTTAGAACAAACAAAGAAGGATATAAGGGATGAGAAAGTGCATTGTGTAAGTTCAAGTTGTGAAGGAATTAAAGGTGCAATGGAAGATGTGAAGAAAAATCCTAAAACAAAGACAACATAAAAGGTCAAATTTACTCTATGTAAATCCTCTTTATTTTTCTTAAGTGGAATAGAATCCTTTCGTAATAAAAGTGAAATTGATAATTTGAGACCATGGAACACATTTTTCTGTTTACATAGAAACTATTGTGAATCTTCCATTGTGGGTTAGGTTATTTAGACTTCCATAGCAACTTATCAATAAGGATGTTTTAAAGAATATTGGAAATAACCTAGGGGCATTCATCAAGGACTAACTATTAAGGAGTGAAAGAATGTTATATATACCCGAATATGTGTTGCAATGGACATTTCAAAACCTTTACCACGATCCATTAAGATTAAATCTGAATTAAAAGAATGTGATCAAGAAGTGGATTATGAAAATATCACATTTTGATGCCATAATTGTTATGATATTGGACACATGACAAGAATTTACAAAGTGAAAACTATAGAGAAAGAGATAATATTTTGGTCATGAGATAAACTTCAAGAGAAAGCAAGGAAATCATTTGGTAATAGAAGCTAGATTAGATCAAGGATAGTCCACTCCAAAAGAAGAGACAAAGAAAGCCTATCTACAACATCATTTCACAAAGGCCACGATAGCTCACTTGGATCAACCTTTAGAACAAACAAAGAAGGATATAAGGGATGAGAAAGTGCATTGTGTAAGTTCAAGTTGTGAAGGAATTAAAGGTGCAATGGAAGATGTGAAGAAAAATCCTAAAACAAAGACAACATGAAAGGTCAAATTTACTCTATGTAAATCCTCTATATTTTTCTTAAGTGGAATAGAATCCTCTCGTAATAAAAGTGAAATTGATAATTTGAGACCATGGAACACATTTTACTGTTTACATATAAACTATTGTGAAGCTTCCATTGTGGGTTAGGTTATTTAGACTTCCATAGAAACTTATCAATAAGGATGTTTTAAAGAATATTGGAAATAACCTAGGGGCATTCATAAAGGACTAACTATTAAGGAGTGAAATAATGTTATATATACCCTAATATGTGTTGCGATGGATATTTAAAAACCTTTACCACAATCCATTAAGATTAAATATGAATTAAAATAATGTGATCAAGAAGTGGATTATAAAAATATCACATTTTGATGCCATAATTGTTATGATATTGGACACATGACAAGAGTTTGTAAAGTGAAAACTATATGGAAAGAGATAATATTTTGGTCATGAGATAAAATTCAAGAGGAAGCAAGGAAATCATTTGGTAATAGAAGCTAGATTAGATCAAGGATAGTCCACTCCAAAAGAAGAGACAAAGAAAGCCTATCTACAACATCATTTCCCAAAGGCCACCATAGCTCACTTGGATCAACCTTTAGAACAAACAAAGACGGATATAAGGGATGAGAAAGTGCATTGTGTAAGTTCAAGTTGTGAAGGAATTAAAGGTGCAATGGAAGATGTGGAGGAAAATCCTAAAACAAAGACAACATAAGAGGTCAAATTTAATCTATGTAAATCCTCTTTATTTTTCTTAAGTGGAATAGAATCCTCTCGTAATAAAAGTGAAATTGATAATTTGAGACCATGGAATGAATTTTATTGTTTAAATAGAAACTATTATGAATCTTTCATTGTGGGTTAGGTTATTTAGACTTCCATAGCAACTTATCAATAAGGATGTTTTAAAGAATATCGGAAATAACCTAGGGGTATTCATCAAGGACTAACTATTAAGGAGTGAAAGAATGCTGTATATACCTAAATATGTGTTGCGATGGATATTTCAAAACCTTTGCCACAATCCATTAAGATTAATTCTGAATTAAAAGAATATGATCAAGAAGTGGATTATGAAAATATCACATTTTGATGCCACAATTGTTATGATATTGGACACATGACAAGAGTTTACAAATTGAAAACTACAGAGAAAGAGATAATATTTTTGTCATGAGATAAACTTAAAGAGGAGTCAAGGAAATCATTTAGTAATAGAAGCTAGATTATATCAAGGATAGTCCACTCCAAAATAAGAGACAAAGAAAGCCTCTCTAGAATATCATTTGGCAAAGGCCACCATAGCTCACTTGGATCAACCTTTAGAGCAAAAAAAGAAGGATATAAGTGATGAGAAAGTGCATTGTGTAAGTTCAAGTTGTGAAGGAATTAAAGGTGCAAAGGAAGATGTGGAGGAAAATCCTAAAACAAAGACAACATAAAAGGTCAAATTTACTCCATGTAAATCCTCTTTATTTTTCTTAAGTGGAATAGAATCCTCTCGTAATAAAAGTGAAATTGATAATTTGAGACCATGGAATGAATTTTATTGTTTAAATAGAAACCATTATGAAGCTTCCATTGTGGGTTAGGTTATTTAGACTTCCATAGCAACTTATCAATAAGGATATTTTAAAGAATATTGGAAATAACGTAGGGGTATTCATCAATGAATAACTATTAAGGAGTGAAAGAATGCTATATATACCCGAATATGTGTTGCGATGAATATTTCAAAACATTTTCCACAATTCATTAAGATTAAATATGAATTAAAATAATTTGATCAACAAGTGGATTATGAAAATATCACATTTTGATGCCACAATTGTTATGATATTGGACACATGACAAGAGTTTGCAAAGTGAAAACTATAGAGAAAGAGATAATATTTTGGTCATGAGATAAACTTCAAAAGGAAGCAAGGAAATAATTTAGTAATAGAAGCTAGATTATATCAAGGATAGTCCACTCCAAAAGAAGAGACAAAGAAAACCTATCTACAACATCATTTGGCAAAGGCCACCATAACTCACTTGGATCAACCTTTAGAACAAAAAAAGAAGAATATAAGGAATGAGAAAGTGCATTGTGTAAGTTCAAGTTGTGAAGGAATTAAAGGTGCAAAGGAAGATGTGGAGGAAAATCCTAAAACAAAGACAACATAAAAGGTCAAATTTACTCTATGTAAATCCTCTTTATTTTTCTTAAGTGGAATAGAATCCTCTCATAATTAAAAGTGAAATTGGTGTAGAGGTTATCCCTTGCACTTTAAGGTTTCAAGAGCATCATTATAAATAAGGATAGAGAAATTTGTAACAATTTAGGGTTTTTAGGGTAGAATAAGAAGGTTATTGCTATGTAAGAGCATCCTTGCACTTTAGGGTTTTTAGGGAAACATAAATAAGAATGTACTTTTGAGGTTATTCCTTGTATTTTAGATCCTTCAAAGCAAGACAAACCTAAAGATGATAAGTCTTACTATAAGTAGTGTAAGAAGATTGAAGAGATTGATGAAGATGAAAGTATCGGTAGAAATAGAAAAAAGAGAGGAAGATCTAAGAAACAAAAACAAAGAGAAAAAGAAACCCGAAGGAATATTGATATGGGAAAAAAAAAGCAAATATGGAAATGTTAACACAAAGTGGGGCTAAACCCACAAATAAAAATAAAAAATAATAATGAAAATAGTATCTTGGAATATTAGGGACATGAATAAAAACCTTGAAAAAAACGATATTAAGAAATTATCAAGTTGTTATAGACAAGATATTTAAAGATATGGAAACTGAGCAACAAATATGTTAAATTTTATCTTGACAAAATTTAAATTTTGCATTGAGTTGTTGTAACATGTTGGGGGATTCCTGGTCAAAACCCCCATATCTTAATATTACAAAAAAAACAAATACTCTCCTTGAAATATTGATTGCAAAATATTTTAGGACTTGGGTGCAACAGTTTGGACTTTGGCTCTTCTTCGGAAGGTCCAAGGTTCAAACCGTGGTGTGGGTGAGTGTGTGAGGGGGTGGGTGTGTGTCTCCCTGGTGGAGTTGTTGTAACAGGTTGGGGGATTCCTGGTCAAAAACCCCCATTACTTAATATTACCAAAAAAAAATTAAATTTTGAAAGACATGTATATGAGTGAGATTTTATCTCTTAATAAAAATGATATAAAAAATTTGATTGTGAAAATTTAACTGTTTGAGAAAGATGAAGAATATCTTTGATAAAAATTAAACAAACTAAAAATATTTTTAATAGAAAAACAACTTAAATATGATTTTATTAACTTAATAAAAATATAATATTTTATTTTTATAATAAAAATAATCCAATAAAAATCATACATAAAATATTAAAAAAAACATATCATATATTATATTTTATAATGATTTATGTTCTCATTTGATTTTACTAGATAATATTCATTTTCAAATCTTCTTTCGCACTTTGTCATATACCAACAAATTGCAATACTAATTGCTAGATTCACACATGAGAACAATGGATGAACCATTGTATTTAAGCATATTACAATATTAAAGTTCTTTCACTAAAATATTAAATTTAATTATAGTATTTAAAATTTTAAAAGTCATTGGGAAGAATGATAAATTATCCTCACGACAAATGTTTATAAGAAGTATTTACTTAAAAAATAATAAATCATCTAACCTCAACGTCTATATTTAAAATGGGATTCAAATTTTTATGTTAAGGTTTAAATTAACTTCTAGCAATCATAAAAGAATGATAAATCATTTAAACCTCAAATTCTATATTTTAAATGGGATTCAAATTTTTATCTCTAGGTTTAAATTAATTTTTACCAATTATTTTTTAAAGTGTTGTTATTATTTTAATTTATTTTTGAATTAAGTGTACTAATATTTTAGTGGTGCGTTTTTAGATTTTTATTTAAGAGACCTAAATTTAAATTCCATTACAAAGGATGGGGACCTTTTCAAAACCTGTGCATTCCTTTAAAATTGCAGTATCAAATAACATTAGTTTAATTGGTTAAATTCTTGGGAAACTTAAATTCAAATTTTATCAAATCCTATTACAAAGGACGGGAACCTTTTCAAAACCTATGCTTTCCTTTAAAATTGTAGTATCAAATAACATTAGGTTAATTGGTTAAATTTTTGGGAAACTTAAATTCAAATTTTATCAAATGAAACATATACAGTTTTAAGTTATAATAACATTATGTTGTCATGATGTAATACAAGTGAAACCTATTTCAATCCATATAACTTATTTAAAAAAAATTAATAAAAAAATCTAAAATTTTAAATTATATTATATACGAGAGAATAAATACTCATATATGATTGTACCAGGGGGGTACAATGTAACCTGTGAGGGGTGGGTGTGTGGTGGCTATGTATTAAATTCTTTATTGATAAGTATAGCTCTCAACTTTAGAAAGGGTTATACTTAAGAGGAGATTGCTCAACATATACATTTTTCATACGAATTTCTCATACTAACAAAATTAAAATTAATACTCATATATGATTTTATAAACATTTCAAAATATTTTATTGTGTTAATGATTTTATAAAGTTGATTGAAGAGCGATGGTGAGCATTTTCTCTTAGGTAAGTTCTGGCACAAATGTATTGGGCGCGACAGTGACGGGGAACTTCGAACTAGGTGAGATTCCCAGCTCTGCTATAGGGGAGGGTACTGATGAGTCAGATGTTGATGCTGAAATGAACATTTCCACTAGGCGAGAGAAAGAACCAAGGAAAGAACCCCCAAACAAGAATGAGGGCTATCCCAAAGTAGGTGGGACCGGCGCTGTGCCCTCCAGGTCTGCATCTTATCTCGAAAAGGTCACAGGTACCAAACTACAGAAATCTACCAAGGACCAAAGCCCTTTGACAGCGGTCGAAGACTTAGTGATTCCAAAAACCCTAATGGCCAAATATATTTCTTTAGAAGAACACTCTTTGATTGGGAAGTTTTTTGGCGACAGACCTGACATGGAATCCATTCAGTGGTGGGCCACTACCAGGTGGAAAGTTTCAGAGAATCTTGAGATTGTAGCTCTCCCTAGAGGGTTTTTTCAAATCCGCCTAAACAATCCTGAAGATGCAACCCATATTATAATAGGGGGTCATGGTTCTATGGGAAAAAGAGTTTATTCATTCGTATATGGGGGGAATGTTTTAACGTCGAAACTCAGAGCATAAATTTTGCTCCAGTGTGGGTTCATCTTTCGGGATTCCCTAGCCAATTTTGGTATGAAGATATCCTGCAAGGAATAGGCAGATACATAGGGGAAATGGTGGCCATGGATTCAACCACCAAAGCTCACACCAAGTTGAACCAAGCCAGAATATGCATCAACGCAAATCTTGATTCCTAGCTTCCAACTCAAATCAATCTAGTCTATGGTTCTTTTCATCACTGCCAGGCCATAGAGTACGAAAACAAATCGATATTCTACATTGAATGTCGAACTCAAGGACACCTCAAGTCCCACTGCCCCTCACTCAAACCTTAGAAGGAGGTAGATTCTGGCAACTAGTTGTATAGGAACCAAAGCTTTCGCTTCCTTGGGAAGACCCTATGCAAAATACCAAACAAATATACAATAAAAACCCTCTCCAGTAAGCACTGGGGCACAAACCTATGGAAAAAAAAGGGAAGCAAAAAGTGCAACCAAAATAATCAGAGGACCAGGCTTAGGTAAGCTCACTGTTCGCTCACCCCAATCGGTTTGATATTCTAGGAAATCTCACTTATTCTAATTTAGAAATAAATGAAGTTTTATTCACTCAGCAATAAAATGATATGTTAGACGTAAATTTCAACCTCCAAATCCCCACCATCGAAGAATTTTTGCAGTATCCCCTTCCCACTAACAACCTTGATTTATCTCCAGTCAAACTAGGTTCCCCTGATCCCCCTCCTAAAAGTCTTTTCTCGAAGTGGCTGTCGAAAAAACAAGAGCATATTTCAGTCCCAAAAATACTTGAAGCTCCAAAAAAGCCTATGTGGATGTTGGAAATGATAAGAAAAGAGGAAGTCCTAACATCCAAGAGCAAATAAGAAGCCAAACTGCTGAGGACATAGCCAATGGAGTCCAAACAACCCTTGTACTAGAAATGTTTACCCACTCGAAGGAAGATCCCAAATTATCCAAACCCCCTGTGCAGCAGTCAAAAGGGGGCAAGAAATCATCCAAATTTTCCAGATGAGGATACTCTCAAAGAATGTGAGGGGCCTCAACAATGCGGCCAAGCAGAGGCTGGTTAGCACTATTAGAAAAGAAATCAAACCAACAATCCTCATTATCCAAGAGACCAAATTAGATTAGTCAAAAGCATGCAATGCGGGCAAAACCATTTGGAAAAATAATGTAAGCATTTTCAGTCCCAACCAAGACCCATATAGGGGTATCTTGTGCCTTTGGGATCTATAGAAAGTAGATGGTAGAGTAATATCGTCCTCAAATAGAGTTATAAAAATCATGTTTTTTTGCAAAGACAATGATCAATCTTGGATCGTATCTAATATCTATGCCCCAAACAATCCCCTCAGTAGGAGCTCATTTTGGGACCAATTAAGTCAAATGAGGTAGGCTTTCAGAAAATTCCCTTGGATTTTGGTCAGATATTTCAACTCCCCCATTTACCCATCAGATAAGGTAGGAGGAAATGGCATTCCAATCAAAAGTATTCAAGACTTCCATGGTTTTGTCACTAAGAATAACCTAATGGATATCCAGATTCAAGGAGCTCAATTCACATGGAATAACATAAGAATAGGGAACAATCTGATCCAGGTTAAGCTAGATAGATTCTTCCTATATTAAGAAGCCATACCACTATTTGGTGATGCTTCCCTCATCTCCCTGCCCAAAATCAGCTCGTATCACAACCCTCTCCTGTTTGAAGCTAACAAGCCTCTAGTTTTTAGGACCCCTTTCAGATTTGAGGCAATGTGGGTTCTTCACCAAAATTTACGTAATCAAATTATAGGGTGGTGGCAACAGTAGGTGGTCGGATCCCCCATCACTCAAGTTACCCAAAAGCTCAAAATAATCAAAGACCACGTCAAAATATGAAACAAAGAAGTGTTTGGTAACATTTTTGAAAATAACGAGTAAATCATCAACAAGATCAAATCTATAGAAGAGCAAATTCAGAAAGGGCAGATAAGCATACAAATCAAGAATGAAGAGAAAAATCTCCTTGTCGATTACCACAACATTTTTGCCAAGGAAGAAATGTACTGGAGATAAAAGTCTAGAGCCCTGTGGCTCAAGGACGGGGACTCAAACACAAAATTTTTCCATTCTTCCACCCTTCGCCACAGAAGCTCCAACAAGATCAGGGAGTTAATAAACAATGATGGCACAAGTGTGAGAGACATCCACTTCATCAGAAATGAAGCAGTTACTTTCTTTGAAAAAATGTTGGGGATAAATTCCACTATTTTCAAAATGGCTCAGGATCAACTTCTTCAGCATATTCCAAATCCAATACCCCTTGAAATGAATGACATGCTCATCAAGGACCTTACTAATGAAGAAATAAAATAGGGTCTTTTCTCTATGGCCCTTGATAAAGCTCTAGGTCCTGATGGCTTCTCCCCTAGGTTTTTCAAACTTACTAGGGTATCATAGGGGTTGACATATGCAAAGCCATTATTCACATGCAAAAATCTAAACCCATCCCCAAAAGCACCAACTCCATTTTCATCGCCTTAATTCCTAAAGACCCGGAGTGCAAATCCATGAATGACTACATACCCATCAGTCTATGTAATGTTATATACAAGATTCTTGCCAAAGCCCTGACAACAAGACTCAAAGAAATCCTCCCGCTCATTATAGATCCTTGCCAGGGCAGCTCGATCAAAGGAAGGTCCATTCATGATGGCATAATCACCTTGCATGAAGTCCCCCATTCAGCTTCCCAAAATAAGAAAAAAACCCTTTTTATCAAATTAGATATCAGTAAGGCTTTTGACCGAGTAAATAGGGATTTTCTCTTGGTTGTTCTTTAGAAATTTGGTTTTCACAAGGAATGGATAAATGTAATCAGAGGCTGCATCTCCAACCCGCATTTCTCAATCTTGGTTAACGGATCACCTACAGGTTATTTTCTTAGTGGCAGAGGCATAAGGTAGGGAGATCCTCTGTCACCCATCATTTTTATCATACTTACTGAATCTCTAGGAAGAGCACTTAAGAGTGTTGTCAGTGAGAAAACTATCACATGGATCAGGGCTGCCTCAAGTCTAAACCCACTATCATACCATCAATTTGTGGATGACACAATAATCGTTACCTATGCTTCAGTAGTGGAGGTCAAGATGATAAAAAAATCCTTGATTTATATGAGAAAGCAGTTGGGCAAGAAATCAACTATACCAAAAGTAAAAGCTTCTTCATGAATACCCCTCTTTCTAGGCAGATTAAAATCGGGTGTATTCTTCAATGTAGCATTGGTGAGTTCCCTACTCGCTATCTGGGGCTTCCTCTTTTTTATAGTCATCCCAGATTGTCCATGTGGAGTCATGTGGTGGAATGGGTAAACAAAAAGTTAGCTGGATGGAAATGGGCTTTTCTAGCCCAAGCAGGTAAAATCACCCTTATCGCAGCATACCTCCAAAGCATCCCAACCTATTTCCTCTCAGTAATCAAAGCCCCTATTTTAGTTTACACCCAAATCAAACAAATATAAAAAATATTCATGTGGAACGACACAGAGGAGAAACAAAAGATTCATTTGGTTGGATGGGAAAAGGTTTGTCGACCAAAAAATCAAGGGGGACTGGGACTTAGAAGAATCAAGCATATGAACACTGCTCTGCTAGCTAAGCAAGCCTGGAAAATTTACACAAGTTTCAACACAAAATGGGTGTCAATAATACAGAGGAAGTACCTTAAGCACAAATAATTCACTGATGAAGATATCCCCAAAGAGGGATCAACTTTTTGGAAGTCAATTATTCAAGTTAGAGAAGTTCTCCAGAAAGGTTCAAGGTGGCAACTGGGAACATGTATTGCCATAAAATTTTGGACAGACAGGTGGGTCAGTGATCAGCCCCTAGTTGAAGATGATGAGTTATCTGTGCTAAAACCCATCCTTGACGACACCATATGTAGTAAAGTAGCAGACTTCATCCAAAACATCAATGGATCTAAAAGCTGGAAAGACCTCAACATTAACTCAAATTATGGGCACATAACCAAGGCAACGAGGGCTTTGGCTTTTATGTTGAATACTACAGTGATCTCGACAGATGGAAGAGAAGACCTTCTAATTTGGAAAGAAATGAACAGTGGATGTTTCTCTATCAAATCTGCCTACCAACTTCTTCTCAATCCACAACAAGCTCCCTTTTCCCCTAGCCAAATCTGGATCAAGCACCTCATCCCTAAAGTGGTAGTTTTCTCCTGGCTAGCAATTCAAAACAAGATTCTATCCACTAATAATCTCATCAAGAGGGGGATTTTGTACCCAATAGATTCCACCTGTGCTAGAAGTCTTGGGAATCTGTCAACCATATTTTCACTAAATGTGATTTCTCATATGTTGTGATGAGTAACCTACTGTCCAATTTCCACATCAACTGGGTCCAACCCAACTCCTTGATAGAGTTTTTCACTCAATGGCCCAATCCTTTCAAAAATCCTCGATTAAAATATTTGTGGAAGTATGCACCCATAATTTCTTATGGTAGGTATGGCTAGAAAGAAACAACAAGGTGTTCTCTAACACTCCTAAGGATCCTACCTCCATTGCTAGTAAAATTATCAGCTTTACCACAACGAACTCTCGACTCATCCCTTGCACAAAACCCCCTGATGTAGGATTGGAGATTTTTTTGTTCAACAGTATTAATATTCCCAAGGAAGATAATCCTTGTGTCACTCATCCCCACCCAAGGCACACCTCTTCATGGAAACCCCCCCGAAAGGATGGCTCAAGCTCAATTTCGATGGAGCTTCTAAAGGAAACCTAGGAATGGCAAGGGCAGGAGGAATGGTTAGAGATAGCAGCGGTAAGATTGTGGTCACCTTTGCGGAGAACCTAGGCATTCAAACTAATCACGTAGCAGAAGCCCATGCCCTATGGAGAGGTCTCACCATCATCCAAAAGCACAAAAGGAACTACGAAATAGAAGGGGACTATCTAAACATCATAAATTATATCAACAACTCTAATCCTTTGTAGAAGGTCATGAATGCCATCAGGGAAGCCAAAAACATGATCAAAAGATAGTGCAGTGTGATATGTAGATATGTGTATAGAGAGGCAAACAGATCGGCTGATCTCTTAGAAAACATGGGAATCAGTCAGAATTCCTTGACTATATGGGATAGCAATCCGCCCTCAAACATTGTTAATGAATCCAAACAAAAGTGGGCAAATCAACAACGAAGCACCGAAGCAGGAGATTCATCATTAGGTTGCCAACATCCTCATCAATAGCCTTATCAGTACTCTTGACAATATTAGCAGGAAGCTGAAGCAGATCATAAGACTGAGGAAAGCACTACGAAGAAGAAGGTGGTTGACGCATGATGGGGGGCCATAGGTATTTTTTTGTTTATGGTTCTCTGGGTCCTTACTCGGGTTTGTTTCATGAGGGTTATTTTAAATTTACATATATTATATGCATCAATGCTATTTTGGGTGTCTGCTATCCATATATTATCTGCATCAATCCTGTTTGGGGTGTTGTCCATATATTATCTACGTCAATACTATTTGGGGTGTTTGCTATTAGGCTTATTAGCATTTAATCAATGTATAGTGAACAATGTTTATCCATGTATGAAAACATTTTTTTAAAGTTTAGTCTTCTAAGTTGCTAGCTTCCTTTGAGGGTTTTATAACTACTGGTTTTGGAATCCAGGAAAAAAACCCTTTAATATAAGCTACATTATTTACCAAAAAAAATGATTTTATAAAGTATAGTGTTAAAATCATATAAACATTTGAAAGTATTAAAACCCTGCAAAAAAAACTTTACTCAATATTTTTATAACACATACATGTTTTGTTTTGTTTTGGTTTACGATGGTTTTATTTATTAATATAAACATTTATAATATTTGGTTTATGATGGTTTTATTTATTAATATAAACGTTTAAAATAATATTATAAATCTTATAATTTTATTAAATTTTTTTAGAAATAAAAATAAACTAGTTAATATTATTCATTTTAATTAAATAATATTAGTTTAATTATATTTTTTTAATTTTTAATAAAAAAATTAAATTTAAATCTTATTAAGGTATACATTTATAATTGTTAATTTATTATAATATTATAGTGTGGTCGTGTAACACGAGAAGATGAAATGAGAATTAAGCTAAAGTCCTGCTACAAACCACGGAAAAAAAAAAAAAAAAAAATATATATATATATATATATATATATCCGCCCATTTAAGGGAGTTGGACAAGAGTGGGTAGTTGAAACTCTTGTGTTGAAGAGGCCCCAGGCTCAAATCTCTCTCTTTTATATGTTGTGGATATACTATATAATAAATATTAAGGACCATATTGAAGGTGTGTCTATCCACCCGAATTCTATCATAAAATATACTATAAAATCAAATCTAATGGTTATCGTTCCTATATATATATATATATATATATATATATATATATATATATATGTATATATGTATATGTATATGAGATGTTGACCCCTTATTATCATAAAAGCTAACAAATATATTAAATCACTTCCTTCATATCATAAAAGCTAACAAATATATTAAATTCTTTTATAAGTTGTGGATATACTATATAATAAATATTAAGGACCATATTGAAGGTGTGTCTATCCACCCGAATTCTATCATAAAATATACTATAAAATCAAATCTAATGATTATCGTTCCTATATGGGATGTTGACCCCTTCTTATCATAAAAGCTAACAAATATATTAAATCACTTCCTTCATATCATAAAAGCTAACAAATATATTAAATCAAGAAGTGTATAGATTCATACACTCAAGATGAGTTGGATGTTGACCCCTTCATATTATCATAATAGATGACAAATATATTAAATCAAGAAGTGTATAGATTCATACACTCAAGATGAGTTGGATGTTGACCCCTTCATATTATCATAATAGATAACAAATTTATTACTTCTTGATAATAGATAACAAATATATTAAATCAAGAAGTGTATAGATTAATACATGGAAGATGAGTTGGAAATTAGGTTAACGTCCTACTAAAATTTAATGGTTATCGAAGATGTCCGACTCCAAATAAATTTAAAAATACTTATCAACTTAAATGTAAAAACAACTTTATATGATTTTTAAAATTAATAGTTTGCGTATAAAACATGCACAATTTTGTATTTACCATTTATGAGCAAAGAATAAAAGTAAGATCCCTTCTAGGGGATTGTAAAGCAATTTCCTTGAGAAACAAATTAATGGAATTGTCCAAATATAAATCTGGCATAGTCAAAAAGTTAAATTAAACAATACCAATTCCTTTAACTGACAAAGGATTTTTCTTTCAAGTAATGGCTTCACAAATTACAGAAGTCCACAGCAAAATTATTAAGACACACTACACTATTAATTAAAGAGAACAAAAACGAATTGCAGAGAACTGAATCAGCGGAGAAGGAACAAGGCGGAGGAGAGTATAGAGATGACTAAACAGATGCAAGGAATGCAACTCGCAGATACAACCATTGAAGCCGAAGATGATGGTGGTGGAGGGATTGCGCTTTGCTGCCCATAAGTTAAAACCGAAGGCGAAGGAGAAGGAGAGGGAGAGGGAGAGGGAGACATACCATTATGGTGAGAAGGAGAAGGGGCAACGGCAGACATTGGTGAAGAAGATAAAGGAGAAGGAGAAGGAGAAGGAGAAGGAGAGGGAGACATACCATTATGGTGAGGAGAAGGAGAAGAGGCAACAGCAGATTTTGGTGAAAAATATAAAGGAGAGGGAGAGGGAGACTGGCCATTATGGTGAGGAGAAGGAGAAGAAGCAACAACAGACCTTGGTGAAGAAGATGAAGAAGGCAAGGGGGATGATGCTACAGACTTATATGGGGAGGGAGAAATGACAGGATGACTAGGGGGTAAGAAGGGAACATGAGCACGGTTAGAATAAACTGGAGGCAGAGAGGGGTAGAGAGACTTGGCATCTTCACCTCCTTCCACTTTGATGTGAACTTTCTGGCCCTTGCTACACTTCCCTGTGCGCCCACTGATGAAGTAATAAGACGCTCCAGGGGTCGTCAGAGCTATTCTTGTATTCCCATCGTCGAAGAAAATTTTGGGCTCGCTCGTACGACATATGTGGTAATCCTCTTCACTTACTTCAAGTACTGAGTCCTCATCACCTTTGTAAACAAACACTGCAATTGCAATTGTGATTGTGTATTAATGGTCACCTTTCATATCATATTCCATATTTTATAATTGAAATTTTACCATTCAATGTTATATCTATCTAAATAAAATAAAATTAAATGTTATAATAAATTACTTATTGTTAAAAATATGAGTGTGGTTTTTTATAAGGATACCACTTGCATTATTAATGATATGGTCCGAATTCAATCCCTATAATAAATATGTATAAAAAATATTACTAAAAAATGCTTTTTAGAACTTACACAGGGAATCACCAGCATGGAAGTGTATCCTGTGCGCCCATTGATCAAATATGTAAAGCGATGTAGGCGGGGGTTCGCTCCAAGTGATCCCTTCGCCGCCAACTTGAAACTCAAAATTGGAAGAATTGGAGTTAAAAGCCATGCCCACGCTCATTTTCATACACAGCAGCAGCAGGAGCATCATGATATTAAAAATGCAGCCGCAGTAGGAATACATTGGTGCCCCGTATGCCAGAGCCATGTTATGGAGAAGCAACTGCCGAGATGGATCTCAAGAAAGCAAAACACGATAAAAAGGGCAAGGAACTACTCGATACATGACACAGTGGGTGAATTGTAGGTCTTTATATAGAGACGTTCCCTGCTTTTGCCGCCCTAAATGCGTTTTAGGGTGCTCTGTTAGCCGTCCCTTTCATCACGGTAGGAATATAAGTGAATGTAAATAAAAGCCCGGTCTAAATTTATTATTTTTATTAATTAATTAATTAATTTTTAATGAGTTATATGGGATTGATACGGTTTTACTTTATGCATGGTTGTTATATAATAGTATTATAATATAATTTTTAATGAGTTATGGGGAAGATACGGGTTTTACTTTTATGCATGGTTGTTATATAATGGTATTATAATATAATTTTTAATGAGTTATGCGGAATTGATACTGGTTTTACTTTTATGCATGATTGTTATATAATGGTATTATAATATAGTGCATGTATCTTTTTGGTTAGATTTGCATTATTTTTTGAGCAATACTTCTTATACACATGGAAGTATACACATCTACCATGCAAGTGGCATCCTTGTCGGTAGACCACACTCACTTAAACTAATATTATTTAATTCTTATTAATTTACTTATTTTTTTTATTATTTAATTTTTATTTTTTAATATTTATTTATTATTTTTTAAAATATTTTGTTAGTGTGAGAAACCCTGGGCTAGGCATCCCCATCCCACTATGACCTTTTACAAGGGGGAAAGCTGAGCTTATCAATAAGGAATTTAATATAGTTGCAAGCACATATTGTTTGAACTTTAGATCTTCTAAAGAAGATCTAAAGTATGGATTGTTGCGCTGTCCCTTTCCAAAACCATAAATATAGATAAAATAAATCATGTGTGGCTTCTCTTGGGGGCCACTCCTATCCAAACCCATAAATATAGATAAAATAAATTATGTGTGGCTTCTCTTGGGGGCCACTCCCATTGTAAAAAAATATTATATTGTTTTAGTTACATTTCTAACAAGTTAATTAAAAGATGGCTAACTTTGTCTTTTTATCAAAAGTATTTTGTTGTCTTTTTGTCAAAGGTATTTTTCATTAATCTCAAATTGTTAAGTTTTCATAATCAACTCCTTTTATATCGAATGTCTTCCAAAATTTAAAGTTTGACAAGATAAAATTCAACACCACCAATGACTAAAATATTTGTTGCCTAGCTTTTATATCTATAAATATCTTGTCTGCAACAACCTCACAATTATGTGTGGCTAGAAAGGAATAGAAGACTCTAAACCAACCCTATCAACTCACCCAATCCCTAATGTGGAAGCATAATCATCAAATGAATTTTTGTTTTTTTTACTATATAGGGAAATTGGCAATAGGCACAGTTTGAATTTGGAAAGCTACCACTATGATCCTTGTCCCACCTCGGTAAAATTTACTCTAAGTGAAGGGGAGAAACAAAAAGAAGGCAAAGGATATAAAGTGGAAACCACCGGATGTGAAGTTGGTCAAATTGAATTTTGATGGATCATCTAAAAGAAAATGAAGCATCTAAAATAAATATAGGGCTAGTAGGAGGAATAATTAGAAATAATAGAAGAGAGATTTTATCTCATTATGCTTTCAATAATGGAATAAATACAAATAATGAAGTTGAAGCTTGGGTGGCTTTGGAAGGGTTAAAAATATGCAAATGGAATTAAGTATGGATGGAAGGTGATTCACTCAGTAATAAATACAATTTTGAGGAAAAAAAAGGTTTCGTGGAACATGCAAGAGATAATATTAAAAATTCAAGACCTTGCTATAGAGTTTGAAGAAATTAGGTTTACACATACATTAAGGGAAGAAAACAAATGTGGAGATATGCTAACCAAAATAGGGGTTTTAATTGAAGATTATGAAGTTAAATTCTCTTTTCCTTGGTTAGAGGAAGTAGTAAGTATAGCTGAAGTTGACAAGAATACTCTTGATTGTCTACATCAAATAATGACTAAGATTTACTTTAATGTTTTCTATTGGTAATTTCAGCTTTATTTTATAAAATAAATTTGCTTTCATATATACTATTTATTACAATTTTTGTGGTTGCATTTATGCTTCAAGAAGGAAACTATCAATCGAAATATGGTAAAGTGGACTATGATAGTGCAATGTTTTGGAAATATTACTCTACTAAGATGCAATGCATAGATAGTAGAGGTGAAGTTTTGGTATTGTGAAGGCTACTATAGGAAAATATCAAGAAGGATGCTAAATTCTAGAATATTTGTATTCACATAGAAAATTGAAAAAGTTCAAAAAAATAAAAATCAAGAATTCAAACATTTTATGTAAAATGATATATGTTTCTAGCTATAGAAACTCAATTGAGATGAAAAATAATTTTTTTAAACCCTTATTCTCTAAAGAAGAGATCTATGATTTGTCAAGGGTGGGGGACCCAAGTACAACCCTTGTTCTCCAACAACAACAAAAAAAATCAATCTCATAATTTCTTAATACATTTTTTAGGGTTCTTATTCATTCCCCTAATATTCCAAAATATTATTTTCATTGTTATTTTTTGTTTTTATTTATGGTTTTAGCCCCAATTCTTGTTAGCACATGTGATATTTGCTTTTGTTTTCCCATATCAATAGCCCTCTAGGTTTATTTTTCTCTTTGTTTTTACTCCTTGCATCTTCCTCTCTTTTTTCATTCCTAGAAATACTTTCAACTTCATAAATCTTTTCAATATTCTCACATTGATCATAGTAAGACTTATCATCTTTAGGTTTGCCTTGTTATGAAGGATTTGAAGTGCAAGGAATAACCTCAAAAGCACAATCTTCTTTATGTTGCCTTAGAAACCCTGAAGTGCAAGGATGCTCTTCTATAGCAATTACCTTCTTATTATACCCTAAAATATCTAAATTGTTATGGGTTTCATCCATCCTCATTTCTTTATTATGTTGCTCTTGAAACCTTAAAGTGCAAGGGATAACATCTTCACCCCTTTCACTTTTATTACTTGGAGAGGATTTTATACTTCTTGAGGAAAATGAAAATGATTTACCTAGAATAAACATATATTTTGTCATATTTGTTTTAGGATTTCTTTCCACATCTTCTTTTGCACCTTTAATTTCTTTTGAACTTGTCAAATGATATTGTATATAGGTTTTATTTACCTCTTCTTTCAAAATGGAATATCCTTAATCTGATCTAGCTTCTATTATTGTATGATTTCCTTGCTTCATCTTGAAGCTTATCTCATTTCTAGGATTTTTTATCTCTTTCTTCAAAATTTTCACTTTGCAAACTCTTGCCATGTGTCCAATATCCTAACAATTGTGGCAACAAAATGTGATATTTTGATAATCTACTTATTGATCCAATTCTCTTGATTCATATTTAATCTTAATGGATTATGGCAAATATTTTGAAATATCCATAGAAACACATATTCGAGTATATATAACATGATTTTTCTCCTTAGTAGTTAGTCCTTCCTTGATGAATTATCCTAGGATATTTCCAATATTCTTCAAAACATCCTTATTTATAAGTTGATATGTAAGTCCAAAAAGCTTAGGCCATATTGGAAGCTTCTTAATAGTTTTAGTATCAACAAAAAAAATGCGTTACATGGTTTCAAATAAAGTGTCTCTCTTCCCCTAAACCATGGGCCACCAACCATTATTTTTGAGCTAGAAAATATGATGAGAAAAAAAAACTTTAGGAGGAAAAGTCACAAAGCAATTTGAATTTAATCCCCACTTCCACTTGATCCAATTTTGAATCTCCAAACACCCTAGCCATGATGTATGGAACTTACATATTAACCCTCTAATTTTAAGAACCATTATATCATACTCAATCATCTCATCCTTGATACTTACTTATGGTGTACCATTTGCTACTTGGATTGAACTTGCCATGTATTTTCTTTTCTGCTTATCTCCAAATTTTTGAGGAGACCTAGTTTAAATCTTGCCAAATGATATATGGATAATATCTAAGATTTTTTGTAATACCACTATGTGGTGATGATGTAATACGGGTGGGGCTCATTTCAATCCCATATAACCTATTAAATAATAATAATAATATAATATAGAAACCATTTTAAAAAATAATAGAATAAAATTTCTTTAGATTCTCCTTTTCTAGAATTTCCTCTTAAATTTTAAGATAGATGAATATCTATCCTGGATTCATCTCTTCCTATAATATATTATGAACTATTCAATAAAAAATATGATATTTTAAGGTGGGACTAGTAGCCCTTGATGAGACATGATTACCATCTCATGGAATATAAGGGGTGCTAATGCCCCCTCAAAGCAGAGGTGTATCAAGGACCCTTGTTTAAGTAATAAGCCTGATATTATTTGTATCAAATAAACTAAATGAAAAAGGAAGTAGTTTCCAAACCTATGAAAGTAGTATGGACAATATGTGAATGGGATGTTGTGGATTTTTAAGGAGTGGTAAAGGGAATTCTAACTTGTTGGAATTCTATTAGAACCTCTTGTGCAACCATTCATAAAACTTGACATTGAATAACCTCTTTAGTCACATGCTACTTTGTAGATATGTGTTTCATTATTATCAATATCTATGGACCTACAACTTAGTAAAGTAGATTAGAAGTATGGAGTGGGATTGAAGCCTTTATGAGAAATAAATACCAAGAAACCTTATTTACAATCATAGGAGATTTTAATTCCATAACCAAGTTAGATGAAAATTTTGGGGGAATTAGGAAATTAACCCAAAGTATGAGATATTTCTCAACTTTTATTCAAAATAATAATCTATGGGAGGTTGAGTTTGAAGAATAAAACTATACATGGACCAACAATAGGAGAGGAAAAAACCTAATAGCAAAAATATTAGATAGATGCATACTCTCAAATCATTGGCTAGATGAAGGAACTTGTGATTAAATTAATACCTTGACAAATATTGGTTTATATCACTGGCCAATAAGAGTTAAGATGTCTATAAGTGAATTAAAAAATATCATATTTTAAATATGAGCAAATTTGGGAAGACCATCCACAATTTGTTAATATGATAGCACAAACATGTAATTCTTTAGAAAATAGGGGGTTGTATACACTTCCAAAACAAATTATATCAATGATATATAGATTAAAAGAATGAAACAAGAACATTTTTTAGAAGAACTAAGAACTAAAAGATATACTTTCAAAATTCTAAAAAGGTGATCATATTATCCAAGCTTAGAGGAAAGTGAGTTGCTTAGTGAATATCATAATATTTTGATTAAGAAAGAGAAATTTTGGAGATTAAAATCATGACAAACTTGGTTAAAATAAGGAGATAAAAATATAAAGTAAAATTAAATCAATATAAGGGGTTTGGTTTGAAAAATAGAGTGAAATAAAAAAGGAGGTAAGGGTTTTTTACCAAAATATTCAAGGATCAGAGGAGTTTGAAGTTTTTAATGATAAAATGCTACAATAAGTACCTTCAGTTATAACAAATGAATACGATAGGAAACTAATAAAGCCTATTAATCTGGAATAAGTTCATTTAGCTCTTTTATCTTTTGATAAGGATAAATCCCCAAGTCCACATGGTCTCTTTACAATATTCTATCAACATAATTGGTATATAGTGAAGGATTCTTTATTGGTGGTAGTGAAATAGTCTAGGATAAAACAAGATATACCTTATAAAATAAATGCAATATATCTTACCTTGATTTTAAAAAATAAGGATGCAAAATTATTTGATTTCTTTAGGAACATAAGTCTATGTAATATGGCATATAAGATTATCTCAAAAGAGATGGTGAATCAATTAAGATTTCTATTAGAAAAAATTATTTTAGAAGAGCAAGGAGGATTGGTGAAAGGGAGACAAATTATGGATGGGATCAGAGTATCTCATGAAGTTATGCATTCAATAACTTCAATAAAATAGATCAGTGGTCTTAAAAATTAATATGAGTAAAGCCTATGATAGGGTTAAATGAGATTTTATTTTTGCAGTATTAGAAAAGTTTATATTTGGAAAGATATGGGTCAAATGGATTAAAGCTTGTATCTCTATAGTTTTATATTCAGTGTTAGTCAATGGGTTAGTAATAGAATATTTTAAATCTAAGAGAGGTCTTAGACAAGGATATTATCTATCACCATATATGTTCATTATTATGGCAAAGTTTTTTCATAAGAACTTGAATAAGGCTAACAAATATGGGCTTCTAAGTGGACTCAATGCTAGTAGTAACATCGACAACATCACCCATCAATAGTTTGGAGATGATACTACCTTTTTTGGGAAGGAAAGGATAAATGAGGCCAAAGCTTTGAATAACTTATTAAAGGAATACAAAAGAGCATCAGGGTAGAAATTTAATAAGACAAAATCTAAAATTTACTTCTTAAACACCCCAACTATAATCAAAGTACTGATATGTAGGTTACTTCAAATGGAGGAGGCAAATTTACTAGCAAATTTTCTAGGGATGCTTATTTGAGAGGAGAATGAGGATAGAATTATGGAATCCATTTATAAGTAAAGTTTAGAATAAAATTCTGACATAGAAAGGTAGATTTTATTGTTAGTAGAAAGAGTGTAGCTAATTAAATTAGTCTTACAAGCCATTCCAACATATTATATGTCTTTGTATACCATGCCAAAATTTATAGAAAATTGTTTAATATATATATGATAAAAGGAAATATCCTTTGATGAAATGAAGCAAGATGTGTGATGATAAAACTAGGGAGGTCTTGATTTAAGAGTTCTTATAGCTGTAGACTTAGCTCATAGGGGAAAAGTAATTTTGAGATTATATAAAGAGAATCAAAGATAATGGGCAGTAATTCCTCATAGACAATAGGCATGAATTATTCTAAGTATGTTGAGTTCAATGACCCAAGCTTAATATTTATTGCATTCTCACTACCAAATGGTTCAAAATTATGGAACAATTTAAAAAAACAATTGATCTAGTGATTAAAGGTCTAAGATGGGTGGTGGAAACTAGAGAAAAAAAATCTACTTGGATGGATACTCGATGTGATAAAAAATGACTCAATATAGATCCAATTTTGAAACCATGGATGATATTCCTTCAAGGAAAATATGGTGATAGGGTTTCAAACATTTTGTACAAGGATTAGGAAGGAAGATACAAATGTAAATAATATTTTTTTACAAGTACAAAATACACTGATGCTAGGAGGTAGTTGAGTAGAAAGATAACAACAATGATTATTCCAAGGGGATCCAAGGATAAGCTGATTTAGGAGTTGAATAGCTCAGGAGAATACACAACAAGAAGTGGATATAATGTAAAGCACCAAAAAAATAGGAATATCACAAGAATATGGAGAGATATTTGGGATAGCCCAAGAATTTCTAAAGTCAAAATGTTTGTTTGGCTAGTAGGTCATAGAAGAATTTTATCCTCGGATAACCTTATGAAAAGGAATTTTCATGGCCTCTCACAATGTGTTCTTTGTAAAAAGAAGGCAAATAGTATAGACCATCTCTTGGGAAAATGTTCAATGGTCTCGAAACTATGGTAATGGATTCTTAATATGTTTGGTAAATGCATAGTGATGAATGGCATACTTGATGAAATGTTAAAACAATGGTAGACCACTTTTAAAAGTGAGGCTTTAAAGACTATCTAGGATATATCAAAAGATACAATACTTTGGATTATATGGGTAGAAAGGAATAGAAGAATATTTAAAGGAAAGGAAATCAATTTAGGGGTAATTCAAGGAATATTTTTTTAGACATAGAGGAGTCTAAACCAACCTTATCAACTCACCCAATCCTTAATCTAGAAGCAGAGAGTCTTGATAGATGGAGTCAAGTCATTAAATGGAATTATGATGTTGGGTACATGAGAAACAAAAAGAAGGCTAAGAATATAAAGTGGAAATCACTAGATGTGGAGTTGGTCAAATTAAATTTTGATGGAGCATCTAAAGGAAATCTAGGACCAACAACAGTAGGATAAATAATTAGAAATAATAGAGAGATTTTTTCTAATTATGCTTTCAATAGTAGATTTAAGATAAATAATGAAGTTGAAGCTTGGGCAACTTTGGAAGGATTAAAAATATACAAAAAAATGAATGGGAATAGAGTATGAATGGAAGGTTATTCACACCTAGTAATAAATGCAATTTCAAGGAAAAAAATACTCCATGGAACATACAAGAGATAATTGCAAAAATACAAGACCTTGCTATAGAGTTTGAAGAAATCAAATTTACACATACATTAAGGGAAGGAAAAAAATGTGTAGATAGGCTAGCCAATAGAGAGGTTTTAATTAAGGATCATGAAGTTAAATTCTCTTTTCCTTGGTTAGAGGAAGTAGTAAGTTTAGCTAAATATGACAAGAACATATTGACTGCCTAATTCCAATAATGATTAAATTTTACTTTAATGTTTTCCATTTCTAGTATTTGATTTATTTTATAACATTAATGTATTTTCATATAAAATATTTATTACAAATTTTGTTCTTGTACTTATCCTTCAAGAAGGAAACTAGCAATCCAAATCTAGTAAAGTGGACTATGATAGTGCAATGTTTTAGAAATATTACTCTACTAAGATGCAATGCATAGACAATAGAGGTGGATTTTTGGTATTGTGAAGGTTGTTGTAGGAAATTTCAAGAAGGATGTTGAATCTAGAATATTTGTATTCACACAGAAAACTGAAGAAAATCCAGAAAATGAAAGTCAAGAACTCAGACATTTTATGTAAAATGATGTAGGTATCTAGCTAAAGAAATTCAATTGAGATGATAATTGAATATATTTGTAAACTCTTAATCTATAAAGGAGAGAGTTGTGATTTGTCAGGTGTGGGGGATCCAAGTACAACCTCTTATTCTCCAAAAAAAATGATATTCTAATAATTAAATAAAATATTTTAATAAAATAATATTCTTTTAAAATGTTAATGTAAGAGATATAGGTTGAAACTAGTTTGGTGTAATATTGCTAACCCATGGGATTTGGGATGCTTGGAAATTAAAAGCCTAGGTTTGTCCAATAATAGTATTGTTACATATCTTCTTCAATATCATCTAATCGATTAAAAATGGTAATGTAATATATATATATATATATATATATATATATAAATACATTTATTAGATAATAATAATGATATTTTTAGTAAAAAATATAAGTTAATTATATATAATAAGTAAATAACAAAATCTAATGGCATTAGCTCACTTGGTTAAATTTGTCTTTCAAGGAGGACTTAGGTTAGAATATTTCCAAGTGATATATGCATAATAGCTAAGTTGTAATACCATTGTATCGTCACAATGCATTATGAGTGGGGATTGCTCTAATCCCATATAACCAGTTAAAAATATAAAAGTATATAATCAAATGTAGAGACTAGTCATTACCTTAGGATTTTTGTTATTTTAGGGGGATGCAAAACCTTCAAAACCCCCAAATTTTATAGGCATCAAAGGACTATTTTGATCAAAAGGAAGTGATTGAATCATAAGACTGAAGCACTAGCATACTGGAGTGATTCACTCACCTCTTGGAGCAAATCACTCATGGACAGTAGGAAGGGTAAAAAGAGATGTGCAAATCTCAAGGAAGATTTTTATAAAGTGGTATTTTGACATGTAGTGGTACCATCAAGAATCTGGGAGGTCTTCTAATTCAATTAGGGAATTAATTAGAGATATGTTACATTTGGAGGTGCATCATTTTATTAGAGATACCTTCAAATATTTACTTTTACTAAGAGTAATATTTTCTTACCCAAAGTAACATGGGGGTAAATTATTTCTATAAATAGATGCCATGGGCTATATTGTAAACATATTTTGGTCTTGAGAAAGTTAGAGCTACACTTCATGAAACCCACATTGTGCTCTTTTGTCTTGAGATTAATGATAAATTGATAAGTCTTTTGCTTTCATTAATGACATTTCCCTCCTAAATTATGGAATGTGTGATGATTGTGGCATTGCCCTTTTGTTCATCTTGTAATTCCTCTCATAATATCATTTCATATTGTTGGCAATTTTGCCACACTAAATTTTTCCTTGTAAAATTCTAAGTATACAAATTAAACAATGCAATTTTGCTGGCCTGTGAAATATTTTGTGTTGTTAATTTGATATTTTTTAATTTCATTCTCAAAAAATAAAATAGGTGCTTTCACCCACTTTCCCAAGCACAAATAAGCTCCAGTAATTTCATTGGCAAAAAGAGAAGTTAAAGCTCCAAGCAATTTTACCACGAAAATGGGTTGTAGATGGTTTCGTCCAAGTTGGGGCGAAAATAAGGAAAAGCGCCCAAATTGTAGCATAGGAGAAAATTTACAAGTAAAAGAGAGAATATTTCACCCAAAATCATGCATTCCAAGCAGTCAAAGATGATTTCACCCTTTTTGGGGTGAATTACTATTTTTTGTTAATTTCAGGGTGAAAGTATTGAGTGGATGTGATTCAAATGGAAGCATGCAGAAATTCACCCTATTTTCTAGCAAATTAAATGGTTTTGCCCAATTTTGGGTGAAAACAAGGAAAAGCGCCCCATTTGGAGCAAAAGTAATGAAAACACCTAATTTGGGTCAAAAATAATAAAAAATGCATCCTCCTGCATAGTCGAAGTCAAATTTACCCTTCTTTTGGGCAACTTGCCAATTTCGATTGATTGCAAAGCGAAAATAGTTTGCGAACGTCATAGGAGCAAAAACATAAGAAAGTCAAATTCAATTTCATCCCAAGTGGGGATGAAATCTATTTTCACCCTCCTTTGGCAGCGAAAGCAAGCATTTTTTTCCCATTTCCTAGAAAAAGTCATTTGTGCCCCACTTTCCAACGAAATTTATTTGGATGAAAAAGCATAAGCAAGCAAGGACTCATTTTAGGCAAAGTTAATCAAATTAATGGCGAAAGTACGTGATTGGGAGAGACTGCCAGTAAAATTCTATTTTTGCCCCACCTTAATCACGAACTTCATTTACGCCTGATGTCTTGGTGAAACTAATGTTCAACCAGATTTCTGGGTGAAATTATATTCTCAACGACACTCCTTGGCGCAATTCGTCCTTGCATTTTCCTCTTGCTGAGTTATTTTACAGGAATGTTTTAAGTGTAGATCATTTTTGGAAAAGACCAAAGGCAAACGAATTTAATTGTTATGGTGAAGAAATTAATATTTCTAGAATTTCTACCGAAGGGTTGCTGAGTTTGTGTGATCTTGTTCATTCTCGAGGAGCCGTCCATTGATTTCGTTCCTTCTCCAAGAAAAGTCAATTTTTGTTGGGTCTTCCTGGAAAACATAAAAGTTTGAGGCATAAGATGACGAAGTGGCAACCAATATTTAATGTTTGAGCTCTTAATTTTTGTGTGACATTGTTGTGTTTCAATGCACCGATGCCTAAAATGATTTTCCATCATATATTTTTGCTAATTTTCTAGGGATTTTCCACCAAAACAGGATCACTAATTCCTAAAGAATGCGTTGATTTGTGCATTGATGTTGTTGAGGAGAAAATTACTATTTTTTTATCTATGACTAGCTAGAATTTTTTTTAATGTGAATTTAATTACAGAGGCGTAACCCTCTATAAATACTAAGCATTTCGATGTAAAGAAAGAGGATAGGCACTCTACCAAAACAAACTTTGAGTTTTCTACATCAATTGAAAGAATTTTGTCTCTGGTTCTTGGATCAATGGTGTATGTAATTATTTTCTACTTATCATTTCTATTATGTTCGTGATCTTTGTTAGATAAGTTTAAATTCTGCATGTTGAATTTAACTCCTAATAGAGAACTAAATGCTGAAATGTTTATTGGAAGTTATCTCTGCAAGTTGTGAATGGTTCCTATGCTTTTCTTCCTGTTATATGATAATAAAAACTTAATTTGGATTTTAGTTTCTAGTATATCCCCACCTTACATTTCTAGCTCATAGCCATATTTCTCATTCCTTTATGTCATTTCCCATCTCTTTTTGTTACCCTCAACTTGTACCGATTGTTATATTAGTACGAGATCCAACCCTCTCTGGAAATTGGCCTGAGGGACATCTCTTTCCTTCAGTCTTTAAATTTTGGCTGGGTATAGGGTGCACATATATTATGTACTTAGGTAGATTCATGACCAAAAATTTTTGACATGCTCAGTGGGACATTAAAAGTTCCACTTTGAGTAGTATTAAGGTTTGATGTTAGTCTTTTTACTGTCTAACTAGAACATCTAGTGACTCAATTTTAGCCAGAAGCCTTCGAACATGAATTGAGTGAAAGATTTACTTAATGATCACAAGATCGAAGGTAAAAAATTTTGAAAACCTCATTGAGTTCTTTGAGCTTGACACTCAAGTGTTAGGAGAGCATCCTAGGTTAGTCACTCCAACTATTCCATCAGTTACAATATCTTCACAAGTAGCTGGTGTATTTTTTGTTCCTTCAAGTCCTGCTAGCACAACCACTAGCATTCCTCCTCCTTAAGAAAACACTCTAGCTCAAATGTCTCAAAACCCACCACCACCACCAAGATATTTTCCAACCTGTAATTACTTTGAAGCTTTGAATCTGTAATCTCAGAACTTGATTTACAAGCAACGTTGAAAGCTTTACCTACTTACAATGGTATGGGCAAGATGGCTTACAAGAATTTCCAAGACATGGCTTCTATAGTGACCATTCATAGCATCATGTATGAAGATGCCATGGTAATATTTATTGTGCTCTCTCTCAGAGGGAAGTTCCTTTACTGGTACTAGTCTTTATAGCCTACCACTATTACCACCTGGGACCAGTTGGATGAGTTATTGATAAAAGGTTTCAATGAACAAGTGGATCCATTCTCTCTATTACACCAATTTACCACCATTCAGAGGTATTTTAGGAGGAAATTGTTGACTTCAATGTCATATTCACTCAAACTTGGCAGAGAGTCCCTGATGATCTCCAACCAACTACTGAATAAGCCACATTTTATTACCTCTGAGCCTTCAATTATGACATTAGCATGGCCATATATCAGTGCAACATTGAAATATTTTTGAGCCTGTACTTTGCTACGCAAAAGGCTGAGGCTGTTCTAATTGCTATCGATAAGCTTCCACTGAAGATGATGATGCCTATCTTTCTAAATCTCCCAAAATATTTGTATTCCAAGGCATATTCTCAATCCCTGCCAATGTCCCCCATGTATTTGGTCCCTTCATGGAATTTGAGTTCATCTCAAACTATGATGATAGTTTCTATCCCACAACTGCCTACTCCATACATTCCATAGCTACATGCTCCAATTCCATTCCCAACACTACCATATCCACCTGTACCACTTCCATTACCAACTCTTCCAACACCTTCAAATAATGATACCCAAGAGATTTTTTTGAAAGAGATGCAATCAATGAACTAAACTATAAGAGCGATGAGAAATGAGATCATGGTGATTAAGAAGAAGTAAGCTGAAAGGGATTTATAGCCTAGGATATTTCAACCTCTACCAATCACCAGGGAGCAAGCAACTTCAACCAACAAGGTGCCTAAGAGAAACCCAATCGTATTTAAAAATAAAAAAGTTGGCCTATTAGACAAGGCGTACTGGTGCTCTACCTGCAATGATCCACATGGCGAGGAGACTTGCATGGTTCACCTGAACTATGTACAAGTGTTGGCAGAAAGCTATTCCAAAGGTCAGATCAAAATGATTACAGAATTTGATCATAATTTTATGGTCCCTTCTGAATAACAAGTTTTAGTTCTCACAAGAGTTGGAAGAAAGTCGGTCACCATAGATCCAGCTGAAATGGAGCCACTAAAGGTACCCATTGACCGCAAGGTGTAGAATGAGAAAAAAAAGCACAAGTAAAAGCACCTGTTCCAGTGTCCAAGCCATATGCACCCGTCCTATTAAAAGATCTCTTGCCTCCATGAGTGAAAGAAATATTGTAAGAAAAATCTTCAAATTCGCAAACCAAGGCTAAAACAAAGGAATAGGCCAAAGAAAATCTCAAATGACCATATTTGACAAAGCGTCAGAGGGTGGAAGCTATATAGTAGTATCAGATCAAGTATGAGACTACCAATGAAGGAAATGAGTCCAACGCATCTACGTACAACATTGTTGAAGAACTAAAGACGATTCCAACCAAGATTAGTCTCTATGATGCATTGCAATTGCCTGGACAAGTTGAATTTTTATAAGAATTGCTGAAGTTTGTTAAAGATAAGAGGAAGAATCCTACTCAAACTATTTTTTCTCAAATGCTAACCACTTTAGCTACTAAAAAGAACAAACCACCCTCTTTCTACTTGTCTCTTAGGATGGAAGGTTGGATTGTGCACAATTGCATGATCGACTTTGGCACTATGATGACTGTCATGCCAAAGGTAGTCTATGAGATTATGGGCATGGAATATACCAGAAGCAACCCTGGTATTTTGCAATTAGATGGAACCCCTATGATAATAGTGGGTGTTATCAAAGATATCCCCATTGTGTTACATAAAATACCTCAAATCACTATGATCCAAGAGGTAGTTGTGGTTGATCTGAAGTCATATTTTAGTGTGTGCCTCTTAAGGGAGTTCACTGCCAAGTTGAGAGACTATATTTCTCTGGACTATTCCTATATAGATATTCCTATCAAAGGGAAAAGAATATGAATCTATAATGAGAAACCTTCTCGTTTTCATATAGAGAATATTGAAGAAGAATACAAATCCATGAATTCTATCAACATGATGATTGAAGAATTGGATTTGATGGAAGAAGTTTTGGATGAGATTCGAACAGAAGACGAGTTTTCAATGCTCGATTTTAATGCCATGATGGAGACTAAAATTAGTTGTTACACCATTACCAAGCCTGAAAAAGCTAAAGTGAAGGTGTATGATGAGCAAGATCCTATTATATATCAATTATGGAAGTTGTACCTTGATGGCGAAAGATACAAGAATGGTGCAGGAGCAAGGATTGTTCTCATTTCTCCTTTTGGCATGCAGAAGACTTATTCATATCGATTGACCTGGAGTTGTACCAATGATGCTACCAAGTATGAAGAACTATTCCTAGGCTTGAATAAATCAAAGAAGCTTAGAATTAAACAACTACAAATTTTTAGAGATTCAGAATTGATTGTGAATCAAGTAATGAACAAGTGTGTCTCCAAGCAGCACTACCTAAAGGCATACCATAATAAATTTTGGGACATGTTTGATGCTTACACAACATTGAACATCCAAGTGATCTCATGGGAACAGAACAAACATGTTGATCTCTTGGCATCCCTTGGTGCTAAATTTTCTCCAATTGAGCATGTGGTGAAGAAACCCAAGACTATGAGGTTAGTTTATAGGCCTTCAGTTCCTCACAAAAACATCTACTGGCAAGTGTTCGAAAGTGATGAGCATATTGTAAATTTCTTGATAAGAGAAGCTAGTACTATTGAAGGAAGAACACTTGATGAGGAAGAAGTTGAGGGACTAATACAACTGAGAAATAATCATATTCTAAAAGGATTGATTACGCTCAAGAGTCTCTTTGATTAGAATGATAGAGAAAAAAAGTATAAGATTAAAGTGGATGAGAAGGAATACACTGAGCTATAGTTAGGGCTTGAGAAGTCAATCAAAGTTGGTACTGATTGCACTTCGAAAGAACTGGAGCAAATCAAGGAGCTGTGCCATGAGTTTCCAAAAATTATCACTTGGAGCTACCAATATTTGAAATGCTACAACAAGGATGTGATCCAACATACCATTGAGATGTAGGAAGGGGTGAAACTCTTTAGGTAGAAGCAAAGGCCAGTAAATACCAAGATTGAAGCCTTGATGAAAGCTAAACTGATGAAGATGTTGGAAGCCAAGATCATTTACCTGATCAATCATTCGACTTGGGTAGCAAATTTGGTCCCTGCATGAAATAAGAACAAAGATATTCACCTGTGTGTTGACTTCCAAAATTTGAATCAGGCATCTCTGAAGGATCATTATCCTTTACCCCATATTGATCAAATTATTCATGTAGTTGTAGGAGCTAAGATATTTTCTCTATTGGATGGATTATTTGGCTATAATTAGATTTGGTTCAAGGATGAAGACCAACATAAAATGACGTTCACCATAAAATGAGGAACGTTTGCTTATCAACGAATGCCATTTGGTCTCTCAAACGCTGGAGCAAATTTTCAAAGAGTGATGGACGTAGATTTTGGTGAGTTGTTAAATCACGTCATTGTAATTTATTTGGATGATATGACTATCTTCTCTCACAATAGGGAGGATCATAGTTTACATTTACAATAAGTTTTCAAGAAATACCGAGAGTTCGGATCCATCAATCTAAAGAAGTCTACATTTGTAGTAAAATAAGGAAAGTTTCTGGGCCACATCATTTTAGATAAAAGTTTATCTATTGATCCAGCTAGAGCTGAGGCTCTTCTCAAGCTTCCACTACCAGCAAAAAAGAAGGATTTGAGGTCATTCTTTGGGCAGATTAAATTTGTTTGAACATTTTTTGTATATTTTTCCTAAGTGGTAAAATCGATGACTGAGATTTTAGAGAAAAATGCTGAGTTTAAATGGATTGAGCAGAGGAAGTGAGCATTCAAAGAAATTAAATAAATAATTACTCAAGCCACGATTATGGTAAACCCTGATTATTCAAAGGATTTTATCCTGTATGTCATTGGTGAACAAGAGAGTTACGTAGCGGTGCTCATGTAGAAAGGAGATAGAGATGAGCATCCAATCGCTTTCTTAAGCCAAGTCATCCAACCACATGAAGAGAAATATAATTTTATTGAGATGTAAATATATGCGGTAATGAAGTCCTTGAAGAAGTTTCGACATTTTATTTCCTAGAGCAAAAAAATATTTTATGTTTTTCATCTATATATCCAAAGTTTCATCATCTAGGGAGAGCTTGGATATAAGAGAGCTGGTTGGGTTTCCAAAATCTAGGGGTATGATGTTGAAATCAGACCAACCAAATTGGTTCGAGGTCGAGCATAGTGTCAAGAGCTTGCAAGAAGCACTACTTCAGAATCCATGGTTTGCCAACTTGAAGATTTAGTAAGCGAAAGTAATTTTGCTAATCACTCTACAGTTGATCATGATTGTACAGAGGACCTTGTCGAATATTTTAATTCAGGAATATGTCCTTCACATATCAATGCTTCACAGAGAAGGAGATTCATACTATAGGCCCTTAGGTATGTGATGTTGCCAAATGGATTATTCCATAAAAATATTGATGGAGTACTTCTCAGGTGCATCAAAGAATTAGAGAAGCAAAAAATCCTAGAAGAATTCCATTTTGGATTGTTAGGAGGCCACTATGCAGGGAGATCCATGGCATTGAAGATCATCAAAGTAGGTTATTTTTGGACCACTCTCTTTGTATATGATTTCAAAGTTAGTCAAAGTTATGACAAGTGCCAAAGATATGTTGGTAGAAGCAGGAATTCATCATTACCCCTTCATCCAATTCAAGTTGAAGTACCATTTTAGCAATGGGGCTTAGATTTAATAAGGGTCATTGATCCTAATTCATCCATCGAGTATACATACATTCTAACTACAACTGACTATTTCACTCGATGGGCCAAAGAAATTCCAACCAAGAAAGCCAACCAGGAGGGGGTAATCTCATTCCTTGAAGGAATGATTACTCATTTTGGTGTCCCAAATGCAATTATAATAGATAATGAAACTCCATTCATTGACACTAAAATCAACGAGTTCATGGGTAAGTACAATATTTATTTAAAAACCTCATCAAATTACTATCCGTAGGGAAATGGCTTGGTAGAATCCATGAACAAGAACCTAATCAGGATTTCGAAGAGGACTCTAGGAGATAAAAAATCAAAGTTGGCACTTGCTCTTGAACCGAGACTTATGGGTTGATCGTATCTCAGTGAAAAATATATCAAAACATCCCCCTATTTCTTTGTGTATGAAAAAGGGGTAATCCTGCCCATTCATATTGAATTGTTGGCCCTTCAATCCTTGCACTTACTTTATGGTGAAGAAGATGAATTTGATCCCATGAGCGTAAGGTTAGCTCAGATTTTACAGCTGGAGGAAGAGAGGGAGAAATCGACAATGCCTTCATGGAGCATGTCCAAATGACAAAGAAGTTATTTAGTAAGAATACTTTTGAGAAGGCATTCAATGTGGGTGATCTAGTATTAAATTAGAACGAGAACAAGGCAAATCCAAACAAGCATCACAAGTTCATTGCAATTTGGGAGGGCCCTTTCCATATTTTGGGTGTGAATCAAGTCAATTCCTATTACTTGCAAGATATGAACAACCATGTGTTGCCAATTCCAGTCAACGGTCTTCATTTGAAGACCTATCATCAATGAAAAATTTCAGACCAAGTATGTAAATATGTGTATAGTTTTCTTTTGATGTCATTTTATTTTTAAATGGCTAAGTATGTTTTATTTTAATAATCTAAAAAAAAAGGAAAAGGGAAGAAGTTTCACCAAGAGAATTTAAATTTTCCGTGAGTAATTGATTTAGTTCGGAAAACACTTCTTCACTAGCAAAAATTGTTTTCTCCCCGAAAACATTTTAAAATGATCTTTTGTTCATTTTTGGGTGAAAGCATTAAAAGAAAGTAGTTTATTTTCTCCAGAAAATTTATTAAAAGCGTCATTTTTAGCAGCATGAACACATATGGATTGTAATGGTTTGTTTTTTTTATCAAAAATAACCCTTATCTTTAATTGCCAGGAAAAATATAAAGAAAAGCAAAAAGTGAGAAAGCAAGAATAATTAAAAAAAAAGAGGTGTTATTTTCGCCCTAAAAAGAGAATTCACCATGTATTTTTCATTTTCGGGGTGAAATCCCTGTTAACTTCCCCAAAGGACATTTTCAGAGTGAAAGATTGAGTTAAGAGAGAAATTCACATTCTTTTTCTAGTACTTCAGTTGGCAAAGTTTATTTTCAGCACGAAAGGGGGCGAAATTAATTTACATCTTGCTTTTTCCAAATAAAGCTTGTTTTTTCGGGCAAATAAAGAAGATGAATTATTTTAAAGATTGCCAAGCATGTAATTTTGCCAAGCAAAGCAAGGAAGAATATTTTTAGAGCGCTAGTTGAACGAAACCATCAGTTGCATGATTATTTTTTCCCCAGTTGACATTTTTGGAAAAACAAGTGCACTCAAAAAAGCGTTTTTTGCTAACATGAGCTAATTTTGGAGTAAACTCCAGTAAAATGCATGAGATCAAACTAATTTCACTGGTGAAACTTAGAGAAGATGTTTTCAGTGCTAAATCCAACAAATATACTAATTTTATCCCAAAGAGTGGTCCCATCACATTCATCATTCTCGAGGTCAACCATTAATAACCAGATTGTGCCCCTCAATATTTAAAAGTGGTTGGGCATGACGTTTGAAGAAGATTTACAGTGCAAGGGTGTTATTGACAATTGATTGCTAGTTAAAAAATAATAAAAAAGCATGCTGGGCAAGAGAACCAAGGAGCACGTTCACTCATATTTCTCAAGTGCATCACATGCATTAATTTGGGTAATTGGAAGCAAAAACTATAAGGCAAACCATAATATTGAAGACAAAGAAATATCAATAATATTTTCTTTGGAGCATTGTAGGATTGTCACTCAACTTTGCTGAATTACTGTTACATTGCAGAACTATCAGAGTGCTGAATTAAAATTGTTGAAGGACGAAGATGACGAAGAAAGCTGCTAAGATGAAGAAAATAGAGAAAAATCAAAAGGAGGAAAGAAAGCTAAAAAAGCCAGGTGAAACGAAGAGGAAGCGCTTGATCCATATTATGATGCAATGGCTCAGATTGGTGACTGTGTCATTTCAAACAAGGGCATGAAAAAATTGCTCTAGTATGTAGAAGTTGCCAAACAAGGCTTGACACTAGAAAGACCGTTAACTATTGCGTATCATGCACAAAGTTTTTGGTACCTCTGTACACCTCTTAATGCCTACCCAAAACTGGTGTTGGCTACTATGAAGTTTTATAACCCCACCATAATAGTTGTTCAAAATGCAAAGGAAGATAAATTATTCAACATTTTGTCTAACATAGTTAGAGAAGCATTCGCTTGTGGGGTGATGCCTCCTCCAAAAAATTATGTTTAGAAAGTTAAATCTCAAGGAGCAAGATGAAAGGTACCAGTCAATAGTGACGTTGCGCCAGTTCATGGAAAATCAACTGATAAAGATGCCCCGGTTTGGAGAGTTGCTAGTTTTGCCAAAACCTCTGATAGATTTTAAGAGTCCAGACATGTTTTCCATGTTATCCTGGGTGATTGGCCTTCCTACCGATTCTATAGTGCATAAATGGTAAAAGAAACTTGTACAATGTATTTCATAGGTAGAATTCTATGCTCTAACAGTAATTACAACAAACATGAATCCATTTTTTTGATTGGGTGGATTACTTGGCTCGAAGAATGCATACCCAGTTGGAGAGAGTGTAGAGTAGAGAAGAGGTAGTGTTCATACATTCTTCATTTTTAGCATGGTATTTATTTTTCCACATGCACCATCGCTTTTCATTTGTAGCTATCAAGAATATTGATGTGGTAGATAGGAAGCTATCAATTTATTTATGGACTTCAAGTTTATCTAGGAAAGAGTCATATTATAATTTCAACCGAATGTTCTTAGGCATCGTCCTTGAGCTTATGTTTGGCACATGTGAGAGAGTTCCAAGGATGATGAGAGAGGAGGTTGTCACAAAGAAGAAATATGGTATTTTCTTGTTGATGCAAGGTATCATCGTACAAATTTTTGGCTTTACTAGTAAGTCGTTTCTCCTTTCATATTTTTCTACAAAACACCTTTTCAGGTTGGGGGTTGCCTACTAGAATGATTTCATTAATCACATCTATGGGATGGGTTGAGGGAAACGAACCACATGTACAATGCCCTTTTGTTTTGATGACATTGAAGTAAGCCAGGTTGGACAAAATCAATTGATTACAAAAACCCTCTATGACCTCGGCTTGGTTGAGTTGCCCTAGCAATGGAAATATGACCCTTTGGATCATTTCATGGTATTGATCAAGGCAAATAATTTTTATTGTTGCCCCTAGGCAGATATTGAGCAAAAGAGGAACTATCCAGAAGAGAATTATATTGAATGGCACACTGAGAAAATGATGACATTCCCACCATGACATGATTTCTATGAGATGGAGGTTGAATATAATCTTAAAGTCCACAAGAACTAGATTCCTCCTTTGAGCCTGTTTAGAAAAATGAATGATGTAGGTACAGTAGTATGAAGCTATATAATTCATCATAATGCAAGTATATATAGAATTACATGGGAATCTCACGTAGGTTAAGTGGTTGCAACAATCTGCCAAACATGGCCAACCACTTAACTACTAGTTAACCAAATGCTAACTATGGATGTCCACTAACTGCTAGAAGACAAACAAGATCTCTAACAGTTAACTAACATCTAACAACATGCTAAAAACATGCTAACAACCTATTTATAACATGGGCATACTATGCCTCACGTGAATACAAAGTGCAAGAAATAGGAATAATAATAAATAATATATTAACTTAGGCTTAAGTGAATAAGCCTAAGTTATCCTCAACACTCCTCCCAACCATATAAGCATTGGACCCCAATGCTCTCAAAAAATGTGGAAAGTCATGGGCCATATCATGGTGAGGAATCCAACGAGCCATGTGTGGAAAGTGACCGCAACAAGCGACAAGGTAAGTAGTGGAAGAACCCTGTCCCGTGTGATGAGTCTTCATCTCGAAAACTCTATCTAAAATGAGTGGAAGCTGACGATCAGGTGCCACTACTGTTGTAGGACTAAAAATAGGATCAGGTACCAAAATAGGGTCCTGAAATGGTGTATCTGGATGGCGCTCATCCAAAGGAACCCAAACTATGCCTCCAACCTGTGGTGAGTGAGGATTGTGATGCTTTCACACCACTCCCTGTGGAGTCTCTTGCAAGTCATGTGGTACCTTGCCTAGAAGGCTCTGTCGGTGCTCAGTAAGGGAAGTAACCTTAGCTTGCTCCTCCATGTGTGCAATGGTAGGAGTGGGCAAAGCCAAAGGTAACTTCTGTGGAACAAGTGGTTCAATAGTTGTAGGTGTACCCAAAATTATACCAATGGAATCAATGGTATCTTTCTCATGAGTGAGAATGGTGGGTTCCTTAACCACTTGCTCTTGTGATTGTTCATTATGTGGGAGTGAAAATTCTTCCTTTGCATGTTCCTTAGGTGGTGCTTTTTCTTCATTTTGTGTGGGAAAAATGCTAGTAGGAGCTAAAATAAGTGCTTGACTCAATGGCTTCCTTACTTGCCTACAACTTAACATCAAATTGGAAGTAGGTGTAGTGCTTTGTATCAAGTAGTTTTTACAATGCAACTCCAATGTGTAGGTGTTCTTTTTAGCATGATAAATAGCATTACTATCAAATTGATAGGGTTTACCTAGAAAGATTCCACAACAATCCATATCTGTGACATCACACCTAACTTAATCCACAAACTTGTCACCAAAAGCAAAATTCAAGGTGCAAGTATGGGTGATTTTGGATGTGGAGTCTACATATTTCCACCCAAGTGCATAAGGTTGGTGATGTGGTTTGATGGGAAGTTTCAACTTCTCCACAACAGAATTTGCAATGAGGTTCTTTTGTGATCCGTTATCAATGATACAATCAACATAGAAATCATGCATCAAGTGGGCTCTAGTGACAAACAAATGATCATGCCCCCCTTGAGCAAACACATTGGACATTAGGGTAACTTTGTTTAGTTTACCCTTTAAAGCAGGATATTCTTCTTCTGTCCTTGTAGCCAAAATGGGACCATCTTGTGGTTCCTCATGTGTAGGCTATACAATTAGGGATTTCTTCTTCTTAAAATTCTCAAAAGTATAGCATTTGGATTTTACATGTCCATGCTTTTTACAAAAGTCACAATACAATAAAGAAGAAGAATATTTAGCATGAAAGGAAGAAGAATGTGCTTTAGGAGAAGTGGGAGGAGAAGAAGAATGAGGGGAAGATTGAGAATTGTTCTTCACATTCTGTTGATGTTGATTCCCACATTTGGAAGAGCCCTCCTGTGATGAACGAGACTTTTGATATGCACCAAATTTCTCCTCTGCAAGAATGGCATGATTGAATGCCACATCCAAGGTGAGGAAGACATTGAATTTGATCTCCCTGAAAATATGATCTTGCAAGCCACAAGTGAATTTATTAATCAAATCATCTTCTGAATATTTCACACCAAGCAATACCCTCAACCTATTAAATTGGAAAATGAAATCAGAAACTAACATTCCATAGGTTTGCCTCAATCTATACCACTTGGTAGTGAGGTCACTTTGGTAGTTTGGTGGAAAGAAAGTGTTTTTCGGAATTTGAGTTAATTCTTTCCAAGTCATGGTGGCATTATGACTCTATCTTTCTACAATGAGAACTTTTACTAAACCTGTGAGTTTTAGTGTAGCAAATGTGGCTTTTTCATCCTCCGAAATTTCAGCATAAGCAAACCAAGTTTGCATATCTAAAATCCATGCAGATAAGACATCGGGATCCCTAGATCCATCATACATTTTAACCTCACATTTAGCTTTTTTGGCATGGTTATGGTGGATTTTTATTTCACTAGGATTAAATTGCACAACAATATCTCTTACCTTCTCTGCTAAAATGTCTACTGCAAAAGTAAGGTTTTCCATGTTTGATTTGAGGTCTTGAGCCATATTTTTCCTAGTATATGCTAGACTAGGAGGATTACAAAATGGTCTTTGCAAGAACTAATCTAGGCTTAGGAACAATTTTAGTTTCCTATGCAGCCAAATTGCCTAGATTTTACAAATTTTGCTCTCAAAAATAGGGCTATTTTAGTGCTTTTACAAAATGGATTTCAATTTTGTAATTACAAAGTGCACTAAGAAAATACTGAAATTTTACCCTTTTACAATGCAAAAATTTGGTTAGGAGCAAAAATTATCAATCTTCGAAAAATTTGCAAGAGAACGCAAAAAATTTCGTCAAAAATGGACCAGAAATGGAGAAGTTATCACCTTTTGAAGTTGCTTCTCCTCTGTTTTGCTGGTTTTGGCGCCAAAAATTTGAATTTAAATTTTCAAATTTTGAAAATTCTGCCAATGATCGAATTTCCCGCCAAAAATTAGATTTGCTCCAAAAACAATTCCTACCAAAATTTGTTTGAATTTGACGGTCAACTCCCGACAACCGCCCTGAGAACCGAGAACAACAAGGTACAACCACAAAATTCCTGCTACATGTCAAAAGTACAACCCAGGGCCACAACTGCCTTCTACGCCTCCAAATGGTGTTGCCGCGCATGCGGTTGCTTCTCACACTACCCCTCGTGTGGGGAAGTGGTTAAAAACCATAGTTTGTCCGCTCGGTAGGCAATGTGGGACAAAGGTTTTGAGAACCTTTTAAAAAATAAAAAAATTCTCTTCCACCTTCCCATCACCGGTCATCGGAGGAAATCTACGGCAACAGAAAAAGGTTCCAATGGTCGACAAAAATTAAAACCTTTGAAATTTTTAATATTTCACGTCGAGAAATCAGTTCTTCACCAGAAAACCATGAAAAATCTCACCCGAGAACCTGTCACAAGCCAAAATTTGTCGCTATTTTTCTTTTCATCGTAGGTTTGATTGGCATTTTAATATCACCAAAAACTGGTTTGAATCTGTGCTAAGCCAGCCATCGTGCACGTCGACTGGTGCTGGGTGCTGGTGCTCCAACTTCGATCATTGTTGTCGAAGGCCGGGTGCTGCTGGGCTGGGTGACTGTGTTTTACGTAGTTAGTCTGCCTAAGAATGGTCGACTACCTGGTATGGCTGCCACCTGTCGGTTGTGGCCTGTCGGTGGTTCGTCAGCGCTGATGGCTGGCTCTACTAGTGTGGGCTACCGTCAGCTAGTATCATCAAGGGCAGTCATCGGTAGTGCTGGTCGATGGTGGCCTACCGGTGCTGGTCACCCCTTGTGCCACGTAGTCGAACAGTGGCCTGCTGGATGCTGCTGGCTGCTAGCCGTCGGTGCTAGTGGTCGACCGACCCAGTGGGTGGACTGGATAGTGGGTGGCCTCCGGGTAGTAGGTTGGGGCTGCCGTGAGGTGGCTGGCCGGTTGCCGTGCAGGTGGCCACCGGTGTTGCTGGCTGCTAGTTGTCGGTGCTGGTGGTCAGCCTGTGGCCCACCACTCCCACTTGCAAATAGGCTAAAGCCTATGTTGAGGAGGTAACTCCTTTTTAAAAAAAAAAATAAAATATTAATAATGAATTAATATTTTATATAAAAAAAAATATATATTTGTATGCATTAAAATAATGCAATCTTGGAGTTGAGTAAGAGTGAACTCAACTCTTTTTTTCCTTCTACAAGAAGAAAACTAGGAGGAACTTTGCCTTTCAATTGCAACTTGTTCTTGTCAACTTTGGTGCTTCTCTGCAACCTTCAACAAATCAATGGTGTAGGGGTAATTTCTTCCCTCTGTCACCTCAGCTTCAACTTGTGTTGTGGGTGACTTCAAGCCAACTCCCACTCAACACCTTCCTAGGATCTAGCAGTGAAGTGGTAGTTCTGTCCTCCTTCCTACACTCCTGAAGCTAACTGATACCAATGATGTAGGTACAATAGTATGAAGCTATATTATTCATCATAATGCAAGTATATATAGAATTACATAGGAATCTCACATAGGTTAAGTGGTTGCAACAATCTGCCAAACATGGCCAACCACTTAACTACTAGTTAACCAAATGCTAACTATGGATGTCCACTAACTGCTAGAAGACAAACAAGATCTCTAACAATTAACTAACATCTAACAACATGCTAACAACATGCTAACAACCTATTTCTAACATGGGCATACTATGCCTCATGTGAATACAAAGTGCAAGAAATAGGAATAATAATAATAAATAATATATTAACTTAGGCTTAAGTGAATAAGCCTAAGTTATCCTCAACAATTAAGGATCAGTTGCCTGCTTGGTCTGAGGAGAAAATCACCAGTTGGTGGGTTATGAGGGCCCATCGAGGAAAAATTGGATCAGTATATGGCCTAGAAATGGATGATATGTTTTCAGACATATATGATGAATATTATGACAATTACCAAACAATCTCTTTCACTAAAATTGTACCTTGAAGCTTTCAAACATCTGACAGTGAAGAGATCGTGGCTAGAGGAGAGCAACATGTGGTTGAAAAAGCACCACTTATGGAAGAAGAAAAACAACCATCGCCAGAAAAGAAGCTCCAATAGAAGAAGAGGAGTAAGTGTGAAGCAATTCCTTTTTTAAAAATCTCCAAGAAGCCAAGGACTGGTGCAATCTCCTCATCTGGTACAAACCCTCCTCCTATAGTTGTAGCTACACAAATTGACATTTTAGAGACTATTCCTTTGGTCCAAGAAGAGTAGCTTGACCAGAAGATCAAGTTCATAAATATTGAAGAGATTGAGGAAGATTTGAAGGAAGATCAGGCCAAGGAACAATCAACATTGCAACTACCCTCATCCTCGGCTAAAATGGTGTTGAAGCCCAAAGGTACATTTTATCTACCCTCTTCCCTTACTCTTGAGCATTTGATGACTGTCACACCCATTTCTGCAATGGTCACTTCACCTTCCACTTCCATTTCACTTCTCGTTTCTCAGTCACCAATCACCGATACTTCCTCTTCTATTCCATCTTCTTCTATTTACCTTTCTTTCAATTCTTTTGCAACCACACCTAATCCATTTTTGCTCCCTCTATCTTCCATTTCAGTAACTCCTACTGCAATTATAAGTACACAAGCTCCTCCTCGAGTAAGTATAACTATAGCCAAATCCCTTGCTTTCATTCCCTCAACCATCTCAATTCCATCAACTGTTCCTATTTCTACTTCCCTTCCCAAGCAAACCCTCAGAAGGATCACTTTCCCTTTTATCCATTACTTGAGTTGTAGGTGCTACCAGAGTCAGTGATGGAGGTTGTGCCAGAGCATCCTATTGTAGCAAAAATAAGTTTATCTCACCAGAGTTCATCATATTGGCAGAAAATCTATAAGCGAAAAGAGGCTCAAGCTCCAACAAAGCCATTGAAGAAGATCTCCTTTGAACCTAAAGCTATGGAGTCCAACACTATAAAGATGATTCCACAGGTCTAGAAGCCCCAAGGAGAGATGGCTCCAAATGATTATTCTTATGAAGTCATTATAGAGGACCTGACGAAGATTGATACTACAGAGAATATGGAGAATATTTAGGTGGATATGATCTCACTTTACCTACATGATGAGCATTACAAGAAGAGATTTTTTGAGACTGAGGCAAATATCATTGATCTAGAAGAATATCTAGAAAAAAATAGGGTACAACTGGAGACAACAAAATTAGAGGCAGAGCATTGGTAGTGAAAAGTGGAAGACTTGGAGAAAGAAACTGAGGAGAATCAAAAAATATGGGAAGAAGCTAAAAAGTAGGTACAAACATTAAATGTCCAACTAGAATCTTTACATAATTAGTTGGTTAAAAAGGCCACACAATCAGTGGGGTTCTCCAAGGAGAAGATCAAGGAAGCTCACCTTCATTTGACTAAAGATTGTGTGAAATGGGTAGCAAAAGTGCTCTTGGTTTTTTTGTATATTCATGAGGCTCAGATAGTAATTCTTATTGGAGATTAGATTTTTGAGTATGTCAAGGAGCAGTTGGAACCAAAATTAGAGATGACATTGAATATTAGGTATTAGCTCAGTTTGAATTTTGAATTACACCAATGAGCGAGATGGATCGAGCTTGGTCGAATGCCAAGATTATATAGTGTAGCTATTTTTCCAAATTGGAGCTAGATAGAGAGGGCCAAAAGTTAGTTACTATGTTTGAATAGGAGCATTGCATTTCACTCATTTATTTTGAGGCTATAGATGATGCTATATTTTTGAGATTCATAAATGATAAAGGGAATTTTTTTTTGAAATGAGAGTTGGAGGCAACTTGGAGAGGTTTCGTAGAAGACACCTCAAAGATTGATAGCTGGACAGAGCCAATTATAGAGGAACATGTACTACCATTCATGAAGAGGCTCACCTGCATCAAGTCATACCTATTGGAGCTGAGTTAAATAGTCAATCACATTAGCTTAGACCACATCTAGATGTTGCACTTCATCATTGATTCGCTAAACAATCCCTCTATGTTCAACTCAGATTCCTAGGCTAAGATAATCGCAGTATATGAGACTACCAGTGCGAGTCTCATAAAGCAAGAAGAACAAGCACGGGTGGAGAAAGCACGAAAGGAGTCTGCTAAATCAAGGGAATCATCTGATTTAGCTAGTGAAAGTGAGAATTGATCCCAATGGATGAATGCATGGGGTCGTTTGCATCCAAACGTGCTGAATACCCCGAGAGCCACCAAAAGTGTTAGCAATTTTACCACACTAAATTAAACAATGCAATTTTGCTAGCCTATAAAATCTTTTGTGTTGTTAATTTGATTTTTTTAATTTCATTCTCAAAAAATAAAACAGGTGCTTTCACCCACTTTCCCAAGCACAACTAAGCACTAGTAATTTCGCTGGAAAAAATAGAAGTTAAAGCTCCAAGTAATTTTGCCAGCAAAAATGGGTTATAGATGGTTTCATCCAAGTTGGGGCGAAAACAAGGAAAAGCACCCAAATTTTAGCAAAGGAAAAATTTACAAGTAAAAGAGAGAAGATTTCACCCAAAATCATGCATTCCATACATTCAAAGATGATTTCACCTTTTTTGGGGTGAATTACTATTTTTTGTTAATTTCAGGGCAAAAGTACAAAGTGGGTGTCATTCAAATGAAAGAATGCATAAGTTCGCCCTCTTTTCTAGTAAATTAAATGATTTTGCCCAAGTTTGGAAAAAAACAAAGAAAAGCACCCCATTTGGATTGAAAGTAATGAAAGCACCTATTTTGGAGCAAAAACAATAAAAAGGCATCTTCCTGCGCAATCGAAGTCAAATTCACCCTTCTTTTGGGTAACTTGCCAATTTTGATTGATTATAGAGCGAAAACAGTTGGCAGGCATCGTAGGAGTGAAAACATAAGCAAGTCAAAGACAATTTCACCCCAAGTGGGAACAAAATCTATTTTTACCCTCCTTTGGTAGCGAAAGCAAGCATTTTCACCCATTTCCTAGAAAAAATAGTTTGCACCCCGCTTTCTACAAAATTCCCCCGGATGAAAAAGCATAAGCAAAAAAGAACTCCTTTTAGGTGAAGTTAATCAAATTAGTGGTGGAAGTACATGATTGGGTGAGAGTGCCAGTAAAATTCCATTTTTGTCCCACCTTAATCACGAACTTCATTTGTGCCCAATGTCTCGGTGAAAGTAATGTTTGACCGAATTTCTAGGTGAAATTATATTCTCAGTGACACTCCTTGGTACAATTCATCCTTACCTTTTCCTCTCACCGAGTTATTTTACAGGAACATTTTCAGTGCAAATCATTTCTAGGAAAGACCAAAGGCTCACGAATTTAATTCTTGTGGGGTCTTAAATTAATATTTCCAACATTTTTATCAGAGGCTTTCTGAGTTTGTGAGATCTTGTTCATTCTCGAGGTGTCGTCCATTGATTTCATTCCTTATCCAAGCAAAGTCAATTTCTGTTGGGTCTTCCTAGAGAAAATAAAATTTTGAGGCACAAGACGACATAGTGGCAACCAAGATTTAATGTTTGAGCTCTTCATTTTTGCACGACATTGTTGTATTTCAATACATAGATGCCTGAAATTATTTTCCATCATCTATTTTTGCTGATTTTCTGGGCATTTTCCACCAAAATGGGATCACTGCTTCTTGAAGAATACGTTGATTTGCGAGGATAAAATTACTGCTATTTTATCTTTGACTAGCTGAAATTTTGTTTTAATTTACATTTAATTATAGAGGCGCAACTCTCTATAAATACTAAGCATTTCGATGTAAAGAAAGAGGATAGGAACTATACCAAAAAACACTTTGAGTTTTTTGCATTAATTGAAAGAAATTTGGCTCTGGTTCTTGGATTAGTGGTGCATGTAATTATTTTTTTATTATCATTTTTGTTATGTTCGTGACCTTTTCTTAGATAAGTTTAAATTCTGCATGCTGAATTTAACTCCTGATAGAGAACTGAATGTCTAAGTGTGTATTGGAAGTTATCTTTGCAAGCTATGAATGGTTCCTATGCTTTTCTTTTGTTATATGCTAATCAAAACTTAATTTGGATTTTAGCTGCTAGTATATCCCCACCTTACATTTCTTGCTCATGGCCATATTTTCCATTCCTTTCTGTCATTTCCCATATCTTTCTGTTACCCTAAACTTACACTGATTGTTAGATTAGTATGAGATCCAACCCTCTTTGGATATTGGCCTGAGGGATATCTCTTTCCTTCGATGTTTCAATGTTGGTTGGGTCTAGGGCACACATATACTATGTACTTAGGTAGATTCATGACCAACACATATGAATGAGACTACAATATTTTTATTCTATTTCCTCATGTGTTTATTGATCACACACTCTTCTTGCTATGGTTATGGTCCTATTTAATTTCAATCTCTCACACCCTAAATTTCATATTTTACTTTCATGCATTTAATTTCTATATTTACTTTCCACACATTAATTTCTTACACTTTATTTTATCTAATTATATTAGATTAGTTAGATTTTAGCAATGATAGTAGAGAGCATGATCTAGATCTAAAGATTAGAAGAGGTATATTTTCTTCCAATTTATTGAAACAAAATTGTGAGTGCATAAGAAGTTAGACCTTTCTACAATTCAACATAGTTTTTGGCATGCCTAATGGGACTCAAGTCCTTTAATTCCTTATTTGGATGAATATATTGATTTTGGTACCAAATTTGCATTTACGACAAACAAAAAATAGCTGGTCCAATTATGGAAAGTCCTCATTTAGATAGGGCTTGACTCCAAACTTGGAGCAATTCACTATAATTGAGGCCAATCATTAAATAAAATATTCCAATTAAATTTAGGGAGTTATTTTCTCTATTAAGCTATAAATTTACTCTAAATAAATGTAAAGACCTAAAAAAATTGAAAGGGAGTGATTGGTGCCAAATTTGTTTTTTTTGTTTTTATACAAAATATACTCAAAAGGGTTTTACATAACCCTAACCAATGTATGCCAATCTATAGTTTAAATAAAACCTAATTTAACATTTTAAGTTGACTGTCCTATTTTTGTGATCCAATCTATCTCCTTACTTAATCTGTTAAGGATATGCCCATCCCTATACCATACAAAAGTTTGACTATGTAGGTATACTAGGTATATCACAAATAAGCAATATGTCTCATTTATGTGATGAGATAACTTATCCCATTTGGTCAGTTAAAAGGATACACCCATCACTACACGATAAACAAGTTCATCTGTGTAGGTACACTACGCATATTGCCTATAAGCTATCCATATTATCTCCATGATGAGCTAACTTATTCCCTTAGATTTCTCTTGGTGATAACTAAGTTTGTTTAAATCTACAATATGTTTTGTAAATTTATCTAGTTTAGTATCTTTAATGAGATATTTAAATCAAGGTTACCCCATGTTCCTTCCTAAGGGATCCCATAATCCCTTAGGCTTCCTTCTCTACTTCTAACACATAAGCATTATCATAAATTAGATATCAATTCTAATCATCTAAATACCTTGGATCATAAGATCTTCTAATCATTATTTCTTTATAAGGATATGATTAAGTCTATCTACTTAATTTAAACATGGAATAATATCTACAAAAGCATCAAGAAGGTACTTAAATAAGACATCATGATCTAACTTAAAAAACAAAAGAAAGGAATAGTTTATGAAACTACAACATCAACGATGCTTAAAAAAACAAGTAAAAGATGCATCTTTCATTCATATATTAGATCATTACATAATATGAGTATGGCAAAAATACATCCATAATTTTAAAATAATAAAACATTACAACATTATCCAAATAAGAGATTGCTCAACTAGAGTTTATTCCAAATATGTTTCCATACTAAGCCTTCACTACAACATATATCAATGGTAAATATCTCAGATTTTAAGTATCCTCCTTGGTCCTTCTTGTATTTCCATTGCTCAATTGATGGTGGTAAGGGATCAGGACAACTCATAAATCTTATGAAGCATGCATCTAAATGCATCTACTAAATAACTTATGAAACAAGTGCATTTATAATTTGGATGTCAAATTGCAACTATACAAAACTATTCAATGCATCCATTCATGAATCATTTACTCAACATCAGAAGGAATCCCATACATCCACTCTTATTCTCATCAATAAAAGGAGAGTCATTTTATCAAACATAGAGTAATTCACAACCTTCCCTTTAATCAATCAAAGGCTCATACTTTTCATCATACAAATCCATTTCTTTAATCCATTAAGGTCCCATACCCTTAACCAATTAAATACTTAAAAACCCTTTTCTTTAATCAATTAAGGTCCCATACCCTTAATCAATCAATTACTTACAAAAAACTATCTTTCTTTAATCAACTAAAAGCCCATTATTTTAATCAATTAAATGCTCATAAAAATATCTTTCTTAAATCAACTAAAAGCCTATACTTCTAATCAACTTAATACTTAAAATAAACCATTTATTTAACTAATTAAGGTCCCATATCCTTCATTAGTTAGCTACTTAAAAACAAGTCATCTAAAATCCTTTCTTTTAATTTAAATAAAATTATTATCATTTCTTTCTATAAACGAAATGCCATTCCTTTAATTTGATAAAGTATCCTCTAATAATTTGATAAAATACCATCCTTCTAAACAAACAAAAGAGGTTTCAAGAGTTCAACAACCAACTCCATAAATCAACACATAAACACAAGCATGTTAATAACAAGAGGGTCTAGAACATAGTGCTAACAATAGAAAATAGGCTAATAGGCCATGCTAAACGATGATATGCTAACCACCGCCAAGAAGCGGCCTTCATGACCATTGCTTGGTGGTCATTCATAAATGGAGGGCTTCCTATTAATGTGGCATTGAGGCACCCTCACATATTCAATGTGGGATGTACACTAGAGACCACTATAAAAGGGTTAGAATCCTTCAACAAGGTGAGAACAGGTGGCCATGTGATATTCAACAGTCAAACACATCATACCATGTGATAGCATACAAATAAGCTATACAAGAATTAGTCAACTAAATAGTAAGGGTACAGATGGCATGAGGACAAAGGTACTCCTAACTAAAGCACAGGTGGCCCCACTCGATGGTGCCTTATACCACCGAGTGATGGTCAACAAGCTTAGGGGTAACTCACCTCTTTAAAGGGGCATGAACACCTCCACATCCTTGATGTGGGATAAATCTCAAGGAAGGCAAAAGCAGTCTTCCATTTCCATGCTCCCACAAGTGTAGATTCATCATGCCATGGTGCCACAAAGTGACATCAAGGTGGTAAAACAAAAACATTTCTAAGTTTTAACCTTATAATACACTAAGGAGAGTGGCAAAAACCATTTATTTCCATCCTATCACAACCAATGCCAATAAAGAACAGAGAAAGATTCTAGATTGAGTTGTATGGTAAGAAGGGTATTCAAGTGAAACTAAAATAGATCAAAATATGTTTAGACGAAGTTATTTCTGGTGTTGAATTCCTCCTATCAAAATCTCCTCCCTCCCTCCAATTCTTGCTCTTGATTCAGTCTCTGCACCCCTCTCAAGGGAAGAAGAATGATCCTTCCTTCTTGTTCCTTCATCTCTATTGACAAGGAGGACCCATATACCCTTTCCCAAAAGTCCTCATTCAAACATAAATTTCATCTACCAATAGTTTTACGAAGCTTACCCAAGAGATCAAAAAAGGGAGATATTTTGAATTCTAAAATGATTCTTGTCTTTTATCAAATATATTGTCTTACATGAAAACTCACGTTTCTTTATTTTATTTTTTTAAGTTATTCATTTCTTTATCAAATTTATAAAAGGATAAAGCTAATAATTTATTTATTCAATTTTGTAAAAGGTACAAGAGAGAATTAAATAGAATATTTTAAAACATTTATAATGTTAAATTCAATTTAATTCAAACCATAAAGGTTATTGATCATTCCTTGTTCAAGTAAAATACCTACACTAATATTAAACTTTAGTATGATATTTAAGTAGACTAAGGATTAATGGAACCTCTATATCCATTAGTCCTTTTTGAAGGGGTTATTTACTCATTCCTTTTTACACTCAACACACATGCAAACAAAGTGAGCAATCAAATGCATGCATCTATATGAGGGTAGTCATTTATGTTACCTTGAGCTATCATAATAACCGTTTTCATTTTCATGTAATCCATTATCGATGGTCGATTCTATCTTTCCCACCCATGAGTGTACCTGGTCGTGCACATCGACAATATATTTGGAGTACCATATTCCTTAAAGATAAATCAACATAAACATTGCATAACCATCCAAATGCATCAAAACTAGGTATCAAGTAGTCATTCAACAATACATAGTATATTATGCAAAAGTCCTACCAAGGCAAGTCATGACATACTGCCCCCTTGGACTAAACATAGTCTTGTATGTTTTCCTCTTTATACAAAAATTTTATTACAATATATTTTCAAATAAGAAGGTAAAAATTTTCTTCATATCATCCACTTTCTCCCTAGTGGTACTTCATTTAGAATAACGGTTTCATTGGACCTTACATTGTTCTAGAGTTTGTTTTCTCATTGACTTGAAATGAAAATCTAATATCTTCACTGACATCACTTCAATAGCATCATGATTTGCCATCTATAATTTAGAAATATCCCACACATAATTAGGGTTAGAAACATACTTCCTAAGCAGGGATATGTGGAAGGTGTCATGGATCTTTGATAGATTAGGTGATAATGTGAGTTTTTACAGAATTGGACTAAAAATCTAAATGATCTCAAAGAGTCCAAAAAATCAAGGGTCCAACTTCATGGATTTGATGGCACTTTTCATTGGCTTAACCCTTAAAAACATCCTATCCCCCATAGAGTATTCCCTTGGTGATATTTTTAGATGAACATAGTTTTTTTGATGATTAGTGGCTTTCTTGAGTCTTTTCCTGATAATCTTTAATTGTCCTTCCATTTCCTTGACCATGTCTAGTCTGATCACAACTTGATCCTCTAAACTATCCCAAGACAATGGAATTCTACATATTTTGCCATACAAGGTGTTGAGTAGGGCCATACCCAAAGAAGAATGATGCCCATTATTGTAGGTAAACTCTATAATATGTAGGTAGTATTATCATCAAGATTTATAATCCATGTAGACATACAAAGCATGTATTCTAGTACTTGGTTTACCCTCTTGGTTTTACCATCAATCACAGGGTGATATGTTGAGCTTATATTCAATTTTGTACCTACTGCATGATATAGGGCTTTCCAAAATTTAGAAGTGAATCTAGAATCCTAATCTAAAATGATCATTTCAAGAAATCCAACCTAAATATATCTTTGGTAAATATATGATCCACAACCTAAGCATCATCTTTGATGTTTCTTGGTATAAAATGTGCAACTTTGGTTAATCTATTGACTACTACAAATATTACCTCATGTTGATACCTAGTCTTGCATAAACCTACTATGAAGTCCATAGATATAACCTGTTATTTTTGTGTAGGTATATATGTAGATATAATTACCTTAAAAAATGTTTATGTTCAACCTTTACCTTCTAGCATTCAAAGCACTAAGTGATAAAATCAGTGATATCCTTCTTCATTCCTATCCAAAAGAAGATCTTTTTCATATTGTCCCTCATATTGGCCCCTATGGGATGAGAAGAGTAAGGATATTTGTGCACTTTTTGCATGATTAGTCTCCTTAAATTGCCTATCTTTGATATGATGACCATACCCTTGTAGCACAAAAGACCATCTTTCATGCCAAAATCCTTATTTTCCTTGATATTTCCACCCATTTTGACATGAATCTCCCTGTAATACTCATCTTGAGATTGCATCTCCATGACTTGGTATAATAGATCTACATAACTCTAGGTTAAAGCTGATATGTGTCTTCTTCTACTTAAGGCGTCAACCACCTTATTTTACTTTCCTTTGATATATTCGATATCAAAGTCATACTCAGCTAAGAACTTGACCCATCTTATTTATCTTGTGTTGAACATAGGTTGAGTAAATATGTATCTCAAGCTCTAATAGTTGATTCTTAACCCAAACGGCCTTCCAACCAAGTAATGGCACCAAATTTTGAGAGCGTACACAACCGTTGCTAGCTCTAAATCATCTTGTTACAACACCAATATAGCCAAGTCAGCTATATTTCTAATTATCATCTATTCATTGATTTAATAGTATTAATAGAAGTAGGTTGATTATATTTTGATCATCATTCATATTTTTATCCGATTGCGTATTCGTAAGAGACTTAGCCCTCTCTAAGTGGCAAAGGACTTAGCCCTCCTAAAGTGGCAAATAATATTTTATTTCCTCATTCATATTATTGTTTGTATTATTTCTAGAAGATTTATGCATCAAGTGGTATCAAAGCCTTAATATTGGCAACGTGGGAATCAAGTAATTGCAAGGAAGCCATTGTTGTCAGCCCAAATCACACCAAAAATTTTCTCCAGCATCAGTTGAGTCAGTGTGGATACATCGCAAGATAGATTCACTATTCAAGTGAAAATTTAGCCAGCCAGGACTTATTCCATAGTAGATGGGAATTAATAATAGGAGAGGGTTTTGTTGGGTATTAGGTGAGTGATATACTATTTACCATGAAATAATTTATTAAATAAGATGTCAACTATTCGGTTAAGTCTTCTAGGGTTGAAGTAAATATTATAATACAAGATGATATAGGCATCCAATTAGATGTGCAATATTTAACCGATAAATCAAGACATAGAGCGTAACCTTCAATAGTTTAAATTATTGAAACTTCCAATTGGTGATTATTTTAGGGTAATCAAAAGTGTGAAATATAGCACCCTGGAGAAAGAAAAATCATCGCAAGAGAATGATCTTCATCCAAAAATAATATTTTATACAAAATCCACAAAGATAATGGTACAAATTGCTCATACCCTAAAGTGTCATCACAATCAAAGATTGTCAAGTGTACTTAAGACATTCGGCTTTGCTAACAATTAAAATCTATTTTGTAGAAGAATTCAGTGGCTTATACCAATCAGGTGCAAAAATTTAATCAGGCACTAAGGTCTATACTTTCGATTATAATGTATTCTATTATTTATTTTCATTTTTGCCATGCAATTAGTCCCACATGGCTTGTGTGGTAAGTTTGGTCAGGTTTATTACCTGATATACACATTCAAGTAGTTTTGACTTTGATCACATACTTACCTTCCTCATGTATCATGCCTTGTCGTTGTTGGTTATATTGTACCTAGATATCGTTGTCACATTGTGCCTAGCCTCCAGTTTGTCGTGTTGTGCCTAGTCGTTTATATTCAACTATCGAGTGTGTATTTGTCCCTAGTCCCTAACCACGAGTCCTCCACACCTTACTAGGTCATCAAATCCTCTTAAATTGTCTGTTTCACTGTCATCTTGGTCATTGCAAAATTCACCATATTTTTTACCTTCTAGCCGAAGTCCTTTGTTGTCCAACAATTATCATGTACCTACCTACTAGCCGTGAGTCATTGTTTTCTAGCCATACAAGTATTCTATCTTAGTTATAAAGAAATCAAAGTCAGCTAGCAGTCACATCAACATTACTAGCCATTAGCTATTGTCACAACGTAGAAATAAAACATCAAGTCATAGTCGTTGGGCATAAAAAATATAGCCGTTGTATCACCCGAATACTAGTCATTGGAATTCAAAATATAACTTCGCAATTGGAGTGAAATTTGAAAAAACAAATAATTTTTTTGTCCAATTAATAAAATATTTTTGCAGAAAATAGTTATTTTTTTTTGGAGTCAACCTTGGTCCAAATTTTTACAAAAAATTATAGATCAAGTGCATGAGAGACAAGTGGAATAGAGGATCAAGCAAAATACTAAATAGTGCAGATATTCCAAATGAAGAACCATTAAACTCACCAAGAAGACCTTCACATAATAAAATTACGTAGCATAATTATCCTCTACGCATTAACAACTTTAATCCCAATCACTCTATCCTTAACTCCATGGCTCCTTCCAACTCATCCTACACAAATCTCAAACATGAGGAAATAGTAATCCCTACTATATGCAACCAAGAATTATGAGAGTGTTTGTCTAAAATAACTACTAATATGAAAAATATGTCAGCAGTTCTCCGACAACTATTAAATAAAAAAACCTCGAATCTCCTCCCTCTCCATCTAATTCCCATAGACAAAATGATAATGCGGATCAAGATTCCCCCATAGGTCACAATGATCTTAACTCAGATACAGGGGAAGTTTCTCAATATGCAATATGGCCTATAGGTGTTAATGTTTCACGCATTGATATGACCACCTTTGAGGGTGGGGATCCATGTGGTTGGTTAGCTAAAATAGAGGGTATCCTACACTTATATCATATTCCTAAAATAGGAAAGGTTTCTTACGCCTCTTCCAAATTGGGTACATAAGCTTACCAGTGGTTTGTTTGGTAGTAGCATCAACATAAATGTACCATCTTATGGCCAAAATTTAAAGATCTATTCCTCAAAATATTTGATGAAGGTGTTTCTTCTTCTTACATTGTGCACCTATTGGATCTTAAGAAAACTAGTTCTATCCAAGATTATATTTCCAAATTCACAAGTCTTCTTGCATATACAGAAGATGTAAAAGCTTTTGTGGTGGTTTCTACCTTTCATCATGGTCTGAAGGAAAATATTCAACTTGAAGTGGACTTACATGATCCATACACTTTGGATGAGACTATGAGGATTGCTAATATTGTTGAAAAGAAGTTTCAAAATTGGACATCTTCTAAATGAGACTCTAATGCTTGTCCTCAATATTGCAACAATTCCTTTCGTAGAAATGAACAACCATCAAGATATTTCTGCTTTAAATGTCACAACCATCATCCTAGAGATCAAGCATGTGTACCACATCAAAAATTTCAAATAGAGTATAAAAATAAGGATGAAGAAGATGAAGTAGAAGATTTTACTCAGAAAGATACATCCATGTATACAAAACAAATATCAGCAGATAATAGTGAAGCAACATCAAAATATGACACTATGGCTATTTCAATGCATGCTCTTATGGGGTTAAAAACTCATCATACAATTAAGGTACTAGTATTTATTAGGCATAAATGTATAAATATGTTGATTGATTCAGGTAGTACTCATAACTTTATTGACATCAAAACTGCTAAAGCATTGAACTTGTACATTAATTCTTCCAATCAAGATAAGTTTCAATTTTTAAATGAAAATGGAGGAAATGCTCAATGTATTGGTAGAACATCTATAGTTTTAATACAAATAGAAAGTTACACCTGGAAAGGAACTCTATTAGTTATGAGTTTGGGATGTTAATATGTTATTTTGGGTGTTGAATGGTTAGAACAACTAGACACTGTTAGATTTTACTTTCGAAAACTATTTGTGGAATGGAAATAAAATGGGAAGACTATTCACCTCCAAAGAATTCAAAATCCACCATCAAAGGTAGTGAGTTCCCATAACAGGGAAAATTTTTTAAATAAAGGAGGTTATGAATTCATAGCTTAAATCAATTGCATGGAAGTGCAAGCACAATATACCCCTGTAATCCCCTCAAAGGATCTTCAAGATATTATGGCCAACTATGATGACGGTGTTATGAACCAAAAGGACTACCTCCTAAGCGCTCTCATGACCATGCCATACATCTTTTTTTTGGAAGCCTCACTTTTGATGTACGTCCTTATCGATACCTTCAACCTCAAAAACTAGAAATTGAAAATATTGTCCAAGAACTATTAGAACATAGAGTCATTCATCATAGCACTAGTCCTTATTCATCACCAGTGGTTTTGGCCCGTCGTAAAGATAATTATTGGTGTATGTGTCCTAATTTTCGTCCCCTCAACAAAATCACAATCAAGGATAAGTTCCCTATCCCAGTCATATATGATTTATTAGATGAATTGCATGGTGCTAAAATTTTCACAAAATTGGATCTACGTTCAGGTTTTCATCAAATCAGAGTAAGAGATGAGGACATTCCCAAAATTACCTTTCGTACTCATGAAGGTCATTATGAGTTCTTATCATGCATTTTTGTCTCACCAATGCCCTCTCCACCTTCCAAAGTCTCATGAACCATTTTTTTCGTCCATTTCTTAAAAAATTTGTCTTAGTCTTCTTCGATGATATTTTTATATATAGCAAATCATGGAAGGATCATTTGATGCGTGTGGGGATATTTCTTCATGTATTACATAAGGAGAATTTTTTTGTCAAACGCTCCAAGTGTTCTTTTGGTATTCAAGAGGTTGAACATCTGGGTCATATCATTTCTCATGAAGGCGTTAAAGTTAATCCTACTAAAACTAAAGCCATTCAAGATTGGCCTTTACCCAAAACCATCAAGAAAATTCATGGTTTTTTTGTTCTTATAGGTTACTATTGCAAATTTATTCACAATTATGGTAAAATTATAGCTCCTCTTACCACTCTCACAAAAAGGATACCTTTCACTGGTCTGATGCTACCACTCAAGATTTCATGGCACTCAACGAAGCAATGTGTACTATTATGGTTTTGGTAACTCCAGATTTTCACAAACCATTCATTATTGAATGTGATGCTTCGGGTACAGGTATTGGGGTAGTATTAATGCAATATGGTCACCCCTTGGAATTCAAAAGTAAGCAACTTTTAGGTAAAAATTTGGATGATCCACATATGGGAAAGAAATGTTGGCTATTATACATGCAATCGAGAAATAGAGACATTACTTACAATTACTTCATCATAAAAATAGATCATAGTAGTCTTAAGCACTTTCTCGAACAACATTTCTCCTATCTAGAGCAAAAAAAGTGAATGAAAAAGTTATTGGGATATGATTTCATTATTGAGTATAATAAGGGCAAAGAGAATGTAGTAGCATATGCTTTATCCCGTAAATATGAAGATGAAGTTTCCATCAATGCCATTTTGGGTCCTTGTTCTCAATGGGTTTCTCAACTCCAAAAAGAATGGTTGGCAAAAACTGAAACTACTCAAATTATTCAATATATGATTCTTGGATCATCAAAGCATCCTTATTTTTCATATATTGACAAGGTGTTAAGAAAGAAAGATCACATTTACATTTCGTAAAGTTCCACTATTAAATCCATGATCCTTGAAGAATCACATGCTTCTCCATCAGTAGGGCACTCAAGATTTTTGAATACATATCAGCAGGTAAAATAATCCTTTTATTGGAAAGGATTAAAATATGATGTCAAGAAATTTATGGCTGAATGTGAAGTATGCCAACTCAATAAGGGTGAAACAATCAAATCTCCAAGACTTCTTCAACCATTAGTAATTCTTGACCGTGTGGGAACACATATCAATGGATTTTATTGAAGGTCTTCCCAAGTCAGATGGTAAAACAATGACTTTTGTGGTAGTATATTGTCTCACCAAGTATGCTCACTTCAATGCTCTACAACACCTATTTTAAGCAAGCAAAGTGGCTAAGGTATTTATGGACTCCATTTTCAAGTTACATGGAATACCCAAAAATATTGTAAGTGATCGTGATCCCATATTTACTAGCAATTTTTGGCAAGAATTATTCCATCTTAGTGGTACCAAATTAAATATGTCTTTTGCATACCATCCTCAAACGGATGGCTAAACTAAAATTGTTAACAAATGTTTGGGTACCTATCTACGATGCTTTGATCAAGATAAGCAGTATCAATGGAGACACTATATTTCATTAGCAGAATGGTGGTATAACACTTCATACCATTCTTCCATCAAGATGTCCCTATTTTAAGTATTGTATGGGTTAAAACCACCAGCAATAATAGATTATGTTCTAGGATCTTCCAAAGTAGCTCAAATTGATGATTGGTTCCAACACCAATAGACAATGCTCAACATTATCAAAGATAATTTGATCCAGACACAAAATTGTATGAAGCAACAATAAGATTCACATCATTCAGAGTGACAATTCAATATAGGAGATATGGTTTTCTTACATTTACAACCTTACAAACAACTATCATTGAAGATCAAGACTAGTCAGAAGTTGGCTCCAAGATTTTATGGTCCTTACAAGATAGTGCGTCGCATAGGTGAAGTAGCATATCAACTAGAGCTTCCTCCCCCATATTGTATACATCCATTCTCATGTTTCTTGTCTCAAAAAGGTGATTGGACAAAGAGTACACTCCTAGTCAGATATTCTAGTACTTGATGAATAAGGACGTGTATATCTTCAACCAGAAGCAATATTGCAAAGTAGATCACGTCATCTTCGATATCACCACATCAAAGAATTTCTAATCAAATGGTAGGACCTACAAGTAGAAAATTCTACATGGGAAACATAAAGTATTTTTGAGTCATTTCCAGCTTTGAGGACAAAGCTTTTCGAGGAGGGGAGCCATGTTACAACACCAATATAGCCAAGTCGGCTATATTTCCAATTATCATCTATTCATTGATTTAATAGTATTAATAGAAGTAGGTTGATTATATTTTGATCATCATTCATATTTTTATCCGATTGTGTGTTTGCAAGACTTAAACCTCTCTAAGTGGCAAAGGACTTAGCCCTCCTAAAGTGGCAATTAATATTTGATTTCCTCATTTGTATTATTATTTGTATTTTTTCTGGAAGATTTATGTATCACATCCATAGCATAGTTAAATACATGCTTCTTAAGTTTACTTGATGCATAAGCCATGATTGATTTATCTTGTGAAAACACTCATTATAATCATTCTAGTGATGCATTAGTGCATACTAAGAAGTTTTCCTAAGGGTATAGAACTTTTAGTATTGGTGTCGTGGTGAACTTCTATTTAAGCAACACAAAAGTAGATTCACACTTGGTTGTCCACTTGAATTATTTTCCTTTATTTTGGAGATTGGTTATCACAATGGATATTTTGGAGTAATCCTTCACATATCACCTATAGTAGCTCGTCATACTCATGAAGATTCACACTTCAGTTATATTGATAGGCGGTGATCAATTTAGAATGGCCTCAATGTTTTTTGGATCCATTTCAATTCCTTCAATAGATATTATATATCCTAGATACCGTACCTCAGGGACAGAAATCACTTTTTAATAGATTCACATAGATTTGATTCCTTCTTAAAAACTCCAACATGATTATGAGGTGTTTATCATGTTATTTCCTATCCTATGAATATATTAGAATTTCATCTAAAAATACAAGGACAAACTAGTTCAAATGTATCCTGAACACACTATTCATTAAATTCATGAATGCGGTTGGGGCATTAGTCATCCCAAAGGGCAAGACTGTAAATTCATGAATACGACTGGGGCATTAGTCATCCTAAAGGGCAAGACTATAAATTCATAATACTTATATATAGTTTTAAATTTCATCTTATGAGTGTCCTCCTCCAGTATTCTTAATTGATGATATCTTGATTTCAAATAAATCTTTGTAAATATCATGGCATCCTTTAACTGATCGAATAGGTCTTCAATCCTAGATAAATAATACCTATTCTTGATGATTTTTTTTTGTTCATTCTATAATATATGCATAGTCATAAAAAACCATATTTCTTTTTAACAAATAGTACTGGTGCACCCCATAGCAACACACTAGGTTTGATCAACCCCTTTTTTAACAACCCTTTTAGTTGTACCTTTAATTATTGCATCTCTATAAGATTCATCCTGTAAGGAGCTCGGTGGATAGATTTTGCTCTTGGCATTAACTCAATAGTAAAATCAAATTCTCACTCAAGAGGAAGTCTGTGTAGGTCTTCAGGAAATACATCCTTAAATTCTTATAAAATTGGGTGTTTTCCAAATAGTTCTTCCTTCTAACCCTCCCTAACTTCATTGAGTTTCACCAAATAAACCATCCCTCCTTTCCTGATGGTTTTATTTGGTTGCATTATATATAGAAATTGGGGTTTAAAAGATCCTTGCTCACTATGGGTCCTTAATATTACCTTATCGGATTAAGGCTTTATGAGTCTATAACCAATCCATATCCAAGATAATATCGAAGGCATGTAGTGGCGCTACATACAAATATCCTATGGTAGAACCATTGGTGAGGGTAATTTCAGCCATAGAAAAACATTGATCCATTAAGTAGGTTTATCCATAACCATACTCAACCTTCCACCCTTGTGCCAAATATCCTAACCTTTTTGGCATATCCTTGATTATACTAGAAGAAATAAAACTATCTATAGCTCCACTATCAATTAAATTTTTTACTTCTTTATTGAAAATATTACCCTTTAAGAAAAATGGGGTGGCTTGCCCTTCAAACTTTTGGCTTTCAGTTGCAGCAAAAATCCTGTGGATAGGTTCTTTTCCCTTTGCATTGGATGTACTTGGTCCTAGTTTGTGTGGACATTGGCTAGCATAGTGCGGGCCTCTACAATTGTAGCACCCAACCTTAGGTCTTGGATGCACTTCTAGTTTTTGTTCCCCTATTTTACCCACTGGGACTAAATTTAATTAATTTTGTGGTTGGGGTTTATTATTGTTGGTGTTATTGTTATTTCTCCTTTCGAAGTTCATTTTGAACTTTCCTTGCTTCCCATATTTCCTCCTTTTGATTTTTGGGAATCTTTTACCCTTCTAGTTTTGTTTGTATTCCCACTTTATGAAACCAAAACTATTTATCTTCCTAAGTGCTTGTTGATCCTATTTGAGTAGAACTGCATAGTTGAATTGAAGATAAAATTCCATATTTTTAGCTAAATCATAAGCTTTTTGTAGTGACTTTAGCTCATGCATATTTGCATCATACCTTATCTTCGGTTATGTTCCTACGATAAATTTATGGATTCTCATATTCTCATTATAAGTAGGTACATATTTCAATAACTTAACCATCTTATTATAGTATACTTCTACTAATTTGGTCCCTAATCGAAGGTTGGTAAATTCTTCAAACTTTACCACATAAAAATGCTCTGTGAGGAACCTTTTATTAAAAACTATGATAAATTCATTCCACTTTAGATTTACTATCTTGATATTTTGTTCTTCTTTGGTAGGTTTCCCACCAATCCAATCCATCCCCTTGTATATGTAGTGTTTCCCAAACTATTCAAGTCCTAGGGGAGTAGTTATTTATTATGAAGTAGATTTCTAGCTCCCTCAGCCATATTTCGATTGCATCACCCTTCCCTTATCCATACAATTTGGAGGTATGGATATTCTTTATGTCCTTCTCTAGTTATATCTCTAATAGAGTTTTGGCTTCTCACTCTTTAGTAGTTGGTTCATCAATTTTCCCAACCTCTAAATTCCTAGCTTGTGAATCCCGATTCACTATGGTCTCCATAAACTATCTTTATTACTCCATTTGTTCTTGCTTCATGGTGACTATCATAGTGAGGTTATCTACCTCTCTGCTAAAATTACCTAAATTTTTATCTCAAGATCTTTCCTCAACATTGCTCTATTAGGTCCACCTATTTGGAGGAATAGACTTCTCTCTTCTTGTCTTTGGTGCCATTTATCTTGGTCACACAAAAGAAATAATACTATGTTAGGTTACAACTTCTGCCTTGAACTCTAATAGTAACTCTAGCTAAATACATCATCCACATAAGCTAACTATAGATTTTTCTTACTAAAACCACCCTCACTTTACATGGGGTGTTGTTCTAAAAAATTCCATTTAATTCCATTACTAATGGTTGCACTTATTATACATAAGGCACCGTATTGACATAAGCTACTCTTCCTAGGGTTAATTCTTTGGAATTCTAGCAATAGGGAATTCTACATCCTCCTAGATTTATCTTAAGAAATAAGAATAGGCCTAAATAGGAAGATACCTAAATCCTTATCACATTTCATGAAAGCATCTATTCCATCGTACCTAGAGCTCTAATACCAAAAGTAATGACCCAAAAACCACTAAACTACTTAGGCAAAAAAAGTATGTTTTTTAGTTTTTTACAATATATACTTGAAAGGGATTTACATAACCCTAACTAGTGTATGCCAATCTACAATTTAAATAAAACCTAATTTAACATTTTAAGTTGTCTATCCTATTTTTACGATCCAATCTATCTCCTTACTTAATCTATGAAGGATATACCCATCCTTATACCATACACAAGTTTGTCTATGTAGGTATACTAGTCATATCACAAATAAGCTATTAATCTCATCTCTGTGATGAGCTAACTTATCCCCTTTGGTTAGTTAAAATGTTATGCCCATAAATACACCATACACAAGTCCATATGTATAGGCATACTACATGTATTGCCAATAAGCTATCCATATCATCTCCATGATGAGCTAACTTATTCCCTCATATTTCTCTTGGTGATAACTAAGTTTGTTTAAATCTACAAGATGTTTTGTAAATTTATCTAGTTTAGTCTCTTTAATGATATATTTAAATCAAGGTTACCCCATGTTCCTTCCTAAGGGATCCCATAATCCCTTAGGCTTCCTTATCTACTTCTAACACATAAGCATACTCATAAATTAGATATCAATTCTAATAATCTAAATACCTTAAATAATAAGATATTCTAATAATTATTTCTTTAGAAGGATATGATTGAGTCTATTTACTTAATTTAAACATAGAATAATATCTACAAAAGCATCAAGAAGCTACTTAAATAAGACATCATAATCTAACTAAAAATTTTAAACGAAGGAATAGTTTATGAAACTACAACATCAGCGATGCTTAAAAAAATAAGTAAAGTATACATCTTTCATTCATATATTAAACCATTACATAATCCAAGTATGGAAGAAGTACTTCCATACTTTTAAAATAATAAAGCATTACAATATTATCCAAATAGGATATTGCTCAACTAGAGTCTATTCCAAACATGCTTCCATACTAAGACTTCACTACAACATATATTAATGGTAAATATTTTAGATTTTAAGTATCCTCCTTGCTCCTTGTCTTTCCATCACTCAATTGGTTGTGGTAAGATATTAGGACAACTCATGGATCTTATGAAGCATGCATCTACTAAATAACTTATGAAATAGGTGCATTTATAATTTGGATTCCAAATTGCAACTATACAAAACTATTCAATGCATCCATTCATGAATCATTTACTAAACATTAGAGGGAATCTCATACATACACTCTTATTCTCACCAATAAAAAGAGTCATTTTATCAAACATAGAGTAATTCACAACCTTCCCAAAGGCTCATGCTTTTCATAAATATAAATCCATTTCTTTAATCTATTAAGGTCCTATACCCTTAGCAAATTAAATACTTAAAAACCATTTCTTTAATCAGTTATGGCCCCATAACCTTAATCAATCAATTACTTACATAAAACTATCTTTCTTTAATCAATTAAAAACCCATTCTTTTAATCAATTAAATGTTCATAAAAATATCTTTCTTCAATCAACTAAAAGCCCATACTTCTAATCAATTAAATACTTAAAAACAAATCATTTATTTAACTAATTAAGGTCCCATACCCTTAATCAATTAGCTACTTAAAAAAAATTCATCTAAAATATTTTCTTTTAATTGAAATAAAATCATTATCATTCCCTTCTGTAAACAAAATGCCATTCCTTTAATTTTATAAAGTACCCTCTAATCATTTAATAAAATACCATCCTTCTAAGCAAAAAAAAGGGGTTTTAAGGGTTTAACAATCAAATCCATTGGTTAACATGTAAACATAGGCATGTCAACAACACGAGGTTCTAGAACATAGTGCTAACAATAGCAAACATGCTGATAGGCTGCGCTAAACAATGGCATGCTAACCACCGCTAAGCGATGGTCTTCATGACCACCACTTGATGGTAATTCACAAAAGGGGGCTTCCTCCTAATGTGGCATTGAGGCACCCCCACATATTCAATGGGGATATACACCATAGCCCACTACAAAATAATACAATCTAGAAATAGGGCAACAATAGGAAACCATGTAGTATTCAAACATATTGCACCACATGACATCATACAAATGAGCTAAAAAAACATTAGTCAACAGAAAAACAAGGGTCCACGTGGCATGGGGATATACGTGCTCTCAACTAGAACACAAGTAGCCCCACTCAGTGGTGCCTTAGACCACTGAGCAGTGGTCAAAAAGCTTAGGGGGCACTCATATATTTAAAGGGGTATGGATGTCCCCACATCCCTAATGTGGGATAAATCTTGAGGAAAGCCAAAGAAACCTTCCATTTCCACACTCCCAGAAGGGTGGATTCATTGCACCACAAGTTAGTGTTGGGATGATGAAACAAAAATATTTCTAAGGTTTAACCTTAGAATGTGCTAAGGAGAGTGGCAAATACCATTTACCTCTATCATATCATAACCAACATTGAAAAAAATTAGAGAAAGATTCTAGGCTAAGTTGGAGGATAAGAAGGGCATTCAAGCAAAACTAAAATTAATAAGAAGAGGTTTGGATGAGGTTTCTTTGAGCTAGACCAAGGTGTCAAATCATAGAGTTGAGGTAAAGCTTACAAACCGATGACCAGGTTTCTTAGTGCATAACATAGAAACAGTTAGGGGGTGTTTTAGGTAAACTTCAACCAATCAATCCCCTTCTTTTCTAAACACATAGAGGAAGGTACGAAAGTCATAGATTGTTACCAACCATTAAAACATATGACTACTATTGAACATGGGATAACAAGCCCTAAAAAACAAAGGTTCACTAAAGGTATCCAAAATAGGGATATTGATAACAAATAAAAATACTTACAAAGCTAATAAAAAGAATCTAAGTATAGAGTTTTAAAGAGAATTTTTAGTGAGTAAAAGAGGGATCCTTTCAATGCTTTACAGATATAAAATAATTTCTAATCGATCCATTGAATACTCTAAAGAAAGCAATAGTAAAACCTAATATGTTACTTTTGGTGTTGGATTCCTCCTATCAGAATCTCATCCCTCCCTCCAATTCTTGCTCCTGATTAAGTCTTTGTGCTCCTCTCAAGGGAAGAACAATTATTCTTCCTTCGATCCTATTGAAAATGATGACTCATATACCCTTTTCAAAAAGTCCTCATTCTAACATAAATGTCATCTACCAATAGTAATACCAAGCTTACCCAAGCAACCAAAAAATGGAAATTTTTTAATTTTAAATTTATTCTTCTCTTTTCTCAAATATCTTGCCTTAAATGAAAACTTATGTTAATTTATTTATTTTTTTAAGGTATTCATTTCTTTATCAAATTTATAAAAGGAAAAAGCTAATAATTTTTTTATTCAATTTTATAAAAGGTACAAGACAAAATTAAATAAAATATTTTAAAATATTTATAATGTTAAATTCAATTTAATTCAAACAATAAAGGTTATTGATCATTCCTTGTTCAAATAAAATAACTACACTAATATTAAACATTAGTATGATATTTAAGTGGACTAAGGACTAATGGAACCTCTATATTCATTAGTCCTTTTTGAAGGGGTTCTTTACTCATTCCTTTTTATAATCAACACACATGCAAACAAAGTGAGCAATCAAATACATGCATCTATATAAGGGTACCCATTCATGTTACCTTGAGATATCATAATCATTATTTCCCTTTTCAAGGATGGTCGATTCTACCTCTCCTACCCATGAGTGTACTTGGTCCTACACATCAAAAATACATCAACAATACCATATTACTTAAAGATAAATCAATATAAACATTGCATAACCATCCAAATGCATCAAAACTAGGCATCAAGTAGTCATTCATCAATACATAGTATATTATGCAAAAGTCCTTCCAATATGGGTCATGAAAATAAGTAGAAATTTCACAAGTTGAATCTAAAGAGTGATTCATTAACCCTATTGACCTAGGGAATTACCCTAACATTTGACTCAAGTATGCACCTCTAAATCCAAGTTTCAACAAGGTTGGATGGGTTTGTCAAAGGATTCACTTGAACTATGATTAAGGTTGTCTCCCTATTGTCCTTATATAGTTTTCTAATCTAAATTAACTACTTTGCATACAAATTAAATGCATGAAAATAAATACTTGAAAGTAAAGTGTAAAAATAAAATGTATAAAAATTAAGTGTGGAAAGCAATTTTGCAAAGTTTAGAGTACAAAAAATGAAAAAAAATGTGACTATTATATTTTAGCAAGAAGAATATGTGATCAATCAACATATGATAAATAGAGTAACATCAATGTCCAATCATTTTTTTGAATATGAAATGGTTAAGTGAATGACAGGATGGGTTGGAAGGGTTGTGTCCAACCATCAAACACTTAGAAAACCAAGAGGGTAGTGCCATTGATGGGATGCATAAGGAATTGCCAAAATATTATAACCTCATGAGTATAAAGCACAATTGGGGTTTTAAAAAGTTTAGCTTTGAATTCTCATGGACAAAATTTAGTGACAATGAGGGCCTTATGCCTCTATTTGTAGCAAAATTATAGCCCTAAGTTAACTAGGATGAAAAATAATTACTCCTAGTAAAAGCAAATGTTTGGGGGCAACTTTAGAAAGGCCATGTGGAAACTCCTTAATGGTGCATTGATGTCATCCATTGTGAAGTACTCCATTATAGGAACCAATACTTTGTTCTAGGGTACTAGAAGACCCTTTCACATAATACCTCCTTTCTCCTTGTCAAGATGTTCTATTTTTCTTGGAAATGGATGAGCTCTCTACTCGAAGTGTGCTTATCCCTATGGATAATATCATCATCGACGGGTAATTGGGTAACCTCTACAATCAAGAGAATGCTCATTTTAAACTTAATGCCCTTAATTACAACCCTCCCTCTATCCTAGGAAGTGATAAAATCATCAGACAGAGTCAGGTTGCTATCCTCAAACTTTTGAATGAAAGGCATCAATTGACGAAGATTCAAAATCTCTTTGACCAATGCATCGACATGTAGGGACGTAGGATCAATAAGCACCATTATGTGGATAGCCTTCTAGTTAGGATCCCACTTACCCCTATCTTCAAATTGAAACTACCACAATCAAGGAACCTTCACTCTCAAATCACACCTCTCACGCATAGAAGCTGATAGGTGAGGAACAATGGTTACAAAGCTAGTAATATAGGCCACATGGAAAGATAGAGTTTCAATGTCTTCCCAGTCATGCATACCACTAATGAAGGATGGTCATTGATCAAAGAGATTGATTCTAATGGACATTGGACTGGGTGATCTAACCATGTTGATTATGAGGTGGCCAATAAGATCAAGCTATCATTCAAAGAGGTGCTATTATTTGGAAGTTGATCTAGCTAGAGAGGATGTGTACCACCTTGGAAAATGATTCACCATGAGAGCATGAATGAAAGAAGTGCATTTTATAGGAGCTTGCATCAAAAGGAACACACCATGTCACATGAGGGATTGGTGTCCAAAGTGGATACTATACAACCTAGGGGAATGATTCAGTAAAATATTGCTAATGGAAAACATACCATTTCCAAGATCATGCATCACAATGAGAACATCGTGCCATATGAAGACCTGGTGTCCAAGGTGGATGCTGCATTGGGCATGAATTCAAGAATAATCTAGCTTAGAAGTGCAACTCCATTGGTGATTACAAGGGAAGCCTATCAGGTAATTGTAGAAATAATTACGAGGTAAGCATATCAAATGATTGCAAAAGTGATTATGAAGACTAGCCACTAGGTAGGAATGTTGAGTCAGGATCACATGCCACATGAGATGAAGATTCACCATGACAATCTTGTAATACCACATGACAAGAGACATTGATCTACATTGGTGAGCACTAGAAAGTGTATCATTGTGAAAAGCATATACGTAAGCTATCGTACCAATTAAGTGTAAATTTGAAGCATTAAATCACAATAACATGAATTTGAAAAGAAAGAGGAATTTATTTGTATAATAGCCATGTAAATTGATTACATATACACCGCTCTTAGGGATACCTAAATTCGTGATACAATTAATACAATATTGAAAACCCTCTAAACGAGGGGGTGGTATAATCTGCAGACTCTTCATAAATGTACATGAACTACTTAAGGCTAAGGATAGCTTTCTTCTCCTTTGGTTGGAGATATATGCTGCTTTGAATGCCTTGAAAATGATTAGAACCTGTAAACCCTGCGTTCAAGAAACAACATGAAAGGAGTTAATGACAAAGGAAACCTCTCTTGATGAGGATTTTGATGGACAATTGTATAAATTTATGATAAAGAAAGTAAGAAAGCATGTAAATCTATGAATATATGCAAGAAATCATCAAACTATTGTAAAGCATGTAAAGAAAGCATGAAATCTAACAATTAAGAAACCTAATTAACCATTAGAACTTGAAAGGTATGAAACTAGTCTAAATTGACAATTACAAGGAAATGGAAGCAAATATACCTCTAAATCCTAGAATTAACCGGTAAAATGTATGCTAAAATATAAATCTATGCTAGATTAAACTAGTTGTATAACTTAAAATATAAATCTAATGCTAAAACAAAGGAAATCAGGGATCAAACCATTGTTGCGGGTCTGAGGCATGGTGGGTAATGTTTAGCCATGAATGACATCCACGACTGAGCCAAAAATGTCTTTGCTATTGTAATAAGGTCTTAGATATCTAATTCCTTCCATGGAATTGATGATTAAGGGTCGCCTCTATGTCATTTTATGGATTGGTGATCGAATTGGTTGAGATTCACATTCGATTGGCTTCAATGTATGATTGTGCTTCCTAGTATTTTGAAAGCTCCATTGATGGATTCATGCTTGTCACTCCACAATTGGATAGCATTTTGACTCTACTCAAGGGGTTATCAATTTTCTATCCATTTTGGTAAAGCTTCATTATGTTTCAACTCATGAAGATCCTAGTTGCTTTCAAATTTTGCAAGGCTTCGCTGCTCTCAAATGAAAACTTCTCTAGAATTCTCCCCAATCTGGAGTGGGGTATTATAGCCTTCCTAATCTCCAATATTGGATTGCTTTGGAAGAAAAACTCAAGATCTAGGAGGTTGGATCAGTTGGGAGGAAAGCTCTCAAATCTTACCCACCCAAAACTGTTTGAATCTCCATTGCCTAGGCCGTTGCAACTGAATTTGGCTTAGCCCAGGATTCAAAATAGTTTTGATGCTAGCCGTGGCTCTGAGGCACAACCAACTCTATTAGCCATGGGTGTTAGCCATGGCTAAGGCTAAGCTAGCCAAATTTGCCCAAATTGAGTGGTTAATACCACTACTTCACCTTGGAGTTGTCCAATATCCTTCATATGGTTTGTTTGCATGTCCCATATGAGTAGTCACCTCGACATGACACATTTTAGGTGTTTAAAGATGCCCCTTTTGAGATGCATTGTGAGAACGAACAATGCTGAACAAAATTAGACCTCCTAAAATTATGCCATAGGTTGAATAATGATCATTGATTTGATCAATATTAGATACCCAGTCTTGCCAAAGAATATGCATCTTAGAATCATTGCTTTCAACTGAGGGAAGGCTTAAATTTGTAAAGCTTTTGAAATCTCTAGTAGTGATAGGGTAGCTTCAGTGCTATAATAGTACCAATAGGTGGAGAGCTACTAACTTAACTATCATAGTTGCTTTTTACCCCAACAAAGGGTAAGCTTATGATAGTCATTGGCAATGATTCGTAAGATGAATGTAATTTTGAAAAGATCAAGTGATCTCCTATTGAATTTGATTATGATAATTGATATTATGATTACCCCCTAAAGTGACGAGTTGATGAGGGTAGGAAAATTAATGAAGTGATGAGTTGCTTGACCACAATGAGTGATTTGAACAATTTAAGGTTTTAGCATTTTGATTACTTGGCAAGGCCTAATTCAGCCATGATTACAACTGTTAATAGTAATTGTACATCTCTATCTAGTGGAGCAATTTAGACACAATTGCCTTCTTAGGGAGTCAAAATGATAGTAATGCCAATTATATTTATGTTGAATCATAAGGTTTGATGATCTGGTGAAAGTGTCATGGAAGAATTGAGATAGATCCTTGCTTCCATGGGGCAATCCGACCATTGTGGCCTTCTTAGGGATTGAAGTCAAGCATATCAATTCAGTGATGACTAATTTATTCTAAATGAACTTATGGTAATTTACTCATCTTGCTGGACTGCATGGATCACAAGTCACGACAACCACCAAGTGTATAGGGTAAATAACTAGATACGAGGCACATTTGAATTATTGAATTATTTGAATGTTTTTGTTATTTTTAAAATTTTGAAGGTTTTGACCATTAGATATTTTTTATTTTGCATTTTTAATCACCTCATAGTGAAAATTTGAGGGTATCTATGTCTGGATGCTAGCCACGCTTGTTAGCCACAACCAATTTTTGTAATTTTCTTAGCTGCGGCTTTGACCTATGATTGAAAAACTCTAATTCTGTGCCCACAGTTTCCAGGTGCGACTAAGAGTTTCCAGGTGCGACTAAGAGCAAAATCAAAAATATAAAATAAAAATATATCATTTTTAATTCATTATTTTCCAATTCACTATCGCTTTCAAGAGAGCTTTGAGATGTGCAAATAGAAATTTGACGCAAAAAACTACCATAAACTGCACACCCAAACCCAAATAGTTGACCTACCTAAGGCATCTTCTAGTGGCAGAGCTGGTGCTACAAAGGTAGCCTTACAACCTCACTTATTTGATTTACCAAATTAAAATGGACCTAATTAATTAATGGATTAAATGAACCACACTAAACTACTGATAAAGAAACTCACCTTAATTTAGGATTAGTCTATGTTAGCTTAGATGCATGGGATTTAATTTTTGGAATTTTTTGGGATGGGAAGTAACCTTGAAAGGGGTGCTTCTCTTAGCCGTGGGTGGCACATGCGACTCCCAATTGGTAAATTGGGGGCTATGGCTATCAATGATAGCTAGGTTCAAATCCCAACGATAAAAAATTTGACCATTAAAACTGACCGTAGGTCCCAACTATGGTTGAGAAACATTTGACATTTTTTTCAATTTATTGGAATTTTTTTTTGAAATTTTCTTGTGCATTTATGATAGTTTTTATATTTTTGAAGATTTTTGACTAACTTTGAATTTTGAAGTTCATTTTTTGATGTTTTTGATTGATTTTATCATTATTATTGTGTCCTTTTAGCTGACTGCCCAGGCGAGGGAGTTCGAGATATTTTGGGACCTCCTCTATGGTATCAATGATGCCAACCAAGAGTGGTTTGGTGCTATATGCCTTAGTTACATCATCAGACTACCATCCATCAGGGCAAATCAGGCCTATATGATTACTTTGGCCCATCACTAGGATGCACAGACTAACACATTTCACTTATCAATCAAAGAGTTCACGATCACCTTGGAGGATGTCTACCGCATCTTTTGCATCCATATCAGTGGCGAATCCATCACTTCTTCACCTACCATGGTGAATATTGTAGTCTTCTAGTGGATATTTGGTGCTCATATCGATGAGGCACTTGCTGACATTGATCATGGGGGTATACCCATAGAGCATTGGTACAAGGCACACATATTCATAGAGAGACAGACCATTTTGATGTACCTATGCATCCATATCATGTTGCTAGATGCATCAAGAGCAAGGTTCCCTTGGAACCTCCTCTATAAGATGCAAGACATTCTAGGGAGAACTAGAGAGCAGCCATTGATTCTATCATGGGGTAGTGCCCTCTTAGCACAACTCTATGATGAGTTGTATAGGATCACACAACGAGGCCATAGTGGAGTTGCTTGTAGCCTACTACTCTAGATATGGGTATGGTAGCACATCATCATTGACCACTCAAGGGAACTTCCTTGTTTGATCGAAGACATAGCAGAGGCTTCACAGTGCTATGCTACATTTTGGCCTAGGGAGGCTGAGGGGTTCAGGAGCAAGACCCGAGTAGGAGATTTGCAACATTATCTAGATTAGTTGACTCGACTTCAACTAGATCATGTTGTATGATGGTCCTACATGGACTATCCTCCATGGCCAGAGGTAGACAGGTATCTGAGGTAGACACACCAAGATAGGTGGCTTATCGGGTGTATTTTTCCACTTATTGCATATCACAAGGTAGTTTGGTATCTACTAGGATATTCCACCAGTGCCTACTCTCTACCATCGCATCAAGGTAGAGAAGGATTTGACTTGGCCTACTATGACTCCCCTAGGCGATAATGATGATAACTAGTAGGACTCAAGACTGGCCAATGTAGGGACTACAACTTATTTTTATGCCTGGTGGACTACCAGGATCTAGCGAGGTGGGGGCCCACTAGGTAGGGATGGGGATGGAGTAGTAGGAGCAGAGGAAATTGATGCATATCTAGAGGGAGTAGATCCTCATGGGCGATGAGTTTACCAGTGAATAGAGGGTGGATGGGATGAGGGTGTTGTAGACACCAAAACAACACAAATTCGATTATGTGACTACAAGCATTGACCGAATTGGCATACATACCCCCTAGGGCAACCTCCAGAGGTTAAATAGTGGTCCTAACTACTACCAAATCAATTTTGGAAGGTCAGAGGTCATTTTTGCACCTTTTAAGAACTTTTATCCCTATTCGTCCCACCTTGGGATGATGAGAATCTTATTCGTCCCACCCCAAGATGATTAGTAGCAATCACTCCAAGGTGGGACGATTAGCAGGTTTGATTGGAAAAAAGTCATACCTTGACAAATGGCAGCGCAAATCTGCCACCTAACTCTGCCTTCAAGGCATGGTATTGCGAGGGAAGGTTTAAATTCAGAGAGGCTTCAATAAAGTCTACCCTGATCATGGAGGCCTCAATCAAGGAGGCCCTAATCAGGGAGGAATCTTCTCTCCCCCAAAAAGGCGTAATGAGCCAAGTGGTGCCCTCGCATGCACATTCAAAGGAGACCCTTATATCTATAAAAAGGTGAGCCTCCTCACCCCAAAAAAATAAAGATATTTGGAGCATTTAGAGAAACAAAGTGCTACCAAACTATACCCCCATTCCTCTTTGTGCTTCCTACATCCCTAATCTCTCTCTTTTGGAAGAGAGGTTATCGGGTGAACACTAGGAATGTAATACAGATCCAAAGACCCAAGAAATCAACCACAATCCCACTCCAAACTCATCAAAACAACCCCCTAGGAAGTTTTGGACCCATCCCACTTGGATTGGTGTCAAAACTAGGCCCTAAACGGTGGGCATCCCACCCTCAAGCGCCCCTCCAAACTGTTGCAGTCCTAATTGCCTCATCCCAGAGTGATTATAAATTTATGCATGGTTTTGTTACTATTCCCTTTGCAATATTTCCTAGATGATATCCTAATGCCTATTTCAAATTTTGAACTCATTCTGACATGATTTGACGATCGTTTTATTATTTTAAGTATTAACTAGCTCGTACGACACCCCTATCACATATAGGAGAATATAGGTAGGATATGCAAATTTCGAGCATCTGGGTACTCTTATAATTATATATGATGCTTAACCCATGATTTTAAGGTGATTTTGATAAGCATAGGTGGGACATTGGAGCGCTCACTTTGGATAGACCCCTGACGGGCAAACGAGCATAACGGGGCCGTCCGATGCTGCTTCGACATAAAATCAGGTGATACCAATTCTAGACATTGTCCTTTATATTTCAATATTATTCTATAATCTACTTATCAATCTTATCACTGATATCTTCTAAGCGCCCGTTGAAGGCCTTGGGGATTGCATGTTTTTCTAGATACGCTTATGCTATTAATGATTTGTTGTCTTTCTGTGCATAGGATCTCACTGCTAGGAATACTAAATGTGCAACAAGGAATGAAGAACACATAGACACAAGCGGTGGAAACTTTTAGCCCACCCACTTCGAGTGTGGGCACGCGAAAGACACTGGAAGCGTACCGTCTGATCTTGGAAGCGCGGCTTCTTTCGGGAATCCATTAATGTAACAAATTGTATCAAATGTTCTAAGCCCTAGAGGGGGGATGTATTGTAATTAGATTAAAAGTAGTATCAATAAATGAGGCCCCGCTTTGTTTACTCACATCTTGTTTCTGCATCATTTCCTTCATGCATCGCTCATCGCATTCATAGGACTTAGCATCTATATCTATTTTTATTTGCATCATATCAGTACACCATTTTTTTTCTGCTTTTAGGTGCAACCATAGAGGAGGAGCCAAATGATGAGACCTCATAGCTCAGAGTCCAGGTAGCTAGTTTGCAGATGCATTTGAGGACCGCCCAGATGCATATATTAGGGAGGGACACCTCCATTGCCACTCTACAAGCATATGTTAGAGTAGTACATGATCATATCACATAGGGATAGGAGCAGTGGAAAGGATACTAGGAGGAGAGGAATCTTCACCTGGAACAAATTGAAAGTGTCACCATAGCTATGGAGAAGATGATGCTTTAGTGGGACCTTCTACAGTCTTAGCTAGAGCTCAGGACTCATGAGAGGGATATGGAGAGGAGTGTACGAGGTGAGCCATTGAATCCACAGGATGATCCTATGGCTCTAATTAGATAGGGATGCATATGTTTGGACCCGGATGTAGAGATCAAGAGATTACTGACTATCATCCAGACCCATATCAATCAATGTGCATCAAATGTTGCTCATATTGCTTGCCTGGATGGAGAGGTCAAGTTGCATGAGGGTGAGATTTTAGAGAGATCCATATATCTAGGGAGCCAGAGGAATTAAACATAGGAGAAAGGGCAGTCCTCATCTTGATCCAGCCACAAGACACATAGGATGGAGAGGTCTACTAGTACTAGCTCTAGGTAGACTCATCGAGAGGGTGGAGGCAATGGAGGAGCCTCATAGGTTGGGGGTGCAGGCCACTCATGATTATGCTTAGAGCATTTTGTATCATTTTTTAGTGTAAGGTCAAGGACCTACACAGTTGTAGCCTACAGGTGTTTTGGATACACTTATGTACTTTATGAGACACACACACACACACACACACACACACACACACACATATATATATATATATATGATCTAAAATTTATGAGACTCATTATATGTGTACATTTATTTATTTTATATTTATGAGATGCATATGGATGCAATGCTTATATGTTATGTTTATCTGATGCTATATTATGTGATGTATATGACATGCACTAGCTAGATGATGGATGTATGACAAGATATTGTGATCTAGATGTGTAGATGGACTACTATGATGTATGCATATGGATGCACTATTTGGTGTTAAATGAATGTTTAATTTGATGTACTTGTATGCATTTAATTTATGATGTTATGATATGATGAATGCAATGTATGTAATTCATTATTTACATGATTATCTAATGTAAATGAACCTATGTGCTTGAATCACTTAAAACATAAGGAATAAATGCAATATGTGTTTACAATCTAATGGATGACACCACAAAATGTATTATAATCATGAATGTAATTGATATATCTTGTCATAAGAATTAATTAATTAGACATCCATATGTGATATGAAATGATGTATTGTTTCTATTCATACACTTTTGTAAGGTAAAAGAATATTCACAACATAGTCAGTGGCCGTCTAAATATCATTGTTGATATTCATTTGGTATCTAACCTATGTGTTGTGGTTGTTCCACAACATACCCCAAAATTGGGGACCCACTTTTTCATTTTGGTATTCGTGTGTTTGCATTTCGTTTTTAGTGTCTAATTCTTCACTTTGTTTTGGGTTTGCAAATTCTTGTCAACGATTTTTTTATCGTCAAATTGTTGTCAATTTCTTGTCAACGATTTTTTATTGTCAAATTGTTGTCAATTTCTTGTCGACAATTTTTTATCATCAAATTGTGGTCAATTTTTTGTCAACGATTTTTTATTGTCAAATTGTTGTCAATTTCTTGTCGATGATTTTTTATTGTCAAATTGTTGTCAATTTCTTGTCGACGATTTTTTATCGTCAAATTGTTGTCGATGATTTTTTATCGTCAAATTCTTGTCGACAACCTTTTATTGTTAAACTATTGTCGACGACTTTTGTCATCAACTTTTCGTTGACAACTTTTACTGTCAACTTTTGTTGATGACTTTTTGTCGTCATCTTGTGGTTGACGATTTTTATCATCATTGTTGTGTTGGCAAGTTTTTCATCGATCTTGTTGTTAGTGTTTTCGTGGTTACTTTTTGGGTTTTCTTTCATTTGTGTATACCGAAAATATACATTATTATTATTATATATATTTTGTATATAATAATAGTTAAAAAAATGGTGTGTGGTGGTTTTGTGTTAAATTTCATATTAATAATGATAACTCCCAACTTTAGGAGGTGTCATGGTTGGGATGATATTGCTTAACCGTGTACATGGTCATAAAGGTTTCTCACAATAACCAAACAAAAAGGCAATAAAATTATATATATATATATATATATACATAATAAAAAAAAAAAATAAGCAATCAATAAAATAAAAGAAAAGAATAAACCTATGAATATAATATTTATAATGATAAAAAGCTTGTATTCATTTCAAATATTAAGGCTTTGTAAATTATTCTATTCATAAGACTAAAGCCCTTTTTGGTGTCTTCGTGCAGGTGATGTGATTGCCGAAAGAGTGAACGACTAAAGGATTCATGGAGTCTCATGACACTGTTGAATGCGGGAAAGAGTGCGGTCCACGTGGATGAATCGCCAGTGAAAGCATTATAAAGCGGGGTAAATGTGATTCAAGCAAAGGATATTTGCACGTGGGCACCATTTCGATGACAAATGGTAAACGACGGGTAGCGCAGTGATGCGGTAGAAGGTGACCGCGAAGATGTAGTCTCCCTCCATTGCTTATGTGGACGATGATGAAGCAATTACCCAGATGAGCAACATGTGGATGGATAGCACAGACCTCCAGCTAGCGCTCAGACAATGACATTGATGTCGGCTAAATCTGAGATAAAAATTGTTGCATGAGCATCTAACTAGTGTATTCTTAGCATGGACTGCATCAACAGCGAGATGGTCGTGAGTGACAACGACATCCTCAGACGTCACGACATGTGATTCAATAGCGAGTGAACCCAAAATAGCATTTGATGTGGAAACCATGCAAAATGCAGTCGCGAGGATTTGGTTCTTGCATTGGCAAATGGACGTAAAATGGGTGAAACCATAGTGAGCAGCCTAAACTAAACTACTGATAAAGAACCTCACCTTAATTTAGGATTAGTCTATGTTAGCTTAGATGCATGGGATTTAATTTTTGGGCTTTTTTGGGATGGGAAGTAACCTTGAAAGGGGTGCTTCTCTTAGCCGTGGGTGGCAGATGCGACTCCCAATTGGTAAATTGGGGGCTATGGCTATCAATGATAGCTAGGTTCAAATCCCAACGATAAAAAAATTGACCATTAAAACTGACCGTAGGTCCCAACTATGGTTGAGAAACATTTGACATTTTTTTCAATTTATTTGAATTTTTTTTTGAAATTTTCTTGTGCATTTATGATAGTTTTTATATTTTTGAAGATTTTTGACTAACTTTGAATTTTGAAGTTCATTTTTGATGTTTTTGATTGATTTTATCATTATTATTGTGTCCTTTTAGCTGACTGCCTAGGTGAGGGAGTTTGAGATATTTTGGGACCTCCTCTGTGGTATCAATGATGCCAACCAAGAGTGGTTTGGTGCTATATGCCTTAGTTACATCATCAGACTACCATCCATCAGGGAAGATCAGGCCTATATGACTGCTTTGGCCCATCACTAGGATGCAAAGACTAACACATTTCACTTATCAATCAAAGAGTTCATGATCACCTTGGAGGATGTCTACCGCATCTTTTGCATCCATATCAGTGGCGAATCCATCACTTATCCACCTACCATGGTGAATCTTGTAGTCTTCTAGTGGATCTTTGGTGCTCATATCGATGAGGCACTTTCTGACATTGATCATGGGGGTATACCCATAGAGCGCTAGTACAAGGCACACTTCTTCATAGAGAGACAAACCATTTTGATGTACCTATGCATCCATATCATGTTGCTAGATGCATCAAGAGCAAGGTTCCATTGGAACCTCCTCTATAAGATGCAAGACCTTCTAGGGAGAACTAGAGAGCAGCCATTGATTCTATCATGGGGTAGTGCCCTCCTAGCACAACTCTATGATGAGTTGTATAGGATCACACAACGAGGCCATAGTGGAGTTGCTTGTAGCCTACTACTCCAGATATGGGTATGGTAGCACATCATCATTGACCACTCAAGGGAACTTCCTCGTTTGATCAAAGACATAGTAGAGGATTCATAGTGTTATGCTACATTCTGGCCTAGGGGGCTGAGGGGTTCAAGAGCAAGACCCGAGTAGGAGATTTGCAACATTATATAGATTAGTTGACTCGACTTCAACTGGATCATGTTGTATGACGGTCCTACATGGACTATCCTGCATGGCCAGAGGTAGACAAGTATCTGAGGTAGACACACCAAGATAGGTGGCTTATCGGGTGTATTTTTCCACTTATTGCATATCACAAGGTAGTTTGGTATCTACTAGGATATTCCACCAGTGCCTACTCTCTACCATCGCATCAAGGTAGAGAAGGATTTGACTTGGCCTACTATGACTCCCCTAGGCGATAATGATGATAACTGGTAGGACTCAAGACTGGCCAATGCAGGGACTACAACTTATTTTTATGCTTGGTGGACTACTAGGATCTAGCAAGGTGGGGGCCCACTAGGCAGGGATGGGGATGGAGTAGTAGGAGCAGAGGAAATTAATTCATATCTAGAGGGAGTAGATCCTCATGGGCGATGAGTTTACCAGTGAATAGAGGGTGGATGGGGTGAGGGTGTTGTAGACACCAAAACAACACAAATTTGATTATGTGACTACAAGCACTGACCGAAATGGCATACATACCCCCTAGGGCAACCTCCAAAGGTTAAATAGTGGTCCTAACTACTCCTAAATCAATTTTGGAAGGTCAGAGGTCATTTTTGCACATTTTAAGCACTTTTATCCCTATTCGTCCCACCATGGGATGATTAGAATCCTTTTCGTCCCACCCCAAGATGATTAGTAGCAATCGCTCCAAGGTGGGACGATTAGCAGGTTTGATTGGAAAAAAGTCAAACCTTGACAAATGGCAGCCCAAATATGCCACCTAACTCTGCCTTCAAGGCATGGTATTGCGAGGGAAGGTTTAAAATCAGATAGGCTTCAATCAAGCCTACCCTAATCATGGAGGCCTCAATCAAGGAGGCCCTAATCAGGGAGGAATCTTCTCTCCCCCAAAAAGGCATAATGAGCCAAGTGGCACCCTTGCATGCACATTCAAAGGAGACCCTTAGATCTATAAAAAGGTGAGCCTCCTCACCCCAAAAAAATAAAGATATCTGGAGCATTTAGAGAAACAAAGTGCTACCAAACTATACCCCCATTCCTCTTTGTGCTTCCTACATCCCTAATCTCTCTCTTTTGGAAGAGAGGTTATCGGGTGAACACTAGGAATGCAATCCAGATCCAAAGACCCAATAAATTAGCCATAATCCCACTCCAAACTCTTAAAAACAACCCCCTAGGAAGTTTTGGACCCATCCCACTTGGATTGGTGTCAAAACTAGGCCCTAAACGGTGGGCATCCCACCCCCGGGCGCCCCCCCAAACTGTTGCAGTCCTAATCGCCTCACCCCAGAGTGATTATAAATTTCTGCATGGTTTTGTTACTGTTACTTTTGCAATATGTCCCAGATTATATCCTAATGCCTCTTTTAAATTTTGAACTCATTCTGACATGATTTGACGATCGTTTTATTATTTTAAGTATTAACTAGCTCGTACGACACCCCTGTCACATATAGGAGAATATAGGTAGGATATGCAAATTTCGAGCATCTAGGTACTCTTATAATTATATATTATGCTTAACCCATGATTTTTAGGTGATTTTGATAAGCATAGGTGGGACATTGGAGCGCTCGCTTTGGATAGACCCCCGACGAGCAAACGAGCATAACGGGGCTGTCCGATGCTACTTCGACATAAAATTAGGTGATACCAATTCTAGAAATTGTCCTTTATATTTCAATATTATTCTATAATCTACTTATCAATCTTATCATTGATATCTTCTAAGCGCCCATTGAAGGCCTTGGGGATTGCATGTTTTTCTAGATATGCATATGCTATTAATGATTTGTTGTCTTTCTGTGCATAGGATCTCACTGCTAGGAATACTAAAGGTGCAACAAGGAATGAAGAACACATAGAGACAAGCGGTGGCAACTTTTATCCCACCCACTTCGAGTGTGGGCACGTGAAAGACGCTGGAAGCGTACCGTCCGATCTTGGAAGCACGACTTCTTTCGGGCATCCATTAATGTAACAAATTGTATCAAATGTTCTAAGCCCTAGAGGGGGGATGTATTGTAATTAGATTAAAAATAGTATCAATAAATGAGGCCCCGCTTTGTTTACTCACATCTTGTTTATGCATCATTTCCTTCATGCATTGCTCATCGCATTCATAGGACTTAGCATCTATATCTATTTTTATTTGCATCATATCAGCACACCATTTTTTTGCTGCTTTTAGGTGCAACCATAGAGGAGGAGCCAAATTATGAGACCTCATAGCTCAGAGTCCAGGTAGCTAGTTTGCAGATGCATTTGAGGACCGCCCAGATGCATATATTAGGGAGGGACACCTCCATTGCCACTCTACAAGCATATGTTAGAGTAGTACAGGATCATCTTACATAGGGATAGGAGCAGTGGCGAGGATACTAGGAGGAGAGGAATATTCACCTGGAACAAATTGAGAGTGTCACCATAGCTATGGAGAAGATGATGCTTCAGTGGGACCTTCTACAGTCTTAGCTAGAGCTCAGGACTCATGAGAGGGATATGGAGAGGAGTGTACGAGGTGAGCCATTGAATCCACAAGTTGATCCTATGGCTCTAATTAGATAGGGATGCATATGTTTGGACCCGGATGTAGAGATAAAGATATTACAGACTATCATCCAGACCCATATCAATCAATGTGCATCAAATGTTGCTCATATTGCTTGCCTAGATGGAGAGGTCAAGTTGCACGAGGGTGAGATTTTAGAGAGATCCATATATCTAGGGAGCAAGAGGAATTAAACATAGGAGATAGGGCAGTCCTCATCTTGATCCAGCCACAAGACACATAGGATGGAGAGGTCTACTGGTACTAGCTCTAGGTAGACTCATCGAGAGGGTGGAGGCGATGGAGGAGCCTCATAGGCTAGGGGTGCAGGCCACTCATGATTATGCTTAGAGCATTTTGTATCATTTTTTAGTGTAAGGTCAAGGACCTACACAGTTGTAGCCTACAGGTGTTTTGGATTCACTTATGTACTTTATGAGATACACACACACACACACACACACACACACACACACATATATATATATATATGATCTAAAATTTATGAGACTCATTATATGTGTACATTTATTTATTTTATATTTATGAGATGCAATGCTTATATGTTATGTTTATCTGATGCTATATTATGTGATGTATATGACATGCACTAGCTAGATGATGGATGTATGACTAGATATTGTGATCTAGATGTGTAGATGGACTACTATGATGTATGCATATGGATGCACTATTTGGTGTTAAATGCATGTTTAATTTGATGTACTTGTATGCATTTAATTTATGATGTTATGATATGATGAATGCAATGTATGTAATTCATTATTTACATGATGATTATCTAATGTAAATGAACCTATGTGCTTGAATCACTTAAAACATAAGGAATAAATGCAATATGTGTTTACAATCTAATGGATAACACCACAAAATGTATTATAATCATGAATGTAATTGATATATCTTGTCATAAGAATTAATCAATTAGACATCCATATGTGATATGAAATGATGTATTGTTTCTATTCATACACTTTTGTAAGGTAAAAGAATATTCACAACATAGTCAGTGGCCGTCTAAATATCATTGTTGATATTCATCTGGTATCTAACCTATGTGTTGTGGTTGTTCCACAACATACCCCAAAATTGGGGACCCACTTTTTCGTTTTGGTATTCGGGTGTTTGCATTTCATTTTTAGTGTCTAATTCTTCACTTTGTTTTGGGTTTGCAAATTCTTGTCGATGATTTTTTTATTGTCAAATTGTTGTCAATTTCTTGTCAACGATTTTTTATTGTCAAATTGTTGTCAATTTCTTGTCGACGATTTTTTATCGTCAAATTGTTGTCAATTTCTTGTCAACGATTTTTTATTGTCAAATTGTTGTCAATTTCTTGTCGATGATTTTTTATTTTCAAATTGTTGTCAATTTCTTGCCAACGATTTTTTATCGTCAAATTGTTGTCGATGATTTTTTATCGTCAAATTCTTGTCGACAACCTTTTATTGTTAAACTATTGTCGACGACTTTTGTCGTCAATTTTTCGTTGACAACTTTTACTGTCAATTTTTGTTGATGACTTTTTGTCGTCATCTTGTGGTTGACGATTTTTATCATCATTGTTGTGTTGGCAAGTTTTTCATCGATCTTGTTGTTAGTGTTTTCGTGGTTACTTTTTGGGTTTTCTTTCATTGTGTACTGAAAATATACATTATTATTATTATATATATTTTGTATATAATAATAGTTAAAAAAATGGTGTGTGGTGTTTTTGTGTTAAATTTCATATTAATAATAATGATAACTCCCAACTTTAGGAGGTGTCATGGTTGGGATGATATTGCTTAACGTGTACATGGTCATAAAGGTTTCTCACAATAACCAAACAAAAAGGCAATAAAATTATATATATATATATAATAAAATAAAATAAAAAAATAAGCAATCAATAAAATAAAAGAAAAGAATAAACCTATGAATATAATATTTATAATGATAAAAAGCTTGTATTCATTTCAAATATTAGGGCTTTGTAAATTATTCTATTCATAAGACTAAAGCCCTTTTTGGTGTCTTTGTGCAGGTGATGTGATTGCCAAAAGAGTGAACGGCTGGAGGATTCATGCAGTCTCACGACACTGTTGAATGCGGGAAAGAGGGAAAGAGTGCGGTCCACGTGGATGACCCGCCAGTGAAAGCATTATAAAGCGGGGTAAATGTGATTCAAGCAAAGGATATTTGCACGTGGGCACCATTTCGATGACAAATGGTAAACGACGGGTAGCGCAGTGATGCAGTCGAAGGTGACTGCGAAGACGTAGTCTCCCTCCATTGCTTATGTGGACGATGATGAAGCAATTACCCAGATGAGCAACATGTGGGTGGATAGCACAGACCTCCAGCTAGCGCTCAGATAGTGACATCAATGCCAGCTAAATCTGAGATGAAAATTGTTGCATGAGCATCTAACTAGTGTATTCTCGGCATGGACTGCATCAACAGCGAGATGGTCGTGAGTGACAACGGCATCCTCAGACGTCACGACATGTGATTCAATAGCGAGTGAACCCAAAATAGCATTCGATGTGGAAACCATGCAAAATGCAGTCGCGGGGATTCGGTTCTCGCGTTGGCAACTGGACGTAAAATGGGTGAAACCATAGTGAGCAGCTACTGGTCCCAAGGGTAATCAGAAGGATTCGAAGGTGCCTCGTTGTACATCCACGACAAATGATGAAGATGCAAAGACGATTTAGTGGCAATCCTAACGGAGTAAAATTTCCACTTTGAATGGATAAAATTGCCTATTCTACCTCTTATTTGGTGAAGGACGAAAGATGATTTGGCAAAAATGTTATCGACATGAGAGGTCCATGCTATCCAAGTGACACAAATTCTCGTTCTCTAAGCATTTCAGGAGGTAAAGTAGAAGCATCAGGGGACGAAGACGATCGAATAAACGGACATCCAAAGTGGAAGGCTACTCCGTCATCGGGTAACAGTAGCGATAGAATGTTACAGGCAGTTCCAATGACAGCGACGTCGTTAACCATGGAAGGACCATCTGTATGATAGTAGAGAAGGGTAATTTTATCCTTTCATGTAGCTCGATTTCATAGTAACAGTAGATTCGATGGCAGAGCATTATCGGTGTACAGCGGGCATTTCAGTCAATAGGGGAGGTAACGATCCTTTGGGGTCATTTTAGTGGATGAAGGAGACCTGTCAAAAATGCTCGATGACCGCATAATTGATGCATGATGGGCAGGTAGAAAGATGAGTAAAGGTAGTTGTAATGGGCATCTAACATATATGGCAGCAAATATAATAAAAGAGATGTTTTGAAAATGTTCTACAAGATGAAACACATGCTAATGGATATACAAAATAATAAAAAAGGACAAATGGCATTGTGAAAAATGCCATATGAACAGGGCCCTTCATCATAGATTGAAAATTCATCGTTAATGCTGCTCTCTTGGATGGCGGTTACGTCTTGGTGGAAAGTCGAGCTTTACTTTAGGAAAGCAAGCAAAGTAAAGTAAATAAGAGGAAGCTGTTGAAGAGGTTTTAGTTGAAGAATAGCAAGAGGGAATTTGAAGCGACAACACATGCAGGTGGCCCACGAAGAAAAATTAGACATTTGGAAAATTTGGACGGATAAAGAGGGAGATAATTTTTATATGGAAGATATTTCATTATGAAATAGAAATGTTACTCATACAAATGAAATTAAAAGTTGAAAATTATGTTTGAAACCAAAAGTCTGCTTGAGGGAAAGTTAAAATGAAACAACGCAAAGGAAACGAAGTCGTTTTGGAAGGAAACCATGCATGGAGATAATGAACAGTTTTCTGGAAAACAAAAGGGCAAAGGCAAAGTGAAACGAATGGTCCGCAAGAAAACTTTAAAAACCCATTGATTAATACGGGGGCTGGAAAACCAGAGGATCGAAAAGCTGCCATTTTTGTTTAGGGTTTTGTGAATGTAATAGTTCAAAGTGTGCACCTTGTGAGAACTTCTAGAAGAGGTTGCAGGGAATAGGATTTTAATGAAATATCTTTTTACGTTGCATATTTTCTGACTTATATCTGATTTTGATGCTGTAACAGGGTTAAAATTACATGAATGTTAGGAGATGCAAATTTTATATAATTCCTAGAAGCTAGCACTTGCTTTGCTTTAAATTGTGTGTTTGCAGGTTTAATCAAGGTTGGTTATTTCCTGGTAGACCTTACTAAATTCGGAATTGCTGGGTGGGGTAGCATAGATTTGAGACTTTACATTCATTGTCCAGTATTAGTTAGTTTTCATGTTTTTAGTTTTACTTTTCAGATTTATGTTCTGCTTTCATTTCATTTTCTGCAAAACATTAAAATTTTGGACTCAAAATCAGAAAGGTTCTTCTTTTCTATAAGATTAACCTCGGATTTTGGAGTGCACAAATTTCCGGATGGCAAAGAGTGACTATTATTTTTTGGTTTTAATATGCTGTTTGGAAAATATTTACAAGTAAAGAAAGGGCCCACAAAGCACAAATTTTAATAACCAAAGATAAAATTTATTTTGGGAAGGTTTTCTAACTTCAAAGCACATAAATTTCTAGACTAAAAGGAAGTGGGCAACCACAACATTTTCTTTTTGTTTCTTCATTTAGAATCTCAAGATAAAAAGAACTTGCTAACAACTGGCCTACAATCTCACATTAAGGTCAGATAATAAAGAAATGCTAACCAGGCTAATTTTACTAACCATGCTAACTTTACTAACCCCACTAACTTAACTTCAATAGGACACTTAAATCTCAGATAAAATAAACCTACTGACTTTAAAAATCAATCTCACATAAAGGCACGGTTTCTAAAAGGAAGTGGCATATCCACAACATTTTCCTCATTTGTTTTGATCATTAAATTTCAAGATAAATAAATTGGACTAACAGGGTTCAAGTAGATCACATTAATGCTAGATAATCAAGGAAAATCAGTAGTCGCACATTTCAATTCCACTAGGACAATAATTCACCACAGGCCCCTTGTTTACATTCACTTGCATCCATGAATTCATTTCAGCACTATTTTGGATTAACGTCATCTTAATTCTTTACATGTGCATTGCTTTAACGCGAAACCTTGGAGAAATATTGAATTTCTTTGCAAGAGAGGGAAAGTTTCACCAATTCCCTAACTGTTAGTGTAATTTTGCAATTGGGCGAAATTATCAGGAAACACTATGTTATAGACATCCTTTAACAAACAAACTCTCATAAAAAGAAGTTTATAATTGAATTATTTGATATGAGTTGTTGCTATTTGGCAATTTTTGAGGTTTTCCATGAGACTCAAACACCCTAGTTGACTTATCAAAAGTTGTATAATGACTATACTAGACTTTTGAAAAATAAAGTTTTTGCTAAGAGAGACCAAGCTATTCATTATCCCTATGTGTGCAAATGAATATATTAGATAAGGCATGAGCATACCACAATTGCAGGAGAGATTCATTTAGCCCATTGCTATATTGGGGATCCTCAAATATCCACCCGATCCTAGGTTTGGACTCAATTGGACTAGACCACTAGGCAATATAGGCCACCTAAAGCTAGCTCATTTGTAAATTGCTTAGACCTATCCCAATGTCAGACGATATTTATTCAACCCATTGCTGTATTGGGGATCATTCTATGGCTTTTGAGTATTGATCATTCTAGGGATTCAAGTTCACCCCCTTATTTTCTTCAATTTGTTGGGATACTTGCTCATATATAATGATAACAATCACTGTTTATTTATTTTATTTTTATTTTTTGTTTTTGTAGAGCAAGGAATTTGATTTGATTTTTGGGATTTTTCTCCTTTTTGTAATCAAGGAATTTCTTCAGGTAGGGGGGAACATGTCCTTTTTCCAATGATCTCTACTCTAGACCATTGCACCTCACAAATGAGCAAGTAACAAAAAATTTCACTTACAATGACCTGGACCACTTTGTAGTGTTCATCCTTCCTTACCCTAATTAGGATTTTTAATGTGTTGATTAGTGATGGGATTTTGATATGCTAAGTGCTATCAAAACTAGACCTCATCTACAAAAGTGAAGAAATATTTCTATAAAATTTTGAGAAGACCACTAGGTATGGCTAAGTGACCGAAAAACCCTAGTATATTCTTCATAGCAACAGGAGGGGTTGTGTTGAGAAACACAATTACTCATAAGGGTGATCAATGATGATTGGTGTCAAAACTAGGCCACAATCCCACCCCAAACTCATCGACACAACCCCCTAGGAATTTTTGGACCCATCCCACTTGGATTGGTGTCAAAACTAGGCCCTAAACGATGGGCGTCCCACCCCCGGGCGCCCCCCAAACTGCTGCAGTCCTAATCGCCCCACCCCGGAGCGATTAGAAATATGTGCATGATTTCCTTACTATTCCTTTTGCAATATGTCCCAGATGATATCCTAATGCCTCTGTTAAATTTTGAACTCATTCTGACATGATTTGACGATCGTTTTATTATTTTATGTATTAACTAGCTCGTAGGGCGCCCTTGTCACATACAGGAGAATATGGGTAGGATATGCAAATTTTGAGCATCTGGGTAGTCTTAGAATTACATATAATGCCTAACCCATGAGTTTTAGGTGATTTGGATAAGCATAGGTGGGACATTGGAGCGCTCACTTTGGAGAGGCCCCCGACGGGCAAACGAGCATAACGGGGCCGTCCGACGCCGCTTCGATGCAAAATCAGGTGATACCAATTCTAGACATTGTCCTTTACATTTCCATATCATTTTGTAATCTATTTATCAATCTTATCACTAATATCTTCTAAGCGCCACTGGAGGCCTTGGGGATTGCATGTTTTTCTAGATACGCATATGCTATTAACGATTTGTTGTCTTTCTGTGCATAGGATCTCACCACCAGGAATACTAGAGGGGAAGAAAGGAATGATGAACACATGGACACAAGCGGTGGCAACTTTTAGCCCACCCACTTCGAGTGTGGGCACGCGAAAGACGCTGGAAGCGTACCGTCCGATCTTGGAAGCGCGGCTTCTTTCGGGCATCCATTAATGTAACAAATTGTATCAAATGTTCTGAGCCCTAGAGGGGGGATGTATTGTAATCATATTAAAAGCAATATCAATAAATGAGGCCCCGCTTTGTTTGCTCACATCTCGTTTCTGCGTCATTTCCTTCATGCATTGCTCATCGCATTCGTAGGACTTAGCATCTATATCTATTTTTGTTTGCATCATATCGGTACGCCATTTTTTCTGCTTTCAGTGGTGATCATGGTGGGACCCTGTCCCCTACTGTTAGGATCAAGTTTTTGATCCAAATTTTGTGGTTTTTCTTTGCAGGTGTTACTCATTCGGGCATCTGGATCGCTACTCGTGCCACCCCGGGATGAATACGTATTCGTCCCACCTTGTGACGAATGCAGACCTGCTATTCATCCCACCCCGGGATGATTAGAGCTCTATGCATTTTCTGAGCAGAAACTCAGAGGCATCTGGTTTAGACAGAGAGGAGGTAGGCCTTCTGAACATCCTCTGTGTTTTTCTACTTTCTGTTTCTGCAATTTTCTGTTTTCTTTGCTTTATTTTTAGACACTTGCATAGAAAGGTTAAGTAGTTTGTTTTCCTTTCTTGCAATAAAGAAAATAAAAATAAAAACATAGAGTAAATTAAATGGAAGGAACTTGATTAGGAATGCATTTTTCTCTGGTTTGCTTGCATGATACTTGCACAAATGGCAAGTCCTCATTATAGGTTTCAGTTCTAGTTAGGTTTTGTGATTTCCTTTTTGCTACTAATTGTCTCTGAAAGATAAAACGTACTTTAAAGCATTGCATTAGTGAAAATCATCTTTTGTTGTATGTTTTCTTTCTTTACACAATTAAAAGGAACCACACACACCACCTAATAAAATTAACATCAAGGAGTTGGTCTTAATACCCCAACACTTGATCAAGACCAACGGTGGGTTTCATCACCACCTTGGCTTGGATTTTGCATACATATACCTTGATCGTGATTGTTGCTAGACGTAAATCCTGACGAAAGCTGACCAAGTGTAGCGGGGGTGATTCCCCGTGCATGAGGATAAGTCTTCTAAGGTAGGTGTCAAAAATAGAGTGATCCCCCTTCCGTACCGCCTATGTTCCACTTATTGTTCTGCTCTCGCGTACCAATAGTTTCCCTCACGTAAGGGCGGGTATATTGAGAGGTTCGGTATAACGGCCTGGCAATGGTATATTGAAGGGGCGACCATTTTGGAGATACAAGAGCCCTCATTATGCATGTATAACAAAGTTTTCTTTACAAGATTTACATAACAAAAATCAAACACACTGAACCAGATCTAGGACACACATTTAATCTGTAAACAAGATAATCATTTCTTTGTTTGTGTGGTCCCCTTTTGTTTGGTATAGCATAAAAATTGTAAAGGAGATAAAAATATACATATCTTTTTAGAAAAACCACCACCATGGTGTATACCCGTAGCCAAGCCCAATCACGGGCAGAAGCTATGGAAAGTATGCAAGGAGGCACAAGTCACCTCCGTTATAGCCCCAAGGACTTGGTTATACCACCTTGGCAGCTCGACCCACAACATAGTCCACACTATACCACTACAGAACAGGACTATAGAGGCACCCCTTTGAGGGGCACTCCCGTTCAACACAGACCCTCTCAGGAGGAGTACACACATGGGAAGGCCCCCTTAGACACTCATTATGAGTGGCCACTATGTGATGAAGCGCTAGAGCAGCATAGGGTTCATAAGGAGGGCCCACATGATTATATCATTCCCCCTCCACCCCTCATTACTGTTAGAACTAATAGGCCAAATCTAGAGCGCAAGGCTCTTCAGATAGGGCGAGCCAACTCTGCCCGTCCCTTTCACATGTACGAAAGGGAGCACGAGGAAAACTAGTATATTCCTCAAGAGCAATACACCGCATGGGGGCAATGCACCTCCGCACCTACTGATTATCAAGATCACCTATTGAGGCCAGAGCCTCGGGTGAATGCTGCTAACCTCGATAGAGGAAAGCGACCCATAGAGATCTCGGATCACCATGACCGAGATAGATATGTAGGGGAGGCATCTAGGCCTCCTAGACCTAGGATGACGGAACAAATCGACTTGGCATTTGCCAAACATGCCACCCACCAAGCGCAAATCATGCAGCTTAGGCAAGATCAATAGCAGTTAGAACAACTATATCATCTTAACAAAGAGCGCATTCAGTGCCAGATAGATGAGTTGTTCCAGAACACTATGCATGAGAGGATTCCAACCCCTCGCACGCATAGGACAAAAATTTATGAGAGGCACAACCCCTTAGTACGAGACAGGTCTCCACGACCTTATCAAGCGTTGCCTCCAAGACCTCCTAGACCTGAGCGGGAGGCCACTCCTAGAACCAATGATGGGCGCCTTCCTCGGGCACCCATCCATGTTTATAGGTCACGCCCAAAAACTCCTCAAGAGGCCTATGAGGAATTTGAGTGAGAAGAAGAGCGGGCTGAAATGCCCTACCAAGGCAGGGGGCGCTATCCGGCTACCCCTCCATAGGCCTCAAGTTCCTCGCAATTCACAATGGGAACAAACCAAAGAAGAGGAAATCAAATCCTCTGATGCATACAAAGCACTGCTAGAGCGCTTAGAGTCTATGGAGACTAAGACTTCAGGGCCCCAAAAGCCCACCTTACGCCAACTCCGTAGTCACCCTGTGCATCCTTCGGTTTCGGCACCCCCATACCCCGACCACTTCAAAGTGCCTCAATTGGCAATTTTTAGAGGGGATGAGGATGCCCAAGAGCACGTAACAAGGTTCTTGAGTCAATGCTTTGGCATTCAGGACAATGATGCATTGCTTCTAAGAACGTTTATAACCACGTTCGTAGGCCCTACCTCGGATTGGTTTACCCAATTGCCGAAGCATAGCATCAATAATCTAGACCAGCTAGTGGACGCGTTCCTTGAACGTTTTGCCTTCAACACCAAGAAGAAGGCATCCTTAAGTGACCTAGCTGGCCTTAAGTAGTATGATGATGAGACCATGGCTGCTTATGGGAATCGATGGAGGACATTGCTTTCAAAGCTACCTTACCTCCCTCCCATGGCCGACATGACTCAAATGTTTTCAAAGAGTTGCTTAAGGTCGATCTCCATGCTATTGCAGCTGCAGCAATATGCCACCCTCGAAGAAGCCCTGGTGCAAGCCAGGATAATTGAGGAGATCAAAATACAAGACGATGAGATTGCCAAGCCGTGCAAGAAAGAGTGGCCCAAAAATGCTAAAACTGGGCCCACGCAACCGAAACCCACCGTGGTCAATCAGGTTGCCATAACTATACCAAAGCCTGCACAAATGACACAGCCCCCAAAGGCTAATTATCAGGCAGTTCCTCTTGATAACTATGAAAAGGAAAATCATAAACAAGAGCAAAATCAGCAGCGTCGCCCTAGGCGACAATTCACACAATTCACGGAGTCTAGAGACTCCTTGTTTGACCGCTTGTTCATGGCAAACCTGATAAACTTGCTAGAAAGTCGACCCATAGACCCCAACATGCCAAAACCCAAGGGCTATAGGGAAGACTTATATTGTAGATTTCACCGATAGAAAGGACACGAAATCTCCACTTGTTGGAAATTCAAACACTTAGTGCAAGACTTGATAGACAACAAAATGCTCATGGTAGATAGTCCCGTAGCGTTGAGCAACCAATAGATGGAGGTCTTCAAAGACCCCCTACCTACCCATGATGCGTAGGCAAAGACTTTACAAGTGAATGAGGTAACACAAAACTGCCCCATGCAAGGATACGTAGGGATGATAAGCATCGTGACACGGAACAAAAGATACCCAAACATGGCTGCACCCACTGCAGCTACAGGAGATGTTCCATCAATGTCACAACCTCCACAACACCCTACGCAACCTCCCCCACCTAGACCAAGTGGCCATGATTCGGACTAAACTTACTCAAAGTTTAAGGACCACGTCGGCTAGGCTCTCCATTTATGAGCTCATCCAACAATCATCGCCCCATCGGGAGGCTCTGATGGAGATACTCAAAGCCATTGAGCTACAACCCCACGAAGCCAATTCTTTCAACAATTTCGTGGGACATGTGAGACAATGCACAGAACCAGTCATAACCTTCAGGGAAGACGAACTAAAACTGGTGACTGGTGATATGGTGGATCCACCCCTGCACGTCATTGCGTGGGTCAACGAGATTCCATTCAAGAGGGTGTTGTTGGACACTGGCTCGTCCAGCAACATAATCATGACAACGGCATTAAAACACCTTAAGCTACCAGCATCCCACATTGTGGCATCCACTTACACTCTTCGAGCATTCAACGACGCGTTATGCTCGACGGTTGGCACAATTGTCCTGCCCATCCAAGTAGGACAAAAGACCATTCCTACGTTGTGTCACATCCTTGAGGGTGAGATGGCCTACAATATCTTGCTAGGCCGGCCTTGGATCGGGGACATGAAGTGTGTCCCTTCGATAGCCCATCAATGCCTCAAATACACATACGAAGGGCAAGTACATGTAGTCCCAACGGACTTAGAGCCCTTTAAGTTTTGCAATGCGGTGCAGCTGATGCCACAATCGACCCTCCCATCGACACATTTGGACTTTTAATTGAATCCGTCCACACAGGGTCCGATTCCACCTACATCCTCATTGTTGAGTCCCTCAACTCACCAACCTGGCCCATCTTCATCGTCTGTTCCTTCACCAACGATGCCACCTATGGTGGCCACACCGAAGGACAACGGGAAGAAGCCCCTAGAGGAGGTACCACCATTAGTCTCAACCATCTCTACTGAAGAGGTGCCCAGCCGAATGGAAGTCGAGACACCTGGTTCACCCAACATGGAGTGGACTCGGGGAGAACTCCCATTCCCTCCCCCTCAACCATCGATGATTACCATTGAGATGGCCAATACGGGCCTGGGGGAGTACCTAGTGTGGAACGTTGTGGCAACACCCACGCTCGAATCCATGCAAGACATGGGGAGACCTCGCCTCCCCATCGACACTATCATCCCTTTAGGCTACCCACCAAATCAGACCAATTTTGTATATGGGGGCCTCGAGAACGACATTGAACCCTACCTACAAGAGGAAGAGGACGAAGAGCCATTTGCTGAGAATGTTGACTATCTATCCAACCCAGACTTCGCCTTGAAATACCTAGACCAATGTAATTGGCATGGATATGGATTGGGCAGATACGAACAAGGAATGCACATTCTTTGTCAACCGAGATACCTAGATGCAATATGATAAATCAGGAGTAGGGTTCAACCACCCTTTGCCCCTCGACATCTTGGTAGAAACCATGCAAGGCCTAGGTCTAGGCAACAGGGATGGGTTGGCACAAGATCCATATGCCAATCCCAACACAACATACACATTGGGGGATTATCTCCCATTGTTAACAACAAACCTTGTTGACCTCAACAACCCCTCCCCTTTGATCGAGGAAGGGGAAAGTTCAAGAAGTAACCTCCAAGAGGGATATGAACAAGATCAAGGGGGGTCTTCTGAAGATGAGTCAGATTATGAGGTAGCACCTTGGGACCCTTTTGAGTCCGATAGCAATCACTCGCAGGTGACACCCATTGATGACTATCAGGAGAACTTCATGGCAATGTTCCCCTTTAATGTTTCAATCGGGCAATTGCTACCTCCAGAGAATCCAGCCCTCCCATAGAGAGCGAAACAACCCAGAAGGGACCAAATCAACTTGCTCAAACAAAATGAGCCTCCCATGCCGGCCATAAGGCCAAGTGATCCACCGGAGGAAGAAGATCCAAATATCTTCTTCAACATCGACTACCTGCGTGCCAGATTTTTGGTTTTCGTAGAGAGTGAGGATAGTGATCAAGAAACGCCTAGTGGGAGGCTATACCAGCCAGAGGGGCACATAGTTGTCGGAGCCAATGAAGGCCTATGGATCTCCGATAGCGACTATGAGGATGAGACTGAGATGGCATATCTCAACCATATGAGGCAACAAGAATACCCCATAGACATCGATGATATGTTTGAACATCTAAATATGGGACCAAGGCATAGGTGGCATTTAAACCAAGTACAGTTAAACCAAGTGCTTCATCCACCACTTCGGGCATACAGGGAGCACCTCCCACCTAGAGACCCTATAGGGCCATCAGTGCCAAGGGCAGACCCTATCCTTCTATCCGCACATAGGGCCGATCCTTTTGTGCCAGTACCCATAGAGCCGGATCCGGGGTACAAGGATCACCAAGGATGTCTGAATCAACACCCACACGGCAATGGAGACCAAATTCATTCCATCAACATGATCTCCATTGATTTAACCACCCCCATCCACAATCCAGCCGATCCAACATGACCATTGTATCTAGACCTAGATGCCATAGACTGGGATCGTGCTGACTCACCACCATCCCCATCAGAGTACTGGCCTTGCGGTGAGATGTTTCATTTCACCCCAGGACAGACTCAGGATATCTTCCATGCTAAAGAGGAACCCGACATTCCCAACGTAGATCTAAATTCAGCAAATGATATCCACCCGATCCCAACTCCACACCAGTTGGAGGACGGATCCCACATGTCAATCGAAGAGACGATTGACGTAGACATCGGTTCTGATCCAATGAATCCACAAATCATCAAGCTGGGGGTAAGTCTATCCCCCGAAGAGCAAGCCGATTACATTGCCCTTCTCAAAGAGAAGAAGGAGGTTTTTGCATGGTCCTACAAAGACATGTCGGGGCTAGACCCATAGCTAGTCACGCATAATCTAACACTTGATCCGACAGTCAAGCCAGTCAAGCAAAAGCTACGTAAGATGCACCCAACAGTGGCCTTAATGGTCAAAGATGAGCTACAAAAGCTGTTGGATGCACAGTTTGTCATCTACGTAGATTACCCACCATGGCTGTCCAACATGGTACCCATCAAAAATCTTGACGGGAGGATTCGCATATGCACCGATTTTCGAGATTTAAACAAAGCGAGTCCCAAGGATGATTTCCCCTTGCCTAGCATCGACGCATTGGTAGACGCTACAACAGGCCACGAAATGCTTTCCCTCATGGATGGTTTCTCGGGATACAACCAGATTCGTATCAATCTCGATGATCAACTAAAAATGGCGTTCACGATGCCTTGGGGGACATTTTGTTATAAGGTCATGCCCTTTGGCCTTAAAAATGCTGGCGCCACCTACCAACGCGCTATGACATACATCTTCCACGATCACATGCATAAAACTTTGGAAGATTATATGGATGATTTGTTGGCCAAATCTCTTTTGCGCCAAAATCATCTCGATGACTTACGCAAGATCCTTGATCGCCTCATCGAACACAAGGTTAGGCTAAACCCCAAGAAGTGCGTATTTGGCGTCACATCTAGAAAACTCTTGGGTTTCATAGTCTCAAAATGAGGCATCGAGGTAGATCCAAATAAAGTCAAGGCAATCCTTGAAATGCTTCCCCCAACCACCATCAGGCAGCTCAGAAGCTTGCAGGGTAAGGTCACGTCGATCAAGCGCTTCATAGCGCAGTTATCTGACAAGTGTCGACCCATGAATAAATTATTACACAAGGGGGTAGCATTTCATTGGGATGACGAGTGCCAGTCAGCCTTCGATGACATCAAACAATACTTGGCTTCGTCGCCAGTATTGGCACCACCTAGACCAGGAGTGTCATTCTATTTATACATCTCAGCTACTGAGGTGGCACTGGGCGCCATGCTAGCCCAGAAAAATGAATTACATAAAGAACAGGCTAATTATTATCTTAGCCGCACCCTGGTCAGTTATGAACTTAACTATGCATACGTTGAGAAGCTATGCTTGGCGGTGGTATTTGCCACCAAAAAGCTATGCCATTACATGTTGAGCAATATGATGTATGTTGTGTCTAAGGAGAATCCATTGCGGTACATGATGAGTCGTACTTATCATAGTAGTCGCACGATGAAATGGATCATGTTGTTGACGGAGTTTGACATCGAATTCATTGGACAAAAGTCCATCAAAGGTCAAGTCATCACCGATCAACTAGCAGAGGCTCCTCTCGAAGATGATCAGCCTCTGACCATAGAGCTACCCGATGATGGGGTCTTCCATGTCTCTAGAATCGCCAGATTCTGATGAGCCCGAGTCACAGGCCGACATAACCTTATTTTTTGATGGTTCTAAATGTGAGCAAGGGGGTGGCATGGGAATCATGTTTTTCACACCGCAAGGGGCTCCAATGCCTTTATCATTTAAACTTGATTTCTCGTGCACCAATAACAATGCTGAATACGAAGCCTTGCTCATAGGTCTTCAGACAACCATCACCATGAACATCAAATGCTTGAATATCTTTGGTGATTCTCTTGTTAATTGTCAACCAAGTGAAAGGGGTATTCCAATGCAAATGCCCAGTTCTGTAGGCCTACAAAGCCCTTGTGGATAAATTCTTGGCAAAGCTTGAATGGTACGACATCGAGGCACTCCCTCGATCATCGAATCATTTTGCGGACACTATGGCCTCCTTGGGGTCACTAATCCCGTAAGACATTTCTGGTGAGATGACAACCATTCAAGTCAAAATGTTATCGCAATCCATGATGGAGCGTGCAAGCTCTGACATAATGCCAGGAATCCACCTGATCCAGATTGAACCATCTCAGGATAGGTTCTCTCGAATCCATGATAGTCTGAATCATGCCAACTGGGGGTCTTTGTTCTCTCCAACCCCTCTTAATAGCAACACAACACTATTTTTACAAGTTCTTTCCCGCTCAACTTTTGCTAGGGACGAACTTCAAGAGGGATCGACCGTTCATACCATCGAGGTTTCTGATCAATAGGATTGGTACACACCCATAAGAGACTATCTCAAGTTAGGTAGCCTCCCACTTGGATTGTCGCACGCCATGAAAAGATCATTCAAACAGAAAGCGACAAAACATGTCTTGCTAGGAGACATTTTATACCGTCGAAGCTACGAAGGAATCCTCCTCCGTTGCTTGGACCAGCAGGAGTCCACTTGGGCGATCACCCAAGCGCACGATGGTACATGCGGTGGCCACTTCAGCGGTATGGCCATCGCAAAGCGCATTCTTCGCATGGGCTATTATTGGCCATATTTAGAGCGAGATTGTTGCGCATATGTGCGGAAGTGCATGAAGTGTCAACACCATGCTAACTTGACACACGTACCTTCTCGGGCCTTGCAGCCGATCCAATCGGCTTGGCCATTTTTATAGTGGGGCTTAGATCTCATCGAAAAGATCTCCCCTGCATCGTCGGTCATCACACGTTTATCATAACGGCCACAGAGTACTTCACTAAGTGGGTGGAAGCAATTCCGCTTACCTCTACGACTGGGCCCCGCATTACGGAGTTCATTTTACATAACATCATATGTCATTTTGGTATTCCATCCAAGATCATCTCGGATAATGGGACGTCATTTAAGAACAAAGATGTGCGTGCTTTGACAACAAAGTACAAAATTCAGCATAGTTTTTTGACACCTTATTATCCGTAGGCAAATGGGCAAGCAGAGGCGTCAAACAAAATGCTAGTTGCCATCCTTAAAAATATGGTCGTAGATAGTCATAAGGATTGGCACATCCAAATACCACTTGCCCTATGGGCTTATCGCACTAGCATTCGGATGCCCACTGGGGCAACTCCATTTTTGCTAGTGTATGGCTCCGAGGCAGTCATGCCTCTCGAGTTGGAAATACCCTCCCTGCGCATATCAATGCAAGAGTTCATCGATGATGACACTGCATGGCAGGCCCGGTTAGACCAGCTTACGTTACTCGATGAACGACGCGTCAATGCTCTCGAGCATTTACGTATCTATCAAGAGCGACTTAAGAAAGCATACAACATGAAAGTTCACCTGAGGGACTTTCAGGTCGGTGACCTGGTCTTAAAAGAGAACCAACAAAATTCTAACTTGCCGCCCCATTTAAGGGACAAGTTCATGGAAAATTGGTTAGGTCCTTATGTAATCGATAGTAAAATAGGACCTGGAACATACCGGCTCGCCTCTCTTGAAGGAATCAAGGAACTAGAACCCTTGAACATCAGTCATTTGAGGCCATTCAACATTTAGAGAGCCATGGCCCACTCCAAAAGCCCCAAGGGTTCTCACCATCGCTTGGTCACCCAAAATGCCCCAAAGGTATCCATAATCCCTTTGGTCAAACCAAAAGCTCCAAGGGTTCCTACAATCGCTTGGTCAACCAAAATGCCCCAAAGGTATCTATAATCCCTTTGGTCAAACCAAAAGCTCCAAGGGTTCTCGCAATCGCTTGGTCAACCTAAAATGCCCCAAAGGTATCTATAATCCCTTTGGTCAAACCAAAAGCTCCAAGGGTTCTCACCACTGCTTGGTCACCCAAAATGCCCCAAAGGTATCTATAATCCCTTTGGTCAAACCAAAAGCTCCAAGGGTTCCCACAATCGCTTGGTCAACCAAAATCCCCAAAGGTATCTATAATCCCTTTGGTCAAACCAAAAGCTCCAAGGGTTCTCAATCGCTTGGTCAACCAAAATGCCCCAAAGGTATCTATAATCCCTTTGGTCAAACCAAAAGCTCCAAGGGTTCTGCCATCGCTTGGTCACCCAAAATGCCCCAAAGGTATCCATAATCCCTTTGGTCAAACCAAAAGCTCCAAGGGTTCCCACAATCGCTTGGTCAACCAAAACACCCCAAAGGTATCTATAATCCCTTTGGTCAAACCAAAAGCTCCAAGGGTTCCCACAATCGCTTGGTCAACCAAAAATGCCCCAAAGGTATCTATAATCCCTTTGGTCAAACCAAAAGCTCCAAGGATTCTCGCCATCGCTTGGTCACCCAAAATGCCCCAAAGGTATCTATAATCCCTTTGGTCAAAACCTCCAAGGATCCATAAGAATCACTTGGTCCACACCCATTCGGGTTAAACCATCCATAACGAATATTCAAAAACAACGAGATAATCAAAAATAACAAAAAAATTGCATCTCACTTTCATGCATAATCTTAAAAATCAAAACACAAAAAAAAAAGCTGCATTAGGCATCGCATACATACATTGCATATTTGTTGGTCATACATGTCAAACGCACCATAGACTGTAATTACTCGGCAATTCCATCATTTTCCACATTTGTCCATTTTGTAAATGATCCAACAAGAATAACGCCATTCACATTTTTGCCATATCATAGTCAGTTGTCTTCTAATGTCTTTAGGGTTTTCATCATTCAGCTGTCTTTAGATTTCTAGCCAAATGTTGTACAAAGTCAGACCGATTTTTACAAGGTAGAGTTTTACTTGGATCACGCCTTGTTACATAGCATCCCAACACAAGCTTAAAACACATAAAAATTCCCAAGTTGTGTGAATGAAAGATGAAACCTACATAGTGGTCTAGGATACCATAAGGTGAAAACGTTATCTCGCTCATCCCCCTGTGCGAATGACCCCAAGAATGCTGAGAATTGGCAAAAGGACAAGAAAACTTCCTTCAATTCCCCAAAATAAATAGTGGTTTTTACCACTACAAAGAATTCCAACTCCAAACATGAATATCAAAAGTGCACAAATCAAAAAGCACAAGAAATAGCGATTCTAATCACTGCTCAAAATCCCAAGCTCAAACAAAATAAATAGTGATTATCATCACTACTGAGCAAATATCCCATTAAAAGAGAGGGAGTAACTATTGAATCCCTAGAATTCTCAGCATTCGAAAGGTCATGAGGTGATCCTCAGTCTCGGTTTGGTGGATAGCCTATTGGTCACTGGTGGCAAACCTCCCGCATGATGATATATCTATCGCATTAGCTATTGGGCATATGTACAGATCAATGTTTGCATGTGGATGAGCTAGCTTATGGTATCCTAGATTGCATCGTAGATTAATCCTACTAAATGCAACAAAGGAGTTAGTGGAGCTAATTAGGTGATCCTCAGTACAGGTTTGGTGGACAGCCTACCTGGCACTGACGGTATCCTTACGAATACCACATAAACGAACTCAATCGCACACACAGGGATGTGAAATAACTTGGTCAAACTCAAGTCTGATTCGTACCTTGTTCGAAAGTCTTGTAAGATAATGTACAGTCTTGACTAGTTAGTTAAAGCATCCGAGTCTCGAAAAACCTTAACTACATTCTAAAACAATTGTTGTACATTTCATTACTTACATCACCATCAGAAAATACAAAACAAATAATTACAAATGCAAAAGTTATTTCATAAAGCAATCACATAGTACAGAAAGCCAGTAAATCTTGTATAGTCTATGGTGCCACCACTTGTATACCAACAAATCATTCCATCCATTCCATATGCATACATCTATATCATATAGTTAAAATCATCCACAGTCATAATAGCATATGCATACATCAACATAAATAAATGTGCATAAAGAACAATAAACCATGACAAGTATATAATCAAACCAAAAAAGAGTCATGTATATATATCAAGTCAAAATGCCCTCAGGCTACAATAAGAAGGTCCTCTGACCTCACAAAAACCAAAAACTCAAAATCCCCAAAGCCTAGGGAGTCGGCCACCATGATCACGTAGGATCGGTGCGACTGGAACTACCCCTAGTAGTATGGGTCCTATGGGACCTCTCAGGGTGGTTGCTGCCAGCCCTCGCACCCTACCCACCAACACTACCCTCACCTAGCCACCTATGATGAGATGATGCAGACTACTCAGTCTCACTACCTCTCGTACGACATGATGAACCACCTCCATCAAGCATAGACAACTGTCCACCGAGGCGGACAACCTCTGTCTCTAACTCTATCCGATACCGACCCCACTCCATATCTCATTGGTGATACATAACCAATGCACTATCCCACTATGCCAACTGAGTCCATAGGAGATCCCTCTCTTGCGTTACCTCCACCAAAGCATCTCTATGCTCCTCCTCCCATCTCCGTAGGAGACCCTCCAATCATGCTATCTCAACATGAAGCCCAACCTCCACATCCCCTGAGATAGCCTGAGGCATGGGCACCTCCGAGATGGCCTACTGCTCTGGCACCCACTACTCCGGGACATCCTATACATTCGGCTACTCTAAAACCCCCAAATCATCTCCATCTTCGATGAAGTCATCGACCTCCACCATGTCAACATCATCAAGCGGAGCCCCCCAACCCTCCATCGGTGCCTCTGCACCCCCACCTCCTACTACTATAGTATCCATGCCTCCTAGAGGCCCCTCACTCCACCATCACCGCATAATCCACCATCGGTCATACTCTGTAGTCACCCCGACATCATCCACGTTGGGTACATCAATAACTACATCGGACCCCTCACCCAGCTGCTCAATGGTAGGCCAGACTAGAGTCTTCTCATCATCGTGATGTCGATAGATCAAGGGATCACTAGGCAATCCCTAGCGCACCCCAAACTGCCATGTCACCCGGACATATGGGAAGTACTCCTACTCTGTCCCGTGCCACCCAATCAACCATCTACCCCTATGCACATGTCGGAGCCACTCTCCAGCCTCAGGCTAGGCTGGACAGTCCCGATACAGCCGCCAGAACACCTGCCCTGGCACTAGATGAGAGAAGGCATCAGTATAGTGACCTACGTCACCTGCCCACCATCGACTCTATCCATGCTCCTCTGACCTCCACCATAAATCGACATATCCAATTTCTTGATCCACCATCTCACCTCGGGTGGTCCAAGGCAAACCCTACGGCCGCTCCACAGCTATGTGCTGCCACCCCCAACATTGCAAGAGATAGCTGCACCCGATCCCCTTCCACTTTCGATAGCGGACCTCGTACAACTCATCGTACAACTACGCCAATAACGTCTGACCCCATCTCATAATAAGTGGAGCTGATGTAGGACACTCCACCAATGTGAAAACCAACTCAAGCAGGTTCCAAGGGAACCTCGCACCTGAGGAGTCAGAAGTAGCATATTGGAGATGAGGGTCATGATCAAAGCATGCCTCACCCCTAATACGCCCTTCTCCAGCCACCACCACACCAGAATACCACCTTTCTAGTAGTTAGCCTCTCCACAGCCCTCTCCACCCCCTCTCCACCATCGGACCAAAACACCATGTCAATACCATCGTCCATTGGTCACGGTGGGTCATCCGGATAGGCAGTCCATCTATCGAAATCCGTAGAATCCGATACACATCCTCCAGAGTAATAGTCATCTCCCCTGTTGGGAGATGAAAAGTGTTGGTGCGGGGATCCCATAGATTGATCAGGGCAGTCAAATATGCCCGATCCCCCACCATAGGCTCCAGACGCGTCACGTGCTTGAGCCCAAGGGCATCAAGCCACTCCCAATCCACAACTGTCAGGGCATCCCGGGCATCAGAGAAAATAGTCGACTGGCGGTACCGACTCTTCACAACTTGAAACAACAAAATAAAATGAAAAAAGATATTAAGTACATACTTAATATAAACAAAAACATTAAAATAAAATTGTACAATAGAAGTACAGACTACAATTTACAATTGTACAACAAAAGTACAACATAAGAAGTACAATAAAACAAATGTACAATGAAAGTATAGAATCATTAAAATAAAATTATACAACAATGACAACATACATGAAAATAACTATACAATCAACAAAAAACATATTAGGGTTTCAACCTAAATTTAAACAAAAAACAAAAAAAAAAAAATATTAGGGTTTCAACCTTAATATGGCAAAAACAAAATGAAATAAAACATATTAGGGTTTCAACCTTAATATGAACAAAAACAACAAAATAAAATGAAAATGTTTTGGGTTTTAAACCTAAATACAAACACAAACAAATTACAGATAACAGTTGTGTACTAGGGTTTTGACCTTAATATACGAAAATTAACAACAAAATAACAGAGCACAAAAACATGTTGGGTTATTTTAACCTAATAAAAAAAAAAAAAAAGCAAATAAAGTTCCTATATTAGGTTTTCAACTTGATATACGAATAAAATCAAACCAACACACAAAAAAATTAGGTTTTTAAAACCTTAAAAACAAAATAAAGCGAACAAACATTTTATATGTGAGTTTTAAACTTCATATAAAACACGCATGAATAATAGGTAGAGAGAAGGAACATCATACCGGTCTCGCCTCGGCTCCTCCACTCGAAGATCCGGTTCTCGCACTCATGATGTCCATGAAATTTTAGTAGCGCTCCGCTACGCACACTCGCACTCCTCCTCCTCACTGCTCCAAATCGCCAAGAAAAAAATATTGCAAATGAGCCCAAAACCTAGTTTTGGTCCTTATATAGGTTGTTAGGCCTGTAATCGTTCCACCCTGGGATGAACGCTCTAGTTAGCACTCATCCCACCCTGGGACGATTACAAAATTGGTATTCGTCCCACCCTAGGACGATTACAGAGCAAGAAATAAAGCAACAAAAACTGCATCCAAAAAATGCACCAAAAACAACAATAAATCTGCCGAACAAAGGTGCCTTTGCACCTGACATTCATGGCATGAAAAACCATCGTCGGGGTCACAAATACTCACTATCCTACTCCCTAAGAAGGCTAGCATAGCCGGACCGCTCCACGGGAAGGAGGATTTTTGATAATTTCTACCCCAATAGGCATAAAAAAAGGGTCAAAACCCACCAAAAATAGGTCCGATGGTTGGAAAACTGCAATAAGCGTTCAACGAAAACAACTGAAGGCACCCTTACAAACGTCATCTTGGGTCAAGCGACTCATCGCTTTTCTCATTTTTGGTCATTCCCTCATCGATTCGTCGCTTGAGGGGGTAGTCACACTTAGTCACCAATCAACAAATACACACCCAATCAAGGAAATGGCATGCATTCAAAGAATCATTGACAAAGACAATCACGCTCCTGCTTGGGGCAGCAAACAAGCAATAATCACAAGCTAAACAAACACTTGGCATTCTGGAAGCATGAAGAAAAGGTTCCTCGGACAAAAGGTTGTGCCCTTTGCCTATTCATGTCTGAACAATGTCCAAGATCAAGTACACCTCATCGAAAAAGGTTACACTTGAGTTAAGCTCCTTAGCTCGTCAGAAGCAAGGATTCAAGAATGCGTGCCCTTTCCATACTTGGGGCATCAAAATTTGGTTAGGTTACTGAGAAACCCTAATCATTAAGTGCTTTGGTCATCTATTTTTTCTCAACACTGCGCCACACATAGCGCATCCCAAAAAGGGGCATCTATAGACACCAAAACAACACCAATCCGATTATGTGACTACAAGCACTGACCGAATTGGCATACATACCCCCTAGGGCAGCCTCTAGAGGTTAAACAGTGGTCCTAACCACTCCCAAATCAGTTTTGGAAGGTCAGAGGTCAGTTTTGCACCTTTTAAGCACTTTGCTCCCTATTCGTCCCACCCTGGGATGATTAGAATCCTATTCGTCCCACCCCGGGACGATTAGCAAGCAATCGCTCCAGGGTGGGACGATTAGCAGGTTTGACTGGAAAAAGTCAAACCTTGACAAATGGCAGCCCAAATCCACCACCTAACTCCACCTTCAAGGCATGGGATTGCGAGGGAAGGTTTCAAATCAGAGAGGCTTCAATCAAGCCTGCCCTAATCATGGAGGCCTCAATCAAGGAGGCCCTAATCAAGGAGGAATCTTCTCTCCCCCAAAAAGGCATAATGAGCCAAGTGGCACCCTCGCATGCGCATTCAAAGGAGACCCTTAGGTCTATAAAAATGTGAGCCTCCTCACCCCAAAAAAGAGAGCTGGAGCATTTGGAGCAACGAAGTGTTGCCAAACTATACCCCCATTCCTCTTTGTGCTTCCTACATCCCTAATCTCTCTTTTGGAAGAGAGGTTATCGAGTGAACACTAGGAACACAATCTAGATCCAAAAACCCAAGAAATCAGCCATAATCCCACCCCAAACTCGTCGACACAACCCCCTAGGAAGTTTTGGACCCATCCCACTTGGATTGGTGTCAAAACTAGGCCCTAAACGGTGGGCGTCCCACCCCCGAGCGCCCCCAAACTGCTACAGTCCTAATCGCCCCACCCTAGAGTGATTAGAAATATGTGCATGGTTTTGTTATTGTTCCTTTTGCAATATGTCCCAGATGATATCCTAATGCCTCTGTTAAAGTTTGAACTCATTCTGACATGATTTGACGATCGTTTTATTATTTTATGTATTAACTAGCTCGTAGGGCGCCCCTGTCACATACAGGAGAATATGGGTAGGATATGCAAATTCTGAGCATCTGGGTAGTCTTAGAATTACATATAATGCCTAACCCATGAGTTTCAGGTGATTTGGATAAGCATAGGCGGGACATTGGAGCGCTCGCTTTGGAGAGGCCCCCGACGGGCAAACGAGCATAACGGGGCCGTCCGACGCCGCTTCGATGCAAAATCAGGTGATACCAATTCTAGACGTTGTCCTTTACATTTCCATATCATTCTGTAATCTACTTATCAATCTTATCACTGATATCTTCTAAGCGCCCACTGGAGGCCTTGGGGATTGCATGTTTTTCTAGATACGCATATGCTATTAACGATTTGTTGTCTTTCTGTGCATAGGATCTCACCACCAGGAATACTAGAGGGGCAGCAAGGAATGATGAACACATGGACACAAGCGGCGGCAACTTTTAGCCCGCCCACTTCGAGTGTGGGCACGCGGAAGACGCTGGAAGCGTACCATCCGATCTTGGAAGCGCGGCTTCTTTCGGGCATCCATTAATGTAACAAATTGTATCAAATGTTCTGAGCCCTAGAGGGGGGACGTATTGTAATCATATTAAAAGCAATATCAATAAAGGAGGCCCCGCTTTGTTTGCTCACATCTCGTTTCTACGTCATTTCCTTCATGCATTGCTCATCGCATTCGTAGGACTTAGCATCTATATCTATTTTTGTTTGCATCATATCGGTACGCCATTTTTATTTTGCTTTTAGGTGCAACCATAGAGAAGGAGCCAAATGATGAGACCTCATAGCTCAGAGTCCAGGTAGCTAGTTTGCAGATGCATATATTAGGGAGGGACACCTCCATTGCCACACTACAAGCATATGTTAGAGTAGTACAGGATCATCTCACATAGGGATAGGAGCAGTTGCGAGGATACTAGGAGGAGAGGACTCTTCACTTGGAACAAATTGAGAGTGTCACCATAGCTATGGAGAAGATGATGCTTCAGTGGGACCTTCTACAGTCTTAGCTAGAGCTCAGGACTCATGAGAGGGATATGGAGAGGAGTGTGTGAGGTGAGCCTTTGACTCCACAGGATGCTCCTATGGCTCTAATTGGATAGGGATGCATATTTTTGGACCCAGATGTAGAGATCAAGAGATTACAGGCTATCATCTAGACCCATATCAATCAATGCGCATCAGATGTTGCTCATATTGCTTGCCTGGATGGAGAGGTCAAGCTGCATGGGGGTGAGATTTTAGAGATATCCATATATCTATGGAGCCAAATGACTTAAACATAGGAGATAGGGCAGTCCTCAGCTTGATCCATCCACAAGACACACAATATGGAGAGGTCTACTGGTACTAGCTCTAGGTAGACTCACCGAGAGGGTGGAGGCGATGGAGGAGCCTCATAGGCTGGGGGTGCAGGCCACTCATGATTATGCTTAGAGCATTTTGTATCATTTTTTAGTGTAAGGTCAAGGACCTACACAGTTGTAGCCTACAGGTGTTTTGGATACACTTATGTACTTTATGAGACACACACACACACACACATATATATATGATCTAACATTTATGAGACTCATTATATGTGTACATTTATTTATTTTATATTTATGATATGCATATAGATGCAATGCTTATATGTTATGTTTATCTGATGCTATATTATGTGATGTATATGACATGCACTAGCTAGATGATGGATGTATGACTAGATATTGTGATCTAGATGTGTAGATGGACTACTATGATGTATGCATATGGATGAACTATTTGGTGTTAAATGCATGTTTAATTTGATGTACTTGTATGCATTTAATTTATGATGTTATGATATGATGAATGCAATGTATGTAATTCATTATTTACATGATGATTATCTAATGTAAATGAACCTATGTGCTTGAATCACTTAAAACATAAGGAATAAATGCAATATGTGTTTACAATCTAATGGATGACACCACAAAATGTATTATAATCATGAATGTAATTGATATATCTTGTCATAAGATCAATTAGACATCCATATGTGATATGAAATGATGTATTGTTTCTATTCATACACTTTTGTAAGGTAAAAGAATATTCACAACATAGTCAGTGGCCGTCTAAATATCATTGTTGATATTCATCTAGTATCTAACCTATGTTATAGACATCCTTTAACAAACAAACTCTCATAAAAAGAAGTTTATAATTGAATTATTTGATATGAGTTTTTGCTATTTGGAAATTTTTGAGGTTTTCCATGAGACTCAAACACCCTAGTTGACTTATCAAAAGTTGTATAATGACTATACTAGACTTTTGAAAAATAAAGTTTTTGCTAAGAAAGACCAAGCTATTCATTATCCCTATGTGTGCAAATGAATATATTAGATAAGGCATAAGCATACCATAATTGCAGGCATGATTAATTTAGCCCATTGCTGTATTGGGGATCCTCAAATATCCACCCAATCCTAGGTTTGGACTTAGTTGGACTAGACCACTAGGCAATATAGGCCACCTAAATCTAGCTCATTTGTAAATTGCTTAGACCTACCCCAATGTCAGGTGAGATTTATTCAGCCCATTGCTGTATTGGGGATCATTCTATGGCATTTGAGTATTGATAATTCCAGGAATTCAAGTTCACCCCCTTATTTTCTTCAATTTGTTGGGATACTTGCTCATATATAGTGATAACAATCATTGTTTATTTATTTTATTTTTATTTTTTGTTTTTGTGGAGCAAGGAATTTGATTTTATTTTGGTATTTTGCTCCTTTTTGTAATCAAGGAATTTCTTCAGGTAGGGGGGAACATGTCCTTTTGCCAATGACCTCTACTCTAGACCATTGCACCTCACAAATGAACAATTAACAAAAACTTTCACTTACGGTGACCTGGACCACTTTGTAGTGTTCATCCTTCCTTACCCTAATTAGGATTTAATGTGTTGATTAGTGATGGGATTCTGATATGCTAAGTGCTATCAAAACTAGACCTCATCTACAAAAGCGAAGCAAGCTTTCTATAAAATTTTGAGAAGACCACTAGGTATAGCTAGGTGACCGAAAAACCCTAGTATATTCTTCATATCAATAGGAGGGGTTGTGTTGAGAAACACAATTACTCATAAGGGTGATGAATGATGATAATGCATAAATTCATGATTGAAATACAAACATGGTGTCGTTTGTGAGATTACAAACACAACCTATCCTAATGCAAGTGCGATGGATGGAAATGCCTAAATGCAATGTAATTAAATGAAATGCAAGTGCAAAATGAAATGCATGATGTAAATGAAAGTGTATGATACAAATGTTTTTGAATTTTGAAGTTTTGCAATATTTTTAGATGTTATTACTTTTTAATTTTTATGGATTTTGAAATTTTCCATATATTGTTTTTTGAATTATTATGTATGGAATGCCTTAATATGAAGGATTTTTAGAGGTTCAGGCTCTTCAACACCTTCAAGAGATGTTAGGCGATACATTCCAGGTCCAATCTACTATGAGATGATGTAAGGACCTAACCAGTTAGCCATAAATTTATCTCGCAAGTGCAATGACAAGTTTGAGTTTTGTTAGTTCTCTTTCAGCACAACATCACCAACCTTAAAGTCCCTCATATGGACCTTATTATTGCAAGCTCATTTTAAGCATTCTTGGTAAACATAGATATGCTCAAGGGCATTCACACGACGTTAATCAAGAAGCATAAATTGATCTAGGTAAGCTTGCCATGCAGTGTCATCATTGATGAACTCTTTCAATGTGACACACAACGTTGGAATTTCCAACTCTAAGGGCATAATGGCCTCTACGCCATATACTAGTGAAAATAGGGTTGCCCCAGTGGGCATTCATATGCTAGTCCTATAAGATCATAAAGCAATGGGCAACTGGATGTGCCAATATTTGTGGTTTTCTTGTACCATATTTTTTAATATGGCTACCACTAACTTATTTGAAGCCTCAACTTACCCGTTTACCTGTGGATAGTATGGAGTCGCAAAACTATGTTGTATATTATACTTAGATGTTAAAGCCTTCACAGTTTTTTCTTGAATGACGTTCCATTATCCAATATTATCTTGGATGGTATCCCAAAATGACTAATGATATTGTGAAGTATAAACTCCTCAATACGTGCTCCAGTTGTTATTGTTAAAGGGATTGCTTCCACCCACTTTGTAAAATACTCAGTAATCATTATGATAAATGTATGCCAACCCGATGATGGGGGAGAGATCTTACCAATTAGATACAAACCCCACTGAGAAAATTGCCAAGCCACCTGAATGGGTTGTAAGGCTTGTAATGGCAAGTGTGTAAGATTAGCATGATACTGACATTTAACTCATTTCTTGACATACATAGTGCAATACTTCTCCATAGTGGGCCAATAATAATCCATTCAAAGGATGTATTTGACAATGGCCATGCTGCTATAATGACCACCACACATACTATCATGAGCTTGCAAAATTTCTCAAACTAATTATTGGGGCTCAAGGGAGTGAAGGATAATTTCATCTTAGCTTCTATGATACAAGATGTATCCTAGCAAGACATACTTTGTTACTTTCTATCTGAATGTGCATTTTGCGACATGCGACAATCCCTGTGGGATTTAACCAAGCTTAAGGAAGTCATGTAATTATGACATCTAGTTCTAATAATATTTTACCTCAACTGATAAGATGACTTGTTCCCCTATCATTTTACTATGTGTGAATGCAGACTGGGACACAACCTTATGGTGAATGGTGGTGTCATTCCCTGTAGGACCTTGCGAGATCAAAGACACCCAGGACACCTTCTTGAGAAAGTCTCTGGATTGATAGAACCATTCATAGTTTGGTTCTATATGAATCATTTTGATTGATTCCTTATTATTGAAATTCACACACTACATCGTGGTATGTGATAGTGTCTTTAGATGAATGGTAGTAAAGTTAGTAGATGGATTCTAAGGGATTAAAGATCCCAAATATTCCATAGTGTCTGCAAATATGTTCGACATACAAGGGATTGCCTCGATGTCATACCACTCTAGCTAGGCTAGATAAGTTTTAGCAAGATCCTTGTAAGATTTCAAGATGGGACACCTACACTTAAAAAGTCCCTTCACTTGATTGAATATGAGAAGGAAGTCACCAAAGATATTTAATCATTTAATATTCATGGTGATAGCTGTTTGGAGGTCCAAGATTAGGGCTTCATACTCAAAATTATTTTTGGTACAAGGAAAGTCCAACTTAAACAACAAGGGTATTGGAGCACCTTGTGTTATGAAGAAGATAATTCCTACACCACCCCCTTGCTCACACTTCAAACCATCGAAGAACAAAGTCATGTCAACTTTGTTATCTAGTTCTTCGAGTTTGGGAGATTCTGATAACATAAATACTACATCATTAGGAAGCTCAATGGTAAGAGGTCTACTATTCTTAATAGGTGCCTCTGCTAGCTGATCAACTATGACTTGTCCCTTGATGTAATTTTGGCTAATGAATTCTAAATCAAATTCTATCAATAGCATGATCCCCTTCACAGTACATGTATTATGATATGTCTTGCTCATCATATACTACACAGGATTTTGTTTGGGTATGACATACATCATATGACTTAGCATGTAATGGCATAAATTCTTCATTGTAAAAACCACTGCTAAACATAGCTTCTCCATGTATGCATATCCAAGCTCATAACTCACCAAGGTGTGACTGATGTAATATATCACTTGCTCTTTGTCTTGCATGTTCTTTTGGGCTAACATGGTTCCCAATGCAAAGTCAATTATTGATATATAGTAGGAAATGCACATCCAATATTGGTGGAGCTAGAACTGGTGGCATTTATAGGTATTACTTAATTTTAGTGAAGGCTGCTTGACAGTAATTATCCTAGTTAAATAGGATTCCCTTGTGTAGCAGTCGATTCATGGATCAAAATTTATCCGATAATTATGTAATAAATTGCTTTATGGATGCTACTTTGCCCTGTAGGCTTCTTAACTCTTTGATATTTGTGGGAGGATGCATTTATAATATGGAATTGACCTTCATTGGATCAAATTTGATGCCTCATTTTGAAACGATGAATCCCAAGAGCTTTCTTGAAGTTACGCAAAATATGCACTTCTTGGAATTTAACCTAATATTATGCTCTATCAGGTGATCGAAGACCTTTCTTAGGACCTCTGCATGCTCTAAACACAACAATAAATTTGCCAACAAGTCATCGATATAATATTCTAAGATTTTATGCATGTAGTTATGGAAAATATATGTCATGGCTTGCTGATATGTGGCACTAGCATTTTTAAGGCTGAATGGCATTACTTTATAATAGAATGTTCCCCATGGCATGTGAACATGGTTTTATGTTGGTCTTCAACTTTAATCTGAATTTGATTGTAACTAAAAAAAACCATCCATATGGGAGAGCATCTCATGACTTGTAGTTGCATCTACAAGAGTGTCTATATTGGGCAATGAAAATGAATCCTTTGGTGTTGCATTGTTGAGGTCTCTAAAATCCATACAGATACATATCTTCCATAAGGTTTTCCTATAGGTACTATATTTGATACCCATTCTGGATAGTCGATGGAGAAAATTAACTCTACATCCAACAACAACTGCAGCTCGTCTTCAACCATTAAAGCAACTTTTGGATGCATCTTCCTGAGCTTCTTCTTGATAGGTCTTTTGGAGGGATCTAGCAAAAGGTTATGGGTAACCATTTTTGGATCTAGTCTTAACGTATCCTTGTACGTCCAAGAAAAAAGTTTAGGTCTCTCTTTCAGTAGACAAATGAGTATGGCATGCTCATCAGGAGATAAAATTTCTCCAAATTTAACCTTCTTAGGATTAGTGGGATCATCACTGATATCCACATTGAAGGTTTCTTCTAACAACATATGTGATCCCTCCTCAAGTTGGTTAGGCATAGGAATCAAGTAGATGTCATCAGCTTGGTTTAAAGGTCTTACATCAAAATTTCCCTCAACATGATAAACATCATGTGCATAGCCTAATAGAAAATGAAAATATTGTAGCATTTCCTCGTTAGGGAAGAAATTTTTAGGCTGCAATGGTGAGTCAACACGATCCCAATCAATAGCATCTACATTAAGATACAACGGTTTGGCAGGATCATATGGATTGTGAAGTGGAGTGGTCAAATCAATGGAGATAATATTTATGGAATTGATTAGATCTACAGGACCATGTGTGTGTGACTCTATGTTGATATAACTTCCATCATCGAGATGTGGCTCTAGAGATATGGGGATCTCTGGATACAACCTATGAATAGACTCAAAAAGCATGATCGCTTGGCTCAAGGAGCTACATGTATACTAGCAGATCTAGGAAGATTATATGATAAATCATATCCAAATTTGGTGGTCTCCCTCTAAGGCGTGGGCTACGATAGACTCGTCGATATACCTCGTCGATGTAAATCGACTCATTTCGATGGTGCAAATAGTGAGGCTTGAGATAGGCTCTCTTGGTATCATCCTCATCATCACTATTGTATATGAGTCCTTCACCCCTACCTACTAGAATTGGGCAATTAGCAAGATGAGGCCCAAGATAGGCCCACTCTGTTTCATCCTCATAGTCACTATCGACCATGAAGAAGTCCTCATTCTTGCCCATTTTCTCCATGGATAATAGATGACATAAATTTAGAGGACCTAAGTAAGCCAACTCTGTTTCCTCCTCATATCATTCATTTTGTGAGGAATTCTCATCATCATCTATTCCAGAATCACAATCGGGTACATCACTTTCGATGATGGACTCTGCTTGCACTTCCTTAGAAGAAACTTTTGGTTTAGTGTCTATTGCTATACTCAAATTCTAGATTTGCATACCAATGTCATCGGTAGCTCCATGAATTTCATTGTCCAAGTTGACTCTTGGATTATCTCTTTGATTTACCTATACCATGATGTTCTCGTGATAGATCTCTGGTGGTGCTTCTAAGACATAGGTTACTGTAGGCCCAAAATGGCCACATACTTAGGAAAATTTTAAAAATTTTGCCAAAGGCATGAAGATCTCATTTTGCATACTTTACAGTGTATTTTAGAGTGGATCCACAACAAAGTCCACAAATCTAGCCTACACTTGGTAAATTTTTGCATTTGGAGCAATTTTGCATAGTTTCTTATGTTCTTGGCTCCGGATTAGCGATGTGCCTCGAATCCGCAAAAGTTTTTGAAGAAGGATGATGTTAGCATAAAATAAGTGTGGATTGGCAACCGCTCTATATTTTTTTATATCTTCTAAGTGGCTAAGTTTTAGAGACCCTGATTCTAGGAGACGCATAGAACATTTTTACCCGAAACGGTGATAGAATGCGGAAAGCAAAGTATAAGAGATGTGGATTCATGACAAAGGGCATTTTGACTAACTTTCACCAAGAATGGTGACAAGCAACATTTTACTCTAAAGCCAATGTGGGATGAAGGAAGAGTCACTTTACACTGTGATGGGTCCGAAATGGTGTTCGCAGGCCAATGCACTTGTTTAGGTCCAAAATGATGTTCTGCAATTTCTAAAGCATGAAAGATAACATCATCAATTTTAAAAGTGGAATGGTGTTGTGTTATCTCCCCACCATTATATCAAGCTTATGTCAAATTTAATCGTAGCCATATTATGGGAGAGATTGATGGTTGAGATTTTACTGAGAATTTTGAAGCATATAAAAACAATTTCTTGCTGGACTTAAAACAGTTAGTTGGATGAGGAAGCCAAAGCATCGAGGGTTTTAAGAAGACAAGAACCAGAAATGGTTGCAGATCGATGGTGTCAGGAAGTTTCCAAGATAGATCAATGGTGCACATGTAGTCTCCAACGACCATAACTCCAATTAGCATCAAACAACCAACAAGTTGTAGAGATCCCAACTGCCATGGAGGTCCACTTGCAATGGATTTCTCAGAGTTTGAACTAGTAAGATAATGCCAGTAAGAACTCTCTACTAAGCTATTAAAATTTAATCTTTTTAATATTCCTTATTATTTTAATTTTACAAAACTATAAATAGAGGTTGAACCCTCATTTTTAAGTTTCAGCTCTAGTGTATTTTCCTGTACTACTATAAATATTCCCAAATGCTAATGAAAGGAGCATTACATTGATTTTCACCTCAAATTTTACGTCTTCATAATTTGGTATCAAAGGTTTGAATTCTTAAGTTGTATTTCTATGAATACTTGAATGGTTAGTTTGTGCCAGATTAATGGATTACTAATTACTAGGGTAATTGAAATCTGCTTTTGAATTAGATCTTTAATGTTAAGGAGTGCATTTATTTAAAATATAGTTATTGATTAATTTTTCTACTTGGATTATCATTGTTTAGATATTGAAATTACTTTCTATAATATCTCTTTGTTGTTCTTTAATGAATGAAAGTGCGTTGGATTTGGGATAATGTTGATATGAGTAATGTGCATTAAAATTGGTTTATGGGAGTTTTTTGTTGTAGTAACAATGTTGTTAGCCTATTCGTCCATTTTTGTTCACATTTTCTAAGACTAATATTTTCTTACCCTAATATCTAAAACCCTAAGTGAGCATAATTGTGTCAACACCCTGTTTAAGTTGACAAGGAACCAACCTACTCTGGAGGTTGGATATAAAATTCCTGTTTTGGTCCATCCAATGTTGAGTGCTGAGCTATAGCTATTGGTTGCAAGTCTGGATATAAAGTAGGAAGATAGATAGTCATAGTATTGAGTAAATCTTGATGCAATTCAGTGCTCAGTAGTTTTTGGTATGCCCAGTGGGACCAGTTCACAAGGAACACGAAAACCCATCATATGATTTATTGTTTTATCTCTACCCAGAGGAATGCAAATTTGGTGAATTGTCTTGACCTTGTAATCAAAGAATAACAAATTCACGTAGTGACTCCCTAGTCCTTAAACCTAGAAAAATAATTACCCCTGTAGACTAGTGTCCTTTCATGTATACTAGGTATTTCAAAAGGAATAATCCTAAATCCTATTTCTATTGTGAATTACCTTATAGAGGGTCTACTGTTTTCAGAAGTTTGAATCAAGATTTCCTCTGATAAGAGGAGCTTCTTGAGGAAAATATTGCAGTTAATCCAAAATTCCTTCCAACAAGACCTGCACCTAGATATATGACACAAAATGTGGCTCCTAATAAACCATTACATAAGTTACCCAACTGGAACACAACTGGTCCCCTGAGATTATCCCAAATGAATGTCATCCCCCAGGCTATATCCAAATCTATCCCCACTTATTATGGATCGGTTAAGACAAGTTATGAGCATTTTTAGGATATTTTAAATCTAGCAACAATTCACAACATAAAAGAGGAGGATATTATTGTAAGAATTCTAGCCTTGTCCTGTAGAGGAAATATTTTACATTGGTTTAAAACTTTGGAATATAATACCATAACTTCATGACAAGCATTGGTTGAGCCATTTGTAGAATAATTTAATGAGTTTGCTGACCCTTTCTCCCTACTCGACCAGTTTACATCCATGCAAAAATCTCAGCAAAAGATTATCTCAAATTTCAATTTGAGATTTAGCAGAATATGGAAGAGAATTCCCCCTATAGCTAGACCAACTGCATGTTTGGCCTATATGTATTACATCCAACATCTTGGATCAAATTTAGGTTTGCAAACACAATAATCTAGAGTAGAAACGTTCCCCCAAGTTTATAATGTAGTAGTTCATATTGAGAATATCCTAATTAATGTGGGGAGACTACCCCCCAAAAATGTACAACCTTATAACTCAAAAAACACTAATGGCCAAAGCTAAATTGCCAACCCATCTTACATGGACCATATTTCTCTATCATATCCATCTATACAAATGAATGCAATCCCTCAACCTAATCCATCATCCTTTGTAGTTCCTTTCCCTCTCATTCCTTCTCAAACATCCCAAGAGTTTTTTTTCTTTTCTTGATGTACAAAATACTCTGAAGACTCTGAGTAATAGAATGAATTTGATGGAAAATATATATCAATAAAGGTCACAACAAAGGATATTTCCATATGTGAACAAAGATCATAGACCTGGTCCTAGTAACATTACTGGGGTCAAAGTGAGTGTAGCATATGAGGATCCTGAGTGTTCTTAAGATACTACTCTTGCAAATGTTTGGTGTCTGGTATGCAATGATCCTCATGACTCATAGTCTTGTGTTATGTACGAACACCATGTCCAACAAGTGATGGATAAAGCTAAAAGAAATAAAAAAGAGAGAGTAAACATGTTATGGCAGCCTGATCAAATCATGATTGGGAAAGAGCTGGATGAGGACAACCCAATTGTTGTTAAGTCAAGGTCTAGAAAGAAAACCTTGCAAGTAGATCCCCAAAATATGGGGCAGTTCCAAGTCCCTTATCAAAAAATAAATGACGTCATTCCTCAAAGTGGTGATACTTTCCCCATTTATCAAGCTAAAGGAAAAGAGAAGACATACAATCTTCCTAAGAGGTTGGAAAAGAAAACTGAAGGAGACCATATGAGATCTAAATATGAGGCTCAAGAAAGGCTTAGATTCCCCTCTATTACCAAAATTTAAAGAATATAAGCCACTCAATAGTATAAAATAAAATACAGTGAGCTAGAAAGAAGTCCTGAAAGACCTCCCCTAGCTAAGTCTGAGTATAATATTGTTGAAGAGATGAAAAGATTCCATCAAAATCTAGTCTGTATGATACTCTGTCCATTCTTGGTCAGATTGATCTGCTTAAGGATTCCCTCAAAAAGTATCCACAAGCTAAATAGGCCACCACAATCCTCAGTATGAAGAACACAAGCTTATACTGAGAGGGGGGGGAACAGTATAAGACCACTTTTTAACTTTTTCCTTTTACTTTAGAAAGCAATGCAATGAACCAATAGAAAAATCAAAGCAGTAATCAAACCAGTGTACAAGTCATCACACAATTGAGACACCAATATAACGTGGTTCACCCAAGGTCGGCTACTCCATAGAGAAAATATTTCACTAAATTTTCTTAATCAAATCCTTTGGGAATCCTTCCCAATTACAATGTTTATGGACTTCCTGTCCAAAGGAGAATATTTCCCCTAATCAAATATTGATGAGCCTCCTACCCAAAGGAGATGTCCTCTCCCCCAAATAAGTATTTATGAGCCTCCTACCCAAAGGATATGTCCTATCCCCCAAAGATCTGAAAATGATACTTCAAAAGATCATTGCCTCTTCTACCGCTAGCAGGTGGAACTCCTTTCCATAGAAGATGTCGTATCCTCCTTGCTCTAGCTCTAGAGACTTTTATCCTCACTAATAACCTCCACAGCTGCTCATAAACACCTGTACTAAACACAGTCAGTCGGTCCAGCACAAGTCCTCTCAAACTCTATCCCAAATCTGCACCAAACTCAGTCCTCTGGTCCAGCACAAATATGCTCTCAAATATCTGTCAGATCTATCCCAATATTAAGCCAAAATCTTGAAAAAATCAATCACAACTGCTCACAAGTCTTCACCAAGACTTCATCAAATCTATCCACAAGTTCTTCAACAAGAACCTGTCCAAATAAGTCCACAAGTTCTCCATAAGAACTTGTCCAAATCAGTCCACAAGTTCTCCACAAGAACCTGTCCAAATCAGTCCACAAGAACCTATCCAAATCTATCCTAGCAAGCTCACCAAGAACTTGCACAAATTAGCTCAAGCAAGTTTACCAAGAAACTTGCCCAATATGAGCACACAAAGAGAATTTTTAGAGACCCAATGTGTTTCATCCAATCATATCAAATCAATTTCATAGAAGCATAAAGAGAATTGTTAGAGATTCAATATGTTCTATCCTTCAACTCTCAATCTCAACTCAAATCAATCTCATAGAAGTAGTATACTTTCACAAGATCTTGAACCACAACCCAACAATTGCCAATAATGCAATATCAAGGAATCAACTCCTCCAACATAGAACCATAACTTGCTATCAAACCCTAGCCAAGTTAGTTTTCAAGAACTCAAAGCAATATCTCTCTAAGCATCAATAAGGGGTTCAATATATTTCCAACTTCTCTCAAATGGGAATGATCAACTTAACCACACAACCAAGTTTATCAAGCAAAGTACAACTTGATAAAATCAAATATCAAAGGAGTAAGCCCAACTCATGTATCAAGTAAAGCATAACTTGATAAACTCAATATCAATGGAAGCAATATCAAAACCAAACTCTCAACAACCAAACAACTCAATTAGGTTTTCAAAAACTTATAGCAATGGCATAAGATTCTCACTCAAAAACCCTAAAGCAAACTTCAAATGCTTCCACTCTCATAAACTAGAATTATGCAATAACTCATAAACTCATCATGATCTCATAATGCATAATCAATACTTCCACTTTCAGAAAATAAGATCCACTCCAAATAAGGAAACTTAATTTGACCCTTTTCACTCCAAACTTATTTTCAAAAAACCATCAATCAATAATAACCATGGAAGAATGTGCCCATACATTTACTTTGATGAAGAAGGAGAACTCAAAATCTGTCACAACACTAACTCTCAATTTACCACAAATTAGAGTTAGCAACAATGGAATAATGCACAATGATAAAAGTCCTAATAACACCTTATCACTCCAACTCATCAATAATAAAAACTCACAAATATACATATCAACAATATTCCTTTACACCTTATAACTCCTACTTAATATATCACAAAATAACTTCAACCTCAAAAATAATTACAAGAGAATATCCACTCAATAACTCCAAAGGCTTTCTAACCCCAATATGACATTAAGAACAATTATTACTTAAAACCTTATAACTCCTAAAATACATTTACTTCTAAATGCATTTACCACATAAACATTAAGCATCAATAATAACAATGTCAAAGAAATATTTCTATTTAACCTTATACCACCATCCAATTACCAACAATAATTTGCCAAGTCAAATCAATTATTCCACATTATCAATAAAAGATCTACCTTGGCCAAAAATCAATTCTCCAACCTTAGGAGAAGTGTGGAGATACCAACATAAGCGCCAAAGTGCTTCCTCCTCCAAACTCATGGCCCAAAGCAACCGTTGTACCACGTGCACAATAACTACGACCAAGAAAAAATTGAAACATGCCTATCATGAATCAAACTCAACACCTCTGCTTAGTGAGTGCCTTCACTCCACTGCCTCTATCATTGGAGCACAAGTGCCCAACGAAACTCTCAAGCGCTACTCGTTGTTTTACCTTCCCTTTCCTTGCAAAAGACAACCATAATTTCCTTCCTCACAAGCACATGAAATCAGAACTTAAACATAGAGCAATACGAAACTTGAAAATCATAGAGCAATACAAAATCAAAGGTCGCAGAGCAATACAAATTCGAAGGTAATCACGCAAATCCTAGGTCCATTGAACCTTAGGAATTAATGCCCTTTAATAGTCTTTTGCATCCCATGCAAGTTGATGTTGGTGCTTCTTCCAAACAAACGATGTCGGTGAGGTAAGTCTTCTACATTGGCATCGCTAAGGGTTTAGAAACCCTTTCAATAATAATTATTATTTTATTAATAATAAACTTAACTTAAAACATTTTCAAAGGTTTGAGTTAATTTATTTATTAATAATCAAAATGGACTTTTAAGGTTTTTTCAAGGAGCAAAAACCTTTTCATTAAGCCAAGATGATTTTAATAAAAACCCTTAATGAGTCCAGATGGTTTTAAGAAAAACATTTAACCTTGTCACCATGGTTTTAATTAAAAACCCATAAACAAACATCATGGAACTTTCAAGATATTTTTGTCACCAAACTCTTTTTGACATCAGCACAAATTCCTTTTGACATCAACACAAACTCCTTTTGACATCAATGACAACTCACAAACATGAAGCTAGGCAACATACCCAAAATTCCAACACAGTATGCCACCAGAAAAGAAAGAGATATCCCCTACTATTTTAAATAATAAGCCCCCTCATTTCTATATCTCTCTAAGGATGGAAGGTTGGATAGTCCAAAATTGTATGATAGATTCAGGAGCATCAACCATAGTTATTTCCAAAGCAGTCTATAAAGAAATGGGTATGGAGTATACCCAATCTTGTCATGGAGTATTAAAATTAGATGGGACACCTTTCAAGACAGTTGGGATCATAAAATATGTTTTAATGAGGCTACATAAAGCCCTTGAGGTGACAATAGTACAAGAAATAGTGGTGGTTGACCTAGAACCCTACTTTGGATTATGCCTTTCAAGGGAGTTTATTGTAAAACTGGGTGGATGTATGTACATGGATTATTCTAGTATGGAAATTCCTTTCAAAGGAAATAGAATAAGGATAACACCTAAAAATCCAGTAGCTTATCATATTGAAAATATTGAGGAAGACATGTGTAATATTACTCCCCTGGAAGAATTTGAGGTGGTTGAAAATTTTGTGGAGTTGGATATTGAGGATGAGTTGCCTTTCAGAGAGGATTACAGTCAATTTGGAACTGGTATGGGGACATATAGCATCTCAGCTGAATCAGAGAAGAAAATTCTTGCTATATCCAACCAATATCTGAGATAAAAGGAAACATGGATCATGCACTTTGATGATGCTAAAAGCATAAATGGTGCAAGAGTTGGTGTGGTTTTATAGTCCCAATCATAGGGGATAAAGAATTTTGCCTATATAATAACCTGGTCATGTACAAATAATGTTGTAGAATATGAGTCCCTATGTCTCGGACTGATGCAAGCAGAAAGCATGGGCATTAAAATTCTAAATATATATATGGTGACTCTGAGTTAATCATCCATCAGGTAAGAAACAGGTGCAACAATAAGAACCATTACCTAAAAGCTTACAGAAATAGGGTATGGGATCTAATGGAATCCTTTGACGCCCTAAATCTAAGTTTTTTTCCTATAGAGAAGAATACTCTAGAATATTCATTAGCAAAAAAGGGAGATAACTTTAACCCTTATGTAGACTTTGGAATCAAGAAAGCCAAGGGAATCAAAATGATTTTTAGACCTACAGTACCAGACAATCAGATTTTTGGTGGGTTTTTGAAAGTGATGAATAAATAATTAACTTTCTGGTAAGAAAAGCATGTCTCTCCACTATACAAGAATAGAATTCAAAAGAGATTGATCAACAAGAAATTATTCAACTAAGGAACAATCACATTCCTAGAGGGTTGGTCACTCTAGAGAGTTTGTTTAACAACAAGAATAGAAAAAAGACCAAAGCCATGAAAGTCAATGAAAAATTTATAAGGAAGTTGAAATTGGTACTAAAAATAAGCTCAATTTTAGAGTTTGATGTTCACCAGAGGAAGTAGAAGATATCAAAACCCTATGCCTAAAATACCAAGATATTGTAGCTTGGTCATAGGAAGACCTCAAGGTATACGAAAAAAAGTTATAGAACATACTATTGAGCTAGAGCCTGATGCAAAGCATTTTATGTAGAAGCAAAGGCCTGTAAATCTGAGGATCTAAGCCAGTATGAGAAAAGATCTCTTAAAGTTATTAAAGGCTAAGATCATATACCCAATAAAAAATTCAACCTGGGTAGCCAACTTGGTACATGTGAGAAAAAATAATGGTGATATACGCTTGTGTGTAAATTTTAGAAATCTCAACCAAGCATACATTAAATATTACTACCCCCTCCCTCAGATTGATCAAATATTATAGGTAGTGGCAGGGGCAGAGAGGTTCTCATTACTAGATGGCTACTCTGGTTACAATCATATTTGGGTGAAATATGAAGATCAATACAAAACAACATTCACCACAAAATGGGGCACATTTACCTACCAGAAAATGCCTTTTGGGATGTCAAATACGAGAGCCACATTTTAGAGATCCATGGATTATGCCTTTGGGGCACTGATCAACAAAGCCATTCTGATCTATTTGGATGATATTACTATGTTTTCCCGTGATAATCAAGATCACCTATCACACCTGGAGCAAGTTTTTCAAAAGTGCAGAGAATTTGGTATTTCACTCAATCCTAAGAAATCATTCTTTGCAGTTCATGAAGGAAAGCTACTAGGTCATGTGGTATCAAAAGAAGGTATGGTCATAGATCCAAAAATAATTGAGTCCATTCTTGCTCTTCCATTGCCTACAAACAAGAAGGCCTTAGAGTCATTTTTGGATCAAATCAATTTTATCAGGAAATTCATTTCTGACTTTACATAGAAAGTAAGACCAATATATGAGTTACTCAAGAAGAATATCGAGTTTAAGTGGACTGAGGTTAGAAAGAAAGCTTTTGAGATTATCAAGTAGTCCATTACAATAGCCCCAGTACTAGTAAATCCATATTTTAGTAAATATTTTATCCTTTATGCTTATGGAGCTGAAGAGAGTTATGCCTCAGTGCTCACTCAAAAGGATGATGAAGGTGAAAAACATCCTATATTCTTTTGGATCCAGATACTCCATGACTACCAGGTCAAATATAACTTCATAGAAAGAAAAGTATTTGTTGTGATTAAGCCACTTAAGAAGTTCAGGTAGTACTTGGTACGGAGTAAGATCCTGGTATATGTTGTTCATATGGATGTAAAGTTATATCGTTCAATGTGAACTAGGAGATAAAAGAGCTGGTTGGATTACCAAAATACAAGAGTATGATGTAGAGATACATCCCACCAAGTTGGTAAGAGGTAGAGCCCTATGCTGAGGTCTAACAGAGGCTACGATATTAGTAGAAGTGACAACTTTCCAGGCAGTAGAAGAGGATCGGGTTGAAGGAGTACAAACTGTAGACTCTGATTGGGTTGATCAGATGATCAAATAATTCCAAACTAGAGAATGCCCTCCTAATCTAAATGCTTCACAAAGAAGAAGATACAGGTTTTAGGCTTTGAAATATATATTGCTTCCATAAGGTCTATACAAAAGAAACCTGGATGGAGTCCTTTTGAAATGCTTAAAAAATTATCAGCATTAGAGGGTCATTAAAGAGTTCCATGGAGGACCAGCTGGAGGACATAGATCAGGTAGAGTTAAAAATTTGAAAAACAGAAGAGCAGGATATTATTGGCCTACTGTATTTACTGATACTTTCAGGGTTACTAGGGCCTATGACAAATGTCAGTGATATGTTGGAAGAACAAGAAATGATTCATTCCCCCTCAGGCCGATACAAGTTGAAGAACCTTTTTAGTAATGGGGTTTAGAATTCATAGGGATCATCAAACCTAATTCCTCAGCTAAAAATAATTTTATTCAAACTACCACATGTTACCTTACCAGATGGGTAGAGGTTATTCCTACAAAGAAATCAGATCTGGAAGTTGTGATCAATTTTATGGAAAACTTGATTTCAAGGTTTGGAGTTCCAGAAGATTTGGTGAGTAACAATGGTCTAGCTTTCATAGGATCCAAGTATATTGAGTTTTCTAGAAAGTATGGCATCACTCTCAAAAATACTTCAAATTATTACCCATAGGGTAATGGACTTGCTGAATCTACCAACAAAAACTTGTTAAGGATTTTGAGGAAATATCTTGAAGGAAATAAAAGAAGTTGGCATATATTGTTGGACCAAGCTCTATGGGCTAACAGGATTATTATAAATAAGTTCTTTAAAACTTCTCCTTATGCTTGGTGTATGGTAAAGAAGCAATATTACCTATCCATTTAGAAATTCTAGCACTTAAGCTTGTAAATATTGAGGAAGAGTCAAAGGAAAATCTGGTAACAAATAAGCTGATCCACTTACTACAGCTTGAAGAGAATAGAGCTTAGGCTTATGACCATTTTCAAAAGTATTCGTCATATATCAAGGCATGTTTTGATAAGAAGGCCAGATTCAAAAAATTCCAAATTGAAGATGCAGTTCTCAGGTGGAATATTGATTGATCAAAATTGGGTAAGCATGAAAACTTTGATTCTTTTTGGGATGGCCCTTTCAAAATAGTAGAGGCCAAGGAGTCAAATGTGTTCCAAATTGAAGATCCAGAAGGGAACATACAACCAATTCCAATGAATGGTTTCCACCTCAAACTCTACTATGAATAAAATCATAAGCTCATTGTAACATATGTATATACACTGTATTATATTTCCCTTTCTTTCTGCACTTTGTATCTAGTTTCTTTCTACACTTTGTATAAGCTCATTGAAAATTATTTGCAAAAAAATGGCTAAGTGTTGGCAAAGAATTTAGTGAGGTTCCATTTTGCACGCAAATACATGTAAAGTATAGCGGAACAACGAGCATCTCCAAGACGCATCAAAATACATAAAGAGCTTAGCATACTAGAACTAATATGATTATCCACACGTGAAATGAGTTAAGTGTCAATGGAATCAAAGGCATCTTCAATCTGTCGATCTCAAGACTAAGGTGGAGTGAAGCGGTGATTTTGTGACAGTGCCACCTGGAGAAATGGGAAAAATCCCGCATTCAATGCTAACAAACCCATACTCGAACCAAAGAGTAGTCGAAGAGATGTCGCAAGGTGACAACCTAATTTGAATTTTTAGCCAAAGAGATATCAGAATGCCACCTTCAAGCCACTGAAAGGAATGAGTGGGGGTTGGAAAGTGTTCCAGTAGGAAGATTACATAGTAGCTACATTAATGGCAGAAGATATATGCGCACCAAGAAATAAAGGCATAAAAAATCACGAGCAACTTTCATTCAATGACCAATCAAGTTCACAAAGGAGAAGAGAGTGAGACATCACTTAGAAATATTCACTATAAATTTCAAAGAGAGCACGAGATTTTTGCTAGCAATATGGCTTTCGAAGATATCTAAGAAGTTGAAATCCCAGAGAGAAGGGTAGTGGCTCCATACATTGATAGAGTAGAAGCTATGGTAGATACTGAAATGGTCTTGACAGAGAGAACAAGGCTAGAAGGAGAATGAATGATAGATTCAAGAAAAGAGTTACTTTATCAGTAGAAGGTAGATGTGTTGTTCTCTCTCACCTATCTTTTTACATTTGTGATTCTGTATACTCTTGTCTAGAATTAATAGCTACAATAGTTAAATTTTATGATCCCATGGCCAAAGCAGTGAAGATCTCTAAAGGTAGAACCTTATTTAATATCATCGTTGCCTTCTATCATAATATTTTTGCCCTAGGGTCAGAACCACCAGTAAGGCCAAAACAATTTAGGGTGACTGACCAGGTTGGGTATTACTCTCTAGAGAAATGAGCTAATGATGGTGAGTCATTTAAGATATGGGTTTACAAACAGCTCGATGCAAAGCCTAGGAAGAAATTTCTTGAAGTTCCAAACCCCATTGATGAATTTCCAAACCCTGTACTGTTCTCTATGTTGGACTGTATGGATGGTTTAGACTCTGAAAAAATAGTGTATGGCTAGAAAATTGCCACAACCTATTGTCTTTCAAATGAAATAATGTATGAAGAAGGTGCAAAGGAAAAAGGGACTAGCGTTATCTATTTGTACTGGTCATACTTTCTTGCTCAAAGGATACATGAAGAGTTGGTAAGAATGAAAAGGGTCTCTAACACTCCTATTTTTAGGCATTTCTCAAGTCCGTTATGGATGTTTTATGCTGCCATTAAGGACAAGATGCATTAAATTCTGGTTAAGGACAAAACTAGTGATGGAGAGCCCTTATCGATTTATTATTGGAAAAGTCATTTGAGAAGTAGTGAGTTTTTTTACAGATTCAATTTGGAATTCCTTGGATCTACTTTAAAAATAATGTATGGAGAGTTCCCTAGATTGCCACCCTTGGCTAAGAAAATTTTGAGAGCAAAGGGTGCTGAAGAAGGATATTGGTATCTTTTGACTGAGGGCACAGTAATCGGACTATATGGTTTCATGGATAAACATTTTCTCCTGCCCCATTTTTTCACAGATAGTCTCTTTGCCTTGGAATATTTGAGGCAGGTAGAGTACATTGATTTGAATTATGGTTCTGGAAGAAAGAGAAAATCTCTGCTAATCTACCACACTGTGGATGATATTACTATCACAAAGAAGGGGCAGAGTGAGAAAATTGACCAATACCTTGATAGGTTAGGTCTATTTTATATTCTTAAAATATGGAGTTATGACCCTAATGACATTTTCACCAAAATGAATGTGGCCCTAAATGGAGAAAAAGCTTACAAATTTGAAAGAGGCCTAGGTCTCATTTCAAACAAGGCAGAAACAATGATGAGACCGCTCTGTTGGAGTGGAACATCTCAAAAATGGGTCAACTACCTCCATGGTTATATTTCTATGAGAAAATTATGGATTTTGATCCAAACAAGAAGAAAATTCATCGGCTGACAGAAGCCACCATTCGTGACATTGAAGAGAAAACCACAAAGAAAATGGACCCTCAACCTGATGAGGACACTGCTAAAGAGGTAGAAAATGGAGAACAATGGAATGTAGCAAAGATATCAGATTGGTGGAGAATGAGAATTGAAATTAGAAAAACTAAGTCTAGGTTTGGCATGAATATTGATAATGAGTTCTCTAATAAATATGATGAAAATATCAAATCTTGGAAGTAGGACATTAGAAACATAGTGTTAACAGTTAAAAAGTCCCAGATTGGTTTTGAATCTCTCTCCAACCATAGATCAAGAAGCTCCAATAGAAGGGCATGAAACTCCTTTAACAACAACTGAGGTCTGAAAGACATTCCAGCCTAGCACTGAACAGGTAGAGAAATTTCCTAAGGGAGCACAACTTCTGAGCAAAATGCAATATTCTAGTGAAAAATCTGTTAGTACCCCTATCATTGAAGCAGTGATTAGGCATAAATAATTAGCTTTGGTGGAAAAGCCTCCAGAAATAGATATTGACTAGAGAAATAATGATGAGAGTTTCAGGTTCAAACCCCTTACTTTCACCATCGTAGCATCAGTAGAGTTGCATCCTATTTCTAAACAAGCATTGCTTATAGGAACAATACAAGGAGAGGTATCTGAGGAAGATTTAGAGAGTGAATCAAATTCTTTTCAATTAATTCATAGAAGAGCTAAAAGAGCTTCAAAAAAAATGGAAAGAGAGGTTTAAAAGAAATAAAGGTTGTATATAGAGGAGACTACTAAAGAGGTAGCTTTTCTAGCTGCAGAAGAATTGACTCATCAAGAGAAGCGGGATACAGAGGTAGAACAATAACACCCTAAATCGATAGGCAAAGGTATGGTTTCTAATCCCTCATCTCCTCTTCATCCTCCTAAATCCCTAAGGAAGTTTCCCTCCCTTTATGGTCAAGAAAATTTGACAAAGGTACCCTCTCCCTCTTATAGTCCATCCCATGTTACATTGGTCATCACTAAAGTACAAGTCACCCCTTCTCCCCCAAAGTCACTTCAAATCCCACTTTCATCATCTAAGGTTCCCACTTCATCATCTCCCATCATTTCATCTTCACCATTGACATTGCCACCCCCATTCATCTAGTTTTTAATCATGCTTCAATTCCTATGAGTTTATCAATAGTAACCACATTAGTAGTTACAGAGTCCACTATTGTTACAGAAACTACTGTAATTACTTCCACAAAACCATTGTCAGTGGTTGAGTCCACCCTTACATTTCTAGTATATTCATCTCCCTTGGCTGCCAATTTTTCAAGTCATATATTTTCCAAAGGAGCAGGCAACCACACAAAAAATAAATGATTTCTGGGCATAGAAGCTATCTAAGCCTTCCAGCAAGATGGTTGTAAGAAGAAGAAGCATGTATGTTGATCCAGTATCAAGGCAAAGGATATCCATGTCCATGGTCCCCCTTGTAAATAATCCTAATACTAATATGTCTGTCCAAGATTATCGAGTTGAAGAAATAACAAAATATATTGAGAAGCTTCCTAAAGAAGATGAGTTGGTAATGGCCAAAGCCCACTTAGAGACCTTCTATGTGAAGAATGATATATCAAAATAGAAGGTGGGTAAACTGGAGAAACAAATTGAAAATATTTAGAAAACTATGAGTAATCAAAAGAAGTGGAAAAGGCTTTGAGAAAAGAGGCCAACAGCTGGCAAGAAAATTTCCAAGAAGCCAATAAGCTCAAAGATCAACTAGGAGAGAAAAAGAAGTTGAATGAAGAACAAGAAAAATAAATTCAGGGTTTGAAACAGTAGCTTCAAATGGAGAAAGCTAATTCTTCTGGATTTTCTAAATTTGGATTAAATAATATTAGAAAATAATTGCTCTCCGAGGTCCAAGAGAAATGTTCAAGGCTTTAGCTTATGATTGGCTACCTAGATGATACCAGTCACGTACTCCCCAATGTTAAAAATATTTAGATCAAATCACTGGAGAGTTGCAGCCTATGGTGATTTTGACAGAACATATGTACAAGTTAGTTGATAGCAAACTCGATGATTTTGCTAAACCATTTCCCAATAAATAATGAAATCTCGCTAGAGTTGCTGCCAGAATTATGGTCAATAAGCATAGGGTACTTCAAAGAGCTTGGTTTTTATTTGATAAGATTGAAGGAGTAATTAAGGATGTTGTGGATGTAAACAAAGAAATGATTCAATTTGGTTTCAAAGTTCTATGGATGGAGGATCACAACTTGCTATCTGTGGAAGAGATCTAGAAGAGCATTGATGAAAATTTGTTGGATGAATCTGGAATTGATTCTCTTGAAGAGCCACTACACCAAGAGCAAGTTGCCCAAATGATTGTTGATTTTTCTAGATTAAGAGATCTCATGGAAGATCTGGTGAATAGAGGGAATGTTTCTAATTATGAGGATATTGGAGAATTACAGTATATTTACAAGTAGCTCAAATAAACATCAAACCCCTCTGAAGCAACCTAGAAACAGGCTTTACAAACTTTGAAATTGATGATTCAATTGTTTGGTGATAATTTTGGAGGAATAAATAAAAAACAATCTTCTCTAGAAGAAGAAAATGAATAAGAATAAGAATAAGAGAATGAAGAGGAGGCCAAGGAAGAGGCCCACCAAGAAGATGAGTAGGATGGAACTGTCACAGGCCCAGAAGGGACACACACTTAGTCCATTTTTGTTTTTTGTACATATGCACAAGTTTTTGTATTTTTGTTTTTTGCTCTAAAAATTGTCAGAGATAAACAATAAAGGCATGAATCCTAAAGAGGTGCAGAGAGCAGAAGATTTTGTGTGAAGGTATTTTTGTGAGTAGGCCTTATAAGAAGAGTAGAACTGTATTTTGCAAATATAGTGAAGCAGTTTTGGTATGAGGGCACAGAGACAAATTTTGGAAATAGCAAAGGAACATATGTCTATTGCATAGCCTAAATATTATAAGTTATCCTTTGTGTTTCCTAAAGCATGGTCTCGATGTGAACTTCTACTCTCTAAGAGAACTATTTTTAGAGGGTAGTGTTCATATGGAAATTATTATCTTAAGCACATTTTTGAAGATGAGTATTTTTTACTCCTGTATCCCAATGGATAAGACTCTGAGTTCTATGGCTTTGCAAGAAAATCCACCTGGGAGGTGCCATAATGTAGGCCCAAAATGGCCACATAGAAAAATTTTGAAAAATTTTCCTAAGACATGAAGATCTCATTCCGCACACTTTGTAGTGTATTTTGGAGTGGATCCGCAACAAATGCCACAAATCCACCCAATACTTGGTGAATTTTTGCACTTGGAGCAATTCCGCATAGTTTCTTATGTTCTTGGCTCTGGACTGGCGACATGTCCTGAATTCACAAAAGTTTTTGAAGAAGGATGATGTCAGCATAAAATGTGTATTGGTGACCCATTTATATTTTTTGGTATATTCTGAGTGGCTAAGTGTTGGAGAGCCCGATTTCGGGAGACACAGAATATTTTTACCCGGAATGATGACAGAAGATGGAAAGCAAAGTATAAGAGATGTGGATTCATGAGAAAGTGCATTTTGACTAACTTTCACTCGGAATGGTGATAAGCAACGTTTTACTCTAAAGCCAGTACAAAATGGAGGAAGAATCACTTTACACTACGATGGGTCCGAAATGATGTTCGTAGGCCAATTCACGTGCTTAGGTCTAGAATGGCATTCCGTAATTTTTGAAGCATGAAATGTGACATCATCAATTTTAAAAGTGAAATGGCGCTATGTTCTCTCCCTACCATTATATCAAGCTTATGTAAAATTTAATCATAGCCATACGATGGGAGAGATCGATATTTAAAATTTTGTTGAGATTCTAAAGCATATAAAAGCAATTTCTCATCGAACTTAAAACAATCAATTGGAGGAGGAAGTCAAAGCATCGAGGGTTTCAAGAAGACAAGAACCAAAAATGGTTGCAGATCGACGATGTTAGAAAGTTTCCAAGATAGATCAACGATGCACATGCAGTCTCCAATGGCTAGAACTCCAATTAGCAATAAACAACTAACAAGTTGCAGAGATTCCCAACTACCATGGTGGTCCACTTGTAGCATATTTCCCAGAGGTTGAAACAGTAAGAGAATTCTAGAAAGAAATCTCTGCTGAGTTGTTAAAATTTAATCTTTGTAATGTTCCTTTTTATTTTAATTTTGCAAAACTATAAATAGAGGTCGAACCCTCATTTTTAAGGGTCAGCTATAGTGTTTTGCTTGTGCTACTGTAAATATTCCCAAGGGCTAATTAAAGGACCATTATATTTATTTCACATCAAATTTTGTGTCTTCATAATTCAATATAAGAGGTTTGAATTCTTAAGTTGTATTTTTGTGAATACTTGAATGGTTAGTTTGTGCCAGATTAATGGATTACTAACTGCTAGGGTAATTGAAATCTACTTTTGAATTAGATATTTTTTGTTAGGGAGTGCATTTATTTAAAATCTAGATATTGATTAATTCTGCTATTTGGATTATCATTATTTAGATATTGAAATTGCTTTCTGCAATATCTCTTTGTCGTTCTTTAATGAATGAAAGTACGTTTGATTTGAGATCATGTTGATCTGAGTAATGTACATTCAAATTGGTTTATGAGAGATTTGTGATGTAGTAACAATGTTGTTAGCCTATTTTTCCACTATTGTTCACATTTTATAACCCTAATATTTTCCTACCCTAATCTCTAAAACCCTAAGTGAGCATAATTGTGTCAACACCCTATATAAATTGACAAGCTTGGATAGAAAGTAGGAAGATAGATAGCCATAGTATTGAGTAAAGCTTGATGCAATTTAGTGCCCAATAATAACTAGCCTATTACCCCTTTGTATGCGATAAGGGTTAGGGTTATAAGGATTCCAATCCACATCATCCCTCAAAACGAGGTTTAGAAGATCTAAAGATGTTGCTAGGAGCTCATATTATTCTTAGATATGATAGCCTAACCCAAACATATTAGTTGGTAACTGATACTATAGTTCATTGGGAAAACGACACCCCTACTCAAATAAGCCCAAGTCATAACCATGCCAATGGTAATGCTCAAAATATCATAGGACAAATTTAGGATTAGACAAATAATGAACATTCGACATGAATGGTCCATTGTCATCCTCTTCTATGGGTGTACGATTTGTAAGTTGATCTAGCCCTTCATAAATGAAGTTTGTTTGGATGGGTGTCACCCCCAGTGGTACCACTGTTCCCATGGGAAAGTGATGGACTTGATGTCGGCCCATATCCTATGTAATTTTGATAAATGACATGAACATCACATTTTGCACAATATATCCCACTAATCTAGGATTAACCAAATGTACGATCACCTGCAGTGTAGATGACCCTGCTGAAAAAGCAAGAAAGGCAGGCTGAGGTGTCTCATCGACTTGATTTCGATCATCCCATTCTTCCATGGGACTAGGACCCTCGATATTTTCTTTATTGGGTGCTTGCTTCATCTCTTTCTTATCCACTTTTTCTTTAAGCTTCTTATCATTCCTCAGTATTGTAGATGTCATAGGTTTAGTCAAAGCTGCTATTGTGTGCTCTGATAACTATGGTGCTACCATGGAAGGTCCTGCACACACTCCTTTTAATTTAACTTCTAGATGTTTGATTAGTGACATCGATCATATATCTAGATGCATTGAGGGAGGAATGAAATATCTCGATAAATTTGCTAAGTTTACGTATTTGAATGACTCTTTCTCATAAGATACCATGTGAACTTGTCCCACATGCATACATTTAATACACTTATGTAGAATCAAGGGAACACAATGCATTTATCTAATCCAAGGCCTCCCCAAGAGGATGTTAAACTGCATGGCACCTTCTATCACATGACACATCACAAGGACGGTCTTGAGTCCAACCTAAATCAGGAGAACTATAGTACCTACTATTAAGCATAGTGCATCGTTGAATGCTCTCAAGGTAATAGTAGAAGGTACAATGTGACTTCGACAACTTTAGATGTGTCAATGCCTTGGTAGTTATTATTTTTATTGATGACCATGTATCAATCAAAATCCATTTGAATGGTTTGTGATTTACACATGCAATTATATGTAGCGACGGGTCCGTTATAGCAGTGGATACCATCTTAATCTCATGATCATTGAATTGAATCACTGGTTCACTGCACTGTTGCACATACCACAAATTTTGTGAATGCTTCAAGGTCCTAAGACTAAAATTTTATTGATCTTAGAATATCCATGAGCATATCGCTATGCTTGGGAGACTATTGAATTAGTTTATAGATCAAAAACTTCATTGGAGTTATCTATAGGCTCTACACTAGCCTACTATTGATAGTCACCATCGGTCTAGTTGGTGGGTCTAGAACATTTTTCACTAGCCTTTTTTGAAGCACAACATGCACTATAATTGGAGCTAAATGTGGATTTGGATGCTCATACCTCCCTTGTCTCATGACAACATTGACCATGCCAACGAATCCTTGAGTTGGTGGTTCAACCCGTACTTGATTCACATGATCGACATTGTCCCTTAGTGGCTCATTATTTGGTAGGGGGTTCTTGAAGATCCCCATATTTTGGTTGTATGGAGCTTGAGGGTTGTCCACCGTTAGCTCTCCTCTTTTGATCATGTTTAGTACTACATGTTTGAAACTCCAACATCCTTCGATGTCATGCTCTTTCATTCTATGGAAAGCACAGTACAGATTATCCCTATACCCCTTTGGCTTGGGCTGATTAGGGTCTATTAATTTCATCTCTGATAAGTTGAGGGCCTTGGCATCATGCAGTTGATGGAATATCAATATCATCAATTTTGATAGATGTTTGAACTAGCGAGGTGGGTGTTGTTCTTTATTCTTACTCTTCTTGTTATTATTGTGTTGATCGTATCATGCAGGAGGAGGTTTGGCTTGATAATTTTGTTGTTGGTACCCCTTATCTCCTTTCTAGAGGTTTAACACCACTTGGTTTACATGGGATGGCTTGGCCTACTCCTTTTGATTATGTGAGGGCCTATGTCTTGAAGCAGCCCTCTCTTCCTACCCCTGAACAGGTAGATTTTCTACTTGTCTATTTTGAAATGGTAGGGTCCTGGAGCCTCCCTTATCTAGAGTACATATGGGCACTAACTTAGTTATAGTTCCTTCCTCAATGATGTACTCCTCAGTGGATCTAGCAGATTCACGAGGTTTACGATCATGATAAATGCTCCCATGTTCGAAGGACCCATGTTGGGATCTTCCATACTTGAATCTATCTCATGAGGCATGTGCATTGCCTCCTCTAGGTGAGTATTCTGGCGAGAACCCTCACACGTAGAGTTATCACCTCTAATGCTCAGCAAACAACATTCGGGAGGATCTTGTGATTGATGGTTCTTCATGTTGTGTTGGGCATTAGGTGGAGCCTCGACTTTGACTTTGGTTTTGTATCGATATCGACCACTTCGTATGACAACCATGATGTGGTATTATATCGTATGTATATTTTAGAGAAAACAATGATGATTATCTCTTTTTAATTTTTTTTTGTGAACCCTAACTAGTTTGATGTGTTTTGATATTTATTGAAAACTTAAACTACTCTCATCATGTTTGAAATTATTGATGTAATTCTTAATAATTGAAGGGTTTTCACCTGTATGCTGACATCTTGACAACCGATAATGAAAATCATGGTCACGTAAACCCCTTGAAATGTGGAGATGAAATCCACACCCGGGTAGGGAGCATAGGTCCTACCGATCCTCATCTAGCACCCCGTGCACAGTGATACACCCCTTTGAAGAGGAATGCATGTTATTTTGTATGGTTAGGACAGATCTTGGAGTTGACGTTGGCCAAGTAACAAGGTTCGAGGGAGTTGGACCAACAAATGGAAATCACTACCATCATCGTTGAACCCTACCAGTGGTTGGATATGACTTCCAAATCACTAGCATTTATATAGTGTGTGGTGTGTTTGTTCTTTTTAAATTTTACATGAAAGTAAAAATGCAACACCAAGCACTCAATGCTCTTTCCTAAATGCCTAATGATAAAGACATTTAATATTCAAAAATATGCATCTACTTATTTGGATGAAATTTAGAGAATGCATTTACATGATAAATTGGCCACTAATTGAGCCTCCAACAAGAAAACTCTACAAAAATGACCCAAACCACTGGATACTAGGGAAGATTGCAATCATAATTTCACTGTTCCTAGCAACGACTGGAAGAAAATCTAAGAGAATCTAAAATTTTACTTTTAACAATTCTCTATGTTTTCTAATTAAATCAACTTCATCTACTGCATTCAGTAAAATAAACATAGATAGATACATGAAACACAGAGAAATGCCTCCCACCTGAAATTCAAGTATGATGTAGATTTGGTTGTCTAGTATTTTTTTGTTCTCTGCTAGCCACGGTTGTTAGGCATGGCTAATACTGTTAACTGTGGCTTCTAAGCACAACTAAGATTGTTCAACATGGTTGTTAACCGTGGTTGAGACCTACAACAAAAAACATAGTAAGTCAGTTAGTGAGAGCATAATTTGTGAGTTCCCATCGTGATCGCCATCTGTATCATTGTGAAAAGTATATACCTAATTTATCATACCAATTAAGTATAAATTTAAAGCATTAAACCATAATAACATGAACTTGACAAGAAAGAGGAATTTATTTGTATTAATGGAATGTAAATTGATTACATATACGTCCCTCTTAGGGATACCCAAATTTGTGATACAATTAATACAATATTGAAAACCCTCTAAACGAGGGGGTGGTATATTCCATAGAATCTTCACAAATGTACATGAACTGCTTAATGCCAAGGATAGCCTTCTTCTCCTTTGGTTGGAGGCATATGCTACCTTGAATGCCTTAAAAATGATTAGGTCCTATAAACCCTATGTTAAAGAAACAACATGAAATGAGTTAATGACAAAGGAGGTCTCTCTTAATGAGGCTTTTGATGGAAAATTGTATAAATATATGATAAAGAAAGCAAGAAAGCATGTAAATCTATGAATATATGCAAGAGATTATCAAACTACTATAAAGCATGTAAAGAAAGCATGAAATCTAACAATCAGGAAGCCTAATTAACCATAAGAACTTGAAAAGCATGAAACTAGTCTAAAATGACAATTGTAAGGAAATGGAATTAAACTTACCTCTACATCCTAGAATTAACCAGTCAAATTTCTACTAAAATGTAAATCTATGCTAGATTAAACTAGTTGCATAACTGAAAATGTAAATCTAATGCTAAAACAAAGGAAATAAGGGATCAAACCCTCGACACGGGTCTGAGGCACGATGGGTACTATTAGCTATGGTTGAGCCAAAAATATCTTTTCTCTTGTAATCAAGGCTTAGATCTTTGATTCCTTCCATAAAATTGATGATCAAGGGTTACCTATGTTTCCTCTAATGGATTGGTGATCGAATTTGTTGAGATTCACATTCGATTAGCTTGAATATGCAATTATGATTCCTAGTCCTTTGAAAGCTCCATTGATGGATTCATGCTTGTCACTCCACAATTGGGAAGCATTTCGACTCTCCTCAAGGGGTTATCAATTTGCTATCCATTTTGGCAGAGCTTCGCTACGTTTCAACTCATGAAGATTCTAGTTGCTTTCAAATTCGGTAGGGCTTCGCTACTCTCAAATGAAAACTTCTCCAGACTTCTCCCTAATTTGGAGGGTGGTCTTATAGCCTTCCTAATATACAATCTTATCTTGCTTGGGAATCCAAGATCAAGATCTAGGAGGTTGGATCAGTTGGGAGGAAAGCTCTTGAAGCTTCCCCGCCCAAAACCATTTGAATCTTCGTTTCCTAGGCTATTGCAACCGAATTTGGTTAGGCCCGAGATTCAAAATATTTTTGATGCTAGTCACGAATCTAAGGAGTGGCTAGCTCTGTTATCCATGGGTGTCAACCATGGCTAAGCTTGTGTTAGCCAACTCTGCCCAAATTGAGTGGTTAAAATCATTACTTCACCTTAGAGTTGTCCTGTTGAGTGGTGTTTTAACCCGATTGTGAACACACTCTCCTGTAGGATCCGAGTCCTAAATCCTCTGCTTGCAAAGAAAAATGATTTCTCCAAGGTTCTTATTATGCTAATTATTGATTATCAAGGATGCTATTTAAAATGAAATGCTAAGAACACCTTAGGGTTTGCAAGTGGATGTTAACAAGGGGCATTGTGGTTTATTTAATTCTGAAAGTGCAATGGACTCTAAAATGAATAAAATATGTTTTAATCTTTAATTCTGATGGATTTTTAGTGATTTATTCAAACAAAGTAATTAAACTGCTGAAAATAAAATATGGGTTTGAAAAGCAAAGCAAAATAAATAAAAACGTAAAATAAATTACGATCGTAAAGTCTGTCATTAATCGGATGAAACCGAAGATACCGAGGCTTTCTACATGCAACCTAACCTAATGAACCCGCACATCCACACAATCCAAATAGGCTAGGTGCGAGTCTCGAGGGTTTCTGTGGTAATTCCAGAAAACAGGCATTCGCATGAAGCAACCAAGAGATCTTGCATTAACTTCACCTAAAAACCTAGGAAATCTGGAAGGGAAATATAAACGTTAAATCATGCATGCAAAAGTTACTCCTTCTTTCTCATCCAATAAGATGCCAAATCTCTCGTATTTGTATTTAAATGATATCTCGATTACATTCAAAAATGTTCCAGGTGTAAAAGAAAATCCCAGAACAAAAAGAAGGAAATTGCCCAAGTACGGGCCCAGAATAGCATAAAGCTCTCGTCTCTGTAACTCCGTATTCGGCAATTTCCAACCCCTTCTTCGATTTGCAATTCTAGTATTATAATGTTTGACGTGGCTCTTCGATCTTCTCTGTCGCTTAATTTCACCTTCCTACACATGACCCCTCAAATTCCTGCTTTTTCCCGCTTTGATTCACTCTCAAATTTGAAAACGCTTCGAAATTCATCTCTGCATGTAACGCCTCTGCAAGTTTGACACTTGTGCGCCACGTGTCCTGCTTTTCCTGCGTCCTGTGTAACGCTTACTGTGAAAAAAAAATGACAAAACTGCAAGTCTGCCTGTTCATCTTCTTAGCCGCGATATGGCGACATGTCGCGATATCGCTACATGCTTTCTTGCCGTACGCCTTCATCAGCTCCCCGTAGCGATGTCACGAAATCGCTACCGTCTCTTCGTCGAGCCTCCTTGGCAATTTTACGTTGCGACATCGCGACCATTATCATTCTCTTGCCCTCTCACGACAAACCATCGCGATATCGCTACCGCTTTTATTTCCGAACCTGCTTGCCACAAACCGTCGCGATATCGCTACCGCTTTTATGTTTTGTTGCCGTTGACCGCGTTGACCGTGATTTTTTGACACGTCACGATTTCGCTACCGTTTTTCGGCTTCGGTCGCGATTTCGCGACATGTCACGATTTCGCTACCTGTCGCGATTTCGCGACCCCTTTCTACACTTGGGCATTTTCTCTTTTTCTTCAATTCTGGCATCTGGGTCACTGAGATCCTTCCTTGCAAGCCTGCAAAAAGGTGGGTCCCCAATTTTGGGGTGTGTTGTGGATCAACCACAAAAAATGGAGACTCTGCTGTCAAATGCTCTTGAGCATTTTAGTAAGAACCCAACCTGAAACATATCAAAAACTCGTAAATACATGTTAGCACATAAGCAAAATAACAAATGCCCAAAGATCCGAAGTACATGAATCATCAGAATCATCAAGTATTAGCTCAGTGTGTGCAATGTGTTTTCATTCCCTATCGTTTGAAATTGATCAACATTCCATTATCAGTTTTGCATGAATGCATATGTGGGATGGTGAATGATTTGTGACCCTAATGGACGTGCTAGAAGGCCTTGCCTTCATAAGATGCATGGTCATTCTTATATCATAATGTACAAGCATTCAAGATTGCCAAACCCTCTTAGGATCCACTGATTCATTACCTTATTGTATCCCAAAGTTGGTTATGAGTCCCTACTATCTAGAACCCATGTGCAAGTGAATGTGAAATCAGAACTTTGGGGAATCAGACTCCCAACCAACCGAGATGAGAGTTTAACCTTATCCTTACTATTCTGATTTAGAGTTCATTACCTCACTTTAAGCAAAATAATTAAACCAGTTATGGAAGAAATGGTCATGCTAGTCTAACCCTCTAGACAATCGGTGGTCTTGTTTTTTAGGCAAGACATGATGCCATGCATGGGCATATCTAACCCCACAATCCAAAACTTATCTCCATTTCTTTGGACCTTGGGGATGACTACCCATCCCTTGCAGAAGACAAGTAGTACGATCCTTACAATCCAAAATAAAGATGAGATGGGAAAAATTTATTTACTTTTTACTTCTTGGACCTTGGGGACGACTACCCATCCTGGTTAGGGACAAGTAGTACGATCCTTACAATCCAAACGTTAGATATAAATCATTAATTCTGTTGCTTAAACCTTGGGGATGACTACCCATCCTTTGTAGAGGACAAATAGTACGATCCTTACAATCCAAGACTGATGAGAATGGAAAATATTAATTTTATTACTTAGACCTTGGGGATGACTACCCATCCTTTGTAGAGGACAAATAGTACGATCCTTACAATCCAAGACTAATTATGAAATGAAAACATAGGAGCTTTGGGGAATCAGATTCTCAACCAACCGAGATGAGAATTTACACCCTATCCTTACTACTCCATGTGGGCTTTAAGTTCTATGGAAGTGGTCAAAACCACTGTTTTTAGGATCATGTTGCATAATAGGATAGACATGAAAACCACTTTCGCTCAACCTTTTCCTCCAAGCTAGGTTTTGATCATTTTGCTCAAGATCCTTTTTAATTTATGAGACATGCTTGGTTCTAGATACCTCAAGACTCAGTTTCCAACCTTAGGATTCACTTACATTTATGTTATAACATAACCCTAAGAGAATTTGACGTACTTTCATGGCTTGTACATAAGATGCATATGTAACTAAAATGAAATGTATGTGAGGTGAGATGGAATATGAATGCCTTATCTTTGCAAATGAAATGATATTTCATGCAAAACTGATTCTTTCATGTATCACAAAATCAAAAAATATAACTTAAAATGTTTTATGTTATTGGTGGAGCCTTTACAAGATAATTCCAATATTTCATATTCTCCTAACCTTAAGCATAAGTTGGCATCTCAATTTATTTCTTTTTGTTTTGTTTTGTTTTTTTTTTTATCAAAATTAACAACATGACAATTGAAATCAAATCCACAACCAAAATCCTAGCTAAGCTAACAATCCTAAATCAAACAAAATCTAAAAATCCTAAACAATGAAACAAGATCTGAAAATCCCACCAAAATCAAAGAATGATATGAAAGCCCCACAACCTAAGGGCTAAAATAATGTTTTAAAATCTTCCCATTAACCGGCAGCGTGAAATATTTCCCTTCTAAGGTTTTTAGCCTGAAGGTATTCTTCCCAAGAATCTTTGAAATCTGATATGGGCCTAACCAAAGACAATCAAACTTTTGATGGTTTCCTTTTTCCTCATGTCTTTTGTCCCATAGTAATACTAAATCTGAAATTCTGAATGATTTAACTTTGGCCCTTCTGTCAAACCATCTCTTGATTACTTCTTGGTGTTTATTCATGTGATTCACGGCCTCTTCTCTCTTTTCATCAAGGTGCAACAACTGGCTCAACCTGGCTTCAACTTGATCATCTATCCCCAAGTACTCTTGTATGAAATGTAAGGTCTGCAACTTCAAATTTGCTGGAAATATCGGGTCTTGCCCATAGACCAAATGATAAGGAGTATTCCCTATAGCTTCTTTCACTCTGGTCCTATCTGCCCACAGGGCAAACTTTAATTGACTATGCCAGTCCCGAGGGTTCTTTTCTAGGAACTTCTTAATAGTATTCAACAAATTCTTATTTGAAGACTCGGCCAACCCATTTCCTTGAGGATAGTAATTGGATGCAAACTTTAAGCTCACTTTGTTATCATATGCCCAATCTGCAAATTGTGTAGAAATAAAAGCTTTACCATTGTCACTGACAATAGATTCGGGCATCCCAAATCTTGTTATAATTTGATCCTCAAGAAATTTAATCACAACATCTGTGGTGGCATGTTTAGTAGGAATCGCTTATGCGCACCTTGTACAGTAGTCTGTAGCTGTCAAAATAAATTTGTAAGAGTCAGAAGAATTTGGGTTAATAACCTCAATAAAATCCAGTCCCCACTATGCAAACGGTCTCATTTCGACTACAGGCTGCAACGACATGGCTGCATTTCTTTCTCTATTTGTAGCCACTTGATAGATGTGACAAGATCGTACATGGGTATGCGCATCCTTGAAAATATGTGGCCAGTAATATCCTACTCTCAGGATTTGATGTGCTGTAGCATTGGCTGCACCATGACCAGTTCCATGTTTCCCGTGAAATTCCTGCAATACCCCGATAGCTTCTTTTTTGTTCAAGCATCTCAGGTAGATACCTTCATGATTTTTCCTGTAAAGCACACCAGAATTTATCAGATAGTTAACAGATTTAAGCCTTAAGGCTCTCCTCTGTGTTGAATTCAAATTAGAAGGGCACTTACCAGTCAATAAAAATTGCACAATATCAACATACCAGTCCTCCTTAGCCATGTATTCTGTATTTGAGCATTGATCTGTTATTTGCGGATCATTTTCTGCGATCGCCTTTGCCAGTCCTTGTCCTCAAACTAGTTTCATTGGTTGGATTTCGAGATCAAATTCTTGGATGGTTGCAATACACTTTCCTCTCTTTTCACCTAGTTCATTCTGTAAAAACATGGTCTTGACAGCAGAATCGGGCACAATGGCGATAATTCTGCTGTGTACGATGTAATGCCTAAATTTTTTCACGCTTTTAAAAAGTGCATACATTTGCTTATCAAGGATTGAATACCTTAATTGGGCATCTTTTAGGGGGGCAATTAAAAATGCAATGGGTTTTTCGGCATTATCTTCGCCTTTTTGGGTTAATACACTCGCCAAGGAGTGCTTCGATGCAAAAGCATAAATGTAAAAAGGCTTGGAATAGTCTGGGCTTATCAATACCGAGGCTTTGGAAATGGCGTCTTTGATATTCTGGAAAGCCACTCTACTTTCCTCGTTCCACCTTACATCCACATCTTTCTTGAGCATCTGGTTTAGAGGTTTAGCTATCTCAGCAAAGCTAGAAATGAACTTCCTCACAAAATTGACTTGCCCAAAGAAAGACCTCAATTCTTTTTTACTGCTCGGGAGAGGTAGGTCTTGGATAGCTTGTATCCTTTCTGGGTCGATGGATATTCCCTCCTTTGAAATAATGTGACCTAGCAGTTTCCCTTCTGTCACTCCAAAAATGCATTTCTTGGGATTTAATGAAATTCCATGTTCCCTGCATCTTTGAAGCACCTTATTTAAGTCTTTAACATGATCCTATCTCTTCTTCGAGAAAACTGGGATATCATCCACATACACGATGATGCATTTGCCTATTAGCCCTTTGAATGCGTAATCCATGGCACGTTGAAAAGTTGCACCAACATTTAACAGTCCGAATGGCATTCTCTTATATGCAAATGTCCCCCACTTGGTAGTGAAGGCAGTTTTCATCCTGTCATCTGGATGTATAAGAACTTGGTTGTACCCAAAATATCCATCGAGAAAGGACATCATTTCAGATCCATTTACCATTTGCAAAATTTCATCGATTGATGGTAATGGATAATTATCTTTTTGAGAGGCTTTATTAAGATTTCGAAAATCTATGCACAGCCTAATCTCTCCACTCTTTTTCTTACTGGAACGAGGTTGGCCACCCAGGTTGAGTGCCTAACAGGAAAAATGATTTTTGCTTCCAATAATCTTTTAACCTCCTTTTCAATCAAAGGCTCCAATAGCGGGTTAACAACTTGCTGTCTTTGCCTAAAAGGCTTGGAGTCTGGCTTCAAAGGGATGGTATGCATGATAATGTTCTGGTTGTAAGTCTTCACTCATTGTAGTTCCAAGCAATACAATCTATGTAATGCTTCAAATCTCGTATTATATTGCTCCTTTATTCCTCTGTACATGCCTTCGCTATGTACACCTCCTTTGGATTGTCCGCACTCCCAGATTAATTGAATTGCATGCATCTTTGGGGAGCGGGACTCTTTTTCTTTTCTTGTTCTTGCATTCCATGTCGAACATCTTTTCTAATGAAACCACGTCTTTAGGAATTTTGTTGGATTGATACGCAGTTTCACTTTCTTCTATTTCATCCTGCCACCTTTGTTCCTCATCGATCACCTGATTTTCAAAAATACCCGAGATTGTGACAAACTTGAAGATGTGCCTGTCACACTCAAAAACCTGGAAATTCTTCACATTATCAGGTATTGATGGACAAGGAACCAGCTCAATGGAAAACTTTTTACACCTTTTTATATCCACCGGGTTTAACATGCCCGCGACGACTGCAAGAGAGTCCGCTATTCGATTTCCTCTCCTAGAAATAAGGGCTATGTTGAATGCATCAAACTCCTCCATGAGGTCCATAACCCTAGTCCTATAAAGGCTCAATATTTTGTCGCGGCATGTATACTCGTCCTTTGTTTTGCTTGAAAACCAACACGGAATCTCCCAAAACCTTCAAGCATTTAACATGTTTGCTCAATGCTAGACGTAAACCATAGATCAATGCTTCGTATTCCGCCACATTGTTTGTGCAAGGAAATTGCAGTCTGTAAGCAGCTAGCAATGGTTTGCCTCCTGGACCAGTGAGCTCGACTCTAGCTCCTGCTCCCTATCTAGATTTTGATCCATCAAACTTGAGCAACCACATGTAATCCTTCTCCTCAGAAGAACCACCATGACACACTTCTTCTTTAAGTTCATCAGTAGCTTTCTCAACATCAAGAGCATAGACCCCTAGGTCTGGCTCAGAAAACCGAACCTCATTCGGCTTGTTAAAATCTGTTATAATCTCCTTAAGCCTCGGTTCGTTTTCCACTTGATTTGGTTAGCAATGCCCTTCCATGGCAGCCACATATGCGAGCAATCTGTTGCAAAATAGCCATTCAACGTTTTCATCCAATCTCTCGCAAGTAACATTCCATACCTACTTGGGATGTTAACCACCAAAATGTCTACAACCTGCTGGACCCTGGGTTCAGAATTTAATTGAATCTTGACATCATATAAGGTCCCTACTACATTTACCTCTGAACGGTCCAATTGCAAGACCGTGCATTTGGATGAAACCGATTGTAGACCCAACATTTGACATATCTCCATAGGCATGAGGTTGCTCGTGGCTCCTGTGTCTACCAAACAGTTATGCAAGTTCTTACCCGCAATTCTTAGAGTTAATAAGAATGGCGGGACATCCCTTCTCTCCTTTCACAAAATCAGATGGGATTCAGCTCTTTTTTCCTTCCACATCGGATCAGGTGAGTTCAAAGCTCTTATCAACGCCTCCTTTTGACCAGGCAATTTAGCTGCGTCCAAGAATGAAAGGCTAGATTTGGACTTCTTCATATCCTCCACTACGTCATAATTTGGTTTTTCAAATTTGACTGTCTTCTGGACGTCATTAGACATTTCTCTTCTGAGTGGATGGGGAGGGTTGTTACTTGCCTTTGTATCTAGAGGAAGAATAGAACTGTTTGGAGGTGTTGATGAGGTTTTAGGGGCTTTAGACTTACTCCTCAAATGGTACCCATGAGTCCCCTTTTTGAAATCTCGAAAAGCTTGCACCTCCTATTCCAAAACTTCGTCTTCTTCCTCCTCGCTCTCACCCTCTTGGTGATATACTGTTTCCATCACCATAATATTTTCATCTTGCTGATACGATGGATCCTCATTTGATACCAGTTCCAAATCATCAACTTGTGCCTAAAGACAATGAGTGTATCTAGCGATATCAGGACAATTCCTCTCATTATGTTCTTTTGTGTTATGTAACCTGCACCCTCTTTCCCATGCCAAATATGAAAGATTCAAAAGAGAATTGGATTAGCTAGGGCCTGCAGAAGCATCTAATTGATTAGCAATGGGAGCAGGAACTCCCCCATTGTTTGGCTTAGTGTTCTAGTGCCTCCCTCTATTGTTAAAATTCTGACTTGGGTGAGGGGCACGGGACTCATGCTTCTACTGTTGAACCCTGTCATTACTTAGTTTATGCACTAGTTTCTTGAGCTATTCGACTTCCGAAAAGACATCCTTCAGTGGAACCACATTGTTGTTAACCCCCATTGGATTTGCATAATTGATGGGGTCTTGATTCCACATTTGGGTGGGGTTCTGAAGAATTGGATTCCCATATGGATTGATACCTTGAATTGGGATTAGATTCGAAATAGGAACTATGGCTTGAGGATTGACTTGACTAGTTTCCTGCATAGTTGATTGACTTTTCTGCAAAAATGCAGGAACAGGTGGAATGGTTGTGATTGGTTGGATTGGAATGGGTGCATATGCGGGTGTTTGGTGGATACGGCTGCCGATATGGGAAGGCATTCATACTTGGCATTTGTGGTGCCATGAGTTGATTTGCCTGGGGAACTTGACCATATGGAGCACACTGTCCCAACATAGGCATCTGGGTAAACCCGTAGCCTTGCGGTGTCAATTGCTGCTCAATAGTCATGGCTTCATTATAGGCCAAAGCCAGCGTGGTGACCTGAGGATTACGCCTTGCAAACATGGCTGTCATGGGGTCCAATGCCCCAAAATATATCTGCAAAGCTACTGCAGGATCGATGGCAAAATGTCTAATTGCTCTGTTATAGTTCTTTTGGAATCTCTGATTAAACATTCGGATTGGTTACCCTTGGCCCCGTTTGCATGTAATAAACTGATTGTAAATAGTTGCGGGATCTAAGGGCGACCTAAATTAATTGACAAATGTATTTTCCATTTGTGTCCAAGAGGTGATTGAACCAGTTGGCAAGCATATATACCATTCATATGCTATTGGATCCAAGCTCATGGGGAAAAGTCTGCAGGCTACATCCTCATGCTGAACTTGTAGCCTAATTAAAACATCTCTATAGGCTTGGATATGTTCTTCTGCTGTTCTTAGGCCATCTGGCTTGTATTTAGGCACAAATATTTCAATGTTCTTGGGGATTTCATGGATATCCCCAGCAATATTCAAAGGAGTACTGTTAGCTCCATACCAAGGAGGCTGCTGGAGCTTGAGCCATTTGACTCAGAATTGATGTAGACAGACCTACAATAGCAGAAGAAATATTACAAACTATAGGCACACTAGGGGCAACGGATATTACTGGCGTAGGTCCACTCGACGTTCCTGGAGAAAATAGGCCTTTTGCTACTGGAGTGCTTACGACTTGCTTGACTTTACCCTTGGGAGTACCAGTAAGGTCATGAAAAATGGTTTCTCCGGTTGTTTGAGACCTGGTCGCAATACGGCGTGGTGGGTCCAGCCTGCCTGAGGAAACCCTCGGCTAGTTCGAAGAAAACCTGCAACAAACACAAAAATAGTGTTGCAGTTTAGCCGTAAATAATTTCAAAATTAAATCAAAAACAAAATATTCAGATATAAAAATTGAAATAGATAAACCGATTCGGCCCTCCTTCTAGCGCCAATCTATTGAGTGGTGTTTTAACCCGATTGTGAACACACTCTCCTGTAGGATCTGAGTCCTAAATCCTCTGCTTGCAAATAAAAACGATTTCTCCAAGGTTCTTACTATGCTAATTATTGATTATCAAGGATGCTGTTTAAAATGCTACGAGAAGTTGCCGGAGGTAGACAAATGAAAAACGGTCGCGACATCGCTACGGGGAGCTGATGAAGGCGTACGACAGGAAAGCATGTAGCGATATCGTGACATGTCATGATTTCGTGACATGTCGCCATATCGCGGCTAAGAAGATGAACAGGAAGACTTGCAGTTTTGTCATTTTTTTTTTGCAGTAAGCGTTACACAGGACGCAGGAAAAGCAGGACACATGGCGCACAGGTGTCAAACTTGCAGAGGCGTTACATGCAGAGATGAATTTCGAAGCGTTTTTAAATTTGAGCGTGAATCAAAGCGAGAAAAAGCAGGAATTTGAGGGGTCATGTGTAGGAAGGTGAAATGAAGTGACAGAGAAGATCGAAGAGCCGCGTCAAACATTATAAGACCAAAATTGCAATTCGAAGAAGGGGTTGGAAATTGCCGAATACGGAGTTGCAGAGACAAGAGATTTATGCTATTCTGGGCCCGTACTTGGGCAATTTCCTTCTTTTTGTTCTGGGATTTTCTTTTACACCTGGAACATTTTTGAATGTAATCGAGATATCATTTAAATACAAATACAAAGAGTTGGCATCTTATTGGATGAGAAAGAAGGAGTAACTTTTGCATGCATGATTTAACGTTTATATTTCCCTTCCAGATTTCCTAGGTTTTTAGGTGAAGTTAATGCAAGATCTCTTGGTTGCTTCATGCGAATGCCTATTTTTTGGAATTACCACAGAAACCCTCGAGACTCACTTTGGCCTATTTGGATTGTGTGGATGTGTAGGTTCATTAGGTTAGGTTGCATGTAGAAAGCCTCAGTATCTTCGGTTTCATCCGATTAATGACAACTTTCTGACTGTAATTTATTTTACGTTTTTATTTATTTTGCTTTGCTTTTCAAACCCATATTTTATTTTCAGCAGTTTAATTACCGTGTTTGAATAAATCACTAAAAATCCATTAGAATTAAAGATTAAAACAGATTTTATTCATTTTAGAGTCCATTGCACTTTCAGAATTAAATAAACCACAGTGCCCCTTGTTAACATCCACTTGCAAACGCTAAGGTGTTCTTAGCATTCGATATCGCTACCCTTTTAACATTTTGAGCCCTCCTCTTCGAATGGTAGCGATATCGCTACCACTTTCTAACTTTGAGCCCTTTTCAAAATGTGGTAGCGATATCGCTACCACCTTGGCCTTGTCGCGTCCCTTTGAAATGTGGTAGCGATTCGCTACCACTTTCGTTTCAAGCCTTCTCCTTGTGACATGGTAGCGATTCGCTACCATTTTTGTTTCAAGCCCTCTCTCACTAAACTTGTAGCGCTATCGCTACCCTCTGACTTTGATACTGGCCTTTATGAAATTTGTAGCGATATCGCTACCGTTTTGAACTTTGAGTCTTCTTTCCGCAAGGCGTAGCGAAATCGCTACCGTTTCTCCGTCGGGCCTCCTTGGCAATTTTACGTCACGACATCATGACCATTATCATTCTCTTGCCCTCTCTCGACAAACCGTCGTGATATCGCTACCGCTTTTATTTTCGAACCTGCTTGCCACAAACCGTCGCGATATCGCTATCGCTTTTATGTTTTGTTGCCGTTGACCGCGTTGATCACGATTTTTTGACATGTCGCGATTTCGCTACCGTTTTCCAGATTCGGTCACGATTTCGCGACATGTCGCGATTTCGCTACCTGTCGCGATTTCGCTACCTGTCGCGATTTCGCTACCTGTCGCGATTTCGCTACCTGTCGCGATTTCGCTACCCCTTTCTACACTTGGGCATTTTCTCTTTTTCTTCAATTCTGGCATCTGGGTCACTGAGATCCTTCCCTGCAAGCCTGCAAAAATGTGGGTCCCCAATTTTGGGGTGTGTTGTGGATCAACCACAACATGTCCAATATCCTTCATATGGTCTGTTTGCATGCCCCATATGAGTAGTCACACCTCAACATGATGTATTTTAGGTGTCCATAGAAAGAGCTTGAACTTCCAAGCTAAAGGAAAGTGGATTCATCATCATTATGGTTGATAAAAATTATCCATGGTAAATGGTTAATCCAAACATGAAGGTTATCCTTAAAAATAGCAATGTTGGCCATTGTGTCCAACACCCTATTACCTTCCCTATAGGTATGCTGGATGATCAAATTATTGTGTTTTTGTAAAAAACTATTGGATTCTTCAACCATGTTGATAAATTTTCTAGTAGGAGTTGAGGTTGATTTGACAACATTATTGATGTTGAGGGAATCACCCTCAATGATTATATTCTTGTAGTGGATTTTTTTGAGGATGAAAAGACCTTGATACAACACCCTGCCTTCCACCATGTGGTTGTTTTGGACACCAATATTTTTGGTATAAACCAAGATGAATTTGGTAAGATCATCTCTGATGGTTATTCCATAACCAGCCCTTCCTAAGTTTCCTTTAGTAGCTCTATCAAAATTGAGTTTGATCCACCCAGGAGAGGGAGGAATCCATTTCATGTTGGAGAGGTCCTAGGGAGACGCACACCGATAGAAAATCTCCCTAGAGAGGTTTAAATGGTAAAAGAGATTGGATTCAAGATCACTTCTAGGAAAGTCACCAAAGGGAACCAGGCGGGTGTTTTCAGTGACAAAAAAATGAATCCTCAAAATAACAGAGGAAGAGTCAAGATAAGATCCATTAAAAATTATGTCATTCCTTTCAAACCAGATGTACCACAAGAATTGAGGGTGATAGAAGGACCAAAGTGAGATCAGGAAGGGATGGCAAAATGGTTTTGGCCATTGGCTAAACAAGTCACAGATAAATATAGGTTGGGCCTAGGCCAAGCTGAAGGATAAAAATATATAGTATAGCACCGAAGAGGAGAAATGGCATTCAAGGAATAAATGGTGAACTGACTCCTAGTATTTAGAACAAAGGACATAATGGTTGGGAATTATCATGCCCTTGGAAATAAGATTATCAATATTCATGACTCTGTTTGGAAGGACAACCAAGAGAAAAGGTAATTTTGGGGACAAGGTGTTCCAGTCAAATGAGATTTATGGGGAAGCCAAGGGGGACCAGGTCATCTGGAATGTGATAAGCATTCCAAGAGGAAGAATCTAAAAGAAGGAGTTCTAGGAATGATTGTAGTCCTAAGAGCCAACAATAGGAGCCTAGTCATAGATATCTATTCATCAGAAATACCTTCTAGTGTGATCACCTTCCATGAATAGATCCAGGATGGACCCGTAAAAATAAAATTTGAAACCATCATCCAAAAAATATGGTCAATAATAACTTTGATGGCTAAAAAGCAAGGAATATTGATTAAATGTGTTGGAAATTTTGAGTAGATGAGTTGTCATTGATGTCAAGAGTAAGTGGTCATTGATGCCAAAATTCAGTTTCAGTGAGCAGTACAAGGAGAAGCAGTTCTACAATCAGTGCAAAAAAGAGAGTTTGGTCAGATCTAGTTCCAGGTAATCAAATGTGGTCCAAAGTGTAAAGAAGAGGCCCAAGCAAATAATATTATAATATTAAAAAGGAAAATTTAAATTAATTATAAATTTTTTTTGGTAATTATTATAATAGATTAACAGTGGGATTTTATGGAGGATCCCAAAACCTTATATACAAAATTAGCCTTGCTAAATAGTGCTTCATGCCTCTTGGCTAGAAGAATAAAGTTGTATGCAGAAAAAAACAAAAAGCTGCTAATTGCCCAAGGGCTACAAGTAAGGCATTTTTTCCTGATTATCCTGGAAACCATGGCCATTATAACAAGGAAAACAAAAACTAGCCGGAGAAGCTGGACCATCGGAAAGCAGAAGATAGCCAAGAAAACTGCAAAAAATTCTCCCATACCTGGGAAATAACTTTCCACATTTTTGCTTTCCCAGAGGCAGAATTCGAAGCCTACATGTTGGATAGGATCCAAGAAAAATGACTGGACTGAAACAAACTATTGAAAATCCTGCTGGAAAATTTTTCCCTGGCCTAAATGGCCACTCCGTTTAGTCTTCTCGCATCCAGGATTTCATCCGTACGGTTTGAGGTTCTTCTTACTTCCCTTTCCCTGCTGGAAGGGAGGTTTTGGGATAAGCGTGTCACCCATCATAGAATCAGAGTCATCCTAAAACAACAACCATTGGGTTCCATTTGCAACATCAGCCATAGTTTCTTTGTCTCTCTTTTCCTTGTTGGGGGGACGGCCCTACTTCCTTTCACTACCAAAATCCACCCCTCGCTTTTGACTCCTCGTAATTTGAGGGCTAATATTACCAGGCTGGTAACCTCTTCTTCCCAGCAGGTAGTATTCCAGTATCTTTTATGCCACAGGAGAGTTTCGATCATAAATTTTGGGTGAATCTGCCTGTGTGGTGATAAGGGGGGGCCTGTTCCTTTTCCTCCTGTGGTCCTAGTTGGGGGTGCCCACCACACTGCTTGGAGTCCGGATGGGTGGTGATTTCCTCTTCTGGTAAGGAGGATTCGAGATGGTCCCTGGATGGACTTGGAGATTCATGGCCTTTCGCAAAAGGGTGCTTCGTCTGACCTTCACCGTGCTCCAAAGGGTTGCAAGGATCCTGCTCCTTCTTCCTCAGCTTTTGGAGAGAACAATTGGACTGAAGATGCCCTTGAGAACTACACTAAGGGCAAAAATTTGGCCTGTTCTCATAAAAAATAGCTTGCTTGTGTAGAAAAGTACCTCCAGACCACAGAGTAATGGAGGATGGGAGGTCCATCTCCAAGTCTGCCAAAACACAGAACCAAGCTTGGACAAATCTAGTTTGAGCTCTGTTGGGAGGGTCTAAAGTGATCAGCTCCCCGATGGACTGAGTAATACCTCTGATTACATTTTCATGCCAGTAGAAAAGGGGAAGACTCGGGAGCCTAACCCATATTGGAGCAATGTTGATATTCTGGGTATCGGGGTTAAAGTCCAAACCCCACTTCCTTAGAAAGAGACTCCTACGGCCCAAGAACCAAGGCCCTCTAGCTAGGATTTTATAGTAGTCCTCCTTGTTGCTCAGCCTAATTGTGAAAAAACCTCAAGTTATGGTAGCCAGCTCTAAGTGACCAGAGGTTTGCCATTTGCCAGACGCCCACTTGTGAATGGTCTCCATGTCGGGACGACCACCAATAAACTTACCGATGAGGGTAAATTTTTTGAAATCCACAAATCTTGAGAGAATTTCCATCGGGATGTCCAAATCGTCCCCAGATGAAAATAAATCCTTGGAGAAGAGCCTTCTTAGGGTTTCAGAGGCTGCTGCCAAAGCATATGACTTCCGAGGTCCATCTCCCCATTTTTCTGGCGAATCCTTGTCATGACTTAGCAAGGACTCCTCGGCGTCCCCAGACTCTGTTTGCCCTCCCTCCACCCTGTCGAGCCCATGGTTTGACCTGTCGATGCTCCTGTGCTCTCCCAAAATAGCTTTCCCGCCCACCGTCATCCCCATCCTCCCAAGAAACCCTAATTTCATCTCCAAAACAATCAATTATAAATTAATTAATATAATTTTATTATAAATTAATTTATTTATTAATTTAATTAACTTCCAAATTTATTTAAGTTAATTTTAATTTAATTATAAATTAATTTTTATTAATTTAATAAACCCTAAAGAGGGTTATAAGGCTAAGTCAAAAATTGAATTTGAAATTCGATTTAATAGCGCCGATGTGTTATGGCATGAAGCATCATGTATAAATGGTGGCAAAGACCTTTGCCTTACACCCCCTCATGCTATCGATCGAATTCCTATGCTCCAAGAATTGTGCATAAAAAGGACATAGAGTTTTTTGTGTTTGAAAGGTATTCAACGGTAGAAGCGTAAAAAAATAGGAGCAAGGCTCCTCTTACCTTGCACAGCATTGTGTAGCACAGTTGGCAACGATAGATAGTGCTAAATCATGTGGTAGGAAAGGCATGCATGGTTTGAATCCCGTTGGGTTCGTTTTGCAAGGAAGAGAGAGCAATTTTTATTTTAGAGTAGCATCGAATGAAGAGATAAATGGAGGCTTGTGCCTTCCCTTCCCCATGGAAGAACTTAGCCCACGTGGTGGGCTAGCACCTTGATAAGGTAATCGGTGGGGAGTGGTCTCACATTCAAAACACACCGAGGCCTTTTGGTATTATCAAGGTATGCGCTGATGTCATTTGTTTTGGTCACTTGATTATTTTGGATGTGCTAAGGTTGAGAAAAATAAGTATTTTTGATGGTTATAAAGTTTAATTTTTTGCCCGAATTAATTTGGATATTGAGTATTTTGAGGGAGATAAAAGGGTAGGCAAATATTATTTCGAAAGATTAATTTTTGGAGATTGATTAATTAAAATTGAAGAATATAAGGAGCAATTGAGTAATTATTTTTATGTGTGATTTTATGATTGCTAATTTCAAGGAGTAATAAGGCATATTTGAGTTTGATTATTTTTGTAATTAAGGAAATATTTTGAGAGAGTGTTAGTGTGATATTTTGTCATCTAACCATTGAAATTGGCAAAGAAGAAAATTGTAATTGAGATAGATTTTTAAGGGCACTTCTACATCAAAAAAAAAGGTATGGGCACATATTCCTAGTGAGTGATTTTTGAATGTTGTGAATGCTAAGTTGGAGTGAAAAGGATTGTTTGATTAGCATTGTTGAGTTTGATTTTTGAAGGTTTTTTTGAGTGAGAGTTAATGCTAAAAACCTTTTTTATAAGTATTGTTGGAAATATTGAGCTATCTTGAGCTAGGGTTTGTGCAAAGAACATGAGTATCATTGTTATGTGAAGTTGTGAAATATCATGAGTATCATTGTTATGTGAGGATCACTTGATAAGCATTGTTGTTGAAGTGATTGGTTGAGTGAAGAACTTGAACTAGGGTTTGCAAAGATCATGAGTATCATTGTTATGTGAGATTGTTTGATAATAATTGTTGGAAACAATTGAGTGAGTGTTCATATGTTTGTACTAGGGTTTGTAAGCAAGTATTATTTCATTGAGTGATTGGTTAAGTAGAGTTGGTTGAGCCTAGTCAGGTGAATGTGTTGAAGTGATAGTTCAAGTTCTGTGAAACAAATTGTTCTATATTCTAAATTGATTTGAGAAAGAGGTTGAGTGTTGTGGTGAATGTGAAGCATATTGAGTCTCTAAAAATTATCTATATGTTTCTATGGTAAAAATAAAGATTGAAAGTGTAGACACCAAATTACAACCACTAATCCTCCACCCTAACCTCCCCACCATCCACTTGTCCACCATACATCTTCCCACCAATTATTTGGCCCAATTCCACCTTTCCCACCATTTCCTAGCCTAATTGGGATTATTTTAATATTATTTAATATTTAATATAATATTTTATATTATATTATAATATATTTATTATAAAATATATATTTATAAACTCAATTAACCACAACCGTCCGATCCATTCTAATCTCCACCGTCCATATTCATTAATCCATGTCACATTAAAAAAGTAACCTCAACCTTAGGATCTAATTTAATCTTAGCCACATGATTAAATGTGTAAGGCTAAAACCCTAAGAAAACCCTAGGTTGGATTATAAATAAGGGTATTTTACAAATGCCCAAACCTTGGAACCTAGAGATTAGACATTGCACCTTGAAGGAATTATTGGTGAAGCCCTAACATAGAATCCTAAAAATTTGAAGCCCCAGCTCACCGATAAGACTTCTACTATTCTAGCCATCTCCCATTCATCCTTCATCGCCGTTGTAGCCCCCATCCATCTGCCACATTTGTTTCCACCCACTAGATATACTTCTACAGATTTTGCCCTAACCCATAGGTGCCCTCCAAAGCTTACGAGGCTCATTGTAGAGCATGCAAAGTGCTCACTAGAGCCTATTGTATATTGCAGGCACTCTCTAGAGCCTGTTGTATCTCGCAGGTGCACATCAGAGCCTGCAAAGCTCATGTTAGAGCCTGCCAAGTGTGTGTTCTAGCCTATTGCAACTACAAAAATGTGAATCTGAGCCTGCTACACCATGCCATCTGCAACAACAAAATGAAAGCAAGGTATATCTCATTTGAATGTATTTTATCTCATAATTTGTTGATCTGACATGATTTTTTACTTCATTATTAACTAGGGTTTTATTGATGTATGAGGGTCTCACACTGTGGAGCCCTCATAGGTATTACTAACCCACTTGTTCTATTTTTATGTATGCAAATCTGCAAGTTCTACACATTATTGAACGGTTTTTGAAGCTGGAGTGGCCCCACACTGGATACTCGAAGCCCACTAAATCACTACTTGCCATGGCTCTACACATGGCAACATCCCCTCATCTCATCGATGCTGATACAACACTAGCTCATCTGGCACACCCTGAGGCAATCCAAATTGCCTCAACACCTACGAGTACTAGAAGTACTCTACCTCCTCATCCCTTCGCCCAACCAACCATCGAACCTACCTCACCTGACGTAGTTTCTCTCCATCACCATCCCATCGGGCTCCTCACCATGGCCTCCATACCACATCAACCCAAGAAAACCCTGACCACATGTCTCTATACCACTAACTGCTATGAATCTCTTGGCTCGGCTGCACCTCCTCTGCCATCGCCCATCGCCTAGCATAGGGCTCCCTCATCTACCATGTTGGACATGGAAACCCCTCGGGATGAGCTATCATAAAATTCTCCCAAGCTCAACACTGTAGGAGGAAGCTACACCCAATCCCTTTCATCTCCCTCCAAATCACATCATATAGCTTCCGATACAGTTGTGCCAACAAAGCAGGAGCCCATGCATACTCCTTTGGGTCAATGAGTAAATCACTCACCAAACCCAATAGGTTCCAAGAGAACCTACAACTAGTGCTATTAGGTAGCACTATGTTCACTAACATGAACATAATTAAAGCTGGGAGCGCATCCAACTCCTTTGCCTTGTACATGCTCAAATAACATATCTCGCCATATCCCATACGGGCCTCCCGCCATCGATATCTGAACATCCTCTCCATATCGGCCTTCTTGTCCTGGTCAACCACCACCTTTTGTGCTTCTATCGGTACCTTGATAATATGGTATACATCCTCAAGTGTAACAGTATCATTTCCAGTTGGCAGCTGAAACATCCCCCTATCTGGATCTCATCTCTCTATCAAAGCAGACATATACCCCTAATTGGCCCTCATAACATCTAGCCTTGCCATACCCTCTAGGCCCACCTTACCCAACAACTCCCAATCATAAGCCATAAGCTTCTTCCTCATCCTAGGAATGAGAGGAGAAAACCAGTCGAGGATTTATGTCCCTCAACTACAACAACAAACAATTTCGTTAATACCATTGAAAAAATAAAATAAAATGAAAATAAATAAATAAATAATAATAAATGCACAAGTGAAAAAAGTGTTTTTCAACATTATCGGGGTAAATGGTTCCTCATCTCTACCATCCGCATTCAATCCCTCTGCCACCATAGCTTTCGCACGATTTTCCTCACTAGCTGCACTAAGCTCAAACACCCACTCCACTCCTCAAACGCAACTTCTCAAAGTCCAAAATGCACAAGTGAGCCTCACGATTCACTTAGATAGCCATTTATAGATTTACCTAGTGCATTCAAGCGTAGGTCTACACCTGCAAATTTGCAGGCTTGCCTGGGCCTGCTAGCGCACCCAGTCGCACATGCGTGCCTGCAACAAATTACAGACGCAACCATGCGCCTGACGACAAAATGGTATAAATACAAAATCAATAAAAATAGTAGCATACCTCCAAATTTCACCAAATTTCATCCACACATCATGCACATCATAAAATCAAGTTCTGTGAAAACATAAATCATTTTGCATGCATAATTTTCAACAACGAATCAAATCTTCAAAATCCACAAATCAAGGCACAAAAGGCAGCAAAACAATCCAAATTTTCATAAAAATTACATATGATCATTCTACATCATATTCTATCTCATATCACACAATTTTGTAAAAAATTGGGGTTCATTCGATCAATAAATCGCTCAATTATGTGCAACATGAACAACTCAAAGAAACACAAGCTGCAAATCATACATCAACTAACACCACATTTAAAAAATTGTAACCACCAACCATCAAGCATTACTCCATAAGCATCTTTCATTTTCATCAATCATCTCATCCACAATCTATCCAATATTCAAGAGAACCTCGTATCTAGTAGGTTATTCTATAAACTTGGTGATTGCAGTGATATCAATCCATGCAAATTCAATAAGATGAATAATCTACAATAAGGACACTTGACCATGATCAAATTCAATTATCTCATCATCAAATACCACAATCATATTTGGCACCTCAAATTTGGAATAACACCTTGCCAAGAACAATTTGCTAAAAGGCAGTCATTGATGTCCTCTTCTATGGGGCATGAAAACATGGATAACCAAAATATCATACACTCATTCACTTGACAATAGTCATAATACAGGACACTGGTAAGCTTGATTGGTTCCATCATAGAATTGGCAAAGAAATTTCCACAGTCAATACCCAACCCCGTTGACTTAGTCAGCCTACATCTTCATATCTTGCATACTCAATGATGCCATTACAACAACTTATTCAACATCTAATCAACCCAAAGTATGGGGCAACCACATTACATTATGATTCTTCAATGACAGGATACATATCACATGAACATCTAAACTGGATAAATCCCCCTCTCAACCACTGGGGCAAAAATAGTATAACATTTTACATCATTCATATCATCCACAATCACATTGCATTTCACACCATTCATTCATCAATTGCACAAATTCACTACATCATTAATTATTTGCACAAAAAAATTCAATTGGCTTGTGAGATACATTCGTAAATCATTCGTAAATTGAGGGGGTAAGCTAAAAAGAATTCCAAAAATTCTTTATTATTTTGTCTTCAACATCAGTGCGCAAATCCAACAATAGAGACAAGTTGCTTCTGTGCCCATAGCCCAAGCAGGTGTCTCATTTTTTACACCATATTGCATTTCATGCAACATGGTACAAAAAGGGGCATATGTAGACACCAAATTATATCCAATAATCCTCCATCCTAACCTCCCCACCACCCACTTGTCCACCATACACCTTCTCGCCAATTATTTGGCCCAATTCCACCTTTCTCGCCATCCATATCACTATTTTAGCCCTTTTTCGCCAGTTCCTAGCCTAATTGGGATTATTGTAATATTATTTTATATTATTTAATATTTAATATAATATTTTATATTATATTATAATATATTTATTATAAAATATATATTTATAAACTCAATTAACCACAACCGTCTGATCCATTCTAATCTCCACCGTCCATATTCTTTAAACCATGTCACGTTCAAAAAGTAATCTCAACCTTAGAATCTAATTTAATATTAGCCACATGATCAAAAGTGTAAGGCTAAAACCCTATGAAAACCCTAGGTTGGATTATAAATAAGGGTATTTTGCAAATGCCCAAACCCTGTAACCTAGAGATTAGACATTGCACCCTGAAGGAATTATTGGTGAAGCCCTAGCATAGAATCCTAAAAATCTAAAGCCCTAGCTCTCTGATAAGACTTTTGTTGTTCTAGCCATCCCCCATTCATCCTTCATCGTTGTCACAACCCCCATCCATCCACCATATTCATCACCATGCCCTAGATCTTCTTCTGTAGATTTTGCCCTAACCTATAGGTGCCCTCCAGAGCTTGTGAGGCTCGTTGTAGAACCTGCGAAGTGCTCACCAGAGCCTGTTGTAGACCGCAGGTGCTCTCCAGAGCCTGTTGTATCCCATAGGTGCACACTAGAGCCTATGAAGATCACATCAGAGTCTACCAAGTGTGCGTTCGAGCCTACTGCAACTACAAAAATGTGAATCTGAGCCTGCTACAACATGCCATCTACAACAACGAAATGAAAGCAAGGTATATCTCATTTGAATGTATTTTATCTCATAATTTGTTGATCTGGCATACTTTCTAACTTCATTGTTAACTAGGTTTTTATTGATGTCTGAGGGTCTCACACTGTGGAGCCCTCATAGGTATTACTAACACCCTTGTTCTATTTTTATGTATGCATATCTGCAAGTTCTACACATTGTTGAACGATTGTTGAAGCTGGAGTGGCCCCACACTGGATAATCGAAGCCCACTCAACCTGTTGGAAGCAAGGACACACTAAATCTGAAGATACTTAGTTGTTATTACTAGGGTTTTGGAGAACCCTAGTGAAATTGTAAAATAATTGTATCAAATAATCACATTGAGTACTGATTACAACAAAGGAGTTCATTGGCTCCCCCCCATTTTATTGAATGCATCCATTTGTTCAATATTTGTATTTCCTTGTGTTATTTGATTTCCTGTTGTTATTTAAGTGTTGTGTTCTTGTCTTCACAAAAAGTAATTGAGAATTATGGTGAATGTGAATCATATTGAGTCTCTAACAATTCTCTATATTTTTTTGTGAGATTGGACAAGTTCTAGTGAAGACTTGTTGAGCAGTTTTGAGGCAAGTCATTGAGAAGACTTGTGAACATATTTATGTGAGATTTTGTGGAAACTTACAATATAGATTTAAGGATAGATATTGTTGAGCAGATTGGATAAGTTCTAGTGAGGACTTGTGGATAATTGATGTGAGATTTTGTGGAAGCTTATAATACATATTTGAGGACTAATATTGTTGAACAGATTGGACAAGTTATAGAGAGGACTTGTGGATATATTAGTGTGAGATTTTGTGGAAGCTTAAAAGGCATATTTGAGATAAGTCTTTGAGAAGACTTGAGAGAAGATTTGATTGATTTATTTGTTCAAACCTTGAGTTAAGGTTTGGGGAAGATCTAGCAGATTTGATTTCTGATTGAGTCAAGATTTGTGTTAAGGCTTGAGGACAGAGATTGAGAATAGATTTGTGCTCGATCAAAGGAATGTGTTTAGTGCATATTTGAGGATAGAGTTTGGTGCATATTTGAGGATAGGTTTGTTCTAGATTAGAAACAAATATTGAGTAGATTTGTGCTAGATCGAAGGACTGTGTTTAGTGCAAATTTGAGATAAAGAAAAGAGCAAGCTTTGGAGGTGACAAATTATAGAGGACGACAGTCTCCAGTGGATAGATATCCATTAGCTAGGGCAGTGAGGATAGGTATTATGAGTGAGGATAGGAGTCTTAAATGGATAGAGATCCATTAGCTAGAGTATTGGAGGTAGTAATTCTTCTATAAGATCACCAACCAGAGCAGAGGAGAAAGGAGTTCTCATGTGAATAGAGATCCATAAACTTTATTAGGGGATTTGTATCTCCTTTGGACAGAGGTCCATAAACATTGTAATAGGGAAAGTATTCCCAAGAGATTGATTGAGAAAATTTTAGTGAAATATTTTATTCGTGGAGTAGCCCACATTGGGTGAACCACGTTAAATTGGTGTCTCTATTATGTGTGGTGATTTGTGCATTGCTTTGATTACTATTTTTGATATTTCTATTGATACATTGCATAATATTGATTGGGAAAGAAAAGTAAAAAGTGGTCTTATACTGTTCACCCCCCTCTAAGTATAATCTTGTGTTCTTCAAAAGGTTTATCCTTGATCCAAGGGTCTTCCTAAAAGTTGATTGAGCGACCATTGAAAATTCTCCACCTGAGGCCAATTTTGAGAATGGGTCTGGTTTTGACGATGGATTTCCAAAAGGGGGATCCATCGGGCATAGGTCCTTCATCAAGGAGGGAGTTTTTTTATAGATACTTGCTTTGTATAATATCAACCCATAAATATTTGGCATTGGAGAGGATTCTCCATTCCTGCTTAGCAATGAGTGCCAAGTTCATTCTGTCTATCCTTCCAAAGTCAAGCCCACCTTGAATTTTGGTTGAAAATTTTTGTTCCATTCCACCAAGTGAATTTAGTCCCTATTCTTGGTTTCATTTCAAAGAAACATTTTTTGAATTTGTTTAATCTTCTACCAGATGAAAATAAGATCTTTGAAAAATGGACATGAAGTAGACTGGAATGATCTAGAGGTAAGCTTGAACAAGAGTGGCTTTTGCGGATTTGCTAAGGAGGGATCCTTTCCATCCCACAATTTTCTTTGATATTCTTTCAATGGTATTGTTCCACATGTTGTCAAAGGGTCTGCAAACCAAGAGAGGGAGACCAAGATAAGTGGAAGGAAATTTAGATATGGTGCAACCTAGGATCCTGGTAATCTTGAGTTGTCTATGAATAGGAGTGTTGATGAAGAAGACTTTGATTTTCTATAATTTGACCTTTTACCCTGCTACTTCCTCATAGAAGTTTAATATTTTATTGATATTTTTCACTTTAGGAACATAAGAAAGACTAGCTAAAATTATATCATCTACAAACCATTTATGAGTGATGGGTTGGGTGTTGGAAAAAACCTTAATGCCATAAATGGCTCCCATAGAACAAGCGGCTTTGAGAGACCTTTCTAAGGATTAAACAAGAATGATGAATAGGAAGGGACATAGGGGGTATCCTTGACGTAACCCTCTAAAGATATTGAATTAGCTTGCAGTAGAGCCATTGACGAGGACCCAAAACCAGGTTGAGGAAAGACATTCTTTGATAAGAGAGATCCATTCTACATGAAACCCAAAGTGAAAGGATAACGAAGAGGAAGACCCATGAGACTCTATCAAACACTTTGTTCATGTTCAACTTGAGGAGGAGGATAACATTTTTGCTCTTTGAGAGAGAGTGAATGAGCTCATGGATAGTAATCACTCCATCAGTGATGAGCCTACCCTTAACAAAACTACCTTGACAAGGATCAATGATGAGGAAAAAAATTCCTTTCATTTTGTTAGCAATTACCTTGGTAATGATCTTGTAAATGGCATTGTATAGACTAATAGGTATGTAATCTAAAAGAGACTGGGAAATATGTGACTTAATAATAAGAGCTATGAAGATGGAGTTGACATCTTTGGGTATAGATTTACTTCTTTGAAACTCTTGGATGTCTACGGTCAAGTTAGAGCCGATGATATCCCAAAATTATTGGAAAAATATAGGGGGAACCCATCAAGCCTTGGGGCTTTATCAAGACTCATATAAAATAGTTCCTCCTTGATTTTATTCTAATAGAAGACTTCAAGAAGTTTGACATTGGAGTCCAGAGAGATAAGATAGGGTATGTTTTGGATGAAAGCATTCAAGGCATGATCAGAGCAAGGAGGACAGGGACCTAGAACATATTCAAAGAAGAAAATTGCTTCTGCTCTTATTTCAAATATTTTTTTGGTGGAAGTTCCATCCCTTTTGACCAGCTCCCTTATTCTTCTAGAAATTTTAAGTGAATAGATCCTCTAGCATAATCAACAATTTTTATAGGTAAATTGTTATTTTATAAAATTTAAGATAAATTTTTGGATTTCTAGGTATTTTCATACCATTTATCCTCCTACTACAACTTATTGCTTCTAAAATGGATAAAATTTTGTAAAGGTAGTGTTGATGTATGATATTTATGGTGACTTCATGGGATGCAAAGCTTCATTGGTATAAGGTCCCAAATCCTACCTCTATCCTTAGGCATGGAGTCTACAAAATTAAAATTCACACTACAAAATTTGTAAACTTATTAATTCTCCCTCTAGTTAGTTCCTAGTGGTAGCCAACAACTTCTACTTCTCATTATTATTTAGCAACTAAATTTTTCTAAGATATTCCACCTCCCCCTTAAGACCTTTAAAAGTATTTTTTATAATTCTTCTTCCTTAGCATCTAGCTCCCTTAGCTTGGTATGAATTGGCCTTATATTTCAACATGTTTTGATGACACTACCTTGATTGGTGTGGTATTTTATTTTTAATAATGTTACTAACAACACAATCATTTAGGATATGCTTATTTTCATGAAATATGCTAGGTATTTAATAGAAATTAACACCTAAACCTCTTTGTCCTTTTGTTATACTTGGTTTTTAAGAACACTAGCTTGTCTTTGCAAGTATATAGGTTACACTAAACATCTAGGATCTTTCTTATTTCATTAATCATATCCTTATAATATATCCCATGTTAGTGTGACTTTGTTGTGGCCATTGATGTGAGGAGATAAAGGACCTCACAATTCTCACCCCTCACAAAAAGCTACTCTTTTACTTGCTTGATGATAGTCTCAACTAGTTTCAAGTTTTTTTTCATAAAAAATGTTAATTAGAAGTATTCAAAGGCATTATTTAACTCCTCCCTAATTTCATCCCATAGGGTCTTGAATGTATAAATTTATTGTATCACTTTTGGATACAAATCCATTTCTTTAAGCCTTAAGGATTCCAATTCATTGATTTATTGATCCTTTTTTTAGGCCTATCAGAAGTCTACCTTATCATCTCCTAAACAAGTTCTTCAAATTTAGCAAGTTGTGATTTGAGGTCCTCAACTTGTTTTTTTAGTTGATCATTTTTAGTGACTTTCCTTTTTAGCCTTTCATTATTTTATTAGAGTTGCCCCCTTTCTACCTTTAACTAAGTCAATTTACCTATAATTTATTATTCTTGATCTAGGTTGTTTCATCCTCAACTACTAGCAAAACATATTTCATTGTTGTGCCATGTGATTTGGTTAGCCAATTGGACCATTTGATATGGATCCATATTTTTTGAATCTAGTTGTTGCATCCTAATAGTTAAGTCAGTAGGAGTGGATGCTATATTGGAGGGGTTAGTTTTAGATGCCTTAACAAAGTACACTATCCTTTTTCTTTGATATTTGCAAGTGGAAAAGCACTAAGGCCTTGTAGATACTCCTGTTGAGTTGCTTGTACCCTTTCTTCCATTATTTATCTTCAAAAAGAAGGATATATTGTTATAATAAATAATTATTCTCTTAATTTCTACTAGGATAGACTTACTTGGGTTACCACTATTCCATGAGTCAGGTGAACTCTCAGTTTAGACTAGTTTATATTGGATGAGTTGTTTTAATCCAACGACTCTCAATGATCAACTTTGCTATTTATACAAAGTTGATCCATGGAATAATAAATTAGTTCTACTCTTCTCTTCATAATTCTTGTAATTCTTTGCATGTCTATTCTTGGGAAATTATAACATGGTACTAGAGCAGGATAGATTTTGTTCAACATTCTCTCTTGAAGGCTCTTCTAGGACTGGTTCATTGTCTTTTTTTTGACATGTATCTTGTAGAACCTCCATGCTTTAGCTACAAGTTCAAAAATATTTTTTTTTGGGAATTTGCTTATAGTTCATTTTATAGAATTATATATTTCTTTTTGCAATATTGTGTAGAAATATTCCTTTGAATGATAAATTTATTTATCTTCCAAGACATCAATTGATAAGAGAGGGTGTACTTTTTTTTTCACTATTGAAGAGCTTTCATTTGTTCTGATATATGTATTCATAGTGATATTATTAAAGTATATTTAATTTTTTGGCTATTTTTGCATTCACAATTTGGCCTCATAAATTTCTTTACCCCTCTTACTTGCTGCACTACACAGGAACGCAAAAATGAACAATATTTGACTCCTTTTTTTTGAAGTCTGTTGTATCAAAGTCATCATTAAGCATTGCCATCTAAGTTTTTTGAAGAGGACTGCTTCCTCCTTGATGTCCCTTGCATCCCTTCGTTATAACATTGACGCATGCATTTGCTTTACCGAGAGTCTTCATTGATGTAACATATGACATCTCTCCCTTCCTTGCTAGAGTAGATGTGTGCCACATTCTAGAACTCTTCTTGCATTGTTTTCTTCTGTGCATTGTCCCATATGTTTTCCTTGCAATCTTTACAACGTATCTAAAGGAAGATACTTCACTAGCTAGTGCCCAATGTGGAAGTTATCTATCACTTTATCTCTCTTTTGAGGATCATTAGTGGACATGATTTGTATCTAAATGAAGATATATGATGCTTTGTCTTTCATCTGAAGAGCATCAGTGGATGTTCACTCCAATCACCACAATGGTTAGATATTTTTTGATTGCAGTTTAAGATCCTCTCTCACTAAGCGTCTTTCATAATGCGCATTCAAACATCTTTAAAAGGAGAAAGATTTAAAAATAAAATAATATCACTCTGTGCTTTCAAGATTTCAATTGTTCTCTGGTGCCATTCATTCTTCATATTTTTTCCACTACATTCACAGTATTTTGGCACCCACCGACATAGCTACTCATCTACATCGCTAGAAATAAGCTAAGCTTAGCTTGCCATAGTTCACGTAGATCGAGGCCATCATTCTCTCTAATGTAGATCACTTTGCAGGTCAAATTCAAAATGCTTACGTTCTTCCTTGATACCCGTACAAGCCAAAGATTTTTTTTTTTTTTTTTTTTTTTTTTGAGGGGGGAGGGGGAAAAGGGGATTTTTTAGGGGGGGGGGGTTTGAGGGAGAAAGAGAGGGGGAAAAAATTTTTTATTTTTTTTTTTTATTTTAAGTTTATACATATATGTAGTGAGATCATTAAGGAGAAACATGGTTATATTTCGAAACATAGCTCGAGTCGATCACATTTTTTAAAACATCAAGTGTGTTGTTTCGAAGTGCTGGAAACATCAAGTGTTCTGTTATGAAGCCTTTTATCATCTAAGGAATATGAGTTATTTCATATTACTCTGAGAAAGTTAGAATATTGTAATCTCCTCTAATAGGACCACTATCATTTTTTCCTTGTTTTGTGCCTATTTTGACAACTTAAGAAGTGACAAGTCCATTTGTAATCTCATAATACATTTTTTTTTTCAGGGGTTTTTTTTAAGGTGCTCCTTATTGCACTAGTTCTGAAAACTTCAGGGGGTTGTTTTTTGATGGTTGTTTTTTTTGATGGTTGTTTTTTGCTACTTCCTTGGTCATTGCTCTCTTCACAAAATTTCCTTTTGCTCCATTCCTTAAAATAGTCAAATTCAAGAAGGCAGTTTTGTGGCAAACTTTTTTAAGCCATTTGGCATTATGGCTTCATTTCAGCATTTTCTAAATGTTCTAAAAATTGCATAAATGTTTTTTTAAAAATATTTCTCCACTAATAAAATCCAAACTTAAAATATTTACAACCAGCACATCATATTTAACAAATTTATTTATTATCACTTATGTTCCACATATTCTTCCTCTCATTTAATTATAGTTTCCCTCACGTAAGGGCAGGTAATTGAGAAAAGTTGTATAAAGGTCTGGATGATTATTATTGCTTCATAAGCCTATGTTCCACATATCAAACTCCTCATTTAATTATATTTTCCATCATGTAAGGGTGGGTAATTAGAGGAATTTGGTATAAAGGTCAGGCTTCTGCAGCCTCTCTTTAAAAATTATTTCTGCAAAAGCATCATTGTATTCTCTAAAAAGCTCTTGAAGTTAAAGGGGGATTATTGGTTCCTTTCAACTTTATTTGGCAAAATGAATACAATTGATCCACTCACCCCTCATAACTATCACACATGGAAGCCCAAAATATAAAACTCATTTCTCAAAAAGGGCTCACACACTTGCTAGAAGAGAAGCAACCTGAATTTGAAAAGGAATATGAAATATTTGTTCATAAAGGGAAGATGTATGAAACAATGGGCATCATAAGCACAAATATGAGTGAAATATTATGGTTTCACATTTCTGAATGTAAAACCCCATTTGAAATTTGGGAAAATCTAAAAACCTTGTTTGGCAAAGTGGATAAAATAAGGTCAATGCAACTAGAGGTAGAGTTAACATCATTATCTCCTGAAGACTTCAACAATATTATTGAATTTATCACCAAATTTAAAGAAGTCCTCACTCAACTAAAATTTAGTGGCAAGGATAAAACAGAATAATAATGCATCTATATTATTCTTTCTAAGTTAAATGGAGTGTTTCAATTTTTTACTACCACTTTTTTGTCTATAAAATGTGCACTAGGTACAAGTTTTAAAATGCCCTCTTTAGAGGAGTTTTGTGATAGGCTAACTAGAGAGGAAATAAAACATGCAAAATATGATATCTCTCCCTCTTCATAAAAATCCTTAGTAGCATCAACCTCTACTAAATAAAATTTCAAAAAGAAAGAAAGAAGTCCCATAACTTGTACTCACTGCAAAAAGAATGGTCATTATGTGAACAAATGTTGGAAAAGACTACAACAACTAGAGGCAGCAATGAAAGATCACAACATAGACACTAAGAATTAGATAGGAAAATCCTTAAATGTTCAAGGCAGAGCTATAAAATCTTCATCAAAATACTGGGCTCTAAATTCAGGAGCAACTCATCATATGACTTCCTTAGATGAGTCATTCACGTCAATCTCCTCAAGTTCAACATGTAGCATAGAAGTTGGTGACTCATCCTTCATCCCAGTCAAATGAAAAGGTGACATATCCATTGATGTTGGTTATATCAAAAATGTTCTCTATGTCCCAAACATAGCAACAAATCTCCTCTTTGTCTATCAGATTTGTACTTCTAAAAAAGGTAGAACAATTCTCTTCTCACCAACAGGAGTTGAGATAAGAGACGTTAAATAACCAAACTCTCTCTTAGAAAAATGAGATATTTATCACAACACTCACCTATTTCACTTCAAGGGCTTCAAAAATTTAGAAGGATCCTCATGTTTTGTTGCTCATGGAGATATTGAAAGCCAAATTTGGCACGAAAGGTTTGGACATCTAAGTTATAACTACCTAAAGGAAATGAACACCCATGATATGGTTCATGATTGCCAAAAGTCTCTTCTATTGATGGAGTATATCCTAGATGTTCTCTTGGAAAGCAACATCAAGATCCTTTCCACCCAAGTAGTTCTCAAAAGGCCTCATCCCCTCTAGAGTTAATTCATAGTGACTTGATGGTCTTCCCTGAGCCTTATTTCAAAGGTGCAAAATATGCTTTAACCTTCATTGATGATTTTTCCAGAAGAACTTGGGTCTACTTTCTAAAATTCAAAAGTGAAGTTCTTTCCCACTTCAAAATATTCAAAGCTTTAGTTGAAAATTAAGCCTCTTTCAAAATAAAGCAAATTCATACAGATAATGGGGGGGAATACTTTAGTGATGAGTTCTCAATTTTTCTATCAAGTCATGGCATAATTCATCAACATTTAGTCTCCTATAATCCTCAATAAAATGGTATTGTAGAGAGAAAAAATAGAACTTTAAAGGAAATGGAAAACTGTATGCTCCACTCAAGAGATCTTCCACCAATTTTTTGGGCAGAAGCAATTAACTATGTAAACTATATTCAAAACCGCACACCTCATAAAGCTCTTGGCCATTTGACTCCCGAAGAAGCATGGATTGGCTCAAAACCTGATGTCTCTTTCTTCAAGATTTTTGGGTGTACTTCTTGGGCACATATCCCAAAGAAGAAAAGGAAGGCTCTAGATAAGAAGAGCATACAACTCATCTTTGTTGGGTATTATGAGGAAATGAAAGCATACAGGCTCCTTGATCCTGTAACTCTTGAGGTATTTTTTCATAGAAATTTTTGATTTGATGAAACATTCCCTCATAAAGATCCTCAACCATCCTCATCCAACATTGATTCTCTTGAGCCATCTCCAATGTTAGAGCCTCAATATAATGATGATCCCATTTTAGATATAAATGATCAAAATGACCAAGATGAAAATCGTATACTTCAAACTCCAACTCAAAATACTACCACTCCAATTACTCCCTCCACAATGCAAAAATGGACCCGCACCATTGTTGAAGAAACCACCCCATACCTCCAAAATATTCCATCATCCAGATTAGGCATTTCCAAAGGCTCAAGTCTTGTTTTTCAATCCATTTCCATAGATCCTCAATCCTTGAAAGAAGCAATTGGTATTAAAGAATGGGATGATGCCATGGAGAATGAATTCTCTTCCTTGATAAAAAACAAAACTTGGCATTTAGTTCCTCTACCTAAAGGAATGAAGTTAGTTCATTGTAAATGGATTTACATAACTAAATATGGACCTAATGGAGAAATTTACAAACACAAAGCTCGCTTGTTAGCTAAATTTTTATCTCAAATTGAAGGTATTGATTATTCTAAAACATTTTCACCAACTACAAAAATGGATTTTGTTAGGTTGGTAATTGCACTAGCTACTTCCCAAAAATGGTCTGTTTTTCATATGGATGTTAAAAGTGCCTTCCTACATGGGGATTTAAAAGAGGAAATATTCATGGAACAACCTGTTGGTTTCACTCAAGACTCCTCCCTTGTTTGTAGACTAAGAAAATCTCTTTATGGCCTCAAAAAAGCTCTTAGAGCTTGGTATGAAAAAATGGACTCCTTCCTTCTTTCCTCAGGTTTTTCTCATTGTGATTTTGATGCCATAGTCTACATTTGGAGAGATGAAGAGAAAATTACCTTACTTATTCTCTATGTTGATGATCTACTACTCACTGGTAGTGATATTTCTCACATTTAGACTATCAAATATTCCCTCTCTAAAAAAATTGAAATGGTTGATCTAGGTTTAGCTCATTACTTCCTTAGAATTCAAATAAATCAAACAGTTGTAGGAATTTTATTATCTCAACATAAATACACTCTAGACCTTATTCAATGGTTTAAAATGATTGATTGTAAACCCTCTTCTACACCCTTTCAGTTTGGAGTCACTCTAAGCACTTCTTGCACATCCCCTCTATGTGATGCTACTCTATATAGACAACTTTTAGGGAGCCTGTTATACCTTACTTATACTCGCCCAAATATATCATATGTTGGCTTGATATCTAGATTCTCACATCAACCTCATTTCAGCCATTGGAAAGCAAAAAAAAGAATCCTATGCTACTTGCAAGGAACTACTCAATTTGGGCTATTATATGAAGGAAAATCCATGGATTGAAGAACACAAACTTATACTGAGAGGGGGGGTGAACAGCATAAGACCTCTTTTTACTTTTTCCTTTATATTTCAAAATAGTAAAGCAATATACCCAAAGCAATATCAAAGCAATGCACAAAATCATCCACAAAGTGACATCAATTTTAACGTGGTTCACCCAAAATGGCTGGGCTACGTCCACAAAACTTTTCTCTAAAATTTATCTCAAAGTTCTTTGGGAATCCTTCCCAATTACAATGTTTATGAGCCTCGGCTCAAAGGAGATACCTTCCCCCAATCAGAATTTATGAGCCAGATACCTTCCCCAATCATAATTTATGAGCCTCTGCTCAAAGGAGATACCTTCCCCTCTGCTCTAGAAATGATCCCTCAAAATATCAACTGCCTCTACCTCTTGCCAGCACGTGGAACTCCTTTCCACCGAAGACCTCCTGTCCTCAATGCTTAGCCTAAGAGACCTCTGCCTTCTATGATCACGTCCACAACAGCTCAACAACCAAATCTGTTCTCAGGTTCTTCTCAAAGAACCAATGCACCTCTGTCCTCAAGCAACAGCACTCCGCATTCGTCTTTGCCCTTTGTGCTCTCTACGCCCTCTGCTCTCTTTGTGCAATCACAACCGCACTTGATCGAACTTCAACCTTTGCACCTCTACGCAATCACAGCGGCATCGTCTTCGCACACTCTGCTTCCTTTGTGATCTTTCACACTTAGAATGATTCGACGAAATGCACTCTACACACTACGATCGAATTTTGCACTCTGCTCTCGACGATCGAACTTCTTGCTTTGCGCACTATCTTCGAACGTCACACATCAACACACACACTCATTCACCCTTCAACTCTCCAAATAGCCCTCCTTTTATAACAAAATTTTCATGATGAAAACTTTAATCTTAGTCGGTTGTTATACCAAAAACAAACCCTAATCTACGTCGACTGCAAGCCCTAATTTTCGTCGGCTAAAATTTGACTTTGTCGGCTTCACTGCCTCTGTAACTCTTCTATAGCTTCTGCCGTGAAACTACAACATGTCGCGATATCGCGACACCTTTGCAACCGTACACTTTCTTTTGGCTTTTGTCACGATATCGTGACACTTCAGCCTTTGTCGACTTCAACTAAGCTCTTGTCGTGATATCGTGACACTTTTGTCTTTGTCAGCATCAACTTTGCTTTTGTCGCGATATCGCGACACTTCTCCCTTCGTCGACCTCCTTTCTGCTTTTGTCCAAATCACACTTCTCCCTTCGTCGACCTCCTTTCTGCTTTTGTCGTGAAATCATGACACTTCTCCTATAGAAGACCTGCTTTCAGTTTCTGTCATGAAATCGTGACACTTTCGCTTCCTTGCACTCTTCTCTACTTGCACTAGCGAAAACATGACATGTCACGAAATCGTGACACTTTCGCTGCCTTGTGCTTTTCTCTGCCTTACGCCCACAAAAATGGAACATGTCATGAAATCGTGATGCTTTCGCCTTTGAGCTCTTCCTTCTTGAATTTGTCATGAAATCATGACGCTTCTTCTTCCATGCTCTTTCGTTTTGCTTCTATCACGAAATCGTGACTCTTCTCCTGTTGAAGACCTGCTTCCTATTTCTGTCATGAAATCATGACACTTTCTCCAACCGTATGCTGCCATCTCAATCTGTCATGAAATCGTGACACTTTCTGCATCCGTAAGCTTTCTCTTCAACCTGTCATGAAATCGTGACACTTTTTGCATCCATACGCTTTCTCTTCAACATGTCACGAAATCATGACATTTCTTACTTCAAAACCTTTCCTTTGCTGCATGTCACGAAATCGTGACAATTCTTACTTGGAACATTTTCATCTGCAGCATGTCACAAAATCGTGACACTTTTCGTGTTACTTTCTCTCTCTTCGAACTTGTCATGAAATCATGACAATTCACACTACGGACTCTCTCTTCTGCATTATGTCATGAAATCGTGACACTTTTCCTTTCGGACTCTCTCTCCTGCAACATGTCGCAAAATCGTGACACTTTTTTGTCCGTACAACCTTCCTTGCAATATGTCATGAAATCGTGACATTTCTAACTCCGAACATTCTCTCTCCTCTTTGAGTCGCGAAACTGCGACATGTCACGATATCGCGACACTTTTCTAAAATGCTTTCTCTCTCCTACTTAAGTCATGAAAATGCGACATGTCACGATATCGCGACATTTTTCCAACTTACTTTCTTTCGAACCTGTCAGCTTGGGGTTTGCAAAAGACCTTTGAAACTATCATGCCGTAACCTTCATCAAAACAAATTATTTTACATCAAATCAAATTCCTTCAAAAGCTTCTTGACATCAATGACAACTTATACACTTGAGCAAAGGCAATGTACCCAAAGTACCCAAAATTGCCAACAATCTCCCCCTTTGTCATTGATGGCAAACCTTTACTGAAAACACGTCTCAAGAGCCAAAACTGAAACCAACTATGCTAACAACTGAGAAACTATGCCCACAACTGAGAATCTTCCTTTGAAGTTTTGCTCCCCCTGACTTGAAGCTTTCCTCTTCACTTGAAGCTCTCCCCCTTACTCATATCTCTCCCCCTTTGTCATCAATGGCAAAGGGTCACCTTTGGGGCTCGGGACTAAGAATGAGCCTCTTAGCTTAGTCCCTCCCCCACCTCCTCATGAGGTGATTAATTCTGGGGTGGGAGTAAAACTCCCATTAGGCACTGATCATCATCAGCGTCTATCACTTCCTTGCCGGGCCTTCTCTTGAACTCTTTGCCCGTATTCCTATTCTTGTCACTGTTCTTGTTCCTGTTATCATTCCTGTTCTTATCCATGCCTTGATCCTTGGACCTGTTCATACCACTGTTCCTATTCTTGTACCTTGGAAGTTCAGCTCTACACTGTCTAGCTGTGTGACCTTCATTGTTGCACTTATAACAAGTAACAATGTTATTTCTTTTAGGCATACCTGTTCTTTGAATCCGCCTGTTCTGACTAACCCTGTTCTTGTTATTAGCCTTGCAAAAAATTGCCTTATGCCCAAACTGTTTACAAGAGTAGCAATACCCTTGAAAGAAATTACCACCTCTGAAACTTTCATTTACCTTCCTTACTTGAGTCATGCAATGCGAAGCCATGTGACCAAACCTGTGACACGCAAAACATCTGCCTTGAAATTTTCCTTTATTTGACCTCTTGGGTCCCGAAAACTTCTTCTTCTCATCCCGAATTCTATTTTCTATTTCTGCGCATCTATCATTCAAGGACTCATGATCTGAAATACTTTCCTCATCAGAACTCTCTTCCTTTTGGAGTCTCTTACTAGACTCTCCAACTTGTTCCTTGTGTGGCTTAACAAAACCAAGGCCTGTTTTATCTGTTGTCTTTCTTTGACCTTTGATGAGTGACTTAACCTTTTTGGAGCTATCTTGAAACCTGTAAAGCTTATCCTTGTACTCTTTAGTTTCCTCTTTCAAAGAAGCCATTTTCTGTTCTAACTCACTATACTCAAGAACCTTAGACTCTAACTCATCCTTGAGTTCTTGTGTCTTAGCTATAGAGAAGTCAAGACTTTCTATAAGATCATCTCTCTCCATACAACATTCATCTAACTTATCCTTGAGTCTAGCATTCTTCTTTCTTTCCTTTTTCAAAGCACTAAGAGCGTTAGTAAGTTCACTTTCAAGATCCTTTATTTGTTTGCTTTCAGAATCATCAAAGCCTTTTTCAGATTTCTTATCACTAGAGGTGCTACCTTTTTCAAAAACCATACAAGCATCTTCCTTATAGTTTTCTGAAGCATCCTCATACATACTAGAAACCAAATCATTATTTGTGCAATCATCCTCAAGGTGACCAAAATTTCCACATCTAAGACATTTCATGATAATGAATCTATGTTTCGGTTCTTCCTCTTTTTTCGATATGAACAACATCTCATTTTCATTATCACTTGAAGAACTTTCACTATCACTACTAGAACACTTACTTGCTTTGTCTAGGTAGAAACTCTTCTTGTGCTTGTGAGAATACCTCTTTCCTTGATTGTTGTGCTCATATTTGTTCTTCCTGTGATGCTTGTGCTTTTCAGAATCCTTGCTCTTAGAATCCTATTTATCTTCATCACTTTCATTCTTGGGAATAGTATAGTCAATAGCATAATGACCAAACTTTCCACAATTGAAACATCTTATATTTTTCATGCTTTTGTGCTTTCTAGAGAACTTGCCTTTCTTGTTGTAATATGCCTCTTCATCACTAGAAGACTCATCACTCTCTTGAAGTTGTTTACCCTTGGATTTCTTGGTAGCCTTGAAAGCTGCCTCTTTCTTGACATCAACCTTCACTTGAGTTCTCAACTCAAATGCTACAAGTATACTATGGAGCTCATCCTTTTTCAACTTATCCAAATCTTTAGCTTCCTCAATAGCAAAAATATTTTCACTAAATCTATTAGGAAGAGATCTTAAAATCTTATCACAAACATCATTTTCAGCAAGCTCAAGACCTAAGTCTTTCATGGAGTTAACAACCTCATCCATACGAAGCATGTAGTCACTAATATTTTCATCATCATTCATCTTGAGTTGTTCAAACATACCTTTGAAGTGTCTCAACTTGGCCTTTCTGACATTTGTATCACCTGTATGAACCACCTACAACTGTTTCCACATTTCACTAGTTGTCTTGCAGTGAATCACTTTGGTGAGATCTGCTTTCTGTAAGCCTTTCAGAATTGCATTCATTGCTTTTGAATTGTTGTGATGTAGGAGCCTTTCTTCTTTAGTATTTGGACCATGTACAGGAATAGTGTACTCATCTTCAATTACTTCCCATACCTCATTACCAAGTGCCATTAGATGAACCTTCATCCTTGCACTCCAAAGACCAAAATCTGACCCATCAAGAATAGGTGTTGCATTGCCACTTGAATAATCCATTGTGTTCTTTACTAGCTTTTCCTTCAAGTTGTTAAACTTTTCGAAGGCACCCGCTCTGATACCAATTGAAGAACACAAGCTTATACTGAGAGGGGGGGTGAACAGTATAAGACCTCTTTTTACTTTTTCCTTTATATTTCAAAATAGTAAAGCAATATACCCAAAGCAATATCAAAGCAATGCACAAAATCATCCACAAAGTGACATCAATTTTAACGTGGTTCACCCAGAATGGTTGGGCTACGTCCACAAAACTTTTCTCTAAAAGTTATCTCAAAGTTCTTTGGGAATCCTTCCCAATTACAATGTTTATGAGCCTCGGCTCAAAGGAGATACCTTCCCCCAATCAAAATTTATGAGCCTCTCTCAAAGGAGATACCTTCCCCCAATCAGAATTTATGAGCCTTTGCTCAAAGGAGATACCTTCCCTCTGCTCTGGAAATGATCCCTCAGAAGATCAACTGCCTCTACCTCTTGCCAGCACGTGGAACTCCTTTCCACCGAAGACCTCCTGTCCTCAATGCTTAGCCTAAGAGACCTCTGCCTTCTATGATCACGTCCACAGTAGCTCAACAACCAAATCTATTCTCAGGTTCTTCTCAAAGAACCAATGCACCTCTATCCTCAAGCAATAGCACTCTACATTCGTCTTTGCCCTTTGTGCTCTCTACGCCCTTTGCTCTCTTTGTGCAATCACAGCCACACTTGATCGAACTTCAACCTTTGCACCTCTGTGCAATCACAACGACACCGTCTTCGCACACTCTGCTTCCTTTGCGATCTTTCACACTTAGAATGATTCGACGAAATGCACTCTACACACTACGATCGAATTTTGCACTCTGCTCTCGACGATCGAACTTCTTGCTTCGTGCACTATCTTCGAACGTCGCACATCAACACACACACTCATTCACCCCTCAACTCTCCAAATAGCCCTCCTTTTATAACAAAATTTTCATGATGAAAACTTTAATCTTAGTCGACTGTTATACCAAAAACAAACCCTAATCTACGTCGGCTACAAGCCCTAATTTTTGTCGGCTAAAATTTAACTTTGTCGGCTTCACTGCCTCTGTAACTCTTCTGTAGCTTCTGCCGCGAAACTACAACATGTCGCGATATCGTGACACCTTTGCAACCGTACACTTTCTTTTGGCTTTTGTCATGATATCGCGACACTTCAGCCTTTGTCGACTTCAACTAAGCTCTTGTCGCGATATCGCGACACTTTTGTCTTTGTCAACATCAACTTTGCTTTTGTCGCGATATCGCGACACTTCTCCCTTCGTCGACCTCCTTTCTACTTTTGTCATGAAATCATGACACTTCTCCCTTCGTCGACCTCCTTTCTGCTTTTGTCATGAAATCGTGACACTTCTCCTATAGAAGACCTGCTTTCAGTTTCTGTCACGAAATCGTGACACTTTCGCTTCCTTGCACTCTTCTCTGCTTGCACTAGCGAAAACATGACATGTCACGAAATCGTGACACTTTCGTTGCCTTGTGCTTTTCTCTGCCTTACGCCCGCAAAAATGGAACATGTCACGAAATCGCGACGCTTTCACCTTTGAGCTCTTCCTTCTTGAATTTGTCGCGAAATCATGATGCTTCTTCTTCCATGCTCTTTCGTTTTGCTTCTGTCACGAAATCGTGACTCTTCTCCTGTTGAAGACCTGCTTCCTATTTCTGTCATGAAATCACGACACTTTCTCCAACCGTATGCTGCCATCTCAATCTATCATGAAATCATGACACTTTCTGCATCCGTAAGCTTTCTCTTCAACCTATCACGAAATCGTGACACTTTCTGCATCCATACGCTTTCTCTTCAACATGTCACGAAATCGTGACATTTCTTACTTCGAAACCTTTCCTTTGCTGCATGTCACGAAATCGCGACAGTTCTTACTTGGAACATTTTCATCTGTAGCATGTCGCAAAATCATGACACTTTTCATGTTACTTTCTCTCTCTTCGAACTTGTCATGAAATCACGACAATTCACACTACGGACTCTCTCTTCTGCATTATGTCATGAAATCGTGACACTTTTCCTTTCGGACTCTCTCTCCTGCAACATGTCACGAAATCGTGACACTTTTTCGTCCGTACAACCTTCCTTGCAATATGTCACGAAATCGTGACATTTTTGACTCCGAACATTCTCTCTCCTCTTTGAGTCGCGAAACTGCGACATGTCGCGATATCGCGACACTTTTCTAAAATGCTTTCTCTCTCCTGCTTAAGTCACGAAAATGCGACATGTCGCGATATCGCGACATTTTTCCAACTTACTTTCTTTCGAACCTGTCAGCTTGGGGTTTGCAAAAGACCTTTGAAACTGTCATGCCGTAACCTTCATCAAAACAAATTATTTGACATCAAATCAAATTCCTTCAAAAGCTTCTTGACATCAATGACAACTTATACACTTGAGCAAAGGCAATGTACCCAAAGTACCCAAAATTGCCAACATGGATATCATTGGTTACATAGATTCCAATTGGGTAGGTTTAGTAGAAGACAAATGTTCAACTTCTGGTTATATCTTTTGTCTTGGTACTTCACCAATTGCTTGGTCATGCAAAAAATAACAAGCAATAGCATATCATCTACAGAGGCAGAATACAGGGCAACATTTTTAGCAAGTCAGTAAGCTCTTTGGCTTCTTTAGATACTAAGAGAATTTGTTTTTTCCATGACAAACCTATTACTCTTTGGAGTGATAATCAGAGCACAATTCATATTGCCTACAATCCAGTTGAGAATTAGCATACAAAACACATTGAAATTCACATGCACTTCATTCGGCAGCATATTCAGAGAGGGGAAATTCACTTAAACTATATTCCCATAGAAAATCAAATTGCAGATATTTTTACCAAATCCTTTCCTTCTCTGCATTACATTCAGTTGTGAGAGAAACTTGAAGGCAGATGGACTGGATGATACAAAAGAGATTTTCAGCTCTCCTTTCTTCTTAATGTTTTTTTCTCTTTGGAAGATGGTTTTTTCCCATGTGGTTTTTTTCACCATATCTCCTATATACATTGTACATGAGTACCTCATTAGGCTTAGTTGCTGGGACTTATTTATTTAATGTTCAATAAGGACAATATTCGCCATCCGAAGACATATGTCTTCTTTTTTCTTTTTAGATGGTTTTTTCCTATGTGGTTTTACCATATCTTAGTAAGAATCATTGTAAATGAGTACCTCATCAGGACCAGTTTCTAGTACTCATTCCTTTTTTTTGTTGTTCAATGAGGACAATATTCACCATCCAAAGACATGCCTCTTATTTTTTCTTTTTTTAGATGGGTTTTTCCCATGTGGTTTTACCATCTCTTCATAAGAAAAAATGTACAAGAGTACCTCATCAGGCCTTGTTGACGGGATTCATTTGATACATTTACCCATAGTATCACTTAAGGGGGGTGTTAGAATAAATAATTATTCTCTTAAGTTCTACTAGGGTAGACTTACTTGAGTTACCACTCTTCCATGACTCAGGTGAACTCTCAGTTTAGACTAGTTTATATTGGATGAGTTGTTGTAATCCAATGGATCTCAGTGATCAACTTTGCTATTTATACAAAGTTTATCTATGGAATAAATCGATCAGTTCTACTCTTCTCTTCATAGTTCTTGTAATGCTTTGCATGTCTATTCTTGGAAAATTATAACATATATAATACCTTTTTGACCTTAGACTCTCTGAATTTATATGCATAACTTGGGCTACACTTCAAATGGACTTGTTGATGGGTAGCTTCTATAGACTCATCTCTTTGGGTAGAAATGAAGGGCATCATCACCTACAAGAGAAGTTGCTTTGCATAGGATACTATGTGAATGAAGTTGGTAGGCATGGAGAGAGGTTCAAACTATGTGATATCATTAAAAATGACATGGAAGTGGGGGAGTGGGATATGGTTCCAATCTAATAAATATAGCAAAAGAGGATACATGGTTTTTGGAACCAATGGTTGTGATGTAATGATATGAGTGAGTGCAAATGAAAAGGTGTTTGAAGTAGTTCCTATTGTGACTATGACTTTTAGAGGTATATTTCCCTTGGAAAACTATGGGATGATATTTCCATTAGAGAAATAAGTGTTGTGCCAGTGGGTGATAGTAGAAGCACAACAAAATAATGAGAAAGAGAAGTATTAGGGAAATATTAAGTAGCAGAAATAGATAAAGAGATAGATGCAAAATAAGCAATAAAGAGAAAATATGAAGAGGTGAATACATGGGATGGGGACTATGTACAATTTTGACCATTGGTTGGTCATTACTAACTATAGATAGGATCCTCTTTAAGGCATTTCCCATTTGCAAGTTGGTTTTTCTTCCTCTACTACTGCTTCTATTCCCACCTTACCAAACATCAATCTGTATCTCTCAAAAATATTTTGTCTGTTGATTTTCATTTGTCTCACCACTATGCTAACCATTATTAGAGTCATTATTGTAGCTAAGATTTTTATTTTAGGTGCTACCTATTTTCTAGGATTATCTACATGAGGTAAAAATATTTGTTATCATTGCCTCCATGATGGTTTTAGCCCTTTTAGAAACTTTGGGATGTTTCTTGTCCTAGGTGGCATATAACTTGATATCAAATAAACCATCTCTTGTGGATTTGGTCACGAAATTTGTTTTATACCTCATTCTCTACCATGCTATAATATTCTTGTTTATATACTCCATTTTTTGAAGTGCCCAACCTCTAATTTTTTGTCTTGATCTATTGGTCAAAGTCATGTTTCATATTTAGATAGAAGGCATGCCACTTTGGGGGTATTTGTGTCAACTATAAATATCATATTTTTAGTCCCTATTACTCCTTAGAATAGAATGATATGTCTCTTCATCTATGTTATTCTACTCCTAGATATTATACCTCTTCTCATGCATAAATTAGGTATTCAATTTCTTATCTCAAAGGGTTTATTCAAAATTCCTTTTGGGTTATAGGACCACAGATCTCTAAGTTATTCAAGACCATCTACCCTAACCTCACTTCTACCACTATGTTCTATATATGCATCTTGGGAATTATCCTCATTATCTATTGAGTAAGTGGGTAAAAGGTGGTTTTATATTGCTCTTTAAAGTATTTTAGATCAACATAGTCAAGTTGTGTGACATACTCTATATTGAATATGTAGTTTGGAATCCTTGTAAGAAATTTTAAGGGCATGGTTAAAATTCATAGATATAGATGAAGGATTGATCCTACATAAATAGAAGTATCCCTAAGGCCATTTCCCCTCTATTAGCAATTTTTATGTCTAATTTATCAATCTTGGTGCCTTCCCTTTGAAATTTTCCATTATGACCTCATGCACCTCATTGTAGAAGTAGTAGGAGGTATTTCATACTTCTCAATTGGGGATATATATATAACCTATAATACTTAGGGGTCATCCATCTACCCATACCTAGTTTAGCTAGAGAGTGGGAAATCAAATTTTCTTTTGGTATAAGATCGACTAGACCAAGTAGGAGGTATATGTGAACTTCCTCCCCTCCTTGAAGTCTATTAATCAATTGTCCATTTGGGCTAGGATGTATTTGGTTTATTAAACCATTTAGAAATTCCCCTAATAGTTCTATATTTCATACAAGATAATATGTGTAAATATTGTTATTTCTCCTCACCCTGAGGATGATGGTTGTCCCTGACATCATTATTTAAATATATTCCTTGAATTGGTCCAACTCTAGTTGAATACTTAAGGCATATAGTAGATTAGATTTCTTTAGTTATGGGATTATAAATCTTCCATAATAAACACTAGAGTTCCTATAGTAAAAGTCCCTTTATTTCTTGGGGCTATAGGAGGTCCACATTGTTGGGTCAATAGTGGATTTCCACATGATTCTAGTCCTAATGTAAAAACCTCTTCTATTAATTGTGGGAGGTAGAAACTCCTTATTGTTGAATCATATTTTTTTGCTATTATATCTATCAATTTTGCAAGACCAAATTTATTTCCAAGTCATATATCTAGATTTGGCCATACTATAGAAGTCTATTTGGGGACCTAAGTTTTACCTCCTTAAGGCTTGTATTCTTACTTCTCCTATGGGGTGCATATAGTTTCCCTCTACCAAATTCTAATAAGGGTCCTCAAAGTGTGATACTAGTCTTTTGGAATATGGGGTGTAACAAATCTAATATAGCCATGTCAACTACCTTTATTTTTAGTAGCTTGAGCCCTAGGTTTAGATAATCAGTTTTAAGCATTAGGGTTAGGGATACTGATTATTTAGTCTATAAATAGGAAGAGGTAGCTGGTTGTTGGAATTATCTTTCATATTCAAATCTTAGTTGACTTTTTTGTGCATATGAGTCTTGACCCTCTCCTAGTGACTATAAGACTTCCTAAGTGGCCAAATATTTACATTGATTTGAAACTAGAATCTGATTATTATATATTTGATTTTATATCAATTAGATCTAAATTATTATTATCATTAGACATTGTTTATTGGTATTATTATATTACTATTGCTATTGCAATATTTATTGAAGTTATTTCATTACAAGTGGTATCAAAACCTTGATCTTGATGTTGAAATGTATATATTCTAATCTTGTTTAGGCCAACGAGCATACAATTTTGTAAGCCTATGGGTATTCATAATTTATGTAATACTATAAGCATATTCATGTAAGACTAGGAATATTTCATATTTCACACTTAGTGGTATTGGTTAATCCACCTTTATGGATAACCTAATTTAAAAGGGTCATTTATTATTATTTTATTATGAGATTAACCTCAAGATTAAGTTTGTATCAACCTTAGGTTAAAATTTCATTAAGGATTTGGTATCATTATAAATACCACTCAATGAGCATCTATTGGATTAAAAGTATGAATAAAAATTTATCTATTAAATTATAGATGGGAACCCACCTTATACTTTTTCTTTTTGTCTCCCTTCATCTATTTATGTCATTTATTATTGATATCTCTTAATTGCATTCTTTTTATTTTCTATTGTGGGGTGCCAAAAGGTGTAGAGGCATTGGCCTCCTAGTTTCCTCATAGGCTGGCCCACACATGGATGATAAAGCCCTACTACTAACTCATTGTTTTGTGTTTTGAGCTTATATCTTTAGTGAGGTGTTTTGGGTTCACCAAGGGTTTTTATATATTACCCTACATCTATGTCTTCAATTTTTCAAACACATAAGGATTCATTATACCCTAGTGTCTAATATACAAAATGCTAAGAATGCAATGCAAGTGAAGATAATGATGCATAAAATAATATGATAGCCTATATGCAATTTTATTTTGATGAATGCTAACTAAAACAAGAGTTGCAATAAACTAATTTTTTTTTTCTTTTGAAGCAATGACCAAGGAGAATACAATACACAAACTACCTCAATACAAAAGCTACATGCAGTTTGAAGGGGTTAAATGTAGATCAAAGTCTTCAAATTGTAGTGGATTTAATCACAACTTAAAAAAAAAAGTTAGTAAATTATATATATAACAATATACATGCATGTAATATAATTTTTTTTTAAATTAAAATGAAATAACATTGGAAATAGCCAAACCATAATATTGACACCGAGATTATGTGGAAAACCCTATGAAGAAAAAACCACAGCCAAAATAGTAGCTCCAATATTTTATTATCTCAAGTCAACAATGTACAACTCAAGTGCTATAGCATGCAACCACCAATAAACTATGCATCAAGAATTTCACCATTAACCTCCAACATTGGAATAACCTCAAATATATAATTTGGGTTTTCCATCCATTGGAAAATAGTCATGGAGAAAATCCTCCACTATGTGGAGTGCATGAGACAAGTGTCTCATGCACTTCCACTACCATGCCACCACAATGCATGAGTCCACATGTCCTCATGCAAGCCAATGTGTGTGCCACCACACTCAACCATGTGCCACCACTCCTATACCACATGCCACCACATGTATGACACATACCAAAACACTCAAGTTTCATGCCAAGTCATCTTTAACTTCTTATTGAATCAAGTTACAATATATTAGGTATTTATTATTATTATTATTTTAATAAGCTATGGGTGGCTTCTATTGGGGGCCACTCCCATTATCAAAACAAAACATTGCATTTCTAACAAGTTAATTAAAGCATATCCATATTTGCTTTTCTATCAAAGATATTCTTTATATTCCTCAAACTGCTAAGTTTCCACAATCAACTATTTTTTCCAAGGAACTAACAACAAGAACAATCCTTACATGACACATAAATCCAACAAATAGAAGGAAAACAAACATCACAGTCATCCATCAAAGAGAAAATTATTTTGATTATTTTCTTCTATAGCAGAGGTTCTTCCTCTTTTAGAGTGGCAAGATCTGAGAATGCATTTTTACACTTTAAGCTCCTAAGGTAATATCTAGTTGTAACACATTTTGTAGGATCTTCATTTTCAAAAAATTGATCATCACTGATTGTTTCATATTTAGCTTTAAGAATACCATCTAAGGTGCTAATATTTTCCATAGAACTTTTTGGATGGTCTTTAGTAACCATTTAGCTTTTATCAATTATCTAATTGAAATTTTCCTTTTGGGGTTGAGTCTTTTGTTACTCGCATGATTCCTAATGGACAATTGATGCATCCTAAGGATGAGCTTATTTCTTTTGAACTAGAACATTTTAAGGTTTAAAATCATATGTAGGGCCTTCTCCTCCACCAAGGAGGAATCAAAGCATGATTGAATGACTGAGCCACACTAGCCCTTGTGTCATCCTCTATCATGTGTTACCTCGATATCCATGCCACTTCAATACACTTACAAGTCACCATGTATTACCCTACATCACCTATCTAAATGACCATATTAGTTTTCATGCATTACCTAAATATTCATGCTCCTAGTGATAAATCAATTGTATCGAGTATCATGCCACTTATACATATTACCATGTGTCACCTTGGGATATGTGTGCATAGTTCTACCTTAGTTATATATACTACCATATGGCATCCATATAGACCTACCACATCATCAATTCTATACAAAGGGGGTGCAACGTCACTAGGGATTGTCATGCCATCATTTTTCTATGTTATTTATATGTTGGTGTTATTTACAAAAAGGTGGAAGTGATGGGGATTTGAACCTAAGACCTCTTATGGAAAAGGGTTTTAGGTCCCTCCTACTAGCTATATACCTAATCACCCAAATTTGGAGAACAAGGAGGAGGCTTAAACTTAATTCCAACCAAAATGCCACCTCATATACCTCTTTGTGTTCCACTAATGCAAGACTACACCAAGATAACACAATAACACCTATGTATGCAATTTTTCCTCTTAATTGTATAATATTTATAGGAATACTCTATTTAAAATTCTAAAATTCAAAAACTAGAGGTAAAGACAAGCAATTTTCAAACACAATTTTGGAGTACCTAGAGGTAAAATGACAAAAAATGCTAAATTGTGACCCCTATAATTTTACAAAGAAACAAAAAATGTTAATGGTTTGTTTATATCTATTGCACTTTTCCCTATATAATAATTTTGACAATCACAACAAATCAGACCCTTGTTTCATGCCTATGCAATAAAAACATTTCAAACCATTTTGTAACTTTTTAAAGTGGCTTAGAGGTTTTTTCTAAGCACAAAATCTTACCTATGACTTCTCTGACACTAGGGTTCTATATGAAAAATCTAACCTAACTTTTATTTTTCATAATGGCCAAGTTGTCTACCCTATCAATACTATTGCTATTGGAAAACAAAAGACATAAGAGAAAATAAAATGGATTGTTTTCACAAATCTACAAAATACAAATATTGTTTTCAAAAAACCCAATCCTAAAACTAGGGCATCCATCTACCAAATGACATTAACTCAACTGGTTATATTCCTCAACTTTCAAGGAGGAGATTCAAGTTCAAATCTTGTTAGGTGATATATGCATAATTACAAAATTATTTTCATACAACTATGTGGTCATGATGGAATACAAGTGGGGCTTTTTTAATAACCAATTGAAAAAACAATTAGGGTATCCATCTAGTCCAAAAAAATATAAAAACAAGATTGAGTGCCAATGAGAGAAAATATGAACCTACTAGTGAATATATCTAGTAAAGAAAATCTATTGATTCTAGTGGGATCCTTGTGATCCAAGTCTACTTGGGATTTTTTTTATCAAAAACCCTTCTTTAGATTACACCATCAACTTTAAAAATATATATTCATTAACCCATACAAAATTGTCCTAACGGAAGCTAGAAGAAGAAAATACTGCCAGCATAAGTAATTGAATAATAAAAACTCACACCAATTCTAATACCATGTCAAATTTTATAGTAGTTTACAAATATGAATGAAATCAAACCTTACCCAATATTGCTTATAAAAATAAATACATGGTATGAAAAAACACAACATATAATTGGTTTCCATGGACATCAAATAATATTCACCAAAAGAGATGAAATAATGCTCTAACCAATAGCCAAATTATTTATGAAATATACCCAAGTACATGATGTCCCTTAGGAATAAAATAATATAAAAATTTGCAAAATACCTTTTACAATGTTTACATGGGCTAAAATGAAAAACATAACAAATTCAAGCATAAATAGTTGGTCATGGCCTCAATATAAGCTTAACCACCACATATTCCAATAGTTTAAACTCTCTCCTCTCTTTAAACTTCAAAACATTAAGGTATAAACATGGTTATTTTCATAACCCATGTCAAAACTTGGGTATCGCTTGAATAAACATGGTATCTTGGATTTTGAGCCTAGCCATCCTCTTTGGATTATTCTTCCTTGGAATTTGAAGCTTAATTAAATTAAATTATGTGTTAGTTGTGTATTGAAAATCATTCCCATGTTTAAAACTTGGGTATCCTTCCTATGAACTGGTCATTTATAACACCAAACCTTGGACTTTAATTTATAATATTTTATCTTGTTATGTCATCTTAGCTTAAATGTATTTATGTAAATGGGATTTTGGTGCGGGTATAAATACCCCCAACACTCCATTCATTGTATAAAAGTATTTGTATTCTTATCTATTGATAATATAGTGATTATTTATGGTACCTATGGGTTCCTACTATATATTTTTCTCTTTCATCCTTTTTATACTTTCTATACAATAATTCGAGTGGATGGATTGCTTTTATTTATTACTAGAAATAAAAATGAATTACAATTGTATATGTATCAAGTAGCCTAATGTTTTGATAGATATTATCTTATCAATACCTAAACTAGCATTAAATGCTTTGCCTTGAACAACTTACAAAATATATTTATATAATAAAAAATATTGGGGATAAATATACCATATTAGAGTACAAAATCATGCCTTGTTAACCTTTGGACCTTCAAACTCAAAACTTTAGATCCTAAACATTGGTTACTATAATTTTAAACTTAGCATTTTGGAGTTTTGATCCCTTGGATTTAGACTTTGAATTTTGATCCTTTGGAACATGAGTCTTGAATTTTAATCCTTGGATTTTGTGTCTCATATTTTAAGTTGTTGGGTTTTGAATCTATAGGATTCATGTCTTGAAATTCAAACCTTTAGAATTTTACCTTGGACATATTCAAATGACCAATTATGAAATTTTAAAGTTGGTTCTAGGCACCCAAATATGAATTTTGGGTAGCATATGCACTTGGCACATGTCTACTTTCTTGCTTACACATGACTTGATCTTGAATATACATCGTAGAAACTATCCTGATAGCACTTTAAATCCAAACATAACAAGCCTTTAAGATAAATTTAGGGATTAGATTCTTGCCTATGGTCAACTTTGGCCAACTAATATGTGATTAAACAATGTGACTTATTTTTTGTTAGTCTCACAATGACACTGAGAGGGGGGGGTGAATCAGTGTAGCTCTTTAAAACTTAAATATTCAACTCTTAAAGCCAAAACAATGAAAACTTAAAACCAAATAAAACAAGTATAACAAGATAACATCACACAACACAAGATGTATCGAGGTTCACCGATTTGGCTACTCCTTAAAATGACTATTTGGACTCCCATCCAAATCTAGCCTTTGCAAAGCACAACTTTACAATCAATTTACCAACACCCACTGGAAGGATCACCAACCCCTAATTTATCTGCACCAACAGAAAGGAGCACCAACCCCTAATTTACCAGCACCAACTGGAAGGATCACCAACCCCTGATGCCAAGAAACAACTTGGACTTCAATTTTGAAACTAAAATATTGACATAGAAATGCCTTCACTTTTACAAGACCCTGACTGGTCTATTGCTTACCCAACCTCTCTCACAATTCACAAAACACACACACTTCTCACTCGCCTATCGCTCTACATAGAATAAAATCCCCTATTAAATTCTCCAAGAAACACTCCTTTTATAACTATCCTTTCTCTTTGTAACTCCAATTGTAACTCCTTTCATATTCTCATACGCCACTTGTCAATTGTAACACCTTCTTTCATATTCTCATGTGCCACTTGTCAATTGTAACTCCTTCTTTATGTAACTCCTTTTGTATATATTTAGAAGGCATTTCGTCAAACATGTCACATGCAAATAATTGACACCATATTCTCCTACCATGACTATTCGTTTTCTCCGTCATGACTATTCGTTTTCTCCTTTGATGACTTTTTGTTTTCTCCTTCATGACTATTCATTTTCTTTTTCATGACTGTTCATTTTCTTTTTCATGATTGTTCATTTTATTTTTCATGACTGTTCATTTTCTTTTCCCTTGTGCATGCATGTGTTTTGGTTTTCGAAAAGGCTTTTCATTTCTATTTTGAGGCCCTTCGTTTCCTTTTCTCCACATGGGCATGCATTCGCTTCTTTCCATGACTGTTCATTTTCTCCACATGGGCATGCATCCGCTTCTTTCCATGACTGTTCATTTTCTCCATATGGGCATGCATCCGCTTCTTTCCATGATTGTTCATTTTCTCCACATGGGCATGCATCCGCTTCTTTCCATGACTATTCGTTTTCTCCTTCCATGATTGTTCATTTTCTCCACATGGGCATGCATCCACTTCTTTCCATGTGTAACGACCATCTTAAATGATTTCAAATCATTAAATATTCCTTATGGGTCCACGTCACTATGCAGTCTTTAGTTTCACCATCCTGGTGTTCATCACTAATATCAGACGCACTATCAACTACTCTGTTCCTTTGGTGAAAATGCAACATGTCGCAATATCGCAACACTTTTGTTTCTCTACCTGCCTACCCTTTTTGAGTCATGAAAATGCGACATGTTGCGATATCGTGACACTTTTGTTTCTCTTCCTACCTGCCCTTTTTGAGTTGTGAAAATGCGACATGTCGCGATATCGTGACACTTTTGTTTCTCTGCATGCCTACCCTTTTTGAGTCATGAAAATGCGACATGTCATGATATCATGACACTTTTTCCTTCTTACTCTTTCTCTTCTCTTTTGGCCACGAAAATCCAACATGTCGCGATATCGCGACACTTTTTCTTTCTTGTTCTTTCTATTCTCTTTTGGCCACTAAAATACAACATGTCGCGATATCGCGATAATTTTTTCTCCTTTCTTTTTCTCTTTGCTTTGGCCCGCAAAAATACAACATGTCACGATATTGCGACACTTTTTCTCCTTGCTCTTTCTCTTTGCTTTGGCCCACAAAAATACAACATGTCGCGATATCGTGACACTTTTTCTCCTTGCTCTTTCTCTTTGCTTTGGCCCGCGAAAATACATGTCGCGATATCACGACACTTTTTATCCTTGCTATTTCTCTTTGCTTTGGTCCGTGAAAATGCAACATGTCGCGATATTGCAACACTTTTTCTCCTTGCTCTTTCTCTTTGCTTTGGCCCACGAAAATACATGTCGCGATATCGCGACACTTTTTCTCTTTGCTCTTTTGGCCGCAAAAATGCAACATGTCATGATATCGTGACACTTTTTTCTCTTTGTTCTTTCGGTCGTGAAAATGCAACATGTCACGATATCGTGACACTTTTTTCTCCTTGCATTTTCTCTTTGATCTTTAGCATATGGGCCACTTCGGTCTTCTTGGAAAATATGAAAAAAAGTGGGTAAACATCCTCATAAGCATTTAACATCATTGTACATACTTTGAGTAACCTCTGAACTCTTGTCCACTGCATCAACCGATCTATCTGACTGTGTTGACAACAATGACAATACTACCGTTGCACCTTGCTCAACAATCTCCCCCTTTGGAATTGTTGGCAACACACATGCAATTTCCTGTAACTCTTCTCCCCCTTTGACAACAATATCAAAGGGCTGTTGCAAACTCCCCCCGAGTCCATGCACAACATTCTCGGGCAAAAATTATTACACTTAGCAAAAATCACAAACATGAGCAAAAAGATAAACAAATACACAAATGCTCCCCCTGAGAATGTGGTCCCGATAGCTAGTCAATTCTTGGGAAGTGTGACCACTCCCAATTTATTATGAAGGTACTCAAAGACTTCTTTGGGCAACATTTTTGTGAATATATCCGCTACTTGCTCTATTTTTGGAACAAAATCCAACTTAACCTCACCTTCCACAACTTTATCCTTCAAAAAGTGATACCGGATAGCAATATGTTTTGTGTGAGAATGCATAACCGGATTCTTTGAGATGTTAATGGCACTGGTGTTATCACACTTAACTAAAATTGGTTCACTGAAGTTAATACCAAGATATTTCAAGGTTTTTTTCATCCATAATACTTGCGTACAACACGTTGTCGTTGCAATATATTCTGCCTCTGCTGTGGATAAGGAGACTGACTCTTGTTTCTTACTGTGCCACATGACCAACCTGTTTCCAAGATAGAATGCACCTCCACTGGTACTCTTTCTGTCATCTACACATCCTACCCAATCTGCATCTGAATACACAATAAGGGTGAAGTCCTTACCTTTCAGATACCATAACCCATACTCTATAGTACCCTTGAGATACTAAAGAATCCTCTTCACTACTGTCACATGAGTCTCCTTGGGACTAGCCTGAAATTTTCATCATTAGTGATGATGAAGAAGACGTGGATAAGACCAACTATGAACCTGAAGAACCTGCCTTCATTGTCATCAGCGATGATAGTGACAATGTCTATGAACCTGCTTCATACAAATCAAAAGAAATCAGATACTCGGATATTGGTGACCCGATGGCGATTGAACAAAACATTACACACACAGTCGAGAAAATGTGTAACGATCAAATGTGGATCGATCTGAATTTGTCTCCTTGAATATTTGTACTCAATTTGTATTGATGTAACTTCCTGCTCATGTAGGCACCTTGAATGCAATAATAAAATGTGAGCTTTTTGATTTTGCACATGAATTAAATATTTTCACCAAAGCATCATAATAGATCTAACAATCTTCACATCAATGTGCAGCACAAATACACATTGCTTTTATCAAAACACATCTATGTAGCTAGGGCAACATTATTTCACTAAACCAAATTATTTGAACTGTTATAATCCATAACTTTGAACCATGGCAGTAAGAACCATCAAAAGTACAACATTGACATATAGCAATACTACCAATGGTGACAAGTCTCAACTTAATCACCACCCTTCATGGCACCTCCACAAAAAACTACATGAACTAAAACACACTTTGACAACTATACGACAACTCCCCCTGACTACTTGCCTTTCATCCTCAGATAACCAAACAACATAGGAGCATTAAAATAAAACTTTAAGATTGCTCCCTCTGAGGATGTGCTACCTAGAGTTGCTTAGTGCAATAGAGGAGTAGTCTCCTTCAGTCCAAAGAGACACGATTTCCTCTCTTCTTTCTTTCTCCAAAATTTCTTGAACTTGGGCTTGAGTTTTTCAACTGCATCCCTATTTTGAACCTTTTTGTGAACTTGAACATTTCTCTTGGGTGGTTGTATCTTGTGCATCAACCAATTTTCTTATTCCTATCCAATCAAGCAAGCTTCTTCTGAAGTCTCTGAGAGAGTGTATAGGTTGCCAGATGTCCTCGATCTAGTTGCTATCAACTTTCCATTGTTTACTTTTTTGACTTCACAACCCTACTTCTTAAAAATCACTTCATGACCTCTATCACAAATCTTACTTACGCTCAACAAGTTATGCTTCAGACCAACCACAAACAAGACTTCTTTTGACATGATTTTTCCATCACTGATATTAATTGAACCTTTGCCAACTATCTAAGCTCCATCATTATTTCCAAATTTTATTGAACCACCTTTATATTATTGTAACTTCTCAAATTTTTGTTTATCACCTGTCATATGACTGGAGCATCCACTATCAAGTATCCATGGTGCAGATTTATTTTATGCTTTAAATATTGTTTGTACGATCAGGGATTCATTTTCTTCCTTAGATCGCTCTTTTTCTTTCCACTCTAGTTTGATTACAGTTTTGGGCTCTTGTTTTGACTTTTCTTTTTCAATAGCTTGTGCATGTTTTTCGAGAAATTTTCTATTTTGTCTCATTCCATTTGGTTGAAATTTTCTTCCCTGAAATTGATTTGATGAAAATGTACTTCGACAATTTCTTACAATGTGCCCAAAATTATGATAGTTATAACATTCTACTGCATAATCCATCAAATGTGAAAAAACATTTCTACTGGGTGGTTGTCTCTTGTGCATCCTTGATGGATGATTATTTTCCTTTCTTTGATGCACATGATTTCTTCCTTGTCTGTGTTGCATTCTTTGTGTCTGATGAAATCTACTGTCTTGTCTTAGATTAGATACAAAAGTTCTTGGACAAAACCTTGCTATGTGCCCATGACCATTACATTTAAAACAATGCACATGGTGTTCAATAAAAAAAATAGATGTATTTCTACCAGTATAACTCTTTGATCTATTATTCAATCCACAAGAAATTGCCTTGTGACCATAATGGTTGCATCTAAAACAATAGCCATTAAAAGCATTATTATGAATAAAGTGGGAGTGATAGAACCTCTTTTTTTGTAGTTGCTTTGTTGTAGATCTCCTTTGAGATTTTATTCCTTTTGAAGATTTAGCTTCAAGCTTTTCTTCCTTTGATCCTTCAACAGTGGACTTCTTCTTCTCTGCAGATTTAGAAGATGAAGGTTGTTCAGCTTCACATCCAAGACCAAGCTTACACATGGAGCTTCTTTGTTGCCTTATCATTTTATCTAGCAACTCCGTGCTCTTCTCAAATTTGAGATTTGTATTGGCCTCTTCTAGTTGTTTCCTCAATAAAACAATCTCCTCTTCTTGTTTGCAACAAAAAATATATTTTTCATTGATCTATGACCTGAGAGTTTCTTCAATCCTTTTGGATTCTTCTACTTGCAGCTTTAGATCACTAATAACTTTGTTATATTCCTCTTCACATTTGCTACATACATCGCCTTTATCATCCAAGTGTGAATTCAAGGATTCTTCTATTTTCTTGTCTTTATGAATTTGTAAGAAGAGATCTTTAGTATTATCCCTATATTCTTCCAACTTCTTGGACGATCTTTTGTTTTTTTCCTTTCTATACCAAAATCTTCAAGTGCAACAATCAACTCACCTTCTAGATCTACTTCAACCTCAAGGTTTTCATCACATACTTCAGAATTCACTCCTTCTATATTTTCTAGTTCAATTTTCTCTTCCACAGGAACTAAAACTGACTGAGATGCCTTATTGGAGGAGGATCTATTCTTCTTACCCATTGTGTACTAATCCAAGATCAACCCTAGCTAATTTATCCTGACAAGGGAAACTGGATTTGATACCAATTGTTAGTCTCACAATGACACTGAGAGGGGGGGTGAATCAGTGTAGCTCTTTAAAACTTAAATCTTCAACTCTTAAAGCCAAAACAATGAAAACTTAAAACCAAATAAAGTAAGTATAACAAGAGAACATCACACAACACAAGATGTATCGAGGTTAACCAATTTGGCTACTCCTCAAAATGACTATTTGGACTCCCATACAAATCTAGCCTTTGCAAAGTACAACTTTACAATCAATTTACCAGCACCCAATAGAAGGAGCACCAACCCCTAATTTATCTGCACCAACAAAAATGAGCACCAACACCTGATTTATCTGCACCAATAGAAAGGAGCACCAACCCCTAATTTACCAGCACCAACTAGAAGGATCACCAATCCCTAATGCCAAGCAACAACTTGAACTTCAATTTTGAAACTAATAGATTGACATAGAAATGCCTTCACTTTTACAAGACCCTGACTGGTCTATTGCTTACCCAACCTCTCTCACAATTCGCAAAACACACACTTCTCACTCGCCTATCACTCTACACAGAATAAAATCCCCTATTAAGTTCTCCAAGCAACACTCCTTTTATAACTATCCTTTCTCTTTTTAACTCCAATTGTAACTCCTTCTTTCATATTCTCATACGCCACTTGTTAATTGTAACACCTTCTTTCATATTCTCATGTGCCACTTGTCAATTGTAACTCCTTCTTTATGTAACTCCTTTTGTATATATTTAGAAGGCATTTCGTCAAACATGTCACATGCAAATAATTGACACCATATTCTCCTACCATGATTGTACGTTTTCTCGGTCATGACTGTTCATTTTCTCCTTTGATGACTGTTCATTTTCTTTTTCATGACTGTTCGTTTTCTTTTCCCTTGTGCATGCATGTGTTTTGGTTTCCAAAAATACTTTTCATTTCTATTTTGAGGCCCTTCGTTTCCTTTTCTCCACATGGGCATGCATCCACTTCTTTCCATGACTGTTCATTTTCTCCTTCCATGATTGTTCATTTTCTCCACATGGGCATGCATCCGCTTCTTTCCATGTGTAACGACCATCTTAAATTATTTCAAATTATTAAAGATTCCTTATGGGTCCATGTCACTATGCAGTCTTCAGTTTCACCATCCTGGTGTTCATCACTAATATTAGACGCACTATCAACTACTCTATTCCTTTGGCAAAAATGCAACATGTTGCGATATCGTGACACTTTTGTTTCTCTGCCTACCTGCCCTTTTTGAGTCACAAAAATGTGACATGTCACGATATCGTGACACTTTTGTTTCTCTGTCTGTCTGCCCTTTTTGAGTCACAAAAATGCGACATGTCATGATATCGTGACACTTTGTTTCTCTACCTGCCTGCCCTTTTTGAGTCATGAAAATGCGACATGTCGTGATATCGCGACACTTTTTTTTTCTTGCTCTTTCTCTTCTCTTTTGGCCACGAAAATGCAACATGTTGTGATATCGCGACACTTTTTCTTTCTTATTCTTTCTCTTCTCTTTTGGCCACGAAAATACAACATGTCGCGATATCGCGACACTTTTTTCTCCTTGCTCTTTCTCTTTGCTTTGGCCCACGAAAATACATGTCACGATATCGTGACACTTTTTCTCCTTGCTCTTTCTATTTGCTTTGGCCCACGAAAATACAACATGTCACGATATCGCGACACTTTTTTCTCCTTGCTATTTCTCTTTGCTTTGGCTCGCAAAAATACAACATGTCGCGATATCGCGACACTTTTTCTCCTTGCTCTTTCTCTTTGCTTTGGCCCGAGAAAATACAACATGTTGCGATATCACGAAACTTTTTCTCCTTGCTCTTTCTCTTTGCTTTGGCCCTCGAAAATACATGTTGCGATATCATGACACTTTTTTTCTCTTTGCTCTTTCGGCTGCGAAAATGCAACATGTCGCGATATCACAACACTTTTTTCTCTTTGCTCTTTCGGCCACGAAAATGCAACATGTTGTGATATCGTGACACTTTTTTCTCCTTGCATTTTCACTTTGATCTTTAGCATATGGGCCTCTTCGGTCCTCTTGGAAAATATGCAAAAAGGTGGGTAAACATCCTCATAAGCATTTAACATCACTGTACATACTCTGAGTAACCTTTGAACTCCTGTCCACTGCATCAACCGATCTATCTGACCGTGTTGACAATAATGACAATACTGTCATTGCACCTTGCTCAACATTTTTTGATGTGGTTAGTCTAAAAGAACCATTCCTTTTGAATATGCAAATAAGGATGAAGGATTATTGACTCTAGAATAGTTCAAATTCCCTCAAGCTTTTAATATTCTAAAAATAAAGTCTAGTGTTGAGGTCCAAAGATTGGATGAAAATAAAATATCACATTTTATAAGAGAGCTCTAGCTCAAAATTTAATTCCAAAAAAAACCTCTTATAAGTGAGCATTGGCTACCAAAAATGAAACTTAGTCTTACAATATTTGGCCTTATCCAAGTATTAAATCCATGATTAACCTTTTCTATGTGGCATTTTTTATTTGTAGGCATGTAGTAAGAAATTTTTACCTATTCGAAAACCTTGCTAAAAGGATAATAATTATCTTTGAACAAAATTTTTTAGTAGCCTTTGATGCCTAGGGAGGGGAATTACATCTAGTATTATATTTTGAGTCATAACACTCGGGCCTTATATAGAATGGATTTACCTACAATGTAATATTTGACCTATGTTATATTGACTATATATGTGGTCCAAATAGAGGACATGTAGCTACCCATCATGGTGGTAAAGTTGATGTAGGAAGAGGTAGAGAGATATAAAAAAAAAAATTCTATGAACAATCATTCTATAGAATATCAAACAAAATCAAATAAAAAAGGCTATGGGACAAGTCACCCATAGTAAACTCTAGATAATCTTAAATACTATTCACAATATGATTGCAATTATGATGAATTATTTGCTAGAGACCCAAATAAATGTGAATAGCAATAGGGAGGATGAAACTAAATCTAGCAAGTGTGATGATAAATTGATTTGTGTGAATAAATATTTTGTCATAGAGATATCCTAAGAACCTAAGGAAAGTGGAGCCACCATATTCTAAGGATCGAATAAGGGAAATACAATCAAATATTGGCTTATAAAGATACAATATTATTTTAAGTAGATAATTATGTTGGCAAGGATAAGGCTAAAAGAGCTACATGTTAGCGAGAAGGACTCAACTATATGGTAGCACAATGAATAGTTGATAATGGGATATGGTGGTACTAAGGTAACCTTGCAATATTTTGAAGAAAGGTTGAAAAATTAGTATATATATGGGGTGTATATCCAATGAAGGTTTTAGGATTTATATAATTATAAATAAGAGAATTTATTAGTCATATAATATGAACAAAAAAACTAGAATTCCTAAATAAGATACCTGTAGTTGGGAATGAAGTGATGAATGTGAACGAATTCTTAAAGGGATTATAGCTTATAGTAGTGTAAATTATTAGAAGTAATCCATTGACTTGGTAGGATTCTTACTAACAAGTTAGTTATAAAATATGTTCTTGTAGCTCCATTTTATGTAAGAAAGAAAAAGTATTACCAACGACTAGCAAAAACATATCCTGACTACAACAATATTTTTCCAACAAAAATAAATAAAATCTAAATCTCATCTTTTTAAACAAAGGAAAAAGAGATTTAAGCAATAAATAAACTAAATACAATTTAGAGGAGGATTAACAAGTCTAGGCATACTAGCCATAGCTCTTATCTCTTCTCAATGAGCTCCTACATTTTAGTTCAAGGTCCCATAACAAAATCAAAATAGACCTTTCAATAGTGCTCAAATATTGGACTACTAGGAGTATGCTTTATATGTGGGAGATCTCATGTTTCTAGGGAATGTATCCAACCTAAAGAGGGAGAAATCATAGGAAATGCAACTCAACCATTGTTTTTACAAATGGGAAATAATACACTAAATCAACATTGAGTGTATATAGTTATGGAAAACCATCAAGCTCAGTACCAAGCTAGTATTATTGATATTTCACATAATATATCAAGTCACTATAAAACCCTTCCAATTGATCCTAAGGATACTATTTATTTTATAAATACTATTTTAACAGGTAATGTTATTTTGGTAGAGAAAGAGTTAGGTGAGCCTTAACAAGTGAAAAAACCTTTAGGTACTCTCCAAGCCATTAAAAGCAAAGTGAAGAAATGCATAATTTATTTTGGAGATTGCACTATATGTTTAGACCTCATGGTGATACCCTTTTGGTTCTTATGGTGCCATCATAAGCATGGAATGGATTATTAGAAATGATCAAAACTATATTTTTGTGCTGAAAACATGGAGTGTCTAAATGATCTGGGAAATAAATTAGGAATCCAAGGAGTAGTTTGTCTTGTGTCTTTAAGGATGATATCAACAATGCAACTAAATAGAATTTCTAGTGAGGGATGTTAATTATTTGATCTTATAGTTCAAGATAATTAGGGTGAGAAGAAATAAACACCCATATATTCTTATTTATTTCTTAAGATACTTGGAGGCATCTTCCCTGATAAGTTGTCAATATGACCTCCTACTAGGGAGCTTGACTTTTCAATTGAGCTTATACCTAGAACTAATTATATCTAATTCACCTTATCGGATGAAAACCACAAATTTAATTGAATTAAAATTACAACTTCAAGAACTATTGGATAAATGAATCATTAAGGATCTATACTTATAACCAATTGAAAAAATAATTAGGGTATCCACCTAGTCCAAAAAATTTTGAAAACAAGATTGAGTGCCAGTGAGAGAAAATATGAACCTACTAATGAATATATCCAGTAAAGAAAATCTATTGATTATAGTGGGATCCTTGTGATCCAAGTCTACTTGGGATTTTTTTATCAAAAACCCTTCTTTAGATTACACCATTAACTTTTAAAAAATGTATTCATTAACCCATACAAAATTGTCCTAACAGAAGCTAGAAGAAGCAATAATAATAATGTGTTGCCATAAGGAGCACCTATAATATTTGTTAACAAAAAGAATGAATCATTAAGGATCTATACTTATTATACATAGTTAAAAAAGGAAACCATCAAGAATAGGTATCATTTACCCTAAACTAATGACATACTTAACTAGATGTATGGAGAAAAAATATTTTCTAATATTGATTTGAGATTGAGATAATTTCAACTATATATAAAGAATGTTGATATTCTTAAAATAACATTTAGAACTTGAAATAGGTATTATGAGTTCACAATTATTTCTTTTGGATTTACTAATAGATTGATAGTATTTATGACTATGATGAATACCAAATTAATGAATTTTTTAGATAAGTTTATTATTGTTTCGATGACATTTTGATTAACTCCAAGAATGAATAGGAACATGAGGAGCACCTTATATTAGTTTTATAATTCCTCAAAGAACAAAATTTATATACCAATTTTTTAAAATGTTCGTTATTCCAAAAGAGATATAGTACCTAGGGCATATCATCATAGAAAAAGGTATATCATTTTATCCATAAAATATTGAGGTCATCATAAATTAGCCATCCCTTACAAGTATTTCAAAAGTTAATTTTTTTACAGGAATGGTGGATACTATCAAAATATTTGTTGAGAATATTTTAGAGTAGATATTTCTATAACATCTCTATAGTTAAAATAAAATAAATTTATCTAGAAAAGGAGTTATAAAGTTAGAATTTAAAGATATGAAAAGACTACTAACAAATTAACCTATGTTGGTTGTACTAAATCCAAACAAGTAATTTGTTGTATATATGGATTCTTCCAAGAAAGGATTACAAAGTGTTCTATTAGAAGATTGACATGTGATTGTATATGAGTCATAAAACTCAAATATTATGAACTAAATTATTTTTCACATAGTCTATAATTAGTTGTAATTTTTCATCCTTTTATAATGTGGATACATTGCTTGTTAGGGAAAAAATCAAACTAATATTGGATCATCAATGTCTAAGGTATATTTTTACCCAACTAGGTCTAAATGTCTAGTAACATAGGTGGATGGAGTTTCTTTAAGAGTATAATTTTAAAATACTCTATATTAAGGGTAAATAAAATAAGCTCTTGGATTCTTTGATTAGGAGGATACATGTTTACGTGTCCATGGTGGTAAATTTTTACCTTCAAATAAATTTAAGCATCATATTGTATAATATCCATGGTACAATAAAGTTAGACAAGACAATATTTTTAGTGACTAAAGAAAATAAAAATATATTATATATTCTTTGTATGATGGGGTAGAGCTTAAATTTCAATGGGGTATTATATGTACTAACAATAGGTGAGATAAGAACCTTTTTATTGAATTAGGTGAATAAGGTATTGTATATATATCATCTTGAATGGAGAAGATGTACGTTGATATGAGAAAATTATTATTCTAACTAGGTTTGAAGAGAGACATAGCATAGTTTATAGCAAGGTGTTTAGAGTGTTAATATGTATATATGGAATATCAACATCCTATAGGCTTATTATATCCAAATGAAATTAAAAAATGAAAATGAGATATGATATCCATGGATTTTATTATAGGAATTACATTGACTCGACAAAAGTATTACTTCATCTTGGTGGTAGTAGAAAATTTGATCAAAGTTGCATGCTTTCTTCCCATAAGAAACATAACTGAAACTAAGGATATAACTAAATTTTATGTTAAGGAAATCCATATAGTTCATGGAGTATCTAGAAATATCACATTAGATATGAGTTATTTATTCACATTGTGATTTTGGAATACCTTCCAAAGTGTATTAGGTATGCAATTAAATTTTATCCCCTAGATACAAATGGATATATAGAAAGAATAAATCATGTTTTAGAGAATGTGTTTAAGATGTATGTAATGGATAAGACTAAGTAGTAGGAGAAGTACTTAATTTTGGTTTAATTTACTTATAAAAACATCATAGTTCCATTAGCATGACACCTTATGAAGCATTATATAGAAAATATTGCAAAAAACCTTTGAGTTAGGACCAAGTTGAAAATAGAGTTATCATTAAACCAAAAATATTATAGGATATGGATAATCATTTGACCTCAATCAAGTAGAAAATAAAAACAAGCCTAAGATAAGTAGAAGATTTATGTTGATGTGAAAATATCAAACAAAATATTTTTTAGAGGGCAAAGAGTTCTTTATTTGGGTTAGACCTCAGAATTTCTTTTAAATTTGGAATGGGGACAAAACTTGCATGGTAATCTATGGGGAGATTTTGAAATTCTTGAAAGAACAGGGCTAGTATCCTATTACCTTGATTTCCCACCTTGACTAATATACACAATGTTTCTATGTGCCTTTACTCAAAAAATATATGCTTAATTCTTCTCATATGCTTGACTAGACTCAATTGTAATTGAAGGATGGGGATCTCAATATTGAGTCTATCACCATTCTTGATAGAAGAACTAGAACAAATTAGAAATAGGATAATAGGTTAAGTTTTAGTTCAATGGTATAGTTATAGTCTAAATGTATCCACCTACAAAAGCTTACATGGAATAGCAAAAACTTATCCATATTTTTATTGGCTTCTAGAAGAAAGTTCTTATAAGGGGAAGGGGATGTAATACCCACCTTTATGAATTCTTGATAAACATAGACCACTATATTATCATGGATATAACATAGATAAAAGTGCAATATTTATTATGATAATTGATTGGTGATGGAAAATTGAATTGTATATGATATTGTAGACACTAAAAACTGGTCAATCTGATTGTGCTACCAAAAGTAATGACTTTGCGACACACCAAGGCCCATAGGGCATCCCTCAAGAGGTTTACAGTGGTTCTAACCACTTTATGCAAGGTTTTAAAAGGTTCTAGGCAAGTTTTGGCACCTTTTGGACACCTTGCTACTATTCGTGCCACCCTGGGATGAATAGTAGCATTCACTCCAGGGTGGAGCGAATAGCAGATTTGACTGGAAAAAAGTCAAACTTGGAAAAATAGCATCTGCCAATGATTACATTTCTTATCTATAATGGCTAGGAGGGTAGGGCATGCAGCATATTAATGATCCAGCCCATGAGGGAGGCCAAATTGGGAGATTTCCTTCTCCCTCCAATGCATGCCACCTTGGTGGCCAAGTGGCACCTCATGCCTTGCATGCCCTCGCATGCCTTTTGACCCCTGAAGCCTCATTAGGCTATAAAGTGGAGATATTTTCCATGCCAATTGGGAGGAGATTTTTAGTTACAAGCAATGGAGTGCTACCGAGATTTCCTTCCACCCATTTTGTACCCATTTTTTCCTCAGAATCTCTACCTAGCAAAGGAGGTTTGCGAGTGAATCAGGAGACGTAATTCGTTATGAAAGACAAACCACCTGAGTTATTCCCATAAAAAAAATTGATGAAAACACATATTTTAGGGTTTTGGACCACTCTCCAGTGGAATTGGTGATAAAATTTAGGCAAAAACTATACGTGCCCCACCCTCAGGTGCCCCCCAATCTGCAGACCTGCTATTCGTCCCACCCTAGAACGAATAGAAATACATACATAATTTTTTGACTATTTTTAATTATATATTCTATACATGCTTATATGATGCTACATTTCAAATTTCATGTCATTATGAGCTATACTGGCTGAGATATTGCATTTTTAGTGTTTTGTAGGGTCTCTTGCAGGTATCTGGAGGTCATCTGAGAGAACACTCAAACTGTGATCGATATTAAAAATATAATTAAATGGGTTTTCTTAGAATATATTTATATGTATTATTTCCAATTTTTATGCATTTTGGATATGCATATGGGCAAAATTTTCTTGCTTTAGGTTTTATAGGTTGCAAACGGTCATTCGAGTTTTGAAGCCCCATAGTATGTAATTCTGGTGTAATTTCTGGTGATATATTCCCAAAAACTTCCCTTTTAAATACCTTTACAATTTCATGCTATTTTTAGTTTATTTGATATGTTTTCTCATTATTAGCCATTTTGCCCCTGTGGGGATTGCATGCTTTTATCACACGCACTCGCTATTTGACAATTTTGGTTTTCTTGTGTGTAGTTGTAGGTCATTACAGTACATTGGAATGCATCCTAAGACATCATAGATCAAATATACAAGTGGCGATAACTTTGGCCCACCAACTTTGATTGTGGGTACGAGGAAAGATAGTGGATGTGCACCCAATTTATTTGAGATATTTGACCTTTGGGCACCCGAGTTGTAAAAATTTGTATCACCCATTTTGAGCCCTCAAGGGGACACATTGTAACCCATAAATTTGGATCATTTTTATTAATAATAGATATACTTTTTTTGCTTTACTTATTGTTATTCGCTATCTTTCCATGTACTTGCATGCTTCCATTTGGCGCTCATTAGCGATAGGGAATAGATACATCCATTGTTTATATTTCATTTGGTGCACCTTTTTTCCCTAATTCAGTGGTGATCATGATGGGACCTAGTCCCTTTTGATTTAGGTTAAGTTGGATCTTATTTTTCATATTTTTATGTTGCGGGTGTTATTCATTATGGCCTGAAACGAACCATGACCTGCTATTCATGCCACCCTAGGATGAACACTAATTCATACCACCCTAGCATGAATATAGACCTTCTATTCATCACACCCTAGCATGAATACAGACCTTCTATTCATCACACCCTAGAGCAAATAGAAAATAGAGAGCTTTCAGAGCAAAATTTTAGAAATAGAAAGTTTTGGCAGTGATGAGGTAGGTCCCTGAATCTGTCATATTTGTTTTGCAGTTACAAAAGCTATTTATTTTTAGTGTTATGTGGTTTTTCTCACATTTTTATTTTCTTAGAAAGTTTAAAGGTAGCTTCCTTTTCTTAAACGCACAATAACAAAAACACATAAAAAGTGGAAAAATAAAAACAAATTCAGAGTAGGAATGCATCTCCATGGTTTGCGTGCTTGTAGCCTACCCAATGGTTAGGCTAACATATAGGGCTTTGCATTTCTAGATACATTTGTGAGTTTCTTTTTATATACTAACCTTTCTAAAATTAAAACGCACCTTACGCATGCATTTAGTGAATGATCATTGAATGCTTCTTTTATTGATTTATTTAAAGATAAAAGGAACCCCACACATCACGTTTTATCTTAACATCGACAACATTGGGCTCTCACATACAACCCATTGATCGATACCAACAATGGATGTCATTACCACTTGATTGGCTTGTGTGAAAGAGTATCATCGGGACCTGTTTGTGGCCAAGGCCAACCCAAGATCTGTCCTAACCATACAAAATAGCATGCATTCCTCTTTGGATGGGTGTATCATTGTGCACGGGGTGTTGGGTGAGGGTTGGTAGTACCTATGCTACCTCGTTGGATATGGATTTCATCACCATATTCAGCCTGTGTGAGTATATAGGTGAAATCCTTTAAACATTTGAGTACATCATCCAACAATATTTCAAATACACGACACAAGGTCATTATTTACAAACAACACATTTGAAACACGCAAAATAGTTTAGTGATTCACATCTAAAACTTAAATGATATAATCATTTGTCTTATGGAGTGTTTCCTTTATTTTTTGTTTTTTCATTAAAAATTTGTAAAGATAATCACTTGGGGTATTGATAGAGGAGCGGATGGTGCGCACCCACATACAAGCCCAAACACAAGCGAAAGCTGTGGAGAGTGGATTAAGAGACATGAATCGTCTCCACTATAGCTCTAGGGACTTGGTCATACCTCCCTGGTGAGATTCTACTCCACCTAGCGCCAAGATAGCAGGGCACAAGCCTCATCTCTGAAGGGACCCTCTATAGGACACCCCAAGGGATGATGAGAATTACTTGGAAGAGTGTTCCTGGTATGTAGATACATCATAGGCCTTCTTTTATGGAATGAAACAATGCACGGAGGTGCTAACAGACAGAGCAGTACCACGCATCCGCATATCCATCAGGGTTGACATGTTACGACTTCACACACTGGCCGAAGCAAGTCGATACGACATTGCCTCTGCATCACCTTGATAGGATACAGCAACTCATGCAACCTGATGGATATGATAGTCGTCGCTCTGGGCAGGCAAATTCTTCCCTACATTTCCTCGTCCAAGAAGGGAGGTAGAGGAAATCTTGGATTTTCCTCAAGAGTAGTATTCTACGCATGCTCGATGTGCCTCTGCACCTATTGAGTATAATAAGCAGATGTTCCAGCGCGAACCTCAAATCAATGCAACAAACCTTGAAAGAGGCAAGCACCTGATAGATATCACAGATTATCTTGAATGAGTTCGGCCCCAAGGTGAGGCCCATAGATCCCATAGGCCTTGCACAATGGAACAAATCAAGCAAGCAATTACAAAATATACGAAATGCCAAGCTTAGTTCAAATAGCTTAAGTGCGACAAAGAGAAACTAGACCACTTGCATCAACTTGAAAAAGAGAGGATTGAGCAGTAGACCAACGATTTATTCCAACAAACTCTATGGGAGAGACCCCTAAGAGCCATAGGCAAGAATTCCCTCCGAGGCAACCCACACTCATTCAAGATAGGTCTCCTAGACCTTATCCGACATTACCTCTACAACCTCCTAGGCTAGGGTGAGAATTACCTCATAGGCCAGATGTAGGGCTTCCACAGTGGGTAGACACCCCTATTTATATACCGGCTCGAGAGACACCTTACGAGGCCTACAATGAGCATGAGCTAGAAGTAGAGTATTTGGAGATGCCTTATCAAGGCAGGGGGAGTGACAGGCCAACACCTCGCCTTAGGTTGGAATTTCCTAGACCTCCACATCAAGATGTGAGCAAGAATGAGGATATCAAGTCCTCAAATCCATATAAAGAGCTGCTAGAGTGTCTAGAGTTGGTAGAGAACAAGACCTCTGGGTATAGATCCTAGAAGCCCACTATGCGCTAGTTGTGTACTCAGCCAATCCATATTTCAGTGCCTACACCTCCTTATCCAGAGCATTATAAATTACCACAGTTGGCTATTTTTAAGGGAGAAGAGGATGTGCAGGAGCATGTCACCAGATTTCTAGGTCAATTTTTCGACATTCATGATGATGATGCTTTACTTTTGTGGATATTTATTACTACCCTTTTAGGACCTACCTTGGAGTGGTTTTACTAGCTCCCTAAGCATAGCATCCGTACTTTGGATCAACTTGCAGACGCATTCCTAGAATGCTTTATCTTCAATACCAAGAGGAAGGCGACATTGGCCGACATAGCCAGGTTGAAGCAATATAATGATGAGTCAATCACAAATTATGGCAATAAGTGGTGGGCCTTGCTCACCAAGCTGCCTTATTTGCTCCCCATATTAGAGCTAACTCAGATGTTTACCAAGAGCTTCCTGAAGCCCATCTCCTTGTTGTTGCAGCTGCAACAGTATCCCACTCTTGAGGATACCCTGGTGTAAGATAGGACCATCAAAGAAATAAAGATTCAAGAGGGGGAGATTGTGAAGCCTCGTAAGGAGTGGAATAAGAATTCCAAGAGCACCTCGATGCAGTCCAAGCCAGCATGAGTGAATCAAGTTGCCCTTAGTGTCCCAGGGTCAGAACAAGTTGTGCCACCTCAAAAGCCTAATTATCAGGCCACACATCGGGACTATACTAAGGACAATTAGAATGGTCAAGGGCAGAATCAACAGCATCACCCCAAGCAATAGTTTACACCCCTTGTAGAGTCTATGGACTTGTTGTTTGAGTACCTCTTAGCGGAAAATTTGATAAATCTGCCTGAGATTTGACCTATTGACTTTAATGCACCCAGACCTAAAGGGTACAGAGAAGACCTATATTGCAAATTTCATAGGCAAAACTGGCATGATATAAACATGTGCTACAAGTTTAAAACTTGGTACAGGACATGATCGATAGGAAGGACCTTTAGGTAGACAACCCTATCACGCCAAACAACCAACAGATGGAGATCTTTAAGGATACCTTACCTGCCCATGTGAAGCAGGCTAAGCTAGTGCCCTAGGTGAATGAGGTTCACCATACCCCTCCTCAGCAGGGTTATGTCGACATGATCAACATTGTTACGAGGAGCAGGTGGTACCCAAGCCTAGCCGCACCACCCATGGCTCAGGGTGATGTCCCCTCGATGTAATAATAGCCATCGCCTCCTCTGTTGATCCTTCCACCTAGGCCTATAGCCACCCTCAAGAGTAAGATCATAGAGAGGCTTTGATGGAGATCCTTAAGGCCATAGAGCTTCAACCCTAGGATTCCAACTCCTTCAAAAATTTTGTGGGGTATGTCAGACAGTGCACTGAACTAGTGATAGCCTTCTGAGAAGATGAGATTAAACTTGATTCATATGATATGGTGGACCCTCCCTTGCACATTGTTGCATGTGTAAATGGGACACCATACAAGAGAGTATTGATAGACATAGGGTCTTCTAGCAATATCATCACTACAATAGCTCTCAAGCACTTGAAGCTCATAACATCCCATATTGTCCCATCTACATACACCCTCCAAGCCTTTAATGATGCCATATGCTCGACAATTGGTATGATTGTCTTGCCTATTTAGGTAGGAGATAAGACCATCTCGATGCTATGCCACATACTAGAGGGTGAGATGGCGTACAATATATTTTTAGGTAGACCATGGATTAGGGACATGAAGTGTGTCCCTTCCATTGCTAACTAGTTCCTCAAGTACACTCATGAAGGGTAAGTTCATGTTGTCCCTATAGACCTCGAGCCCTACAAGTACTGTAACATGGTGCAGCAGATCCCTGAGTCAACCTTGCCATTGACACATTTGGATTTCCAACCAAATAAATCTAGTCAAGGTTTTATCCTCTCATCATCACATGACATACCTTCCTCATCGTCGGCACCCCCTCTGATGCCCACTAGGCCGACAAAACTATTGTTGAGGAACCTAGATAAGAAGACCATTTATGAGGTACAGTCAACCATATCCACCATCTCCATAGAGGAGATACCTAGCCTAGATGATGATCCACCACAAGTGGTAGAAGATGATTTAGATCAGATCTCACTCTCATCACTCTTCTATCTGCAGCCTTAGGTGACAGTTCACTTGGCTTCCATCAGATTAGGAGAATACATGGTAAGGGATGTCACAACTACCCATGCTATAGAGTCGGTGCAAGACATGGGTCAACCCCATCTTCCCATAGGCACTATTGTGCCCCTAGGCATCCCCCCTAATCAAACAAATTTCGTCTATGGGGGACTTGACTATAGCATCAAACCCTACCAACAACATGAGGAGGATGACGAGCCCTTTGGAGAGGCATCCACTACTTTTCTAACCCTAATTTTTCCTTGAAGTATCTTGACCTATGCAATTGGCATGGTTATGGGTTAGGCTTGTATGAGAAACACACATGGGTTTCGTTTCAACCCCAGTACCAAATACCATATGATAATTTGGGGTTGGGACATAACAACCCCTTGCATTTGGATATTATTGTTGATGGCATGGAGTGCCTATGCCTCAATTATAGAGATGAGTTGGCCTAATATCCCTTTGCCAACCCTATTCACGTTTCCTCACTGGGGGACTATTTACCTATGCCCTTGGAAGATGTTCTAGCCTGAACCTCAAATCAATTCAAAAAATCTCGAAATAGGCAAACGCTCGATAGATATCATAGATTATCTTGAATGAGGTCGGCCCCAAGGTGAGGCCCCTAGACCCCCTAGGCCTCACATGGTGGAACAAATCAAGCAAGCAATTGCAAAATACATGAAATGCCAAGCTTAGTTCAAATAGCTTCGATGCGACAAAGAGCAACTAGACCGCTTGCATTAACTTGAAAAATAGAGGATTGAGCGGTGGACCAACGAGTTATTCCAACAAACTCTACGGGAGAGGGTCCCTACCCCTAAGACCCATAGGCAAGAATTCCCTCCGAGGCAACCCACACTCATTCGAGATAGGTCTCCTAGACCTTATCCGACGTTGCCTCTACGGCCTCCTAGGATGAGGTAAGACTTACCTCATAGGCCAGATGTAGGGCATCCACAATGGGTAGACACCTCTATTTATAGACCGACTTGAGAGAAACCTTACGAGGCTTACAATGAGCATGAGCTAGAAGTAGAGTATTTGGAGACGCCTTATCAAGGCAGGGGGAGTGACAGACCAACACCCCACCTTAGTTTTGAGGATCCTAGACCTCCACCTCAAGATGTGAGCAAGAATGAGGAGATCAAGTCCTCGAATCCATATAAAGAGCTACTAGAGCATCTAGAGTTAGTAGAGAATAAGACCTCTGGGTCTAGATCCTAGAAGCCCACTATGCGCCAGTTGTGTACTCAGCCAAGCCATCCTTCAGTACCTACACCTCCCTATCTAGAGCATTATAAGTTGCCACAGTTGGCTATTTTTAAGGGAAAAGAGGATGTGTAGGAGAATGTCACCAAATTTCTAGGTCAGTGTTCTAACATTCATGATGACGATGCTTTTCTTTTGTGTATATTTATTACTACCCTTTTAGGACCTACCTCGGAGTGGTTTTACCAGCTCCCTAAGCATAGCATCCGTACTTTGGATCAACTTGAAGACGCATTCCTAGAATACTTTGTCTTCAATACCAAGAGGAAGGTGACATTGGCCGACGTAGCCAGGTTGAAGCAATATAACGATGAGTAAATCACAAATTATGGCAATAGGTGGTGGGCCTTGCTCACCAAGTTGCCTTATTTACTCCCCATATTGGAGCTGACTCAGATGTTTACCAAGAGCTTCCTGAAGCCCATCTCCTTGTTGCAGCTGCAACAATATCCCACTCTTGAGGATGCCCTGGTGCAAGCTAGGACCATCAAAGAAATAAAGATTCAAGAGGGGGATATTGTGAAGCCTCGTAAGGAGTGGAAAAAGAATTCCAAGAGCACCTAGATGCAGTCCAAGCCGGTAGTAGTGAATCAGGTTGCCCTTAGTATCCCAAGGTCAGCACAAGTTGTGCCACCTCAAAAGCCTAATTATCATGCCACACATTGGGACTATACTAAGGACAATCAGAATGGTCAAGGGTAGAATCAACAACATCATCCCAAGAAATAGTTTACACCCCTTGTAGAGTCTATGGACTCGTTGTTTGAGGACCTCTTAGTAGAAAATTTGATAAATCTGCCTGAGAGTTGACCTATCGACCCGAATGCACCCAGACCTAAAGGGTATAGAGAAGACCTATATTTCAAATTTCATAGGCAAAATGGGCATGATATAAACATGTGATACAAGTTTAAAAACTTGGTACAGGACATGATCTATAGGAAGGACCTTTAGGTAGATAACCCTATCACGCCAAACAACCAACAAATGGAGATCTTTAAGGATACCTTACCTACCCATGTGGAGCAGGCTAAGCCAGTACCCTAGGTGAATGAGGTTCACCATACCCCTCCTCAACAGGGTTATGTCGACATGATCAACATTGTTACAAGAAGCAGGTGATACCCAGTCCCAACCACACCACCCGTGGCTCAGGGTGATGTCCCCTTGATGTCATAATAGCCATCGCCTCCTCTTCTGAGCCTTTCACCTAGGCCTATAGCCACCCTCAAGAGTAAGATCAATTAGATATTGAGAACATCGTCTGCTCAACTTTTCATATATGAGCTGATTCAGCAATTGTAACCTCACAGAGAGGCTTTGATGGAGATCCTTAAGGCCATAGAGCTTCAACCCTAGGAGTCCAACTCCTTCAAAAATTTATTTGGGTATGTCATACAGTGCACTAAACTAGTGATAGCCTTCTGAGAAGATGAGCTTAAACTGGTTTCGTATGATATGTTGGACCCTCCCTTGCACATTGTTGCACGTGTAAATGGGACACCATACAAGAGAGTATTGATAGACACAGGGTCTTCTAGCAATATCATCACTACAATAGCTCTCAAGCACTTGAAGCTCATGACGTCTCATATTGTCCCATATACATACACTCTCCAAGCCTTTAATGATGTCATATGCTCGACAGTTGATACGATCATCCTGCCTATTCAGGTAGGAGAGAAGACCATCTCGATGCTATGCCACATACTAGAGGGTGATATGGCATACAATATCTTTTTAGGTAGACCATGGATTAGGTACATGAAGTGTGTCCCTTCCATTGCTAACCAGTGCCTCAAGTACACTCATGAAGGGTAAGTTCATGTCGTCCCTGCAGACCTCGAGCCCTACAAGTACTGTAATATGGTGCAGCAGATCCCTGAGTCAACCTTGTCATTGACACATCTGGATTTCCAACCGAATAAATCCAGTCAAGGTTTGATCCTCTCATCATCGCATGACATACCTTCCTCATCGTCGGCACCCCCTTTGATGCCCACTAGGTTGAAAAAACCATTGTTGAGGAACCTAGAGAAGAATCCTATTTATGAGGTACAACTGACCATATCCACCATCTCCATAGAGGAGATACCTAGCCCAGATGATGAAGATCCACCATAGGTGGTAGAATATGATTTAGATCAGATCTCGCTCTCATCACTCTTCTATCCATAGCCTTAGGTGATAGTTCACTTGGCTTCCATCGGATTATGAGAATACATTGTAATGGAGGTCACAACTACCCATGCTATATATTCGGTGCAAGACATGGGTCGACCCCATATTCCCATAGGCACTATCGTGCCCCTAAGCATCCCTCGTAATGAAATGAATTTCTTCTATGGGGACTTGACTATAGCATCAAACCCTACAAATAGCATGAGGAGGATAAGGAGCCCTTTGGAGAGGACATCCACTACTTGTCTAACCATAAATTTTCCCTAAAGTATCTTGACCTATGCAATTGTCATGGTTATGGGTTAGGCTTGTATGAGAAACACATGCGGGTTCTGTTTCAACCCCAGTACCAAATACCATATGATAATTTGGGATTGGGACATAATAACCCCTTGAATTTGGATATTCTTGCTGATGGCATGGAGTGCCTATGCCTCAATTACAGAGATGAGTTGGCTGAATATCCCTTTACCAACCCTATTCACATCTCCTCACTGGGGGACTATTTACCTATGCCCTTGCAAGATGACGAATCGCCTTGAGATGGTATCCAATCCTATGAGAGATGTGAAGGTTCACGCACTCTTCCCCATGATGGTGAGGAAGAAGATCCAGGGTCCCCTTATGAGTGGATGTCAGATGATGAGTCGTACTATGGGGTCTCACCGATTGACTCTAATAGTTCTGATAGATAATGCACACAGATCATCCCTTGGGGTGAGAACAATGATTCCTTGTTGCACCTATTCCCATTATAAGAGCCCATTTTGTGGTATCTTCTACCTCACAAAATGCAAGTTCCTCCCCAGCCACATCGACCACCACCTATCATTCCACCACCTCTACAGTCGCCTCCTCAGGTGTACTGCATCCAGAGGTCCATGGTCACCACCAGCCACTTGGGGGAAATCATCCATTCATCAATATGATTTCCATAGATTTGTTCAAGCCATTATGAGATATGAATAACCCATCAAAGTTGTTGCACCTTGACTTGGGATTAATTGACTTTGATCGGGGATATTCATCCTCATTGCCTTTTGAGTATTGGCCTTACGATGAGAGGCTACAACTATTCCACTTCTCTTTAGGGGTAGCTAATGATGTCTTCCATGCTGAGGAGGAACCCTAGGTTCCAATTGATGATCTCAATCTAGTGGATGACATCCATTTGATCCCTTCCCTCTACCAGCTGGAGGAGGGGTCGCATATGTCAATCGAGCCTACGATTAATGTAGATATCAGCTCAGACCCAAAAAATCCATAGTATATCAAGTTGGGGGAAAGCCTATCCCTCAAATAACAAGATGATTACATAGCCCTTCTCACCAAGAAGAAGGAATATTTTGCATGGACTTATAGAGACATATTGAGACTAGATCCTAATATAATCACTCATAATATGACACTTGACCCTATGTCATTACCAGTTAGATAGGACCCAAAACATATCACCTAGCCTCCCTTGAAGGTGTCGAGGATACTGAACCCTTGAACATCCTTCATTTATAGCCATTCCATGCCTAATGCAGGATGGCCCAACCCAAAATGCTCCAAGGGTGCCTATATCTCGCTTGGTCAACCTAAAATGCTCCTGAGCATTCTAGAACTGTCTAGGTCACCCCAAAATGCTCCAAGGGTGCCTATATCCTTCTTGGTCAACATAAATTCTCCTAGGCGATCTATAACCATCTAGGTCATCCCAAAATGCTCCAAGGGTACCTGTATCCCGCTTGGTCAACCTAAAATGCTCCTAGGTGGTCTAGAACCTTCTAGGTCACCCCAAAATGCTCCAAGGGTGCCTACATCCCGCTTGGTCAAACTAAATGCTCCTAGACGGTCTAGAACCATCTAGGTCATCCAAAAAGCCCCAAAGGTATCCATAATCCCTTTGGTCCCCCAAAATGCCCTAATGGCCTCCAATAAGCCCGTTGGTCACATGTACATACATATATATTAATCAAAAATATAAAAACATTGCATCGCATTGCATTTCAAAAACATCATCAAAATATCAAAAATACAAAAATATAGCATCGCATCACATTGCATCCCATTGCATTACATCATCGCTTGCATTTAGGCATACTCATCATTTGCACTTTACATTTTAGAGTTGCTCATACATGTCTAGCACCATGATCGTACACCACTTATCGCCCAAAATCAATGTTGTGAAAGTAATCATAGTTCAAAGTTTCACTTACCATTTTCACCCACATTTTATGTTTTTCAAATTTGTGTCCACACCTTCACTTAGTCATTTTTTCTAGAATGTTATTAGGGTTTTTGGTCACTCAACCATCTCTAGTTTTCTTTTCATGTTTTGTAGAAATCTAGCTTGATTTTTAGGAGGTAGATTCTCGCTTAGATTATGCCTTGTGTACATCAGATCCCAAACACAGTTAAACATTAATAAATCCAAGTTTTGCACAAAGAAAGATGAAATCCATGAAGTGGTCTAGGGTACTTTAAGTGAAAAGGTCATCCTTCTCATCCCCCCATGTGAATGGTTCAAGAATTCTAAGAGTTGGCAAAAGGACAAGCATCTTCCCTACCCAATTACCCAAAATAAATAGTGGTCTTCACCACTATCAGAAATCCCAACTCTCACAAATAAAAATCCCTCAAACAATAAAAAAATCAAAGAAATCAAAATTCAAAACCAAAATCAAAGATAATAGTGGTCATCACCACTTCCCAAATCCCTTGCTCAAAGAAAAAAAAATACAAAAATAAACAGTGATTTTCATCACTACATATGAGCAAGTATCCCAATAAAATTGAAGAAAATAAGGGAGTCAAACTTGAATCCCTAGAACTCTCAACATTTGGAAAACCATCAAGTGATCCTCATTACAGGTTTGGTGGATAGCCTACTTGTCAATGACGGTAGCCTCCCACATGATGATATGTCTTTCACATTAGCTTTTGCATGTGTGTAGACCAATGTTTGCATGTGGATGAGATAGCTTTTGTAACCTAGATTGCCTAGTGGTCTAGTCCTACTAAGTACAGAACCCAGGATCATGACATTCATAAGGTGATCCTCATTCTAGGTTTGGTATATAGCCTATCTGGAAATGGCGGTATCTTTATGCATTTCAAAGGAATGAACTCACTTGCAAACACAGGGATATGAAGTACCTTGGACATCCTAGCAGATTCATACCTCGTCAAAAAGTCTTGCATAGTCAGTATACAACCTTTGATCAAATCAGCTAGAGTGTTTGAGTCTCATAAAAACCTCACCTACATTCTTTGCACATATCATCTCATTTACTCCATTTCACTACATTGCAATAATGGTTTCACATTTCCATTACAAAAAAAAAACAAAGAGTGTTAATGTATTTTGTACAGTCTATAGCATTCACATAGTATGTCAAATCATTAGCAAAAATCCATGTTTATCAATCATTCAAATATTTTATCTCATTGTGCATCCATGCATATGGATAGTTGCAATTCCAATCAAATCAAATTATATATGCATACATGATATCTATCTATCACCAAATCATTGCATCCATATAATAAAACAATAAATGAAACACATGATAATCATAATAAAATATCATATATATATATATGGGGCAAAAAGAGTACATCATAGTTTCCAAAAATGCTCGTAGGCTATAAAAAAATGGGTCCTCATACCTCACAAAGCCAAAAAAAACACCCCAAAAATAGTCCCATGATTCTATGTCACCATGATCACGCAGGATCGACGCTACGACTCAAACTACCCCCAGTGGTACCGGTCCGCTAGGACCCCCCATGCATCCTGCCACCAGCCCGGTTCTACCTCCACTAAGTGGAGGACTGCACCATCTCGCTTCGCTGAGACCAGTGCGATCTGCAAGACTCTCCATCATCCAATAGGTTCCCTCCAAGGTTCACCACCTCTATCTCCAGTCGATCCACATATCCTTGTCTTCGCTGCTCCCACACCTAGTAGATCTTTAACATTGACTGTAGGTGTAATACCTCACCTCGTAGCCTATCTGTCCCCCTAGTGTCGGATCCCTTCTGACTCGTGCTTTGATCCCTTATCTACACTCGTAGGGAGGATATCTCGGCCTGGTCCTCTCAATTCTATGCTTGTAGGAGATCTCTCTCCCACCTAATCCTAGCCAACTCAACTTGTAACTCCATAGGCTGGTCACCCTATATATCCTCTGGTGCCCGTACCCCAGGGTCATCTACCACCATGTCATCACCCTGATCTCCCAATTCTAGGAGATTTTCCTACCCATCACCCTTTGCCTGGTCCTCCCCTAGAGAATATGGCATTGCCTCATCCACCACCCCATATGCCTTGCCTCCTAGGGTCCCTGTCCCTCGCCACTGGTGCATCACCCACCATGATTCACACTCCCCTATCATCTCGATGTCATCCATGTCTGGAATATCGACAATAGGATCTAACTCCTCATCGACCTCCTCCACCATAGGTTAGGAGAGCGTCCGCTCATCTCCACAGCACCGATACACTATCGACTCCCAAGGTAACCCTTGTTGCAGCCCAAACTATTGTATGACTCAAGAAAATGGGATGTAATCCTGCTCAATCCCATGTCGAGCAATCAGCCATCTACCTCATATCTCCCATCAGAGCTGCTCTCCAGCATCATCTTAGACTGAACAATACCTATACGATTGCCATTGCACATATCCTGGTGCCAGGTGAGAGAAGAGATTGGTGTAGTGATATACATCACCTGTGAATCACTAACTCTACCCTCTCTCCTATATCATCTACCATAGGATACCATATACTATCTTCTGGTCTGCTAGCTATGCCTGAGTCGACCATGGTAAGCCCTATGGTTGCCCTACATCTATGTGCTACCATCCCCAACACTACAGCAGGAAACTGTACCCTAAACACCTTCGCTTTCGATAGCGAATCTCGTACAACTCATCATAGAGCTATACCATAATGGTCATCCCCCATGCCATCACCAATGGCTCCTCTGTAGTGCACCCCGCCAGGGAAAACACCAGCTCTAGTAGGTTCCATAGGAACCTGGATCCTGATGAGTCTAGGAGGAGCATATTGGAGATGAGGGTCATCAGCAGTGCATGCCTCACCCCCAACACCTCCTCTTCATACCAGTACCCCACTAGTATACCTCTAGTCTGGCAGTACAACTTTGTTGCATCTACATTCTCCCCGAAGTACCTCCTTAGAACCTCATCCCTCAAGTCGTCGTGTGATGATCGGATGGATCACCCCTCTATTGAAATTCTCAAAATCTGATAGACGTCCTCTAGCATCACTGTCATCTCTCCTATCGACAGATGGAAGGTGTTGGTGCATGGGTCCCATAGGTTAATCAATGCAATCAAATAAGCTTGGTCGCCTACCACAGACTCCAACCGAATAACTTGCTTGAACCCCAGGGCATGAAGACACGCCTAGTCAATCTCAGTTAAGGCATCCCGTGTGGTCTTGAAGAGCTTTGGTTTGTGATACCGGCTTGTCACCTAATAAAACAAAAAATAAAACAAATAAAAACATCAGAAACAAGAAAACAAAAAGAAAATAATAATAATAATAGGTATTACACTTGTAATAAGCAAGGTCACGTGAGTTAGCATTTACCTTCTTCACCCTAGCCCCTTCGTTGAATGCCTCCACTTGCTAAATCATGATGATACGGGATAATTTTGACAGTGCTTTGCTATGCAAAATCACTCTCCTCCTCCTCACCTATCAAACTACAAAAGAAAACATGCAATAATGAGCCCAAAATCGGTTTTTGAAGCTTATATAGGCCTACAACAGTCCTATTCGCCCTAGGGTGGGATGAAAACACTTTTTGTCATTCGTTCCACCCTAGGATGAATACAGAATTTGTATTCACTCCACCCCGGGATGAATACAGGGTTCATAGGTCAAAACAGCTCTAAAATGCACCAAAAGGGTCCAAAAACCCACAAAAATAGCTCTATTTTGGTCAAATTTTTGTAGTAATAAAGAGGTAAATAATAACACTACTGGATCCTTGGAAAAAACCTAAATTCAACCCCTAATAAGGCCACCATGGTCGGACCGCCCCACGAGATCGAGGTTTGTCATTCCTTCCTCCAGGAAGTAACAAAGAAAAGGGCTCAAACCCACCAAAAATAAGTCGCATCTACTAAAATTCATTCAGGGTCAATATGGAATACACATTTTTCATGGATGCCTAGATAAGTTATTACTTTACTCCCCAAGAAGGCTATTTTGGCTGGACCACCCCACGGGAATGAAGTGTTCAACTTCTTGCTTCCATGAAACCCACCATAGCATCATTCAAATCCTTTCAAAATTGTGCCAATTTTCAATGAGTACAACTGAAGGTAACCTTAACAATAGTCATCTGGGTCAAGCGACTAGTCGCTTCTCTCATGAGTCATTCCATCATCGACCCATCGCTTGAGGGGGTAGTCATACTCAAGTTAAATCAACAAGCACACACTCAATCGTGCAAATTATGTTCGTCCAATGGATCTTTGACAAAGACAATCATGCTCCTACTTGGGGTAGTAAACAAGAACAAAGTATCAAATTAAAATGCTCAACATTGATGGCATCATGGAAACATAGGCCTCGCCTTTTCATGATAGACAATGTCTAAGCTAAAGCAAGTTCCTTAGCTCATCAAAAGCAAGGATTCAAGGATGCATGCTCTTTCCAATATTGGGGCATCTAAAGTTGGTTAGGTTATTGAGTAACCTTAGTCATTGAATATTTTTAGTCATATATTTTTGCTTGGCTCTGTACTGCACACAACACATCCCAAAAAGGGGCATCTGTAGACACTAAAAACTGGTCAATCCGATTGTGCTACCGTAAGTAGTGACTTCACGACACACCAAAGCCCCTAGGGCAGCCCTCAGGAGGTATACAGTGGTTCTAACCACTTTATGCAAGGTTTTGAAAGGTTCTAGGCCACTTTTGGCACCTTTTAGACACCTTGATCCTATTCGTTCCACCCCCGAATGAATACAGAACCTATTTGTTGCACCCTAGAGCGAATAGCAGCATTCGCTCCGGGGTGGAGTGAATAGCAAATTTGACTGGAAAAAAGTTAAAATTGGATTACATTTCTCATCCATAATGGCTAGGATGGTACGGCACACATCATCTTAATGCTCTAGCCCATGAGGGAGGCCAAATTGGGAGATTCCCTTCTCCCTCCAATGCATGCCACCCTGGTGGCCAAGTGGCACATCATGCCTCCCATGCCCTTGCATGACTTTTGACCCCTGAAGCCTCCTTAGGCTATAAAGTGGAGATATTTTCCACACCAATTGGGAGGATATTTTGAGAGACAAGCATTAGAGTGCTATCGAGATTTCCTTCCCTACCTTTTGTGCCCATTTTTTTCCTCGAAATATCTACCTAACGAAGGAGGTTTGCGAGTGAATCAAGAGGCACAATTCGTTACAAAAATTGAACCACATGTGTGATTCCCATACCAAATTTTACTACAACACATATTTGAGGGTTTTGGACCACTTACCAATGGAATTGGTGATAAAATTTAGGCAAAAACTGTGGGCGTCCCACCCCAGGGCACTCCCCAATCTACAGACCTACTATTCGTCCCACCCTGGAAAGAATAGAAATACATCCACAATTTTCTGATTTTTTTAATTATATATTTTATACATTCTTATATGATGCTACAATTAAAATTGCATGTCCTTCTTAGCTATATTGAGCGAGATATTGCATTTTTAGTGTTTTGTAGGGTCTCTTGCAGGTATCTGAAGGTCATCTGAGAGAACACCCAAATTGTGATTGATATTACAAATACAATTAAATGGGTTTTCTTAGAATATAATTTTATGTATTCTATCCAATTTTCATGCATTTTGGATATGCGTATGGTCAAAATTTGCTTGATTTATATTTTGTAGGTTGTGAACGGTCATTCGAGTTTCGAAGCCCCATCAAATGCAATTATGGTGTAATTTCTGGTGATATCTTCCCAAAACCTTCCATTTTACATCCATATGAAATTTTGTGCTATTTGGAGTTTATTTGATATGTTTTCTCATTATTAGTCATTTTGTCCCTATGGGGATTGCATGATTTTATCACACGCACTTGCTATTTGATGATTTTGGTTTCCTTGTGTGTAGGTGCAGGTTATTATAGTGCATTGGGATGCATCCTAAGACATCATATATCAAATATGCAAGTGGCGGCAACTTTGGCCCGCCCACTTCGATTGTGGGTACGAGGAAAGACAGTGGATGTGCACCCAATTTCTTTGAGAGATTTGACCATTGGGCACCCGAGTTATAAACATTTGTATCACCCATTTTTATCCCTCAAGGGGACAAATTACAAACCATAAATTTGGATCATTTCTATTAATAAGATATATACTTGTTTTGTTTTACTTCTTGTTATTCGTTGTCTTTCCATTTACTTGCATGCTTCCATTTGGCAATCATTAGTGATAGGGCATAGATAAATTCATTGTTTATATTTCATTTGGTGCACCATTTTTCCCTTCTTCATATAGGCCACCTTTTATGATATCATAATTATTAAATGTGATGTTTCTCTCATGAATATTATGCAATAGTTGTGAAGAATGATACAAATAAATTAGAGTATGATTAGTTATAAATATGATTTTATGAAAATATACTAATCATGTGGGAAAGTATTAGTTTTCACGTGTGTTTTAAATAGGTACCATAATCGAGGGTAAGATAAAGTATTTCAAAAATTTAAGGCTTTTGTGTTACCATATTCTAGTCATGTTATTACTTACAACCTAGAATTTGATACATGTGAAACATGTGTCTTCTTGTCAAGACAAGGTTATAAAATAATATCTCAACTTATAATTAACATCAAAAAATAAAATAATGGGAGATGATGGAAAACACAACCAACTCCATTTTTGGCTTAGAACTTTGGTTGAAGCATGCAAAAGGTGTTGAGTGTGGAAAAAAGATAAATTATTCACAATAGAGGTAAAAATAATGGAGAAGGAAAAATGGACAAAATACAGAGAATAAAAAGTGGATTTGGGGAAATACATAAAGTAATAACCTACTATAGTAGCTTAGGAAAGGTAAGCTCCTATGATATGTTAATTTAAAAGCTTGTACATTATTTCTAAAAATATAAATAAATAAAAAAACTTCTTGACTATGATCTTTGTAAAGTATGCATGCATTGGGTCATAGATTTTGCTATTGTTTAAAATTATGGTCTTCATGTAAGAATAGTTTGGTTCTATGTTGTAAATAATATTTAAAATGTGTTAGTCAATGAAACATGTATACTTTTATGGTCATGATGAATTATTGTATCTAGATTACAAACATGAAATCATATTGAAAGGTAATTCGATGCCAACATGGAACAATGAGTGATGGTTTATTCATGTTAGATGGCATAGGAGAGGAGTACGAAATTCCTCCTATAAGTGAATACCATAGTAAGTTGAACTTCTCCAAGGTCATATAAGAAGGGAAGAAACAGAGCATATTCTATAAATATGGGTATATCCCATATATTTTAAGAGCTCAAATATAGATGTGAGTATAATTATATTTGTCCTTATTACACTATATATTACTTTGAGTTATGTTAGTTACAAACCTTATAAATTTTCCTACATCTGTGATTATATAGATGATCTAATATGGATGAAATATGGCATTCCCATGTTGTTTCTATGATTGAGTTGGTAACCAAAATCCCTATGTAAAGTTATTTTTGAATGCTTATGGGACTTGGAGGAAGGTAGGGTGATAAAGCCTTGTCATCAATTATGGTTTTCCAAGATGGTTGGAGCTAATAGAGGAATCAATTAATCTTGTATCGAAAAACTAGAAATACTTTGTGTTTTGTTTAGCATGAAGAGTTATATCTACAAGTGCATTGAAGTTAACTTAAAATTATAATGTTATTCAATGGATGTTATGAATTAAATGAATGCAAATTCTTGTTATATGTAGAATGTTTACCTATATTTTTAATATAAATTTGTGTAATGTGATCTATTAGAATATTTGAGGATGAATAAGTGTTCCAATTTAGCTTTCAGTAATTTTGTGTAGTGAGTAGCTATGGAATGGTTCAAATACTTGTTGGGTATGTTCTTGTTCATATATTTTAATTTATTATTGGCAATTCCTTGGATTTTTTAATGGGTAGCATAACGTGTTAGAACATATTTTGAATTTTATTGGAAACTTTAATCAACCTTGTCTATGGATGAATAAACCATATCCTTGAGATAGTTGTATTTATTTATGAAATTTTTCGTTCTTGTAAGCTACCATTGTTTGAAGTTTGATGTTCAACTTTTATTACAATATGAAATGAATTGGCATGGTGAGTTTAGACTCTCTCATATCTTTGAAATTTAGAACATTTAGGAATGTTAGTAAACGTTTCAAACTAGGTTGTTGTCATAACCCAACTCATAACTTGGGCATCACTTGAATAATATTGTGATCTTAAATTTTTATCCTATTCAAAATTTTCCCCCTCAAAAATTGAATCTTAAGTTAATTCATTTATGTCCAAGTTTGAAACTTGGGTAGATTTTGAAGAAATTTCTCTTTTAGAACATTAGACCCAATATTTAATTTATGATCATAGGCCTTTAGAATGCAAATTCCAACAATTACATATATCAATAGGAGTATCATACATATATAAGTTTGACCTAACTACCAATCCCAAGTGAACATCATCTTGATATTCAATGTATCCATGTCAAGTAGCTTAACATTTTGATAAAACTTGTCTTGTCAATTCCTAAAGTAGCTTTAAATGTAAGTTTTTGAGGATGTATATTAAAGGAAATGCAACCACAATATGTACGATAAGCAAGCTATGAAAACTATATGATAATGACACTATAATATGCAGAAAAACTAGATGATAAACTTCTGCAATAACTCAGTAATATGACATTAATAAAAGCTCACAAAAATAGTACAATGCAATATAATGGAGGACATGAACACTCCAAAATTTTCAATGAATAACTATGTACCTAATCACTACTCTCTACCATGACATCATTTCTCTCACTCTATTCACTCTCAAGTTCCACTTTCACTCTCATCCTCTCAAGGCCTATATATAGGAAGATATGTTCCTTGACCTTTACTCTATCCATGACTCTTCATCTACTTATCCGATGACTCATGTACATGTGGACTACATTCACATTTACATCTTTGAAAATTCTAACACTTGTGCATTTATTACTTGCTTGAATTATCTACTCAAACCTTAATCTAAGATAAAATACTAATCTAGAAATGTACACAAGGTGGTACATTGGCATGTATCAATTAATGTAATATACTCTAACACCCCCTATATTACATTATTTGAGTATTGAATACTTTAGTCTTCAATATGGATCTTCATCCTTAAAATATTCTTCATCTTGATCTAGTCCTTATTCTTATTTAGTTTGTATATGGCCAAGTAGTCCATAGTTTTGTTGTCCTTTCATATTTTTATTTTTGCTTCTTCTACTTCCTCGTATGTTTTTATGATATATGGGTTCTTCATTTTATGCAATTTGCTCCTCAGAAAATGCATTAGTATTATTTTGAAATACAATAATATCTTGTGAGGTCTCAATAAAATATAGATTATATATCTCTATGGATTGATCAAGTAGCTTCTATCTCATTTCGATTTATAATGTGACACATATTGACTCCATTTATGTATTTTAAATCTACTATCATTTCGCTTTCGACTAGCTTGGCTACTGAAATAATATTAGATGTTAATCCAAGAACATACATCACATTATGTAACAAAAAAACTGGAAATGATTTACTAGGTTTTACACACCCATATCCATGTGATGATATCTTTCTTCTTTAATTCACTTTGACCACTTCTACGCTCAATACTTGCTAGAGATATGCTTCCAATATATGTGCTCTTCCCTATGATGGCTATTAATATGCTTGTCCTTCTTGAAACAAGTGCCAAGTGGTACTTTATGTTGCCCAAGACCTTGTATCTTCTCCTTAGGTGGTGCAGGGCTATTATTAACCTTGTAAGATGTTACTCCATGTGGTGCAAGCTTACGAATCATTCTTGAGCATTGGCTAAAGTTTTGAGCATTGAAAATTCTCATTCATGAGCATTGAAATAATGATGAGGGTGTTACTCCTTTTGAGCACTCTTTGATTTATTTTTCAAGCATTAGAATACATAGATACCTCTTCCACATTTGTGCCAAGTGGTACAAGATACCTATCTCTATTAGGGCAAGTGGAGGTGCTCCTTTGCATGCACTCAAGCTCCTAAATATATCTTATCACCTTGGTGCACTTTCAATCCTTTTAAATATGTATCAAGCTCATTCTAATGTGCATCTGATTCTCTTGCTCCTCAATATATGGTAGCTCTTCCTCTATGACGGTGTCTCCTCCTTGGTTGTGGCTCTTGCTATGGTAGTTTGTAGCTTGCTTTAGTGAAGGCGGTTCATCCAAGCTCTTTCCTACGTATGCTTGGGTAATATTTGATGATAACTCTTTCTTTGCACTTTGATTTTGGCCACTTATGTTATGTAATATTTGTGCTATTATTCTTCTTACTTGCACTCCTTGTAATGGCGCTATCTAACTTAGACTCCTTGAATTCTATAGGTTTGTTCCTTTGTACTATGTAGGCATTGAATCTAATGTCTTTGGCACTGTATTACATGTTTTTAGACACCTTTGAAATCTTAGCTTATGAACCCTTTATATGGATCTACTTCCTTGATGTGTAGCTTGAGCCTCTAACCAATTTAATTTGTCACTTGAGGTCTTAGTTGCACCTTGAATTTGAGATATTTTAATCTCCTTTCTAACGCTTACTTCCTTCCTTGATGAGGTGGATTTCTTGTAGACTATAGTATGCTTGTTGTTGTAGTGTCTTTAGACACTTTGGATTTTGCCCTTGTTTTGCTATGTAGAATATGGTGCAATAATGTAAATAAATCTGCCTTGAATTGCACCAAAAACTTGAGACTTTATAGTCTCTTTTTGAAGCTTTCTTGCTTCTTTGATATGATGGCTTCCTTCTCCAATATTTGGAGGTTATATTATTATTTTGGTGGCTTCTCCTTGCCATAAAATATTATAGGTTTTTTGTGCTTAATAGTGTCTTTTGACACTTCACTTTTACCTAGTTTTGTGCACTTAAACTTTCTCCTTTGATAAATTCTTAATGCACTTTAAAAACCTTTAAGGATAACTAGTATAATGCACTATTAATAACTCCTTATTGCTCCTTTAAACGAACTCTTAAAAGTACCTTGAAATATGCACTATAATCTATGCAACTTTTAATTTAATAATAATGTCTTCTTTGCTTCTAATAGATAATAGGAAGTTGATAATATTTTTTCTCTTGAAATATATCTAACTCCTATTTTTGATGTGCAGGTTTTAACCTTACAAAAAACTATCTTTTGCATCCCCTTGAAGACTTTAATATGCAACCTTCTCCTTGCAACTTTTAAACTCTAATATGGTGCTTAATGAAACTTAATAATGAACCAAGTAACTAATGTTCAAGTAATGAACTTTTTGCACCAAATTTTCTTACCTCAATGACCTCTAGGAATGATAGAAATATTGGTGATTAGATTCACCTAAATGTTGCCCTGTATTCGATGAAATCGTAGCTCTTCTTTGGTGTCCAAAATATCTCTTTAGCTCACCTATTCGTAGCTTGGAAAAATCCTTAAAATTGTTGCTCAAAAATGTAGTTTGGTGGCTTTAACTCTTCTTCAAGATGCTCTCTTGAAATCTGAAACTTAGCAGCTAGTAATGTTGCCCTTATTGCTACTTTCTTGTTGTCCTCAAATCTGAAATTTTTAGATTGTAAAGCAATCAATTTCTCCTCTGAAGTGTTGTCCTTGAATCTCATAAATTTGGTAGGAAACTCCAAACTGTAGTTGAGATTTTTCTTCAATAAACCTTCACTTTTCTACTGTAAAATCAGCAATATCCTTTCTCCAAAATAGCCTTCAATGGCAATCTCCAAATCTCTTATATTTGATGGCTTTTTCTATCTCCTTTCTCCTTCAACCTCCTTGTCAAATTATGAATTTAATTTTGGCCTATCTAATATCCTTCTTCTCAAGATTTTGACTATATTAAGGTCTTCAATATTCTCCTCCAAAATCTAGTAAACACTTTGCCAAATTCTTCTCCTTTTGGGCTTATTGTCGGATGGTGATAATTATCCCAAATTTTCATTATCAATAACTTCTTCTTGAGTTCTCCTCAAATATTTTCCAACGGACTTCTTCAAGTCTCCTTCAATGAGGCTTTCCTAACCTTCTCCTTACTTATCCTTTCAAGTAGCTTGAGGCATTCTCCTAGGACTTTCAAATTTTTGTAGCTTCTCTAGTCTTATCAATGAGACCTTTTCTTCAATCTTCAACTATGGAAGTTTTGCAATGATATCTCCTCACAAATATCTAAAATTTGATGCTTCTGGAAGGGGACCTTGGCTAGTCTTTCTCTATTTTTCAATCTTCCATTATTGGAAGTTCTTTAATGGGACCTTTTGTGGGTCTCTTTAGCTTCTTGAGTTGTTTTCTCCTCCTTCAATCTACAATCTATAGTCTTAAATATTAAATGAAGATCACCAACATCCAATCTTCTCTTGGACACTTTTCTTGAGTATCTTCTTCTTCAATATACAATAAGGCTCCTTTAGCCCTTTTTTCTCTTCTGCAATTTGTAGGTCTGCAACTCTTGCAATTGTACCTTTTCCTTAGGCCTCCAAGTCTTCAATCTCCAACTTGTTGCTTTAGGTACTGGATTGATTCTAAAGAAGATATTCTTCCTAGCTCTTTATAGGAAGCTTCACAACTTTCTTTGAATATCCTTTTACTACAAAAAATATTATAATCTGCAATGGAGAAAACTTTAAATCTAGAGATAATGAATCTTCACTAGTTGATTTATTAATCTAGTGGAATCAATGTTAAGTCCTAGTCTTCACAAGTTTTCTACAACTCTGTGGAAAGACTCCAGCCAAATATATTTTTAGAAATTCTGAAAATGAGACTTCTAATCTCTTCTCAATCTCTCTTATGGTTCTCCCTATTTCCTATTGATCTATCGTGTTCTCTGATACCACTGTTAGATTTTGAGAATGGATATTAAAGGAAATGCAACCACAAGATGTAAAATAAGCAAGATATAATAACTATATAATAATGACACTATAATATGTAGGAAAACTAAATGATAAAATTTTGCAATAACTTAGTATTATACCATTAATAAAAGCTCACGAAAATGGCACAATGTAATATAATGGAGGATATGAACACTCCAAAATTTTCAATGAAGAACTACATTATACCTACTCATTACTCTCTACCTTGACATCATTCCTCTCACTCTATTCACTCTCAAGTTCCACTCTCACTCTCATACTCTCAAGGCCTATATATAAGAATATATGTTCCTTGGCTTTTACTCTACCCATGACTCTTCATCTACCTATCCTATGACTCATGTACATGTGGACTACATGCACATTTACATATTTGCACATTCTAACACTTGTGCATTTATTACTTGCTTGAAGTATCTACTCAAACCTTGATATAAGATAAACTCCTAATCTAGAAATGTACCCAAGGTGGTACATTGGCATGTACCAAATAATGTAATATAGTAAAAACCTATTCAAAATCAATTTATGGAATCATATCATGTTATCCTTTAGATCTAAGAAATCTAAACTTTAAATCCTGAACATTGGTTTCTAGAACTTTAAACTTATTTTTTTCAGGCTTTATACCCTTGACTTTAGACTTCCAGTTTCAATACTTTAGAAAGTGAGTCTTGAATTTTGATTTGAACTTTTATATTTTGAATCAATGGGGTTTGAGTTTTGAAATTTAGACCTTTGAATTTTCACCTTGGACTGATTTAATTGAGCAATTATAGAATTATAAAATGTTAGCTTCAAGCATCCAAATATAGAACTTCAATAGCATACACACCTACAATTTATCTATTATCTTGTTTGCATGTGGCTTGATCTTAAACATACACCTTAATAAGTAGCATGATATTGCCAAAATTTTGAACTTGATAATCCTTTAAGATAAAATCAAAGAGTAGATCATTACCTATGGTTAGCTCCAGTTAGCTACTATCAAAACAAATAAAGTTACTTATATTTAAATTAATTGGAAATTTATATCAATTCATTAAATAAACTCTTATTTACTTATAACATGTGGTTAAACAATGTGAATCCTTGTTGGATGTGGTTAGTATGAACGAACCATTCCTTTGAATATGCAATTGAGAGCAAAAAAAACTATTTTCTTTAGAATAGTTTTGCTTTGTTCAAACTCCTATTATTCTAAAAATGCAATTTAGTGCCCATGTTCAAACCTTGGGGATAGAAAATACCACTTTTTGTAAGAGTTCCCTAGTTCAGTACTTATGTCCAAACAAAAATTTTCAAAGATAAGCATTGGCTACCAAAGATAAACTTAGTCTTATAATACTTTGGTCTATTTTGAGTATTAAATCCATGATTGAACTTTTTGTGCCATATTTGTTATTCTCTATTGTTCAAACTTGTTAAATGGTTAATTTTTGTTTTGAAATAAAAAAATTTAAGTAGTTTTTTAATGCCTAGGGAGGGGTATTACACCATGTGCAATAAGATGGAGATATGTTGTCTTGGATTTGTTATGTGGTTGTGTGGGTGGCTTGAAGCCCTTCAAATATTGTTGAATTTTAAGATTTACTCTAATTATATTATTTTATATTGTGAATCTTTTGAACATGTTTGAATCTATAATGTGGTTAATTTAGTTTTTTTTGAGTAGTATTGATTTCTAATGTGTGTAGGTTGATGTATTTGAGTATCATCGATACACAATGTGGGCATTTTTATTTCTTGTATTATCATTGATTTGCAATGTGATTACTTTAAAACCCTTCAATTGACATTGCATTTCCACTATGGGTAGGTTGAGTTCCTCGATATAGCACTAATTATACAATGAAAAAAAAACATTGGAGACACCATAGACAATGTTAAAGTTATTATTCATGATAAATTATATTACCTAGTTTATAAATCTCTCATTAATTTTATGGATTTTGTTAATAGTCCAAGATTATAAGTGGTTTTAATAGGCATTTAGTGGTCTTTGATGCAAGATAAGTCTATGTTGACTGTAAAGTTAACCTTTTTCCTATGGCAATTTAGGTTCAATAAGTCCAAGACATGTGACTTTATTGAGTGTTGGTAAGGAGATTTCACCTAGATGTTCAATATCTTTTAAGTTTTTATTCATTTATTTTTATAACAAAATAAGAATAATTGCAATTGATTAATATAGCATAAAAAGTGTCTTAGGAGGACAACGCAATGGTTCGAGCTTTGGCTCTTCTTCGAGAGGTCCAAGGTTCAAACCACGATGTGGACGAGTGTGTGAGGGGGTGGATGTGTGGTGGATGTGTGTTAAATTCCCTATTGATAAGCATAGCTCTTGGCTTTACGAGGGGTCATGGTTGGGAGGAGATTGCTCAACCTTGTGTGTTGATCATAGGGGTTTCTCACACTAATCAAATAAAATAAAAATAAAAATAAATAGCATCAAAAGTTTTCTATCCTTCCACCTAGAATCAAAATAGTCACGTTTGTGAAACTAATAACAACTCATTCTATGTTACTAAAATACACTATAGTTTTATACTATTTAATTAACAATGCATATTTTCAGTTTTCTTTAGATTTTTTCTCAGCCCTGTGCGTTGATCATAGGGGTTTCTCACACTAATCAAATAAAATAAAAATAAAAATAAAAATATATAGCATCAAAATTTCTCTATCCTTCCACCTAGGATCAAAATACTCACATCAAAGTTTGTGAAACTAATAACAACTCATTCTATGCTACTAAAATACTATTTAATTAGCAATGCATTCAATGCATATTTTCAGTTTTCTTTAGATTTTTAAGAAATTATATCTCATTCCAAGGTTCAAATGTTTATCCCCGTGAGTGTGGTCTACCAGCAAGGACGCCACTTACATTATTGGTGATGTGACCTGAGTTCAATCCCCATGGTGGATGTGTATCAGAAGTATTACTCAAAAAAAATCAAATGTTTTTTTATCTATATTACTATTAGATTTTTTTGTAACATTTCAATGGTTTTCTTCAATTTAGTTAATTTTACTTTATCTTGTTATAATTTGCAAAAATAAGCATCAACATTAATACCAATAAGATGATTTTTGTGAATGAAAATTTATTTACAAGATTATAAAATTTAAACTTATGAATGGACAAATTTTTCCTTTTTAAATTTAAAGCCTTTAGTATAATTACTATTAAAACCTTTATATTTTCCATATACATAATATTATACCTTTATAGTCTCAAGGGACAGTTCGGTTTTTTTTGTTCTTCTTCAAAAGGTCCAAGGTTCAAACAGCGTGTAGGTGGTGAGTGTGTGATGGGGTGGGTGTATGTATGGTTGTGTGTTTGACCCCTATTGATAAACTTAGCTTTCACCCTTATTAGAGGTCATGGTTGGGATGGAGATGCCCACAAATTTCTCGCACTAACCTAATCAAAAAAATATTATTATAATTTGTTCATGTAGAGGAGTTGGAGAACAAGTGCACTAACCTAATCAAAAAAATATTATTATAATTTGTTCATGTAGAGGAGTTGGAGAACAAGTAGGTAGTTAAAACTCTCCAGTTGAAATCCAAAAGCCTCATATTCAAATATCTCCCCTCACATGCTGCGGATATATTATGTATAAGAGGTTACAAATAAAAAAAATACTATTATACCATAATAAAAACATTATAAAAAATTATTTATATTATATTTAAAATACAAATATCCTGCCTAATTTAAAAAAAAATGTTTTCATCCTCACACTAATTTTTTTATTAATAAAGAGAATGGGGCTAATACAGTGCACTAAAACCCCGTACAGTTAGAATTTCTAAATGCAACATAAAAATAAAAAATTAGAAAAGGTTACCTATAGCTTTCTCTTAATTTTTATTTAATTGTAAAATTTAATACTTAACCTTCAGCAATTGGCTGTATTAGATATACCCACATCCAAGATATAAAAGTGGGTTTCATGAAGTCTGAGTCTTTCGAATTTACAAAATAAAATAATAGACAAGGCTATATTTTTAATACAAAATGAACAAAGTAGAACCAAAGTTTTAATTGTACATATCATAGTATGAATCTTATATCTTCCCCAAACCTGTGTGTGAAGGGTGGATGTGGTGACTTTGTGTTAAATTCCCCCTATTGATAAGTATAGCTCTGGGTTGTCATGGTTGGAAGGAGACTGCTCAACCCTGTAAATCAATCATAAGAGTTTCAAATAATCCAATCAAAAAAATATATGTATTTATTTTGTAAGATGAGTAATTTTATGTTATGATTATAAATGTTTATCTATTAATTATAGAAGAATATGTTTATCTACCAACAATGGAATAACATGTATAAGTTTATTTTTTAAATTTTAAAACATTGAATCTATATTTGCAGTTTAAATCTCTATACCAAAAAAACTGAATTGTGAAGTATTGTGCAGAAATGCACCACACTACCTCTCACAAAAAGAAGATCATTTCCAAATTAAATGCTCAAGAAAACCAGCTTGCAAAACAAGCATTCACAGAACACTTAGATTTACTAAAAAATCAACTATAATAGACCTTGTACCCTTCTGGCCAGAGTTGACAACAAATAAAACCACAACCACAGCTGCAACCACCACCAGAAGCAAAACCAACACAACCCAGATCCACATCCACATTGAGGATCTTCTCCGGTTGGAAGCCGCATTAAGCTGATGAACCCCCTGCACCACCGCACTGCCAGAATCCTTCATTCTTTTCTCAATCTCCTCCAGATCTTGCCCCTGATCCATAGCCAGTATCATCAAATCCATAAAAATCTGGTGCAACTCCTTCAGATCTGCCTCAATCCCCTTAATATCCCTATACTTCTCCTCCATATCTGCCACTAAATTCTGTCCTTGATTCTGCAGAATAGCCTGGTGCAGCAAATTATGCCCCTCCCCACTTTCAATCAGCCGATCCACTATTTCCTCTCGTGGGTGTTCGCCCGAAACAATATAGTAATGTCTCTCCACTTCTTCTCTATAGTCATCTCTGATATGTCGGCGGAGATCGTTGAGCAGACCCAATCGGTGTTTCAGAGATTTTCTGATGCCATTCACCACAAGATTTCGGGCTTCCGGAGCCTTTTCATCACTGTTAATGTCATCCAAAACATATTGGATGGATCTGGCCTTGTGCAGGATTGTGCCCACGATTTCTTTATTCCTGCCTGTCAGATCATGCTGGACAACCCTGTTCTTGTTTTCTTCGTGTTCTCTTCTGAGACCATCGAGGCACTCGTCTATGGCTTCCAATTCATTTTGCACTTTGGTGATCCGCTCCAGGAATGAGGCCAAACACACCCCATCACCACTGGGAGTGGAACATATAACAATCTGGGGAGTTTTCATGGGCATAATTCAAATGCTAGCTCCACAGATATAGACACTGCTGCTGCTCTAAATTATTAGATTAAATGCCTCTATATATACTTTAAAAAAGAGTGGAGGTTAAAGGTTAGAGGTTAAACAGCTGTGAGTGCCAGGCAATGTCTATCTGCAGGTAAATTTAACTGAGAAAGAGAGAGGAGAAGAGGGGAAGGCTAACGGAACTCACGATATGTGCTCAACAACTTTGTCATGTGCTTATTATTTGAGATACAGCGCAAAATAGCCTAACAAATTCATGGCTAGGTTTTGGTTTTTGGTGTTTGTTTTTGGGTTGGTTTTGCTTTGAAGTCAACCCTGCGGCTAAACTGGCGCATACCGCAAATACATGGATACAACGGATCCGGTTCGTCCAAAGGAAAACAACTATTTTTTTTTGGTATCTATGTAAAAACAATATGCCAACTTAAGTTACATCCATATGGATTGAGTCGGTCAAGGGCAAGGTAATCCTTTATGTTGGTAAAAAAATTGATATTGAGTCAGTCTCTTCATCTTTTAGGATCGTGGCAACACAATGTAGGTAGTGGGGATTTTTTATTCAAATAAGGTTGAAGGAACCAACATTAACAGAGGAGTTGGGTTGGGATGTTTTTCATAAATTCTATTCTAAGATATTCAATCATGGTTAGATATTATATTTATTTTTTATATTTGAAATAAAATGATTTTAATTGTATTTATGAGTTTAAAATTAGATTATAAAATCTAGAACTTTAATATAAGATAGGTATGATATACAACCTTACTTTTTTTAGAATGTAAACCTTGGATATTTTATAGAGAGTTTCAAAGGTTTAACTACATACAAGAAAGACAAGTGTTTAACAAAGTCAAAAAGCTTAACATTCTCTTATTATCTTTTGGAGTGTGTTTTTTCTGTTGTTGATTTTGATGAGAAGTTTCCTTGTTTTTTCTATTATTAATTTTTTAGAAAGTTTTATCAGTTAGTTTACTTTTAGAGCATCCTTATATGTAATTATAATGTACTTGTAGGCTTCACATTCCATGACAAAATAGTTTTCGGTCTCTGCCACTTCTATTGTACAAAAGACACATTCTTTCCAATCATACCTCTTAAAAATTGTTCATCTCCTAGTTTTATATATGAGATGCTATGAACTAGATCTTAGTTGGGCTATAAGTATTTTTTCCTTCCATTTGATATTTGCATCTATGTACTTCTTTTGGTTGTGTTCACAGTTTGGGTTGAATTCATTGATGTGTAACTATTTTTCCTTCTTAATTTTTCAGTCCACATGACAAGTCTGAATGTTGCCTTCACATACTATTTAATTTCTTTGTTGTAGTTTGGGACCTCATGAAAATTAATGCTCCATTTGTCCATCTATTTGTTGTTTTATGTTGTCCATGTGTTTTTTCTTCTATTCAATATTTTTTGGATTACCTATTCTAGCAACCTGTTATCTTCCATTCTTTGTATTTCTTTAAATAGCTCAATAGTCGTATAATAGCCTCTGCTTCTAGTGGAAAAAATCCTTGTTTCAACAAGTAAAATCTCATATGGGGCTAATGCTTTAATTCTAAAATTATTTGTAATTAGTCACTTTTGAATTATTTCTATTTGTCTCAATTTAAAATTTGATGTATTACTAGCTCATACCTCACACCTATAACACCACTAGAATAACTAATAACCCAAAAATATCCCACTAGTTTTCCAGTCCCACAACTATATTTTTTTGCCCCTATTTAGCAATGAGTAGAGTGCCCTCCATCATACTTGTATTCTTTTCATATTGCATATTCCCCAATTGAGTTTGCTTTGAAAATATAACCCAAGCTATTTGTATTCTATTATTACCTCTAAAGGATTTCCTTCAAATAAAATATATGGTTGTTTTTCTCTCTTTGAGTAAAGAATACCATAATTTTAGTCTTGTTAGTGTTTATCTACATCCCAATTTCTTTACAAAAATGCTCTAAAGCTTTTAGATGTTCTTTTAAACTTCCAAGTGTCTTTTTAATCAATATGAGGTCATCGACATAGAGAATAAGTTTCACTACATAATTAACCAATTTTAGCCCCTCTCCTCCCATCCTTTCTACCCATTCCTCCAATTTTTCAATGTAAAGGTCAAATAAAGTAGGTAACAACAAACAACCTTGTTTCCCCCTGATATCACTCCTAAAACACTTTTATTATCATTTTTGCCACCACCTACTTATAAATTCTATGTATAGCTACTTTGTAGTTGGTTTATATGCCAAATTCTTCCATTATTTTTCATAATTTACCTTTAGGTACCATGTCAAAAGCCTTTTTAAAGTCCACAAAACAAAAATAAACTTCTCTTTTTCCAATCCATATCCTCTCTATTATATGCCTTAAAGTAATGCAATGATCTATTGTTGAGTATTTTGATCTAAACCCTACTTACACTTTTGTCCTCTTTCCTTGATTTTCTACCCACCGATTGATTTTTCTTTTGTAGACACCCAATTTTGACACACCAACAAAGAAAAAGATACCGAACAAGTCACCAACATCATAAAACATCAATCCAACCCAAACCTAGTAATTTGGGCACCTTTTTCAGCCTCTACCAAATTCGCCACCCTAACCAAAAATACCACTAACAAATTTGGTAAGCCAAATGGCAAATTTGGTAAGCCTCACAAAATCAAATCTTGATAGTCAAATTTGATCTTTGGCCAAAAATGCTAGTCATAACCAAAATTACCACTAGAAAATTTGGTCACAAGTGGAGAATTTGGCTAATGGTCAAAATATCTCAATGCAAGCCAGGGGCATGCAGATTCCATCCTTCCACTCCCTACTCTGACCTCGCATGCTCCAGCAATGGACCAGACCTGCAAATTTCAAATTAGTCCTAACTAATTTTTCCCCTAATCCTTCCTTCAAACTCTATTTAAATAGCCCTTGGGGCAAGACATAGAGAGTATTCTAAGGCTAATTACATTCTGTTAAGATTCTTCTAGCAGCTCTTCTTCTTTAGCATTCTTCATTTTCAAGCATTTCCAAGCATTTGCAAGCATTTTGGAGGTAAGTCAAGCAAGGCAAAGAGGGCTTGGAGGTAAGGAGATCTTCTTGATACAAGGGAGAGACCATTTCTAGGTGATATCACTCCTAGTACCTCTCCCCTCTCCATTACTTTGCTACCTATTTTGCATTTTGTTCTCTTAGCATTAGCCTTGCTAACTTGAATACTCCATTTACTTGCAATTTTCTTCCATTTTCATGCTCTTAATCCTTTTGTGTAGGGTCTATATTTGTTTGTAGGCCTTAATATATTTATTTCAGGTCTTGGTTGAGCATATACACTCTCATTTCAAAGCATCTAACATCTCTTTGTAGGCTTAGTGGAGCTATTCTACTTGCTATCTTCAGTTTTGTTCATCAATCTCTCCATTTTGTAGGGTCATTTTCATGCATTTCTCTTCATAACATTTAACTACTTGTTGCTATTTTCATTCATATTCTTATTATCAACATTCTAATCCTCTCTTTTCATGTCCATGCTCATACATTTTCAATCTATTATCATTTGCAAGCATTTAGCATTGTTATTTCTCTCTTTCAAGCACATTTAACTTGATTTTGGTGAAGTTTCAAGCACATAAGCATCTCTTTCATTCCTAGCCTATTATAGTGTTGGATACAAGGTTATTATTACCTTGTTATCCCACTAACAGTCCCTTTTCAATCATCATTGCATGCATTTATCTTTCTTATTGCTATAGATTTCATTAATTTTATAGCAACACTCATTATTCATTACATTTGCATTCATTTCTCATTGCTTTCACAAATATTGCTTAAGTTAGGATTTAATTAAGTTATCTTGTTATATTCCTAATATTTTCATAACCATTTTCACCCCCTTTGCACTCCCTAAGCTTCTCAAAATAGTCATTGAGAAGTCTCCTCTTGTCCTTTGCACTTGCACTCATTTTGATCATAAATTTGTAAAAATTTGTGGTATAACCCATTGAATTCTTGCATCACAACCCTAGAAAATCCATCTATCAATCCAATCCCACCATTGCATCACAAAATTGATCAAAAACCCATCCAAAATCACCCCTACAATCATCTCAGCCCTGTTTCAGACCAAAAATGCCAACCACCATAATAATTAGTGATTTTGGCTCTCTAGAATCCATAGACCAAAAACACCACTAGCATTTTTGGTAAGCCAATTGGCATTTTTTGTACAACCTTATTTCCATCCAAGGAGGTAAGCATACTCAAATTTTCCAAAAATAGGGGGTCTGATCAACTACCTAGACAAGAAATTCACCTTCTCCAGCTCTCAAATAGACCCCCCAAAGTAGAAAACCTAATTTTTTTGGTCTTCTTTTGTAGGTACCAAATTCACTAGTCAGGACCAAAATCGCTAGTGGTATTTTTTGTAGTAGTGGCATTTCTAGTCAGACATCGACAAAGGTAATCCAACCACTTGGCATCACTCTAAACTCTATTTTTTAGCATTTTCATGTGTTCTGCTCTTTGTCTATCACTATTTTGTATCTGAAATCACATTTCAATTTGGAAAGTCAAGGAACCCTAATCTAGTCTTAACTTCCTTTACAAAACACATTTACATTGGTCAAAATCAAAGAATATTAGGTCAAAAGCTCAACTTCTTTCTCATTTTTACAAGTATCTAGGCAAGGAATCAAAATCATATAGTTGCATTATAGGCTAGCTTGTCTTTTGCATCATCTCTTGTTTGCCTTGGAAATCAAATCTCTCCTTAGTTAGTCTATCATCAAAATGAAAAGCATATAGGTTAGCTCTTGTTTTCTTGCATTTGTGTGATATAAGCTTAGCATGCATTTTAGATGATCTTAGCCTTAAGTTTTAAATAATCGTTTAAGGCTAAAAAAAGAGTCAAGATTTAGTGATCCAAAACTTTAGGTGTTTTTGTTGAATAAACTCATATAACACTGATATACAAGCATTTACATCTACTTTTACACCTTGAAAAATTGCATTGAGTAGGGGTCTAATCATGTAGAGGATATTCATATCCTTAGGGTCTCCTTTGGAAAGAGACCCTCAAGTGGGGAAGTAGGGATTCTAGTGAATTCCCCTCACACATGCTTGATATGGTTAGGTTGAAAATTTCTTGTGCCTACATATTGGTGAACCCAATGTGAATGCTCCTTTTGCCTTAAACAAGATAAAAGTTTGTTAAACTTAAACAATATCATCTAATTTTGTTTGCATAGCTTACATCACATTAAATCAAGATAACAAGAACATAACCAATTGTTAATCCTACTAGGGGAAGGATAATGACCCCTTGAGCAAACTGATGTATGAACCTTAGGGGAGCAATCTTCTTTGGCTAGTATATCATGGTGGATTAGTGGGAGTCACAAGGAGGGTTGCTTTTCAAGGTGACATAAGGATTTCAAAACATCTTCTCTTCTTTGCTATAAGTACTCTAGAAACAAAACTCTAATAAATTGATCTCCTTCAAAAAAAAAACTTTCAAACCATGTCTCAACATCCTTATAATACCCAAAATAAGGGCTTAGCTTCCTCATCTCATGAGGTTTTTACACATGAGCATGATGACCAAGAAGTCAATCCTTGGTCACAACAAGTGACTAGGGAACAAGAACAAGTTGTTGAACAAATTTATTTTCAAACCATAGACCATGTTAGAGAGTACATTAGAAGAAACAAAAATATATTTTTAGATATCCTTAAGGATGAACTTAAAGAACAAGCTGAAAAATAATCAACTACAATTCATGATGATCCTGAACATTCCAATGATCAATCAACCATAGCTCAAATCAATGAAACTCAAAACAACTTGGCTAGTCTCAATGTGGCTATGACACAACCCATCAATTCTACAATACCTCCAACCATATCCATAGGGACATCCACTATGGGTAACCCCTTTTCAACACCTCTTAATGACACAATACCTACCAATTCTACAAATCCTTTTCTAACTCATAACTTGGGGCTTAACCAAGCCCCTCCAACCATGTCATCTAATCAAAACACTTCAACTCTCATGGGTCTACCTTTCATGTCTCAATATTTCACCCAACCTCTTACACGACCTTTCATTATATTACCTACCCCACCTAATCCTCCATCCAACGACCTTTAGGATATCAACACTAAAATCCTAGACCTTGAAAAGAGGGACTCCAAGTTTGAAGAACTTGAGCATCAAATTACCTCTCTTCAAGGGACATCCAAGCTAAAGTACTCTTTTGAAGAGTTCTATAATGAGCCATTAGATCCTATGATCATCAATCACCCTTTTCCAAAGAATTTTGAAACTCCTAAATTTCAAATGTACAATGGAAAGCAAGACCCCATTAACCATCTAAGGTTATTTCAAATAGCTTGTAGTGACATCAATCATGATGAAAAGCTTCTCCTTAGGTTATTCCCTAAAAGTCTTAGTGGTTTAGCCTTGGAATGGTATTTCCAAATACCTCATCATTCCATTAAGAATTTCAAAGAACTTATGGAAACCTTTGTTAAACAATTCTCAATCTACATAGAAGACAAGGTTACCATAGATGACCTTTATCAACTTAAACAATCTAAGACCAAATGGTTCTTAGACTTCTTAGCCAAATGGAGAGGCTTAGTGGGAAGACTTCAATATATTCCTCCTCCTAAGGAACTCCTACATATTTTCATAAGAAACCTTCATGAACAACTATCATACCCCTTAGAAATGATAAACCTAACCTCTTTTGAAGAAGTTGTTGACATGGCTAAAAGAGTAGAAGTCATCCTCATAAGATGGGGATAACTCAACTATAACAAGAAAGAGGAGGAAAAACCCTCTAGCAAAGGATAATACAAAACAAAACATGTTGTAGGAGATGGTGTAATAGATTCCCATCAAAATAATAACATAAACACAACTCAAAATGCTCCTCAAAAGTTAGTTGTCCAAAGGTAAGACAAACCCAAGAGATAATACACAAACACTAGACAAAGTCAAGTAGTCATGTTAAAAATGCTCCTTGATTCTAAGATGTTGGAGCTTCCAACTATTAGACCTTGGGATACAACCAAAGAATTGCCAAATTGGTATAAACATGATGAGTATTGTGAATATCATCGTACGGAGGGACACACTACCAACAAATGCATAACCTTAAAGAACATTATCCAAGACCTCATAGAAGAAGGGAAAATAATGTTCAATCAACTAGAGACTCCCAATAAAAATTTGGGGATCTTCCAAAATCCCTTACCAACACATAATCAAAAGTCAACCAACTTTGTAGGCACTATGCATTTGTCAAAACCTTCCTACACTGTGACTAGGCAACAAGCAAAGAATCAATCCTTGGATCAACCTCCTTTGGTTATCCTAAGAAGCACTAAAGTCAATATTCCTAATAAATCACCTTTGGTTCTCACACCTTCTCAAAATACCTTACATACCTTTGATCTTCATCGACAACTAGATGAGATACCCACAAAAATATCTCTTCTAGAATTGTTAAAAATATCACCCGCTCATAGGGAAATATTGTTAAAACTCTTAAGTGAACAAGAAGTCCCTCAAGACATATCTTCAAATGATATCACCAATATAGTTGGGTTTGTTAGAGTGAATAATGCTATCTTAGCATTCCATGAGGTAGATACCCCTCTTGAAACAATATCAGGAGACTCACCTCTTTACATCATAACTCAAATAGGTGATAAACATATCAAAAGAGTCCTAGTGGATAATGAGTCAACCTTAAATGTAACAAATTTTTACAAAATTTTGACTTAAGCATAAATGATTTACAAAAATCTGACCTCATCATTAGAGCCTTCGACAATGAAGAAAGAGAGGTAACAAGCACTATTACCCTACCTATCAAAGTAGGGCCACATGTCCTAAACACCCTCTTCTATGTTATATCATGTGATGTAACATATAACATGCTCCTTGGAAGGCCTTGGATACATGCCATGAAGGCAGTGCCTTCTACCTTACATCAATATCTCAAATACGAATATCAAGGTAGGATTATCCATGTCCCTAGAGATCTAGAGCCTTTTACCTTATGCAACTTTATCGATACACAAGAGATTAATCTTTGTCCTTCCATACAATAAGCATTACCAACTAATCAACCAAAAATAGACAAAGAGAAGGAAATACTAGAAGAACCCCTCATAAACCTAGGGGATACTCCTCAATCATCCTCTCTCAATGATCAAGTCAATTTAATCCATCAAAAATCAGATCCCTTCATAGAATTAGTAAGCATGTTCCTATCTCCTCATGACATAGGTATGCCAAATAGGAAAGGACTAAAAGTCCAAATAGGGACTTGTGCTTTCATTTATGGGGGAACCACCTTTGATGAAAGGATTCAAGGGCACAACTTCATGCCAAGTGAATGAACATACACCACATGTTATATATCACCCTCATTCTCTATAGCTAAGAAAATGCTAACCAACATGGGATACCAAGGTAAAGGCCTAGGTCATTATGAATAGGGCATCAAAGAGCCCCTAGAAGTTGAACCTTGGCTAGGATGATGTGGAATTGGATTCATCCCTAGAAAAAATGAACCCTCACCTTTATTAGAAGAAGATAATGAGGATAACTATCCCAAATCACTACATGGCTCTCAATGGGGTGATGAAGATGAAGAAGAACTATGGTCACTCCTCAACCAAGCACCCCATAAAACCATATGATTTGGTAGCATTAACATGCTAGAAATGGTTCATCCAAAATCAATAGCAATAGAAGAAAACTTTGAGGATTCTCTAGACAACTACCCTATGGAAGAATCCCTTAAGAAGATATTCAATTTAAACTCTACCCAACTCCTCGAGTTAGAACAAACATCTCTAGATCCACAAGAACTTGAAGAATTAGGGGTACTAACTACCCCTCCTCATTTTGAGGATGAATCACAAGCCTTAATCGAAGAAATAATAGATATCAATATCAAAATAGATCAAGATCCTCACCTTATCAAACTCAAAAAAGTCCTAACTCAAGAAGAATGGATGGAATACACAAACTTATTAAAATAATTTCATGACATCTTTGCTTGGGCATATGATGATATGCTAGGACTTGACCCCTCATTGGTAGTCCATCATTTGGTAGTGCACCCCAATGCCAAACCCATTAAACAAAAATTAAGGAAAATACATCTAAAAGTTGCTCTTTTGGTAAAATATGAACTGCAAAAACTTCTAGATGTTGGCTTCATAAAAGCCATAGATTATTTATATTGGATCTCCAACATTGTTCCTATCACTAAGAAGGAAGGATCCATTCAAATTTGCATAGACTTTAGGGATATAAACAATACTTTCCCAAAATATAATTTCCCTTTACCAAATATAGACATGATAGTGGACTTCATTGTAGGATCTAAGATGCTATCTTTGATGGATGGATTCTCAGGATATAATCAAATTAAAATTGCACTAGAAGATCAATCCAAAATAACCTTCACTACCCCTTGGGGAACCTTTTGCTATCAGGTCATGTCATTTGGCCTTAAAAATGTAGGAGCAACATATCAAAGAGCCATGACATATATATTCCATGATCTTATGCATAAAACTATAGAAGACTATGTGGATGACCTCTTAGGTCGATCCAAGAAAATATAGAACCATGTTCTAGATCTTAGATGCATTTTTAAAATATTATGAGACTACAAAGTTAGGCTAAAACCCCAAAAGTGCATCTTTGGGGTAACATCAAGAAAACTATTGGGGTTCATCATATCCCATCATGGGATTGAAGTTGATCCCTCCAATATTATTACCATAATAGACATGTCACCACCTACAAACTTAACTGAATTATATAGCTTTCAAGGCAAATTACAAGCTATCCATAGATTCATATCACAACTCATAGATAAATGTCAACCCTTCTCTAAATTACTAAAGAAAGGAATAAAATTTGAGTGGGATAATGAGTTTCAAAAGGCCTTTGAAGCCTTAAAGACTTATCTCTTAACACCACCTATATTAGTACCACCAAATCTAAATCAACCACTATTGCTATACATAGCTACTACTAAACATACCCTTGGAGCTTTATTAGCCCAATATGATGAACAACATCAAGAAAGGGCAATCTACTATATAAGTAGAACTTTGGTGAACTATGAAACTTGCTACACACCATTAGAGAATATTTTCTTAGTCATTGTCTTCTCATCCCTCAAATTAAGATATTATATGCTTAGTCAAAATACCTACATCTTAGCAAGGGTAGACCCATTGACCTTATGTCAAAGCCTTACCTATCAGGAAGGACCACAAAATGGGTCATAGCCCTTAGTGAATTTGACATAGAATTTTTCAATCAAAAATCACTAAAAGGGCAAGTTATAGTCGATCAACTCATTGTAGCCCCTTTAGAATCAAAGCACCCCATAGACATATCCTTCCCTCGATGAAATAATCCTCTCAATAGAAGCTCAAGAACCTAAAACTTGGATCTTGTACTTTGATGGAGCTAAGTGCACTAAAGGTGTAGGGGCAAGAATTATCTTAGTCACTCCACATCAACAACTCATTCCATTATCTTTTAAACTCTACTTCTCATGCACCAACAACATAATAGAATATGAGGTATTGATCTTAGGTCTTAGGGCCACATTAAAATTAAAGATCAAAAGCATAATAGTGTATGGTGATTCATAATTGGTGATCAACCAAGTGAATGACACTTATCAAACCAAGGATAAAAAATTAAAACCTTACAAAGATATTATAGACATGTTAAAAACTCACTTCGACCAAATCACCATAGAAGCCATCCCATGATCTAGCAATCACCATGTTGACACTATGGCTATTGTTGCATCTCTTATCCCCTTAGATTTGGAAGATGAAGAAGCTTCTATTATCATAAGATCAATCAATGAGTCCTCTACACTCGAATCATGCCTACAACCCCTCAACATATGCACCATCAAAACATCTCCACCTCAAGAACCTTGGTACCAAGACATATTTAAGTTCCTCAAAGAAGGAACATTTCTTGAGGGATCCAACTCTCAAAAGTGAAGATAATTTAGACTAAAAGCTTGCAAATATGTCATCATTGGAGATATCTTGTATCGATGCTCCTTCGAAGGCATACTCCTTAGATGCATAAATATAAAAGAAGCCCAAACTATCATAAAAGAAGCCCATGATGGATCATGTGGTGGACATTTTAGTGGATTAGTTGTAGCCAAGAAACTCCTCAGGATGGGTTATTATTGGCCCTCTATGGAAAAATATGCTCATGACTATGTTAGGAAGTGTGACAAGTGTCAATGACATGACAATCTTGTCCATGCCCCTCTCAAGAATTACAACCAATCACATCTCCTTGGCCTTTCTCCTCTTGGGGATTAGATATCATAGGAAAAATCAACCCTCAATCATTAGATGGGCACAAATTCATTATCACTACCATAGAATATTTCACTAAGTGGGTCAAGGCAATACCCCTATCCACCATAATAGGAATTCAAGTATCCAAATTCATCCTTAATCAAATCATCAATCATTATGGAATACCTTCTACCTTAATCACTGATAATGACACCCCCTTTAAAAACAAGGAAGTTGCCAAATTATGCACCAAATATAAAATTCAACAAAAATGGTCAACACCATATTACCCACAAGGGAATGGACAAGTTGAATCATCCAACAAGACACTAATCAAAATCCTCAAGAAGCTAGTAAACAAAAATGATCAAGATTGGCACTTACAACTTTATCCCACTCTATGGGCATACCACACTAGTGTGCATACTCCCATAAGGGCAATGCCTTACACCTTGGTCTATGGTACAGAAGTAGTTTTCCCTTTCAAACTAGAAATACCTTCTCTAAGGGTCTTATTGCAAGATTCTTCGGTAGGAGATGAATATCATCTAGGTCACTTACAACAACTAGAGCTCTTAGAGGAAATATGCATTAATGCTCTAGAACACCTTAGAACATACCACAATAGACTTTGACATGCTTATCATAAGAAAGTACATCCAAGATCCTTCAAATTTGGGGACCTAGTCCTCAAAGAAAATCAAAAGAACACCAATGTCGACAATGACCTCAAAGGAAAATTTGAGCCTAATTGGTTAGGACCTTTCATCATCATAACCAAATTTGGATCTAGAGCCTACCATCTAGCCACATTGGATGACAAAGAACATAAGGAACCAATCAACATCATGCATCTTAAAAGATACTATGCATAAAATATTATATCACTTGCTTGCTCATATGATTGAATGCATGATAAACCTCACAATAAAATAATACATTATACCCCTTGCATGATTTCTTGGTTTTCTTGATCATACCATAGAGTCAGGAGGATTTGTTATGATGCAAAATCCAATCCCTATTACAAATTCCATTTGCATTGCATTCACATAGGAAGACCTCATGTTGAGTAAATCCTCTCAGTCCCAAAACTCTCTCCTTCAAATATTCTTCTATATCCCACTTCACTACTATCATATTTCTTCTCTTCTTCTCTCTCTTGGGTTAAGTGATGTATGACATGATCATCCATGACCTTGATGACCCATCCTCATCCCTTTATTCTATCCCACACACATTCACATCACTACTATCAACATTATTTCACAATAATAATATCAACATTACATATCTATAATATCCTTCAACAAATAACCTTTTGCATCAACACTCATGATTATTTAATAGGCCCCTTTGGGGACTACTTCTTCTCCTCTAATGCATCATAATATTACAATTCTTTGTAGGCATGTCATGCAGTATAGGAGGATTTTAGCACTTTAAATTAACCTATCAAATAAATCATGACATCTATTCATCACTTTCATCAAGCACAACTCATTTGACAAACCACCCATGGATGAGGAATCACATTCAACCAATATCTCATAAATTCATAATCATTTGTGAATTTCACTAGGCACTAGTTGAATGGGGTTCTCTTCCCTAGTTGGCCTATCATCTAAGTTCACAAAATCATACCTAATACAAATTTCATCATCAACCTACTTACTTGGTAGATTGCATGGGCCAAGAAGCCCTATTTATCTATTCTCTTGTAGGTTTACAATTATTTGTGAATCTTATAAGGGAATGGATAAATAGGGTCCTCTTTCCCATTTGATTTATCATTTAAGTATGCAATCAAACATAAATCAAATCTTCATGCACTACCTTTTCAATAAATCATAAGGATCATAGAGTTCCATTGATCCAATATCTCGTAGGTTTGCAATTTCTTATGAATCTCACTAGGCACTGGATCAATGGTGTCTTTACTTTCCTCTTGATTCATTGCATTAGCATGCTATCACATTTAAATCATAGTCTCATTGATTACCTTCGATAAACCATGCAGATTAGGGAGGCTCCATAGATCCAATATCTTGTAGACCTACAATCATTTGTAAATCTTACCAGGCACTAGATCTATGTTGTCTTCCTAGCTACCTGGTTTATTTCATTAGCATTCTATCAAACAAAAATCAAAATCTCACAAATTATTATTTAAATAGATCATTCAAACTATGAAGCTCCTTCGATCCAATGGCTTGTGAGCCTACAATTATTTGTAAGCTTCACTAGACACTAGATCGATGGTGTCCTCATAGCCTCTTGGTCTTCTACAATAATAAACCATCCACAAATCATACTCTCTTCACTAGCTACTTGTCTAATAAGTCATTTGGATTATAAAGCTCTATTTCTTAATTGATTTATTATGCAAATATGTGATAACAACAAATCTTAAGAATATACACAATTACATAAGCACCTATTAAGATAGCTAGGTATTCTCTATCCATTTATACAAACATCAATATGTTAGTCAATGGATAGAGAACTTCCTCCATATTGATATGCTACAACAAACTATCATTTCTCTTTTTCTCAAAAATCATTATATCATTAATACATCCAATAGTACAAAAAATATCCAAGCTAACTTATGGACCCTTTGAGAACATTGGGATCTTATGATCAACACTTTGCATACCCATAATCATTTATGACTATGCCAAGTAGTCGATCATCAAATTCTTGTGCTTCCTAATGGCCTATAAGCTAGTATGGATGTTATCTTTGCATCTACAACAAGATCCTTTAGACTAAAGGCCATGCTATCATATGGACCTCCTAGAAAAGGGGATTCCTTTTTCCTATGTTCTATGCATATACAATTCTTTGTACACACATCGAGCAAAGGAGAAGGGCTTTTTCTTGGATTTTCCATATGAATATGTTGCCCTCAGTCTAAAATATTTTGTTTGTTTTACAAATTCTCAAATATTTCAATACATCAGATATGCTCTAGGTACCAACTCTATACCTCATGTATCTATAAACTCTTGCATATGCATTAGATAATGGACCTGTGTCCCTAGAGTTTTATCTTATGCATTCAAAATTTTAAGGAACAAACATTCTTAAACAACTCATTCTACACAATCAAAACCTTACCTCTTAGGTAAACTTGTTTATCATATCCTCACAAATTGCATACTTACAATTACATTGTAGATATATCGATTTGGGACATATGATCTTCAAGATAACCCTTATTAGAAACTTTCACAATACATTCTCATTCAATTCTTCTAACACATCAGAGGTGGCAATGAGTATTAAGTCCACTTCCTCATGTACATGTAAATATTTGCATATGCATTAGGTAATGAACTTATATACTCTTGTTACCCTCTCTCATGTGTTAAGAAATCTATAATATTATATCATCATCTTTATAAAAGCATTTATTTCAAACCAAGGGGAATTTCAAAATATAAATATTTTAAAAATTTTAAAAAAAATATCTCTTCATATGCAAATTTAGAAAGCAACTATTATCTATCACTACTACAAAGTCCCTGTATGAGAAACACTTATCAGGGCAAAGCATACAAATCACTCATTATAAAATCATACTATAAACATTACATTACATATCTCTTTCAAAAGCATTACATTACTCTCAAAATATTACAAAGCATTACAAAAGCATAAAATCCTTTGGGTATGCCTCTCAAAGCATGCATAAAATCCTTTGGGTATGCCTCTCAAAGCATGCATAAAATCCTTTGGGTATGCCTCTCAAAGAGTGCATAAAATCCTTTGGGTATGCCTCTCAAAGTATGCATAAAATACTTTGGGTATACCTCTCAAAGTGTGCATAAAATCCTTTGGGTATGCCTCTCAAAGCATGCATAAAATCCTTTAGGTATGCCTCTCAAAGCATGCATAAAATGTTCCTACATACATATAGTTTTGTTCATTTTATGCCCTTTCATGTGCATAAAATCCTTTAGGGTATACCTCTCAAAGCATGCATAAAATCCTTTGGGTATGCCTCTCAAAGCATGCATAAAATCCTTTGGGTATGCCTCTTAAAGCATGTAGAACTAACCACTAACAACTAACTCTACTAACAACAAATACATATATCTTGTACATATTATAGGTACCTCATCATGTCTTAAGTGCTTGTCTTTTATGCAGCTTCATAGACCACCATTTAAGCATGATGAGATCATGTTTCCATCTATGGAAACATACAAGGGATATCTAGGCTCAAAGGATAACCCTTCGCATCTCAATCACATGAGTGCTTGTCTTTTATCAAGTCTAGAGACCATCACTCATAGCATAAATTTGAATGATTATCTATCATCAAACATTAAGTTACCACTCAATAGAGTAACTACTCTCCCTTAGCATTTAATCATCATCAAACTCATAAGGTCATCACTAAGCAATCAATCAATTTCTAAAGACTACCATCAATACATCACAAAATCAATACATCATACAATCAATACATTACACATCACATAATCAAACCATGAAATTAGATCATCACAAAGAATTTCAAAAGCCAAACATAAATGTCATTACTATATATACCTCAAATCATACATGCCATTGAGGAAGGTGTATCACAATAATAAAATGATACACTCAACCCATATGAAAGAAGGGTGTACCACATCTCAAAATTGGTACACTCACTCCTAAATGCCTAATATCTAGAGCTAGTCTCTCCTCCCCTAGCTCTCAATGGAGGTGGTGATAGGTAAAATCCAATAGACCATTGTGAGAAATCACTCATCAACTATATCCTTGATCATATCCATGAAGGTGAAGGTGCTCATCACTCTATAGGAACCTCTATGTGGTACAACTATTGATAATAGGTAGTCCTACCTTGCTCCCTCTCAACATAAAGCTCTATATATTGTGCCCTCTCCCACAAACTAACTAGTTCTACCCTAGAAGAAGCCAACTCTACCTTATAATCCTATAGCTCTCACTCTAGTGGTCTTATAATCATGGCTACTATCCTAACATCTAGACCCTATCCAACCCTTGTGCAAGCCTCATCCCTCTCATGAGTCAATTGCTCCACTATCAACTCAAAGCTAGCTATAGCCTCTCTATTTGATGTCCTCTCCTCTCGTAACTACTCTAACTCTGATCATAGGCTAGCAATGATCTCTTGATCCATAGTCTACTCCTCGCTAACCCAATCTAGATCTAACTAGAGATGAGCAATAGTCTCCCCACTTATAACCCTCACATGAGCTATCTCCTCTTTGACTCTAGTCACCTCATCCACTCGCATAACCTCAAAGGTTACTAGTTATCTCCTCACATCCTCTAGATTCTGATGTAGAGTCTCTAGCTCTATTACCATACCCTCAATCATCATCCTACTAGACCCTACCTCCCTTGAAGTGCTAGGACCCACTCCATTAGATGATGCTACTAAAAGTGGAATCATGGCTAGTGGGGGCATATCCAAAGGAGCACTAACTACTATGGCTCCCTATCCATCACCTCCTATCATCCATCTGGCTACTACCTTATCCTTCCACTCCTTCCTAAGTCATCATTTGACCCCTCTTAGAGCACTAGCCTACATTATAAAATGTCTATGTCTGGTCCCTCGATGGTGAACCTACTATCAACTAATGAGGTTTGAACTATCCATACCATGTAGTATACTCTATTATCACCCCCACATCATCCCTCATAGGAGTCAAGACTATAATATCATCCATGTCTACCTCTATAAAAGTATAGGGATCAGCAAGATCCCACCATGTCTCACATCAGACCCATCACACCCACACCTCTCCTATAGTTGATATACCTTGTACCTCCTTGTATGAGTGCAATACATGATCATATCGATACAACTCATATGCCTAGTTCCCATCATCCAACCATCAATCTACCTAACTCTGGAAAGCTCCTTGTGATCATCTTCCCATATGTATCGATCCCTCCATGATCACCAAATGATATGCGTAGGCCTCAACTCATCAATCAAACATTGTGCCTACTCCAATGAACTGTGAGAAGGATGAATACACCTCATCCACCTATAGACTATCAGTCACTCAGGTCCACAGCCTCTCACCACTACCATAGGTCACCTGACCACTATGTGCTCCCAAGCCTAGACCTAAAGGAGAGTACAACATACCAAGCTCTTACCCTATCGATATACCACTCGGTATAAGGTATGGTAAAGCCTCACCAAAATTGTTGGAGCCCAGGCATAAACAATCTAATCATCCCTCAATCTAGCAATAATATCTCCCCATCCCCACTACATAAATCACCTACTAGTATCACCCATCAGTAACCCTAATACAATGGATACCAGCAACACAATCATCCGATCAATATGCCCTCCTATAAAGGCATTATTGATCCTCAACCCTGATTTCATCCTAGAAAAGTTGCCATGCTCTAAAAAGGCTAACTTCCTAGCCACAACATCTATCCCTAGATGAATAGGCTCACCCTAGATAGGCACTCAAAGGATGTGCCACACATCCTCCAATGTCACAGTCATCTCCCCCATCGGTAATATAAAGGTATTGGATGATGGATACCATCTCTCAGCTAAGGCTATCAATAAAGGCTGATCAAACTCTAGCTTGGGCATGTACGCCACATAGTACAACCCTATCATCGATAACACTCCCACCTCCTTTGCTTTGAGCTTACTTTCCAAAATGCTATCCATACTCTTCGAACGGTGTTCTCGACTCACCAAAACCTGCATCCCCTATCAAAACCACATTCAAAGCATAATTAGACAACCTCCTAACCAAATTTTGGCTAATGCCAAATTTTCTACTGATGCCAAAAATGATAGTGACAAATTTGCCACACATGTCACAAAACATCACAAAATTAACCCAAAATCAAATTTTTTAGTCAGGGTCAAAGACACACCTGTCGGTCTCACTCTGGTACATGTATTGTTCCTCGAATAATGTCTACATGATGTGGCCACCTCTAGTTATCTACCATCTTCAAAAGTGCACCTCTTTTTCTCTCTCCAACTTTCTCAAAAGGATAAGGTGAAAATGAAAGCAATTTCACCTCCTTTCCCCCTTTTTAGCCCCACCCCCATTTCCCAACCTTTTTAGCTATGCTTCCCATTTCAAGAATTCATCCCAAATCATCAATTTGGCACATCATTCTCGAGGGGGCATCATAGAGAAAAAATATTTTTACATGGGGTAACCTTTTTCAGCATCAACAAGGCATACATCATAAAAAATGAGGCATACATATAGTAATGATGCAAAACAACCAAAATAGATGCAATCATAATCATTTCTTCAAATCAACATTACAACACAACAACAATGCATCACAATGTCAAAATCAAGTTTTACTACTTAACTTTTGATGCAATCTCACAAGCATCACGTCAAAACTAGGGCAAAATGTAGACACCCAATTTTGGCAAATGGTTCGAGATAAAATCTGAAGTACTTCAAAAAAAAGAACCAAGATTTATTATGAATATTATAGCATCATTCTAATATTTAAATAACATAATAATTGGATGTGACTATTTGAAATATGCAATTGGACTAAATAAAATTTAGGAAATGTAAAAAATGCAACTACATAATAGATGATGTATGATTTATGTAATGCAATGTGAAGATGATAGTTGTGCCAAATGAGCTATATGCCAACCTAAATGAAATGCATAGGTGCATGAAAATAAAAACTCCAAAAGGATAAAAAAAAGATAAGTGTTGAACCTCTATGAGTGTAGCACTTGCTAATGGTCAAAAATAGAAGAGATATACCCACTAGGATGTATGCTTGCAAATGGTCGAATGGAGGCTACCCTTCTCTCGTGACCATGAAGTTATCCACTATGGGGCACTAAGATTATGGGAATAATATTTCCAAAGCAAGTACTACTCAATAGGGTTGTACATTAAAATGCATGAATCAAGGCCAATGGAGAAAAACAAGAACTATATCCCTCACCTTGGGAGATATAAGCAATAAAAATTTTCCCAAGTCAAGGGACATAAAATGGCATGGGTGAATGAAATGATGGAAATGCAATGATTGAAATGCAAACTAGATGAGAATGCAATACTTATGTACAAATTTTGCTTCACTTGATTTGATTTTTTATTTTTATTTTTTTTTATGATGGAATTGGTGGTATATACAAGATGATCTATATACACTATACAAGGTGATTCATGCATAAAATTTCTAATGTGGATTCAAAATCAAAGGATATTTTGAAGGACCACTTGGTTGTGGTGAAGGCAATTGAAGCTGATTTTTTGATGGTTGAGATTGTTGTGATGAAGGATGATGACCAGATATAGATGAAGAAAGGTGATCAGATATAGATGAAGAAAGGTGATCAGATGTAGATGAAGAAAGGTGATCAGATATAGATGAATAAAAATTATGGACAAAGGGCGACGGTGATGATAAAAAGGAAAGTAATATAGAACTTTATGCAATGATGATAAAGAAAGAGAGAATGAAGAACAAAACTTCCCTATGAATAGGAGAGGTTCACAAAAGTTCCAAAAGGGATATCTTAGTTGGATGATTGGCTCACTGTTGTTGAATATTGAAGGATACTTTAGGTTTAGGCTTCAACACTAAAGATGGGTTTTCTATGCTTGTATCCTCTTTCTGATTATTCTTCAAAATTAAGAGAGATCTTGAAGTTTGGTTGGATGAAGAATTTGTCTCCTGCTTATCAAATTGAGTCGGTTGAAATTTAACTTGTTTTCTTGTAGTCTTAGTTATGATATCAATAATATTGTTATGATGATACATATTAGGATATGACACTTGATTAGTTTCTTTTTGTTGATGATTGAATTGGAAATTTTGGAAGACCCCCATGTCTTGATAGGTTATAGGTATTTGTTGTGTAAGAGATTGTTTTTTGGATAATTGTAACCGATAGTGAGTGGAAAATCCTCTATATCAAAAATACCTTCATCAATCAAGTCTTGTATTGCATATATCAACTTCTACAAGAGTTTGTCATGTGTCCATCCACTCTATGATATTCACAATGTAGCTCAGGCTTATACCAATTTGTTGTGATATTAGGTTGCCTTATGGGTGGCAAATCAATCATGTTTGTATCTAGAAAATGCTTGAGGATTATAGTCATTGGTTTATTGAGCTTAGTACATTTACAAGGTGAAGGTTTTTGAGGAACCTTGAACATTTTTCTTAGAATATTATCAATAGCATGATGTAACGGTTGATTTCTTGTATTTTCATGATTGTAGGTAGAAATACGATAGGCAGGTTGTGAAGTATAATGTGAGTGCATGGTAAGATTAGAAGAAGAAGTATTTCCTTGTTGAAATGAATGTGTTGTGTTGAAATAAGAATGTTGAAATGGTTGCGATTGCAATAATGGTGAAGAAGGATTGTATGTGGATTGAAAATCGTGACATGGATGTGTGGTCGAAATGATACCATTATTATAAAGAGGTTTAGGTGAATATGTGTTTTGGAAAGAATATTATGGTAGTGATTGTGGAGTAAATTCTGATGGAAAATATTGTAGAAAGAGAAATTATGGATGGATTGGTTGAAAAGGAGGAGATGAAATGAGATGAGGTTGTGATAAGGGTAATGTTGGATATGGAAGAAATTGTGAATGGGATTGACCATAATCAACCAATGCAACTGGTGGAATTCCCTCAACATAGGTGATTGGAGTAGTAACATAAATAGGTTCATATTGAATTGGGTTATTTGCAAGATCCATGATCTCTCCATGATTTCTAAAAGTGATATTCATTTTATTATTTATTTTATATTTTTAGAGAAAATAAAGTAAACGTGAAAAATAATGCTAAAACAAAAGTTTTCCTTCTAACTAAAAGTCTTTTCTTCAAAATGTTCAAAAATTTCTAGGCCAAGTTGTCTTGTTTTCAATTTAGGCTTTCACCTGGATGCATGTATGTAGATGCTTGGTGATGAATTCCAGGCCATGATGAAGCCTAGGTCCTACTAGTCCTCACCCAGTTCACCATATAAGTTTTACACCTCAAAGAGGTGTGTTATTTTCCACAATTATGATAGTTGTTGGACCTACTGAATTTTAAATATTGATTAGAGTTTTAAGTTTTTTGGGTACAGGTGAAAGGATAATCCCTTTCTGAAGGTTCTTAGGCCTTCACTATGTGTTCTCGTTATGTCTAGACCAACTGAAGCTATGAAATAGCATGTCGGATGTGATTTTTTTTAGAACAATGATTTAAAAGTAAAAGAGTGTGAATCGGTTTAATTGAAAATTATTTTTTTATGTGACTTAATCTAAGACATACAAGTTTTTTAATGATATATATTTTTTTAAAACAAAGAAAAGCAATCAAATCAAAGTGATGGTGTGGTTCACATCAGGTTCACCAAAGAATGTAGACCCAAATTTTTCACACCCCTTTCCTTCAGGCTAATGGATCCATGCCTAAAAAGGGGAGGGAAAATAAAGTGCCTATACCTCAGATGAGAAGCACTTGAGTTGTGCTCTCCTTGGTGTTTGTCAATGAATTAATGGTGGGGTTTAGCAGAAAACACTTTATGGTGGTTTCCTTGCCTAGGTGAGGTGAGAGTTTAATGAGTTATTTGATTGACACGCACATAATGGTTTAGGCCAAATGCATCTAAGCTTAGTCTATATGCAATTTTGTTTTTTATGAAGACATTAGCAAATAGTAAAACTAATACAAACTAATGGAAATTAACTATCTATCTTTTTTTTTGTCTTTTCAAATAGTAAAATTAATGCAAAAGCAATGCAACTAACTTTATGTTTTTGCCTTTTCTTTTCTTTTCTTTTTAGGTGATGAAACTAATACAAATAATTATGAATGACTATGCATTTTTTGTCTTTTTACTTTTTTAAATAATAAAAGATACTACAAACTAGTGCAATTAACTATCTGCCTTTTGACTTTAATATTTTTCTTTTTGCCTTAATCTTCTTTGTGTAGATGACTATATGCAGAGAGCAAAATTGAAATAAGTATAAAATAATCATAAACAAATCATAGAATAAAATCTATTGCACTTATCTACTCTGGATGTCTGTTGTAGGATAATACATATTTCATAGAGTGAATGCGCATCCTGCAGATCAAATACGCAACTTGAAGCGAATACGTGTCCTATCGACTAGCTTACGAATTCACATCTTTGAAGGATATGCAAGGGATCTGCACACAAAACTTAAAATTTGGGCATTAGCATTTGGGGATCTACTTAAGCCACTATGAATTGGATTTCTCGATGGTGCAATAGTCATATCCCCTTGGTATTTTAAACAACCATACATAAAAGAAATAAAATTGTAGATCTTTACTTACAAATAGATGAAAACTAAAATGACATGATAAAACAATGCAGTAAATAGTATATTATCAAGTGTAGAATGAACAATATGTAATATACAAGATGCAAGGATGGATCTAGAAGTAATAATTTTCCCCAAGCTTGTGATAGTGTGAATTCACATCCTACAAAGTGAATATGCATATTGTAAAGTGAATCTGCATCCTGAAGCGAATACGTGTCCTGTTGGCTAGCTCATGAAATCATGGTACCTAGACCCATGTGTAGTTTTTTAGCATTGTTTAGGACCAAATAGTGTTAGAATAGGACATATTATATACAATTGGAAAGCTTTTTCTAAGCCCTATCCAATGGTATAGGTTTTAAGAGAAATATATATTATTTTATTAAGTAAAAGTTATCTCAAATATGACCTATATTATAGATGCATAAAACAAGAACTTATTAGTGCATAAATGATATATAAGCTACTAGAATAAATGAGATGATGGTATACCAGATCTGATCTTCTGCTGCTAAAACAATTATGGTAGCAAAATGGATCCAAGTAGAAAATAGAAGTCTTCAAAGTGTTCTCCAACCTGCAACAAAACTTGCTTCCAACATTCAACTTGCAATAACAATGTTATATCTCTACTCTCCAAATTAGAAAGTAATATTGCTATGGTTTCACTTTTAAAACCCTGAGTTATTTTTGCTTATCAACTCACTCCTCCACCATCCATATATCCAACTGATTATGGAGGCTGAGCCCTAGCTTTAATGGCTTCATGGGTCACCAAATAGGTTGGTGGTTATGATATTTGGGGGGCTGAAGCAAATTGGATCGATCCAGCAATTTTTTCAAATTTGGTGAATATGCATCCTAGCTGCTAGGACATGTATCTACCAGGATTGGACTATTGGCCAATTTGGGATGGAATCTAAATGGTTAGCTTTGGCAGGAAGTTGATCTCTAGATTCGACGAATATGCATCCTAGTCTCTAGGATGCATATTCACGAAAAAATCATGATAGCTAGACCCATGTGCAGATTTTTGGCACTTTGGATATCAAACAGAGTCAAAATGGATCATATCATATACCGTTGGAAAGCTCTTTTTAAACTCAATCCAATGGTATAGGTTTTGCAAAATTTGGAGGGATTTTTTTAGATAAAATTAATCTCAAAGATGACCTTACTTTTCTAAGATGAAAACTAAGGAAAATGACTCCTCTTAATGGGTCAAATTTCCATGTCTACACAGTGCTAATGTGATCATATGTATGTTCGGTGTGATCCACTAGATCTTTCTCATTGTTCAATTGGAATCATTTTTACAAATGAGGCTATAAGTTAGCCAAAATTAATATGGAAAATTCTATAAGCCACTTATACAAGTACAATGGAGAGGCTAGAATCTTGTTGTGTTGTCAAAAAAAACACGATCAGTTTACATAGAGGTTGATCGAAATATATGGTTGTGTAAAAACAAACATGTTCAGTTTACATAGAGGCCATCGGACTCCATCAAATCTGAATTTTGAATATTGTATGGTTGTGGAAAAAAATTAACACGGTCAATTTACACAAAGGTCATCAAACTTGGTTAGATCTAGATTTTGGATATGATATGATTGTGTAAAAATGAAAAAAATTAATTTACATAGAGGCCACCAAACTTGATCAAATCCAGATTTTGGATACTATATAGTTGTATGAAAAATGAACATGATCAGTTTACATAGAGTTCCTCAGTCAGATATAAATTTTGGATACCTGTAAAAAGAGATACAAGCTAATATCTGTAATAAAAAGAAAACCTATGGAGGTTTATGAAACCTCATGCAACATCCTCATTCTCTCCTTCAACTCAACACATAAATTTGTGGAGAGGAGGGGAATGCAATGCTTTTACAAGCTTGGTTGTGGGAGATGTAAGTATCCAAGCTCTAATACCACTTATAGCAAGGATCAATGTTATGTGCCCAAGCTCAACCACATGAAATAGATGAAGATTTTTGATAATGGGGAGAATGAAAATCACATCTCTCCCTTTGTGTTATGGAATTATATATTGATAAAAATGAGATTAGGGTTGGGGTTCCCAAATCCATATTACATGAAATTCAAATGAACATGAAATGGCATTACACATTAAAATAACCTATTCTAATGAGGTCTTATTAAAACCTTATAATAATTAATTTTGAACCTAACTAATAAACATGACCTTCTAGCATTAACATGTCTTCAATAGGTCCATAGATATTGATAAGGATGAAACTAATATATTCAAAGTAGCATGTGACTAATGAGGATATCTAATGCCTAGTTTAATGAATGCTTTCATAGGAGTTTCTAACTAGATTCTAACATATTATAATTCTCCCTTCCACTCAATCTAAATCCACAACATCCCATTCACATCTTGCTCATACTGCTTTCATAGCTTTGAAAACTTCTTCCTTCATCATTTTAGTTTCTTGGATACAAAGAGTATCTAGCTTATTACCTAAACAAATGTTCTTGATACACCTTTGCTTTGAGGGGGAATTAGCACACCTTCATGAGATGGTAATCATATATCATTAGGGGTTTTAGGCCCTCCTACCAATATCATTTTGTTGTTTAATAAGGAGAATTTCAAGTAGCTTAGAGTGTATTCCTTTCTCTATGTTTGCACTTGCTTCCTTGAATCTCACTTTATAATTTGAAGGTTTCCCTATTTTTTCCTTGCTAGTATTGGAGGTAGGTCTTATTATTCTATTCCTCAATATTCTTTCACAACTTTCCTTTTCATTAGATTTATCCTCTTCTAGCTCTACTAAGAAAGCTTTTGACTTATCTTGCTCATTTTTTGGTATTTCCTTGTGAATGGTAGAGCTATTAATGTCTAACATTGTGTTCTCGCTACCACTTTTCTTTTCTTGAATGGTGCATGGTACTTCAAGAGAGTCTTCAAAATTTTATGAGATACATTCCTTAGATTCAACAAGAATGTTAATCCCTAAATCAGATTCATATTGAGTAAACTATTTGTTGTGACTATTTTGATCCTATTGTACCATATCTTCTATGCTCTAATATACCTTTTTTTCATAGGCTAAAGCATCAAAAGAATTGGTGTTTCTTCCAATATCCTTACTTACAAGTGTGCACAATTTATTTATTTTAATTTTTTTACAGCTAAAAATTACGTGAAATATTATGGGGTATTTCACATAATCTCTTAAAGTGGGTGTGGAGTCCATCTATAGGGAAGAAATAAGGGGGGTTTCCTTATTTGCTTTGTATATTTTAAAACATGGAAAAACAAGTTGGGTGCAAAGTCCATCTTGGATGAAGAAATTTATGGGGTTTCTTCATGTGATTGTTTTAAAATAAAATAGAAATGTAAAGGATTGGTTTCTATATGAATACTTGATGTAATGGATTGAGTATGTAGAAATTGAATTGCTTGTTTATTTTCTTTATGTTTGAATTAGATGCATAGAATATGAAATAAGTATTTAGGAATGCATTCAAACCTACATATGAATTGTTTTGATCCCTTTGTTCCTATCAAAATGCCATGGAGGTTAGAGGATGAAGATATCAGATCAAGATGATGGAATTCCTCTTTGTTTTATGTAACAATGTGAAGGATTAGTTTGAAGATCACTCTTGGAGAAAGAGGATTTATTGTAATAGAATTCAAGGACTTATTATTTGTAAATCTAAACCTTTATTTGGATGTTTATCATGGTGCCATATTGATTATTGATTTTATGGGTTTTATCCATGTTTTTGGAGCTAATGCTTTAATCTAAATTTTTTATTAGATTTATTTGCAAGCTTAAGATAAGATAGTATTTATGCTTCCATTCTAGAAGTTGCTCTTATTTTACTTGTAAAAATGAGAGAGAGAGAGAGAGAGAGAGAGAGTTATCTATGGGCTTAGGGGTTTCTTTTGGGTTGGGCTCGTTGATAAGCAACACACCCCCACTGAAAAATGAGATTCCATCCTTAGAAAATTATGAACTTCCATTTTTGCAGTAGGGACCCTCTTGATCTTTTCAGGTTTTAAATCCAAATTTGCTTGCCTCCTTTTTAAAGTTGTGCTTTTTCTTGCATTCTAGCTGTGTTATCCAAGAATTCACTTTTTACATGCTAGAATCATTCATGCACAAGCAAAATCTTGCACCGTTACCGAGAAAATCCAGAAAACAGTTGCATAATTCACTGAAAAATCAAACTTTCCATTTTTGGTAGTGTCGCGATATCGCGACACTTCCATTTTCGAAAATGTCGCGATATCGCGACAGGTAAGTCAAAATGCAGCTAAGTGCCAGAAAGGTCGCGATTTCGCGACATGTCGCGAAATCGCGACAGTTTTTTGACGAGAGAAGCAAGTCAGACGGAGGTCGCGATTTTGCGACATGTCGCGAAATCGCGACATGTCGCATTTTCGCGGCAGGAGAGAGAAAATGGGCTGCAGGATGAAAAATCGGCTAAGTCCGAAACATGTTCCAAAATCGCGGTCAACGCGGTCAACGCATGCAGGTAGGGGAACTGTCGCGATATCGCGACGTGTTCTAGAATCGCGGCTGAAAATCAAGAAGCGTACGGAGGCCAGGAAGGGTCGCGATTTCGTGACATGTCGCGAAATCGCGACATGTCGCGTTTTCGCGGCCGACGAGGGAGGAAGTTGCCGATGCGCTGGCAGGGTCGCGATTTCGCGACATGTCGCGAAATCGCGACATGTCGCAGAATCGCGGTAGGAGAGAGAAAGTCATAGTTGACCCGAAAGTGCATTCCGACTGGAAACAGAAGGCTTCCTGGGGTAGCGACACGTGTCAAAGCGTGAATGGGACAAACAGAAGCCGACATGCAAGCTTATTTTGCGGATTTAATCTGTTTTTAATGTTTTAAGCTTCTGATTTAATTAAAATGCTAATCTAATGCATCTTTTTGTCTTTCATGCAGGATTCCACCTGGCACTTACGGGACAACCGGGAAAGACCATAAAGGCGAAGATAAAGTGCGGATTTAGTCAAGGACCGCCATGCTAGGAGAGAAGCTGCCGGTGAGAGCATTCAATGGAGATTTATTGCAGAATTGATAGCATGGAGACCATTTCAACTCAGAGATGGATTTACGGAGATCGAATTGATGGAGAAGTGGTGACTCATCCGGCTCACCAGCAGAATTAATGAAAGCATTTATTTGCAGATGCGAATGAATGCAAGTTGCATTTTATTTTATCTTCTCCATTTATGGCAGCTGACTGCACAGATTTGCCGAAGGGTTAAGTTCTATCCGGACTTTGATTTTTAAATGGATTTTTATTGTAAAACCCGGGTCCTAGGGTTTAAGTGCGATAAGATTTAGGGTTTGAGCAAGATATTTTGGAAAAGATCAGGGTCTGTCCTGAGTCTATAAATACAAATTCTAAATGTAATCGCAGGAGGCGGAGACTTAGAAATAAAGGCTTATAAGCAATTTCTTGCAAATTTTGTGAAATCCTTTGTTTCTGGACTTGGAGTTGATGTGCTTTAGCTTTTCTGTGATAGCATGGCCAGGAGCCTAATCTTTTGCAGAGTGTGATAAGTGTATTTTCTTTTGTTATCCGTTCCATTTAAAGTTTGTTAGATATATGCTGTAAATCTGCCATTGTCAAGATTAAATATGCTGTTAGGCTTCAGTTGTTCTATTGTCTGCTAGGGGAAATTACAGATTTGAGGTTAAGTTTGTTCTAATTGCTCTGTCTTCACTGTGCGAGCTAGGCTGCCGGTGAAAGATACCAGTTTTAACCAGCTGCCCTTGGATTTATGATTTTCTGCTAGATCTGCTTTCACTCGCCTTGTGCTCTTAGTTGAAAGTGATCTTAGACCGACCGGACACTTTCTTCTGGGATTTGTTCTGTTGTGAAGCTGATAGCATAGATAAGATTGATAGTTTGGGTTTACAATTGATGTTTGATAAACTTCTCTTTTCTGCCTTACCCTACCCTCTCTTTGCTTTCCGTGAATGATCCATTTTTATTTTCTTTGTTTGCCTTTTATTTAAATCTGCTGACCCATGAGAGCTAGATCAAAGAATTCAAGTCAAATCTGATTGTCAACAACTTTTGCAACTACTGAACAAGTTCAGGAACCCCCTGTAAGGTAACAGAGCAGTCCATATCGAAATCTATTCCAAAAGTGGAAAAGAGTGAATTGCCATTCGACCCAACTCTGTAACTCGCACCTTGGATAACCAGCTAGATCCTAAAGATGAGTGGGATCAGTCCCGTGGGTGTCTCCGGAGCTTTCCTTGCCTTCATCCTTTTTCCCGGGGTGTGCATGAAAGCCGGACCAACACCTAATTGGCGCTAGAAGGAGGGCCACAGAACATCTGTTCTTAGTGCACTTGAGTTGAGAAATCCGACTGTATGTGGAACTGTAAAACTGTATTTTATCCAAAGTCTGGTAGCCAATTTTCCCCTCCTCCTCAGCCAACACCTAATTGGCGCTAGAAGGAGGGCCACAGAACATCTGTTCTTAGTGCACTTGAGTTGAGAAATCCGACTGTATGTGGAACTGTAAAACTGTATTTTATCCAAAGTCTGGTAGCCAATTTTCCCCTCCTCCTCAGCCAACATCTAATTGGCGCTAGAAGGAGGGCATGAACTCAGTTCAAGTGTTGTAAGGGCATAAAAGCAACATTTGAAGGACCCACAGTGAACTCCAGACAGTTTTATAAATTGTCAGTACAGTTTTATAAATTGTCAGTACAGTTTTTAAATTGTCAGTGCTTTTTAAATTGTCAGTGCAGTTTTTGAAAGTTGTCAGTGCAGTTTTTGAAATTGCCAGAGAAGGCCTTAAGTTCAGTGGTTTGTTAAGAACAGTTCTATCATCACTTGCAGTTATCCAATTACAAATCAGAACATCACTGTCAGCCAAGTATTAATGGCAAATTGGTTGGGCTCCACAGCTTTGAACATTCCGGGTATAGCCCATGACTTGCCCAGAAGTCCAGAAAGATACCTCCCTAGGTACAAACATGATGGGACAAGAACTTCAGAAGAACATCTGCTAGCTTTAAAAAATGCTCTAAGATTGTTGAATATACAGCATGAAGATGTTGCCTACAGATTGTTCCCGTTCACTCTCCAGGAGGGAGCTTATGACTGGTTTTTAAACCTCACCAAAGAATTCCATTACTAGCTGGGATGATCTAGAGAAAGCTTTTATATCACAGTTCGGTGAAGTGATAGATCCCAGCATTTTATATCAGCAATTTTCCAACATCAAGAGAGAGTCGGGAGAAACTGTCAGGTCTTTCAATATGAGGTTCCAAAGAGCTTACGGTAGAATGACTGGCCATTACATCCCAAATGCAAATCCGGCCTTAGAAATCTACAAGAATGCATTGGATTCGGTGACCTCTATTTTCCTCAAGAGAGACATTAATATCACAACCCTGGCAGGGGCTTATAAAGAAGCCTTAATTCTTGAAAGACAGCTAGGGCCTCAAATTTTGAGCAGTCCTTTGATATCCTATGTTACACAGAACATGCCTGTTCCAGACCCCATTCCACATCATGAGTTAGTGCCAACATGTCATGCTCTACCCAAGGAGACTCCGTTAACTGTCACATCCACTCAGCATGTGCAAAATACAGAGAAGAGTTCTGACAAATTCAAAGTGGAAGAGCTTGAAGTGAACAGTTGTGATCTGGCACCACCCAAATCTGAAGTTTTTCCTGGTGAGTTAAATTTTCCTGGAAATCAAAGAAATATTGATATTTCTAGTTCACCCAAAAATAGTACAACCAGGGTTTCAGATTCTGTCACTTTTCCCGAAGAGACAGAAAGTCTTGTACAGACTTCTGTGGATGAAATGCAAGATTTTCAACAGTTCAAAATGGACAGTTATGACTTGAAATGTGAGAGTCCAGAACTTAATAATGATCCTTCCTCATCATAGGATGATGAAAGTGAGATTCAATCTCACTATGCGAAGTAACTGAGGAGGATAGCATCATTGAGGATATGAGGGAACTTAAATTTGACATCACCCTCTATGAACTGCCTCAGATTGTTGGACAAAACATTAACTTGATTGAGGCTTACTTTGGACCACCTGTTGAATTTCAAGAAAAGGAGGAAAAGGTAGTAAATATGAATGTGGTCAGCCAACTTGGAATTGATGAACTGTCTCAACATAAGCCTGCAACTTCTGAACATAATGTCAAAGAGGAGGCTATAAACTGTGTTGATGCAGATATTGGAGTTTATGATTTGGCAACTGAAAAGGTGAGAACAATTATAGCCCTAATCAATAACAACAATGATGTTTGGACATTGCACATTGATGAGGTTAAGTCTAAGCAAGGCTCAGGTGAAAAGGAAAATTGTAAGCATCCTTGCTAGAGGGATAAAAATTGAAGTCCTGGATATTGAAGTAGTGCAGCAACCACAAAATGTTCAAGTTGTTAAGAACCAGGGCATACAGATAAAACATGATTTCTTTCAGCTGTCACATCAATTTGAAAATGTGGTGGTCTGGGTCTGTCAAGGTTTTAAAGTATTTGATCCTGGGGGTTTTTTACATTCAGTCCTTTTGAAAGAACTCTGCAAACCCTTTAATTAGAAGCATAAACATGTTATCATATGATTTGTTATTATATGATTTGTTTAATTTGAAGGAGTTGCAGATTTGTTTTTCAAATGGGACAGGGAAGACAGTAAACCCAAGTCTTTCCCAGATAGCAAATTTTTGAAGCACAGTCTGGAGTGCATTTCGTCAACAGGACCTGAAAGGTAATTTTTTTTAAATTACTTGCATGGTCAAAATTTTTTAAAGCACCATTTCTCTGCTTTCCCAACTGCTGCATTTTTTGAGTATGAAGGGAAGTTGTAACATATGTATGCATTGTAAATAAGCTTTGAAGTTTTTCAGTTTTATTTCTTTGTCAGTGCAGTTTTTATTTCAATGTCTGTGCAGTTTTAATCTGTTTCAGTTTAATTTTAATGCTCTGCAGTTTTAATTTATTTGTTTTTCAGTTTATTTCTTTTATCGTGTAGTTTTATTTTCTTTGTTTTCTTTTTCTTTTTTGTTGATTGCTATTGCGTTTATTTTATTTCAATTGCAGTTTAGTTTATTTCAGTGCTGTTGCAGTTTAGCTTTGCTGCAGTTCAGCAATTTTTATTTGCTTCAGTTCTTTTAGTTTATTTCTTTTATTGCCTGTACAGTTTTTATTTTCTTCCCTGCTTTTCCTTTTCTTTGTCGTCTGTACGGTCTTTTGTTTTAGTTCTTAATTTTGCTGCCTGTACAGCTGTGCTTTGCATCCTTTGTAAATAGCCTTGCAGTTTGTTTTATTCCTTTGTCTGTACAGCTGTGCAGTTTTCAGTGTTTAGTTTATTTTATTTGCAGTCTATGCAGTTTTATTTTGTTTTGCTTTAAAGCCTGTGCCTGTCCTTGGAAGCCTGTACAAAGTCCTTTGGCTTCTAAAATTTTTTGTCCTTTGCCTCTGCCTGAGCAATCAATGAAAAGTCAGCCTGCTGAAAATTGTTTTATTCCTAGCTGATAAATCCTCAATCCAGTGCCTCCCCATTCTGCTCATTATTCTAATTGAGATAGTCTCGCTTGCACTAAACTCGTGGAACTATTTTGTTATCCAGGATGAAGGTAGAGAGATGATTGGATCTTGTGTCTTACTTGCCACAGCTTGTTTTAATGATAGAAAAACTGTTATGTCGTTTAGTTGGAGGAACTCCTGGGAATCCAAGAAAAGTCTGGTTATAAGAGGGGACTATGGTTCATGCAATTATTTGGGTGTCCACGGAGGCTATCAATGCCTAGACTCGAAATAGCTCCCGGATTGATCAAATATTAAAAGAAAATTGTAATTTCTCTAAGGTCTTCCAGATAGTGATATATTTCAAAAAGAAGAGAGATAAAAAAAAGAGAGATAAGAAAAGAAAAAAAAAAAAAAAGAGTTATATGATCAAAAGAGGCAGCCAATATTAGATTCTGCCCTACAGTTGTAAATTGGGTCGTGTAAATCTAAAGGGTAACTCTGTCTAGGCTGTAAAAGCTAAACTAGTAAACAGAGCTCTACTCGGTTTCCCCTTTTACAATCTAGAAAAGTTGATTAATCCAAGTTTATCATTCAATTCAGTCATCCTTGAAGAAAGTTCTATACCCTTTGAAATTGCACATCGTAAATCTTCCTTGAAGTAATCCACCCTAGTATGTCCTTGGGAAATTTTAACAGCTTGCAGTTAGTAGTCAATTTATTGTGAAGAATGCCTGTGGCAAGGCATGATGCATGGTCTTTTTGTTTTGAAACCAGAGTCTTGGGTTCTAAAATAGTGCTACTATTTTACCCGCAGATATCGCCATTTGTTGATAAGCAACACACCCCCACTGAAAAATGAGATTCCATCCTTAGAAAATTCTGAACTTTCATTTTTTGCAGCAGGGACCCTCTTGATCTTTTCAGGTTTTAAATCCAAATTTGCTTGCCTCCTTTTTAAAGTTGTGCTTTTTCTTGCATTCTAGCTGTGTTATCCAAGAATTCACTTTTTACATGCTAGAATCATTCATGCACAAGCAAAATCTTGCACCGTTACCGAGAAAAATCCGTAAAACAGTTGCATAATTCACCGAAAAATCAAACTTTCCATTTTTGGTAGTGTCGCGATATCGCGACACTTCCATTTTCGGAAATGTCGCGATATCGCGACAGGTAAGTCAAAATGCAGCTAAGTGCCATAAAGGTCGCGATTTCGCGACATGTCGCGAAATCGCGACAGTTTTTTGACGAGAGAAGCAAGCTGTACGGAGGTCGCGATTTTGCGACATGTCGCGAAATCGCGACATGTCGCATTTTCGCGGTAGGAGAGAGAAAATGGGCTAGGGATGAAAAATCGGTTAAGTCAGAAACATGTTCCAAAATCACGGTCAACGCGGTCAACGCATGCAGGTAGGGGAACTGTCGCGATATCGCGACGTGTTCTAGAATCGCGACTGAAAATCAAGAAGCGTACGGAGGCCAGGAAGGGTCGCGATTTCGCGACATGTCACGAAATCGCGACATGTCGCGTTTTCGCGGCCGACGAGGGAGGAAGTTGCCGATGCACTGGTAGGGTCGCGATTTCGCGACATGTCGCGAAATCGCGACATGTCGCAGAATCGCGATAGGAGAGAGAAAGTCATAGTAGGGCCCGAAAGTGCATTTCAACTGAAACAGAAGGCTTCCTGGGGTAGCGACACGTGTCAAAGCGTGAATGGGACAAACAGAAGCCGACATGCAAGCTTATTTTGTGGATTTTAATCTGTTTTTAATGTTTTAAGCTTCTGATTTAATTAAAATGCTAATCTAATGCATCTTTTTGTCTTTCATGCAGGATTCCACCTGGCACTTACGGGACAACCGGGAAAGACCATAAAGGCGAAGATAAAGTGCGGATTTAGTCAAGGACCGCCATGCTAGGAGAGAAGCTACCGGTGAGAGCATTCAATGACAAATTTATTGCAGACTTGATAGCATGGAGACCATTTCAACTTCGGGATGGATTTGCGGAGATCGAATTGATGGAGAAGTGGTGACTCATCCGGCTCACCAGCAGAATTAATGAAAGCATTTATTTGCAGATGCGAATGAATGCAAGTTGCATTTTATTTTATCTTCTCCATTTATGGCAGCTGACTGCACAGATTTGCCGAAGGGTTAAGTTCTATCCGGACTTTGATTTTTAAATGGATTTTTATTGTAAAACCCGGGTCCTAGGGTTTAAGTGCGATAAGATTTAGGGTTTGAGCAAGATATTTTGGAAAAGATCATGGTCTGTCCTGAGTCTATAAATACAAATTCTAAATGTAATCGCAGGAGGCGGAGACTTAGAAATAAAGGCTTATAAGCAATTTCTTGCAAATTTTGTGAAATCCTTTGTTTCTGGACTTGGAGTTGATGTGCTTTAGCTTTTCTGTGATAGCATGGCCAGGAGCCTAATCTTTTGCAGAGTGTGATAAGTGTATTTTCTTTTGTTATCCGTTCCATTTAAAGTTTGTTAGATATATTCTGTAAATCTGCCATTGTCAAGATTAAATATGTCGTTAGGGCTTCAGCTTGTTCTATTGTCTCGCTAGGGGAAATTACGGATTTGAGGTTAAGTTTGTTCTAATTGCTCTGTCTTCACTGTGCGAGCTAGGCTGCCGGTGAAAGATACCAGTTTTAACCAGCTGCCCTTGGATTTATGATTTTCTGCTAGATCTGTTTCACTCTGCCTTGTGCTCTTAGTTGAAAGTGATCTTAGACTGACTGGACACTTTCTTCTGGGATTTGTTCTGTTGTGAAGCTGATAGCATAGATAAGATTGACAGTTTGGGTTTACAATTGATGTTTGATAAACTTCTCTTTTCCGCCTTACCCTACCCTCTCTTTGCTTTCCGTGAATGATCCATTTTTATTTTCTTTGTTTGCCTTTTATTTAAATCTACTGACCCATGAGAGCTAGATCAAAGAATTCAAGTCAAATCTGATTGTCAACAACTTTTGCAACTACTGAACAAGTTCAGGAACCCCCTGTAAGGTAACAGAGCAGTCCATATTGAAATCTCAACTCTGTAACTCGCACCTTGGATAACCAGCTAGATCCTAAAGATGAGTGGGATCAGTCCCGTGGGTGTCTCCGGAGCTTTCCTTGCCTTCATCCTTTTTCCCGGGGTGTGCATGAAAGCCGGACCAACAGGCTCTAAAGGTAACCTTGTCTAAAACTCTTCTTTTTAACTTGGGTTATTGTGGGGTAGCAACACCTAGTTCCTATATCCATGAGAAGACAATCATGCAGAGTGATTGTTGTTTAGAGTCCTATCATAGATATGGGGAAGACAAGCTTGAAGTTTAAGGGATCACCGCAAAGGTGCAGTTAAACTAGACTAAGAATTATGCCTAATGGATCCAACATAGACTAACTTATGGCTAGAAGAAGGAATTGGTGTTCCCCCTCTTAAAGGACTAAGAAGGAATAATCCTAACGCTAGGGTCAATAATTTTGCATTTGTGGAGAATGTCAAAAAATTGGAGAGACCCTTTTGAAGCATCCTCTATATTGTGAAAGTATATGAGGTAAACCCCAGTTACCTATGGGAGATTAGCCTCTCTTTTCTACTTGTCTACTTGAGTGATGGTTGCAGCATCTTAGACTCAAAATGTGGGTATGTCTAGTCAATATATGTATTCCATGGATACTCTTGTGAACCTTAATAAGTTCTATCCAAAAACAAAATCTCTCTTTAGTTGGTTAGTTTTTGGGGTTGCTACAGTTGGTATCAGATCTCTAGGTCATAGGACTAGAAGCTTCCATGAAGAGAACCTAATGCATAGAATTTTGGAATATTTACAACCTTGGGCACCTTACGTGAAGTAAGTGTAACCATTGATATTATCAATGGATGATAATACTCTTTGAATGGAACCTTACATGGAGTAAGTGTGACCATTGATATTATCAATGGATGATAATACTCTTGGAATGGCACCTTACATGGAGTAAGTATGACCATTGATATTATAAATGGATGATAATACTCTTGGAATGGAACCTTACATGAGTAAGGTTTACCATTGATATTATAAAAGGATGATAATACTCTCGGGGATGACACCTTACGTGAAGTAAGTGTGACCATTTATATTATCAATAGATGATACTATTCTTGGGGATGGCACCAAAAGTAAGTGTGAACATTGATATTATCAATGGATTAGAACACTCTTGGGGATGGCACCTTACATTTAGTAAGTACAACCGTTGATGTAATCAATGGATGATAATACTTTTAGAAGGTCACCTTGCGATGGGGCAAGTGTGACCAAGATGATTGTTAGTGGAATGATAATGGTTATAACCAAAATATCACCTTATGAGGAAACAAGTGTGATTGTGACCATTACCTGAAGGATGATAATAGACTAAGTTATTTTATAGATAGATGTAACTAACCTATTGCAGGTGATAAACCCATTAGTCATTGAAGTAAGGCCAATTGAGATTCTATAGTGTCATTCCAAAGTGATGAGGAAACAAACTCTAGAATAGTGCAAGGTCCAGTGGGAAAAATATTTAGAGAGAAATGCCACTTGGGATAAAGTGGATAAAAAGAAAAGGTGTTTTCCTTATATTTCTAAATAAAGGTAAATGTAATATTTTGTAAGAAACACAACAAATTGTGTTTATTCCAAGGGGGGTAGTATGTCATGATCCTCCTTGGCAATACTACTCAATTTGGACTATGTATTAGTGAATAATGTTTAATACTTAGCTTTGATGCTTTTATGCATGTATGTTTTATTGATATATCTATCTTAAGTAAGGACATGGTATTGTTGATGCTCTTCTTGGTTGTAGGATCAAGTGCTCTTGTGGATGGACAAGTGATTTGGACATAAGGAATGAGAGACCACATGAAAGGTAAATTATGACAATGACTTGGTCATAAAATAACTTAGGATAACATGATACCCTTTTCATGTAGGTGCATTATGGTTTGTGTATACTCATGTTTGTGCCATTGAACCAGGAAAGTTGCATGCAACTAGTCTCCTTAATATAATTTGGTGATAGCCCAAGTCTATATTAAATCAAGGAGCCACTCATTTAGGGATAAAATGATGGTACAAAACATCAAGAAAAGTGCATTTGTTTTGAATATGGCATGATGTTTTTATTTATCTTCTTGTGTGCTTTGTTTTGAAGAATTTGTTGGTTGATAATAATAAATTTTTTATGCCTTTGGTTGATAGCTCTTCATTAGTAAGATGAGCTCTTATTTCTTTGCACGTACTTCTTGCTTGACATGGCTAAGTGTTGAGACATATTTAATAATAGAAGTTGTGCTTTTATTACTATTGTGGATGGGTGAAGGCGCATTATTTGGAATGATGCTTGGTTTATTTTATCATCCCATCATGCTACGTGAGAAGTGCATACCTAGGATGATGGTGGGTGTTGGTAACACCTTTAACATTATAGCACTACCCTATAGGAAATGCATTATCTTGGGCCTCTATTAAAAAGGACATGATTTTGAGAATGGAGGCACTAGGAGGAAATGATTGGAAGCACAAAAATGTCGATGCAACACTAAGGTGAGTGAAGAAAGCTTTGTAGGGGATGATCAACACTAGATAAATCCTTGTTATTAGGTATTTTGACCATGGATTTGATGTTGTTTGCTTGATGCTTATTTTATTCTAGCCTACGCCTTTCCTTGCTAAATTTCCACTAGTTTTATGAACTATTATGCCTACATTCTCTCTGCTCTTTACTTTGTGTTACGTGAATTTTGTCCTAGCCCTTAGTTTTACTAAGTTTGACACCTGAGATATGCGCTCTATTTTGTCAGCTTGGAATCATTTGCCTTGCATGGTAAAAGTGCACCAAGGGTAGCTAGCATGTTCCAGGATGAATGTTGTAGGTAACATTTATCATGGATCATGTCTTTGTTGCTCGTATGCTTGATGTCAAACCTGAGACCCTCTAGTTAGAGTCATATTGCAAGGAAGCATGCACCTAGGTGCACAAGGTCTTGGATCACCCTAAAACCAAGTTTTACATGGTTGCTATTCCTCTATAATGTGTGCCTGTCAACTAGGGTTTTAGAATAAACCTTTGCTTTATTAAAGTTTTGGTTGGTTTATTTAACTTTTGTTTCTAATGTTTTTAGTTGGTTTAAGTGCCCTTTCGATGTCTAATGCGTAAAAAAGAATTATCTATCAATCATTTGGTGTAGCATGGTTTTAGGTTTAATGGGCTTGTCTTTTAATAGGTTTTTATCTTCATCGGATTTAAACCTTAGTTGTAGATAGTTTTTATTTGTTCTTTTAAACTATGATTTCTCCCTTCTTTAATCAAGAAAAAGATTAATGCTTTAATATCCATAGCTATATTAACCGAAAGAAATTTTTATGCAATAGTTTCTATGAATGGATTTAAAGTAAGCTATAATCCTTTAGCTTTTGCTTTTAATCAATGGTATATTAGTGTGATCTTGGGTTTTGCTTTTCCTAATCTAAGGAAATATTATTATCAATATAATATTTAGATTATTATCAGTATAATCTTTAGATTATTATCAGTATAATCTTTAGATTATTATTGCAATCTAATGATGGACAAATTAATCAATTGATAGATTAATCTAATATAACCTAAGGTTGGAAATAACCTAGTGAGGAAATAATCTAAAAGATAGATTAATAGTTTGAAATTAATTTAAGGATAGACTAATATTTTTGGAATTGATCTAAGGATAGATTATTGTTGTATGGATTAATGCTTATTGACTAATCAAATGATAGATTATATTGGCAATTAATCTAATGGCTAATATATATAATCTTTAAATTATTAATTAACCTAATTATAGATTAGTTTGACAATTAATCTAATGGTTAATTTAATATAATCTATAGATTATTAGTTAATCAAATGATAGATTAGTTTGGTAATTAATCCAGCTATTAATGCATTATAATATTTAGATTATTGAATAATCAAATGATTGATTAGTTTGGTAGTTTAGTCTAATGATGGAATTACCTCATTATAATATTTGGTTTACTTAATCAAATGATAGATTAATCTTAAGTCTTTTCAAAATAATGATAAGACTTGCAATTGGTAAATTGATTACTTAGATCTCTAAGTTTATCACTTAACCAAGTGATGAGTCAAATTTAATTATTAAGCTATCAAAGGGTTAATATAGCTTTGGAATTTGTTATTCGTGGAAAGTATTTTTGCAAAGAAGTATGGGCTTCTTTATGCTTGTGCTTGCTATGCATTATTGAAAATGAATCATATAGAAATGCATTGCTAAGATTTGGAAAGAGATAGAAATGGATTGAAAATATTTGTGGAAAATATTTTGGAAAGAAGTATGGGCTTATTTATGCTTGTGCTTGCTATGCATTATTGAAAATGAATCATATAGAAATGCATTGCTAAGCTTTGGAAAGAGATAGAAATGGATTGAAAATATTTGTGGAAAATATTTTGGAAATAAGTATGGGATTTTTTATGCTTGTGCTTGCTTTGCATTATTGAAAATGAATCATATAGAAATGCAATGCTAAGATTTTGAAAGATATGGGAATGGATTGAAAATATTTTGGAAAGAAGTATGGGCTTCTTTATGCTTGTGTTTTCTATGCATTATTTAAAATGAATCATATAGAAATGCATAGTTAAGCTTTAAAAAGAGATAGGAATGGATTGAAAATATTTGTGAAAAATATTTTGGAAAGAAGTATGGGCTTCTTTATGCTTGTGCTTGCTATGCATTATTGAAAATGAATCATATAGAAATGCATTGCTAATATTTGGAAAGATATAGGAATGGATTGAAAATATTTTGGAAAGAAGTATGGGCTTCTTTATGCTTGTGCTTGATATGCATTATTGAAAGTGAATCATATAGAAATGCATTATTAAGATTTGGAAAGAGATAGTATTGAATTAAAAATATTTGTGGAAAATATTTTGGAAAGAAGTATGGGCTTCTTTATGCTTATTCTTGCTATGCATTTTTGAAAATGAATCATGGAGAAATGCATTTCTAAGCTTTGGAAAGAAATTGGAATGGATTGAAAATATTGTTTGGATTAAAGGAATATATTGGGGAAATATATTGCTTTTTTGTGAGAAATTTATTGTGGAAGTATATTTTGTAGGAATATTCATATTGTTGAAATATATGTTTGGATTAGAGGAATATATTGTGGAAATATATTGCTTGTTGGTGAGAAATATATGGTGGAAATATTTTTTTTAGAAAATATATTGTGGAAATATATTGCTTGCTTTGTGGAATATATTGCAAAAATATATTGTTGGTTTTGTGAAAATATATTGCGAAAATATATCGCTTATTTATTGCGAAAATATATTGCTTGTTTTGCTTTGAGGAAAAAAAATCTTGGAATGTTTATTTGGATGTGGAGTCCAATGGAAATAAGGAAATTATGGGAAGTTTCCTTAAGTCTTTGGGCATGGAGTCCATTGTTAAGTGAAATATTATGGGGTATTTCACATAATCTCTTAAAGTGGGTGTGGAGTCCATCTATAGGGAAGAAATAAGGGGGTTCCCTTATTTGCTTTGTATATTTTAAAACATGGAAAACAAGTTGGGCATGGAGTCCATCTTGGATGAAGAAATTTATGGGGTTTCTTCATGTGATTGTTTTAAAATAAAATAGAAATGTAAAGGATTAGTTTCTATATGAATACTTGATGTAATGGATTGAGTATGTAGAAAGTAAATGGCTTGTTTATTTTCTTTATGTTTGCATTAGATGCATAGAATATGAAATAAGCATTTAGGAATGCATTCATACCTGCATATGAGTTTTTTTTATCCCTTTGTTCCTAATAAAATGCCATGGAGGTTAGAGGATGAAGATATCATATCAAGATGATGGAATTCCTATTTGTTTTATGTAAAAATATGAAGGATTAGTTTGAATATCACTCTTGTAAAAGAGGATTTATTGTAATAGAATTCAAGGACTTATTATTTGTAAATATAAACCTTTATTTGGATGTTTATCATGGTGCCATATTGATTATTGATTTTATGGTTTTTATCCATGTTGTTGGAGCTAATGCTTTGATCTAAAGGTTTTATTAGATTTATTTACAAGCTTAAGATAAGATAGTATTTATGCTTCCATTCTATAATTTGCTCTTATTTTACTTGCAAAAATGAGAGAGAAAGAGTTATCTATGGGCTTAGGGGTTTCTTTTGGGTTAGGCTCCAAAGGTAACCTTGTCTAAAACTCTTCTTTTCAACTTGGGCTATTGTGGGGTAGCAACACCTAGTTCCTATGTCCATGAGAAGACAATCACGTAGAGTGATTGTTGCTTAGAGTCCTATCGTGGATATGGGAAAGATAGTGATCACCATGAAGGTTTTGTTAAACTAGACTAAGGTATTATGCCTAATGGATCCATCCTAGACTGACTTATGGATGGAAGAAGGAATTGGTATCCCCCCTCTTGAAGGATTGAGAAGGGATAATCCTAACGTTGGGGTCAAGAAGTCTACATCCATGGAGAATGTCAAAAAAGTGGGGATACCCTTTATACCGCAGAGGTATACGAGGTAAACCCTAGTTACCTATGGGAGCTTGGCCTGTCCTGTCCACTCGAGTGATGTCTACATCATCTTAGACTCAAACTTTGTGTATGTCTAGTCAATATATGTATTCTATGGATAGTATTTTCAACCTTAATAAGTTCTATATAAAATATATATATATCTCGGGTTGGTTAGTTTTTGGGGTTGTTACACAAGCTCTCTTGTTATTCTTCTCTATTTATTCTTTGTAGTATTTATCAAAAACACCTTACTCTTATCCATATTTATCATTTTTTGGGATGTTTTATATATATATATTTAGTATCCTCCTAAATTCCTTCGCCTCAGCTACAAATGGTATCCCCAACAAAATTGTGTCATCCACAAATTGTTGATGAATAATACCTTGTGCATATCAATGGTCCTTCAACATGGATCTCACAAATATATGTTTGTTATGGGCATTAATTGCCCTAAAATTCCATTATATGACTTCTTCTTGATGCTTTATGTTCTTCATTATACTATGCATTCGCAAAAAACTATTTTTTTTCTTTCTTTCTAACTTTAGACCTTTTGCATCCTTTTAATACCTCTTGAATTATACTTGTTAATTCATGGATTCCATTTCCTTGCTCTTTTGTTTCTTTTACCACCCTTTGCATTATTTGTCTTATTGATTCCTTGAAGATTAAACAATTATCTTAAATCATGAGAGAATTTCCCTTTATTAAATATTTTTTACTGCATTGTAGTTTTTCTATTTGTTGATTACTTTTCTACCTTGACAATTTTATATGCTTTAGGTTGTGATCTAATTTTATTTTCATTGGGGATTCTTCAATCTCTACTTCCATTATCTTCTCTATTTGTCTTTATAAGTAAATGATAGTCAACACTTTACAAATTGTAAGTTTTGCATGCATACTTTACAAAATTATTCCATATGTTTATACCATATATGCAACATAATGTCCATAGTTCTTCACCAAATGATTAGTGACCTTTTTATCCCCTCAAAACCTTGTCTATTGTTTATTTTCCATGTATGCTAGCCATAATGAATTGTTATTGAGATCCTCCTTACTCCTTAGCATGTCGTTTTACCCATTTTTTGTCATCATATTAAAATCCCCTATTAGAAATGTTGATGCTCAATGCTTCGGTGATTTACATTATGAAATGGTAGATATTTAAATACATAGGATACCTAAACTTGGCACAACCTGTAACTACCCTTGTCCTATAGTGCATGCATAAATATTTTGATGGGTGGTTATACCATATGCCACTTCACATGGGCTATGATGTAATAACTCCTAACATACGCCCATTACTACTTCATAATCATAGCTCTATCACTAGCTTACGACCAAAAATAATGTCTAGGGTGATACTAGAATATATAGATTTGAGAGATAAATACCCCCCTTAATGTACACTTTCTCCTATGATACTTAGAAGTGTTAGGTTCCACTAATCATGCACTCTAAAAACACATTTATTACATATAATCATTCAATACTTTTTAATACTTATAGAATTTAATGCATGAATTATGTGCCTCCTCTAAAGTCTTCATGGGGAGGATATTTGTCAATTAATTTAAGTATATCTATTACCAATGAGACCAAATAATCTCCTACCAAATAGACTTGTTGCTAAATATTTTCTTGAGCAATGTCTTCTACTATGGTGAGGTCAATCACCTCTTGTATTTTCTTCTCCTATTTCATATTTTCCTTCTTTAACTTGGTTCTATTTAGCTACATTATTTTGTTGTACCCTTTTCCAAATTTGATTTTGCTTATCTAATGATGACCTATCTTGTTGTTGGTTCATCTCTTGTGAAGGAGATCCATTTGTAAATGGATTATGCCAACATTCCTTCACTATGTGGTCACTTCTACCACAAATTTCACACATATTTTGTGTGTGAAAATTATTTCTTTGAGAATCATTTCTTTGATTTTGATTTCCTTGAGAATTATTTCTTTGTAGGAAGCACTGTTGAGGTCTTATGCCTCTTCTGAATGGTTGCTTTTGCTTTTGTTTTGTAAGAAGTACTTGTTCTTCTTCTTCTCTTGAATGTGAGGCCTCTACTTTTTGAAGTAGGTTCACCAGCTTTTCAAATATTGTTGTTTATTTTAGTGGTATTTAATGTAGTCACAAATACGTTGCATTGAGAAGGGAAGGATCTAAAAATAATTGGAACAAGAGTTTTGTTAGATATCATTTGTTTGAAAGCTTGTAGTGATGATCTTAATTTAGCAATTCTCCTCATGAATGATTTGAGTTTTTCTCCATTATTCATCTTCAATAAATGGAGCTATCTCTAGAGAAATAAAATTTAATTTTGCTTCTTTTCTTCAAATACTATTTGTAACTTCTTCTATGCATATTTGGCCATGTTTGAATCTCGAACGTATGCTTGTACTTTATTTGCTACTCTGAACGTAATGATTATTTTTGCCTTTATGTTTGCCTTGTTAAAATTTGTCTTATATTCACCTTCTATAGTAGGATGGATAATGGTTGCATCTAAAACTTATTGTACTTCTTCAAACTTGAGCTATGTTCTGAGTTTGGTTTTCTAGGCAGCATAGTTATTCCTCTTAATAGTTAGGAATCAAGCAATAGAAACTTTGGTGCTCTACTAGCCATGGTAAATCTTCACCATATTTGAATATTTTTCTTTCCCTAAATTAGCCTCAAAAAAATGCTTTCCAATGAGTATATATAATCATATACTCATAATTCAACTAATGCTTTAAATTGCGATAAAATTAGTGTCTCATCAAGAAAAATAAAATGGAATATTAGTCATGTTTTAAAATTTTATGTGCACCTTTCCTTTTCACCTATAATTCAAATAAAGGAAGGACAACAATATAGTTTCTTTAGTTCCCCTACTTTCAATTTGGAAAAAATAGAAAACCTTTAGCAAGTGTTTTTTAATTTTGAAAGACATCCATGTGTGTCCAATTCTCTTTGTCCATATGTTAATATTTGGGTGGTTCTCCAAGCAATGGACTTCTGGCACTACAATTGGTCATGATGCTCTTTTATAATTCTCCCAATCTACATTTACAATAATATTATGTTGGAAATGCACAAATATCTCCATGTGCATTCCTTGCTTATCAATAGTGTTTACAACACTCAAAAATCAACTTCATCTTGATGGCTTCTATCTCTTTGGCAGAGTGAGCTTTAACAAAAATGTTCATATTTTTCAAACCGAAGTTTAAAAATTAAGGTAATTTGGTGAGTCACAGAAGGGTGATCAAGCACTCTTTTGGTTTCATGTGGTTTAGGACTTGAATTCTTCATGGGCACTTGATGTCTGTTAACTGAGTTAGTCAACACCATAATGTATTTTAGAATTTGACTAGTTGTCTCGATCGTCTTCTTTATTTTCCAAGTTTATTGAAGTATTTGTTTTATTTTATAATATTCTTTGTGTGCTCATCTAGGCTTATTTTAAAAATATTTCTATTGCTTTTGATGAGGCAGTTGTAGAGAAGACTCTAGATTGCTTGAGTTCTTCTTCCTTTTGCTCCCTAAGTTGTAGAGTGTTATTCTCTCTCTCTCTCTCTCTCTCTCTATATATATATATATATATATATATATATATATATGTGTGTGTGTGTGTGTGTGTGTGTGTGTGTGTGTGTGTGTGTGTGTGTGTGTGTGTTCTCGGCTTCAATATGGTTTTTGAATGTATAGTTGTTTATGTTACAACATGGAAACTTTGCCTAATAGAATTTTAGAAAGCTTGCTAATTTTTCATGAACTTATTTGTTCATGTGTACCTATGTTTTGCCCTTGAGAAAAATGATTTGTTGAACGATGCATTGAGGACATTGTTACTTCCACAGGTAGTTGTTTTTGCAAAATATAGATTGTCTTCTTATCCTAAGAGAAAACACAAGCAGTTGTTGTTACCCTGGTAAAAGAATGCAATATCCTATCACACATTAACTTCCTGATTGCCTCTATTATATAGATAGTAGACACAAATATCAAGACTTATTTTGTACTTGTCAATGTCAGACCCTAATGATGTTAAAGAATTCTCCACTACTAGATGGTGTAGACACCAAATCCTAGCCACTTGTCGTTCATCCAGGTTTTCCCACCATTTTACCCATTATTTACATATTATGTATATATATGTTTGTTTGATATATATTTAAATATTAATATTTTATATTATATTTATATATATAATAAATGTGTATATATGTGTAAATTAATCTCAACCATCCATCTTGGTCTAATCCTAGCCATTTATCTGCCTTAATCCGTGCCACCTACCCAGATTTAATCTCCACCCTCCATCACGTTTTAATATTGACCACACAAATTGTGTCATTGAAACCCTAATGTGCCCTAGAAGAGATTATAAATAGGAGTCATTTCGATGACTCAACCCCTGAGTTTTCGAAGCAACCTCTTGAGTTTTCTCGAGTCTCTTGCATCCTCTCCTTCACCATTGCATCTATCAAGTAGCCCTCTCCCAAAGCATATATGCTTTTGTAGACCTTGCTTGAACCCCTGAACACCCCTCTACTACTCTTGAGTGTCCATCTGCTAACACTGAATGCCCGCCTACTATTCTCAAGTTTTTTTGGGTGCTTTCCACCGTCCTTGAGCACCCACGGGTGTTCTCTATTGTTTTCAAGCACCCGCAAGTGTTTTAGACCAAATTTTTGCAGCCCTACTAACCCTTAGGTGTCACTAGGGCATCCACGCACCATCTTACTACAACAATGACTACAAATCAGAAAACTTCAAGGTCACAAGGTAAATTTTTTATTGTTATACTAATTTCATTATTTCTATATTTACATGTAATTTTTAATTTGGCATTTAGGGTTTTTATTGATTTATGGGGGTCTCACACAATGGAGACCCTCACAGTTACTACTAATATTATTTTTGTCATTCTTTGTGTGTAGGTTTAGAAGTTTACAAGCATTGAGTAGTTTTTTAAGTTGGAGTGGTCCAACCAAAGGATATTTGAAGCCCACTCACTTCTGTTGGGATCGATCGAGCATGAAGACACCATCCTGATTTGTTGACTAGGATTTCTGAGAACCCTAGTATATTGAGATTATTGTATTGAGCAATAAAGATTTGTAAAAACCCCAAACTGGTGCATATTTGGTTGTAATATTAGGAATCCACCCAGCAATAAAAATCAAATTTATATTTATGCAATCATATGTGTTTGGCTTGTTTTAATTGTTCATTTAAAGTTTAGTTATTTAGTGTTGTTCGATTTGCATCTATAAAATGGTGATCATAGTGGGACACCCTAAGGGTTTATAATTTTGATTTACTTTGTTAACTAACTTGCTATTTTCTATCTTATCTTGCAATATTTTCATAAGCACAGATCGCACGATTTTTTTTAGATTAGGGTTTTTGAAGATTCACTAAAAGTTGCATAAGGTGCGCGAACGCCCTGTGGCGCTCAAGGGACATACAAAAATGCCCAGGGACATTTCAGAAGCGCTCGAAGGTGTTTCACAAAGAGTTAAAACAAAAAAATATGCTTCTTTGTAAGTTTATTGCCAAACCCTAACCTCTCTATTTTTATGTATGTTGGCATTTTACATTTTTTTCAAATTTATGGATTAAAAAGAACATCAATTCTGGTAAAAAATATCATTCTAGTTTGCATTCTAGGCATTAGATTAGTCATTGCATTCATTCATACATTTTCATTTTCTATTTAAAGTTTTTGGTTTTCTGGTGTATTGCAATTGAAAATCCTGCATTTTGGTTACATGTGAATTATTAAATTGCATAAATTAGAATGCATTGTAGGGTTAGAAACTCCTCCTTTTTTTGATATAAGTAGGAACATCATTAGTGTGTCAAAAGTATCCCCGCATTGGGTGATTCCAAGCAGAGGAGTGGATGAACCCCCTATTTTTTAGAGAGGGATTTAAGCAGTGTACTTCACAAATTGATACTCTTAATGTTGGCTTCTGATTTAGATTAGTGAAATTAGTTGTTTCTAATATTGTATGTGCACTATAAAAAAAATAGAACCTTTAAAAGGAATTTTACATACACTTCATGTTTCACATTAAACAATAGTGGTTTGATTTCATCACCAATCATTGCTTGAGATCTGGTGATGTTGGCTTTCATCTCCATCCATTGATCTCTACCCTAGACACGTTAGATTACCCTCGAGCAAACTTGTTGGATTTCATCACCAAAAAGAATCTCGTTGCCCTATCCAAGCCATAGTATTCATCCAATTTTAATTCATATTAGCACATTGAAACACATGAAATCAAAATCTAAAAGAATGAATTCACACTAAAATGAGATAATCAATGAATGAGGTAAGACACATATTTTGAACAAACTTAGCATTGATTTGTCTTAATTTTATTTTTGTGAAGTTTCAAATCTGCATTTCATTTTACTGCACAATTTGTATTTGGTTTAGTTGTTTATGGTCTTAACAAAAAATCAATAGAAAGCAATAAATCAAAATAATTCCATGGAATATTCATCCACCTTCCCCACCACTTATGTGGTAGATTCCCCAAGTGTGACATAGATAAATTTATCTGTAGGCCCATCACACACTATACAGACTATTGATGTCTCGTACAGGTATACCAACACTTCCCTTCCTCAAACAGAATCATCTTCACCTTCCATTGACCATACCATTACCCACATAGACATGGCCCAAGTAGAAGCCTTCTACAAATCGACTAATTATGTCTTACAACCCATCCATAATGTCCTGAATCAATATCCTTCTTTACAGCAGGAACTTGTTTCTTCCCAGTCATCCAGTTTTATCCAGGTGTACACTAACCCTCTCTTTGAGGCATTGGTTGCACCTTCCCACCATTTTTCCATTCCATAATCATCATGTGCTCCTAGAACTTTATACACCTCTATCTATACCAAGCCTTGGTATAAAGCATAGGTTAATTTTGCTTCACAAGTGCCCATTTCCTCCAATCAAGTTGCAATTCCCATTACCACTTATCCCTCATACACATCATCCATTCCATCTTCATCCAGGCCTTCCAATAATGATATGGAAATTCATGAAGCATGGGAACATTTGAACAAATTGCTTAAGAAGCGACAGATAGCTCAACAGCAAGTTCAAGTGAACCCTAAGCCTCAACCAATTTTCACTCAACCCACCTTCATCACATAAAGTCCATCTTGAATACCATAATATTGTGTGGTTTCCATCCTTATACCTCCATCCACCCATACCCATTCCATTCACATAGACACACCCAACCATAGTCCTCATACATCATCTCCTTTTTCTCATTCACAATAATTCCTTCATCAATCCCATTATCATCAACATCACTCCATGCCTCCCAATTCATCACACCACCAACAACACACCCAATCTCATTCATTCATCAATCCATTCACCACATATCAATACATTCAACAAGCCAAGGCTTACAATCAGATTGTCAATACACTTCAATTTTGCAATAAATTTTAACTTGACTTACTAACATTGAGTTATAGGTGAGTCGTCATCAACGTCATCATCATCCATATCAAAAACCACAACATTTGCAACATCTAATTTCGCAATCCACATCTCAGGTTATGATACCTGTACCACAATTTCAACATCCAACATAATTGGACAAATGCACCAAATGTCCTACAAAGACCCGTTGAGACTATACATTGCTTTTAGAATCTTATTCAACCATATTTCGAAGGCTTTATGAAGCATAAGATATTTTCCTTCCAGAAATCAAATCAAGTGATCTTAACAAGCCACATGGAAAGAATTATAAGAAGCACTTGTTCTGTCCCTATCATAAACAAACGAGCCATGACATCAAAAACTACCATATATTTAAATACATTGTCCAAGATCTTATTGATCTAAAATTCTTTCCCACAAATGACCCATCCAACCCATCTAATCAGGACATTGGTACCAACTCAATCATCAAGCATACTAGGGATTCTCAGGATATCGCATCCTCCCAGTCACTCACATCATCAATCATAAAGCAAATTGAGGATGCTTAAGGTATCACACCTTCCTCACACACAAAAAAATCTCCAAAGGTACTTAATCCCTTTGGTCACATCTCAATTTCAAAAGTCTCCAAAGGTACCTAATCCCTTTGGTCATGTTTCAATTTAAAAAAAAAAACCCCAAAGGTACCAAATCCCTTTGGTCACATCTCAATTTTAAAAGGCTCCAAAGGCACTTAATACCTTTGGTCACACATCAACTCAAATTCATTTGCATCTATACATGTTGCTTACTGCTATCTCAGTTCACAATATTCAAGGAGCACATCAACTTACTAGGCTAGGGGGAGTAAAATAACCTGAGCCACTGAACATCATACAATTGAAAGTGTTCTATGATTAATTTGATTTATATATATGTATATATACATGTCTATTACACAAAAACAACATTACATTTCACCCATTGCATTTCATATCATTTCACATATTGCATTTCATACACACATTTGCATAAAACTCATTTCATTTCATACAATTACATTTCATACATTGCATTTACACCATCATTTTCACATGTTTCATATTTTATAATAGGGATAATTTATTTAGTTCAAGGTTTTAATTGGTCTAATGAAGCCATGTTGCCTTAATCATGGGCACCTTCACAACATCATCCACATCATTCCACCAAGTCAAATTATCATTTACCTCCATATATCCATAATTCCCAAGTGTTTTTTGTCACGCATCCACTCCTAGTGTTTTAAGCAAACCACCAATACATTTCGAGTTCTTTCTAGGACCATTAAAAAATTTTCACTAAGAAAATATTGAGTTCTGAGAATTGAATCCAAAACATTCTTGAACCAAACACAATTACACATCTTAAAAACATCTTGTGTCAAAGAGGTATAACACCATACTTGGGTTTTACCTCGAAGTAAACAGGATATTCCTTGCTTGTTCCATCATGTGACATAGTACACAAAAATAGTGGTTTTCACCACTATAACAATTCCAAAATAAAAGAAAGAGTAGAGAAAAATCCCTAACAAAAACTCTAAATATTTTATATCACACACCACTGATCATTGGGTTGTAAGGATCATACTACATTTCCAGTTAGATGGTTAGGTAGTCATCCCCAAAACTTAAAAGATCAAAATTCTTGGACTATGGAATTAGCCTCCATCGGAGCTATAAACGCTTTACTGGCAATGGAATATGCTCATGCGTGGTGACGTCTCTTTCAAATAGATCTTCGGTTGCACATAAGAACAAGCTAGCTTCCTGGTCTCATCCATAATAGGTTTCACCCAATTTACTCAAGATGAGTTAATGAACTCACTTGCACACACATTGGTTCTTGATTACCTCGAGTCATTACCATGCTCTTGATTCGGTAAATGAATTCATTGCACACACATTTGGTCCTAGAGGAATTAGGCAATTTTAGTGAGTTTTTTTGGTGCCACTAGTATGTCTAAGTCTTTGCAAAACAGTTAGTTTTCCATATCAACATCCATATCTTCTTCCATATCAACATCCATATCTTCTACCATGTCAACATCCATGTTAGTTCATGAGTCTTTCACCCCACATACCACCAAGTTTGGTGCCCCTGATTAAGAAACAATGATGAACATGGCCAATAAAATTCTAAACTATGAATGATCATTAGAATATTTGCATTCATCTACATTATCATTGAATTAATCATCCCTATGCATTTGCATTCCATAAAAGCACTCACACATAAAAGCATAACACAAAAGTAAAAACCATATGTATATATATATAACTCACATATGCAAAGATTTCTAGAAAGTTCAAACAACATCACAACTTGGGGGTGTTCAAGGTATCACACCTTCCCCCTAATCAAGCAAACAAGCATACAACTTGGGGGTGCTCAAGGTATCACACCTTCCCCACCAATTCAACAAACAATTCAATCATGCATACACATCACATCATCAAGTCAATTGCTAGGTTCAAAAGGTTACGTCCTTTTGTCAAAGGTTGTGTCCTTTACCTTGCATTCACATCATCAACACATCAATTGCTAGGTTCAAAATATTGCGTTCTTTTGTCAAAGGTTGCACCCTTTGCCTTGCATTCACATCATCCACATCCATTGCTAGGTTCAAAATATTACATTCTTTTGTAAAAGGTTGCGCCCTTTACCTTGCATTCATTCCTTGTCAAAAAACCCCTTCATCTATTAGGGAAAAAAATAGACACACATTCCATTTGTCCCATTTTCATAAACTCCTTCATCTATTAGAGCAAAAACAGACACAATCATCGCATTTTTTCCATTTCAAAAATTCCTTTATCTATTAGGGCAAAAATAGACAGTTTATATTTATCATCATCAATTTCATTCATCATTACACTTTCATTAAACATTCACAACTACAAGTGAACCTTGTATTTAGTGGTTTATCCTATTAACATGGTGGTTGCAATGACTGGTTATCGACATTTACATCATTCATATCATATTTACATCATTCATATCATCCACAATCATGCCATACATTTCATACAATCATTTGCACTCATTTTTCAATTGGCTCGTGAGATTCATCCGCAAACTCATTCGCCAATTGAGGGGGTAAGCTACGCAATCAAAATCCTTTTGTCTCAAAGCTCAATTCCGCATCTCAACAAAACTACTTCTGCATGAGGCCAAAACAAGTGTCTCGTATTTTTGTACTGCATTGTGTTTCACGCAATGCGATACAAAAAGGGGCATCTGTAGACACCAAATCCTAACCACTTGTTGTTCATCCAGGTCTTCCCATCATTTTTACCCATTATTTACATATTATATATATATATATATATATATATATATATATATATATATATATATTTAAATATTAATTTTTTATATTATATTTTTATATATATTTAATAAATGTGTATATATATGTGTAAATTAATCTTAGCCATCCATCTTGGTCTAATCCTAGCCATTCATCTGCCTTAATCCATGCCACCTACCCAAATTTAATCTCCACCCTCCGTCATGTTTTAATCTTGATCGCACAAATTGTGTTGTTGAAACCCTAATGTGCCCTAGGAGAGATTATAAATAGGAGTCATTTTGATGACTCAACCCATGAGTTTTTGAAGCAACCTAGAATCCTAAGTTTTCTTGAGTCCCTCGCATCCTCGCCTTCGTCGTCACATATATCATCGTAGCCCTCACCCGAAGCAGATTTACTTCTATAGATCTTTCTTCAACCTCCGAACGCCCCTCTACTACTCTTGAGTGCCCCTATGCTACCACCGAATGCCCGCCTACTATTATCGAGTGTCGTTGGGCACTTTTCGTTGTCCCCGAGTGCCCACGAGCATTCTCTGTTGCTTTTGAGTGCTCGCAGGTGTTTTAGACCATATTTTTGTAGCCCTACTAACCCTCGGGTGTCGCTAGGGCATCCGCGCACCATCTTCCTACAACAACGACTATAGATCAAAAAACATCAAGTTCACAAGGTAAATCTTTTATTGTTATACTAATTTTATTATTTCCATATTTGCATGCAATTTATTATTTGGCATTTAGGGTTTTTATTGATTTCTAAAGGTCTCACATAGTGGAGACCCTCACAGTTACTACTAATCACATTTTTGTTATTCTCTGTGTGTAGGTTTGGAAGTATACAAATATTGAGCAGTTGTTTAAGGATATCTAAAGTCCACTCACTTCTGTTGGGATCGATCAAGCATGAATATATCATCTTGATTTGTTGGCTAGGGTTTCGAAGAACCCTAGCATATTGAGATTATTGTATTGAGCAATAAAGCTTTGTAAAAACCCCAATCTGGGGCATATTTGGTTGTAATATCAGGAATCCACCCAACAATAAAAATCAAATTTATTTATGTGCAATCATATGTGTTTGGTTTGCTTTAATTGTTCATTTGTTTAAAGTTTAGTTATTTGGTGTTGTTTTATTTGCATCTACAGATGATATTTATAAATTCTCAACATGGATTCACAAGAGCTCATCGCTCTTTTCATTATTCCCATCTTTCATCGGATATGCACTGGTTTGTTTTTGTCCAAATATGGTTTCTTTCACCTTATGGCTTCTTAGACAAATGTGGTCTAATATCTTCATGTTCTTCTGGACTGTTTGCCTTCTTATTGCTTCCTCACATTCTTGTGAGAATGTCCTACATATATAATATCAATTATTCACTAGTAGGCCCTTATTCTTGTTTAGGTAATGCCTAGAACTTATCTAAATTTTTTTAGTCTTCCATGGAATTTACTTCATAGAGATGATTACCTCTATTTTGAGGTTTGTCCAAGTTTTTTGATCTTCTTTAGTGGAATTTGCTTTACATAGATGATTACCTCTTCTTTTGAGGTTTGTTCAAGTATTTTTATTTTCTTTTGTCGAATTTGCTTTATAGAGATGACTACCTCTTCTTTTGAGGTTTGTCCAAATATTTTGATTTTCTTCCATGGAATTGCTTCACGGAGAAGATGGTTACCTCTTCTTTTGAGGTTAACCTTAAATAATATTCTATAGGGTTATTTACCCTTGAAAATTTTTTCAACAAAGTGCTTCCTAAGCTTCTCTAGATCAAACTAAGAGAAGGATCTGAAGGAGGGATGGCTCTTATTTTTACCTACTCTAATACCACATGCTAATGCTCAATGTTTCGATGATTTGGATTATGAAATGGTAGATATTTAAAGACATAGGATGCCCAAATTTGTTATAAAAAACCTCTAACCCGGGTTATGCATAAGCGCAAAATATCGCAAATTGGCTCTATTTAGGATTTTCAAGATTTTAAATTGGCTAATTTTAGATCCTTTCATTGGGGCCCATTCGCCCGCAATTTACGAGGTGGAAGGGGTAAATTCGTCTATCGTTGATAATCATGAACCTAAAATAATTTAAATTCATCGACCTCAAATTACAATGGTTTTGATTTTCCCACCCAATTCGCCTTCAAATTATAAATGATTTTATATTTCCCGCCCAAATCGCCTTCAAATTATAAATGATTTTATTTTTTTCGTCCAAATCGCCTCATATACTACCCGTATATATATTGTACTAGGTACCGATAAACATACATCAAAAATACTCTAACTCAAAAATAGACAATGAAAAACTTGACAAGGTTGCAGAGGAGTGTCTGTCAAAATAAGTTGATCGATTGCAAAGCCATGTCTGTCGACATAAGACGATCAGTTGCAGAGGTGTCGATCAATATTCATTTATCGATTGCAGAGGTGTCAGTCGGTTGTAGAGGAGTGTTTGCCGAAATAAGTCGATCGATTGCAGAGTCCTATTTGTCGGCATAAGACGATCGATTATAGAGGTGTCGATCGACATTGGTCAATTGGTTGCAGAGGTATCGATCGGTTGCTGAGGTGTCGATCTGGTCTATCAATTGCAGAGGTGTCGGTCGTTATAAGTGAGTCGATTGCAAGACCGTGTCGATCAAAATTAGTCATACCTACAACTGATCGATATGCATGCAATTGATTGTACTATCTGCAACCGATTAACATGCCTGCAACCGATCGACATATCTGCAATCGATCAGCATACCTACAACTGATCGGCATGTCTGCAACTGATTGGTATGTCTGCAATCGATCGACATGGTTGCACCTGATCAGTTTGTCTGCAACCAATCGACATGGCTGCAACTGATCGGCTTGTCTGCAACTAATCAGTATGGTTGTAGCTAATTGGTTTGTCTACATCCGATCGACATGTTTGTAACCGATTAGTATGTTTGCAACCAATCGACATGTATGTAACCAATCGACATGTCTGTAACTGATCAACATATCTGCAACCGATCGACATACATGCAATCGATCGACATGCCTGCAACCAATCGACATGTCTGCAATCGATCGGTATGTTTGTAATCGATCGACATAGTTACACTCGATCGGTTTGTCTACAACTGATTGACATGGCTGCAACCAATTGACATGTCTACAACCGATTGGTTTGTTTGCAACCGATCGACATGGTTGTAGCTAATTGGTTTGTCTACATCCGATCGACATGTCTACAATCAATCGGTATATTTGCAACCAATCGGCATGTCTATAACTGATCGGCATATTTGCAACCGATCGGCATCTCTGCAACCGATCGGCATGTCTACAACCGATTGAATTTTACATCTCAGACCGGTCATCATAAATCGTAAAGGCTAAAAGCCTTTCTTGTCGACCTAAATCCTTTAAGTTTGTCATACATTTTTAGAGTTTGTAATCCAATATTCATGGCCCCAAACACAGAAAAATTCGCCACGGTTTGAAAATTTTTGGAGAAAAAACTTTGAAATTCGCCACGGTTTGAAATTTTTTGGAGAAAAATAATTGCAATTCGCCATGTATACTTCTACATATTTCGCCAGGATTCCAAGACAATTCGCCTTCATTTTATAAATAGATTTCAGGGCCGACCCCTTATGCATAACCCTGCCTCTAACTAAACTTGTAACTACATTTGTCCTATAGTGCATGCATAGACCTTGTGATGGGTGGCTATACCACATGCCACTTCATGTGGGCTATGATATAATAACTACTAACAAGAAGTATCTTTTCAAGTTGAGATTACAATAAGATGTCTTTCTTTTAAATTGCATATGGATCCTCACAATTTATCCCATGTATATTTTATTGACTTCTAATGAATGTGGAGCAAAGTAACATGTTGCAATTCTAATAGTCATTTTTCCATTATTTTTATCCAAATTTATTGTTTATTTGGATCTTCTTTATCCAACTAAATATATCTAGCCCATATTTCCTTTTATCAAAACCATTATTCCTCCACAACCCTTTCAATTAACAATATTTTAATCTTCCTATATCATCTAAACGTCAAATTCTCTTCTTCTTTTTTTTCCTCGAACATCTATCATTCTCTTGTATTTCTATTGTAAGATAAATTATGTCTCTTCTACATCATCCAATTGAAATTATTTCTTCCAAAAATAACCTCTATAATTATAAAATACCAAAATTAATTATTCTTAACCCAAGTCTTTATTTATTTTAAAACCTTTATCAAAAACAATAACTTCCCATCATAACTCATTTCCATTTCCATTGATTGTTATTAATCTTTTCCTTCCCTCATCCTTCTTGTATTACTTATTTCAACACATCACCAATACAAAAAGCTTTGCCCCAAGAGCTAAATACTTTCCCTTCCATATATTTCAAATGACCTTCCAAAACCAGGTTAACCTAACTAGATTGCATTTTTATTGCTTGCAATTTTGGATGAAAAAAAATATTAGATACCATTGTTAAATAATTTCATATGCAGCTTTTTTTTTCAATTTTATACAATCTATAAAAACTCAAAATTTCACACAGTAATTATTTTCTTAAAAAAAACTGTATTAAAATATTTTTATTATTAAATAGATTCAAAACTTTAAAACACTTCATCGGGTTACTAACACCATCCTGTAATTTAACTTCAATTTCTTTGATAAAAACCTAAAGAGATACGACATCCGTGTCCGATTGATCCGAAGGCAAACACATTAAGGTGGATTCCTTGCTCTGCTCTATAAAATGAAGATCATGGAGGGACAGAGGGGGTAGCGAGAAGACACCATAAGTAGAACTTCCCTTTCGCATATCGCGCATGCTGCGGAGGGCAGCGGTGGCGCTTTTGTATAACACCTCTTCCTCCAAATACACTGATTCTTCCTCCTCTGTTTCCTCGTCCCCCAACTCCTGGGGAGAAAACAGATGCTCAAGGATTTCCTCGCACTGCTTAACGAGTTCGAACAGAAGCTCCATTCTGAAAAATGGCTGCTTCAAAACCCTCTGAATAAATGGCACACGGAGGATACCGCCTCTTCTTTTATCGTATTTCTTCAGTATTTTCACCAGACCTGCAACGGGAAAGTAAAGAGATCACATTTCCATCGCTCTGAATGAAAAACACAAGATCTTACATGTTTCAACTAACGAGATAATTGCTAATTGCCTGTGAAGTTCAAAATGCTGTAATCCTCCAAGAGCACCATCTCGCCGTGAAAATTTACAACGTGTTTGCGCACATTCATCATCTCCTGCTTATATTTGGTTTTAGAGGGAAATTTCCCGTTCAGACCGTATTTGTTCTTAATCATTTCGATCCTCTCCTGCAATTCCTGTCCAGACAAATACATTTACTTTTATCCGACCAGACATTAATATCAGGAGCACGCCGTCCAAAAGATTTAAGAAATTGCAGTACCTTTTGACGAATGATGTATTCCTCTTCCTTTTCCATGAAAAACAGATTGAACTTCTCCAGCTCGGGATTCAGCCGCTGGATGAAATCGAATTCGTCTGCCGTTAATTTGTAACTGAAATCCTCAAATTCGTTCGCTCCGGTTCGATCAGTGTAATTGGAGCCATGGCTCTCGTTGGAAGCGTGTTCTTCCCTGACGGACGAAGCCAGAGAATCGCATTCACCTTCCGCTTCACCCTCGGTTTCGATCCTTGGTCGCTTAGCTGACACGGCCGACGCGCCCTCCCTTTCCTTTCCCTCTTCCGCAAACGGCATGCATTTCAACCACTTTTTAAGATCTTTGTAGCACAGGTATTTGTCGCGCCATTCGGGAAGAGCTTCTTCGACATGCCTTCTCAGCTTTTTGCCAAATTTCATTTCCGTCTTTGCAGTCTTTAAGATCCGCCGCCAGAAATTCAAAATTCAAACCCTACTTTACCATAACTGGAACTATCGACAACGCTTGATCCTTTCCACAAAAAGCTGCCAAAAATTTCTTGTCGAATCGAAGGACATCTACCAACCGCTTGAACCCAAAGATTCCTGGATGGTTTCTGTTGTCGAATCCGGAATAAACTTCCGTGCAGGAACTGAACGATTCTCAAATACATTGTCAGATTCTAACATCATGTGCACATTTAGCTCTTCCAAAGCCAAAGCAGAAGAAACCAGAAACTCCACTGTACACAAAGCTTTCAGGCACAAAGAGGGGAAACCTTTGCCAATATATATCTAGCGGCAGCTTTTGCACCTGCCCGATCTTCATAGAAAATTTGGACCGCTTGATTGTAATATTCTCCAAGATATTCCTTGTAAGTTAGGTGGGCAGCATGTTTCCAGAGCATATTCTGTGAAATCTTCCATAGTGGGGTCCTCTTATCGACTCTCTGACGTCCTTCTTATTGTGTGAGCGTGTCTGTCAAGAGGAGAGTGTGCGGTCGGTGGAGAAGATGATAGCAATTGGCTCTCAAAACTTTTTATAAATATTATAATGGGACCCAGATCTTTTAGGACATCTAAACTAGAGTAATTAATTAACAAATGCTTTCTTTTTACTATTTAGCCTGTCTCTTTTGGATATGTTCTGGTTTGAACCTTAAACTTCTTAAAAGAAAGGCCAAACAAATAATTCCGGGTTTGAACCTTGGACTTCTAGAAGAAAAACCAAAACAAATATGTCTTGGTTTGAACCTTGGACCTCCTAGAAGAAAAGCCAAAACAAATATGTCTTGGTTTGAACCTTGGACCACCTAAAAAAAAGGCCAAAACCTACACTGATTTAAACGGTTGAACCTCTTCCCAAAAGTCAAAAATATACCACTGCAATTCAACTAACTCCAAGTATAACTATGTGGAAATGCTATACAGTTTGTTTTAAGTAATGCCAAGTAGAATTAAAATATTACTAACAATCTCGTAATTTAAATTTAAATGTTGAAATTTAGATATCATAAATAAAAGCTCAAGAATATGCCATTGACATAGACAAGATGCTCTACCATTGATTGAGATGGTGCTTTGGAAGGGGCAAAGAGATGAGAAAATTTGAGGATTTCTTAGCGTCAGGATAACGATGGGGAGACATGGAGATGTAAAAATATTTAAATGGCGTTACGTAAACTTAAACCGACCGACAGGAGGGTGATGGGGATGGTGATGTTGACGTTGCCCTCTATCAATATGGATAAGATCCAACTTTGGGGAGTGGATAGAGTCGGGAATAAGCGTTGATACGTTGAACCCAACGCACTATTACATCTGCAGTTAAAATAAAATAACTTGGTTTAATTGAGAGCAGGAGTTGAGTGTAATGGTGGTTTTAAAGATGTTAAAGGTTTAGAAAGGAGGGACAGAAATGAACAGATATTTATAAAGATTTTTAAGGGTTTGGTGGATTAGTAAATGTAGGTGTGATTGGATATTTATTAAGAAGAGACTTAGGTTCAAATCCTGGGGAGAAGCCAACCTTTGCAAAGGGTCTGCGCTGAATCTTTTGAGTGTGCATTAGATCGACGATGGCGGTACGAACCTTAAGTGATTGGTGGTTCTTATCTCCCGTCGGGTTACCCAAAAACGAAATGGATAGGTTTGATGGCCAATTACTAAAAATAGTGGTTGTTACCAACTCTTTTATGTAATAAAAAAAATTAATTAAGAGAAAATTTTGGAGTTTTTGTTTTTTTATTTTTAATGTTTGGATAATGTTAAAAATAAAAGATATGATTTAGTATTAGAGATAGGGTGAAACATATGAAGGCATTAGAAGTAATAAAGATAGTCAACAAGGGATATATGATCTTTGGAAAGTTTAATTGGCTTTAGTATCTTTCTTTGCTTTTTATAGTGTGAAGTATTATTTTTGTCATTGATTTTAAGAAATAAGTGATTGAATAGAGGAGCTTCAATAGGAGAGGTGGAGAACTTAATTGAAGTATAGTGGTATTTACCATTGATCTTTAAAAATAGACAATTGAATAGAGGAAACTCAACAAGAGAGGTGGAGAATTTCAGTGAAGTATAGTAAGAGTCAGATAATTTTATAGATCACAACAACTCCATTGCTAGTTCGGTAGTCACTAGGTAGTAAATGGGGCAAGTGAACCTAAAAAACAACTAAGTCAATAAAGTGGCAATCTATTAAACAACAATTCATTGCCAAAATTGTAATTTTTTGAAACTTTGTGATTCATTGGCAAATTAGCAATCCGTCAAAGCATCTATAAGTAAAAGGAAAATTAACAACCTAAAAGCTATATTTTATCATCTTCTTGCAATTTGTTATAATTAGAAGTTTTTACTTAGGGTGAAAAGGGTAAATTCCCTTGTTTTAAATAAAATCCTAGAGCTCATTATAAACATATTTGGCCATTTTGAGAAATACTAGAGCTACTCTATTTTATTGTAATTCCCTTTGTTTTATGAATGAAAATTTTGTATGGCCTTTGTGCTTGATTATGTCTCATTTTGTTGGACCTCTCAATGCATGAATGAATGATGTTTGCAGCAATGCCTTCTCACCTACCTATAAGTCCTCTTTTCCATTAGATGCATGTTCATTGGATGAAGTTGTTATTTGGTTTACTCTTTTTTGGCACAATTGATCACATACTAGACTTGCTTCAATGTTGTAGTCATATTTTATTTACATTTACTTCTATCTCTCATATTTTTATATTTGTAGATTTTACTTTTTCATTTAGATTGGTTAAATTATCATAGGTTAATGAGGAATTGGCCCGAATATAGAGGTCAATGGGAACTTAAATGATGTGGATCAAGAAATTTTGATCGAATTGCTATTGAACAACAATATATATTTATAGGCACAAAGTATCCTGTTACAAAATCATAGTTTGGGAAAAACCATGATCCCAAAACCATGTGCATATTAAATGTCAATAATTATAGGAGACATCTAGAAGGTGACTGACAACTATGTATGATTATTTAATATTATCTAGAATATTCCTCATTATTCCTCCCCACCATAGAAACATTGGACTCCAATGCTTTGTTACAAATGAGGAGAAATAGCTTGAAAAGCATCAAAACTAGAATACGGGCGACCCAAAAATTATTGCTTTAATAGTTGAAGCAGACCTTCACAAAATGTAAAATAGTGATGCCACTGGGTTAGGCTTGGAAAGAGCTTTTCAATGACTATAAATAAGGCTATCATTTAAAAAACATATGGTGCCTCAAAATGCGAAAACAACAAAAGAGTTGCTAGCAGAAAAAAGGGTAAGGGCATTGAAATCCCATTACAACTTGGACAAGAAGAATATCCCTTGAAATATCCTTCTGACTATATTTTTAAAGGTTGAAACACGTGGTGTCATTGTCATGCGTAATTAACTAGACAAAAAAATAAAATTAGAAAGGCACAATGTTCATTTATATATGCAGGTGTTGACCATGACAAGTGTGTCTTAGGAGAAGATATATGCCAACATTTCTTATGGTCTGTAATGCTAGAAGATATTTTTCAAAGATTCATCTTCTCCATAATTCTTGTCCAACGTTCTACCAATGGAAGGCAACATAGGACTTGTTTACACGTGCCTCTTTAACATATCCTTAATATACCTATCATGGAGTTATGGCTTTGATATCAAATTGATGAGGACACACTGGAAGACACAAGGATTTACAAAATGAAATATGTCTATTGCCATTGGAAAGGGGGTTATTTATAGCCCAATACAATGCCCCAAAAGGAACCTCCTTCTAGGAAGCAAAGCATTAAATGCTCAATGAGGAACCTTCTAAAAAAGCTCGCATTATAATGGTGGCCACCTACTAACAAATATTAGATATTACATTATTAATAAGCATTATTAACTAAAATGGGTGACTATAGGAACTATTAATCCCTATCACTAAACCTCTCATTTTTCAAGGCTATGGATGCAAGATCACATGCTTGATTTCTATATTAGTTAGTCCTGTGGATCAATAGCTCACTTTTGGCATGCCCAGTGGGACATGTTCCACAACATACTCTTCCTTCATTCTTAGATCTACATCAAAATATTGAGAATCTTATTCAATCCACAAAAGAGTTTGTTAAACAGCTTAATACCTATAAAATCTAAAACATCCTTAGCAAGTGGATGTTTGGTAGACCCAAATTTGACAAATTTTGTATCCCCACTTCATAAGTGACCCAACTACAAAATCCAATTAATTGGGAGAAAATGGCAACTTTGTTAAATAAATACACCCAAAAATCCACCTTGAACTAATTCTAGCTTAAGAAACCTTCTTTATGATGAATTTGACCAATTCAATGACTGACTTTGTTGAGAAAACTTGTGAACATTTTCTACAAATCCTAATATTAGCAATTTGTCAACATTAGGGATGATCCCTAGTATCCATCACATGCTAAGTTTTTCCCATGAACACATTCCATAGATTCATCAGATTAGACAATGAAGCATTGAGTTTTTTACATGTGTCATTCTTATCCAAAAGTTCTTCATCTTCTAAGACATCTTTTTTTATAATTCATAAGAATTGACCAACAATTTGTCAAACTTTCTAGTGTTGTGTAGTGAAGTTATTGATCATAATTTCATATCATCGAGCACAAGTTCTAGTTATTACATGTCACTAGAATTCTTTTAATTCATTGAACATCCTAGTGATTTGATAGATTTTTTCTAATTTTTACATTAAACAAATCTAATATATTTTTTGAGGTTTTCTATTGTGGTAGGTATAATGGATGTTGACTAGGGATCGATATTATTGACCTCTCTTATGAATATAAAGTCTAAGTAATATGACAAAGGCAAATAAGTCATGCAAGTGAAGTTAATTGAATAGAGGAATAAGGGAAACAAATGGAGGAAATCTTCCACAAAGGTTTGGATATAAGGATTATAGAAATCTTCTCCAACCAATTATATCAAAGAAGCTATGCAAACCTAGTTAACCAAGAACATAATTTTCTTCCTTTCTTCTAGATAGGTAGCTTTGCCTAATCATCCACTAGTCGTTCATCAATATGCCATACCAAGTGCCACTCAAGCATGGGCCACTACTCTACCTACAATCCCCAATACTATTGATAACACCTTGTTAAAAATTTAGCAACTCTCCATCCATTAAATTATTTTTAATGGTATCCCTAGTGAGTGTAACTATGGTGACTTCTAACCTCATAAAAAAATAGATAAACTCACTAGTGAACAAAATAAACCAAAGCCTCTTGGTTAGATCTAGTAACCAGATTAATCCAAACTAATCATGGGATAGCTTTAATCCCTTCCAGTACCTTGTCTCAACTATCCATAGGATTCATCCAATAGATGGCTCAAGTCCCAAATTTAAACCAAGGCTATCAAGGATTACAAAACAATAGAATTTATAGAATCCATAAAACCCTAAATTCCTAGAGGTGCATTGAGTCAACCCCACCTAATTTGTCACCAAACCAAAATTCTATCTAGATTTTATGAATTCCACCAACACAATTGAGAGCTTAAAACCTTATATTCCTTCCAAGCGATTATTCTACATAATATTTACAACCACCATTAATCAATATGCAATTTCCTTAATAGCTTTAGGGGTTAAGTGGAATGTTGGTTGTAAAGGGTACATATTCTTGATAGTTGTTTTATTCAGCATTATGTAGGCTATGCACAATCTCAGTGAATCATCCTTCTTTTTGAAAAAAGAATAGGCGCACCCCATGGTGAAACACTGGGTTTAATCAACCATTTTTTTAGTAACCTTTGAAGTTGCACTTTTAACTCCTACATCTCAATAGGATTCATCTTATAAGGAGTTCTATGAATAGGTTCTAAACTCAACAGTAGTTCGATGGTGAAATCAAATTCATGCTTAGGTGGTAGTCCCAAAAGGTCTTCAAGAAAAACATCCCTAAAGTCATGTAATATTGGGTGCTCCTTAAAAAATTCCTCCTTACTATCATCCCAGTATTGTGGTTCAACTTAATGACATAGACCATACCACCTTTCCTAATAGCTTTCTTTAGCTACATTGTTGAGATCATCTAAGGGTAAAAAGACCCCTACTTATTGTGTATTTTTAGTCTTTGCTAACCTTTATCTCTATAGTCTAACCATCTATCATGAAAATTAATTAGGGATCCAAGAGCCTTTAACCAGTCCATTCCTAAGATGATTTTGAAGGTATGTAGCAGTGCTACATATAAGTGTTATAAGGTAGAACCATTGGGTAGGGTGATCTTGATTGTGGGAAAACATTGATCCACTTCGTAGGTTTGTCTAGACCCATACTCAACTTTCCACCCTTGTGCCAAAAATCCTAATCTTTTTAGCATATCCCTAACTATACTAAAAGAAATGAAACTATTAGTACCTCCACTATCTATCAATATTTTAACTTTCTTATCAAATGATTTATCATTTAAAAGAATAGTTGTGGCTTACCCATCCAAATTTTGGTTTTTGATTGCCACATATATTTTTTGGTTGGGATACTCTATCTTTTTGCTTGGTCTTCACCAATTTGGACATTTTTTTGCATAGTGAAGTCCCCACAATCGTAGCAACCACCTTTGGGACCTGGGTGTCTTTCATGTTCGATCTTAAAGGTGTTCCACTATTCCAACCCTGTCTCCTACAAATGAAGAGTGGCCCAAACTATCCAGTTCACTAGGGAATAGTTTTTCATGGAGAAATAGGTCTCCAACTCATTCAACCAAGCTTCCATTGAATTACCCCTATATTTTTTGGTAAATTTAGAGGTCTTTATATTATTTCAATCCTTAGCTAGTTCTACATCTATAAGAGACCAAACTTTGTGCTCATCTATAGGAGGATTTTCGTCCTCTCTAACCTTAGGATTCCTATTTTGTGAACTTTGACCCACTATAGTTTGCAATAGTTGTTTTTATTGGTCCATTTGCTCCCTCTATTGTTCATTTGTTCCCTCTACTAATCTATTTTGTATTGCAAAAGTGAGACAATAGTAGTGAGGTTCTCCACCTCTCTACTTGAATTCCTCAAACTTTCCCCTGGAGGTCTAGCCTTGATACTATCCTACCTAGCCTGTCTTGGTGGTGTGGAAGATCCTCTTCTTTCTCTCATCAAGTTTGGTACAACAGCCACTTGGCCACACAAAATTCCTAGGTTAGGTTGAAATTATCCTTCATGGTTACCTTATAACTACTAGTTAGTTACATCTTCCATATGTACTAACAACCGAATACTATCATCCACTAATAGCATTGATGGAAATTCTTACTCCACATAAAATTCCATCTCCCAAGAGAACATATTTCTTCTCAAAAGTCACCCATCAAGTCAATTCATCTCTAATTTCTTTCGAAGGAAGCTTCTAGTCCTATGACCTAGAACTCTAATACCAACTATAACAACCCAAAAACTAACCAGCCCAAGAGATATTTTTTTTAAAGGTTCACAATGAGTATCCATGTATACATGACTAGACATAACCACATTTTGAGTCCATGATGTTGTCGACATATTTCAAGTGGATAGGAGAGGCCATACTCTCGTAGGTACTAGGGTTTACCTTGTACACATTTGTGGCATAAAGGATGCCTCAGATGTTCACCCTAAATTTTTGGAATTCTCCACAAATACACTCTTCTTGACCATAGCGTTGGGATTATCCATTCTCAATAATTTGAGAAGGGTGAAAGCCATTTCCCTCTACCAAACATAAGTCCTATGTTGGATCCTTTTTGGCATAATTCCTTGAGTTCATTTAAATGCACCTATGTGGTGAACCACTAAACCTTAATACTTATCTACCTCATCTTCATGATGGGTAATCAAAACATCTATCACTCTGCATGATCACCTTCTCATGGACATAGGAAAACTAGGTGTTGCCTCCCCACAACTACCTCTAGTTTAGGTTAAGAAGGGGATCTTTAATTAAGGTTACATGATATTAACCCATCCCAATAGAAACCCAAACCCTTACATCTAACTATTCCTATCTCTCTCTCTAATAAGGATAGAGAGTGCTATAAGAATAATCATCAATTAGCAATAATTACTTCTTATCTAAGTTACAATGAAGCATGCAAAATAAACCAAGGATATTCTTTTAATCTAGGCATTGATTCCAATAGTATTGCTACAATAGAAATAATATCCATGAATAAAACACCATTAACATAAGACATAGTACCAAGCATAATCATTCTTTAAATTATATACATGAAAAGTCTTTGCTCCTATTACAATAAATCCTCTTTCACTAAGAGTGATTTCCAACTTAATACTTCCACAAGATCCCATAGAACAATTGAAGAATTTGCTATCATGATCTGACTGAAGAAATATTTTTTCTTCTTCCCTTGACCTCCATGGTAGGAAGATAGATATGTAAGGATTAGAACAACTCTATATGATATAATGCAATTCTATATGATTCTTGAAGGACAAAAATTTACACCAAAAGAAGATAGAACGAAACACAATGATTAACCAATAAAATAAATCTTATATATATTTTGTATTAATTTTTCAAAGTGTTACAATAGAATCCCCTTTGAGGGGATTTCACCAATGATACAATAGATACAATATTAGAAAAAGTGTCTCTAGGTGTAATGTGAAGATTTATGTGCCAACAAATTGTTGGGGAGCAGGTTTTCTAGGACTACCACGTTGGATCGAATCTAAAGCCTTGTGCTATCCTCGAATACTATAATCTATGCACAAATAAAATAATAGTGAATCAATATCATATGCAGGGTCCACCGAGGTTGGACCTATATTCAATTTGGAAATACAAAGTTGAATGGAAAAGAGATAAATACATGTAATATTTTGAGATCTAAACTAACACATGAATGATAAATAAGCAAATTTAAGCTAAGATGCAAAGAAAATTGGGAAATCAATCACCTTATCAAGATCATATTAGGTCGAGATGGTTTCTATCTTTGGATCATCTCAGGGTGAGACAGTCGCTATCGCGGGTCTGCGCTTCGACGTAACACGATCCAGATAAGATTTTGAGGTGATACATTATGTTTTAATGGCACATTTTTGTGAGCATGAAGGTGAGTGGGCGGGTTTAGGTGATCAACAAAGCAATGCAAGAGATCGTGTGAGGGAGAAGAGTGTAACTTCAAATCCTTAGTAACTATCCAACAACATCGATTTTGCAGCAAGAGGACTTAGTAGATTATTTTGGTAGCACTTTGTGGAATTTGAATTTGAATTCATGGATCATCAACAAAGGGGGGGTAGTGCCATTTTATAGACCTCTTGGCAAGAAATAAAAGCAAAAACTAGAAATCAAGGGTAGCTTGATTAGCTACCACCAAATAACTGTAGGTGGTAGGTGAAATTACTGCCTGTAGGTTGAATGGTGCCAATGCAAAATCAAGTATGATATTAATAGGTAATTTTGACTGCCTATTATTTTTTGTTTTTAATTTTGCATGACCATATTGTATCGAGAGTATCACAACCCTAATACCATCTTGGGTCGAGATGGTTAAGCTTCCAGTGGGGGAAGTTACCTACTACTGAAGAAAATCACTGAATTAACCCTGAGGCTGCCCAATATGGATTGTATGGGTTAGAAAGGATAATTTTTGGGAGTCTCCTTGAGATGATGCATTTTAGTTGTCTACAATTATTTTTCAAAAATGCAAAATACCTTTCACAATCAAGCATAAATAAGCCCATACTTGTTCCCATTGTTTTCTCAACAAATCAAAACTATACATTCAAGTACCATAAATAGTTTACTTAGGAACCCATATTTCCTA